>MUAA02000035.1:1277611-2555223 GCA_014180765.2 Marchantia paleacea | reverse complement strand
CAAGACACCAGCATTTAAATGCAAGAACTTTGAAATCAGCCCCAAACTCATTTTCCACTTTCTTTTGGGGTTGTATGAACTCGCGCATATTCATATCGCATAATCAAATAGAATGTTGACAGTGCAAACTCACATCTTACCATAGATCATCCGCAAAAAAATATCCATCACTGCCAACCCTACAAAGCGTGAGGACCCGCCGGCTCTTAATAAGTGAGCGGCAGTCAAAAAGTAAATTGTGAGCTTGTGTGTGCTGCCCGTCAACTCAGTCACATCGTTTCCGTCATTGTCAAAGGCAGTTGTCACAAGCTTCAAGATCCAACACTACTATACGAACCACCGCTTCTCATTTCTTGCCTCCACCAGAAACATTGAACTTAAAGAAAATAATATCTCCATCTTGCACAACATATAATTTTCCTTCTTGCTTGTACTTCCCGGCGGCCTGTTCAAGCACAGACAAGAATTAGTTCTCGGTAACTTAACCAACGGTGTGACTTTCCATCAAAAGTAGCATTTCCTGTTTACCATATGAGTCTTAGATAAAGACGTAAATCTGAACCACGTAGCATCAGGCCGGACGTTACCTTCACAGCAGACTCACTTCCGAGCTCCTTTAAGTCCTCAAACTTCATAACCTGAAAACAATTTAAATTCGCCATTATAATCAAAGCTTCTTCAACAAGTAACCAATTAAATAGTGTTGTCCACGAGAGACTGCCGAAAATGGCGAGTTTTTATAATCTACTCTAACTTAAGTTTGATAAGTACCTCAGCACAGATGAAACCCTTCTCGAAATCCGTATGAATGGTACCTGCCGCCTGCGGCGCTTTAGACTGTTTCCGGATTTGCCAACATTTTACCTGCACATATATAGGACGTCAGAAAACCCCTTTAGTAATAAAGCACCATGAAAATAATGCCACTTTCAAGTAATATAGAAAATTAAATACCTGACTAATGGTTTGTGCGGAAGTAATATACAAAATTTAATACTTTCACTCGTGTCCAGGCGTACCAAAACATTGTGAGCAATAGGATCCACGCACCTCATCCGGACCAGCAGTGAAGAAGTAAATGAGATTGATAGCTGCGAATCCTGTCTTGATGATCTTGGGCAGAGCACTGTTCGATCTCAAAACAAACATTCATTCGATAAGAATCCGTAGCGCAATCGCCCATTTCAAATTATGGTGCAAGTAAGTGGGTCAAATGGTTGCAACAGCGATTACCTCTGTCAACTTTGGAATACTTTAGATGCTTCGATGCAAAACAATTGCCAAACACTTGTGGAAAATTGTGGAAATTCTTCAATTCAACTAAATCTTTATGTATTTCACAAGATGGTTGATTGGGTGTAGAGATGAATGACAAGGGAAACAGGCCTGAGAGCCCTTTATCACACACCTGGTGATCTCGTTCTCTTTGCAATATTTTGCTGCCTCGTCTTCAGGCATATCCGTAAGTTTCTGTTCAAAGGCGGCACTGAACGGAATGATGGTTTCACCTCCATGTTCTTGAACCCTAAAACACAGTAAAGTTGGAAATTGTCAATAGAGGTTAGCATTCTCAGAAGAGCTGAACGCAGATTGACGGAAGAACTTTGACCCTGAGCACTACCCTGTCTTTTCACAGTACTAAAGATATTAGATAATATCAATACGGGGTAAGCTTGTGTGCTTTAAGTAAGTAAGTTTACCAGCCATGAATTTTTGCAAGCCACTTATTTTTCTTCCTTTGATAATCCTTCTCTGTAAGGTTGACCTGCAAATTGACCAACCCACAATAATAATTTCCTTTAACACCGAAGAACGATTCCTAGTAACTTTACAGTTTAAGATAAGAAAGCCCCGAAACGAGAACATACATATCACTCAACTTCCATCAGAAAGATCAAATTGACAGGTTCGACTCAGTTTAACCAGATCCTATTCAAACAGAAACAAAAATGGAACAAGAAAACGTAAAGAATTTCCGGGGAAAAGCTGGTGCACCAGGTAGACTACAGATTTCGCTGATAGTAGTTGAAATGTATTCAATATCTCCACTTCGGCGGCCTTCCAATCACCTAATCTCACATCCTTGCCTTCCTTTAGCCATTCTTGGACCTGTTCAATTAACAAGGATTGAAAGAAGTTGCGTAAGCTTCAATGATATATGGACGCAATAATGAGTAAAAGCTACCATGAACGCCGAAGTCGCACGTTGCAAGTGGACCCACGTAAGTACTTGACATGGCAAAAGGTCCGCAACTATCAGCGTTCATAAAACCTATTACTCATCTAGTGAAGTATGGATCTTAGGGCCTACTCCTTGCAGACGTAAAAACCTCGGGTCGGTAAACCTCATTCCTTTTTTAGAAGGATGTGTGAAGACACTTCGCCTTCCAACTTGAAGCGTTTGGAAGGAATGAATGAGATTGGGGGGAAAACTGAAGAAGGAAGGAGCTGAAACCTAGATTCGCTCTCGCAGATTACCAACACGTGAAGGGAGTAGAGAAAGGAACATTGGTACGTTGGAAAGGAAAGTTGAAAAAGCAATTGTCGAAATAAAGAATAAAATGAAACGAATGAGAATACAGGATCAGATGTCATAAATACTATTCACCCAATAGCAGAGTTGAGATAATGGAAGCATCTATACAGAGAGTAACTATGGAGATGGAAATATGTATACATTAAAAAAGCTCCAAGCCTAACTGCATTCGGATGCTTTGACGAGTTCCCATCAAGAAAGATATACTCTTTCGTGCTAAACTTTCGGATGCACAAGACCTTGGTTGCATTTGTCAAACAACAGGAAAAAACGTTCATGACAAAGTGAATATTTAAACTCTACAACTGAAGTCTCATGAGTTAAAACTACCACTAATTATAGACATACCTTCATGCAGCACTCCATCTCCACTTTCAGCTGCTTGTCGTTGCTACGCTTCATGGCCTTCTCTAGATCCTCAACTTTCCTCGACATAAACTCCAAATCCTGTGATGACCACAGCAAAAAAAGGCATGATGCTTAATTGTCCAAAGTAACGTAACGATAGAATATTTGGTACTCATGCTGAGACTGACAAGCTGCAATCGTCATTTCGAAAATACCTTCAGTCGCAATTCCTGTGTGATGACCTCCAGATCACGAATGGGGTCCACGGTATCTTCAACGTGAATGACATCGGGATCATCAAAGGCTCCTAGGAGACCAAAGTACAGTTATGAGACAGGGATTGCACAATTCATGTTCTCCCAATCAAGCGCAGAAACTACATTTCAAATCTAGAACATAAATCGCAATTTATTCAACTCAGATACTAATTTCTTCCAACGTAAGCCATCAACAACAAGATCACCGCTATTTGTCGAGGCGCGGTTAAAAGCATGTGCTGTAAAATGTCTTCAACCCCTCACAACTGTATAAAACGCATTACTAACATTCATTCCAAAACCCACACCCTGGTTGTCTTCTTTCACCCGCCAGAATTTCAGCCGATTTCCTCTTCACGTACAACATCCCATCTATCCAAGGTTTACACTAAACTAGCTGTCGTATCCAAGTTCGGGACTGCTTACTAGTGCATTGACGTGTATTTCGCTTAGGGACATCAACTAGCTGTGCAGTTGCAATGTTCGAGTGGATTATTTCAAACATAGGTATGTCTTTACGTCCAAAATTCATTGACCACATGTTTCAGCTTGCGACTATATGTGATCCAAAAACATAAATCTTTCCTAAATGCGTGAGTATGTTAAAACCATGAGGAATTTGACAAGAGACATACTTATGACATGAAAAATTCCGTCCACGGCACGAATATGCGACAGAAAGTTGTTCCCCAGTCCTTCACCCTCGTTTGCTCCGCGGATCAATCCAGCGATATCGTGAATTTCAAGGAAAGCTGAGACCTTAAAAAACGACATTCACAAATTCATCAACGACCAGCACTACAGCCTCGGCTTACAACTCTACAGGTGATGCCTCAAAACCCTCACATAGAGTACCCAATGCAAACTTCGAAAGAGCAAGTGCAGGTTCAGCTGATCGCAATAAAAGGTCTCACCTCACTCTTGGGCTTAAATAGCTGACACAGCCAATCAAACCTCTCATCCGGTATGTTCACACGAGCTTCATTTGGCTCAATTGTACAGAACGGAAAATTCTCAGCTGGGATGGACAATTTGGTCAAGGTGTTGAACAGAGTAGACTTTCCAACATTCGGAAGCCCGACCTGTACATTCCACAGTCCTATAAGGACACTGAGTCCATGATCCGGACTGCAGAGAATTCGCCAACTACAAAATTGGGTGAGCTACAAGACATCTTCTAAAATCCTCAACGCGACACGTCCATGATATACTTTGCACGCAGCGCAGAAGCAGACATCCCAATTTCTACACATCAACCAAAAACAACCCGCAAACTGTGGACCAAAATGCCGTGACAGAGGAAATCGACGGCATCCAGACAAAATCTCCACGGGGGGATTACTCACAATTCCAATCTTCAAATGTGAAGAAAAGCGCCCTAAAATGGGGCGTTCGGCAACAGTCGCTTTACCCTTCGCAGCAGCCTTAGGAGGCATGGCTGCAGACCTTGCCTCAAGAATTGTCCAACTTCGTGGTTGAAAACGACCCCTGCTTCGACAGATCCACCTCTCTCGAACCAAATGGAAGAGTAGCTCGCTCGTAAGCTCAAGCCTTCTTCTCCACTCTCGGTTCTCAGTGTCGATTCGTTCTGCTTGCAAACCTTTGTTGATCCAGTCTCGTACTGGAGACAAACAAACTGGACTACGGTATTACCCTAAGAGAGGAGTGTAAACGTATTGCAGTACATCCTAACTATCGTACGTATGTCTCCTGTTGGTTTATTCTGTATTTGTCTATGATTCCAGTAAATAGGTTATGCTGGAGTGAGTTGGGGGCTTCCGGCAATTACAGAAGTCGTTTCCGGTTAAATATCGAAATTTCCTAATGAGACTGCAAAGGTGTCGAGCAAAAATCACGTCCAGACATTGGAGGTTTTCAAAGTAAGTCCCTAGCGAGATACGGCAGGTCAAGTAAATTTGTAATGATTTGACGGGTTCATACAGAGTACCATGTAAGTTCTAACAAGAAAGTGACATTTCCTGTAAAACGACTCAATATTTGGAATTTTTAGAAAGTTTCACTAAATTTACAATATGTTGAACACCAGCGTGTATAAATTTAATTTACCCCATACAAATACTAAATTTGCCCTATGAAATAAAACATAAATAAATTCAAGTTTTTAACCCTAATATCGTTTTGGTTATTATTTTTGAAAATATTTTTGCAAATTTTATTATTTTTCTCAATTAAGAAGTTTTTTTAAGGTGAAATTCCATATATATGCATTATCATATAAATTTATTTTAATTTTAATTTAATAAATTATATGTAATGAAAAATATCTGCCATCTTATTATAGAACACTTCATTGCCTCTTTGATATTTCCCATTCGATGATATTAATTATTCAATAGAAAATTATATACTCCATTAAACAACTTAGTCCT
Organism: Marchantia paleacea; assembly: GCA_014180765.2. Classification (NCBI taxonomy): domain Eukaryota; kingdom Viridiplantae; phylum Streptophyta; class Marchantiopsida; order Marchantiales; family Marchantiaceae; genus Marchantia; species Marchantia paleacea. The sequence goes on along the minus strand of MUAA02000035.1, from coordinate 2,549,692 downwards.
CGAATCGCATAGTTTTCGTGCAACTTCACCGTTAACGGTTTCAAAAGTTAACTTGTAGAAGGTATTCACGTTCTTGAATGCTTTCTAACTTTTTCATCGTTCTTTCCTTCTTAGGTAATGAATAAGCAAATCCAAAAGGTTGATTTTTCATATCATAATTGGCTCCAATGCATATACAATTTTTCAAACTCATACCGAAATGAACTAATGTAGTAACAAGTTAGTAGCTCTCTCGATGATTTGTACCATTACAAAGAAGTCAAAGATTCAGCCTAGTGGAGACTTTGGTTGAGGGTGTAATATACAACTTAGTGAAACAAAAAAAATATGGGTAATGTAGCGGATAGTGCTCGTAAAGGTTTGGTTTTTGGTATTAAATATCACACTACCATATCATCTTTATAGAATTCACACATTGCAACGATACGTTTTCAAACACACGCATTCTCCAAGAAAAAGCTTAAATAACACTCACTTGTCTCCATACTACAATCACACAGCTTGCCGATGGACAACCTCAACGTATTTAAAGCTGGAGCACGGACAACAATCCATAAAAACACATTTGAAACCTTCCAAGCCATATATTTACCATTATATTATCACTGGTCTTCTCAACCAAGCTATCATATATGCTCCACACATGATCAATACCAAACGTAGTCTTGACACTCCTCAGCATGATAACACAATAAAAGGGCTACCACTTTATGTGTGTCTAGTGTTGCTTGGTTTCCAATTGTCCTACTGGCTACGGCAGGAGTAAAGGAGAATCTCATCCAACGGGGTGCGCTTTTGGACAGGAGTCCTTAGTGCCGAACTTGCTTTCAGGTTAGGCTTTTTATGTCCGCTTCGATTTCACTACCCAAAGCGTGTGAGGATATGATTGTCAACTGATTGTCATAGCACATTCAAAGTTCACGTAGGCATCGTGATTTTGAAGTTATGCACCGAATGCATATTTCAAACGGCTGGCAAGCTTTGGTAAGAACACTTCGTCAAGATAACATGTGATGGGATTATTGAAAACGGCTAAAAGTTTGGTCTTAATAGTTCAAATCTCACGGGCAGTTCAGCCCTCTACCCTAGTATAAAAGCATATGGCTTCCAAACCACTTGCATGAGTGTGCAAAGTTGATCTTCTTTGCCTCGCACAATCTATCTTAGAACAAGAGTTGAATGCAAGCACAACCAGGATGTAAACAAAATCCATCACTGGACACACATGAATAACATGCAACAGCTGTAAACTATTCAGGTCAGCAAAGGAAACATGAGAGTGTACGCCCTTGATCCGGCATTACACCGACTTGAGAAATACAGACGACAGTCAGCACAATCACATGCTTCGTTTGGGAGCTGAAAATCATTCATATACAACACGTGCACCTCAAAACAAGAAGTATTCAGCTCGTCCCGACAACATATCAATGGTCTCCTTACGTACCATAGGTATCTTGGGGTCAACCACAAAAGAAGAAAGAGCATTCCTAATCTTACTCCTTAATACCTATTACTGTTTGACTGAGGCTACTGGCCAAAACATCTCACTGATGTTTTCTGTACCTTCAGTCGGGTTTCCATTCATTCCGAATCCCTCTTCAAAATCCGTTTAGAAACTGCGTCAATTATAGGGCTTAACCATTTTATCGAGAACCGACCTTTTTCCTGGGCACAATTCTGAATGATGAAGTTCGCCAGCACTGACCATACAGAAAATATCGGACTCTGGCAACCGGAACGAAAATTTAATTACCATTTACAGGTTTATGACACAAATAAATAACAGCAAACTGTGGGCCTCTCGCAAGCCAAACAAAGCTGCTAAGTATCCAAGTATGAAGTCAAAAAAGACTTTGAGACCTTCATATCAGCCACGTGAGCGAGGTTGACGACCATGTGTGGAGTGTGGCACTCTAAACAAACATCATCAGCTCCGGTCTACTGTAGACATTATTGCCGTCATCTTCTAATACTGGATAAGCTGCTACTAATCCATCCTGGGATCCGATGTACAATGAGTTGTATATTTTCCAGTAAACCTCCCGTACTTTCCTCGCAGGGTGGAAAAGTCCCTGTAAGCAGTAACTCAGCAGAATAGCAGGACCCAGAGCCACTCGCATTCCCTCTATAGCTTCCATCACAGCATTGATAACATGAGGGGATGTCTCAAAAATGTTGGGCCACACATAGTTCAGCAGATGAATCAATGCATCTTCACATCCCAAACCTGCTACACCGAGGGCCATGTGCTTCACGGCTGATGCAGCCGTTTGTCGGTGAACAAGATCCCTGTCCATCAATGCATCTTCTAGCAGCGGGGTGACGGCATAGATGTAATCCTTTCCCATCTCCCCGATGTACTCAAACAGGAAGGACAAGGATTTCAGCACACCATTTTGCACATTCAGCTCTGGAACACGGTACTCATTCATCAGAGCTGGCAAGACGGTGAACGGAGAACAGGTCTCAGCTACAATTGCAATTGCCACAGTGGTGCAGACACGGTTCTGTCGCTCCTGAACCTTTAAATTGTTTAGCAAGGTGGCGAGCACATCCTGCGGACCGATTGCCTTAGCTATGTAACCAAAGGTATTCACAGTGGCTCTCCGAATGCCCTTCTTGTGTGCTTTCAGCATCTCCAACAACTCGAAGCATATCCTCATCCACTCACGCGCAGGCACAAACTCTGCTCCCCTATCAGCAATCCTACCGACCAAATCGATACAGTTCTCCTGCACCTTCTCATGTCTATTCTTCAAGATAGGAGTCAGACGAGGAAGAAGATCCTTAATAGGTGGAGTCATCTTCGTCATACCTATCACGTTCACTATAGCCTTCAGTGCTCCTAAAATGGAACCGAGTACTTCTGGATACTCCTCCCCAAGGTATTCGTACAAAACCACTCCCAAATGCCCCATCAACTGCTCTTCGTGGCACTGCTTCATGACCACGGCAATTCTGGCAATAAGGTCTGCGGCTTGCTGTCGAACCTTGGCACTCTTATTGTTGAGTCGCCACTTGATAGTACCACAAATCTGAGGCAAGTATGGCTTCACTCTTTGCCCCAAAGCATTCACAACCGTGCCAAAACCATTAAGCATGACATTCGCGTCATCACTGGTTTGCTCTTGGAATGCATACAGAATACCATCAATCAGCAGCTCTTCCAAACGAGCATCTATATCCGACGCACCCAAGTTGGCTACCACCTTTTCAATGGTCTCCATGACCATTCTTCGGTAAGGCTCACTCTCGTCCTTCAAGTCCTCCACTACCCTGCCTACGATATCTGAAACACCGACTTTGTTGGCAATCTCCACGGTGGTGTCAACCAGCTGCCTGTAATTCCTACGATCAAGAGCCATTCTGCGAACCCAAAAGTTGCGGAAGAACTCGGGTAAAATCTCCTGCTTGATGTAATCTGCTTCCACTCCCTCGGTACTTACACACTGTTTCACAACCTTCAACACAATCTTCTTCATCTCTTCATCAGGAGACTGGAACTCTCGAATTAGAATAACCATGACCTCCTTGGTGTAGTAAGAGGCATACATTGCATCCATGAGAGGAATGATGAATCCGATAGCTTTCAAAAACGCTGCCAACACTTTACCTCGATGAGACCTGATACCCTTCCAGAGAGGCTTAAGAACAGAATCGAAACTCTCGATACCGTAAGGAGCAGCAGCCTCTGCCAAGGCGGCAAGTGATAGAGCAGTGATAGTTCGGACCTTTTGATTCTCATCATTAAGTCCGTGCTCGATAATCTCCACGAGAGACCTCAAATGCGGCAGCACAGCACAACCCATAAGAATGGCAATCTGCTGCACAATTTTGATACCTGTGTGTCGGGCTTGCCATGATTTCTTACTTTGACAAACGGCTTTCAAGAAGGGAAGCAGAGCAGGGATCCCCAAAGCTGAAGCCACCACACTGAAAGCTCTCGCAGTGGTGTTTCTCACGTACTCATCGATGTTGTCAATATCTGGCCTCATTGCAGCAATCATAGTGGCCAGACCCGCAGCTTTACTCAAGTTTGAAATGATCTCTCTTCCCTCGACACGAGCGTAGTAATCCTCATCAATGAGAAGAGGTTCTATGACCACCAGAATTTTATGCACGAAAGGTCGCACTAGCTCATCTAATTTGTAAAGGACTCTGTCGATGACCTTCACGAGAAGATGGCGCTCTTGATCTTCTAGAGTTGGAGACATCAGCAGGGGCAAAATTTGGTTGAAAAGGGGCCCGGCTCCGAATTCTCGAGCCTTATCAGTCAACTGCCTGAGAGCTGTTTTACGCTGGGGTGGAGTACCATTCTTCACCTTCAGCAAAAGCTTCATGATCTTCCGCTCCTTGCTTTCTTCAGCCGACATCTCTTCTTCTTCCTTTTCATTCAGAAGAGCTCCGAAGTACTGGTAATCTTCGGGTTTCATGAAAGGCAAACCGCCGGGTGCTTCTTTCGGCACATCAAACTGCTGAGTACGATCCTCTTCGGGAATCGCATACAAAGGAGTCCCTCCCAAAGGTGTTGGTGTAGCGAGCAATTTCCGAGCAGGTGTCCTGATAGGGATGTATGACGCAGGTGGATCCAAAACCTTATACCCTTCCATGGGGAACATTGAATTGAGTTCCTCGTCCGATAGAGGACGATTTCTCTCCTCGATATCCTTCTCCCATCTCAGCATGTTATACTGCTCGGGGGTCATTGGTCCCCTAAGAGCTATCTGCCCTGGAGTGGGAGTTGCAAGCTCGATTCCACCCATGGGAGTGACTCCAGGAGTAAATGCAGATGGAGTTGCTCCAACCAAAGGAGTAGCACTCCCCATGGTGGCGGGGGTTTCGTCCCAACGAGACCTCTGTTTCTTTGGAGTGGGAGTGGCTATTCCGCCCACCTTAGGAGTGGCATCCCAAGTCATTCCCGCAGGAGTGGCACCAGGGGTGACTCCTCCAGCAGGCGTAGCATCTGCATCGGCCAATCTACCAGGTGTTGGAGTTTCGTCCCATCTATTTCTTCGTGCCACTGTGGGCGTTGCATCCACAGCAACCCTTCCCGGCGTTGGGGTTGCATCCCACCGACTGGGACCTGGTGTGGCATCAGGAGCATCCCACTCTGAGGCGACTTTCGGTTTCTTAGGCTCATCCTGATCCTGATTTTGATCCCACCGATTTCTCCTCTTCTGACCTGCGGAACTAGGAGCTACAGGTGGAGGAGGGGGAAGATGAGTTTTTTTCTCAGCCGGCGCAGCAGGTTCAGAGGCTTTCTTTTCTGCCTCGTCCTGTTTCTTCTTTGCAATCAACCTCAAAGTTTCCTCTTTGTCCCGCTTCAAAGTCTCCTCTCGCATGACATCCGCGTAGGTTCTGATGGAAGAGTCAGGAGTCTTATCTCCCATAGCGAATGCATCGTTTCTGTCAGGAGATAGAATACGATTAAGTCTCCTCTTCCTGTAATCATCCTCGCGATCAATGATTCTCTGCGGCTTTTTGAATCCCAAAGCTTCATCTGTGACTTCACCTCGAGGAAGATCCGTAAGGACTGATTTCGGAGCAGTATACGAGGCAAGCTTCCGCGCCACCTCCCTCTCCATCGCATCCTGAGGCTCCTCATCTTCCTCATTCACCGCAATAGACTGCTCGTACCCTTCAAATCGATTACCTGCCCCATACAAATCCTTATCGAAACTCAGCGACGTCAAAGCGGCCAATTCCTGCTCCTTCTTCCTTCGCTCTTCCTGAACCCTCGCGATATCCGCATCCATGACCTCCATCTTGACGCAAATTACTGCAGCAGAACCTGCGACTCAAATTTCAGAACTTTCACGAGACGAGAGGTGGGAAAACAGACAGAGAAAAACCAATCGGCTCCTCTTAGCCCATTGCCATCCACGAAACCCTAAATTGACAAACGGACAATCTTCCCTGCTCAGGCAGTCTACCAGCAACTCGCACGCACGCAGATCAAATTACGTGTTCGTGAACTGATTCGATCGCTTGCTCTCCCTCGGACGTTCCAATGTCAATTACTCATCCTGTCTTTACTACTCTCTCGTTCCCTGTCTCAACGTTTGCTCACTCCCGCTTTCCACAGCTTCAAGCTCCTTCTTAACTTCTACCCGGTGCATGCAAAAACGGACTATCTTCCCGATAGTTCTGTACTGAAGTCTGTTCTCCAGCTTCAAGCTCGTTCCTAAAATCTCCAGAGCGACCTAATTCTTCTTCGCTGCTCTCCGAAGAATTTCTCCCGGCCTAATGTCTACCCTAACGTTCCTTCTACGTACTACTGTGAACGCGCCGGATACGACTTGCGGACCCCTCGGCACTCGCGTAGTCGGATGAGAGTAGGTTTGAGAAGGATGGGAGAAGGATATAAAGACGTAGGCCCGCCAATAACGGCCTCGATTATTCAGATGTCGTGGCAGGTTTAGAGGAGGCGTTTTATTATAGGATTAAAGAAGCACTCTTTACGACTGTTGTTCGTGAGCATGCTGTAGAAGTACGAGAAACATATTCAGGCTGTGAGCTATGAATGACTTTCGAGTAACATGGGTATAATTTTATGAATTTCATGGTGATCAGAATATCTAGCGGTTCGACGGGTGATGTAAGCTCTCTCAAAAGACGTCAAAGTTGCGTTGCTACTCATCATCTATTGCTCGCGCCAAAAGTATTGATAACTTGCATCCAACCATGAACATCGGATTCTCCTAGTGTGAGTTGATATGCCCTATGTGTTTTAATACTAAAATCATATCAATTATTTCTTATATGTTTTGAAATTTTAAAAAAAAAATTGAGGAAAAGTCATCCACTGCATATAAAGTAGAGTTTAAAAGCTACCAAAGGAGACGCATGGAATAGAAAGCGAGATGAGAAACCATCTACAATAGTACAAGGCAAAGGCCACATAAAAACCTGCCACAATGGGAACAACAACAAAAAGACCACTAAACTCTCTTGTGATAAATTACTGTCTCCAACTAAGACTTGATGCAAATTGTCAATACTTGTAGTAACTAGAGGTCCAAAACAATCTTTCTCTCCGTCGCACATGCCAAGTCCCAATGTAATGCAATGCAAATGCATTGTCTAAAGTACATGATGGAGTATAACAATAACAAATGTGCATGTATATATCTATCACGATAAAGTCAAACACATTGTGTAACAAAATGATTCATGTCCCATCCCAACTATGACCTCCAGCTGACCCTCACTCAGGTTTACCTCCGATGATTTTTTGAAAGTTCGTCATGAATCTAGAAGCATATGTTCCAATTCGATGACCATAGTCTTAATGCACCCTCTTAGACAAACTCTCAAATTCTAAACATCATAATCTCATGACAACTCTCACAAAGACTCAAATATTACTCAAAAGGTAGAGATCCTTTATTGATGATCAAAGGCTTCTTCGGAATAAGGCTCCAACCCTAAACAAGGCTTCACTCTTCTTGTAAGATGATTCTCAACCTCTCTCTTTATACTACTGAGAATTTTACTTTAATAACTACAAGTAACCACCATGTAATTTTCTCTTATTAAGTTTAATAGAGGTAGAGATCATAAACCCCAATGAAAAATATTACATGGCAACATGCAATTGATCCACTTGGATCTTCTAGAAGCCGAACTACCCTTTAATTTACTTTGATATATCAAATCAATCTCGTCCCTAGATATAAAAGTCCTCACCAAATCAAACCAATGAAAAACTAGTCCAAGTCAAGATACCCATGTGATAAAATCTATTCTTTGATTCTCACTAAACAATAAAATAATTATTCTCATCTACTACAGCAAGAGCTACCATATATTTTTCTCCAACTTAACCATAACTAGCTAAACATAATCATGATTAAGATAAATTTTGTCACACTTAAGATATATTCATATTTTATCTTATATATACAACCATGAATCTTATATTATCCCCGGCTCAAGATTTCATGTCGTTCACATAGTGAAAAAATCTGATTGTAGATGAAATAATTTCAACTTGTCATGATTCACTCGATCAAAGTGATGTCCTCCCAACTCATTCAAATTATAAATAAAATTTTTCCAAATTTGTGAACTATGAAAATATCAAAATATTATGGAAAAAACTTCTTTATAGGTTTCTTATATCTAATAGAGTTGTAAAGCATTACCCAGTCAACTTCTTTGAAAATCTTCATCTTCTTTGTCCCAAGTTGATTATCGTGATACTTCTTCTGCAATTGTTGAGCCCATTTCACACATACCATGGCCACTACTCAGGCCTCCTCCAACTTTAACAGTAGTTGATGTCTTGATTTGATAACTTTATTCCATTCGTCCTTTTTAACTTTGTTGGACAATTAAGAAGGTTGTCAAATCAAATTGAGTTGAAAGTTTTGACTCGGACACCATATACCATATGGAAAGTTGAGTATCATATTGATGTCTTCTAAGTCGTCATATACTCCCACAAGATAGCATGAAGCCTTTTGTCCCAATTTTGCTTGCTCATGTCCATGTCTCCATCCTTGGCCAACATCATGCAAATTGTGTAGTTAGTTTGCTCTACCAACCCGTTAGCATTTGGTTTGTATGAAGTAGTCATCAATGCCTTAATGGAAAAATGATCTAACATGACTTATATAATGCTTCCAACAAACTCACCACCTCTATCCAACATAATTTCTAAAGGGCATCCAAATCTAGTTATTATCCTCTTATAGAAAAATCTAACCACTTCCTCCTCATTAATAGATTTAGAGGTCTAGATTCTACCACTAAGTTAGATAATCTCTAACTACCATAATGCAGTATTGTGATAGATACATCAAGCAATGTTCAAGATCCATTTGGCCCAACACCAATGGAGTTGGAAAATCTTTGACAAAATCTTGCAATGAAACAAAGATCACCAGTAAACTTGCCTCATGGCCTTACTAGTTCCACTAAATAAAGAAAAGATGAGATTGGGAGAAAAGAACGATTGGAAGCTCATGGCAAGAGCAGGATACAAGCAAGATTGATTGTCATAGATTGGATGATGGAAGGACACAAGGTAAGAGTCCTAATTGACTCTTACCTTAACAATAGAAAATTTTTTGTCACAATCTATTGCAATGAAATTAGGACTGATTTTGATCAAAGATGCGAGTGAGGACTTTGAGAGATCCCGTTCTAGCCTATCTACTTAGGAGTAATTCCTATCACAACTCTTGCAAATTGAAGAAATTTCATCTAACTATTATGATCTTATTTACACACAATCCTAGAGTACTATTCAAATCACTAGCTATACGGATCACTTCATGTTATTTCTTCACGGAGTATAGCATCATCCAATGACGTCTCCAACTTTCACGCAAAGGCATCCACAACTACTTGCAACTCTTTAACTTGCTCTACAATCTTCCTTTGATGATCATGCATCAATTCTTGACATTAACGTCCCATAACTTTGCACATCTCCTTTTGCTTGCCCTTTGAATTATCAAGAGTGTTCATCACTAGGGCCAATCATTCCAATCGTTTCATCTCTACTTTGTCATATCGAGCAAAAAGGTATTGCAAACAGTTGCTTGACAAAGCTTTTAATTTAGTAGGTTTCTCAACATCTATCTTGTGCAATTGCCACTTTAGACTCCATAATTGGCTCTAAAGTCATTTGTTCTCGAACTCCATGAATTTCACATCTGCTCCACTGATCTTGCAAATTTTCGAGTAGGATAGCTTTGCATACTTTTTCTTTTTCTATACCTTCACCTTATGCTTCTCCAGATATTTCACTGACTTAGTTAATTGTAAATTTTTTTGAATATGATCTTTGTGTCATGTAGTCGTTAAATTCATCGCTTGAATTTGAAGCTTATACCTTAGACTACGATGCCTTTGGTACAAGGTTTCTTGGTTTGGAAACTTCCTTTTACTTCCTCTTCTTTGGCATTGGCTCATGAAAAACATCCACACTTGTACTCCGGTCTCTCTTCCCCTAATTTTCTACCGAATTCTCTCCCCCGAATACGGTTTCTTCAATCTCCTTATTTCTTCATTTAGCTTTTCAAAAGTCATCTCACCCATGTTCACTTCAACTATAGACAACCTGAAGCTCTCCCCATCATTGGGACCTAGACTCCTTGTCAAACCACTACTCATTGCATCCATATTCATTTCTCTTATTATATCCTCCACATCTAATTGGTATTTCTTCTTCTCTTTTGGAGTCAACCATCCCATTCAAGAATACATGTGTACTAAGAATGAAGATAGAAAGATCACTACCTTCTCCCCTACTCAAAGTTTCTACCCTATTGTTTGCACATTCCTTGCAAATATCTTTCCCCAGTTCATACTGATCAATTCTCCGACGAATCCTTCTACAATTTTCACCTTATGCATGCTCACATAGGTAGTTCGATGCGGTGAGAAGAGCTAGTTTAGGGTATAGATGATCTTCCTTCTAAAGTCGTCCTTGATCATGTCGATCTTGAACTGTAAGACCTAGGGTTGTACATATATGATGAAATGTAAGTATATCTAAATTGTGCCTAAGTTTATCTTAGTCATGACTATGTTTAGCTAGTTATGGTTAAGTTGGAGGAAAATATAGAGTAATTTCTGGTGTGGTAGATGAGAACAACAATTTTTTTATTTAGTAGAAATCAAGGAACAGATTCCATCACATGGGTATCTTGACTTTCCTTGACTTGGACTAGTTTTCATTGGTTGGACTTGGTGAAGACCCTTAAATCTAGGGTTGAGATTGACTTGATACACTAAAGTCAATTAGAGAGTAGTTGGGCTTCTAGAAGATCCAAATGGACCAATTGCATGTTGCTATGTAGCCTTTTCATTGGGGTTTGTGATCTCTACCTCATTTAAACTTGTCAAGAAAAAGTTACATGGTGAGTACTTATAGTTACTAGGGTAAGATTCTAAATAGTATAAATAGAGAGGTTGAGAAGCACCTGTCAAGTTAGTTTTGAGAGAAGTTAGTTTTTTTATCTTAGTTTTGGAGAGACCTTGTTTTGGGAAGCTTGGTTCTTGGAGAAGTCATGTTCGAGGTGGAGCCTTGATTCAATGAAGACTTTGATCACCAAAGTATCCCTTCCTTTTGAGTGATATCTTACTCTTGGTGAGAATTTGCATCATGGAGTTTGGACTTTGAGAGTTTGTGTAAGAGTGTGTATTAGGGTCATGGTCCTAGGGTGGGAATAAGTCCTTCTAGATTCATGATGAACTTCCAAAAAGCCATCGGAGATAAACCTGAGTGAGAGTCAGCCCGGAGGTCACAGAACCCATTGTTTCCTTTCCTCCCCCAGATCAAACCACTTTGAGTCATTAAAATTGAATCATGTATGCAAAGCCAGTTCTTCCTAATTGATACCATATTTCTCCTTAGCATAATCTCTCCCAATCACTTTCGCCAACAAGATTGCATCCCATGTATCATGATGTCCCCTCCATCCAATAGGATTTGCTACTTTCTTGGCTCGGACTTCCTCACATAGCTCCGGACACACATAGTCCCATCGCTATGCTAGAAACACTCAGCCAAGGTTCTTCAATCTCAATAATTCCTTTACCGTCCAATCAGGCTTTGGCACAAGAGGTCTTATCAATCCCGATGTTAACTTTTATGCTTATGGCAGTCGAATAACCTTTAGTATATCAAATCAAATTGACACTTACTTAATCATCGTGTATTGCTTGAGAATTCTATGCATAGTTGCTTCCTCTACACCTCAACAATACTTTCTAGCATCCATTATACTAAATTTCGAGACTTCTCTTACCGCATTTCTACTTCTTCAACACACCATACTTATTTGTGTCATCCATCTTTGTACTAAAAGACTTATTCGTATTTGGAAGTCATCATTTTCCTCAAATATAACATCTTTTATTCTGAAAAAACAAAAAAAATATGCTCAAAATTCCCTAACTAAGGTCCTACACATCGGGTTGGAACATGTTGTTCTAGATGCATGATGAGCTTCCAAAAAGCTATTAGAGGTAAACCAGAGTGAGAATCAGCCCGAATGTTACAAAGCAATGCTTACACAACATGATGATGAGGGGAAGGAGTTTATAGTAGTTTATGCAAATAGCTCCAATAATGCAACAGAGTCAAAACATAGTTATTACAAAGGAGAATGTTTGGAAACTGTTTTGGGTTGTGTCAACATTTCAGATGTTATTTATTTGGAAACCCTTCACACTCATCACTGGTCATCAACCATTGAAGTGGTTGATGGAATCAGACAAGCTTACATAAAAGCTTGCACAATGGTCTCTTATCTTATGACAGTATGATTGCACGGTTGTACCTAGACCTAAAGTGATGAACTGTGATACGGATGGATTAAGTCAAAATCCATATATAAGTTAAGTTGACAAAATCAATGGCAATGTGTTACTAAAGAGGAGATAGTGTCGGGTTGATATATATCTATATTTTTTATTATATTGATACTTGAAAGCTATGTGATATCTCTCTTAGGTTAAAGAATGAATATTTTATCCTTGGACGTTGAGACTGAGAACCGTGATGATAAGCTGAGATATCCATGACAGCATGGTGGTGTTGGAGTTTCTTCGTACATGTGCTTTGGTGGGCATTTTGAGTGCCAAGGAGCTTGATTGAGTTTTACAAAGAGCTTGGTGATTCATATGGGAAGGTAGACACCTTCTTCACGTATAGGGAGATGGCAGTGTTCGTGTTGTACCACTTCCATCTCAAAGAGCGCAATTGATCAACCATGCTCATGAGGAATTATGTTATTTTGGAGTGAAATGGCCATATAGCTAACTTCAAAGTCAGTATTGGTGGAGAGGTATGCAAACTAAGGTGCAATAGTTTATGGTAAGATGTATGGTATCTAATTATACCAGAATTACATCCCTTACTTATTATGAGACTTGGTTATTTCCGGAGCTTGGATTTTGAAGTACCTTTCTTATTGACCATACGACAACATCGATATGTGTTGGTCATGGCGAAGCATTTCTCCAAGTGGATTAAGTTGATGATTAAGTTTACTAACAAGTCAAGTGAGGGAACAATTTATGCATTCTTAGTCAATTTTTTGCACCAAATGATGTCATGACTAATCAGAGTACTGAGTTTTTGGGTGAGTTTCAAGCTTTGATCTATCATCATAACATCTCAAGAGATCATCCGGAGGCTAATGGTCTAACAATGAGAATTGTTCAAATGGTGAAGAGAGGATTAAAAAAGTTTGGCTTAGAAAAAGATCATCTGGGAGATTGGGTCATCTAGCTACTATGATTGGCCATAGATTATCAATTTAGTCAGCAAGCATCTTCAGAGTTATTCTCACCATACTTTTTATTATATGGTAAGATCCAGACTTACCTACAAGTATTCCTTGAGAGTCAGCTGAAGTCTTAGAATTGGATAACGCTCATGTTTGGATTAGGATGTGTTCTCAAAGGCAAAACTCTTTTGTAGAGTAATGCCCATGGCATTTAAGAACCTTGCTATTGCATAACATAGAGATTCTTTGTGTTATGCTACCATCAAAGGAGGTGGATATCCATCTTCAATTAATATATTTCATGTTGATTATTACGTTTACTTGCATAACATTACACTAATCACATTGGATGTTACTCTTGGTCGCATGATCCTATGAGTATGTGAGGTTTTACCTTCTTGAGTTTTGGTATAATAGGGTCGTGATAGTGTGATTTGGAAGGATCATTGCATAATTATGTGCCATGTCACCTTGCAGATATTGATGGCACCATGGATCCAAACCTAGCAATTGTGAGTGTAGGCTTGAGATGTATGTTATGTGGATTAGCTAGTGGAGTAGCCAATATGTTGATTTGTGATACTTGTTGGAAATGATAGCATATGTCATGTTTGACACCTCCTCTCAATGTGGTGCCCAAAGGGCCATGGAGATGTACTTGATGCAAGCAAGTTATGAGGAGGCCGAGTGTAACAATGCCCCATCATTAGTCATCTATCTACAATCCATACCATTTAACGATCAAAATTCTGAAGTTAAGAGATACCTCAAGGATTTCTCTTTCTCCATATATAGTACTCAAAAAAGGTACAATCTAGATAAGGTTACACAATCACCATCCATTCAATTCCTTGTGGATCGATGACATGGCGGCCATCACTATGAGCACACGGATTATTGACGTGTATTCCAACTAACACACAAACTAACACACAAGAAACACAACCTAAAGAGCACATTGATTGATGATGTGGCACCTTTAGATACTCCGCTAATAGTCAACTCAAGACTATCTATCTCCTCCTTGCGTAACCTCTACTTTAGTCCTCACTAACTAAAGATGGTTACATATACCAACACTTCCTCCATGTGATGTATCCATCTCATGCCATAGCAAATACCACATCCCTAATGGCATCATGGATAGCTATACTCTATCCTTCAAATGGGCAACGAGTTATATGGACCCATGTTGAATCTAAGATGTTTAGGGTTTAGGGAAACCCTAAATCTTAAACTCACACTCACACATATGAGTAATGAAGTGCATATGGATGGATCAAGCCAATGCGGACGCTCATCGATGTAGAAAAAGTAGATGGTGTGAGTTGGAAAGCCTTGATGCATGGTCGAGACAAGATCCACGAGCATGCAACCTTACAAGAGCAATAGCGTAGATGAGCCCTATTAGTATGAGGAATGGCCGGATCCACTAAGAGAAAGTGTAGAGCCTATTGAAACTCTCATCAAGGTAGACTTTAAGTCTCTAGTCTAATCGGTGCACAAAGAGGAAAAGGACGAGAGCTCATATCGTACATATGGGGACAAAGTATCTATGATATGGTGAAATAGTATAGCAGATTAGAGATACATCTCAAGAATGTATCTATCTCCAATCACGAATCCGGAGGATAAGAAAAGTACTAAAAGTACCCAACTAGCCAAAAATGTGATGTTCTCTACTCCATCGATAATAAGACTACACTTCCATGCGAAATATTTGTCTCCATGTCACACACTCGAAGTTCCTTGTCATGGCATGTCCCCATGATACTTCTATCAAAGGGGGTCACGAGTGATAGGAATGCAAGTGATAGAGGTAGGGTTTGAAGTAAGTAGATGAGTCTACGAGCAATAGAGGAAGAATTGGTTTCATTTTCTCAAGATATGATTCTCACAATTTGCTAGAAATTCATTACGCTTCTACTTTGGATGCACGTGTTGAGTATCATAATCATCCTTCTAAGGAAACCTTTTATGAAGGGTACCACTTACCCATCCAACTTGTGTTGGATGTTTGTTTTGTTTATGTCGCTTGTATCCACAACGCATGTGTAGGTGAGGTTGGAGTACACACAAGAGATCTATCAATTCTATCACACCGCTGTGAACTTGTAGCTCTACTCCAAGGTGGACTCGGCTGTGGCGTCCTATCCTTGGAAGCTGAAAGAAATCCCTGAAATTGAATACTCAATCTTCTAGATTTTTCCTGCTCATTCCTTAACGCAATCATCAAATTTTCTATTTTTTGGACACTTTTCTTCAAAGTTTCTAGTACCATCTTGCGCAGTTCCGGATCAGAAAGTGACATTTCGGGGGACTGCAGTTTATATGCTTTTGTTTCGTCCAAAGCTCCAACATCATATTGCTGCTGTCAGATGTTTGAGTTTAATCATTTATTGTATATACATAAAAATAAATAAATACAAACCTTTGTCCAAGATGTCTCTTGAGAGCATTCATGTCCAAAGGAAACAAGTATTATGATAAATATTGTTTGATAGCACACCCACATGAATAGATTGACATTGTTGAAGAATAGATTTCCTCATATAAAAACAAGACAAGTAATTTTTTTTTATTTTACAAAAATCATTATTGCAGTCGTTTTCATCTTTTCGTATAAAAAAAAATTAAACCTAAATTTCCTTTTAGTCATATTTTCAATAGAAATATTTTTTTACAAATATGTGAAAAATTGGAATTTTTTTAAAATTTTTATAATAAGATAAAAAAAATTCAATTAATTTTTTTTTAAAACCAGATTTAAATTCAAACATAAATTTTTTTTATATGTAAATCATTTAACTGATAATTCTTAAACAAAACTATATAAAAAATGATTGCGTTATTCTTAACTTTTTTAAAAAAAAATCTAGCAGAAAATTCTCAATAATTATAATTCAAAATTTTAAAAATTATTGATTATCTATCAGATTTTTATATGATTGTATTATAATTTTTTAATTTTTATTATTATCAATATGATTATTTATTATAATTTTATGAATATTATGAGAAATACATGTATCTTAATTTTTTATATAATATTATTTAAATTAATATTATAATTTCTATATGTATATTGTTTTATATAATATTAATAATTTCATGATAATGGTAATTTGTATTGTTTCATAAGACTGGAATGCATAGTTATTATAGCAAAGTGAGAACCTTTTTAAGATCTTCATATTCTTGAAGTGTCTTTTTGAACCATCCTTTAGATAATTGAGGATCGTAAAAACCTTCTTGATAAATCTTCTCGTCTTCAACAGCCACATCACATGTGCAGATTTCACTAGTTTCCAAAGTAACAGATCTTGAAGATGATGGAGTAGAAATACGATCTTGATTTTCTAATGTCTGTACAGAAAATTTTAAAATAAAATGTACATAGGAAAGCATTGTGTGTCGGTATAATTATTTTCATTACTCTATTTTATGTATATACAAATCTATTATATCTCACCCTATCATTATCATCAAAAGTGTAGATATAAACCGATCGGTGTGTGTCGCAGATATATACTATACGATTGGCTAGTCTAAAGGGTTGATATTTCGATAGATTATAATATCTTCATATTTTCTGTACACCCTTTACAAGTTCAAAATTTCTAACTTGAGAAAGATTGTTTTACCTTAGAGTATCCACCATCATTGGCGATTGCTATTTGTTTCGGGGTTTTTATATTCTTGATACTGGCATTTGACTGAGCGTCAACTTCCTTGTTCTTTTCTTTGGTGTCAACAAATGTTTTAATGGATCCACATGGATGGTTTCTCTGATTGTTTGTATACATGTAAACATATAATCAAAGCATAAAAAGTTATTTCTATTTTTTTTTTTTGGCAACGTCAAAACATTATGTATATACAAGGCATATAACCTTGCATTGATAAATATTTCTACTATGATAATATGAACTATAGTGTGTTAAAAAAAAATTAAAATTTATGTAATATATCTGAGTAAAGATATGAATCCTCATAATTCTTTTAGTTTGTATTGCATCTAATGACACCATAAGTAGACACTTCATGGATAAGATACTTACATCGATTATCAAAATTGAGAATAATCGCTTCAGTCCCAAAAAATGAAGAAAAAAATGAATATATATATTACTGTATTTGATATAATTAACGTGTTAGTCTGATTTAGAGATCTGTTAAAATTATTGCGGTGATTGCAAAAGCCTAAAATTTGATATCTGACCTTGATTCTCAATTTTCTTTCACCTTGACTTGAAGTTGATCTTTTAACAACTTTTGGAGGGATGTATGACTCTAAATCATGATCAAAATCGATAGTTTTAAATTCAGCGGGAGCACGGAACTTATTGAGATGTGCACCACGATACTTTGTCACTCGAGAAAGAGGCCGTCCATCCTCAAAATATACTGTTGCCGGTGACAACTTAAAGCCAAGTATCTCTTGAATGTCCATTTCTTGCAGTCCAAAGATAAAAATGGTGAAATATTACTATAGTATATATGTACATTTAATTATAAGATTTTACTGCTTGAAATTTAAATGATATTCATCATTCAAATATCTGATCATAATAAAATTATATACATGCAATCATACTTACTTTACTACGATACTATTTTTATCTAAACGATATTTACTTTTAATTTTTATATTATGAGTATTCTTTACATGCTTCATTTAGATTCATAAACCCACGTATAAAATATCAGTGTTGGTCAATAAGTATGAATCAAGATTTGAAATATAAATTTTATTACATTATATTATTATTTGTCATTATTAAATAAATAAATTTTTTATTCCATGAAATATATTTATATGATAAAATATAAACGTGTTTCAAAAAAATATAAAGCAATAAATTATAATTAAATTTTCAAAAATTATTTATTTATCCTTTATTTATAACGCATGACCGTAATTGATAATGTTGTTATGAAAACAAGTAAAAAGTGTACAAATAAAGTATGCATATTAAGAAAAAAATATTTACCAAATACTGGAAAATATTTAAATTTGAATGCATACATACTAGATAAACATTATTAGATTACCATAAAGTAAAAATAGTCAATGAATTGATCAGGTCTGAATTTCCTTCATCTTCAACCAAAGTATCACATAGAGAGTTTGAAACAATCTGCATAAAATGGAATCCCTGTTCATGTAAAAGTCAATGCATATCAAGTAAGTTGTTGTGGGCTGATCAAAATGTACTGAAATAGTATTTCAAATGAGGTTACCATCCAATTTAAACAGAAAAACATTTACGTACCTTTAATCAATGAGATAAAAGTATGCCAGAAAAACGTCTGTATACAAAAAAAGATTGTATCGAAATTCGAACTTAGAAGAAGAAGAAGAAGAAGACCTTTGAAAGGACATCAACCTCCAAAGGACACATCCAAAACGTTTTAAGAGTTTATCAAGCACATGGATCAACCTTCCTCGCCATTGGATATAGACAATCTGGTCCATAAAATTGTGTGTCTAAAAAAAAGAGGTGTCTTTCCATCAACATATAAAATTATATCTTGATAGCTAACTAACAGAGGTAAGTACGAATAAGGTTTCATTATTCGAGTTTGGACCCGGTATTATGTAATTACCCATAAATGTTGACCGATAGCGCCAATGCGTCGGAGGGCATTCTACAAATCGTAACATTGGATTTTTCTTAATTGAGCCTATGCGCATTGAGGAAATATCTGACTTTGCAAAGCAATCAAAATGTATGTTTCAATCGTTTTTCTCTGTTTCCACTACTGGATCAGTGAACCAGTGGGGCTTTTATCAACCGGCTCCTTACAAGGTTAGTTGATTCATGTTAATTTCCTCCGTATAGAGGAAAGGGGAAGGCTACCATGCCTGGAAGACCGTCATAGGAAGAGATAGATTTCGAGCAAGTAGAATAGCGAATGGCGAAGGAAAATTCATTAATCCGATATAAGAGTACGAATGCAAGGCAAGAAAACAGCAAGATAAAAAAACTAAACATCTGCAAGAATCTCATGTTCCGATGCCGGGACTTGAACCCGGGTCGCTCGGGTGAGAGCCGAGTATCCTAACCAACTAGACTACAACGGATAATGAAAAAATGCCGTGTAAACTTTAATTATATTGAATATATAAGCTACTGATATAGACTTACAGTTTTCGAACTGTATGAAGGAAAAAAATAAACAAAATCTTTCTTTATGTAAGTTTTGTTTGTTAGAAAAATTAAAAATATACCCCTCAATTTTCATATATCCAATGAAATACCCTAACCTGAAAAAAACAAACCAAAATGACTTTCTCAGTTCCACTTGCTACTCCTGGTTGAACTTTCGATCCTATTGAACTTACATTTGGAAATTTGATTTTTACATAAATAAATACATAAAATAAAATAAATTCTTCCCTCGATGCAATGCATATGTGTCAATTATACCTGTAAACATTTGTGATTGTTTTCAAAGTGAAATATGTACTAGTTTATTCGTGAAGTGTCGAGGGTATAATACTAATCTTCCCTTCTTTACCCTGTTTCCTAAACTTATGTTTGAATTGTACCACCACAGAAAAGCTGGATCTGCATCACATCTGTGGAAGCCCACCTCGCTCGTCTTCGCAGTGGAGTGAGAGAAACTTAAGGAACTGAGAAATAGTTTGAATTTACAGCTCGTCTACTATTGTGGAGACTTCAAATTCGAAGGAGTTAGCGAGAGTAAGAGGCCGATTACCACCTCATAAGTTCCTTCTGATTTTTTGTTTTCGTTGAAATTGTGTGGCAACTGTGATAAAGACTTTCGCATGGCAAGAGGTACGTAAAAGGTGACGATTCGCTTTTGTGTTTGAGAATCAACTGCGTAAGAAACCGACTGTTTGGATGCTTTCATACACTTGACAGTGTTTGTGACGAAGCTTTAGTACAAGATATTAATGACACAGGACGTCTTAAAAACTCAATACTTTACAATAACCTTACAGGTATGATGATGATGTTGATTTACAATGAAGTCATCCCGTTCAAGCATCCACAAATTAGTTCGGGTAAGAAGTCAATATGATGGAGGACGCTTCTAACGAAATCAGAACATGAATTTGGGTTTTTCTGTAAGTAATGCAGAAGTCTAGACCTGCACGGCGTCTGACTGCCATCCTCTCGCCCTCTCAAACCCGTTTCTTCCAAGCTGGTAGTCCCTGATAGTCTGCATAATCTCCTCCCTGGTGTTCATAACAAATGGTCCATGCTGGACAACTGGCTCGTTCAGAGGCTGACCACCTATCAAAACAAAGCGAGCAACCGTATCTGCTCTGTTCCACACATTCAGCCCATCACCAGGTCCCAGCTGTACAGTATGAAATGAATCAACAGGAGATACATCTTCTGAACCGATGATCAGTTTGCCTTGCAGAATGTAGATAAAAGCGTTCCATCCTTCGGGGACAGCTTGGTGAAGGACGGTGCCTGGCTGCATCGTGAAATCCAAATACATAGTAGGTGTTCTAGTGTAAACTGGGGATCTTACACCAAAAGACTCGCCAGCAATCACTGATACCTTGATACCGTCCTTTTCCACCTTGGGGATGTCCTTATCTACGAGTTCCTGGTACTTTGGATCCACCCTGAATACAGGAAAAAAGGAAACAAGTAACGAACCAACTGTTGTTTGCCAAGCTTGGTCCATATGACACTCCCACTGTAATTCCGCTTGTCACAACTATTCTCAAACACGTGCTTGTACTCCACATCAACAAACTCCAGCAACCAGGAACTTATGAGCTGAAGCAGGCATCAAAGTTCTAACGTAGACCAATCCAAATTTAAACTCACATCTTATCTTTTGCAGCGAGGTTGACCCAAAGCTGCAGCCCGACTGACGGAGCCTTCCCGCCTGGCATTTCACAGTGCACGATTCCTCGTCCAGCCGTCATCCACTGCGAAGGTCACATCACACATCAGTAAAGTGCACAAACAATACTCATGCACATACAGAAGGATTTAAGCGTCATGAGCTGGAAGAACTTGCACATATACAATCTCCTCGTGAGGATGTTCACATTTCTAAAGCAGCAGGGCTACACATTTTCTTTCCACTGGCCCTGTATACCTGCCTCTAGTCTTAACACATCTTGCGAGCAATAACTGAACGGAAACCGTAATGTACCTGAAGATCGCCAGGTCCAATGGTTCCTTTGTGCCCAGCGAAGTCTTGATGAGTGGCCATTCCCTGTATTTAGTGATGCAAATTTTAGCACCACAAGCACAGAACTTGACCATTTGTGTGAGGCTACTACTGACCAAGACAATATCAACTCTACGTCTAAAACACAACGCAGTTCGAGCAAAAGCTTAGTCTGGTGTGGACTACATCATTGGCAAAAAGGCACGTTACAACATGTAGTCCAGAGAACCCAAAACTCCATAGCAATTACACTTCCACCAAAGAATATAGTAAAGTACCTCGAGCATGTACGTGACTGTTTCAAATCCACGATGAGGATGATCAGGGAATCCAGCAGGGGGAGAAACTGCAAATCCGAACAAAAAATAAATAAGAAATATTATAAGAGGGGAAGGGAGCACCAAATGCTGTCTTCGGTCTATCAGAACTTCGCGCAAGGTCCAAAAGACATGCATCATACGAATCAATCGAGACGAAAACAAGTAATGTCTCAGAGTGGAAAAAGCTCCTTTGCTGCTAACTTCATCAAAGAATTCAGAAATCCCAATTTTGCGACGAGGAAATTCATGCTTTCAGCCGGAATCGGGGAAACATGATCACGCTACTTAGACCCTCGAGCAAGAAAAAAAGAAAAGGCTGCCCAATTATCCAAGGTAGATAAGATTGGATACACAATGATCCTCCAAGAGCAAAACCTAATGGGATCTTCCATTTTAGCCGAAACTGATTGACTTGTAATTTTCAGTCGTAAGTAATCTCCGTAGCTTACCTGAAAAGTGATCCAGAAGGAGAAAGGGGTCCAATTGTTTCATTTCAGGCCTGGAAACAATGGAACCACAGGATCAGCTCCGGTTCATCCAGAACAACGTAAAGTAGTCAGATATTGGGCCTTGTGATATAGCAGGCTCAAAATGGCTAATCATGACCCACTTCGAGCAAGCACGACGAGTCGCACAACTCAGCTCCTCACCTGCCGATACTCCGTCTCACCGTAGCGCCATCGCCTTCCGGTTGCTCCTTGGACAGCAAGGTCCTGATGACTTTGCGTGGCTTGGTCATAACCGAGGTATCGATCCCTGCTTCGGTAGCCATCGCTCTAACCGTCGTATCCATCTTCACAACGACGCCTCCTGAACGAGATCTCTGAGGAAAGGCTATAGTCCTGAAGTCTGCGGATCCGATTCCACTCAAACTAACAAAACTTCGATCGAAATGTGTCGTCTCAGGTACAATCAGAACGGCTGAATACACAGATCTACCGGTGATCGAACGAGCTATTTGTCTTGGGACCCGACAGAGCACAGGCGTCAAGTGTTGCATTGAAATGTCGTGGAATGTTCTCAGGCACCTACTGAGACAGACCTCGAGAACCTGCTTATGATGCCGTCGTGAGCCCGTCCAGTCTACTCTACTCATGGGCACTGTGAACGATCTCTTCACGGAAGATGCTAATTAGTGGAAGCCCGCCCACTAATTTCGGAGCCCCTGTAGTGCTTCCATGGTGGGTTCCTGCAGCATATTCGCCCCCCTGGCCACAAAGTTTGACCAATCCATCGTTGCTTTAGTAACTTTAGGTCCCAATGAATTCATACTCTCCCCTTCCCGCGGAGCTTCTTTCACCGTGTCCTCCCAATCATTGGCCTGGAGGAAGGAAAAAAGCGCTCACTGTTTTGTCCATTTCTACAATTCCCCCACCCCATTGACAAGTCACTAATCTCCGAAGTCCAAACATTAATCATGGAAATCCGTAGAGGATAAACAGAGCGGGCACCAGGCTCTGTTCCTTCCTTCCTTCCGGCCTGTGGGACTTCCATGGCGGGCTTGCCTAGCTTGTTTCCCGAATCCTGGGAGGAAGGAAAATGCGTCCGGTCCATGGAGATTAATATTTCGTATCATCCGCGGATTGATATCTGGGGCGTTCCCGAGAGGCCCTGACTTTCCTGGAAGGCGGAACGATCGATTGGTAGGGTTGGGAATGGGAAAAGAACTCGCACTTTCCGAAGGAAGAGGAGGAGAGTCTTTACCCGACCACTTTTGGCCGGTCCATCTCCTGGACGGAGCGCAGGAGAATGTGCATGCACCTTCGGCTGAGGTCAGTCCGTCTGAGAATATGAACATGTCTGGGCTAAGGGTAGGGCGTGTGCTGACTCATGTCATCGGGGAAATGAAAATCCACTCGAGAATTCGACATTTTTGAGTTTACCCGCGATGGTATGCAATTGGATTGCGAGGCTGGCGATGTGGGTGAGAGAGAACGATCATGTCACATACCCACATGCGCAAACCCTGTCACAGATCCACCTGTCATGTGCAAATCCACCTCTAAATTTTGGGCCAATCTTATTGGTTGGCCATTCATTGGTCCTGTATTCATATTGGCCATAACATAGATCATTTGATTTTTTCCTCATCCACGTATTTAAATCTTTCTGCCCTATGCCGAAGGTCACTTTGTGTAGGGTTTTTCACATGTTTTCATATACCTACATAACAAATGAACAAGTCTTTTGATTTGAAACACATAGTTTTGCTGTTGAAACAAGTGCATCTTCCATGACTTGATAGATGTTTCAATTTACTATCAAACAACTTAGTTAATCATCTAATATGTTTTGCGGATTATCAATCTGAATGTATTTAATCATCAAATCCAACAAAATCATCATAATATATTTTACTCATTTAAATTGATTTAGTCTTCAAGTCTGATATATCTTACTTGTATAGTCTTGGAATAATTGATTGTCTTCATCTTGATTGGTTTGATAGCTTCTTTAATCACAATTGCTAAAGCTTTTTCTTTTTGGGAAATTCAACGTGCACAATTTCATTGTTTAATAATTATGTTCATATTTTATTTTTTTTGTAATCAAATTTTTTGAATTAGAAATCAATGAATGCTTTATATTCAAGAACATCAATTCACAAGAAAGCACACCACAAGTCTAGCACTTGTAAATGTTTGAATCACCTCATTTCATAATTGTGTGATGTCAACGGACAAAAGGGAAAGTACATAGAGCTACATACACGGGGAAAGTAGATAAGAGAAGTGAGAAATGAGAAAGTATAGGAAGATAACAACCTTTGGACTAGGTGAGTGGATATAGACAATATGGCGGTTGAAGAGTGTGACATTGGAACAGAAATGTCATGTCCTTTGGCAATTACAAGCATTTTGAATTGGAGGAAAACACTATGAGTGAAAGAAAGACGAAGTATAATAACAAAAAGGATGGGAAGACCCCATCGAATCGTACAAGGATGGAACCAAACCGGTAACATGGGGCTAGCCCCAATAGTATCACAGGGAAATATATACTACATCACCTAGGATATCTGAACTATCCAAATCAAAAGGTATACAAACAACATGAGCATCCGAAGAAGCATCACCGTGATTGCTCTCCTATGGATTGCACCAGCTAGTGCTGAAGTAAAACACTATGAGTTAGGATATTAGGTGTGGATTTGTTTTTGGAGAGTGATTTTGTTGTCACAACAAAACAAACAAAGATTTTGTTTTGATAGGGACTTGGAGAGTAGTAAGTGCGTTACGTATGATTTTTATCTTCTTGGAGACTTCTATTTTTGACTTGACTGACTCACTAAAAGCCTGGAAGTGCGGGGGGAGGGGAAAATTTATCCTTTCATCGAATGCTTGCGTCAGCACATGTCGCACAGAATCTCGAGGTGGACTTTCTGGAGACTGAGATGTTGGGGAACGACTGTCAAGCCCCCATAGTGCTCAGTTTCTAATCCAGTTCCGCGAGCTATCTGTCACCTGCCAGCTTGCCTGCTTTTGATGGGGTCTTCCCATCCCTTTTGTTATTATACTTTGTATTCGATCTTTGGAGATATTTCTCGAAGCATGTCGACCCGAGTCGTCGACGGATTGCGCTCGAGCTCAAGGGCCAAAGAGTGCTTGGAGTTGCGATCAGACGATAAGCCCCACGGAAAAGAATCTCATACAAGGAAAACAATCTACTGCAGACAATAATTCTAGCAAGTAAAATAGACACACCGCTTCTGTCAAATCGAAGGAGTTGAAACTTGATCTCCTCGTTGGCCGGGCTGCCAAAAGTGAAGTGAAGTGAATCTCTCTCTTCGTGAGGAGAGAGATTCTGTACCCTGCAAGAGATGATAATACGGAAGAAGCACTTCTCCACACCAACTACAGAGAGACATTACAGGACAGTAGAGTTCACTACTGCACTTCAAACATCAGACTCCGGAGTCTCGAGTCTTGACTCTGACTTGGACATCGTGCACGATGCACGATGACTTGCACGATGTCCGCTCCTATTCCAGTTGCACTTAAAAGCTCCGCAACATTCATGATGATGGGTATCGCGTTACCTCAGCAGTCGTCTCTGCTCCACCTTTCGCAATGCAGAAAGTACAGAAATGAGCAGGCTCTTAATGTTAATAAATGTATATATGTGCAAACAAATCAGTTCCTTTTCTAACGTCATATGAAGAGCATTTCTCTTTCATCCAAGAATCTGAAAGGACACAGTAGAATAACAATAGGGATGGGAAGAATCTTACTAATTGTCATGGTATAGAATCTTATTAAGTGTCATCATAAACTGCGCTATGTGTGCGAGCATTCTTATATAATTGACAATACATCCTACGCGGTCAGTTGACAGCAAGTTCAGATCGGCCCCTCGCTATTATTTTTGCTCCAGCTAAATTTTGAAGTGGATACTTGTAATGCTTCAACTTTGGGAATCTGACTCTGCCCTGCTTGGATATGACATTTTGTCCCCTCATCAATTATACATCCACTTGTCGAGTTCTTCGGTCGTCATCTGACCTTACTTATTCGTTTATAGTCTACGAAAGAAAAGCCATGCTTGTTTCTCAGGAATAATGCTCTTATGAGAACAAGGTTTGATTTGCTAGACAACTTTTCTTACCCACTGCCGTCCAAAAGAACTAAAGATACTAAATTGGAGAAGCTTACTGCGATAACGTGTGTAAAGTGTGTTGCACAATTCTTATGCTTCACTGATTAAAGTTTTAGACAAATGAACTGATGGCATATAGATGACAGGTAAAAGTATATGGATATGTTGTATATCTGAATTACAGATAAATAGATTTAGCAGATGAACTCGTCCTGCTCTAAAACTGCTTTTGGAGGCGGCAAGTAGTGCTTTTATCGGAGCACTTTACGAAAGAACTCCAGAAGTGTTAATTATATGCACAACTTTGGCAACAGGATCAACTCCGCATTCAACAAGATAAGGTTCTTGAAGACAGTGAAGGCGAGTGGCACCATTTTCCACAGCCACCGTCAACTAAACTCTTGTTCCTTGTCTTCACTCTGTCCATTTTTCCAAGTACAAGTCTAGCACCTACAACGTACCCAAAGGACGAGCTTTTTAGCGATGAATGTTTACAAGCTTTACACGACTGCTCCAGATAGATGAACTTCTGCAATTGCTATGAGGGATCTAGACACTTGTGGCGGGGGAGTTGGAGCGCGTGGAGAGCCGAGTGTTGAGAGGGCGAGAGGCTGCGGGTGCGGGAACTGATATTGTAGTTTCCGTGGCCATACTTTGGTAAACATGGAGAGTGAATAATTTATTCTCTTCGTATTTCAATTTGGGTTCCATTGGTACCTAAATTAAATACTATGGAGAATAATATTGTGAGATATGAGTGTTTTTTTTTTTTTAGGGTTTTGAGTGCATTTTGAGTGATTTTTCTTATACTAGACATATGGGTCGGGTTTTTTTTGTTCACATCTCTTCTTTTTCCTGCATTGGTTCTATTGGAACCTAGTGGGAAAATTATGGAGACCTGAATAAAAAGTTATGAGTATTTTTAGATTTTAGGGTTTCCATAGTTAGCATTTTCCAATGTGAGGTGGTGTGTTAAGGGGTTGTGGTTCTCTGCAGTGGGAGGAGATACATGATGGAGTGCTGGGTTTCTTTATCGTTCCCTTTGTGCTAGCTATAGCTTGACTTTCTCTCATGGGACTGCCAAAAGCGGTGCATGATACACCATATCTGGTGTGTCATTGTCTCTTTACCTCGCAAGGGGTAAAGACCCACATGGGAAAGATGCACAAAGATTATGATTGGACCACTTGGGATGCGCATGTGAGGAGGACAGTCACATCGACATCGGTTTTTGTCACTTTGGGGAACACACACATTACATTGACTCCTTCGTTGAGCATTCCGGGTATACCGTCGGGGTCGTGGGAGTGGTTAGCTTCCCATGCAGGTTCGATTCTAGGACTTTTTGAGATTAGATTTCCATGTTCACGTTAATTCCATAGGCTTCCTCGTGCTCTGCATGACGAGGCTAGACGTGCTTTTCGCTTACTGCTCGATCGATTGGTGCGCGATCCCATGGACGAGTTAGCATGGTTTTTGTTTTTATTACTTCCGCGATGGTGTCTACGTTATACTAGAGGGGGACGTGCTGGACATAGAGAGGTGGCAGGTAGATTTCGGAGATTCTGAGCAGGGGATTGGGCTACATTGCAGGAGGAGTCTATTTGGGCCACACAGGTTAGGAGTCGAGTTCAATCACATGATACTTCTGATTCGGCGCGATTGCGACGGTGTAGGATCTTGGGGCAAGCCGGGGAGTATAGCAGGGCTGCACGGGCCCTTCATCCTTTGTCCATGGCTAGTCCTACTGAGGAGATGATTTCCTCTTTACGCCTTCTACATCCACCCATGGGCGAGGAGATACCATTAGAGGTCTTGGAGTATCAGCCAGAGGAGCCATTATGTCTTGATAGATCATTATTTGCTCATTCTCTATGCATAGTCAGAATGCTCAAGAAGCAATGACTCGAATGACTTCAAGATGAGAGATGGTCTTCTCAAGACCTCTCCTTGCTTTATATACTGTAGGACTAGAGGAGTCCGAAATCCAAACTATGTCACATGGCTAACATGCGTAGGTTGCATGTTTTGTTATCTTATCCTAACCAATTCCTAACAGACGTCTAGCACACAATCTGATCCACCAATGCATGGTAGCCACCTCGTCATTTACCCTTTTACTTTTTGGATAGTACACACCACTATCTTGTCTTTTTGTGATCTAGTGATCACTCTACGCTTTGGCTAAACTAACTATGACTAACCAAGATTGGTTACAAACCTCCCTTCATTTAAGTCGCAACGTACTCGTTGCAAGAAGACTCAAAAGTCTCTACAAGTATCTTGGCATTTGTAAGATTTGCCAATGGTTCCCAAGTAGCTTCATAAAGTGGATAACCTTTCCATTGGACTAGATATTCCACTTTGGTGTTCCGCTGCCCTCTTGTCCGTTTCTTGAGGATTCTCTCAACCTCATATTCCTCTACGCCATCACTCATGGCTGGTAAAGGAGGAGGTTGATGTGGGTTGCCAAAGGAAGGAGATCGTGGGGTATACTTCCTCAAGAAAGACACATGAAAAACGGGATGTATTTTCATGTGTGTTGGCAACTCCAACTTGTAGGCAACTTCTCCAACTGTTGGACAATCAAGAAAGGTCCAATAAACCGTGGACTGAACTTTCGGACCCCTATTAATGACAAATTGGTAGTAGACAATCACACCTGATCGCCTTTTTGAAACTCCACATGTCGTCGATGAGCATCAGCATATTGTTTTTGCCGATTTTGGGCAATGGCTAATTTGTGCTTTGCTCGGTGTACTCCTCGTTGGACTCGTGCCACAAACTCGTTCATTGCTTCAACTTGGGTTGATGGTTCCTGCATGTGACCTACACTCACCAAGCTAGATGGTGTGATAGGGTGTTCTCCATACATCAAGAAGAAAGGGCTGACTTTTGTGGATGCATTGATTGAGTTATTATAAGCAAACTCAATCAAGGGTAAAAGTGCATCCCAACCGTCTTGCTCTTCCAAAGTGAAAGCTCTAAGCATGTCCTCAATAGTCCTATTTGCTCTTTTCGGTTTGCCCATCTGTTTGAGGATGATAAGTCGTGGACATGGCTAGTTTTGTTTTGAATAGCCCAAATAGAGTTTTCCAAAACATGCTAGTAAATTGAGTGCCCCTATCGGTGATGAGCACTCTAGCTAAGCCATGTTGAGCAAAAACTGCATCCATATAAATTCGAGCAAGTTCGGGTGCGATGGCTTGTCTTTGTTGTGGGCCTAATATGGATCATCTTGCTCAATTTATCCACAAAAACGACTATTGAATCATAACCCGTAGACCTCATTGGTAACTTACATACAATGTCCATACTGACGTGCTCTCATCTTCTAGTCGGTGTTGGTAGAGGTTGTAGTAGACCTGTTGGTTTCTGATTGCTAGCCTTATTTTGTTGACAAGCCACACAACTTCGAACATAGCTGGTGATGTCCTCTCTTAGTTTTGGCCAAAAGTATACCCTTTGGATGCCTTCAATGGTCTTCTCCACTCCTACATGGCCCGCAATAGCTGAATCATGTGCCTCCTCTAACACTGTTGTACGAAGGGCAACATCTAAGGGTATCCATATCTTTCCCTTGTAGAACGCCAATCCCGGTTCCAAATATGCTCGACCCTGCTGAAGGGCTTGTGCAATCTCCTCATCCTCCTTGGTAGCTCGATTCAGGTTCTCCCACCATTCAGAGTGAATCTTCACCTCAATGATGTGATTAATGCATGGCATTCGTGTCAATGCATCGGCAAGCTGCTTCTTCCCCTCCACATACACGATCTTCATGTTGAAACGCTGTCGCCATTCAGCCCAACGAATCTATTCACTTGGAGAGGTCCTTTTGAGTTTCTAAATAAACCAAAGGCTTGTGGTCCTGTCTCAACCACAAACTCCTTATCTCCGAGATAGTGCTTCCAATGTTTAGTAACCAAGACAATGGCTAACTCCTCCCTCTCTCGTGGTATGATAATTTTGCTCCGCCCGAAAAAGTTTCCGTGAAAAGAAAGCAATTGGGTGCCATCCATCTTTCCACTCCTTGTTGTAACACTCCTCCAACCGCCACACCCGATGCATCTCAGAGCAAGTTTTGTTGGTCTACCAGTTCGTACCATTTAAGGATTGGTGCATGTAAGAGCACATCTTTCAAAGCCCCGAAATGCAATCTCTTGAGCCGCACTTCATTGCCATTTCTGCCCTTGGCCTAAGAGACTTGTTAAAGCTTGAGCAATACGAGCAAAAGCTTCCACAAACCTTCTATAAAAGCCGGTTAAACCCAAGAAACTACGTAGTTGAGTCGATTCTCCAGGGGCAGTCCAATTTTGAATGGCTTCCACTTTGTCACTCATGACTTGGATGCCATCGCTAACTCTATGGCCTCGATAATCTACTTCGTTTTTGCCAAACTCACATTTTGACATCTTAGCATAGAGCTTATTTTCTCTCAACACTTGAGTACTTCTAAGTAGATGTTTTTGATGATCTTGTAAGGACTTGCTATATATCAAGATATCATCTAAAAACACAATCACTGATTTATCCAGATATTTACAAAAATATCATTCATCGGTCCCATGAATGTGGCAGGGCATTGGTTAAACCAAATGGCATAACTAGATACTCAAAATGACCATATCTAGTTCTAAAAAGTCGTCTTTTGTATGTCTTCATCTCGCCACTCGATCTGATTGTATCCGCTTCTAAGATCGAGTTTGGTGAAATACTTAGCTCCATGAAGTTGACCAAACAAGTCATCCATTCGCGGTAATGGATACTTGTTTTTCACCGTTTGTTGATTTAGAGCACGATAGTCCATGCACATCCGCATGGAGCCGTCCTTCTTCTTCACGAACAATACTGAACAATACTGGAGCTCCATATGGTGACACACTAGGTTGGATAAACCCTTTCTCCAACAACTCTTCCAATTGTGTCTTGCATTCCTCCAGCTCGTTCGGTGCAAGTCGATAGGGACTTTTATAAGGAGGTGAACTTCTTGGTAAGATCTCTATCTTGTGATCCACTCTCCTTCTTGGTGGTAAACCTGGAGGCAAATCATCTGGAAAAAATCTTGAAACTTCGTTCAAGATACAAGTTAACTCCTCATGTATAAAAGATTGCTCTTTTGTAGCGCTTACATCTCTTATTAGGCCCAAAAAACATACATCTTTGTGACTGATAGCGGTTCTTCCTATCACATAGAGAGGTAAGTTTTGTGTCCCGATCTAAGTCTATCTCCAAAGATCCTCCAACTCATAGTTTTTACTGTCTTCCTTCGCCAATCTACCTCGAGGATTATATTTTTTCCATCCAAGGCATACCCAAAATAGCATCATAGCGAGCTAATCGAATTACTCTCCACTCCAACGATTCCTTGTATTGCCCAATCTTCAACTCCACTTTCCTAGGAATGCTCTCAATGCTCTCTGTTTTGCCCGCTTGGCAACTCTACCTTTTCACTCTCATCTTTCTCTAAAGCTAATCCCAACTTTATAGCAATAGATCGAGATAGGAAATTTTCTCGTAGCTCCTGGATCAATCAATACTCTCACTTTTTACTCCTTCTATCTCGCCATCCGTCACAATCAAACATGTTTCCTTCTTTCTCAAACCATTTACCTCATGTTTGTGCTTCCTTCCCTCGCCCTTTCTCCTTTTCATCGAACCAAGTAAGGCCGCGAGGCAAGGTTCTTGGTGCTCGTCGTTTCCCGTGTTTCCATCGGTCCACTTCGTCTCCACCTTCAAGATTGTTGAGGGCTCGTCGATAGGGGGTCTAGCTCCTCTTGCCGGAACTCGAGTGCGGCAATTCATGGCAATGTGACCAAATCTTGCACAATTATAGCACCTTTGCTCATTTCTCGTCTTCCCTCCACTCCGTCTCCTCCTCTTGAATTTGCTTCTCGATGAGGATTCGAGTTGCGACGATCTCCTCCTTGTGCGTTCACTCCCCTGGAATGAAATCTTCTCTCCTCCTTATGTTGCCCAACTCCATAGGCATGGGTCCATAGTATTGATTTGAGGGAATTGATACCTCTCCACCGTTGTGATAAACGTTGGACATTCGTTGTGCACAAGCAATAGCCTCGTTCAAGTTGCTTGGATTGTCCCGAATCACCTCATGTTGAATCTTTTTCTTCAATCCTCTCTTGAATAAATCAAGGGCTTCAGCTCCACTCATATCTCGTATCTGAATTCAAGATCTCGAAACTCCTCAATGTACTCCTCCACACTTCCCTTACGTTCAAGTTTCCACAACCTCATCCGTGCCGTGATGATGGGATCAATCGCTTGAAAATTCTGAAGGAGACCTCGCTTCATTGCACTCCAAGTAACACATTGGCGACTCATTGAGCTCCATCATCCAACCCCGAAACCAAGTAGATGCTTTCTCCAACAACAAAGTACGAACAAAAAGACCTCGCAATGTGATCATTGATATTGAACAAAGCAAGATGATACTCCATTCTCTCAATCCAACCTTCCAAAACTCCCATGGTTCGACTACCTGATAAGGTTCTATCTTACAAGTTTTTGTCATCTTCGTAATCATGGATGTCCTCAAGATCTAGCTCTCTTGCTCGTTGTCTTTGCTTGGGCTTCAAGAGCACGGGCTCTCACTGTTTCTTCACTTTCCACCATGGATGGTGGCGTCTCCATCTCCATTGGAGTTTCTCTCATTCTCTCATTTTCCATTCCTCTCGCTTTGATCCGCTGTTAATTCTTGACTAACTCTTGTACTTGAGTCCGACTTTGCTCAAATACGTTTCTCAAATCTCTCAACTCTGAATCATTTCTCTCAAAGTGTCCTCCATGATTCGCCTCTCCCACTCCTCTCTCGGTATAGGGTTAAGATGAACACTCTCCAATTTCTCAAGATTGGCAACACAAAAAGGAATAGGTGATGTTATCACCTCATGGTAATACTCCTCACCAAAGTTTCTAATAACTAGGCTCCGAAACATAGCTTTAGGATGATACACACAATAGATTTCACACCGTGTGTTGAATCTCACCGATGGTGGTCTATTGAGGTCCATCTCTAAACTTAAATGTAAATCGTGAGATCCCAAAGTAACATCGTAGGTGACTATAGGTAAGATAACGGGATCTCGAGATCTCATCACTTGGTCCATGAAGTTGGCACCGAAATGATAAACCAAATACCGAAGTCAACCTTGCTTCTCTCAATGTATAACTCTTGTTTGACATGAAAAGGATTAAGAAATGGGAATCTCGGTACTATTCTATCTCCCCATCCATAACCCGCACCCACAATAACCCCTTCCACTACTTGCGGCTCAATGGCCACCGCCAAAATTCCTCTAACAAACACTCTCTCTCCTCAAATAATTGTACCAACCTGACTATTCTTCCAAGAGGGGTGATCCACACTCATAGGAACAATAAGACCAAGCTACGATACCATTGTAACACCGAAGCAATGACTCGAATGACTTCCAAGATGAGAGATGGTCTTCTCAAGACCTCTCCTTGCTTTATATCTTGTAGGACTAGAGGAGTCCGAAATCCAAACTATGCCACATGGCTAACATGCGTAGGTTGCATGTTTTGTTATCTTATCCTAACCAATTCCTAACAGACGCGTCTAGCACACAATCCGATCCACCAATGCATGGTAGCCACCTCATCATTTACCCTTTTACTTTTTGGATAGTGCACACCACTATCTTGTCTTTTTGTGATCTAGTGACCACTCTACGCTTTGGCTTAACTAACTATGACTAACCAAGATTGGTTACAACAGCCCCACGTTTGTCCTCTGGGGGTTTGTCAGGGATGGTATATGAGCATCTTTGAGATTGCTTTCAGACGGACGATCCCTCTAGTGGTTTCACGGAGTTGTTCCAAGTGGCTGCAGTAGTTGTGAGAGGGGAGATTCTGTTGTCAGTTAGTCAGGCTTTGGGTGCTAGTCGGCTTCTTGCGATGGAGAAGGACACAGGGGACATTCGACCGATTGCTATTGGAGAGGTCTTATTGCGATTAGTCAGCCGTACTGTTGTCTTGCAGCATCGCTCACACTTCCAGGAGCATCTTTGTCCACATCAGTTTGGAGTCGCCACACCATGAGGTTGTGAGGCAGTATCGTTGGGCATTAGAGCACTTCTAGATATCCATCCGGATTGGGTTGTCTTGCATGTGGACGTTGAGAACGCTTTTAACAGCGTCTTGCGTGCATCCATTTTTAGAGAGCTTAGAGAGGCTTGTGGACCCCTATCAAGCCTCATTCCTTTTGTACGATCTTTCTACGGTTCACATTCTTCTTTATTTTATCAGCATGGCTTTTTTGACGAGGAAGTCACCGTTCTACAATCCGCCGCTGGCACTCAACAGGGAGATCCTTTGGGGGGACCCTTATTTACCATGGCTCATTATAGAGCTCTTGTGTCTACTGCTTTGGCCGTGCCCGGTTGTGTGTTCCCCTCCTTGGCGGACGATACACACATTGTGGGCCCTGTAGACAGCATTAGAAGGCCTTTGATTACTTGACTACCGAACTTCATCTTGTAGGCTTGAGAGTCAAGGTGTCAAAGTGCAGGGCTTGGTCTCCTTTGGACATTCCGCCTCATCTTCAGCTTCCAGAGGGATGTATGATATCGACAGATGGCTTCTGTATTCTAGGAGTGCCAAGTAAGTCGAGGATTTTGTTTCACGCTACCTTGACGTTGCATTGGCCGAGGATGTTTTGCATGTAGACGACCTTCCTCTACTAGGGGATCCGCATGTGGCGTTTGGTATACTATCATCTAGTATTGCTCGTCGACCCATCTATCTTCTTCGCATTGTTCCTCCTTCACCTACATTCATATCACGTTTGACAGCCTTTGATATGAGGATCATGGGCGTCTTTGGTGACATCATCGGACCAGGGACATTCGAGTGTGTGACTGGAGATTTGGCAAGGAGACAGACATCTTTGCCAATCTCGTGTGGAGGGGTAGACTTATTATCGATGGAGGAGACGGCACCTGCGGCATTCTTGGCGAGTTGGGCACTAGTTGCACCTTTGTTATCTTCTCGATTTGTGATCGCATATAGACCTATTTTGGAGATATATACGAGGGACGTCGATACAGGATCATTTCCCTTACAAGTATTATAACGACATTCCGGAGACGCTTTACCACGGGAGGTACGACATGAGTTCCCATCTTTTTCCTCTTTTGCTACCGATTGGACTAGGGGTCTACAGTCTATCTTGATGGACCGACAGTTTCAGGAGGCTCTACATTCACTCTTAGTGGATACATTCACTCTAAGTGGATCCGGCCATCCCTCGTACTACTAGAGCTCGTCTACGCTCTTGCTCGGGCAAGGGTGCAGGCTCGTGGATCTTGGCTCGACCATGCATCAAGGCTTTCCGACTCGCACCAACTACTTTCTCCACAACGATGAGGTTTCATCTTGGCTTGGTCCATCCATCTACATCTTCATTACTCACATGTGAGTGTGGTATCACTTTAGATGCAGCAGGTGATCATATGACTCGTTGTCCATTCGGAGGGCAGAGGATAGTTACCCATGATGCCATTAGGGATGTGGTGTTTGCTATGGCGCGGGAGGGTGGATACCTCACATGGAGAGAGCGTTGGTATGCCTTGCGCGATCGACTAGGTTAGGGCAGACACTGTGCTTGGTTCGGGAGGACCAGGTCACTGTGGTGATGTGGTGGTTCTTGATCCTACTAGAGACACAGTTTGGAGGGGTGATCACCCATCCTCCGGGATGGGCGGCGAGTAGAGCGGCAAAGATAAAGGTCTCCAAGTATAGAGGTATGCGAGAGGTCACCTCTTTGTTCCTCTAGCTTTGGAGTTATATGGAGCTATGGACACCGACTTGACATGTTCGTGAGGGAGTGCGCGAGAGCCTACCATACTAGGTGACATGGGGTATCACTCTCTTTAGCTTACTGTATAGCCTATTTTAGGCAACGTGTTTCCATTGCTCTACAGAGAGCACTAGCTAGTGCAATCCATAGGAGAGCAATCACATTAGGTGATGCTTCTTCGTTCTTCGGATGCTCTGTTGTTTGTAGACCTTTTGACTTGGATAGTTCAGATATCCTAGGTGATGTAGGACATATTTCCCAGTGTGATACTATTTGGGCCTAGCCCCATGTTACCGGTTTGGTTCCTTCCTTGTACGATTTGATGGGGTATTCCCATCCTTTTTGTTATTATACTTCGTCTTTCATCGATCTAGACAGTCATGATGTTATCATAAATCCCCTCATACCAATAAAGAATGACTAACCTTTGCACGGAGTGATCGGAGAATAAGTAAATCACTGGTTATCTTTACCTCTAGATCTCTTCATAAAACTGAAATTGTCTACAACATATGGAAAATCCTTGTTACAAAACTGTGCGTCAACGGAAATATCTCGATGATAAGGCTGGCCTGTACCTACAGTAATAAGTCAGGCACTCTACCTCTACTCTTCCAAAGTGAGTAGCGGTGTTCACGCTTCGCTTCATTCTCCGTAGATTCTCAGTATATAATGTTTTGAGTCTGATCTTCCATATCAAGCACAGAGTACTATATGTCAAAAGACTATGATGGATCCACTGGTCTTGAAATTGTTATTATTTATGTCTGCATACTGACATGGAGAAAGCCTACCTTGCAACCAAGACAGGCAGCATATGACGTTATATATACAATATAAAGAAGTGAGTTTGCTATGCTTGCAATTTCAGTTGCATGCAGAACTTGGAAGCTCTTTTCTTTCGGTAGTCATGAGGGCGTTCTTACAAACATGTTGTGGTTGTAGTATGGAGACAGTCAACATTTTGTTCAATTGTTGGCCTGCTACACTTAGTAGGGGCAAAGTATAATAACAAAACGGATGGGAAGACCCCATCAAAGCGTACAAGGATGGAACCAAACCTACATGGGGCTAGGCTACACTTAGTACAGAACTGTAATGAAGGAGCAACAAGAGAGTCCGTTCCGCCCCCTAGCCTCTCCAGCGTATAGCAAATAAATGCTTTAGAGACGATCCAGTTCTTCTTAAGCCTCTATTGGACAGATTTTATTCAACTTCAGTATTCAGCGGGTCAAACCTATTTCTTTCAATGGTTGGGTCATTACGCTCAAAAGTGGGCCAATCATAGTGATTCAATGGTTGAATCGCTACTCTCAACAGATTCGATATTAGGTGTCAACCCCATTACTTTTGTGTGGAGAACTTTGTAGGAGCTTTGCCAGCTATATAAATTGCATGTTACTTGGTGCATTTTGTAAAATCACCCGCGTGAAATGCAAGTTTTATAAGTTTCCATGGATTAAAACGGTAGTACATCCCAAAATTTATGATGGTATGATTGAACACTCTCCTCCTTAAATAGTATTTTCTTCTGGTAAGATAAGTCTCATCAAATTCCAATGTCCTGCTTGACGCACCAAAGACTCTCTCTCTCATATTGTTGTACCATGTTTGTCTCACTCCTTGAATCATGTTGTATAAATCACAAGTTGTACATAGACTGATTTTTTTTCTTCATTCCTCTAGATATACACTATTTTTTAAATTGATGTGACACATATGTCATCTTGAGTATCTATTTCACTTTCATGAATATGACAGGTAGCAGTACATTTAATGGCAGTTTCACATTATGAACAATTATTTAATGTGAGAATAATATGGCCTCTATTTTTAATATATACATAACAAAAGGCTTACATATAACCATGACACTAAGTCCTAGAGATCTAACAAAAGAATGAAGAGGAACAAGGGTTGCATGTGTAGAAGGGCAAAGACTTAGAGAACACTACACATTGTGTCCCTTAAATACAGAAATAAGGTTTTTTTTATTATAACACTTAGTACATAATAACACATTTTGGGATAAAATTCATACCAAAAAATCCATTATGCAATGATCATGTAAGTTGTCAAATTATGTTTGACTTATTCACGGTTGATATTAGTAACATATTAATTATATATATATATATATATATATATATATATATATGAATTTATTTAATTGATTAATCTCTATCTTGATCATATGCCACATAGGCAATTTATGATCTTTAGACTTACTAACAACTTAGCATTGCTCTACATTTCTAAGATTAACATGTTTGGAGTTGGGATATCATTCCCTCAAATTTT
Source organism: Marchantia paleacea (assembly GCA_014180765.2). Taxonomy (NCBI): domain Eukaryota; kingdom Viridiplantae; phylum Streptophyta; class Marchantiopsida; order Marchantiales; family Marchantiaceae; genus Marchantia; species Marchantia paleacea. The sequence continues at coordinate 2,511,212 of MUAA02000035.1, read as the reverse complement.
GAATTTTACCTCAAGGTGTTTCATAATGAGATTGCATGTCTATTTCTCTAGTATGAGTTATCTGAATTATAACATGGTATCAAAGTAGAGATTGTGAGAAAAAGTCCAATGCATATTAGATTGAGTTAGCATAAACAAAATAGAGACATATCATTCCAAGACTATACAAGTAAGATATATCCGACTTGAAGACTAAATGAGTAAGATATATCATATTTGAGAACTATATGAGTAAGATATATCAAATTTTAAGACTTCATGAGTAAAATATATTATGATAATTTTGTCGGATTTGATAATTAAATACATTCAGATCGATAATCCGTAAAATATATCAGATAATTAATTAAATTTTTTGATAGAAAATGAAAATGTGTATCAAATCATGGAAGATGCAATTGTTTCAACAATAAAACTATGTCTCACAAAAATATTAATAATTATGTGTTTCAAATTAAAAGACTTGTTGATTTGTTAGGTAGCATCAGAGTAAAATTTGAAGCTAAAAATATTTTTATCATGGTCACATAGAATGAGCTATGAAATCAATGCACTGTCTTTAATATTTTGATTGTGGTATTTCTTGAGTTTCATGTGTATCATAAATTAAATTTATATTAGTGATTGAAAATTTAAAAAAATAGTTTCTTGTGGTAGCACATGTTAAACTAGTAAGCAAGGGCATGCCTATGTAGTAGGTTGAAAAAATTACAGATAATTTTCAAGTATAGGTTGTCATGTATGTTGCTTTAACTATTAGACTCAACATCAATTTGATCAAAATTTCTCCTTTGTAGATTAAGAAAGTCATGTTCCAACTAGAGGTGTCAAAGTATCATGGTTTTTATAATTATTGTGACATTAGAGGTTATTAGACTCATGAATGTATGAAAAAATATAATGATATCATATTTTTTTTATGAATTATGTAGTTATAGATAAAGACAAAATATACATTCTAGTGATGATGCACGAGCTCAATATGATACTTCATGATATCAACTTTGATTAGTACATTAATTCATAAATCATAAATCACATGACAATAAACAAAAAAATACTTTAGCTTTATGTCAAGAGTGGAGACTCCATGAGTGATACTCATTGAAATTGACACTCAACATCATATACTGCACATGAGAGACATATTAATCAATGCTACATGATATGATCCTAATGCATTTAAAGATGTGATGTTTGTTTGTAATACCATCAAAAATTTACATTCAATTGGACATATGATAAACAAAAACTATCAAGTTTGTTTTAAAAATGTTGAAGATTGTGTTATAAAGGATATGAAGGACATCATAAAAGTAGTATAGATAAGACACATGTTCAAATTAAAGGTAGTTGTATATGTTTATGTGAATGTAATGTATAGTTAGAGTAATGCACAAAATTATGATATGAATCATTATCATTAAAGAATACCTAACTCACAGTTAGTGACTTATCAATGATGAAAATCTCATTATATGTTCTTCATGTCATTTGGAAAAGAAGAAAATCACATATTTTTTGCATAAAGGAGTGAGATCATAACATATCTTAGATTTCATACATTTAGATTTATAAACAACGTCTAGTAATAACTTGATTGGAAAAATAAACTTTACATTCTTTATTGACAACTGTTCTAGGATGGCATGGGTGTATTTTTGAAACATAGACCTTGTCAGTCTTTCAAAAGTTTAGATTCTTGTGGAAAAGCAAACCAAATGGAGGAAGAAAATGTCTGTAAATTAATTTCAATGAAGCTTTAACTAAAAATAATATAGAAAGACAGGTTATCATAATCAATAACCCTCATTAGAATGAAATGGTAGAAGAAAAATTTAACATATTGTTAAGTCCATAAGAATGATGTTGAATGAGAGTGTGTCATGCCTAATACATATAACACAAAAGCATTTGCATGTGTTGTATGGTTGTTGAACAAGACTCCAACAACAACAATCTTAGTGTGAATTAATTTCAATGAAGTCTTAACTAAACATGATATAGGAAGGAAAGTGATATTAATCAATAATCCTCATTAGAATGAAATGGTAGAAAAAAAATTAATATATTATTTAGTCAGCAAGAGCGATATTGAATGAGAGTGTGTCATGCCTAATATATAAAAGCCAAAAGCATTTGTATGGATTATATGGATGTTTAACAATACTCCAACAATAACAATCTTAAAATTAACGTAAGTTAAAATATTTACATGACAAAAATTTTATTTTTTATATTCTAAATTTTTTTTAATTATATTTGTTATGTTTATGAGAAGAGTAAGAAGCTAGATGGTGAGGTTAAGATTATTATCTTTATAGTATATGATATTGATTCAAAAAATAATAATTTTAAGATCCAACTCCTAGACAACAATCTACTAGTAGAATAGAGATGTTATGTTCAATGGAAAAAATATTTGTTAATAAAATGAGATACTTATTTGATCCATCATATAGAGGAAAAAATTCATAGTATAGTTATTGTACTTATTGTACAAAGTATTATTTTGTATGATGCTTTCATTGAACGATAAAAAAATATTATGAAGTCGATAAGAGGTCAATTCTTTAGCAAGTCATATGTAACGTCTATTACACATGGAGAAGATTTAATAAGGCTCAAGTCTACAAGTTTGAGGACTTTAGAAGCCAAAAGCAGATTGATTAGAGTCAGATTTTATGTCAAAAAATCATATTTCATGTAAAAACATAAATGTTTGAGGACTTTTTGACTATAGATCATACATACATGATGAAAGTAGCTAAGAATAAGGAACTATCAAAATTCAAAAAAAAATTAATTTTTTTTTTTATGGTTGCAAGCTATCTAAGAATTGATTGCTATTTGGGATAGACATGGAAATTCATAATAAACATCATGGTTGGAATAACTACTAGCTGATACGCATCAACAATAATAATTTTATATGGTTATCACCATATAAAATATTTTATATGGTGATAACCAAAGTAACATTCAATTGGCTAGTAATAAAATGTTTCATACTAGGATAAGCATATGGAGATGCACTATCACTTTATTTGTGAGATCCCCCTTACATCTTAAATATGTTAACACCGAAGATCATATTGCTAATGTGTTCACAAAAATTTATATAAGAACAAGTTTCAGTATTTTAGATTTCATATTGGTATACATGATTTAGATAGTTCTATTGAGTAGATGTATATCAAGTTTCATGGAATATAAGGCTAAATAGAGTTGTTGATGCAGTTGTTGTATAAAATTATTCTTACCTAGTGTTAGTTAAATCTATATTGGTCATATATTATAGTTTAGAATCTTTAGTACCTTTAGCATCTTTGGGATTGTTTTACCCTCCTAATGTTTATATGTTTGAAATTGTTTTAATTTTAACATAAAATGCTCCACAATGATTTTCATATTTATCATAGTTTTCTTCCTTTTAAGAATGAAATGATATGATTTGTAACAATTATATGATTAAGGGTTGTATAAATTATTATGAATTTTTTGTAAATATATTTTTTACATAAACACCATAGCAAAGGCCAATACGAATATTAAGGTTATGAATATTTTCATATTTAATATTTGAGAAATAAATTTTTTTTTCCACATGATATAAATCTCATGCTTATCTATGATGACTTTGAGCAAAATATCACATAGCAACAAAAAATTATTTTATCATAAATTTTATTTTGATTCTAATTCAAAATTTGAAGATAATGACTAGCATGGGTTGATTTTATCCAACATATAATTTTAATTTATAAAGTTTAAGTATATTAAATATTAAATAAATATATATAAAAATAAGTTAATTTTAAATAAATAAATTTTATTTAAATTTATATATAAATCAATCAAAATAAAAATAATTTTATTTAAAATTTAACATATTTTAACATACATAAAATTATATATATATATATAATGAAAAATTATAAATTATGTTAAAATATGAAAAATTATAAATTTTTATTTAAATTAAATTATATTTTTATTAATTAATTGTTTTTATTTTATTTTATTTTTATGAATTGAAATTTTTGATAAAAATTATATTTAACAATTTATTTATAATTTGATTTATATTTATCTGATAAAATGAAATTTTTAAGAAAAAATTATATTTAAAAATATTAATAATAAAATATGAACGACTCACATAGTTGTATATTTTTTTTATGTTAAAAATATGAAAAAATACATTGATTTTTTTTGAAAATTTATAGTTTATTAAAAAAAATCATATTTTTATTTTTTGAAATATATAAATATTTTTTTCAATAAATAAAAATTATAAAAATTCAAAATTCAAAAATATTTGATAACTCAAAAATAAAAAAAATCTTATTGTTATAAAATGTAGAATAAATATTTTAAATTAATATATAAATATATTATTTTCAAATGATATAAATTATTATTTGTATCACATAGTATATTTTTACACATTTCTTTTCAAATTATGAGGATTTGGTTTGTACAAAAAATATATGGATTAATATTATTACTTCATAAAGATAATTATGTATATGTTACATTATTTACAATCGAACATTTTGTATCTTCATTTCTTATTTAGTGTGAGGATTGATTTCAATGACTGCAAGCACATCAACAATGCAATCAACACAACATGAAACTAGGCTAAATCCGCAAGATGGGGCGAGAGTTTCATTATAAAAGTCAAAGTACATGAGTCTCCATAGTGAGAATCTACATACTGATCACATAGAGGGGTGACAAAAGATCCAAAAAATTTGAAATAAATGATCGACGATCATCACTTCCATATTTAGGTGATGGTCATTGTGGTGGTACATATCCTTCCCTACATCAAAGGTTTCCCAACTTGGTGTTGGGCCAAGTGGACCTTGAACATTGCTTGATTGTTTATCATATGTGATCCCATAAGCACTTTAAATCCGTTGAGTAATTGCAATTGCTTCATTCAGTGTTGATGGATTGCTTACCATCACCTCCTTTCTCATCTTCTCCTTCAAGCCTTATTTTAAGACATCCAAGACTTTTGCTCCACTCATATCCATAATGGATACTTGAAGATTACAAAATTCATTTATATATTCATGTATATATCTCATTTATGCTTCAAATCCCATAACTTCATTCTTGCATTTTGAAGTGAATCCACATTTTGAAAGTTATGGAGAAGCCCTTTTTGCATCCCACTCCATAAAATGGAAGCATTTTATTCTAAAAATATTTGTTCCCATGTAGTATACCATGTGAGAGCCTTATCAATGAGATAAGACCGCATAAATATTCATTCAATAAAATCAGAAACATGAAAATATGATAGATGTATATTCATACTCATTATCCATTTCTCCAAAACTCCCATGATTCTATTGCCATTGTAGACTTCCACCTTACGTGACTTTCCCATACAAAGTAAAAGATTGGCTTGATCTTCCATCTCTTGAAGTCGTCTTTTATTTGACTCTTTGTTATCAATAAGAGTTATTTGTTGTTGGGGTTGAGTCTCTTGTACTCAAGTTTCCACTTTCATCTCACCAACTCTTTCTCTATGTATACTTTCTCACTCTCTAATGCAGAGATCTTGTCCTCCATGGCTTGTTGTTTTATATGATACTTTATAATAGATTTTTTCAACTCTTTCATCTCCATCATGATTGAGTTCTATGAGTTTCACTCATAGAAACTGATATCTCTATGCTTCTCAACCACTCAAACTAATACAATGTAAGTATAATAACAATCCACTCTCTTAAAATATAATTACAAAATGCGGAGATGATCTTATAACAACTCTTCAGTACTCTTCACCTGAATTTCTTACAATAAAATCCCTCCACACTCTTTTATATTAGTAAATCATTCTAATTTCTACATACGTATTGAAGAAAATGGGTACAAGTGGTTTGTAATTCAAATCCATCCTACATTCAGTAAGAATATAAATGGTATAATTCCAAGTTTCTCCATAATTGATAATCGGAAGTATCATTGATACTACTGATATCATCACTAGAGCCATAAAATATTCATCCCAATTGGCCACAAGATACACTATGAAAATATCTTTATCCATAAATCGAATATGAATGTTAAACAAATTGGAAAATGAAAAGTTTGATATAGGGTTTTCCTCTGACATATCCATGTATGCAGCTCATAGTTTTTGTTTTATTTTATTCTAGATGTATATCAATAACTTATGCCAATCTCTATACAACTCTCAAGAACTCAAAGTTATCATCACTATCTTGTTATTCCAAGAGGGGTAATCCACACTCAAGGAAATAGCAAGTTAGCTCTGATATCATTGTAACACAAAGGAAGTAATCGCATGACATTCAAATAGCTCAAAAACTCTAAAATTTAGAGAATATCTCAATGCTTTCTTTTTCGCCATATATAATCCTAAAAAAAATACAATATAGATAAAGTCTCACAACCACCATCCATCCAACTCCTCGTGGATCTATGACGTGATGAATATTATTTTGAGCACACGGATTGCTGACGTGTAACTCCAACTAACACACAAACTAACACATTAGAAACAAAACCTAATGAGCACATGGATTACTGATGTGACATTTTTAAATATTCCACTAATAGTCAACTCAAGACTGTCTATCTCCACCTTGTGCATTCTCTACTTTAGTTCTCATTTACTAAAGATGGTTACACATATACGTCATCTTCAGTCCAACCACTTGAATTAAAGACTCCTGATGATAATTCTTCTTCAAGTGGCCGGACTTGCCACCTTTTCCCACTCTTAATTTCCTTCCTATTCCCATACTTAGATCGAGATCTAGACTTGGACATAAAATTAAACTTGGTCGTATACTTCTCCAGTTCTTCGATGCAAGTTTTTCCATGACTTACATTCAAAGATAAGGATGAAGAGGTACCAAGATGCAAAGACAATAATTGTTTTTATTGCATATCACGATCAACAATGTAGTCACAACCTTGTTATATGTGATTGTCTCTTTGTCATAATGAATTAACACATGTGACAAGAACTAATATGATGCCGGTGAGAAACTCAAAAGTTGAATTATTTTAACTTCATCACTAAGACATTTTCCAATATTCTCCAAGTCCACAAGCAAATTATTGAATGCATCAATATGATTTTTCAGTTTTGTACCTTCTGTTATCGTGAAGCTTATTAGCTTCATTGAAGTGTATAGTCAATTTGAAAACTCATTGTGCTTATATTTTGTCGTAAAGCCATAAACAAATCTTTCATTGTGTCATACTCTTTCTCTTATTTGAATATGTTAAGATTGAGATAGAATACCATGATACTCACGGCAAGATCTTGTATCAATGTTGATATTTGAATGAGAAATGTATATTAATGATTGTATCTTTAATTTCAAACTTCGGGGTAGTGCGGCGCATTGTTCAAGCAATGGTTCGTATGTAAACTTACTTACATATTACATTAATACTTAAAACATGTGATAAATAACTCTTTATAATATCGATTTTAGTTTTGAATTCAAATCGTAATGAATATTCTGATAATATCAAATTTTTATTAAAGATAAAGAAGATTAAAAGATTTCACATGAGTTTTTCAAATTTTTCAACTCTTTACACAAACAAAACTTGCACATATGATACCATGAAGTGATTTAGGATCTCTTTAAGCCTTGACGCTTAACTTTCAAATTTTTCTTCAAATAAATCTGAAAAATTTTATGTAAAAAATGAGTAAACATGGAAAAAATATCTTATGAAGGATGTAAGAAGGATCAAAATCATAATTTAAATCACAATTAGTGTTTAGTGATTTTCAAAAATTTTCATCTATTGATTAGTGTATATAACACTAACATACATTAATTAAGGATCAACATTAATTAAATTTACACATTTATTAAAGACTCATATGTAGAATTGAACACAAATTCTTATGTAGTTTAAATGTCATAATTTTATATAGTAATGAAGGAAATAAAGAGTTTTATATTCTACATTTACCCATATCATTTCTCAATATTAAAAAATGATGAAGAACTTATGTAGTAGCAAAGTGATGTTTAGATTTACACAAGTCATCTAGGCTTACACAACATATATCAGAGAAATAATAATAGATATTTTAATAATCATCCAATTATATTGATTTAAAATTATTATTTTTAATAAAAATGAGTTGAAAAGATCATAAAATTGAATATCAATCATTTTCAAATAGGTTGTAGAAACTTATTTGAAGTATTAAATTATTTTATTAATCTTAATACAATTTATATTTTGATCAACTCATGCTTAGATTATTGGAAAGAAGAAATTAAAATATTAATTGTAACAATTTTTACTCATTAATATTCAAAATTAATATCAGTTATTTTGAAAAAAAAATTCATTTGGGAATTTTGGAACTTATCAACTATAAAATCATATTACTAATTCAAACATTTATGTTTTAGTTTTCATTCAAAATAATATATCATGAAAACTGGTTTTGTAACATACTATTCAAATATAAATAAAACAAGGAAAAACCTTTCGCATGTTTTTTTAGAATAGTTGTTTTCAATTATTGTTGAAGACATTAAAAACAAATTAATGATATACAAAAATATATATAGAAAGTACAAAGCAAATACCATCAATTCGTTCTACTCACTATCAAGGACTTTAAAAAAATTATTTAATCTCACTATATTATTGAACCGTTTTCTTAATATTTTCAGATTTAAACTTACTTCATCTAAATAATGATTATTTGAATAATGCATTATGTGATAACAAACAAGTTTTAAGATATTCTCTAGTATCAACAATAACACACTACACTATACATGTAATCAATATAGATGATACAATCCCATTGATGCATTATGATTGTGACTAAATGAGGTATATTATGAGTTTTGTTAGTGTTGAACTCTTTCATGATATACATGTTGTCATGTATATCATAAAAGAATTCACACATTACATGTAAGAAACTTATAAATTCATAATTTTATTGAAATAAAATAAAATTTAATTGATGAATATATTTATAGGTATTTAATCTGAATCATATTTTTTATTATTTTTGACATTCAAAATCAAATTATATAACTAAGATGATACAAATCACCATAACATATGAGAGATAATGATGTATCAAAAGAGAAATTAACTATTCACATTGAATTTTCATCAATTTTTTTTCATATTTGTATCTTTTTTTTTACACATGTTTGATTTTTTTTTGCCATTTTATGTTTTCATTTTGCGCATGATCATTTAATCAAAACTTAAGTATAATAAGGTTAATTTTTCAAATTTTTGGCGGTGCAAATAAAAACTACTTAAGAACACACAATGTGCCAAATTGAATATGAATTCAAATCTTTAAAAAAATATCTTAATTTTTAATAATATTTAAATAAATAATTTCATTATTTATAAATACATAAAATTATCATGCTAATGCTAAAAAATCACATTTTTCAAATTTTTAACAATATAAAATCAGACTTTTGAATTTTTTTCTTAATTTTTTTTAGCTAAAAAGTTAAAATAACAATGCAATGATTCAATATAACATACAAATATTTGGAAATAAATTCATATTAAACTTATGACATAAAAATATCCAATTAAATCTTTTATCAATAAATTAGATTAAAATATCTATTTTTTTTACTTAGCTTTAATATCATTTCAACATTTTGAATGTTGTGTGCTTATTTTGAATTGATATTTGATATAAATATAATAAATAAAAATTATAAGAAATTATCAAGGTAAATTTTTTTCATAAAAAAGTTATACTCTTTCATGGGCAGATGACATAATATCAGATCCACTAAGTCCTATATTTTGGAAAAATACGGTTTGAAAATCTTAAAACATTTAGTTTGAAAAGAAACGTAAATTAGTATTTTCTGCTGGAAAGAATTTATTATATTTGACCCTTGATATATTATTGTATTGCCACTCTTCTCATATTACTCACAAATGCTGGTTTTAAGTAAATATGTATCAGGGAGAGAGATAAGAAAGACCGGTAACTTTTCATGTTCTAATTTTAAAGAAAGATATGCCAACATTAAAAGCCCCAAGTGTAGTTTATAACGAATCATTGAGAGCAAGCTGAAGATCATGATAGTCTTGTCAGATGTCAAAAACCTAGCACGTATACGGTGGTGTCAACTTGTAGACAACTCTTCTTCAAGTTGCTCATTCTCTTGATTGTGGTTACGTTTGAAAGTAATAAAATTGAGTCAATGGTACGGGACATGATATGTACAAAAGTAATGTACATATCATGTCCCGTACCATTGATAGAAAGAAGCATCCCATCTTTATTTTGCGCATTTTTATTCCTAATGTACAGTCACTTTTTTAAATAAAATTATCAGTTCCCAACGTGTATTTCATGCCCAAATAGTGACCTATGGTTCTAGAATTCACTCTTACTTCTTTGATGAATTCAGTAAGTGAATATATTGATGTGAAGTTTGAAAGATGATAAACTTGTTGTTTATCACCAGGTACGAGAAAGAGGAAACTTTATACACTGAAGTTAAAAAATCATCGGTCGAGAAGTTCCGCCAGATGTATCAGAATCCCCACCAATATATCTATGTAGCATCCTCCTTAGAGAGATGAAAAGTTAGGGTTCTTTTTTCGGGGTCTTTTCTCTTGTGGAATGTCGAATCAAAAGAGGAAGGAAGTTAACTAACCATAAGCTTTATTAACAGTCGTAGATTAGTGCCACTTTCAACGGCTCTGCAAAGAGATTACATTCGAAATCTTGTCTGTCTTCTTGTTGAAGGTCGAATCACGAGGGAAAGAAGGTTACCAGCCATTCCAAATTTAATTTGCGAATGCAAAGGACGAGGCATCTTTTCCACTCTCATATGAAAAACTCAACAGACTTTATATTCTCATATTTTGAATCCTGGTGTCCATCATCCATTTCATAGCGACTCATACTTTTTTTGGTCAGATCCGTCGTAAACAAATGTGTGAATTGGAGATAGTTCGGTGCAGGACAATGAACTTCCCTCTTGTGTTGGATGCCACGCTTTCGCTTTGATGCTCATAACATGAGAAAGAAGTATGCAACCAAAAAAAAAAGCCTGAAGGAAATTGGATGTGAAGTTTTTTTTAAAAGAGACGTCGAGGTGGGAGCGCAATCTATATGGCGATTCTAGTGATTCACGTAAAAGAAAACGGTCAAGCTGGAAATATGTCTGTGGGCCACACATATACGGAGTCAAGAAAAAGAGTGGATTCTCTATCATCGAGCGACTAAAGTAAGGGGCGCTTGGGGAAAGTAAAATAGTGCATGTATCAGACATGGAATTGTGTGATGCAAGAAGATCTCACTCGGTCCCCGCACTCGATCTCTCTTAAATGGCGTCTTGACCAAGAAGACAGTGACAAGAGACTTAGATTTCAGATTGCATTTCTTCACATCTTCAGGGTGATTTGAGTCTTTAGGTGATAATATATTTCCTGATGCATCTATTCCTATGTTAAATCAAGATACTTGTTCTTGTCTTCCCTCCTAATCTCAAGAATAATTTCGATGCATTCCTCTGAGTACAAATTCATACAGTGAAACGTTTCTATACATTGACACCTTTGTGGATACTAATTCTAGCGGCGTGCTCCCCATTTAAATCTGTTGTAAACCGCAACAGGAAGAAAATAAAGAAGAAATTAATATTCAAGGGCTTGGTCTTTTTTTATAAGGAAGAAGAAGATGAAGAAAAGAAACAACAAGCTATCTTATACATGATAAAACAAAAAAGGTACGCATGGAATAAAAAACGCGATACAAAGTAGAGGCCACAGGGCCAAGAGAAACGGAGAGAGCTAGTGTCCCTTATGATAAATCTTCATCTCTCATACTGCATCTCTTACGTTAGTGTGCATGGAACCCTTGAGTATCGGTGGTAACGTGAAGGTTTAAAAAAATTCTACCATCTTTTAAATTAATGTCACTCCACTGCGCACTTTCAACCGCCCACATCATGTGCTAGCAACCCGACAAAAAAAACATTGTTCATCACCTGAAGTTGCTGCAAATTGCCGTATAATGTTCCTCTCATGAATAAACATTCAGAGTTTCTCATTCTTCAATATATGACAATTCGTCAAAGCTGAAGGTTCTTCGTTGAAATTTGAAGAGAAGCTCGCACTTAACATGTTACATATCTAAATCATGCAACATAATGTATTCTCCCAAGTTAAATTTTTGTTCTGACTCTGATGTGGATAAATAATGAAGGATTTGAAAGGCACTTATGGACACCCAAAGAAAGAAAAAATGTTCAGGGGGTACCCCTGAACATTTTTTTATTTGAGAAATGAGAAAAAAAAAGTTTTACATACAACTAGGAAAGCTTAAACTTAACCAATTTTATTTTCAAGGTTACTAAATATTATTAAATTTAAAAATCACTCATTCCCCAGTGTCCTCAATAGCAAAAGACAAACATTTACAAACAGTAAAATCTACGCTTAAATTTAAAGATGGTTCAAGGTAGCAAAATGATACCAGGACTCGAGAACCAGTATGAATGCGACAACAACCCTGATTGGTGAAAACAGCTGAATATTAGAGAGAGGGAAGGTCATTCCAGAGGAGTCTTAACATCAGACATTCGATACAGTGGGTGGTTGTGCAAGATACACACGGTTCTTGTTAACATCTTGAATACCACAAGCTTATAAATTTAGCTGTAAAACAAGTTTGGATTCTTACATCATATCTCCCTATTGTACTTTTATGTTTGATATTGATTGGTCTTCGCCAAAATCATGAATAAATTCATTATTCATGATACTGTAATATAGTATGCGTTCAATTTTCCAACACATAGGGCAAATCAACTCATAGAAGTAGAATCCGACTTCCATAGTTGCATGCAAGTTATCGATACTTCTGGTAGGAGCAATAGATGGTGAGCAGCAAAGCAACTGCTAGATATTCTGATCACGAATAAGTTTGTGAAAGGATTTTCATCACTCATGGGTTACAGCCTCAACATGTTTCCCGTACATCTACTTACTAACAACAGTCCTAAAGAGTGAGTTTGTAAAACCAATAATATCACTAGTCCTCTAAACCTGCCACGACTTCAGAAATATCAAGGCCGTTTTTAGCGGGCCGACGTCTTGATGAGCAAGCAGTACCCTGAACTCTCGTGTACAGTTCTTATTCCCTGGTTTCCCCAAATCTAGACGACATGTGTTGTGTATTATAAAGTACGCGAAGTTCTTGGGTGAATTCTGAACGTAATTGCAAAATTAACTAGCTGAGCGAGGATCTGACAGGATTAACCTCATGTTGCTTCCAAGTTGTTTCTTAAGCAATTTCTTGGATAGATGGACTAAAAATTTCACACGTCATATAAACGATAAGCAAACCATGAATATAGTACGTGGTTGGTGAAAGATAAAGAAGATTCGAAACTATCAAATATAGAGCAAAGAAACCATGAGTTTTCAACGACATATATTTTTCGTTTGAAAGCACTGAGCTACACACCAACTTAAGGACATAGAGTGGAGGAGAAAGTAAGATGTCTATAACTTTTCGAAATCAGCAGATCAACAAGACGAGTCACTCATAAGATACAAACATGGTCATAGCTGAAAGATCGCTAGAAATAAGACAGGAGAAAACGACGTTTTTCTTTGAAAGACACACGGTACTTGTTGCTTGCTACACATCCTGGCTACCAAATTCTTTTTAACAAGCTAAGTCGTGACTCGAGAGGAAGTGTCACTTTGTCTATCCAAATATGCCACCTGTGGAAAGGTGAGCCAACTGGTGAGAACACATCTGTGGGCAGTTACACTTTACTTGATCCAACAAACTTAATGACAAATCACATCGTGCAGCTCTTCCATATGCTATGCAGCAAAGCTTCTCCCATTATCCGGTGATCTTTGTCTGCCTAAATCAGTAAAGCAATTTGACTTCAAAGACTTTTCCCTATAACACAGATTTCAAGTTGACTAAGTAGAGCAGGCTCTGCAGTAAGAATCTTACTGGAAGTGAATACCAGTAGTTGCTTTAATCATTACATAAACCTCTTGATTATTGACGAACAAACGAGATTCATGTGGGCACACACGAATACTTCATATCTTGATAAGCACCGAGGTTCTTATTTGTTCGTTCACTGGTATCTGAAATACATACATTACGGTATTGGAGCTGGACACGTGGTTTCTGGACAGAAAGAAAGATATATAAAGTATCGCCTATTTTCTACAAACACCTGGAGAAGACTATTGACAAAGTGTGCATGCCAGCCAATGATCGGCGTTTTTAACTTATACTGAGTCTTTGAAGAAGAAAAGCATCGATGTAAGCACATCCATCGTATTCGGAGAGGTTATTATGGAAACTGAGGAATCCATAACCCAAACGAGAAGCCATGATCACGATACTGGGTTAGTACAAGATCGATTGAGGTTTCAAAGCATCAATAGGAATCACATCCTGCACCCCTTAGAAGATCTTGCGCACGAAAACAGCTGGGCGTAATCTTTCAATACCAGAACATGGTACAATATCGGGTCCACCATGTCTCAAAGTAAGTCGTTCAGCACACTTCGCTCTCAAGATCCCTACACCTAAATATTGTTTCTCCCACAAATTATGGTCCAAAACGTCATGCACAATGTTAGCTTAAGATTCACTCAAGGTAGTCTCACCAAAGGATGACTTGGAGCATCAGTGATGACAGAACTTGATCATGCACATGAGATCCTGTTTTGAAATGTCTAATTATGAAGAAGGCTTCAGCATAAACTATAGGCGTTTAACTTGAAAATGAAGAGTTTCATAAACTAACATCCTATATTTGTGATGTGTAGATGAAGATAGGCTCGTGGAACAATTACGTCGGCCCTCTGTAAATTTGAGTAGAAACCACTTTGTCCAAGTAGGAAACTCCTGCTCTAAGCAAAGCCTTGGATGATATGAAGAAATATCCTCATGTTCGAGCATCCGTATTTTCCAGAACCAGCAGTATCATGTGGTCTGCTAAACGTCATGAACCATGTGATGTTTCAACTTTGTCTTGAATCGTTTTTGGGAAGTCGGCCACTAACTTTCTGAATCGAATCTGCAAATTAGTTTAGTTTTTTCGGGAGAAGAAGTAAAGAAAAAAGAGAAGGGAAAAACGGACCTAAATCACGTCAATCAACGAATACCCCCTAGAGTAGGCTTCAGAAGTACATAGTTACGTGCTACTGCAGAAATGTTGACAAATCAGTTTTTAAATGGAAGGTAATCCACAGCGAACTCGTTACTTGGAGTTGCACACTCAATTCCTCCAGCTTGTCCAATCATCATTCGTTCATAATCTTTTCAAGTTACGCAAATACCATAAAGTCGAGCAAGTTCTTGGCCATCTTGGCCATCCTCTTTCTTTTAGATATCCCTGACACATAAAAAATGTCAAGGACCAACAATTCACACCGTTCCAGACACACAGGGCAGTTCATTTTAATTGGCGGGTAGATACGATAATCTATATATAAATACCGAACGTGGAAAGTAGAAAAGGCAAGGATTATAATATGGCTCTTGTAACTAAATGCGGGTGTGCATGAATGCACACCACAACAGGTTGAAAGAAAGAAAGAAAGAAAGAAGAGCCGGGATAAGAATGAAGAACGCACACAAATGAGAGCTCCGCGTGAACGGCTTTCTCGTTCTCACTTCCGAAATTGGGCGCCAATTAGCCAAGAACCTTGTGACACTTGCGAAGCAGATATGCCCAAAGCAAGAGGTCATCATGATGAAGGAAGAATATGAATCTATCTCCAGAGTGAGCGAGTAGCGCAAACATGTCGAAGCGTAGAAGACGCGGCGTACCGAGGTCACGCTGAGCAGACTGCGAGCCCACAGGCGAATGGACCGGAGGTCCGCTGCATGACGGATGTGCCCGGCTGGGCGCGTCGGCTGGGCGGGTCACAGGAGCAGCAGGGCCACGGCTGGGGTCACAGGGAGAGGGCCTTTAGCCCTCGGACACAGTACAGAAATGAGGGCTTTTGGCCCTGTGCTCTACGCCCACGCAGCATCGAGGCTCTTCCGCCACGCGTCGCCGTGAACATCAATCGAGGGACCCGTGGGTGATGACAACCAGTGTGGCATGGACGAGGATAAACGACGCAACCGTGTTAAAAACAGTCCGTCACGGTCCCTGTCACAGTCACAGTAGTTGGCCTGAATCCAACTTCTGTCACATCGGAACCGTCAAAGGCCCCCTCCACCGTTCCATCCGTCGGTGATGAGATTTCACCGCTTGGTAAACTAACATTCTCCCCTCCGTCTCGACCTCACTCACATCCGACGACGCGACTGTCGCGGTCTCTCTCTGGCCCGCCCGCTGCCCCGCTCGGGTCCAAAAACCGTACCCGGCTCTCACACAGTGGTACGTAGATTGAAAGTTACAGACAAAGTCCGGGTAAAATTCTCGGGAGAGCAGCGAAGAACAAGCATCTAGGTCGCTCTGGAGATTATAAGAAGGAGCTTGAAGCTGGGGGAAGCGGGAGTGAGCAAACATTTAGACAGTCAAAGAGAGAACAGTGAAGACAGTAGAAAGACCAATTGACGTTGAAACGTTCGAGGGAGAACGCACGAGATCAAACTATTTATCGAACACATTTTTTGATCTCCTGATCCATTCCGTCAGAAAGGGGTCTAGTCGTATTGGGGTAGATTGTAGAGCTTGGGAAGAGAAAGAAAGGGTCTAGACAGTGTAGAGAGGAGGGGAGAGGGCGGGAATTATTACGGAATGTTTCTTGCACGGGTGCATTTACCCTGATTGCCACTTTGCCTGCCTGCCTGCTTCTGGAAGTGGATTAACGAACGATCCGCTTTTCAGAGTTGACTGGAAGACCGGATTGAAGTGAGGGAAGGAAAGGTGAAGTAGATTGGCTCCAGAGTTACTGCTACTAGTTGTCTGATCGCTGTGGTTGAGCTTTAGGACCTTTACGCCTGGTGAATTGTCGGGTTCGGTATTTCGTCGTATCGCTGGTTGGAAGATACAAAAGAGGGAGAGGAAGGGAAATCAGGGCCGCAGTTGAAGAGTTAAGCCGAGTGCAGGAGCGAAGTGTGCAGGAAGATTGCCCTTCAGTCTAGCAAAGCGACAGAGGTCAGAAACAGAGCTTCCTCTACAGACACGAGGACTTCCTCTTCGTACAGGACTTTGCTGTTATTTTGATCCTTGTTGAGTTGGGAATTATTGCAAGGTAAGCGATTCGCTTTTAAGAATCGATCTTCCTGTGTACGTTTGTGTGTTTGGATCTGAGGATCGAGCTTTGCGACGGCGGAGAGCTCGTGCAGTATGATTCATAATTATTTTCGTGTGCACGAGTTACGGTACAAAGTTGAAGAATTGAGACCAGCCACCGCCATCATAATTTGCACCATGCCTGCTTTGAAGAAGTGTTCGTTGTCGTAGCGTGCACAGGCTTTGATACTCTTTCAGCCAACTCTACAACGCTGATTGTTGCTTGCTTGAAGTCTCCGGGAGAACCAGTTAGGTTGATTCAGTCTCCTGATTAGACCGCGTTGGAGGACGGCAGATTCTCTGCTGTTGATTTTGTACATTTCGAAGAATCTAAACTGTCTTAGAATTTTGTTGAATGGTTTTGTACGTATCTCATATATTGTGGGTTGAAAATCATTACCAGAATAACGTGGAATATAATCACCAGAATTCTGAAACTTTAATGCATATTTGCAGTTTGTCTTCCGACTCACCAATCATGGCGGACAACGGACACGTACACGTTATCGATTCCAAGGAAAGCTGGGCTGCAAAATTGGAAGACGGTGCGAAGCACAACAAGACGGTAAATGGCTACTCCTGGACACTGCCACACTGTTTTCCGCTTCTGTCCTGTTGTTGGTTTTCAGTGAGTCTTCCCTCCAGTATATACATACAAGCTTTGCACTTTCTGTCACTAACTATTTGTTGCGGGGCTCGACAGATTGTGGTGGACTTCACTGCCACATGGTGTGGACCATGCCGCATTATGTCTCCCATTTTCACAGAGCTATCAAAGAAGCACGAGAACATAGTCTTTTTGAAAGTTGACGTGGACGAGTTCCAGGTAATTGTCTTCCGCCGTGGTGTACTGATTTCATACCTACTTACGCATTACTTTGTCTGCAACACTTTGGCGTGTTATTCTTGCATTGCGTAGTCTGGATGGGTTATCTGCCCTCAGCTTTCACGGATACGAGGAAGGCTGATTCTATCTTCCCTGCAGGAAATTGCGTCGGAGTGGGAGGTCCGTGCCATGCCAACATTTCTGTTCATCAAGGACCAGAAGATCGTTGAGAAGATCGTTGGAGCGAATAAGGATGAGTTGGAGTCGAAAGTGAGATCTTTCGCTGAGGAGACACAGAACGCGACCGGCCATGGACAACATGCCCCCACCAAGATCACAGTCATCATGTGCAAATAGCAAATGCTCAGGCGTGACGGATGTCTTCCAGCCGACTCTAGATTTAAAAGCGCTGTAAACTTCTTGACAATGTAGAGCAACCGTTCAAAATTTGGGATCGACTACTTTTTGGGCTCATCCAGTTTCCTACCTTTGTTTTTGATCCTTCTCGATAGCTTAGATGAGCCGCAGATACGTGAAGTTCAACTACCTTCATAGTCTGTAGAAAGAATGTCATGACACAACATTGTAAATTCTTTTCATACTTCAGTACTTCCTTCGTCTTTCAGCCGTTGGCTGTTAATGGCCACAGTTGTTTCAAATCAAGACACCAGCATCAAAGGGAAAGTTCTCCAACGTTGTTCTCATCCATCCGTATCTTTCGTCTTCAGCGTAGTACTCCACAAATTGGATTAGAAGACTCGTTGGGGTTAATTGTTTTCCTATTTTATTTCCAGTTTCAAAATTCATTCACTCTCGTCAAACAACTCCTTCATGGGATGGATCCAACACTGATCAGCTTCCATGTGCTGATTTCAGCGAAGAATTTCAAGTATACCTCGTGTAACACTTAAAATTCACTCATCTCACTCGTGATTTGTTTGATAACATCACGCAGTCTGAAGAGCGTTTGTAGTAGTCTGTAGTTCTTTGAGTGAAAAAAACTCCAGATGATCTCCGAAATGAGGTAAGGTGGAGCTTGCGATTATGTATTGCGGCGGATGGATGAGTACAGTGCTAAAATGTGGAACAGTGGTTTATTTACGATTGTCTTAGAATTAAAACACGAGTAGACGGCTTGAAAAAATGAACTGGCGGGGAAATGTCGATAGATTTCGTCTCCGGTTAAGGCCAGTTTCTACCTATAATTTTCTGCCGATAACGTTCAACATCTAGTCAGCTGAGAAGAAAGCGTGTCATGAAAGCGGCGATCTGTCGTCTGCACTTGCCAGGTCGCTTTGCCTCGTTTGCGACAGCTCTGGACGTCTAATTCCATCCATGATGCGCATACCCTAACAGGGACTGTATTTTCCTTGGTCGTGGTTCACAAACTAGATAAAGTACACTTCCTGTACGCGACGATCTCCAGGTTTTCCACCACCTGTTCACCAGCACTGACAGAAAAAATGCCAGTTGTGGTAAGGAAGATTCAGTTTTTCCTCTACAATCCAAGTATATGTATGGTACACAAGTCGTTCACTCAAACCCTCTCTCCCTGATCTCCGTGAAATACGCTGTAGAAAGGCACGGAAACATTTGCAGCTTCTACTCATGTATCTTGTAAACTTGGAAATCGTCATCTCGCTAATTGGCGGTCAAGAGAACTTTATCTCCCAGCAACGAAGTGCACATTTTGAATCTGACGGTTATTCCAAGCAATCGAAAAGGTTACTGTGCTTTTGCACTAAAGCAGCAGAGGATCTCAATTAGTGGTCAAGTTAGAATGGAATTTTTACAAAAATGTCAAAACCCGCCGAGAGCGGTGCAAAGCAGAGGCCAGAAATTCCCTGCCCAAAGGCAGAGTGAAAGAATGCTGGCCACTCTCTCGATAATTTGAGTATTAAATTACATAATCTACTGTTGATTGTAGCTAGTTTTGGTATCTGGAATGTTTCTTTTTATCCAAACAATTTGATTAGGAGCCATGATACGAATTTAAATGTTCACTGGTGGAAATTTTTGGTTTTAGGATGAACTGCCCGAAGCCTTCGTGTTATCACTAGGAGTATATCCCTTCATTTGTTATTCGAGGCCATCACCATACATAGTCAGTTTTCTTGGCAGCTATCTGGTAAGTTTCCGTTCCTTATTCTACTGGCCTCTGAAATTCTACTCCACTTAAAGTAGGTGTTGGAAATATCTCTTGTTTACACATGTAGATCTCGTTCCTTAAAGGTACGATATTTTACTCGTGGCCAGTCAGATACATGCACGTCGAATACTAAAATTAGTGGACGACGTTTGAGATGGAGATCTCAGCTCACAGTACCTATTTGTTGATATAGAAATTCAGATAACGATAGTATTGCAAGCGTTGTCTTAGAAAATAATAATGATAATATATTGTCATTAATGTGGCCGTTACGTCAATATGTATATGTATCTTGGAAGCCATCTACTGCGACCTGGAATAATTCAGCACATGTATACATTCCAGAAAAAGGGCTCATCTCATACAATTGAGTTGTTGAGCAACAAGTAAGAAACCATTGAGAACGGAAATAGTAAACTCAAAAGTGGGTTGTCTTGCATGTGACAACTAGAACGAGAACTTTTTTAAAACATATAGCATGCATTCATGGTTAGAGAGTTTAGAGAAATTGTTGTATATTTATTGAGTCTCATTCCTTTGGAACATTATTACTTTTCACTTCTTCTCTCTTATATAAGTATGGCTTTTCTCATGTGAAAAGCCATACTTTTCACATGAAAGTGTCATTGTCCGGTAGAGATACTTTGGGAATACCTTTATTTGCCATGGTTCATTATAGAGCTCTTCTATCTAATATGTTGGCCATGCTGTGTGATATACACATTGGGCCATGTAAACCAGATTATACATACGTTTGACTACCAAGCTTCTTCTTGTAGGCTTGAAAGTCAAAGTGTCAAATTGTAGGGCATGGTCTCAATTGGGCATTCCTTCTAATCTCCGGAGGGATGTATGACATAGACAAACAGTTTAGACGAGTGCCCGTAGGGTCTGAGGACTTTGTTTCATTGTACCTAGATACATCACTTGCCCATACATGTAGATGACCTTTCTCTACTTGGGAATCTGCAAGTGTCATTTGGTATACTCTCATCTAGTATTACTTGTCAACCCATCTATCTACTTCGCATGGTTCCTCCTTCACATGCATTACTATCATGCTTGACAGCCTTTAATAAGAGGATCATGGATATCTTTGGTGATACCATCGAGTGACATTCGAGTATGTGATAGGAGTTTCGGCATAAAAACATACATCTTTCCCTTACATGTATTATTACGTCAGACAAAAGATGTTTTGTCCCCGAAGGCATGACATGAGCTCCCATCCTTTTCTTCTTTACCCACTGATTGGACTAGAGGCCTATAGTCTATCTTGATGGACCTATAGTTTTAACATGCTCTACACTCTCTTTTAGTGGATTTGACGATTCCTCATACTATTAGGGCTTGTCTACAATTTTACTTTAGAAAGGATGTAGGCTCATAGATCTTGGCTCGATCATGCATCATGGCTTTCTGACTTGTACCAGCTACCTTTTCTACAACGATGAAGTTATGCCTTGGCATGGTCCACCCATATGCATCTTCATTACTCACATGTGAGTGTGGCACTACCTTAGATGTAGTGGGGCCATATGATTCGTTGTACATTCGGAGGACACATGATAGATACCCATGATACCATTAGGGATGTGGTGTTTGCTATGGCACAAGAGGGTAGAAGCCTCACATGGAGGGAGCGTTGGTATGCCTTGTAGTCGACTCGGGTTAGGACATACCTATACTTGGTTTGAGAGTTTCACGTTATTGTTATGGATGTTATGATTATAGATCCTACAAGTGACACAGTTTTGGAGGGATGATTATCCATACTCTTAGATGATGGGTGGCTAATGGAGTGACAACCACCAAGATTTCCAAGTATAGGGGTATGCAGAGAAATCCTCTCTTTGTTCCTATAGCCTTCGAGTTATATGAAGCTATGGACTTCAACAGTTCATGAGAGAGTGCCTGAGAACCTACCATACTATGCGACATGGATATCACTTTCTTTATCATACTATATAACCTATTTTAGGGAGCGTTGTTGCATGAACATTGCTTTACTCTAAGAATATCTGAGCGTCTAGCTGTAGGAGAACCCTTTTGATTCTCGTGTGAGTTGACACTATTTCTTTCTTTTCCTCAGTACTCCACATTCAAGTTTATTGCAACCGGTAAAACTTTAGCGGAAGAAGATTATGATATTCAACTATTGGACCGATACTCTTGGAATAACTTTATAGATAAGTGCTCTACAACTTTCTTGTTTTCTTGGAAAATTTTCTTATGTTTATCTTTTCCAGATTTCTCAAAATAATTGTCGAGTTGTACACTATTTCACAAGGTAATATGCAATCCTTGTGTACTAAAACCATCACACATCCCAATCCTCCACTCTAATTTTTCTCAAATTTCATGAGAAGGTCATTTATCATCCAAGCTTCAACTTTGAAAATTTTATTAATGAAACTTTTTGATAGCAAAAGTTATGATCGCTGTACTAACTTCGTGACATATAGTGAAATCTTGCAACTATGACTAAATGCACCAACTTCAAACTATAACTGTGTATTCAAAATTCATCCAATCGAGCTAAAATTTCAATCCAACACAAGCATGATTTGTCAAAATCCTTGTATTATTCTCAAAATCGATCCAAACACACTCTAGGACCTGAATTTCACTCTCCAACTTTAAATCATCACAATAGAGTGACAACCTACTCAATTGTACCCATTCTAGAGCCCACATCGTAGCTCTTCCCGTCAACTCTCCAACTCTTTCCCAAATCTTTGAATGAGTTTTAAAAGCCTTCCAGGAGGCTTCCAAAACTCCTTAAAACCTCGAAGAACTTGACCAAGTGCCCTCATTGGCCCAAACTCCAAGACCAATGAGAATGAAGAATGCCATTTTGACCTCAAGTGTGGCCAAATTAGCTCCATATTAACTTATAGCTTTAAAACTATCCTAAACACACTACTTAGCTGTAACACTAGGGAAGTGAGGAGAGACCACTCGAATAGCTCAAGAAATTCTGAAGTTGAGAGATACCTCAATGGTTTCTCTTTCTCCATATATAGTCCTCAAAAAGGTACAAACTAGATAAGGTTACATAACCACCATCCACTCAATTCCTCGTGGATCAATGACATGGCGGACATCCATATGAGCACACGGATTGCTGACGTATACTCCAACTAACACACAAGAAACACAACCTAAAGAACACACGGATTGCTGACGTGACACCTTTAGATACTCCAATAATAATCAACTCAAGACTATCTATCTCCTCCTTGTGTAACCTCTACTTCAGTTCTCACTTACTAAAGATGGTTAAAAATCTCCCTCCTTTTAAGATGCAACGTCCTCGTTGCTCACACGTTCAAACTCTTGAACGATCAAAGGTGCATTGGCTAAGTTCTTTGCCGGTTCCCAAGTTGATTCATATGATGGATATCCCTTCCATTGAACCAAATACTCCGTTTTTGGATATCTGTGATCCCAAATCCGTTTTTTGAGAATCTTGTCAACCTCAAATTCTGCCTGATCTGCTACCATAGTAGGTAAAGGAGGAGGGATTGATGAATTTGTGAACTGATTGGGACATGGTATATGTTTTCGTAATCTTGACACATGAAATACGGGATGTATTTTCATATGCAACGGGAGCTCTAACTTGTAAGACACCTCGCCAACACGTTTCAATACCACAAAAGGACCGATGAATCGAGGGTTAAATTTTGGTGTTCCTACAAGTGACAAATTGGTCGTGGATAGCTAAACTTGATCTCCTTCCTGAAAATTCACCTCCCTACGATGAGCATCTGCATATTGCTTTTGTCGATTTTGAGCAATTACCAACTTTTCCTTTGCTTGATGTAGTTCTTTGTGTATGTGCTACACAAAATCATTGACTGCCGCAACTTTGGTTGAAAACTTTTGCCCCTTAGGAATTCTCAACAAACTAGAAGGTGTCAAAGGATGAACACCATACATCATATAAAATGGAGACACTTTTGTGGATGCATTAACAGAATTTTTTTATGCAAATTCCACTAGAGGTAGAAGAGTATCCCACTCTTGTTGTTCCTCCAAGGTGAATGCTCTCAACATATCCTCTATTGTTCTATTGGCCCTCTCTGTTTGACCATCAGTTTGAGGATGATAAGCTGTAGACATTGCTAGCTTTGTTTTGAATAAACCAAACAAGATTTTCCAAAACAAACTAGTAAAATGAGTTCCTCTGTAAATGATTAAGACTTTGCTTAATCTGTGATTCACAAAAACTGCATCTAGATGAAGATGAGCAAGTTGAGGTGCCGTCACTGTCTTTATGGTAGGTTGGATGTGTATCATCTTACTCAATTTATCCACAAATACCACAAATGAATCATGTCCTAAAGAGGATTTTGATGACTCACATACTAGATCCATAGTAACATGTTCCCATCTTTGTTCGGGAATGGGAAGGGGTTGTAGTAAACCCGCTTTGGTTTTGATTGCCTGCCTTATTTTGTTGACATGCGACACAACTTTGAACATATGCCTTCACATCTTCCTGCATTGTTGGCCAATAGTACACTCGTTGTATGCTCTCCAAAGTCTTTTCAGCTCCCGTGCCCCCGCAATGGTCAGTATCGTGGCCTTTCCGACAATACCATTGTGCGTAAATCGGATCTTGTGGGATCCATATACGCTGCTCCTGAAATGCTAGACCTCGAACCTTCCTTGCCATCTTTGCCTGAAGTGCTTTCATGATCTCCTTATCCTCCTTTGTTGCATCCATCATTTGAGACCACCAATCAACTTGGATTTTCACCTCTGTGATGTTGTTGATACACGACATCCGTGTGAGAGAGCATCTGCAAGTTGTTTCTTTCCCTCGATGTAGACAATCTTCATGTTGAACCGCTGTCTCCATTCGGCCCATCGAATTTGTCGTTTGGAGAGGTCTTTTTGAGTCTCCAAATACACCAATGGCTTGTGATCCGTTTCCACCATGAACTCTTTGTCTCCCAAGTAGTGTCTCCAATGCTTCGTAGCTAGTACGATAGCCAACTCCTCTCGTTCTGTCGTATGATAGTTCTGCTCACCGCCATCAACTTTTGGGAGAAAAAGGCAACGGGGTGCCAACCATCCTCCCACTCTTGTTGAAAAATTCCACCCACTGTTGTACATTAGCCTCCCACTTCAGTACGCATCCCTAAGTACGCATTTTATGACAAAATTTTTAGGGATCAACATTTTTCAGTGGAACATATCATGAATCGTCATCCTGCGCAGTTTTGGTTTTTTTTTTATGTCGGCTTTGAGGACGATCGCTTTCGACCTTGGCCTGGAACTCTTCAAATGATTTTTTGAGATCTTCGAATGCTTCTTCGGCTTCTGTTTGAACGTTAGAGCTGAGCAGCTAATCCTCAATATCAAGAATCTGCTTATACAAAGACTCAAATCCATGAAATTCAACTCTATCTTGTGACTCGACAATCTGCTCTGGTTGATTAACATCGCTATCTTCATCAAGCCCTACTTCATTAATCTTCATCGATTCCAACAGCTCTTCGACGTCTTCCAACACTGCTATGGCATATTTTTCATTACTTTCGTCATCAATATGAACAAATTCTTCCAAATCTAATTGGTTGATCGATAAATTTAAGCTTTCAATGGTTTGGGCTAACTCAGTGGCAATGACGTTATTTTCGCTCTTAGCCCCTGGTTCCGGTTCCAAGTTCATGAGCTCCGACTTACTGAATGCATTTTTGATAGAGCTTGACGAGACGGAATCCCATGCTTCTTTTACATAGCTTGCGGCATCCAACAGGTGCGCTGGATTTCTGTAGGAAATTCCTGATGCACCTCGTCGTAGTCGTTTTCCCAATTCTCTTTTCCGCTACTTTAACTGCTCGTCAACCTCGTAGAAGTCGAGGATATCCTTGAGATATAAATATTTGTATCGTTTCTTGAGAGCGGCGATGATTCCCATATCACAAGGCTGTTTTCAGCTGGTACAGTTCAGAGGAAAGAATACTATGCGGATGTTGTCGCGTTCGAAGACGTCGAAGTGTCCAGACGCATTATCCATCAGTAAGAGAACGGGACATCCTGTTTGTCTTTTGACTTTTGGAACAAAGACTTCGTTGAA
Source organism: Marchantia paleacea (assembly GCA_014180765.2). Classification (NCBI taxonomy): domain Eukaryota; kingdom Viridiplantae; phylum Streptophyta; class Marchantiopsida; order Marchantiales; family Marchantiaceae; genus Marchantia; species Marchantia paleacea. Next base: position 2,484,861 of record MUAA02000035.1, on the reverse strand, counting down.
CCATTTCCAGCAGGTTTCCACGTCCATCCATGCCTTTGCTTGATTGAAATAAGGAATTGGTCAGTGTCGGTCTTTAATACACGCTGGCTCTTTCGACTTTCCAATCATTACACAAGGAATTTTATGTGTTCCAGATGCGTTGGCGCAAACTATCAGAGAAACACGATCTTTCACTTTCTTTTTGCCTCTAGTGCTTGAAATGTCCTCTTTTGGCATCAGAATGGAATATCTGGGAAGCAGACAGAAAAACAATCTTGTCTCGTCCATGTTGTAGACGTTCTCAGGGTCGTATTGAGCGATGATAGAGTATAATTCTTCTAAAGCTGATAGTAATTCTGGGTCATTTTTGTCAACCTCAGCTCCTTCTCCATGAAGAAGCATTTTCTGTATACCTCGGCGTGTCCTGAAACGACTAAACCATTGTCATGAAGCCTTAAAGTCTGAATCAGAAACGGATAATGTAGAAGCAATACTTTTCGCTTTCGCAATGGCGAGAGATGGCGGTACATGGAGCGTGGCACGGCGCATGCTGTCAATCCAGATGTACAACATATCTTCAAGTTTGGTAAATCGTCCAACTGAAGCTTTGAAGGTCTTCTGCTTAGCTTCTTCGGAGAGTAAAGTGGATCGTTCAAGAATTGAATTTCATTTCTCCCAGACCTTCCAGATAACGCCTTCGCTAACGTCGTACTCATGCGCTAGAGCGCGTTTGCTTAGAGGGTTTGTCTTGCTCAATTTTGAGATGATCTCGCAGCGCTATGACTCATTTAGGCGCTTGCCGGCCAGTTTCTTTGACATTGCAGTGAAACGCAGGCGATTTGGGAATGGAGAGTCTAAAGTACGCACCTACCGGTAAAGTACGCACAAAACTCTGAGGTTCAAGTTGCGTACTTAAACGGGAGACTACTGTACCTGATGCATTAGTAGCCAACTTGATTGGTCGATTAGGATCATACCACTTGAGAATAGGTGCATGCAAGAGAACATCTTTCAATGTTTGAAATGCTTACTCTTGTGCCGTTCCCCATCTCCATTTTTGACCCTTTCCTAACATAGGAAAGAGCAAGTTCGCTCTGATACCATTGTAACACTAGGGAGAGACCATTCAAATAGCTCAAGAAATTCTAAAGTTGAGAGATACCTCAATGGTCTCTCTTTCTCCATATATAGTCCTCAAAAAGGTACAAACTAGATAAGGTTACACAACCACCATCCACTCAATTCCTCGTGGATCGATGACATGGCAGATATTCCTATGAGCACACAAATTGCTAACGTGTATTCCAACTAACACACAAGAAACACAACCTAAAGAGCACACGGATTGCTGACATGACACCTTTAGATACTCCACTAATAGTCAACTCAAGACTATCTATCTCCTCCTTGCGTAACCTCTACTTCAGTTCTCACTTACTAAAGATGGTTACATTAACCATCATATAAACAATATGAGCTGCCACTAATAAAGAGTCAAAATAACAATTCGAAACTGGTTAAGTATGAATGGAACTACAAACGGAACCGGGTAGTTTATAACTTGAGAATAATACTCCTTGCCAAAATTCCTAACAATCAACTCCCTATGGCTTGCTTCGGTAAATAATAATGATGGATCAAAATCCACGTATTGAAAGCCACCACTACTTGCAAGTTCAGATCCATAACGCCCAAACTAAATCAAAACGTAAACTGTTAGGTTCCAAATTGCACCGTAAGAAATAATTTGAAGAATAATCGGATCTGGAGAGTTTATCACTTGTTGCATGAAGTTATCTCCAAAGTGATATACTAACCACGCCCAAAAGTGATAACAATAAAGACACTATATGTTGATTATAAATAGATTGGGCATCGGTACATATGGAGGATCATGTTGTCCTTAGTCAACAAAGTGATGTTTTATATCTCTCCCATTCCCTTGCACCCTGACAATGCTTTATATCTGATAAGGTCTAAGATAATATCTCTTGGAGCCTTATCAACATCATGGCCCTACAAAAACGATCCAACCGTGACCTTACAATGAGACGTCGGTCATCATGATCTAAAGTATTATCGTCATATCAAAAGCTCTGAAGATGACACATGTCATCATCTTCTCACAGTAGCCGCATCACAACACAACATTGTGTATACATTGCTCTACAGAGAGCACTGCTTGTGTAATCATGTTAGGTATGCTTCTTCAGATGCTTTAGTAGTATGTAGACCGTTTGATCAAGATAGTTCAGATATCTTAGGTGCAGTGGGACATATTTCTCATTGTGATGTTATTAGGGCCTAGGCCCATCCTAGCCCCTTGGTTTCATCCTTGTACGATTTGATGGGGTCTTCCCATACTTTTTGCTATATTACACATTTTTCTCGACAATGTTTCCCTATCAAACATTCCATGCACAAGATTCACTAAATGCCATATAATGTAAGGTTTGCAGCAATTTCAACGGGCCATATATTTATATATAACATACAAGATGTCACCTAACCTTAAAATATGGCGTTCTCAATAATATATGCAAATAACCCTTTTGTTTATGATGAAAACGGAGTACCGTCCTTAACTGAACATAAAACGTAAATGCGCAATTTGATTAACTAAATCTATGACCGTGGTGAAATTTGTTTTGTCTGTTTTAAAGATGCATTTTTGTTCATCCCAAGATTTAGGACTCTTTATTAAGTTGTAAGTGATAGAAGGGTGTTATTTTTACACCCCTTTGGAAGACCATCACTAAAGCTTTTTGTTGTATCAAGGAATACGCTTTATAGCATGTAAATAGTCTGTTGATAAAAAAAGAAAGCAACCCATGGGATAAACTAACGATGGCGAAAACCATAAAAAAAGAGTGACGCCGAGGCCGAAAATTGCAAAGACATTACCACCCAACGTCACACACAGAGAAGGGACGAGCCCTCTTGTAATTACTCTTTATAAAATCCTCATGCATGTCATAAAAACTATTAATACATCTGCAGATAGATAGAGAGTACAGCCAAAGGAAACTCATATTGCATTCTCTACCGATGGTTAGATGTTAACACCCAATGCGTCAAGTGGAGTGTAAATCATAAACATAGTTATATGGAGCCAGGATACAAATGGGAACAGGAGCCCAAACCTCAAACCATCTGCATTAGGTTTCTGCTGAATTCTTGCAATTAAGTTCGCTAACAATAACTCCTTACTTTGCTAGATGTCTTTAAACATATAACTATAATTCATATTCTCAATAACCTGTTTTTTATAATTCCTAAGAAAAGGAGAAAAAATGTAAAATAACTTGACTTATGTCAAAATCACCAACCATTGGGTAAACGGACAAAATGATTTAGTAAACCATGCCGTCTAACTTAAAAAATGAAGTGTCACACCATACCGAACATTGTGAGCCTGCCGCTATGTGGTTATTGGTTATGGGAAAGATTGAAAAGTAATTAAAGCGAGTGATTTTGATTGCAGAGCTGACGGAACTATGGTGGAGGGTATGATGTGATAGGGTGATCTAGTTGTAGCATAAGATGAGGTCAATTTACACATGCATTGCCTCCAAAAAGGGTGATTTAATGATTTTTCAAGCTTAAATGCGTGTACTTTGCTCCTACAGCCATTGTAGACGCAAAGTACTTTCAATCAATTTTATGGCTTATTCTAAACCTTCAGTGAGGTTTCTCCAACGAAAAAGGAGTTGCAAGGAGACAAATTGAAAGGAAGGATGGAGATGAGGGAAGTATTGTCAGACTGTAAAAGAATTACACGAAATTTGATTAAATTTGACTCAAAAGTCAATCCAAGCTTTGTCATGCTTTACTGCATCTAAATTTGCCACCCTACTTCACAATATTTGCTCCAAAGAGAATAATCAATCACTTACCTTCATTAGTTTCTCAATTTCTCAATGGTTTCAATTTAATCCTGAATTTATAAGATCTTGTCAAATTTTTTTGGGTGTATTGTTGCATTGCTATCCTATTGTCTCCTTGTGTGTAGATTCACTCCTTACTACCTTCACACAATGTCATTTCTATCTCCCATAGAAGGTGCTACATGTCAGGTTTGTCTCCATCTCCTATCACTCTAGAGTTCTACTTACAACTTAGTATCATCAAATGGTAACGCTTTTATTTTTTTACCTCTTCGTAAAAAGTTTGAACATATTAAAATCTAGCTTCATGATTATTGCCAAAAATAATAATATCAAAATATTCTTGATACAAGCTTTCACCTTCATGACATCTGAAGTAATTTAGGGCCTCCAAAGGACTTAAACTATAAACTTGCATTTGTGAGAGTAAATGAGCTAGAAAAAATCACTAAGTAATTTATATAAAAGAAATAATTTATTATGCTGCCTGAAAGTAATGTGAATACTTTTTATACCCTCAATATAAATGAGCAAATTTAAATATTGTGCATCATTATACTTCGCACTATTCAGTTTTTTTTGGTTGAAAATCTTGGACCGAAAAAAGTGGGAGTCGCACTAATTAAATAAGTGGATGTAATATCTTCATGTCAATTCAAATAAAAATAAACATCAAACTTAAGACAATATATTCAAGAATATAATGTTTATTCATCTTCTCATTGTAGTACCATAGAATCATTGAGTATATGGTTATTGATTCACACAACAAACCCATTAATTAAAAAAAAATCTTGAATAATTTTTAATAACAGATCCTTAATATATGAAAAAACAAATGATGAAATTGTTTTTTCTTACATATATAATTTTTATTTCAAGTTTGAATTTGAATATTAGTATTATATCTATGATGATGAAAGCCATTGATGTTTTGTTAGAGCTACTCAACTACAATACTCAACCATTAACACACTCACCTTTTATAGAAATCAATCTGATTAATTTTTTAAAATTTTTTTTTCTAACAAATTGAGTCAATCCATCACCTATGGTATGTTAACCACTTACCATCAATTTATTAAAATCTATCATTTTTTCTCATTCTATGTTTATTGGATGACATGAAGGTATATTAAATAATGACAAGGTTGTTGTGATGGCCATTCAAGCTACACTTGAATCAACATAATCACATAATCAAATCATAAATACATCTTGCCTTAAATGAAATATTTATATTGATTGAAAAAAATGTAAGAGTTATTTTGTCAAAACAAGAAATTTAAACAACTTTTTACCTATGGTTTCAAAACTTTAAGCATACAAACTTTATTCATGTTAGATGGTTTGACATTTTTTTTTACTCAACTCTCATCTCCTAGATATAATGTTTTACTTTAAAGACTTACACATATTTAAATTACACCTTGCCAAAATGTATATTATTGAAAAAAAGACTAAACATCACTTTTTGGAGAATGCTTTGATCTCATTTTTATGATGCCAAAATTTTAATGATGTGTCTTCTTCATTTGAACAATTTATTATTAATGTATTTTACACCAACATTGAATTTTATTTTATTTTATTTTATTGAGCTATATTATGAAAAATAACAACCTCATATACTAGCTTTTAAATTTATTTTTACTTTCATGTAATGTTAGATGTTTTATTTTCTCATAATCTTGTAATGTTATTATCCTCGGGATACATTTACTTTGTCATCATGTTTTTACTCTAAATTCTTACTTTCTCCTACAAATCTTCTCATTTTGTATGTCTTAGTCTTGAAAATATTTTGCCTTATGATACACATAATCTTATGAGCTTCATTTACTATTATAAATGAATCAAAATCATAATATAATTTAATTTTATACATAAGTATAGACACATAAACAAGATCATATAAACTTCTGTAATTTATGATGTGTCTAAATAAATATGAAATAAAATATTTAATATAATTAAAAAAATTTTTCCTCACTAATGTGTTGACTAGGTTAATATTTCTATAATCTATTTCATAGAATATGAATAAATGACGTATATGTTAAATTTATAAAGTGAAATACAATATTGAATCATGCATGTATATAATTAAAAATAATATTTTTTTTAAATAAAAAAATTTAATTTTTAAATTTGAAATAAAAAATATTTTGAAAAATAATTTTATGTAAATGAGAAAAATATGTATTTAAATTAATAATCATATTTACAAATTGAAAATTATTTATATTTCTATGTATATCAAAAAAGTAATTTGATATTAAAAAATAATGATTAAAATTAATAATAATTGAAAAAACTTATAATATAAAATAAAATAAAATGAAGCAAAAAAATTTAACTTTATGATTAATATTTTTAAAAATATCAAGATATTTACTTAAATCATGTTACAATAAAAAAATTAAAAAACATTATAATGATTTTTAAATAGTTTTTGAAATTCAATATCATATTTTAAAAATTACAATTCAATATTAAAAATTGAAAAAATATTTTATTTTTAAAATAATGTTTTAAATAATTTAAAATATTAATTTCATCATGATTAAAATGAATAAAGCAATTGTATGATTGAAAAAAACAATAATTAAAATGAGAATCTTGAGGTTTCATACTTTTGACTAATTTCAATATCATTTTCATAAATATAAATGTCTCGTTGAAAATGGATCTTAAATTGTGCTAAAAAATTTCAAGATCTTTTAAATCAAGATCATGAACAATTAAGTTCTTACAGTATTGAAATATGTAAAATACTTGTTATTAAAAAATTAATTAAAAAACTTATAAAACCAGTTTGTTAAAATTATTAAACAAAACTTTGACAATAAATATGTGTTACTGTAATATATCTTGTTAAATAAATATTTTTTGTAAAATTTAATTCATGTTGATATCTATGCATTTTAATTTTTAATTTCTACTCAAAATTATATTTAAATTAAAAAAATATTATTATTTCTTTTAAATTTTTTTAATTTTTAAATATTATTATTTATATTTTTTCATTCAAAAATTTATTCAATATACTTTATTTCAAATATAATAAATATAATAAATTTATAATTTTATTTATAAACTTTTGAAGTAATATTCAAAAAATATAATTCATATTTTATTATACAAAAATAAAATTTAAAAATAATTTTTATTTTTTCAAATTTCAATTAATTTAAAACTTTAAATCAAAGAGTTATTTATATAAACAATAAAACAGAAAATTTAATATTTTAATCATATTTTAATTGTTGATGTGATAAAATATTTTATCTTTTAATATTTTTTTTTGAAATTTTTTTACATATAATTTTTGTAAAAAAAAATCAATAAGCATCACATAATATATTATGTTTGTATTAAATTTTAACATTTTATATATTTTAATAATTAATTATAAACATTTAAAATAAATTAAAATTGATTAATAATTAAATTTTTAAAAAATATATTAAAAATTAAAAATTCAATTCAAAATTTAAAAATATTAAAAACATAATTATTTTTCAATATATAAAATTAAATATTTAGAATTATTTATTTATTTTTTTTAAAAATATATTCCTGAAAAAATATAATTTTTAAAAAATTTTCCTATTGAAATAAATATTGATTTAATAATGACATGAATTTATTGACTTATTATTTGATGAAATTTATTATTTTTGAAAATTTGAAAAAATTTAATATTTCATCTTGATTATTGTGATGATTGTAATTTATTGTGAGCACATACTTTATAAAATGTAATGTATAATTTAATCTTGATAGAATCATGACATTGTTATTTGATGAAATTAATAATTATTAAAATTTGAAAAATAATTTTAATGATTTATTTTTAATTCATTATTTTTAGGGTTTCAGTTTAATCTGAGTACATACTTTGAAAAATGCAATTCACAATTTGATTTGTATAAATGAAATCAATTGTGTTACTTTTTAGAAGATAAAGAAAAAGAGATGAATTGGGAAAAAAGAAAGATGAAGTGATTGAACATTTCAATATTGGAAAACATGTGAAAATTTTCAAGATACATGAGGTTGAAAAAAAATTGTACTTGTGGTTTTTGCCTATTCAAATATGAAAATTTGATTCTATATTAAATGATTTCATGATGAAGCCAAAGTCTATTCATGAGATGATAATAAATATGAATTTGATTGTGAAACATTACAAATACTGAAATGGTTTTTAACATTTTAGATTGAGATGTTAACAACCAAAACAACATTCATCTCACAGTTTTGTATGACAAATGTAACCTTGTTCGTGAATACAAGTTATGTGACAAATTTGCAAAATGAAACTCAACTTATGATGATAGAATTGTGTGATATTTTTTACATGAACAACCGTTGATATATTCGTCGTAAAGACTTTCAGTTAGATTGTCTCCTCTATCTTGGTGATATGCAAGACAACTTGATTAGGACCTTTAAACCATTCAGGTTTTCTTTGACCTTCTTGTAGTATACAAGATAAAATCATATATTTTGTATGTTTTGAGTTGGCTTCTTACACTTATATTTGAGTTTTACACAATATTGTTAAGGGTGTTTACATTTGTCTTTTGTTTGCAAGTGTTAGTCAATTTATGGATACTTCAAAAGAACCTCATTTTATGTTATGAGGAAGAATTTTGGTTATGTGAAATACATAGTTGAGTTTGGTTTTCACTTAACATCAGTTTTGCCTTTATATATGTATGGCTTTAGATTTTTATATTGGACAAGTAGGATAAGAGTTTTATGTGAGGGTATGATTTCAACGTTAAAAGTGCATCTTTGGGTATTCAAGAAACAAACTATAATAGTTTTGTCATCTACAAGGCATAATAAAAGGAACTGATAATTAGTAATATTGTCATCTATTTCACAATTAGCCAATGTACTAAACCCGTGTCTAATATAACCAGAGTGGTGGTTTAAGCGATAATCTATCAAGATTACAATTTTTTTAAAAATGCTTCATTGCAACACATTTAACGAAGAGATAAGACTTCAAGTTTGTTACAAGTTTTAAGCATGTAGTAATATTCATCCAAATGAACCAAATGTAAGAGTGTTCCCAGATTCTGTTGGTATAATTTCAGTCACTAGTTATCACTGAGTGGAAACTCTCGAACGCTGAAAATGTTCAGTAATGAAAAATGTACCGATACGGAGATACCCAAAACGTGTAAGTATCGGAATGAAAAGTTGTATGATATTTGTGAATTGTTGTATGCCCATGTGAACCTCTGCGAGCGAGTGAGGTCTAGATGACAATCTCTCGAGGAAAGAGGAAGTTGTAACGGTTACTATTTATCAACGCTAAAGTTCAAAGGTTTTTTTTTCATGCAACTAATGGACATAAGGTATAGAGACACAAAAAATAACAACAGGGATGGGAAGACCCCATCATATTGTATGGTATGGGACCAAACACGTAACATGGGGCTAGGCCCTAATAGCATCACATTGAGAAATATGTCATACAACACCTAAGATATCCGAACTATCAAGGTCAAACAATCTACAAACAAGGGGAGCATCCGAAGAAATATCACCTAACGTGATTGCTCTCATATGGATTGCACCAGCTAGTGCTCTCTTTAGAGCAATAGAAACACATTATCTAAAATAGGTTATACATCTAAAGAGAGTGATACCCCATGCCGCCTAGTATGGTAGGCTCTCGCGCACTCCCTCACGAACATTTCGAAGTCTGTGTCCATAGCTCCACATAACTCCAAAGCTAGAGGAACAAAGAAGTGAGCTCTATGCATACCCCTATACTTAGAAACCTTGGCTGTTGCTTCTCCACTCGCCGCCCATCTTGCTACATCTAAAGTGATACCACACTCACATGTGACCATGTCGCCTAGTATGGTAGGCTCTCACGCACTCCCTCACGAACATGTCGAAGTCTGTGTCCATAGCTCCACATAAGTCCAAAGCTAGAGGAACAAAGAAGTGAGCCCTATGCATACCCCTTTACTTAGAGACCTTGGCTGTTGCCTCTTCACTCGCCACCCATCTTGCTGCATCTAAAGCGATACCACACTCATATGTGAGTAATGAAGATGTAGATGGATGGACCAAGCCAAGACGGAACCTCATCACTGTAGAGAAAGTAGTTGGTACGAGTCGAAAAGTCTTAATGCATCGTCGAGCCAAGATCCACGAGCATGCATCCTTGTCAGAGCAAGAGCGTAAAAGAGCTCTGACCGGATCCACTAAAAGTGAATGTAAAGCTTAATGAAACTTTCGGTCCATCAAGATAAACTATAGTCTACCTTGATGAATCGACAGTTTCATCATTCATTGATTGGATCTCTAGTCCAATTGGTGGCCAAAGAAAAAAAAGACGGGCTCATGTTGTACCTCCAAGGGTAAAGCGTCTCTCGTATGTCGCAATAATACATGTAAGGGAAATAATCTCATATCCATGTCTTTCGTATATATTTCAAGGATATGCCTATCTACAATCATAAATCGAGAAGATAACAAAGATGTCGAGAGTGCCCAACTAGTCAAGAATGCTATAGATGTAATCTCCTCTATTGATAATAAGCCTACCCCTCCACATGAAATAGGAAAAACTATATGTCTCTATGCCAAATTTTCTATCACACACTCGAAGGTCCATGGTCCGATGATGTCACCAAAGACGCCGGTGATCCTCCTATCAAAGACTGTCAAACGTAATATGAATGTAGATGAAGGAGGAATCGTGCGAAGAAGATAGGATGAGAGTTTATCAAATGGCACTTGTCGATCCCCTAATAGAGGAAGGTCATCTACATGCAAAATATCCTCGATAAATGCAATGTCTACGTGAGACAAAATCCTCGGATCCTACTGGCACTCCTAGAATGCGTAAGCCGTCTGTCAATGTCATACATCCCTCTATAAGCTGGAGATGAGGAGGAATGCCCAAAGGAGACCAAGCCCTACAATTTGACACCTTGACTCTCAAGCCTTTAAGATGAAGCTCGGTAATCAAGTAATCAAAGACTTGCCTAATGTGGTCTACATGACCTATAATGTGTGTATCATCCGCTAAGGAGTGGAACACACAACCTGACATGGCCAAAGCAGTAGACAAAAGAGCTCTATAATGAGCCATGACAAATAGGGGTCATCCCAAAGGATCTCCTTGTCGAGTGCAAGCGGCGGATTGTAGAACGGTGACTCCCTCCTCGGAAAAGCCATGCTGATAAAAGAGAGAAGAATGTGAATCGTGGAAAGATCATAGGAAAGGAATGAGGCTCGAGAGAGATCCACAGCCTCTCTAAGCTCTCTAAAAATGGATGCACGTGAGACACTGTTAAAAACGTTCTCAACATCCACCTACAAGATAACCCAATCAAGATGTATATCTAGGAGTGCTCTAATGCCCAATGATATCGCCTCACAACCTCATGGTGTGGCGACTCCAAATTGATGTGGACAAATATGCTGTTGGAAGTGTGAACGATGGTGCAAGACAATGGTATGACTGATTAAATGTAATAAGACCTCCCCAATAGCAATTGGTATAATGCCCCATGTGTCCTTGTCCATTGTGAAAAGCCGACTAACACATAGTACTTGACTAAATGACAACGGAATCTCCCCTCTCGCAAATGATGTTGTCACTTGGAACAACTCAGTGAAACCGCTAGAGGGGTCATCCGCCTAAAAGCAATCTTGAAGATGCTCGTATACCATTCCCGACAAGCCCCTTGAGGATAAGCGTGGGGCTGTGCATAGAGAATGGACAAATAGTGATCTATCAAGACATAATGGCTCCTCTGGCTCATACTCCAAGACCTTTAATGGTATCTCCTCGCCCATGGATGGATGTAAAAAACGTAAACAGGAAATCGTCTCCTCAGTATGACTAGCCATAAACAAAGGATGAAAGGCACGCGCGGCCCTGCTACACTCCATAGCCTGCCCCAAGATCATACATCGTCGCAATCAAACCGAATCAGAAGTTTCATGTGGCTGAACCCGACTCCTAACATGTGTGGCCCAAATAGACTCCTCCTGCAAAGCCCAGAGAATGGTCCAGTCAGACGGGAGAAACGAGCACCCCAGGGTACAATAATCAGTCATACTGCAAGACTTCAGTTACAATACTAGTGTGCTCAATTTTGATCTCTGTAGAAGAAATTAAAACTGAAACTTCGAGCTTCCGACGAGAGTAGGGTAATACTTACTTGCATATTGTACGGCCGATCATGGAAGTAAATAGAAAATTATATTTTCTTTCAATTTGGGTTCCATTGGTACCTAAATTGAATATTATGTAAAATGATATAGATAGATATCAATGTTTTAGTTATTTTGAGGTTTTGAGTGATTTTTTTTCAAATTGAACATATGGGTCAGGATTTTTTTTCAAATCTTTTCATTTTCTTACATTGTTTCTATTGGGACTTTGTTGGAAAATGATAGAGATATGAATAAAAAGTTATTAGTGTTTTTAGATTTTAAGGTTTTCATAGTTACCATTTTACCATATGATGTGGAGTGTTAGTGGATTGTGGTCCTGGTGGTGAGAGTATATACATGATATAGTGTTCGGTGTCTTTATCGTTCTCTTTGTCTAGCTATAGCTTCATTTCTCCTCATGGGACCGCCAAAACCGGTGGGTGATACACCATGTCTGGTGTATCATCATCTCTTTACCTCACAAGGGGTCAAGACTCATGTGGGAAAGATGCACAAAGATTATGATTGGACCACTTGGGATACGCAGGTGAGGAGGACAATTACATTGACATTGGCATTTGTCACTTCGGGGAACACACAGGCTACATCTATTCCTTCGTTGATCATTCCAGATATACTGATCGGGTCATGTGAGTGGAATTAAACCTGCATGGGAAGCTAACCACCTGCATGGGCGTGGTTAGCTTCCCATGCAGGTTCTATTCTATGGCTTTTTGAGACTAGATTCCCATATCCATGTTTATTCCATAGGTTTTCTCGTGCACTCCATGAGGAGGCTAGACATGCTTTTTGCTTACCACTCCATCGGTTGATACGTGATCCCATGGACGAGACATGCAGAAAACGTCAAACATGCCGTCAAATATTCATGATTATTCATTGAGCGAGCTGAGCTGATTAGACTTGTACGGAGATTGTAGGAAAAGATTCAGAACGTCAGCAGACAAACAAACTACCAGTAATCAGTAGCGTGGCTCGGCGACCCTTATTCTTGGGCTAAGAATCTTCTTTCTTTCTTTCCTTTCAGTATTTATGAGCCTCTCAAAATTCAACGTTCAGTTGTCTGTTGCTCGCAACGCTTAACAGATGTAAGGGGTACTAGAATTTGCAAGCTGATCCATCTGGTACCTAGGAGATGCTCATAAACTTTGAGGGGAAACCGATTAATATAGCAAAAAAGATGGGAAGACCCCATGAAGAAACTACCGAGCTAGGTTTGGTTGACAGCAACCTGATCCATATATCAAACACTTGTAATTCGACTTCGAAGCTCGACCACAATTCTTTTGCCACGGTAATGTTTAAATCGATAAGTAGCCTTTCTTTGAGTATGCTTTGCAGTCGACTAGGGTTAGGGCAGACCTCTACTTGGTTCGGGAGGACCAGGTCACTGTGGCTGATGTGGTGGTTACCGATCATACTAGAGACATAGTTTCAGAGGGGGTGATCACCCATCCTCCAGGATGGGCGGCGAGTGGAGCGGCAAAGAAATAAAGGTCTCCAAGTATAGAGGTATGCAGAGAGGTCACCTCTTTGTTCCTCTAGCTTTGGAGTTATATGGAGCTATGGACACTGACTTCGACATGTTCGTGAGGGAGTGCGCGAGAGCCTACCATACTAGGCAACATGGGGTATCACTCTCTTTAGCTTATTGTAGAGCCTATTTTAGACAACATGTTTCCATTGCTCTACAGAGAGCACTAGCTGGTGCAATCCATAGGAGAGCAATCAAGTTAGGTGATGCTTCTTCGGATGCTCCTATTGTTTGTAGACCTTTTGACTTGGATAGTTCATATATATTAGGTGATGTAGGACATATTTCCCATAGTGATACTATTGGGGCATAGCCCCATGTTACCGGTTTGGTTCCATCCTTGTATGATTTGATGGGGTCTTCCCATCCCTTTTGTTATTATACTTTCTCCGTGCGAAATAGCTTTCTTTGAGAAAATTCGTTGGACAAGACATTTTCTAGCTTTTATCGAAGGTAGGTAGTTATTTCTCTTGACAACAGATTTGGACAAGGATTGCACTTGGGACACGACTTCCGTAACTTTCTTCAAATCTAGGTCCACATCTTCGCTCTTGTTGGCAATGCATAGAAGAGACGGATGAGAGTTTCTTTTCTTTTCTTTTCTTTTTTTCTTTATGAACTTTGAAGCACAAGACGAATAAACAAAGGAACAACTTGCCTGCTTCCCTTTAGCTAATCGGTGAAAAAATATTTTCTTTGTTCATGCATGGGAAGATCAACTTCAGATTATTCCATCTGTGGACTTCCTGTTCGTCGAGGTTCAGGTAAAAATTATAACCTTTGTACTTCGTACGGATCATGGCTGGAACCCTGGCAAGTGCGCTGCAGCTGCTGTACAGTTGCCCACAGAAAAATCTGAATCTCCGACTGAGCATGAACTGGATAATCTTGGCGATTGGATGCATGCACGAACTTGTGATATTATTATCGCCCTGTCAATTGTCATCGACATCCCATCCACCACCGTTCCAAAAGCTTGATCAAACCTCGACCTTAGAACGTTCGGTCCCGGACAATTGCTCCTTCTAGTCTTCCTTTCCAGCTCAAGTTCTACTGAAGCTCCGAGACCAAAGTCCACCCTGCATTTTTCGGCCCGCAGCCTCAGAGATTCGTGTACCCATCATTTCTCTCTATCTGCATATATTGCTGCCGGCTTTCAGCATTGTCTGCAATTGACAGAATTCAAGACCAGCTTGCCAGTTGTCAATCGTCTCGATCTGGTGTTCAATTGCCTGATCTAGACAGGGCTTACGTAGTTTCTGTCACCAGGTGAAGCTGAAGGCAAAGGCTAAGTTTCTGTGGGGTCATAGAGATCTCAGAGCTACTCACGGTGAAAAGGAGTATTGAGAGCCAAAGCCTAGAGACACCACCCCCAAATGGACTGGCTAAAGACCAAGAGCACTGGATAGCTCGAGGATGTACTCTTGTCGTAATCGATTATACATACATGATACCAAATCCTCCTAAAGACAATCACAAAATCTATTTTCACCAACGATTCATGGGGACCAGAAAACATTTATATTTGGAGTCCAGAGGTAAATAGACAGTGCTCGGGTATTTGGTTACTGAAAATATGCTCATGGAATGCTCACTCCGTTGCAAATGACCTTTGATGAGCAGAGGCATAGTCGACCTCTGGCACACAGGAGGTTGTCCCTATATCTACATGGTAAGGGCCTGATTTTTTGCACATGATCACGCACCAGGTTAAAGGAGAGTTCGTGCCCACAGTCTAGACATCAGGAACATCGAGTGTTATGCCAAGTGTTGAAGGACGCTTGGTAAGCAGTCCCTATACTCCAAGGTTTTAGCAGTGTACAGTGGGTGTTTGGTTCATTGACGATCATTTACCGAGTGCAAATTACACCATGCTCTTGTCAAGAATGAGCTAGTGTCAGGTGAATGAATGTTGCTGCTAACAGTGGACTGTGCATCAGAGGTTGGTTCCTTATTCTTCATGACAGGACTATGACAGTTAGCGAGCACTAGTGACATATGTTGAGGATTTCCAAGCAACATATTTTCTACAAGGAGAAACAAGGGTAAAAGAGCACCATGTTATACGCTGCCAACTCACATCAACTATCTGGAATGGGGGAAAAAGCTTCCAGGAAACAAAAACTTTTTGGTTGTGGATCGCAGAACACAGTATTTGGTCAATCTCTGAGATTTAAATTCAACTGATCGTCAACGTCAACCAATCTCCTGTCTGTATCAATCACAAGACGGAGTATATATCGGTTCACAGAAGATGAGAAAAAGCTCTATATTCTGCATTTTAACCAAATCCACAGCTGCTGGAAAAGTTACCCCGAGTCCTCGTTCTAATGAATAACTAGCAGCTGTTTGCGAATTGATGAGGAGAATAGGAGGATTGAAACAAACGCCTTCACAATTCCTCTGCCTACCAGCAGTTTGGAAGTCACCGTTGCAATTAAATGCAAGCAAGAGCAAGCTGTTGTACGAATCACAAGTTTGAGACTAGATGACACTCAAGTCATTTACATGAAGCTGTGGTAAAGTCAAAGCTATGATGGCCGCAAAAGATCCATGTTTCTTCTTCGATCAAGACAATTGCTGCAGCTAGGACAGACAAAATGCGGGATGTCTTGTCAGCATGAGGTCAAATGCACACTACAACACTCCCTATATCACTACTCTCGAGCTAAGAATGAGAGCCCCCATGCTAGTACATGGTAAACAATAGAATGGCCAGACTCTTGGAACTGAAAAGTTGCTCGTATTATCCAACATTCGTATTAATCTCGGAAGTTTTGCAGGAGAGAGTAAGGAAAAGAGCACCAACTGACTCCAGTCACCGGACCTGATAAGGTAGGAATTGGAAAGTCCATGGCCACCATTCATGTCAACTGGTTCTGACCACACACACTTGCACCTGATACTTCATTCAAAGAGCGCTTTAGATACGCAGCACATCGCAATGCAGAGCAAAGCTACCAAAGCTGACTCAGTCGGGTAAGGAATGTTGAATCCACGAGATTTCTGCGCGAAAGTCCATGGAAAAAAAGAAGAAGATACTGGATTTCTCTTCTGGTCCTAGTATGTATCCAAAAACCATTAAGCACATGTAGCAGATGCTGCTCGAATGGTTGAGTAAAGCGTAAGAGGATTATGAAGAAAAGCACTTGGATACGCAAGCTCTGGAAAGTATACAGGCCAGTGAACATTTTATTGACGAGATGGAAGCCATAAGTATCTGTAAATGGGTATTTAGACCGGCGGTCAGCACTGCCGCAAGGTCACAACCACCAAGTTCTTTACAAGTTTTCTGAATTGTTCATTTGCTCTTTTTAAGATCATTACCCCTCTAATTTCGTTGTAGGTGGTCTTGTGCTCTACATTCTAGAAGGTTGATGGAGTCGTATGCATATGGTCAAAATCTAAAGAAAAAAACTTTGCCCAGTTGTTCATCGGTTCGCTACCCCCACCCAGTTATTTCAATCTATCGAGCTCATTGTTGTTACAAAGCTGCCAACAAATTCATATGTGCTGATCTGTATCTTTTTCAATTACTCCTTATAGACCCAGCGTTGCACTTACGAGGGGCAATTGATTCAGTAGCCGGTTCATCTGTGAGAATTACACTGATTACCGCAAACACTCTGTGTGAGTGTATTAGTCTTATAACAGTATCAGTGTGAATCAGACTATGAAGGTAGGAGGCCATTTGAGTGCAGTTCATGGGACTAATCACGTGACAAAGACCCAAGATGTAGACACTTGGTACCTGAATCATACTCGAGAGTGACTAACTTGAGATTTGATGGAGTGGAGAATTTGGGACATTGAGGAGTGGAGAATGTGGGTGAGTGCCCTGAATTGCAAGTCACTAGTGCAATTGGAAGATTGGATCTGGGTGGGGCAGATTCTGGACAGATTCTTGACAGGAGGTTGTGGAGAGGGACTAGTTGCTCAATTAGAAGACTTTTAAAGAGATTGGGGAAGCTTTACAGGAGGTGGTAGAGATGGAGTCCGAGTGGGCCTTCCTAGAAGCAGACGCATTAAGTGTGAGTTCCAAATTAGTTTGGGTGAGACTCCGCGAGGCTATTCAGGTTGTGCTCGTCTTTAATTTTGCTGAGCGGATTAGTCTGAGTGAGACTATGAACTCTAATCAGTGTAGTTTCAAGACACCAGTCGAGGATGCAAAGCTCAAATACGAAAGGAAGAAGCTTGAGTGATTGTGTGACTTCCTGAATATCATTTCCTGCATAATGCACCGGGGCTCAGCACTCTGACGTTGTATGAGACCAGACCGAGCTGCAAAAGCATTATGCGATGCACAGAACTCTTAGAAGTCAATGGAGCAATGGTGTTGGCCTTGGCGTTCAAAGTTCCAAGTTGGAATTTTGAACCAGCATAAAAGACCCATTCAAAGGAAACAGAAGGGGACACAACGAAAGAAATATGTGGAGGTCAAGTGTAGCTATTGTAGCACTGCAGACTATCATGGCACTGTGCTTGGACTTGAATCTTCACTAAGACCTTATCCCCTCAAGCTAAATTTGTCGACACTAGAGGACGTTGAAGTCGTACGATTTGACGTAGCAGAAGTAGAATTTGCGACTCGGTACGGAGAGTACAACAACTTGCAGAGTATAATAAACAATCCTGAATTCTGGAGTCCGTCTGAGCAGGAAGAGCTGCAAAGAGATCATGCATTCAGTTGACTGCTGCTGCTGTTGGCCTGAGCTAAAGGAAGTTCACTGAAGGAAGACACGAAATCACAACTGCCTTCGCAACTCACTGCGATAAAACAAAAGCATTGCTCCAGAATCCAGTTCAGGGTGATGAACTCTGTGAACGTGAACTTCACAGGCTACCAGTCTGATTCAGATGCCTACAAGTCTAGCAGATAATTTCATTATGTGTCGTGCTGATGAGCATGGTCAGCATCACCACTGCCATGTGGAATGAACTGGAATTATCGGTACGATGATCGGTGCCGTCTGTGGAGCTTGCACTCTGACATGCGTGACGAATCACTGACTATGCTGCGCGCTTGCGGACAGAAAAAATCTCTGACGAGCTATGTTCTTACCTGCTTCGGGCAGTACCAACCCCGAAGAATCAGAATCATCGGGTTCAATGATGAATGCTCAGCAAAAGACGAAGTTTGTTTATTCTTCTTTTGTTATTATACTTTGTCCCTAGATTTATTATTCCGAAGTTCCGAACGTGAAGTTGATTCCCCGTTACCTGCAGCCACATTATCCTATCTCCATAATACATTGGAATACGCTTTAGATGCTACGGTTCAGTAATTAGCCTTCGTAGGTAGAATAACCAGCCTGTAGTATTCACATAGACAGTACCCAAAGGGTTTTTGTCACGTCCTTGCAAGAGATATTTACATGCAGTTTGTCCTCATCACATACTACACTAGAGGTTAACATCTTTTTGCTTTTGTATACACAATGGACAAAGTATAATAACAAAAGGGATGGGAAGACCCCATCAAAGCGGACAAGGATGGAACCCAACCGGTAACATGGGGCTAGCCCCATGTTACCAGTCACACTTGGAAATATGTCATACAACACCTAAAATATATGAACTATCTAGGTCAAACGGACTACAAACAACAGGAGCATCACCTAACGTGATTGCTCTCCTATGGATTGCACCGGCTAGTGCTTTCTGTAGAGCAATGGAAACACGTTGCCTAAAATAGGCTAACAGTAAGCTAAAGAGAGTGATACCCCATGTCGCCTAGTATGGTAAGCTCTCGCACACTCCCTCACGAACATGTCGAAGTCGGTATCCATAGCTCCATGTAACTCCAAAGCTAGAGTAACAAAGAGGTGACCTCTCTGCATACCTCTATACTTGGAGACCTTGGCTGCTGCCGCTCCACTCGCCGCCCATCCTGGAGGATGGGTGATCACCCCTCTCAAATCGTGGTCTCTAGTAGGATCTGTAATCACCACATCTGCCATAGTTACATGGTCCTCCCGAACCAAAGGTGCGCCCCTAACCTAACCCTAATCGACTGCAAGGCATACCAACGCTCTCTCCATGTGAGGTATCCACCCTCTCGCGCCATAACAAACACCACATCCCTAATGACATCATGGGTAGCTATCCTCTGTCCTCCGAATGGACAACGAGTCATATGAACACCTGCAGCATATAAAGTGATACCACACTCACATGTGAGTTATGAAGATGTAGATGGATGGACCAAGCCAAGACAGAACCTCATCGCTATGGAGAAAGTAGCTTGTGTGAGTCGGAAAGCCCTGATGCATGGTCGAGCCAAGATCTACGAGCATGCACCATTTCTCGAGCAAGAGCGTAGACGAGCTCTAGTAGTACGATGAATGGCCGGATCCACTAAGAGTGAATGTAGAGCCTCTTGAAACTGTCGGTCCATCAAGATAGATGGTAGACCTCTAGTCCAATCGGTAGTCAAAGAGGAAAAAGATGGAAACTCATGTCGTACCTCTCGTGGTAAAGTATCTCTCATATTTCGTAATAATACCTGTAAGGAAAATGATCCCGTATCCGCGTCCCTCGCATATATCTCCAAGATAGGTCTATCTGCGATCACAAATCGAGAAGATAACAAAGGTACAACGAGCATCCAACTTGCCAAGAATGCCGTAGGTGCCGTCTCCTCCATCGATAATAAGCTTATCCCTCCACACGAAATTGATAAAGATGTTTGTCTCCTTGGTAAATCTCATGTCATACACTCGAATGTCCCTGGTCCGATGATGTCACCAAAGACGTCCATGATCCTGCTATCAAAGACTGTCAAACATGATATGAATGTAGGTGAAGGAGGAACCGTTCGAAGAAGGTAGGTGGGTCGACGAGCAATACTAGATGACAGTATACCAAACGCCACCTGTGGATCCCCTAGTCCAGGAAGGTCGTCTACATTCAAAACATCCTCGGCAAATGCAACATCAAGGTAGCGTGAAACAAAATCCTCAGACCCTACTGGCACTCCTAGAATACGTAAGTCATCTGTCGATGTCATACATCCCTCTGGAAGTTGAAGATGAGGCGGAATGCCCAAAGGAGACGAAGTCATACACTTTGACACCTTGACTATCAAGCCTACAAGATAAAGCTTGGTAGTCAAGTAATCAAAGGCCTACCTAATGTTGTCTACAAGACTCACAATGTGTGTATCATCTGCTAAGGAGGGGAACACATAACCAAGCACAACGAAAGCAGTAGACAAAAGAGCTCTATAATGAGCCATGGTAAATAGGGGTCCTCCCAAAGAATCTTCCTGTCGAGTGCCAATGGCGGACTGTAGAACGGTGACTCTCTCCTCGGAAAAGCCATGCTGATAAAATAGAGAAGAATGTGAACCGTAGAAAGATCATACGAAAGGAATGAGGCTTGATAAGGGTCCATCAACACCCTCTAAGCTCTCTAAAAATGGATGCATACGAGACGCTGTTAAAAGCGTTCTCAACATCCATCTACAAGATAACCCAATCCGGATGGATATCTAGAAGTGCTCTAATGCCCAACGATACCGCCTCACAGTCTCATGGTGTGGCGACTCCAAACTGATGTGGACAAAGATGCTCCTGGAAGTGTGAGTGATGCTGCAAGACAACGGTACGACTAATCGCAATAAGATCTCTCCAATAGCAATCGATATGATGCTCCCAGTGTCCTTCTCCATCGCGAGAAGCCGACTAGCACCCAGAACCTGACTAAATGACAACTGAATCTACCCTCTCGCAACTGATGCAGCCACCTAGAACAACTCCGTGAAACCACTAGAGATATCATCCGCTTGAAAGCAATCTCGAAGATGCCCATATACCATCCCTGACAAACCCCCTGATCTATCAAGACATAATGGCTCCTCTGGCTGATACTCCAAAACCTGTAATGATATCTCCTCGCCCATGGATGGATGTAGAAGGCGTAAAGAGAAAATCGTCTCCTCAGTAGGACTAGCCATGGACAAAGGATGAAGGCCCAATGCAGCCCTGTTATACTCCCCGGCATGCCCCAAGATCCTACACCGTCGTAATCGCGCTGAATCATAAGTATCATGTGACTGAACCTGACTTCTAACCTGTGTGGTCCGAATAGACTCCTCCTGCAATGTAGCCCAATCCCATGCTCGGAATCTCCGAAATCTAGTTGCCACCTCCGTATGTCCAGCACATCCCCCTCTAGTATAACGTAGACACCATCGCGGAAGCAATAAAAAAAAAACCAAGCTAACTCGTCCATGGGATCGTGAGCCAACCTATCGAGCGGTAAGCAAAAAGCACGTCTAGTCTCGTCATGGAGTGCAAGAGGAAGCCTATGGAATAAACGAGGACATGGAAACCTAGTCTCAAAAAGCCCTAGAATCAAACATGCATGGGAAGCTAACCACTCCCATGACCCAATCGGTATACACGGAATGCTCAACGAAGGAGTTGATGTAGTTTACGTGTTCCCCGAAGTGACAAATACCGATGTCGATGTGACCGTCCTCCTCACATGCGTATCCCAAGTAGTCCAATCATAATCTTTGTGCATCTTTCCCACGTGGGTCTTTCCCCCTTGCGAGGTAAAGAGACAATGACACTGGACATGGTGTATCACACATCACTTTTGGCGGCCCCATGAAGGAAAGTAAAGCTATAGCTAGCACAAAGAGAACAACAAAGAAACCCAGCACTCCATCATGTATCTCCTCTCACATGCAGAACCACAACCCCCTAACACCCCACCTCATATTGGAAAATGCTAACTATGGAAACCCTAAAATCTAAAAATACTCATAACTTTTTATTCAGATCTCCATAATTTTCCAACTAGGTTTCAATAGAATCAATGAAGAAAAAGGGAGAGATGGGAACAAAAAAAACCTGACCCATATGTCTAAGTGAAGAAAAATCACTCAAAACCCTAAAAAAACAAAAACACTCATATCTCACTATATCATTCTCCATAGTCTTCAATTTAGATACCAATGGAACCCAAATTGAAAGACGAAGAGAATGTACTATTCACTCTCCATGTTTGACGAAGTATGGCCACAGAAGATGCAAAAAAAATATAGTACCCTTTCCTACTCTCTTTTTCCACGTAATCTCTAAAGGAGGGGAAGAGGGTATGGAGGATAGATATAGAAGGTAAAATAACAAAACTGATGGGAAGATCCCATCAAATCATACAAGGATGGAACCAAAAAGTTAACATGGGCTCCCATAGTACAACGGGAAATATGTCCTACAACACCTAAGATATCCAAACGGACTACAAACAACTTTTATATACACCAAGGAGGTTTAGGGGTGGGAGGAGTAGCTATGGAGACAAGAGTAGTTTTCCAATCAATGTGAGGTTATACTTTGTCCAAAGTTAAGAATGAATAGACATTTCTCTTCCTTTTTAAAATTTAGTTTCCATTGGTATCCAAATTGAAACTATATAGAATTGTATAAAAAGATATTAGTGAATTTGTTGTTTTAGGGTTTAGAGTGATTTTTCTCAAATTCAACATATGGATCGGTTTCTTGTTTTTCAAGGTTTTGTTCTTTTTTCTTTAGTTCTATTAAAACCTAGTTGAAAAATTATGGAGATCACAATAGAAAGTTATGAGTGTTTTTAGATTTTGGGGTTTTGATAGTTATCATTTCTTCATGTGACATGGAGTGTTGGGGGTTGAGATTTTGCATGTGGATGTAGATACATGATAGAGTATTCTTTGTCACTATCGTTCTTTTTGTGCTAGCTATGACTTCACTTCCCTTCATAGGATGCCTAGAGCAATGCATGATACATTATGTCTGATGTATCATTGACTCTTTACGTAGCAAGGGGTAAAGATTAATGTGAAAAAGATGCACAAAGATTATGATTGGACCACTTGGAATGTACATGTGAGACAGGCGACCACATTGAGATTTGTCACCGTGGAGATCACACAGGCTACGTTGATCCTTTCGTTGATTGTTCATAGTATACTGATCGGTCTATGGGAGTGCTTAGCATTCCAATCATGTTCTATTCTTGAGCTTTTCAAGACTAGATTTCCATGTCCATGTTTATTCCATAGGTTTTCTCGTGCACTCCATGATGAGATTAGACGGCCTATTTACTTACCGTTCTATCAGTTGGCACATGATCCCATGGATCAGTTAGCATGGTTTTTGTTTCTCCTACTTCCACGACGGTGTCTACGTTATACCAGGGGTTGTGCTGAACATAAAGAGGTGGCCCCTAGATTTCAAAGATTTTAAGAAATGGATTGGGCTATATTGCATGAGGAGTCTGTATGGACCGCTTATGTTATGAGTCAAGTTCAACAACGAGATACTTCATATTCTATTTGATTGCTACAATGTAGAATCTTGGTGCATGCTAGGGAGTATTGCAGAGTCGCACAAGCCATACATCTTTTGCATATGGCTAGTCCTACTTAGTAGACTATTTCCTCTTTACATCTTTTGCATCCATCCATGGGTGATGGAGTACCATTAGAGGTCTTGGAGTATGAGCAAAAGGAGCTATTATGTTATGATAGATCACTCTTTGTTCCTTATACTATACACATCTCCACAACTATCCTCAAGCGGCTTGTCAAGGATGATTTATGAACATCTTAAAGATGATCCTTCTAGTGATTTCACGGAGTTGTTCGAGGTGACTGCATCAGTTGTGAGAGGGGAGATTCCTTCTTAGGTTAGCCATGTGGTATGTCGTAGGTGCTAGTCAGCTTCTTGTGATAAAGAAGCACATTGGGGCATTCGACCAATTGCTATTAGGGAGAACTTATTGCACCTTGTTAGTCATACCATTGTCCTCCATCATGATTTTCACTTCAAGTAGCATCTTTGTCCACACAAGGTTGGAATTGCCACATCAAGAGTTAGAGAGTTAGAACAATCTTAGATATCCATCTAGATTGTATTGTCTTGTAGTGAACATTGAGAACACTTTTAATATCATCTCATATGCATCGATCTTCAAAAGCTTACGATCTATAAAGAGCTTAGAGAAGCTAGTGGATCTTTGGCAAACATCATTCCTTTTGTACATTCATTCTATCGTCCACCTTCTTCTCTCTTCTATCAACATGGCTTTTCATATGAAAGAATCATTGCTTTATAGTCTATTGCTGGAACTCCAGAGGAAGGTCCTTTGTCATGACCCCTATTTGCCATGGCTCATGATAGAGCACTGTGGAAGGTTATGTGTTCCACTCCTTAGCGAATGACCTAATTTGGCATACAAGGTATACACATTGTGGGCCTTGTAGGCCAAATTAGACTTGCCTTTGACCACTTGACTATCAAGCTTCATCTTGTAGGCTTGAAAGTCAAGGTGTCAAAGTGTGGGGTATGTGTAACAATAAAGGCAATAACAAAGCAATGGCTTTAAAAAAAAAAGTCTTTTCAAGTCTCTTCTTTCTTTATATACTATAGAACTTGAGTAGTCCAAAATCCAAACTATGTCACATAGTTAATATATGTAGGTTGCATGTTTAGTGATCTTATTTTAACAAATTTCTAAAAGATATCTATCATCTTATCTAATCCACCAATGCATTGGTAGCCACCTCATCATGAATCTATATAAGCCAAAATTTCACTTTCATTTTTTGGATGATGCACATCATTATCTTGTACTTTAGTGATATAGTGATCAATCTAAGATTTGGCTAAACTAACTATAGTTAATCAAAATTGGTTACAAACCTCCCCTTTTTAAGATGCAATGACCTCATTGCGAGAAGATTCAAAAGTCTCTACAAGTATCTTGACATTTGTAAGATTTGTCAAAGGTTTGCAAGTAGTTTTCATAAAGTGAAGAATCTTTCCATTGGACTAGATATTATATTTTTGGATTCTATTTATCTCTAGTTAGTTTTTTGAGAATCCTTTATACCTCATATTTCTCTATGCCATCAATCATCGCTAGTAAAGGAGATGGTTGATGTGGATTAAAAAAAAAAGATCATGGAATGTACTTTTGTAAGAGAGACACATGAAAACGGGAGGTATTTTCATGTGAATTGGCAACTCTAACTTTTACTCAACTACTCCAATCCGTTGAACGATTAGGAAGGGTCCAATAAATTATGGACTTAACCTTCAAACCCTTGTTAATGCCAGATTGGTGGTAGACAACCACACTTGATCTCCTTTTTGAAACCCCACATGTCATTGATCAACATTGTTATACTATTTTTATAGATTTTGGATAATGGCTAATTTTTGCTTTGCATGATGCACTTCTCGTTGAACTTGTCCCACAAATTTGTTCACATTTTTGACTAGGATTGATGGTTCATGCAAGTGAACCACTTTAGCCAAGCTAGACAATGTGATAGGATATTCTTCATATATAAGAAAGAAAGGACTAACTTTTGTGGATGCATTGATTGAGTTATTATAAACAAACTCAATCAAGGATAAAAACGCATCACAACCTTCTTGTTACTCCAAAGTAAAAGCTCTAAGCATGTCCTCAATAATTCTATTTGATCTTTGAGTTTGTCCATTTGTTTTAGAATGATAAGTTGTGGACATGGCCAGTTTTGTTTTCAATAGCCCCAATAAGATTTTCTTAACATGCTAGTAAATTAAATGCCCTTGTCAGTTACGAGAACTATAGCTAAACATGTTGAGCAAAAATTGCATATATATAAATATGAGCGAATTCTGATGCAGTAACTATCTTTGTTGTGGGCCTAACATGGATCATCTTGATATGTTTATCCACAAAAACAACTATCGAATCATAACCAATAGATGTCATTGGTATCTCATATACAATGTTCATACAGACGTGCTCCCATCTTCTGCTTGGTGTTGGTAGAGATTGTAGTAGACTTGTTGTTTTATGATTGCTAGCCTTGTTATATTTGACATGCTAGGCAACTCCGTACATAGTTGGTGATGTCCTTTCTTAGTCTTGGCCAAAAGAGTACCCTCTAGATGCCTTCAATGGTCTTCTCCACTCCTACATGGCCAACAATAGCTGAATCATGTGTCTCTGCTAACATTATTGTATAGACAACAACATCTAAGGGTATCCAAATCTTTTTCTTATAGAAGGAAAATCCCCATTCTAACTGTGCTTTATCTTGCTAAAGGGTTTGTGCAATCTCCTCATGCTCCTTGATAGGTTGGTTCAAGTTCTCCCATCATTTTGAGTGAATTTTCACCTTCATGATATGATAAATGCAAGGCATTGGTGTCAATACATCGGCAAGCTACTTTTTTCCCTCCACATACGCGATCTTCATATTGAGATGTTATCACCATTTAACCTAACCAATATGTTCCTTTGAGAAATTCTTATGAGTTCCTAAATAAACCAAAGGCTTGTGATTCGTCTCAACCAAAATCTGCTCATATCCAAGATAGTGCTTCCAATGTTTAATAGCTATTACAATGGATAATTCCTCTCGTTTTATGATATAATAATGTTGATGTGTCGACAAAAACTTTTGTGAGAAGAAGGCAATTGGATGCCATCCATCTTTCCATTCTTATTGTAGCACTCCCCCAACTACCACACCTAATGCATATGTAGCAAGTTTTGTTGGTCTATATGACGTATATCGTTTAAGGATTAATGCATGTAAGAGCACATCTTTCAAAATCTGAAATGTAATCTCCTGAGTTGTATCTCATTGCCATTTATGCCCTTATCCTAAGAGATTTGTTAAAGCTTGAACAATATAAGCAAAAGCTTCCACAAACCTTCTATAGAAGCTTCTATAGAAGGCGGTTAAACCCAATAAACTACATAGTTGAGTTTGATTCTCCAAAGCATTTCAGTTTTGAATGGCTTTCACCTTGTCATTCATGACTTGGATGCCCTCTACAATAACTCTATGGCCAAAGTAATCTACTTTGCTTTTTCCAAACTCACATTTTGACATCTTAGCATATAACTTATTTTCTCTCAACATTTGGAGTAAGTCTCGTAGATGTTCTTGATGATCTTGTAAGGATTTGCTATATATATCAAGATATTATCTAAAAAGATAATCACTTATTTATGAAGATACTTACAAAAATATCATTCATCAGTTTCATGAATGTGATAGTAGAATTGGTTAAACCAAATGACATAAATAGATACTCAAAATATCCATATCTAGTTCTAAAAGTTGTCTTTTGTATATCTTCATCAGATAATCTAATGTGATTGTACCCACTTCTAAAATCAAGTTTGATGAAATACTTAACTCCATAAAGTTAATCAAACAAGTCATCCATTAATAGTAATGGATACTTATTTTTTACCATTTGTTGATTAAGAGAACGACAATCGATGCACATCCACATGGAGCCGTCTTTATTCTTCACAAACATCACTGGAGTTATAGTTCTATAATTGTGCCTTGCGTTTCTTTAGCTCGTTTGATGTAAGTCGATAAGGATTTTTACAAGAAGAAAAACTTCATGGTAAGATCTCTATCTTGTGATCTACTCTTCTTCTTGATGGTAAAAAAAAAGGTAGACCATATGGAAAAACATCTTGAAATTCGCTCAAGACACAAGTTAACTCCTCGTGTATGAAATATTATTCTTTTGGATCTCTCTTGGGTCATAGAGTGGATATTTTATCCTTGGATATTGAGACTAAGGATGGTTTGGTGGTAAGCGGAGATATCCATGATGACATGATGGTGTTGGAATATCGTCATGCAAATGGTTTGATGGGCATTTTGAGTACGAAGGAGGGAGATCGAGTTCTACAGATAGCTTGGCATTTCATATGGGATGATAGACAACTTCTTTGAATATGGAAAGATAGGAGTATTTGTGTTGTTACACTTCCATCTCATAGAATGTAATTGGTCCGCAATTGGTTAGACACATGTCTAACACATGACTAGATAGCGCAATTGGTTAGACATGTGCATGACCAATTACGCTCTCTAGTCATGAGGAATTAGGTCATTTTGGAGTGAAAGCAATATATATTTTACTTCAACATCATTATTGATGGAGAGGTATGCAAACTAAGGTGCAATAGTTTGTGGCCATATGTATGGTATGTGATTGTGTTCGAGCATCATTCAATGCTCCTACATCACAATTACATCCCCTACTGATTATGTGACTAAGTTATTGTTGGAGCTTGGATTTTGTAGAACCTCTATCATTGACTATACGACATCAACAATATGTGTTGGTCATGGTGGAGCATTTCTCATAGTGGATTGAGTTGATGGTATTGCCTGACAAGTCAAATGAGGGAACAATTTATGTGTACTTAGCTTTGATGCTTAGCCGATTTGGTGCATCAATAGAGGTATTGACTGATTAGAATAGTGAGTTTTTGGGCAAATTTCAAGCTTTGTGTGATCAAGCATTGATCGATCATTGTACCACCGCAAGAGATCATTCTAAGACTGATGGTCTAGTAGATAGAATTGTTGATACGGTGAAGAGTATGGTACTATGGATCCAAACCTAGCAATTGTGAGGACATGCTTGAGATGTATCTTATGTGGATTAGTTGGTGGAGCATCCAATATGTTGATTTCTTATTCTTGTTCGAGAGGATGGCATATGTCATGTTTGACATCTCCTCTCAATGGTGGTGCTAGTGGGTGGTGGAGATATACTCGATGCGATTAGTATGCAAATTGGTTTGAATATTACATGGTATGGATTATAGACAAGCGATTAACGATGTAGCATTGTAGCATCCGGCCACCTTATCTTAGCCCCATGAAGTGCATATCATGTTAATGGACTAGATGGCTACCTGGTGTTAAAAGGACCTAACCAATTGTGATACATATGTGCTTGTGGATGATGATTTATATATTGTGATGTTTGATGTGACAAGGATGTATGTTGTGATGTGATATGTATGTGCACGATAACTGTCATGACTTATATAGCGGCATCTTTAGTTAGGTAGATACATGCATATATGAGCATATACAGAAGTTAGAACCGATAGTGCAATTAGCGCTATTTGCACTAGACTTGCCGTTAGGGCCCACAACATCGTTAGAAGTCCTAGAGCTCAAGGGCTAGAGTTCAAATTAGGGCTCCTTGGAGTGCAATTTTTGAAGTTGAGACTTTGAGAGTATGGCTATGGTGAATAGTAGCTAGTGTAGAAACCTAGAGTCTTAGAAGCTCAAAGTGGATGTGACTTGATTGTAATCTCTCTTTTATGCTATGGTTATGATCGGAGTATACTTGTGGATATTTTGAGAGTAGAAAAGATTCATATATTCAAAGAAAAATAGAAAAATTTCAAGTGAATTCAAGACTTAAGGAGTTTAAAAATCAATTTATGGGATTATAAATGCAAATAATTATGGATATAAAATTTTCACAATCTGAATTACTCATGAAAGATCTTTTATTCTTGTATAATTTTTTAACCAAAAATGAAATTTATGAAAAAAAATGAAAAGAATAATTTTAAATATTACTAGATCTAGATATTCCATTAAAGATTTATTTTATATTGTGTTTATTGTCGTGCACATACATATCCCACCACAACATTGTCATCATTGTCACATCAAACATTAGAATACATAGATTATCATACACCAATACACGTATATCATAATATATATATAGTAATTTTTTCTACTCTCAAAATGTCCATAAGTACACGTATATTGGTATATGACAATCCAAATTCTTGCCCTAGCTTGTTTCACCATAGCCACACTCTCAAAGTCTCAACTTTGAAAATTGTTCTCCAAGGAGCCCTTATTCAAACTTTATCCCTTGAGCCCTAGATTTTCTAACAACACTATCAACCCTAATGGTACGTCAAGTACGAACTATGCTAATTATACTATGTGTTATATTTACTCTAACATGTGCACACCTAGCTAACTAGGGTGCCGCTACACAAGTTGTGACATATATCAAGAAAAAATATATATTTTAAATGCTTTGTGAAAATGAGATGGTAAGGAGAAAACATGTCATGAAGATGTATGAATAGTTAAGAATTGTAATTATTTTTGAGTGATTTTTCAATATCTTTCATTCCTTGATTATTGTATATTACACCATTATACACCAATTAGGATCCACACTAAATACGGTATTGTATGTAAATAAAAAGACCCAGTAAAATAACAAAGGGGATGGGATTCATCACACGGTATTGTATGTAGATTTTTCATTCTTATGTCATAAGAGAAGCATGTAATTTGGTTTTGATTTGGTAGAGTATGCTTATATTGTGTTCATCCAAATTACTTGCAAACAATGCTAAACAAAAACAAATTGCTCAAATACTCAATATAAGTCACTTTTATATAAAACAATATGACATTTATCTTTTCTAAATTCACCCTTTAAAGTACACAATTGTACTTTAAAGTACACAATGTACTTTAGGGGGCCATTGGGGTGCCTATTGAGGGGCAATCATCTAGGGGTGAATGTATCTTTGTATATTTATTTATTATCACAGATAGTAAACGAATAACAAGTACACCATTTTCTTCTGTAAAGCAATGGAGGGGCCAAGGCAGCACCATAAACTGGTTGCTTATGTGCTGCATTGATGTTAAACATTGAATGTATGTTTGACGGCCCCTCTCCCAAGACTCAAGGTCTTCCGTCGGCCATGTCCAAGGAACTTCCACATTTCAGATTCTGGTACTTCGCATCTCAATAAAATGTGAAGTATTTTCAACCAAAGTCCCTATATCTTACAGCACCTCAAGATCACGGAGTTGAGGGATATGCATTCTGCCTGTGTAAAGACCCACTAGGCAGACAGGCGCCATATCGCCTTCAGCCCTCGTCAGTGGAAGAAGCACATGCTAAAGCGTGTACTTGTGGGTTAAGTGCATGCGCTCGATATTGTTGCACGAGCTCAAACCTTTGCAGATGTTACAACCGAATCCACAACCATCTAATACAGGACTTTGAAAAAATGAACCTTTATCAGAACCGTTGAAAAGATCTCCAAGGCCTCCATGAAGTTTGGAGCAGCTAACCCCTCGGCAAATGCACCCTGGACAGCATTTTGCGACCATCGAAACGGAGTCTACCGAGTGGCACGGCTGCAGGAAGGATCCTTTCCAGGATGAAACGTTCCCACTTTCAGCCACTCTTGTGATCCGGCCGACCTTTCCCGATTGCTGCGGCTCCTTTCTGGACAGACTTTGAGTCGTTGGCCCATAACCACCTACTCTAAGCTTAGTCTCCAGGGCTTAGTGTTCACTTCCACATTCCAAGCGACATCGAAGACTGCCATCGAAGGGCCGCTTTTCTAATATTTAGAACACGCTGCTTTAGGAGACTCTCCCCAGAAAGTATACTAACAAAAGGGATGGGAAGATCCCATCAAATCATACAAGGATGGAACCCAACCGGTAACATGGGGCTAGGCCCCAATAGTATCACACTGGGAAATATGTACTGCAGCACCTAAGATATCTGAACTATCCAAGTCGAAAGGTCTACAAACAACAGATCATCCGAAGAAGCATCACCTAACGTGATTGCTCTCCTATGGATTGCACCAGCTAGTGCTCTCTATAGAGCAATGGAAACACGTTGCCTAAAATAGGCTATACATTAAGCTAAAGAGAGTGATACCCCATGTCGCCTAGTATGGTAAGCTCTCGCACACTCCCTCACGAACATGTCGAAGTCGGTATCCATAGCTCCATATAACTCCAAAGCTAGAGGAACAAAGAGGTGACCTCTCTGCATACCTCTATACTTGAGACCTTTATTTCTTTGCCGCCATCCACTCGCCGCCCATCCTGGAGGATGGGTGATCACCCCCTCTGAAAATGTGTCTCTAGTAGGATATGTAACCACCACATCAGCCACAGTGACATGGTCCTCCCGAACCAAGTACAGATCTGCCCTAACCCTAGTCGACTGCAAGGCATACCAACGCTCTCTCCATGTGAGGTATCCACCCTCTCGCGCCATAGCAAACGCCACATCCCTAATAGCATCATGGGTAGCTATCCTCTGCCCTCCGAATGGACAACGAGTCATATGAACACATGCTGCATCTAAAGTGATACCACACTCACATGTGAGTAATGAAGATGTAGATGGATGAACCAAGCCAAGACGGAACCTCATCGCCAGGGAAAAGTAGGAAGTGTAGTCGGAAAGCCATGATGCATTGTCGAGCCAAGATCCACGAGCCTTCACCCTTTGCCTCGGAAGAACAAATAGCAAGCTCTAGTAGTACGAGGAATGGCCGGATCCACTAAGAGTGAATGTAGAGTCTCTTGAAACTGTCGGTCCATCAAGATAGACTGTAGACCCCTAGTCCAATCGGTAGCCAAAGAGGAAAAAGATGGGAACTCATGTCGTATCTCCCGTGGTAAAGCATCTCTCGTATGTCGTAATAATACTTGTAAGGAAAATGATCCCGTATCGATGTCCCTCGTATATATCTCCAAAATAGGTCTATCTGCGATCACAAATCGAGAAGATAACAAAGGTGCAACAAGCGCCCAACTCGCCAAGAAAGCCGCAGGTGCCGTCTCCTCCATCGATAATAAGCCTACCCCTCCACACGAAATTGGCAAAGATGTCTGTCTCCTTGCCAAATCTCCAATCACACACTCGAATGTCCTTGGTCCGATGATGTCACCAAAGACGCCCATGATACTCCTATCAAAGGCTGTCAAACGTGATATGAATGTAGGTGAAGGAGGAACCGTGCGAACAAGATAGGTGGGTCGACGAGCAATACTAGATGATAGTATACCAAACGTCACCTGCGGATTCCCTAGTAGAGGAAGATCGTCTACATGCAAAACATCCTCGATCAATGCAACGTCAAGGTAGCGTGAAACAAAATCCTCAGTCCCTACTAGCACTCCTAGAATCGTAGGCCATGCAGCCGATATCATACATCCCTCCGGAAGGCTGAAGGTGAGACGGAATGCCCAAAAGAAGACCAAGCCACACTTTGACACCTTGACTCTCAAGCCTCTGAGATGAAGCTTCGGTAGTCAAGTAATCAAAAGGCATGCCTAAATCTTGTCTCAGGACCCACAATGTGTGTATCATCCGCTAAGGAGGGAACACACAACCGGGCACGGCAAAAAGCGATGAGACACAAGAGCTCTATAATGAGCCATGGAATAAGGGTCCTCCCAAAGGATCTCCCTGTCGAGTGCCCATTTGACCGAGAATCGGTGACTCCCTCCTCGGAAAAGCCATGCCGATAAAATAGAAAGAATGTGAACCGT
This sequence comes from Marchantia paleacea, assembly GCA_014180765.2. Classification (NCBI taxonomy): domain Eukaryota; kingdom Viridiplantae; phylum Streptophyta; class Marchantiopsida; order Marchantiales; family Marchantiaceae; genus Marchantia; species Marchantia paleacea. The sequence continues at coordinate 2,451,050 of MUAA02000035.1, read as the reverse complement.
AGAAAGATCGCACAAAGAATGAATGAGGCTTGATAGGGTCCACCAGGCCTCTCTCGGCTCTCTAAAAATAGATGCATGCGGGCCATTAAAAAGAAAAGTGTTCTCAACGCCCACCGCAAGACAATCCAATCCGGATGGATATCTAGAAGTGCTCTAATGCCCAACGATCTTTGCCTCACACGCCCTCCTGGTGTGGCGACTCCAAACTGATGTGGACAAAGATGCTTCTGGAAGTGTGAACGATGTTGCAAGACAACGGTATGGCTAACTAATCGCAATAAGACCTCTCCAATAGCAATCGGTCTGATGCCCCCAGTGTCCTTCTCCATCGCGAGAAGCCGACTAGCACCTTGAGCCTGACTAACTGACAACGGAATCTCCCCTCTCGCAATTGATGCAGCCACCTGGAACAACTCCGTGAAACCACTAGAGGGATCATCTGCCTGAACAGACTCCTCCTGCAATGTAGCCCAATCCCCTGCTCAGAATCTCCGAAATCTAGCTGACACCTCCCTATGTCTAGCACGTCCCCCTCTAGTATAACGTATACACCATCACAGAAGTAATAAAAATAAAAACCATGCTAACTCGTCCATGGGATCACGCGCCAACCGATCGAGCGATAAGCGAAAAGCACGTCTAGTCATGCAGTGCCCGATGAAGCCTATGGAATAAACGTGGACAAGGAAATCTAGTCTCAAAAAGCCCTAGAATCGAACTTGCATGGGAAGCTAACCACTCCACGACCCAGACGGTATACCCGGAATGCTCAACGAAGGAGTCGATGTAGTGTGCGTGTTCCCCGAAGTGACAAAAACCGATGTCGATATGATCGTCCTCCTCACATGCGCATCCCAAGTGGTCCAATCATAATCTTTGTGCATCTTTCCCACGTGGGTCTTTACCCCTTGTGAGGTAAAGAGACTATGACACACCGGACATGGTGTATCACGCACCGATTTTGGCGGTCCCATGAGAGAAAGTCAAGCTATAGCTAGCACAAAGGGAATGATAAAGAAACCCAGCACTCCATCATGTATCTCCTCTCACCTGCAGAACCACAACCCCCTAACATTGGAAAATGCTAACTATGGAAACCCTAAAAACTAAAAATACTCATAACTTTTTATTCAGATCTCCATAATTTTACATCTAGGTTCCAATAGAACCAATGCAAGAAAAGGAAGAGACGGGAACAAAAAAAACCCGACCCATATGTCTTTAGGAGACTAGAATTAGACATCACTCTTATTCCCCATGGAACAAAAATGTTGAGGGGTTCAATGTGATTGTGTGGAGATGGGAACAAGAATCAAAATCAGTTGAGATAGCAGAATAGCAATTTGATGTGGGGCCTAGCCCCATGTTACCAGTTTGGTTCCATCCTTGTACGATTTGATGGGGTCTTCCCATCCCTTTTGTTATTATACTATGTCTCTTTCTTCTTCATTTGATGCACCCTTGTCCTGATTACTTCAACAACGCGGCGGGGACCCCAAAAGGTTGTTGAAAATTTAGATGCGTGCAAGGAGTTGTTAGGCCCTTTGGACTCTTTGCGCCTCTGGGGCTTGATCTACTTGGCTCAACGTGGCCCAACAAGTGATAGGGCAAGATTTGGCTAGATTTCCACTTGTGCTTGCGCAAGCATGGGTGAGCTTATTGACGAGATTTCATATCCGCTGCTTCGGGATTCAATTACAAAGATGCTCAGGGCCCACATAAATCTGGCCACTTCGTCAAGATGGACACGACCAGAATGATCTCCTTTGGCCCACTCTGCCCCACAGCTTGCCACCCATATAAAATTACAGTACAGTAGTAGAGGGGGATCACTCATGATTAGGCCCATGAGGGCATCCGGTTGATTTAGATCGTGCCCATAGTCTAGGCCCATGTGCCTATGGGCCTTGTGCCAAGTGTTCACCCGGAATTGGCCTGACGAGTGCTTAAGTTGTTTAGTACGACCAGTTCTGAGATTGCACCATGGATGATTGAGTTATGGCCCAAATTGACAGGATGTTGGAGAGTTGATTGGGCGCCAACAATATTCAGGTACCAGCCAGATGCTGTGCTTTAGTCTACAAGAGTTGGAGCTGTGGTGGTTTTTAATGGTGAGCGTGATCCGATGGATGAGAGGTTCATGACGAAGGTGAGTAGGCACCCAGTAGACAAGCCCCCCCTTTGACAAAATGTGCTTTGTGTTCGTCAAATTCTGCACTAAATATTCTTGTGGAGTTGTAGCTGTTCCTCTCGTGGATAACGTTAAGTATTAAGAGTATCTGAGGAGGATGCGGAGCCACCCCTCGCAGCACATTCTCGCTTTATGCCTACAGCAATCAGAACAAAGCAACCTTCATGGCGTGGAGGAGCTTCCGAATCCGACACCCACAAATCATGGTAGGCCTGCCTGTTGCTTCGATGAAAATGAGTCGATGCATTTCAGTGGTGTTGGGACATTTCAGCAGTTTGAGAACTTGCACCGGCAGTTTTCCGGATTGGAAGTCTTTTGTTCACCATTGTCAGTCGGGGAGTCCGATGAGCTGCCAGAGACAAATGATCCAGTGCCTCTTAACAAATGCCCGGAATAATCATCACAAGCAAAATTTCCGGACAATAATATGATCAAACGAGTTTACAATCGGCCTGCTAAGAATGTAGCATTCTTCATACTATCTTCAGAAAACAACGTACATGATCAAATCAGACCGCAATCACAACCATGGCCTGAACAACAAGGGAGTGAAGCCTTCTTTTCATATCCAAAACCGTGTTTGGAGTCTTAAGTGCTATTCGCCCATTCACTCTGGATCTTCGCAGAACTGAAGCAGATACTCCGAGAAGCAAATCTAGAGTTTCAAAAAATCTTCTGAATTTGGCTCTAGCGCGTGAAAAGATTCACGCTCGGCTTCGTTGCAAATGGTGCCTTGATAACAATGGTTGCCGACTCGGAGAAGAGATGTGCCGAGACACCATCAAATCTGGAGTTGTCATTCCAGGCCTACACGCCATTCCTCGCCCAAACATTCTGCAGCCTCGAAAGCGCGGGACGACACTCGGCACTGAGGACTTAGTTACAAGTGCACTTTAATTTGGCACCACACTGAGAAGCGAATTCCTGACCTCAGATAGAGCTGACTCACCCTGTAAGGGTTTACGACGGCTTTGCTCCGCGGAGCCGTCGTAAGTGACACCAAAAGAAACCCCGGCGACGGCTTGATATTTTCTAGCCATTATGGGACTCCATCTCGGCTCCCGACCTACGCACTAGAAAGCTCTCAGAGGACACAGTAAAATAACAAAAGCACTAGCAAGCTGCCCAATGAGGTGAGCAGAGCACGAGTGGATTAGCAAGGACAATGCTTGCGTACGCAAGCTTTGGGAACGAGACAAGCCACTATCCTAGGCTCTGGACGAGATGGAAGCCATCACAGAGCAAGGACCGCGGGTCAACACAGCCGCAAGGTTGGCCATATATCGCAGACAACTCGACGCAGCCATGGTACAGTACAGAAGGTACCATGGAGAGCTTTTTAGCTCAAGGATCTATGGATACATGCAAACATGGCGATCGCTTTTAGGGAGCCACTTGGTGGCATCCAAGTAGCTCTCAAGAGGTAGAGGGAGATTCGGGATGCAGCACGATTTCCAAGAGCTAATTCGGTTCATTTACTGATTCACAGATGCACCTTTCGTATATTCACCTCGTCAGTCTACCCTGGACTAGATTCAGGTGAAATCATCGAATATTCATTCTGCTCGGATTGAATCCACTTAAACGGTTCAGACTATACTTCCCTCGCTGTCTAAAGAGAGTGCAGACAGAGATTTTCCATTTTCACGTGTCATCCACGAGGCGAGGCTGGTCGTTTGTATATGTTTCGACTCTCGTATCCAACCAAGCGCACTTTTAATCTTCCTAAGCTGAACTTGCAAAGATCTTTACCTCTATTTCTTTTCCACTTTGTTTTCATCCACGATCGAGAGGAACATTTTTTAGATCATTCTCATTTGGTTTTACTATTTTCGTGATTCCCATAGCAAGAAAAATTCCCTCACTTCTCCAATTGTTCTCATACACGGACTACTAAGGCTGGAACTTAGTTTGTGGCTTTTCCAATCAATTCTCCTTCGCTTTACAATTTTCATGACGGTCATCGCAAAATTTGCTTCCGGCAACAAAAACCTTCCCGCCGATTTTGCTCTCTACTCTGCTCTCCCTCATAGATACTTTCTTCTTTGTCTAACATTCCAGTAGGAAGAAGTAATACGAACAAGAACTGTCACACCGTTCTTCCGCATACGTTTACGAAGCTCACACTCTTGATCTCACTCAAAGTAAATGCGAACGCAGAACGCAAAAAACACGGAATTGTATACAAATGACCATCCAGGAACAGTGAGTGGTCTATGATGCTTTATTTCAGAAGACCCTTGGGTCTAGTAAGAGTGGACAAGACAGTTAGATCCATCGAAGAAGACACGTTCCACATAAAAAATCTCCTACTCGCACACATTGGCGAAGAAACAACACCTCAAACAATGGATAACCTATTTAGTCTACCGACCTATCTACTGTCCTTCAGTTTAAATCGCACAATTTCTCGATGCACATAAACCTGGCTATAAGGATCTAAAGTTCTCACCGGTGCTTGCACTTCGGAAGCTCCCCTTCCAACTCTTACAACAATTTACAACAGTACTACTGGCGACGATTTCATCCTGATCAGGATGCAATACCCTCGGTTACACAGAGCAACAAGCTCTCACCAGTGCTTGTGCAGCAGAGGAACAGCTTTGCATGTCCTCTCTGTCACTTCATCCATCATTTACACACCTACACATCCATAGAGAATTAGCTTCGCTTTTCCTCCCTCTTCCAACTCGTCCGACATTTACAACTACAAGCGACGGTAACTACCTGATCAGGATCGGACGCCCCAGACGCACAAACCAACAGTATCTTCTAACCGATGCTTGCACACGCCTGAGGACAGATTGGCTCTTCCTCTCCCCTACCTTTCCAAGTCATCGAGAATATACAACTACATGCGATGGCCAACATTAACGCAGGATTCTCCGGCGTCTACTTCGAAGCCACCCATCTCTCAATCGCCTCCGACCAATCTGTAAATCTCTCGGCGCCGAATCGCTAAAGAATGCATTACTTCCTAGCAACAAAAGTGATTTCAGATCTGCTTTCCTGTCCGTTACTCTTTGCTGGTAACCCAGAAACTACTCGGTGCTACTGCTGCTATGGCGCGACCCTCTGATGCAAAGAGACTTCAGGGTCATTCCTGGCGCGATTGTGAGTCATGCTCCACATCGCAGATTGGAACTCCGTACAGAACCCTATCTTCATCGAACGGAGATCGTCAAGAGGACAGAAGACAGACTTTCAAGTCTTCTAAATTGGACAGGCACGCGACCTTCAATTGTTAGCCCCGGGCTGCGGCACCTCTTGCTTCTGCTCCTCGATCCAGTGATAAACGTGCTCGAGAAACGTGCGGTTTTGAGGTCGATGGATCCTTCGAGTGTAAGTGGCCGCCTCCTTCTCGGTGTAAGCTTCCAAATGCGGGGCCCGGTACATTCCGGGGGTGTAATGCGGATGTGCAAAATATGCCTCGGCCTTCACTTCGCCGGGCTGCACCACCGCGTCCATCAGTGCGTAGCCTTGATTGGCAGAGAAACCATTCAGCCCATTCTGCAGGGAGAATTTGAACGACGGATCTAATTCAATTCCTGTGAGGACGATTTGACGCCTCTCGTAGTGGGATTTGGTGACGCCCTCGAGCTCGTCCAAGAGCTCCATGCAGTGGCTGTCGACCTGGTACAACTCCCCACGGACGTGTTCGCCTTCGCCGGGGTACATGAGGAGGAACGGGACCTGGAACGGCCCGCACACGAGCGGGTACCTCAATTTGGTTTGCGCGGTGCCCACGAGGCGGGCGTGCTTCTTGCTCATCTGCTCCTCCATGAGCCAGTGGTTGCCGAACCCGCGCTTCAGCGTTCCATACACGAAGGCCAGCGATGTCGGGGACGCCTCTAACGTCTTCTGCGGCGCGTCCACCACCGACGACTCCTTGGTGCTCGAGTCCACAAGCGCCACTTTGCTCGCTGACATGGTCGCCTCTTTCTTCCTCGTGCTCACGACGCTCGGGGCGGAACACCTCACTGTGCTGAGCGACCACGAATTCGGCGCTACCATGATGCTCATTGCGTAATCAGACGTCGATTTCGATTGATTGATTTGGCCCCTCCTCCTCCTCCTCCTCGACCTTCTCGAAGCGGATGGCGGGCGAGTCCTCCCGGACTCCAATCTCGGTCGTAGAGTACACGCGCTTCGAGGTTTGAGGGAAATCAAATCCTTGCACTTCTGTACGTTCCGTCCCTCGTCCGGTAGTACTAACAAACAACACAAACGGCTAACCCAACACCGTACTCCATCGGCAGGCTCCGACCGAAGACGCTCTCGGTGGAAGCTCGTCAGAAGGCAGACAGAACAAGAAGAATGGAATCGCGGAATATGTCGAAAGGCAGGCGGACAGAATCCGCAGGTGAAGTTAACGTTTCTACAGAACATGCAGACCTCTCTATCAATCTAAAGGAATGTCCGGAATGGGGGGGGCTGAGTACGCAACTGCGATTTGTTCGAAGTGTCGCGATCGACACAGCGAACAAATCGCAGAGGTCTCGATCCAGGCACAAGAGCTAGCACCACTGCGCGGGGGCTGCGATGAGGGTGGGAGGGTCGGGGAGAAGTGTGGGGAGAAGTGTGAGGAGAAGAATAGACCCACAACTCGTGCTGCGAGCGATAATAAATGAGCGAGGCCGCTTAAGGGAAGTTTTAGTCTCGTTATTGGTGTTGGCCGCAAGTAGACATCGAATGTCGACCGACGTGCACCGCATATCACACACATCTCATCACCTGCCCATCGCACAATCTACTAATACCTGCCATTATGTTATCATATGGATGTGTTCGAGAAAGTTTCAACGATTGGACTCTTCCCTCTCTCAGGCTTTTCCCTTTTGGTCACCTTTCTGATCTCCCGGTCCGCTGGATATTTCCGCGGTTTCCATGCCCGCGTCATGTTCATTCTGTGGACGCATTTTCTTGTACCAAGATATTCTCTTATTGTACGTCAGTTAAAAGAGTTACCAACCGTAGTTTACTCTGGACCGAGGGTTTTTCACTCTTCTCTGTCTAGACGAGGTTCGAGTGTTTGGTGTGTCGTTATATAGTGAGGGTAGCGAGATCTGGTCCGTCGGTTAGGAGAGGCTTGCATCGGAGCTGCCCGCCGAGCACTTTTTACTTCTCTTTCTGCCCAATTTGCAGTAGTGACCCTTCAGATTTAGTCTTCGTAAGTGAGGGCTGAAATTTACGTGTGAAGATCTGGTGGGAAAGCAATGTGTCTATCAGTCTCCTAAGTTGAGGAATTGTCTTATATTATTGTCCTATTTTCTAGAAATCTGGCCCACCGTGACGCACTATTTTCGAGGCTTCAAGTAAGTTGACACGTGGATTCTAACCTTTGCTTTGGCAACCACGGAACAGCTTACTGTAGATTTCAGCCACCATTTTACATCATTGTTACCTCGGGTTTCCAGAGATGATTACCTTAATCAACATAAGATTAAGCCTCTAAACTATATAACTGTGACGATTAGTTCCTCATATGGGGAACTTTGTATATAGTTCAGATGTTGATCACCCGCTGTATGAGCTGCACAACCTTGCCAGCAATTTCCACTGCCGGTGAGGTGGTGTCAAGAATTTGACTCCATCCGGCACCCTGTTAATCATCTTTGTTACGTGATCTATAGGGCATGGAAAACGTTTGTACAATCGAATGAAATACGAAACGAACGAGGTTGACAACTTATTATACTATACTATAGCAACGATCATCTACTTGGGATTTATTAAAAGAAGTCCGAGTGACATGTTGTCATAACTTATATAGTGGCACCCCTATTTACATAGATGCACACATACATAGCAATCAACGCAATTCTGAAAATTTGAATCAAAAATTTGAAGGAGAAAAGCGCTGCTGGAAATTGACCAAATGGATCAATACTTAAAATTACCCTGATTGTTAGAATCAAGATTGGCAAAAAAAGATTTCACACAAAAGTATTCAAAGTGCAAGATTTGGTATTTCAAAGTTATGAAGTCAAAAATATAAGCTACAAGCTATAAGATTATCATCAAGTGTTCTGTTCATCCAAACTTTTGTGGAAGATGTAAAGTAGTTCGTACAAAAATAGAGATATGAGAAATTGGGCTTGCGGTGTCAAAATTATGAAATTTCAATGTTTAAGGGTTCAAAATTAGAATCAAAGATTTTTGAAATCCAGTGGAAGTTATAAAAGATGTAAGTTTGTGAAAAAAAATTACGTTAGATAGAAAATTTAAAAAGTTTAGTTTGACTTTTAGTGTTTTTAAATGTCCTCATGAGGTTATATCAATCCCGGTTGGGTTGATTTGATTCCTTTGATGAATATTTTTTAGATGGAAGATTGTTATTTATGTTTCTTGTGATTTGATATACCTCCATCTTGGCTTCCTATTTGGGCACCACATTTGTTTGTGTTGGTGTTTGGAATGTTAGTGCTCTTGTGTGCTACCGATAGTGAGGCTAGATTTATTGACATGTAGACTATCTTTGTTTCTACTAATGAGACAAAACTTACGGAGACTGTGTATAGACTTATATACACTGTGTGTGTTTACAAAACTGTAGGCTAGGTGTGTACATACGGTGGTGATGTCAGGTTTCATGTGGCTCTTGTGTTAGCACCTTGTGGTAGGTCATGTATCTTATATTGCGAAATCTAGTTTCAATTAGGGACTATTGGATTCATGTGGATGATTACATTCACTGAAACCCTTTCGAAACCGAACAGAGGATATAAATAAATATCGGTCGCTTGACGTTAAGGAAGTCCTCAAGGTGTATGTGAACGTCATGAAGGACGTCAAAGGAGGTGCACATTTCCTCCAAAGATGCACCCTTGCATGAAGTCGTTCTCATTCCAACACGCACACCTATCTTAGGACAGAGGATTACTCGACCAACCCAATTCTTCATTTAGAAAGTTCGGATTCTGCTTGCACATGGATTTGCTACCATGCTTAGAAGATTCAAAGCGAGTGAAAGGCTTGGAGTAACCTAGAAACAGATCAGTCTGCTACAAGTTAGGAACTCTCCAAGTTCTTCAGCTAATAGAATCACGAGATGCTAGCCCAAACATCACAGAACATCCAGTGAAATTCTCACCTCCAATATCCAATCGCTAAGAGATTCGGCCATGCAGATCCAGGATGATATTGCCATCTGATTGCAGGCGATGCCATTCTTGAGAGGGAAGAAACATGGGATTAGGGGGAAGATTACTATGAACCGAGCGTAAACCCTTCAAGAACAACTGGTAAGTGTTAACCATGTAGGCCAAATCATATTTACCAGATTACAAAGACAAGGACAGTCAAGAGTTGTTTTATTACGTGGTGGGATGAGGAATCTATTTTATTTTATTTGCCAGAGCCCCATTGGGAACCGGACAGAGGAAGGGAAAATCTTTCAGTCCGAGCACGGAACATGTCCCACCATCTAGCAGACAGATCGATGATTGAAATCGAAGATTCACGAAATCATCGTACGGTCCGCCGCGGCCACCACAAGAGGGCGAGGGAATAAGGAGGGAATAAGGCGACAGGCAATTGCTGAGAAAGTACCACGTGAACGACCAGCGAGTTACATGTCCACTTCCCATTGGCACATCTTTGACACCTACGTGGGTACACGTCAACCCAAACTTCTGTGAAAACCGAAATTCCGAGTGGATCCCGTTGACCACCTGGTTCCGACCAATCTTCCGCATCCCCGTCAGCACGCTTATGCACCACAGGATGGTAATCCTGCCACATCCTCCGCCATGGCGGCACTACAGACCAGCTGTTCCCGGCAACGCACGAAATCCCCCTCTCCGGCGAGAGAGGAGGCCTCTCATTCTCGGCAGGAGACCCAGCAATGAGCCACTCCACGAGCCCTTCTGAGGCTGGGGCTAGTTAGTTCACGGGCTGATTGGTTGCTTCGATACTTTTGATTCACGTCCATTCACACTAGAGAACTGACAAGTTCAACACCAGGCGTACTAAATCAACCTTGATATGAATTAGAATCTTGGAGTCCAGGAACTTGTATGCCATCAGTCCTCGGACCCTGAGGTGAGGGTCAAGTCCTCGGTCTGTCCCGTCGCCAAGTATGTATGGGGAGAATGTATGGGCTCCCAATTCCAAATTCAGGTTGAAAACATTGCTGTGCATTTCAAAAGCTCGAGAATTGATCCTGTCAACTTCGGAGACGTGAGGTTGTAACAAGTTTAAAAGCAGGTGTAAACCAGTGAGCTGTTCCATATTTTAGTGTATTGTCAACCTTTAATCATTTGCTCTTGCTACCGGAGTGACCGGATCAGTAGCTGTATGATGTCCTCGCGCATAGCCCAATATCCAATCAGCTCGTTCACGGAACCCATGTTGTTGTATTTCTGCTAACCAAACGAGATGAGTATGACGTAATGACCATGCACTTCAGTGACACATGGCCGTCTTCATAATACGTTCGGGACATTAGTGCACCATGATGTTGTATTTGTGCTAACCAAACGAGATGAGTATGACGGTATGACCGTGCACTTCTGTGACACATGGCCGTCTTCATAATACGTTCGGTATATTAGTGCAGGGTATACCAAGACGGCCCTCTCAAATTCCTTGGTATCAAATGCACATATGTCGAGACAATGGAAATGCTTTGGACGTGTTAAAATTGATACTACAATCTTTTTCTTCCCACTTCCCGCTGTGATGAGACAACCCTTAAGAATCAAATAAAGTGCACCACTTTCCTTTCCTTTTTTCCTTTTCCTTTGGCCACATTCGGCCTGAAAGTAATGCACGCTATGTCGCCTCCCTCCACAGTTTTGTCAATTCTGAAGTAACACAGTTCGGCCACTGTTCTCTTGAGAAGAGCATCGTCGTCACATGATTAAGTCTGCCGGTCGGAATAAATAAGGTATTGGACCTAAATCATATACACTTCGACATGACAGTTCAATAGGCTTCTCGGTTGCGCTGTCTGGGAGGGCTTTGCATGATTGTACGAGTGAGACAAGCTTCCGAAGTTTTGATTTGCCTCATTTCGATGAAGTTGTGACGTAAATTTGTAACTGAGCTTCTTTGAAAAGTTAAAACTAAAAACCACATCTTTTAACGTTCAAGAACGCGCACTTTGAAAGAGGTACGAACCAGTTCAACACTATTGGATTCTTTTTTCTATGTGTTGAAGTCGGGACTTACGTTCCTGTTAAAAAATGTAGCATGAGATAGCACAAACCGACGAAAGTGACTATTGTTCACTACATGACCACTGCGTCTTTTCTCAAGGTTCAATCGTGACACTGATTACATCTGCTAACTCCAAATCTCCACGAGTCATGATACACACGATATCCAAGACAATAACGAACTGTATGAATGACATCATCCAGTGATGTAACCCTGTTTCTCATGAGAAAGACATCAGTGGATGTGCCGAATCTGGTGAAAAATTTTCAACCGGAGATTTATGTAGATAGATATCAACTTGACTGTGGAACGATACTACCAATCTCGCCAAAAAAATGAAGTTGGCATTATATACCAACAATTTTCCATTGTGGACATTTCACGAAGAACAATTCGGCCGAATAATACTCGGAACTTGATATCATTATAGAGTACTCTCTTCCAAGAAGAAAGAACTATTCCAACTTTTAAAGACCAGAACAGTTGATACTTCAGAAGCATATACAAAGCACTTTAATTTACGCCTACCTCTTCGAAAGATGGCAGATCTCACTACTTACCAAACAGGAACGATGAACGAAAAAAAAGAAAAGAACAAGAAAGGTTATCCTAAAACTGTGACACTTAAGTTGCTAGATATATCACTCTACAGAACAGCCATTTGAGCACTTACGCAGATACTGTAACTCGGTACTGCATAAAACGTAAGAAGCAGAGAAAGGAATAGATTCAACTCACAAGTCTGTCATCTAGTTTACAAAGAACCTGTCATAACAAAATTTGCTCTCACAGATTTCGTGTCGACCAAGGTTTCGTGTCGAGATTATACGCCTAAAAGCTCCTTAGGTATCACACGTCGAGACCAACGTTGCAAACATTATCAAAGTCCCTAAAACGAAATAGAGACACAAGTCACAGGAATACAGGAAAGTCAGAGGAAATCAGTACACGTCGGTGTGAGAGGGCAAAGGACAGAAAAACCTTCGTGTTGACTATCAGACCAAAAAAATTCCTGAATGAAGCTTCCGAGTGTCACGACGATCATGACCGTAGGCGCCAGAGAATATGACGCTTGCTAAGCTTTGGACGCTACAGACAATGGAGCTTGTGTATCTCGTACCAATGATTTACTCTGGAATTTATTCTAGGCTACAACAATCTCACGGTCTTGGATGGGGATCAGACGTAGATAGAGGTCTTTTCAGCACAACAAATATCTCAAGATGACCATACAAGCAGAGAACTGAACTTACTGAACAAGTGTGCAGTCAAAATTGTTCTTGGTCTTCCCAGTGTATGGAGACTGCTGTAATTAACAGTAGGAACCGTGCAGACATGAACTCCGGTACACGTCTAACTGACTGATCGAGTAAAATTACAATGCTGGTGACTGAAGTTCAACATCACTTCGGTAAACCCGAGCTTTATACAAACAAATATATGCCATGTGCCAATCACCACCCCCAGAGAGTTTGGTGATGTCTTCCTCACGTTGTGGAATTGGGTTCTCGTCATCAAACTCAACCCACTTACCACTCTCTTGTTTCACCCAAGCAACGTAATGACCAGAGTCGGCACTACGTCCCTTGTGAGTCAACACAGCAACCAAATCATAAACGCCCGTAAGTTCTTCCTTCACAAGATCAATAGTTCCCGAGGACGAGGGTGCCTCAGCCATCTCCTCATCCGCACCCTCCTTTCTCTCTTTCCCTTTCGTTGCTTTCAGAAGACCGGCCTTGATATCTTCCTGTGCTTGTAAGAGTTTTCTGGGTAGCTTCAGCTTTTCCTTCAACTCCTCCGTGCAAAATTCAAGTACGTCCAAAGTCAAAGGATAATCGACTTTCCTCAAAATCTTGGCCTTCCCAGAATCTCTCTTCCAAAAGAATCGAACAAACTGCACGGTTAAATATTGCGGCAGCTTGCTAAGAAGAGATTCCTTTACATACAAAGCAGTGCGGTTGAGAACAGGCGACGTTTTCTCTATTTCTGTCACTAAGCCCTGCTTCAAACCCTCGACCAGATGGTTGACCCCAACAGATATGTGGCATTTTAGTGTGTACACGGTTTCGCGATCGACGCTCTGCTCCCCTGTTTCCGAACATTTCACGACGTTGGTAAGATCTATACCGAACAAATGCTTGACCGTAGCCTCAGATGTTTTGCTGTCATCAACAGGAACACGTAAACCCTTGGAAAGAGTGTAAACCAACTGCGTCCAGCACTCCTCCGCATCCTGCTGCATGTACATTCCGGAATTGTCCTGCTGAGAGAATTGCGGGAACTTGCTCCGCAAAACTGTCAAAAATCTGGAGGGCGACACAGGGTTCGAGCTACGATCCAACTCCTGGAAAAGATCCCGCGTTGCTAAGGTGAGGTTGTGCGATGACAAGTCCGTATCGGTGCTCATGGAAGCAGAATAGTTCTGCAAAGCTCCTTTCAACTCCGGGACAGTGTGTAGACACTGCAACGTGGAGTTCAAGTAGCAAGTGTTACCCAAATTTACAAGACCTGCTGTGAAGCCGGTGGCATGACTGCCCTGTTGATCTTCGGGGAGATCTTCTAAAAAGATTGGCTTCTCCTTAGGGGCATCCGGGATGGCATCTGCTGTTCCCATCATCATCAACTTTTGCCCATCTTTCACACCTAGTCTACCCCAGTCACCATCATCCTTGAGAAGCTCACCTTTGAGCATAATTTTCTGTCGCTCGGGAGGAACACCCGTCAGGTCATAAAGCTGGCATTTGAACACGTAAGGTGGTTGATCGGTGTCTATTTCCACAGCCGGGAACGTCTGCTTTTGCCATTTAACACTCACCGTCGGCATGGCGCGCCTCCTCACGCGTTTGACTTTACAATTAAACAGGGACTGAAGATGGCGTACCTAAAACACCACAAATTACTTCTTCAGGTGGTAGTTTCAAACCCTAATTTCAAGTTGCAGTTCGCACGTAACATCACCACTGGCTCCAGTTTCTTCGACGATCGGGCGAGGGCCCTAACCGATCCACCATACGGACACTGAAAATCATACACGATATAACATCCTCACAAAAGGAAACCTAAATGACAGAAAACAACAATGTCCCACTCCTGCCTCAGTTCATCATCCAAATTGTTGGTATTTTGTAGCAAGCTATGAATCTTACCAAGTATGAGCTTGAGACCGTCGACCGGGAGAAGTCCCTCAAGTTCTTCAGAGGGACAAACCGAGGTCCTCGCTCAAACCAGCGGCAGCAGAGATCGCAATCAGCAGACGACTACGAAAGGTGCCGCCCTGCAGTGCACCAGTCAATTGCACGACCTGTCCCTGCAGATCATAGAAAATTCAGTTTTCAATATCAGGCACGGCTCCATAATCCACGAACGTCACGTACAATCGACAGAAAGAAGCGCGCACGCCTCAGCACAATCCCATCAGGAATTTCCGCAGACGTACCCTAAAACTGGATCCGACCCAACCGCTTGAATCACCGAGGTCCAAATTAGACATGCAAAATTCACTCACCCCCGACTCCTCGCCGACGTATGTCACGAAATCTAGACCCGCCAACGTCTGCGTCACTCGTTTCTTGCCCCAGCGAGTCGCGTTACTCTTTCCAAATGGCTCCAACAATGCCCTATGCCCCACGACCGGCTGTCACCATGACCTTCGCCCAGGAGCAAGAGGTTCCTTCCAAAACTCGACTTCCGCCACTAAACCCCCGTCCCCGTACCCTTCCCCTTCTTCCTTCCTTCCTATCGTCGGGGCCTAACCAAACCCTAATAATTATCCCTCAAGAAAAACTCATCCATTCCTATCTTGCTCGCCATTTCTCGGACATTATTTCTAATAAATGCTGAAGTCACATTATTCTCAATCTTAACCTGCTTTTGCCTCGGAATTTTCCGAGTTCCGAATTCTAGAAGTGTACAGGGCCGTTCCAGTTGAACGAAATTATTTCTCCGTCCTGTCTATGGTACCTTGTGAATGAAGCCTCGACGAATTCATGAACGACAGGTGACATGTGATTAACGTGTTTGACAAGTTCACCTGCCTCGACGAATTAATATAAAGATTTTATTCTTGGTAAAATCATGTTGAAATTTACTTGTAGACAGTATGTTGTATTCTATAATTTATAATAAATTGAAATGCTACGTTATCAAAAAATTTAAAATTTAATTCATATAATGTTGTTGAGAAACCTTTTATATTACAACATACAAGATTCATTGATTGATATGAAAGAACAAAAAAAAGTTCAATGAAGAATCACACTCATGATGTATAGCTTGTTTTCATTTGATTTTTTACTTTGTTTACCTAGTACAAGAGTATTGAAGTTACCATTAACTAAGTTACTGAAGCATATAATTCCGATAGTCATCATTTTTGACAAAAACAATGTAATAAAAGGAAAATTTGATATGAACAAGTAAATATAAATTAATCTTACTCCTTTTATTCAAACTAGTACAAAACTTAGATTCATTTAGAAACATATCTTGACAAGGGTAGTCATCATCTAATCAATGTAATAATTTTCAGCTAATGCATATTTTTTCAATCAACATATGTGTGTGATGTCACAAGCTACTAACTTAAATATATATAAATCACATCGTAAAAAATAATTAACCAAATAGAAAATAAAATAGATTTGTAATACACAACAAGTTTACACAAGGGAGAAAAAAAATTACAATCATTATATTTTTATGACAAAAAAAATTTGTATTTCAAAAAAATAAGAATTGTTGATGTAATGTATTACAACTTATGTAGTGGCACCTAATAGGGTGCTGCTACACAAGTAGTAACACCCCTATTGTGTGAGCATGTAAGAGCATATACATCAATTAAAGTCTGGAGTGTAATTAGTACCGTTTGCATTAGACTTGCCATTAGGGCCAATAATGTCATTAACAGATCTATGGCTCAAGGGATAGATGTAGGGCTCATGGGTAGAGTTTGACTTAGGGCTACTTGGAGTGCAATTTTTGAGTTGAGATTTTGAGAGTGTTGTTCTTGTGGAGAGTAACTAGTGCATGAACCTTGAGTCTTTAAAACTCACAGTGAATTTGGCTCAACTTTAATCTCTCTTTTATGCTATAATTATGAGTGAAGTATCCTTGTTGATGTTTTGAAAGTAGAAAAGACTAATTCGAAAACTCAAATTGGATTATGTGATGAGAATTATGAATTTTTGGAACGTAGAAGGTATTTTGATGAGTTTTGATCGATGTTAACTTTGATCTTTTTATTGTAGATTATGTACAACGTTGATGGAGTGAACACTTTTGTGGCGATCTAGAAGTAGAGTTGATTCGAAGTTAATGTGATAAATTTTAATTTTTTTAATTTTTTGTTTGAGTGATTAAAATTTGAATCAAGAATTTGGAGGGTAGAAGCATTGTCAAAAATTGACCAAGTGGATCAATTTTTCAGCCCATCTCAATTCTAAGCATCAAAGTAACCATAAAATTACTTTGATGCTTAGAATCAAGATTGGTCAAAAAATTCTTTGAACAGAAATGTTCGAAGTTAGAGATTTGGTGTTTTACAGTTTTCATGTCAAAAATATGAGCAACATGTTATAGGATTATTATATAGTATCCATTTGATCTAAAATTTGATAAAATCATAGAAGATGTAAATTGATTTGTGCTAGGATAAAGATGTCAAACACACGACCAACAATGTCAAAATTGCAAAATTTGGATATTCATGGATCCGAAATTAAAGTCAAAGATTTTTGAAATCTAACAAAAATTTCAAATGGAGACTGTTTGCAAAAAAAATTTGCATTTGATTGAAAAAAAACACCTTGAATTTTTAAATTACTAAAGTAAGATTATTGATCCAGAGAACAAAAGGCCTCCAAAACTGAGTTTTATTTTTTTGAAATGCCCTCATGAGACTATGTTAGTCAAAGTTGGGTTGATTTGACCCCTTTGATGGATGTTTTTGAGATGGAAGATGGTTATTTATGTTTCTTGTGATTGATATATACCTCCATCTTGGTTTAATGTTTGTGCATCATATTTTTTTGTATTTGTGCTTTGTTGTTTGGAGTGTTAGTGCTATTATGTGCTACCAATAGTGAGGTTGGATTTGCACACCAATCACACTATCTATATTTTTATTCAATGAGACATAACTTGCAGACATGTAGACTTGGTGAGTGCTTGTGTTGATGGCGTGCTTTCGTGCTTGCCCTTGTGTTAGTATCTTGTGATGACTCGAGTACCTTCTATTGCGATTTCTGGTTCCAATTGGTTACATGTTACTGATACGATTACAAAAGTGATACTATGATGTCATAATGGAGTTCTTTGGAGATTTGAAAGGATAGACTACTAGGTTTAGTAGTGGGTGCACCCGTAGCGGAGTGCGATCAACTTGGACTTTTAAGGTTACGTGACCTCCGGCCGACTCTCACTGTTTACCTCCGATGGCTTTTTGAAGCTCATCATGAATCTAGAAGGACTTAGTCCCCACCCTTTGCCCATGATCCTATTGCTCACTCTTACACAAACTCTCAAAGTCCAAGCTCTATTATGCACATTATCACCAAGAGTAAGATATCACTCAAAAGGAAAGGGGATACTTTGGTAATCAAAGTCTTCATTGAATCAAGGTTCCACTCCCGAACATGACATCTCCAAGAACCAAGCTCCCTAAAACTAAGATCACCACACTATCTCCTCCCAAAACTAACTTCCATTGAAAACTACTTGAGAGGTGCTTCTCAACCTCTATTTATACTACTTAGAATCTTACCCCTAGAACTACAAGTAATCACCATGTAACTTCCTCTTACCAAGTTTAAACGAGGTAGAGATCACAAACCCCAATGAAAAGGGTACATGGCAACATGCAATTGGTCCACTTGGATCTTCTAGAAGCCCAACTACTCCCTAATTGACTTCTAGTGTACCAAGTCAATCTCGCCTCCTAGATTTATGGGTCTTCACCAAGTCCAACCAATGAAAACTAGTCCAAGTCAAGGGAAGTCAAGATACCCATGTGATGGAATCTATTCCTTGACTCATACTAAACAACAAAATAGTAGTTCTCATCTACCACACCAAAAGTTACTCTATATTTTCCTCCAACTTAACCATAACTAGCTAAACATAGTCATGACTAAGATAAACTTAGGCACAATTTAGATATACTTTCATTTTATCCTATATGTACAACCCTGGGTCTTACAGTTCACAAAAGACTTTGATTTGGTGTTAGAGAGTGACGGAGTTGAACTTGATGATATTTTGGAGTTTGTTCACACACCCGTTATTGTGGGACATGGAGGATATCTATGGGACCATCAAGGGTCCCAAAAAATATTTTGATACCATTGAGTTGGATGACTTCATAAAGGAGTTTGACTCATGGTACGATTTACAATGGATGCACAACTCTACGTTATTTAGACTATTTATGGCTTAAAAGAGATTATTTTAACATTTGGAGGATCTGTCGATGGAGTTTTGATGTGAACACCTTGAGGAGATTGAGTTGTGGAGACAATATTGGTCTCCAAACTACATCTCTATTACTTAGGGTACAATGTTTGGTGGCACGAGTTCATCTTGTGTACTTGTCATTGATAATATGATTGGAGCTAATCGAGTTGGAAAGAGTTTGGAGGTCCCAACCTTTAACCCTATTCTAGAGTTCTTTGCACGGTTGAAGAGAAACCATCAAGGATGAGGACTTACAAGCTAGGAGGCTTGCATGAGTTCCAACTAAAGACTATGGAGAGTCTTCGAGAAACATATATTGGAATGCATCGGTTGATAAATGTTACTCATGGGGGACATAGTCACAAGCTATTCAATATTGGTATGGGATATTGGACAAGGAGTTGAGATGCATAATGAGAGTTGACATCTTACTACATGAGACATCATTTACATCGATCATTGTGTTCTATCTTGCTAAGCATGTTGAGCTCAACATGAAGAAGGAGAAAGTTGTGACTTATAGATTTAGGAAGGATTCACTAGCTTTATCACCTCCTTCACGTTAGCACTCTACAACACAAATCCTAAGTGGTTATGGTATACATGTGGCACATTCTTGACCATCCATACCAAGTGGTGAAGGTGTTGGATGAATACCATTGCCATCATTTTTAGGTCAACAATTAGTGCTCAATTGGTGTGTTGAACATGTAGTGAGCTACATCACAAGAAGGATTTCCTTCAAGATCAAAGAGTGGATCCTATTGGATCAAACTCATGTGACCATTATCAAAGACGTGATTACTTGATTGATCGATGTCTTGATCTCCATCCAAAATTACGATTAGTGAAAGTGGCCATGGTAGTCTCTTGAAGAGCACAAGGAGTTCAGGTGGTGGTAGAGGGCAAGCCCCTAGTCAAGTGTGAGCGAAGTATAATAACAAAAAGGATGGGAAGACCCCATCAAATCGTACAAGGATGGAACCAAACCGCTAACATGGGGCTAGACCCCAATAGTATCACACTTGGAAATATGTCCTACAAAGACCTAGGATATCCGAACTATCCAAGTCAAAAGGTCTACAAACAAATGAAAGCATCCGAAGAAGCATCACCTAATGTGATTGCTCTCCTATGGATTGCACCAACTAGTGGTTTCTCAAGAAGAGCAATGGAAACACGTTGCCTAAAAATAGGCTATACAGTAAGCTAAAGAGAGTGATACCCCATGTCGCCTAGTATGGTAGGCTCTCGCGCACTCCCTCACGAACATGTCGAAGTCGATGTCCATAGCTCCATATAACTCCAAAGCTAGAGGAACAAAGAGGTGACCTCTCCGCATACCTCTATACTTGAGCACCTTATTGCTACCGCCTCCACTCGCCGCCCATCCTCGAGGATGGGTGATCACCCCCTCTCAAACTCTTCTAATAGGATCGGGAACCACCACATTAGCCACAAAGTGACTGGTCCTCCCGAACCAAGTATAGGTCTCGCTCTAACCCTAGTCGACCGCAAAGGCATACCAACGCCTCTCCATGTGAGGTATCCACCCTCCCGCCATAGCAAACACCACAACCCTAATGGCATCATGGGTAGCTATCCTCTGCCCTCCGAATGGACAACGAGTCATATGAACACCTGCTGCATCTAAAGTGATACCACACTCACATGTGAGTAATGAAGATGTAGATGTATGGACCAAGCCAAGACGAAACCTCATCACTGTGGAGAAAGTAGCTGGTGCGAGTCGGAAAGCCCTGATGCATGGTCGAGCCAAGATCCAAGAGCCTGCACCCTTGCTTGAGCAAGAGCGTAGACGAGCTCTAGTAGTATGAGGAATGGCCGGATCCACTAAGAGTGAATGTAGAGCCTCTTGAAATTGTCGGTCCATCAAGATAGACTGTAGACCCCTAGTCTAATTGGTAGCCAAAGAGGAAAAAGGATAGTCAAGTGTAAGCCCATGAGATTAGTCATGAGGTGAACATGACATCTCAATTGGAGCAATTGAAGTATGAGATAGTCAATATAGCTATAGCCTAGCAAAGGTCAAATTCTGAAGCTTGTGTATCTATTTCATAAGATGGAGATATTGTATAGTTCATGTGTGCAATGCCACAACCATGTGCAGTTGTTATGACTTGGATCCATAAAGAAGGGAGGCTAGCCCACAAGTCAAACTTTCTTAGTTATTGACATTGTCTAAGCTACCAAATATCTCATCAATGGCTCGTAGACGACCTATTGGAGAGATGAGAGTGGAAGTCAGTGTTGATGTATTTGGAGATGGAGCAAATAGAACCTTTCCATCAATATCAAATGAGGTAGCATCCATCACAATGTTGGGGGCAACAAATACTCTTGTTTATTCTCATGTTTTTTTAGCCAAGGATTTATTCGTGCTGGAGTGTCATCTTCCCATATATTACGATAAGCAGCAATACTTTGTGAAAGCAAAAGTTGGTTGCTTCTAGTACTTACATCACTAGTAGTGTTGATCTTATGATTATGACAACTACTAGAGAAACTTGGCAAGCTTTCATCGATGAACTGATGGAATTACCATCGAGGCTAGCATACAAGCGTACTATGATGTTACCAAGTGCGGTGATGTTGATAATATGAGTGGTGTCTTTTGTTTGGTGGAACCTTCATGAAATGTTAATCGACCTCAACAAGTGTTGTTGGATTCCAATGCACAACTCCTTATGTTGGGAAGGGATGAATTGTTTGGTCTTTGTTTCCGAAAGATTGATGTGAAGAGATATCCATTTCAGATTCAAACAACTCTTGAAGGTTCTTGAGATGCACCACCACCATATATTACCAAGATGGAGTTGATTGTGCAAGTGCAACCTGATCATGTCATGGATAGCTCTACAATGCGAGCACGTGATGTAATTACACTTGCAGAGTCATAGGATGTATTGGTGGGTGCACTAGTGTTATACTAGATGGGGTTTAGCACTGATTATTAAAAGGAGATAGTCTCTTATCCACCAAGTTGGCAATATGGTGACGGCCAAGTGAGTTGATTACCGATGTAATTCATTACATGTTCTAGTCCTTTACTAAATGGAAGTTTGAAGTATGTTACAACATTCAATGCTTTTGTTAGTTGGCATGGTGATTTTTGGAGGGAATCATAGATGCACATGATCATCCATTTCCAAAGGGTTTATTATTATACCAAGCCTTAGTGGAATGCCAACATGGCACCATTCATTTGGTTATTGTTGAGTGTCCATGTTAGGGACACACACACGCTAGTAATAGTCATGGGCAACATGATTCAAGTTCTTGCATGTTTATGGAGATGTTTTCATGTATTATAATCTTTTATGTGAACAACCGTGAAATCATACTCATGTAAGATAAGAGCCCTTTGTGCAAGCTTTCTTGTAAGCTTGTCTCATTCCATCAACCATTTCAATGGTTGATGATAAGTGATGAGAGTGAAGGAGTTTCCAAATAAATAACTTGAGCCTCCTCCAACTCCAACACTTGTTGAGGTCTTGATTTGATAGCTTTTGCTCCATTTGTTCTCTTTAACTTTCGTTGGATAGTTAAGAAGGTCGTCAAATCATATTGAATTGGAAGTTTTGACTCGACATCATAAACCATACGGAAAGATGAGTACCCTGTCTTCCAAGCCGTATGATAGTACCACAAGATAGCATGCAGCCTCTTGTCCCAATTTTGCTTGCTCCCGTCCATGTCTGCATCCTTGACCAACATCATGCAAAGTGTATAGTTGGTTCGCTCTTCCAACCCATTAGCATTGGGTTTGTAGGAAGTAGTTACTCATGCCTTGATGGAGAAATGATCTAACATGGTTTGTATAATGCTTCCAACAAACTCACCACCTCTATATGATACAATTTCTAGATGGCATCCAAATCTAGTTATTATCCTCTCGTATAGAAATCTACCCATTTCTTCCTCACTAGTGATTTTAGAGATCTAGCTTCTATCCACTTGGTTAGATAATCTCTAGCTACCACAATGAACTTGTTATCCCAAGGAGTAAGATTCAAGGGTCCTACAAAATCTATTCCACATTTCTCAAAAGGACCTAAAATAGGAAATGATGTCAAAGGAGGGGTTTACATGGACATTTTAGCAAAAGCTTAACACACATCACAACTCTTGCAAAATTCCACACAATCTTTGAAAATTCCCTTCCAATGATAGCTTGCATCTATGATCTTAAATGCAGTTACCTTTCATGCAAAGTGTCGTCCACATACCGAGCCTTTGTGAAACTCCTTCATGAGCTGAAATGACTCCTCCCTTTTAAGAACCCTTTTGAGTAATCTATCTACTTCTTGATGAAACAACATCTCCTCTATGATGGTATAAGGTTCACATCTCTTCACCAATGCATTCCAATCCCGTGAATGCATGCCTTGGGGAAATTCTCCTTCTGAGATGAAATCCCATATCTCCTTGTATTCCGCCGGTGCCTTCGTTATGGTGTTCATCATTAGCAAATCCTCATCTAGAAATGTATCATCCACCGGTTAATCTCCTTTCTCATCGTATGCATGAGACATCAAATCAGCATTGGCATGCTTCTTACCCGGTCGATCCTCAATGATGTAATCAAACTCCATCAGTAACAACTTCCATCTGACTATCCTACCTTCATCATTAGACTTGTTGAAAATGTATTTCAAAGACTTGTGATTTGTAACGATAGTAAATTTTTCTCCCAATAGATAGTGTCAAAACTTCTTGAGTGAGGAGATCACAGCTAAAGCCTCTCTTTTTGGTCACTGAACAATTTCTTTCAGCTTGCACCATTTAACTACTAGTAGGATCAATTGGATGATCATGATTATCATCATCTAACTGACTTAGAGTGCATCCTATATCAATGTTTGATGCATCAGTGTAGAAAATGAAAGGTTTACCCCAATTTTGTTTGGCTAAAATAGGAGCTATTTCCAACGCCTTCTTAAGAAGTTCAAAAGCCGTCGTCACCTCTTTATCCTTGAGGATTATATTGTAATTTGTCCCCTTCTTCATGTAAACCGTCAAGACATGAGCTTTGTTGGAGAAGTAAAAGATGAACCTTCAATAGTATCCCACCATACCAAGGAATTGCCACAACTTGGTCAACATCATCGAAAAAGGTAAATCAAGGATGTGTTTCACCTATTCCGCAATTGTACCATCTTTGGAAATGATGTGGTCTTACAACAAACCTTCCCCATATCCACAAATACATTTTTTTGGATTGAGCAAGACCTTGGCTTTTCCAAACGTTGTAGAATTTTGACCAAATAATCAAAATGATCCTCCTTCTTCTTGTACACACAAAAATCATCTATGAAATCTTGCATAAATTTCCCAATAAAAGGTTCAAACATCTTGTTCATGAATCTCTGAAAACTTGCTAGAGCATTAAATAGACCAAAGAACATTATTCAAAAGGCAAAAGTTCCCCATGGCGTGGTAAAAGTGGTTTTGAGCTGATCTTCGGGGGTAATTCGAATTTGGTTATAAACACTTTAACCATATCCAAAACTATATCACTCATGATCTGCCACCTCCTCTAGAATCTCATCTATGAAAGGTAAAGGATAATAATACTTCTTTGTGACAGCATTCAACTTCTTGTAATCTACGCATACACATAGCTTACCATTCTTCTTCTTGACTATCACAATAGCAGAAATCCATTCAGAATTCTCTATCTCATAGATGAAACCGACATCCTTTAGCTTGTTGATCTCCTCCTCCTTCATCACCACAGCCGTTGGTGGATTTATCCGACGTTGCTTCTGACGTACTTGACGAGCTTTTTCCTTTAACTCAATACGATGAGTTTCTAACGTTACTTGCTTCAAATCCTTGCAGCTAAAGGCAAAAACATGGATATATTTGCAAAATATATCCAAAAATCTTGCCTTCTCCTTCATAGTAACCTTGGGACAAAACTTGAGAGTGGAAAGCCGTCAAGTAATATCCTCTTCACTCATTTTCATCTTGTCGGAATCATTCATCACCCTTGACCTAGGAAGTAAATCCATTGCAGCAAGAACTCGTACTTGAATATCATCATCCGAGGTGTCGTCAGATGATGTCTCCTTATCGGTCGACATGTTGGTGTCAATCTCTGAAAAGCTACCATTTTTTTCACTATCAAACTCCAAGTAATCACTAGTAGGCCTACCCAAGTCTAAAACTACTCCTCTACCACTTGTGAGAGGGACCTTCACTCGATGGTTCTTTGACCTTATACGAAGATAACCCTTATGCCACTGATCAATAGTTCTCACCGCCCTCAACCAAGGTCTTTCTAACAACAAGTCATAGCTAGCCTCCTTAACCACTTGAAAGGACAATAAGGTTTGAACTCCCATCACACTTACTAGCATCTTGTCCACCATTCCAATGGGTCGCACCTTTTGCTTGTTGGCCATTCCAACAATGATATTGGAAGGTTTTGAAGGTTTCATCCCCAACTTCTTCAACAAACATTCCGACATGGCATTCACCGCAAATCCTCCATCCACAAGCACATCCGAAACATCACATCCATTAATGTGTATTTCAATCTTTGAAGCTCGAGTACATACCTCTAAGGCATCGGTATCCACCACTCTTACTCTTTGGAGCTTAGGTCTCCTCTCAACTCATTTCTTATCGTAGGATTTAGAGCAATCAATTGACAAGGTGCGTCATATCACCTTTCAAACATTGATGATACTATGGATCCAAGTCTGACAGTTGTGTGGACAAACTTGAAATATATGTTATGTGGAGTAGTTTGTATGTTGATTTGTGATTCTTGTTTGACATGATGGCATATGTCATGTTTGACACCTCCTCTCAATGCAGTGTCGAGTTGACGGTGGAGATGTCCTCAATGCTTTGAGTAGGGAAATAGGTTTTACCATTACATGATATGGATTGCAGATAGATAATTAACGATGGGACATTGTAGCATCCAGCCTCTTGATCTTAGCCCCACGAAGGGCAAATCATGTTATGGACAAGATGGTTACTTTGTGTTAGAGGAACCTAACCGCTGGTTAGGGGGACACTTGTGTTGATGTATGACGATCTATATATTGTGATGTTTGATGTGAAAGTGAGGTATGTTGTGTTGCAATATGTATATGCACGATGTCGTGTTGTGACACGGCTGGTATGAGAAGATGATGACATATGTCATCTTTAGAGTTGTTGTAATGACGGTGATACTTTAGGTTACGATAACCGACGATATTGTAAGGCTGTTAAGAGCCGGAGAGATCTAGACACATCACCGTGCTGACTAAGGAGCTTATTTGATTGAAGTGGAGTCGATATAGGACATGGATAGAGGACAACCTTCTGTTGCGGTTTTTGGTTCTAGTTGCTATTTCTGGTTCCAGTTGGGGACATATTTCTGTACGGTTGCGGAGGTGATACTTTAGTGTCCAGTGGAGTTCTCTAGAGGTTTCGGAGGAGAAACTGCTCGGGTTAGCATTGGGTGCGGTACCAACCTTGGCCTTTGAGGTTCACAGAAGATTCTGATTTGGTTTCAGAGAATGACGGAGCTTAGCTTGGTGATATCTTGGAGTGTGTACCCACACCGTTGTTGTGGGACATGGACGATATCTATGGGGCCACCAAGGGTCTTAGACGATATTCGGGTACAGTTGGCACTATTGAATTGGATGACTTCATCTTGGAGTTTGACTCATGGTGTGATTTACAGCGGATGCGCAACTCTACGTTGTTCAGACTGTTTATGGCTTGGAAGGGATTATTCCAACATTTGGAGGGTTCGTCGATGGATGATTATCATGAGTTTCGGCGTGAACACCTTGAGGAGATAGAGTTTTGGAGACAATACTGGTCTCCAAACTACATCTCTATTACTTTGGGTACAGTGTTTGGAGGTGCGAGTTCATCCTTTGTACATGGCACTAATGATACGGTTGGAGCTAGTAGAGTTGGGAAGAGTTCAGAGGTCCCAAACTTCAACCCTATTCTGGAGTTCTTTGCACGGTTGAGGAGAGACTACCAAGGGGTGAGAACTGACAAGCTACGAGACTTGCAGGGGAGTTTCAACGGAAGACCGGAGAGTCTTCGAGAGGCGATAAATCGAATGCGTCGGTTGATCAAGATACCCATGGGGTGATAGAGGCACAAGCCGGCCCAATATTGGTATGGGATATTGGATAGGAGTTGAGACGTAGAGTGAGAGATGCTACCTTACTATAGGAGACATCACCTACATTGGCCATTGTGTTTTTATCTTCTTTGGCGTATTGAGCTCAACATGCAAGAAGAGAGGGTAAGTGACTGTTGGGTTCAAGCAAGATTCACCATCTTCATCAACGCCTTCACGTTACCGCCTACAACACAAACCCGGCGGTTATGGTAGACATGTGGGACGCCTCGACCATCCGGACATAGTGGTGAAGGTGCGAGATCTAGACCATTGCCATCCTTTTCGCGTCAACAATCGGTTGTTGGGATGGTATGTTGGACATGTGGGGACCTCATCACAAGAAGGATTGCCTTCAAGGTCGAAGGATGGATCCTGTTGGAGTAAAATCATGTGAGCATTGTCACGCATATGGTCACATGATGGATCGATGTTTTGATCTCCATCTAGAATTACGATCAACAAGAGTTGCCATGGCATAGCCTTAGAAGAGGACGAGGGAGTTCAAGGTGGCGGGGTGGTGGTGGTAGAGGGGCCAAACCTCTACTCAAGTGTTAGCCCATGAGGCTAGTCATGAGGTGAACATGGAATCTCGACTGGAGCAGTTGGAGCACAAGATAGCAAGTATGGCTATAGCCCAACAAAGATCAGATTCTGGAGCTGGTGCATCTACATCATACGATGGAGATGTTGTGGAGTACATGTCTTGGGGCACAACCATGTGCAATTTCTGTGACTCGTAGTGCAACACATACTACTGAGTCTAGAGGAGCATCCATGGATTTGGATCCACAAAGAGGGGAGGCTAGCCGATAGGTTAGACTTCCTCAGTCTTTCACATTGTCTGAGGCATTGAACACCTCATCCATGACTCCTAGACGATCTACTGGAGAGATGAGCATGCAAGCCAATGTGGATGTACTTGGAGATGGAGCAAATAGGGATCATTCATCAACATTGTCTGACGTAGCATCCAGCGCAATGTTGGGGGCGGCAAGGACTCTTGTTCATTCTCTTGTTTTCTCAGCCAAGGATTTATAAGCGTTGGGGGTGTCATCATCCCATATATTACGATTGGTAGCCACACTTTGCGAAAGCAAAGAGGATGTGTTGGTTGCTTCGAGTTGTGTGAGCACTAGTAGTGTTGATCCCGGGATCGGGACAAACTACTAGTGGAACTTGGGCAAGCCTTCCGCCGTTCGAATGATGGAGTTATCGGCCCGAGGCCGGCATACGAGCATACCCAGGGGTGTCACCGAAAGGCGGTGATGTTGGATAACGTAAGTGGTGTGTTCTGTTTGGTTGGACCTTTAGGAAAGGTTTATCGACCTCAACGTGTGTTGTTGGATTCTGGTGCACAACCCCTTATGTTGGGTAAGGATGCACTGCTTGGTTTTGGTTTGCAAAAGACCGATGTGGAGAGATGTCCATTCTAGATTCAGACATCTCTTGGAGGTTTAAGTGATGCCCCGGCACCATACATCACCCGGATGGCGTTGACTGTGCAAGTGCAACCCGATCATATCACGTATAGCTCTACAACGCGAGCACGTCTTTGTGGTTACACTTTGCAGTCCTATGATGTGTTGGTGGGTGCGGCAGTGTTATATCTGATGGGGTTTAGCATTGATTATTGGGAGGAGACAGCCGTTTATCGGCCAGGTTGGCAATCCGGCGAGGGCCGAGTGAGTCGATTACTTGTACGATTCATCACCGGTTCTAAGCCTTTACCAAGTAGAGGTTTGGCGTATGTTGCAGCCATCAGTTTTTGTGTTACTTGGCCTGGTGATTTGTTGGAGGGTAACATGGATGCTCATGATAGTCATGGTCGAGAGGATGTGATTATCATGCCAAGTTTTAGTGGAGTAGTGTCATCCACGTTGGATGGAACACTATGTACTTCTTGTATGCAACTACAACAGATGGCTGATTAGCTCATACATCAAGCTTGGAGTGAGTCTTTTGCTCCGGAGAGGGAGGAGACGAAGAAAGTTATTCCCACTTCCACTATGTTGTCCCCTTTAGATACAAGGCCTATTGCTTGGCAGTATCCAGAGGAGGGTATATGTGTGCTAGATCTGTTTGGAGGGATTAGCACAGGTTTGGCTGTTGTTTTGCAGTTTGGTATACGAGTACATCGAAAGGGAGGTTTTATTGCGAGCATATGACGGAGTGGAGAGGCCCTCACATCTCACAGTGGAGAGTATTTTGGATGTGGGTAGACACTCCCAGGCAGTGGTCTATGCTGACATGTCACCCATGGCAGTGATGAACCTTGCGGGTCAGCCAAGAGCTGCATTACCCACGTTGTTGAGTTACCCAGCTTCCCATGCTTACAGAGAGGGAGGACATGGACTTGTATGGGATTCTCGCTGGCAGCGGTTGGTGGAACCCAACGTTGAAGAGAGAGAGCGAGCTATGGATTTTGTACCGGTACTACAACAGTACCTACCTTGTTCGAGGCATCACGACGTCAGGTGTTGGGTCACGCTATGGACCTCAACTGTTTGACATGGATTGTGAGCCTTGGATTGGCCGAGCAAAGACGCATGAGATCCACATGTATGACTGCAAGACCACTAGTAAGCTCTTTGCCTACTGAGACCGGTGGAGGCAAAAGCTGGGGGCGAGAAATGCTCAAGATCTCATCCTTGGTCTTATGGGGATGTTAGAGAAGGAGAGGTAGGGTCTTCTTCGAGTATCGTTGGAGTTTTTTGCGCGGTGGTTACCACTTTTGACCTTTGTGATACAACACAAGAGGTTACAGCTACAACAACAAGAGTTGTTCATACTGAGATAGTGGAGCCTGGTATGAGAGAGCAGAAAAAGCTCTCTGCTCAAGAGGTTGTCATTTAGCAACCAGATACTACGTCTTCTATCTCTAGTGTCGATGGAGAGGAGATTTGGGATATTGAGATTGGTCCCAAAGTGACAAGAGAAGAAAGCCGTAGGGTGTGGAGGTTTCTGAGGAGTTTCAGAAACTGTTATGCCTTCAGTATGAAGGATTTAGGCTGTTTGAAGGGACATGGCATATGGATTGATTTGACAACATATGCACCAATCTTCCGTCGTCCCTATCGATATAGTGATATGGAGAGAGATCTAATCCAAAGTATGTGTCAAGACCTTCTTGAGGCTGGATTAGTGGAAATATCATATGGAGAGTATGCCTCTACTTTGGTGATGCCCGTCAAGAAGGATATACATGGCAATTATACAGATAGACGTATGTGTGGTGACTACCGATCTATCAACCGACAAACAAAATCTAATCGATATGCTATGCCTACACTTGAGGAGATCTTTGATGCAGTTGGGCATGCAAAGGTTTTTAGTACATTGGATTTACGAGTGGGATATCATCAATTGCGGATTCGAGATGAGGATAAGGCCAAGACAGCCTTTTGGGCAATTGATTCGCATGGCAAGGATGTGTAGTATCAGTGGAGATTCTTACCATTTGGGTTGAAGAATGCAACCTCACCGAGTTCCAAAGAGTAATGGATAGGACTAGCCGGACTCGATTATACTCGAGCCTACATTGATAATATTTTAGTCTATAGTGCTTCTGAGGGAGGGAGCATGAGATACATTTGCAGTGAGGGTATTTGAGCGGACCGATTGCTCATGGCCTCAAGTTGCATCCTGGAAAGTGTAAGCTCTTTTAGGAGCAGGTAGAGTGCTTGGGTCATACGATATACCCAGGAGGATTAGGAGTTCAAAGAAACCAAGGTGGAGGCAATCTTATGTATTCCACAACCCTCGATGTGAGTAGGGTTAGAGTTTTCCTTGACTTGCAAACTTCTATCGTCGATATGTGCAAGGATTTAGCACTATTGCCAAAGCCTTGACAAAGCTGACAAAGCTAGATCAAGAGTGGAGTTGGGGAGATGAACAGGAGAGAGCTTTTGTTGATCTTTTGATTGATTGTTGAAGAGGGAAGGTTGACATCTGCCCCTATTTTGAGGAGACCTGTGAGAGGTCATCCGTTTCAAGTACATACTGATTGGAGTATGTTGGGTTTGGGAGCATTGCTTATCCAACATGATGATGAGGGGAAGGAGTTTGTAGTGGCTTATGCAAATCGTTCCAACAATGCAACGGAGTCGAAGTATAGTTCTTATGAAGGAGAATGTTTGGCAGCTATTTGGGCGGTGGCACATTTCAGATGTTATTTGTTTGGAAACTCCTTCACTCTCATCACTGATCATCAATCATTGAAATGGTTGATGGAATCAGACAAGCTTACATGAAAGCTTGCACGATGGGCTCTTATCCTACAAGAGTATGATTTCACGGTTATTCATAGACCTGGAGTGGTGAACCGTGATGCAGATGGGTTAAGTCAAACCCAATGTACAAGTCAAGTTGACGAAACCGGGGCTCGATGGCATGGTGATACAGATGAAGAGATGGTGTCGGGTTGGCATGCATCTGCCTTTTTGAGTATGTTGGCGCTTGAGAGCTATATGATATCTCTCTTGGGTCAGAGAGTAGATATGTTAGCCTTGGACGTTGAGACTAAGGACGGTTTGATGGTAAACCAAGACATCCATGATGAAATGCTGGTGTTGGAGTATCTTCGTACAGGTGCTTTGTTGGGCACCTTGAGTGCAAAGGAGCGGGATCGAGTTTTACAGAGAGCTCGACGGTTCAGATGGGAAGGTAGACACCTTCTTCGAGTATGGGGAGATGGCAGCGTTCGTGTTGTGCCACTTCCATCTTAGAGAGCACAGTTGGTCAGACATGCTCATGAGAAGTTAGGTCATTTTGGAGTAAAGCGGACATATGGCTTACTTCAAAGTCACTATTTGGTAGAGAGGTATGCAAACTCAGGTGCAGCAGTTTGTGGCGAGATGTATGGTATGTGATCGTGTTCGAAATCATTCAATGCCCCTACACCACAACTACATCCTCTACCGATTATGGGACTTGGTTATCGTTGGAGCTTGGATTTTGCATGACCTTTGCCATTGACTATACGAAATCATCGATATGTGTTGGTCATGGTGGAACATTTCTCCAAGTGGATTGAGTTGGTGGCCTTGGCCGACAAGTCAAGTGAGGGAACGAATTTTATGCTTCTTAGCTACGTTGCTTAGCCGATTTGGTGCACTACAGCGTAGTGTTGACCATTAGGTGCCGAAGTTTTTGGACGAGTTTCAGGCTTTATGTGATCGAGCATTGATCGATCATTGTACCACCTCAAGAGATCATCCCGAGGCTGATGGTCTAGCGTAGCAAGTTGTTCCGGTGAAGAGAGGGGCGCAAAAGTTTGGTTTGGAGAAAGGTCATCTGGGAGACTAGGACATCCAACTACCATGGTTGGCCATGGGTTATCGATTTAGCCGGCAAGCATCTCTAGCGTCATTCTCACCGTACTTTTTATTATATGGTAGAGATCCGCACTTACCGCAATGTCCGTCGAGAGTCAGGTGAAGTCTTCGACTTGGATAACCCTGATGTTTGGCTTAGGGTGTGTTCTCAAAGGGCAGAACTCTTCTGTAGTCATGCCCATGGCATTTGAGAACCTGGTTATTGCTCAGCATAGAGATACTTTGCATTATGCTACCATTTGAGGAGGTGGATATCGACCTTTAATTCGCAAATTTCATGTTGGTGATTACGTTTACTTGCAGTAGAGTGCACCGACCACATTAGATGTTACGGCTACAATTCTACGAGTACGTGAGGTTTTACCTTCTGGAGTTTTGGTATTGGAGGCTCATGATGGTGTGATTTGGAAGGATCATGTGCGTAATTGTGCGCCATATCACCTTCCAAACATTGATGGTACTATGGATCCAAGCCTAGCAGTTGTATGTGCAGGGTTGAGATGTATGTTATGTGGATTAGTTGGTGGAGCAGCTAGTATGTTGATTTATGATTCTTGTTCGAAAGGATGGCATATGTCATGCTTGACACCTCCTCTCAATGCGGTGCCCAGTGGGCGGTGGAGATGCCTTCGATGCGTTTAGCAGGCAACCAGGTCTGACCGTTGCATGATATGGATTGCAGATAGGCGACTAACGATGTGGCATTGTAGCACCCGGCCTCTTGATCTTAGCCCCACGAAGGGCATATCATGTTATGGACTAGATGACTATCTGGTGTTAGAGGGACCTAACTGCCAATTAGGGGGGCGATTGTGGTACACTTGTGTTGGTGTATGACGATCTATGTGTTGTGATGTTTGATGTGACATCGATGTATGTTGTGATGCGATATGTATGTGCACGACACATGTCATAATATGTTCCACTCCTGGATTCATGGTGAGATGAGGGTCTTATATGAAAGTTTAGCTCTTCCACATTTCTTCTCTCTCTCAACCTATGATCTTTGATCCTCAAAATACAACTCACAAGCTTATGTTACTCCTCTCCACAATATAAGCAACTCTTGTGCTTTGCTCTTGGGGAAATTTTCACTCTCCTTTCTTCAAACTCCACTTTGAACTCTCTTGTGTTCAAATCCACGGAAACAATCATGTCCAACCCTTGAGTTATCATAGACAACATGATTCTCCAAAGAGATTGATCTCTCATTTTCCAATTTATTTCAAGTCATCCTCACTATGCAAAACACTCATGCAATAACTTGTTCTGAATGACCATTAACCGGGAAAAAACATATCTAAAAAGTAAAGTAGTTTTTTTCACTTTTATATCCCCCTATATTTAAGATATCATAACTTTCTTTGAAAAAAGATCTCTCAAAAAAATTTAGACTTAATGTAGCTAAGCTCTTGATGAGAACTTGTGCAAAATTTCTGAATGATCATAAACAAGGAAAAAGCAAATCTAAAAAGTAAAGTAATTTTTTCCACTTTTATATCCCCATACACTTAAGATATCATAAATTTCTCTCTAAAAATGATATCTCAACGAAATTTAGACCCACATGTAGATTAGCTCTTGATAAACATTCATGCAAAGTTTCAAATTCTGATTTTACTCATGCATAAAATGATGGTCTTTGAACATTTTTTCCCAGTCGCTATCTTTCAAAATCCATCATGACCCTAGCAGATTTTAACCATCATAACTTTTGATATAAATGTGGCCTGAAGGGGATTTCAAATGGAAAACACATCCCATCTACTAATCTTAAATCAATAAAAAATTTGAAAAATAAATTCTTTATCCCAAAAATGCATTATACCCTTTTCTACTCATCTCAAACAACACTTAAGTAAACAAAATGTACAAAATGACTTCCAAGCTATCATATAACACTACCGGGTACACAAATGGTACAATACTTTATATCATGATCTCGGCTCTCTCTTCCCCCACGGTCCTCTCCAAATGAGTTCTCATCGTTGCTTTCTCACGTGCAAGAAACTAGATTTGAAATATTTTTGCTCCTTCTAGATTGAAGTCCCAGAAACTAAATCAAAAATATGTCCTCCGGGTTGACTCTCACTCAGATTTACCTCCAATGGCTTTTTGAAAGCTCATCATGAATCTAGAAGGGCATGTTCCACCCCTACGACCATAGCCCTAATGCACCCTCTTACACAAACCCTCAAATTCCAACTCATAATGGCAACTCATATAAAGAGTCAAGTATCACTCAAAAGGAAGAGATACTTTATTGATGCTCAAAGTCTTTATTGAATCAAGACTCCAACCCAAACATGACTTCTCCAAAAAGCAAGCTTTCCAAAATAATTTCTCTCCAAACTAAGATCACAAAACTAATTTCTCCCAAAACTAACTTGAGAGGTGCTTCTCAACCTCTCTATTTATACTTCTTAGAATTTTACTCTAGTAATTACAAGTAACCATCATGTAACTTTCTTTTACCGAGTTTAATCGAGGTAGAGATCACAAACCCCAATAAAAAGGTTACATGGCAACATGCAATTGGTCCACTTGGATCTTCTAGGAGCACAACTAACCTCCAATTGACTTTTGTGTACCAAGTCAATCTCGCCCCTAGATATAAGGGTCTTCACCAAGTCAAACCAATGAAAACTAGTCCACGTCAAAGAAAATCAAGATACTCATATGATGGAATTTGTTCCTTGATTCCTACTAAACAACAAAATAGTTTTTCTCATCTACTACACCAAGATCTACTCTATATTTTCCTCCAACTTAACCATTACTAGCTAAACATAGTCATGACTAAGATAATTTAATCACAATTTAGATGTACTCACATTTTATCCTATATGTACAACCATGGGTCTTACAGTACCAAGATCTTTCATTCTAAACTCAAAACTCAAGAGAGCTTTGAGCTTATCAATATTAGATATGTCCCTAGTTGCAATGAGCATTTCATCCACATAAGATACCAGAATAAAAAAGCCAAAGAGTTCATTACTCACCATTTTCAAGTGTACACAAGGATCAAACATACTCCATTTAAATCCTTGTGTCCTCATGAATTCGTCAAACCGTTTGTTCCATTGTCTAGGGTCTTGCTTCAATCCATACAAGGATTTTAGCAACCTGCAAACCATATCCTCTTGGCTTTTCTTCACAAAGCCCATAGGCTGTCTCATGAAGATCATCTCATCCAAGTTGTCATAGAGGAAAGCAGTGACAACATCCATTTGATCTAAAATAAGATCAAACAAAGCCACAAGTACACACAACAAACGAATAGAGACATACTTAGGAACTGGGGAATATACCTCATTGAAATCCACATGTTTTTCTTGTGTCAATCTTTTGGCCACCAACCTCACCTTGTAGATCTTCTTCACTCCGTCAATGGGGCTATCCTTCAGTTTGTAGACCCACTTACTGTCCACCAGTTGTTGACCCTTTGGAAGCTTGACTAACTCCCAAGTCTTATTGTCAATCAGTGATTGCATCTCTCTCTGCATCAATGCATCCCACTTCAGCTTGTCCATAGAAGCTTGATCCTCATCGTATGAAGAACGTTCCCCTTCTTCCAAGATCAAAGTCATACCATCGTCGTCATCAGGAGAGATATCCTCATCTTCTATCTGAGTTGAATCAGCCCATTTGCCAAATCGTTTAGAAGCACAAATAGAGCGTCCATACGTCCTCCTAGTTGATGACTCAGCTTGATCTTCATGTGCTGGCATGTGTTGAGCTTCGCTAGTCTAGCTTAAATAATGGTGTAAATTAAATGATGATGAATAGCTTTAAATTTGTGTTTTCATAAATTTAAATTTTGTAATAAAATTTAAAACATTAAATATTATTTAGCAAATATTTTTTAATATTTTTTATTATAACATTATTATATATTTAAATTTAAAAAATCAATTTATGATGTATTTTTTACATGAATTTTATTTACATTCATGATACTTGTTATGTGTCATTCATTCAAAAAATATGATTGTCAATAATTATATTGTGTGATGGTTAAATTTATTAATTTTAACATTCAATTTTCTAATATTACATATTTTTTATATAAAAAATGAAAAAAAATTGAATTTTTTGATAAGATGAATGTATAATTATCTTATATGATTTTAATATATTTATTATAATATAATTTAAATTCAATTTATATTTTTTTATAAAAATTTATAATTCATATATTATATTTAATTAAATTTAATTAAATTTAACATGAAGCTTATTATTGAAATTACATCTTCATTATGGTGTTCATTTTTTGAAATTCAATTAAATCAATTATATCATCGAATAAAATGATTCACATGAAAATATGATATTGAATCCTCTTAATCTTTATTTTATTTTCATAAAAAAATTCAAATTTGAAAATTTATTGGTAGATTTATGTTGTGTTATTACAAATTAAATAAATAAATAAAATTCCAAAATTCCAAAAAATCAATGAATATGTCGTTTGACTTGAAACACATCAAAATAAAAATTGTCATCTTATTGATTTTATCAATTATGATTTTTTATATTTTTTATTATACCATGAATTTATCTTATTTATGTTATAGGTTCATCTATAATTTATTGCAAGTTCATAAAACAACTATAAACAATATTTTTAAATTTATTTTTTATTAATTGATGATTTATATTTTTTGATAGGTGTTATTAAGTTTACATATTATCATCATTTTATGTAAAACCTCAATCAATTTGATGAATTTTAATTAAATAACAATTTAAAATATTTTTTTAAATAAAATTCAATTGTATCATTTAAAATTATTTTCAATCTAATGATTACAAAGTATGTTTAATAAAAATTAGGTTCATCTTATGAGAACGATGAGATGTCAATAAATTACATAAAGTTATGTTATTTATCAATTAAAATTAATTTTCACATGATTAGCATTTAAGTATAATTAATCAAGATCAATCAAATATTAAACATAATTGATTTTATTCTTTATAATTTATAAAATCAATCAGTTTATACCAATTATAATCATATTCAACTCAACCTTATTATGATTTTAAACAAATGTGATCAATCAATGAATTAAAATTGTAATCATAATTAACCCAGGTAACTTTATTTTTTATCGATATTTAATCAATCAATCAATCATAATATTTATTTTCTGAATAAAAAATCATCTTTTATATTATCACAAGCTCTTAACATGATAACATATGTGATGACCATGATATTTTATAAATTATTAATAATTTTTGTAAATAACTAATTTATTTATAATTCATGTTTATTTAATAACATTTTTTTCATTTTTTTCATTATTATTATTGTTATTATTTATGTCATAATTTCACATCATACAAATAATATTTATCTTAGAGGATAGTTTTTCATTATTCTTATAAATAATTTTGTTTTATTCATTTTTAGGTTTAAAACTAATATCATTTTTTAAATTTATAATGTTTTAAAAAAATTAATTAGATTTGTATATTTTTATTGAATTTAGTTTTAAATGATCAAAAACTAAATTTAAATATATTTCATACAAAAAATTATTCATGAGAAAATATTTTATCATAATTTACGATCAAAAATTTAAAATCAATCTAAAAACAATAATTCAAATTAAATTTTTTATATTTGATATTTTATAGTTACTTAAAAAATAATATAAATATTATTTCAGATTACCATAATGAAAAATTAATTTAATTTATAAAAAATTCAAATTATTTTTTATAATGTTTAAATTTTATTTTAATTTTTTATAATTTTTTATATATAAATATCAATATAATAATTTTAATTTTTTATATTTCAATTTTTTTATATTATTACAAATTTATAATTTTTTTTTTAATGTTTTATTTCATTTAAATTAAAGTTAAAAATATTATTATTATATTTTTTCATTAAAATTTTTTTTTAAATAAATTTTTTTATATAAATAATAATATAAGATAATTTTATTTCTTGGATATTATTTTATGATAAAGATACAATAAAATGATAGAAATAAATAGTAGAATGATTAAATAATTATTTATTATTATTAAATCATCAAATTATTCATGTTAAAAATTTCAAAAAAAATCAAAATCAATGTCAACATTGTGGCCATAATATATATTCGAGTGGGATACTCATGTTGTTGTTGTATAAATTTTGATTTTCTATTGTTGATTAGATATGGAGATTCATGATTTTGCAATACCTAATGAATTATTTTATTATATGTCTATGTCATTGTGACCTTGATTACTTGATGGTTGATTGTCATGAAGATAACATCAAACTCCTTTTTGATTCAATCAATCTAATAGGTTAAAATGTAAATATGAAATATTTTCAACGCATCAAAAATTATATTGTCATAAAGAAAATAAATATTGATGATAGCAATTAGATTTTATTCATGTAGTCAAACTAAGAGCAATATAATCTATTTGTATTTTATTTATAAAGGTTTATGTACATTATGATGCATGGTACAAGAATAATGAGTTCGTGTTTTGTCATAATACCAAAAATCATAATTCTTTGTACATCCATTTTATTTATACCTTGTTCATTGTTCATGGTTTATCAATCAATAAATAATACATACAAATGTATGTATTATTTATTGATTGATAAACCATGAATATATGCATGGATCAATCATTAGCATTAATAAATATTGAGAATTTGCGTGAAGGTTTAATATTTAATAATTGATCAAATACTTGATACATTTAATTAATGTGGATATATTTTTGAATTCTTTCAATGGAGTAATAGAATGTACATAAGCCATAACGAGGACCACATGTGTTTTATTAAAAGGTAAAAGCTCTATGTGAAGGTATGATTTATAGTAATCACATCAATCAAGATCTTGAATTGAGCCTATAATATTTGACAAATTTACATTGGTGTGATGAAGAGTATATGTTTTTAAGTTTATAAAAATTCTTGATTTTAATATATTTGTAAAAGCAACTCAAACTTTGTAAGATGACTTTCTCAATAGATTAGTACTAATCTATTAAGAAAGCCATCAACAACTTTCGTAAGTTGTTTTATGATAATGTTGGCTTTTAGTAGATTCAAGTCATGTAAAATATATAATAGAAAATCAAATTCTTTGTAAATTGCATACTAAATATATTTCACATTGTCACATCTTTACTATATAAGTTCAATGTTTGAATCACATAAAAAACTTATGTTTTCATTTCCTTCTAATATTCTTATTTTAGTCAATATTTGGATTTTGATCGAAAATGTGCATTTTATAGAAAGTATATAAATTGAAAATGGGTAAATTTTTAGAATAGTTTTAACATTCAAGATTTTTCAAGATAAATAAATAAATTTAACATTTTATTTATAATTTATTATAAAAATTAAATATTATCACATATATTTTCAATATATTATGATAAATAAAAAATAATAATAAATATTATATTGTGATAATTTTATTTAAATTATTATTTGAAAAATGAGAATTGTCCATTATTTAAATTTATTTCAGTTAAAAATAAAATATATGTGATTTTGTATGTCATTATATGATCAAAATATATAAAATATTCTAAAATTAATAAACAAGATTGATATTTATTTCAAATAAAAATGTTGATAATTTTATGCATGTAATATTTAAAATAAAAAAATATGAGTTAAATTTATTATAAATAAAATGGCATCCTTGAATTGAATTAATGATAAATATAATAATTTTATTATAATAAAATTATGATGATTATGATGCTTGCAAATCATAACTTAATCAAATAAATTTATAAATAAAATTCTACTATATTTTGTTTTATAAATTATACGTTATTATGATTTTTAAAATTTTTAATTTATTAGTTTTAATGATAAATATAAAACTATAAATTTTCAATAACTTATGTTTTTTTTATTCTTAGATTAGATAATATATTATTTTAGTGTAAATTTTAGATTATTTTCAGAACATATTTGTAAAAAATTATGCATAATTAATATTCAATATAAACTATTTTCATATACGAGATTAAAAATATTTTTTAAAATTTATATTATTTTGTGAATATTTTGATAAGATATTCATATAATATATCATGTTTAAAATGAAAAAAATTATCTTATATCATGAAACTATAAATTTTGAAACAAATTGAATGATTTTTTATAATAATTTTATTTTTTAAGAAATTAATTTTTGGTATATAATTTTAAATAATGAACATGAATTGATGTGAGAAAAAATTATGTATACTTCTAAGAATGATAATATTAAATTATAGATTAATATTTTGATTAATTTGTTTATTTAAATAGATACATTTAATATATTACAAAGATAAATTTATTTTAGTTAAATTTTACTTGATATTATAATTATTTTTTCTATGTTTAATTCAAATAACATCGTTTTGTAGATATAAACATTTTGTTATATCGAGGATGCATCACTGTACTACCATTGCAAAAACCATCCAGTAACAAGCATATATAAATAGGGATGAAAGTGGGAAAGCAATATTCGGAGGAGAAAGCTTTCGGTTTCACATCACCTTTGGCGGGTTAAAAGGCCGAGCAACGGGACAGTGGGGAAGTGAGGCTACCCACTACTGCCCATGTTACAGGTCAGAAATGCAGAGTTCGATGTGCAGGAGGCCCATTGCAATGGTTGGGAGAAGAGGATCTGACTGACGGATGCAGGTAACTCCTCGCCCCACGCGCCAGCTGACAAGCAATGAATAACGGGCAAGTTCGAGGGGCCCTCTGAGAGACCGTGCATTGACGTGTCCTAGACTGACTTCAAATCACTTTCCGGCATCACCTGCTTCTCCAACTTGACGCATCACCTGAAAGGCAACCGCATTACAGTAGCTTCGGGCGGTGGAGAGCTATGTTCGGTGTGTATAAACTCCGAGCCTCGTCTTCCATCACCAAATGCAAATTTGAGTATTCAGGTGCGCTGAAGCTGAAAGGGGAGACGACGTCGTGGGGAGGTAAACACTAGTAGAGAAAAAAGAGAAAGCTATTTCAAATCAAAAGTCGGGAAATTTGGGAAGGCGAGTCGATGATTGATTGGGTTGGGGTTTTATGTTTATGCCGAGCGAGAGGCGATTCAGGTGCAGAAGCGAGGAGCAATCGGTGTGTATGCGGTTCGAGGCAGATGATAAGCAACGCGATGATTATGTGGTCATAGATCACAATCTCGTCGTTGATTTGGATGAGGGATCATTGCCTTCGACTCCGAACATGGTTGTGTGTTCTGAGCCTGAGGCTTCCGAGGCGTCAGAGCGGGATGTGTGCAGGAACCATGCAGAGTTTGTACAGCGGATGATGCAGCTTTCCAGAAGTTGGCCTCGAGGACGGACTGCTCACAGGCTTCTGCATAGAAATCCGCCTGTCGAGGGTGATGATCGATTCGGATTGTGCACTCGTTCGAGGAGCCTTAGTGACCACTTTCACGCCCGTTTTGGCGATCGTTTGCATCGGTTTAAGCCCGCCCCGAGCCGGGGAAACAGGCTTAGGAAGAGGGCTATGAGCGCAGACATTCCAGGGGTTTCTTCAACTTTGGGATCTGAACAGGCGACTTGTCACATTTCAGGGAGCTCAGGTGGGAGATCGGTTGTCGGGCGAGGTCACAACTTTGGTAGGCCAGGTCGTTACTTGCGACACCTCGGATGTCACAGGCGCTGGTATCGTCAAGTGGCCGAGGCTGAGATGAAGAGTCTAGCAGATGCCCAGAAAGAATTATATATCTGTAAAGATCTTGAACCTCTGAAGTTCAAGTCGTTTAAAGATCTTGATCAGTCATGGGGACAAGAGGGACAGAATTCGGCGGCGTCTTCCGCAGCAGATATCGTTGCAAGACTGAGCTTGAATGATCACGTCAAACCAGCTGTCAATTCCGATACTCAGCAGCAAATGGATGTTCCAATATTCGAGGTTTCGAAGCTTAGCTTGAGTGATGCTCCAGTAGGATAGTGAGTAGGATGTACTCTAAAGGCCTCACTTTTTGTTAGGGAGACCTCGGCTCGAATCGACGTAGATTGCTTCAGCCCTACTTTTGTTGTTGACCATTTCGCAATTTGCAGTCCTCAGGATCAAAGCTCGAACAACTTCTTTCTTCTTGTGAATTTTTGGTGGGGATTGTAAGTAATGAAGTGTTAAGGCACTTGGTACATGTTGTATTTAGATCATAGA
The DNA here is from genome assembly GCA_014180765.2 of Marchantia paleacea. Classification (NCBI taxonomy): domain Eukaryota; kingdom Viridiplantae; phylum Streptophyta; class Marchantiopsida; order Marchantiales; family Marchantiaceae; genus Marchantia; species Marchantia paleacea. The sequence continues at coordinate 2,408,544 of MUAA02000035.1, read as the reverse complement.
TCAGACAACGCCTTGCCATGTCCGTCCATTATCAATATGAAAAAACTGAAAATCTTGTCATTGCCAACAAGTGAATTAAACTAGACTGAAGATGCCCGTGTGAGTGAGTTGTTTAAGATAAGAAAAGTAAATGAAGGTTTACAGAGTTAAGAGAAATTTTTGGAGATTTTATCTTACAGCTATAGTTTTCCACTTCCCCCGCAATATTTGCTATCTCGACAGGTAATTTCTATGCTGGTTTTGCAATATGCAGACTGTTTCTCACTAGGTTTCTAATGTTTGATAGGTAGGATATCTGCAAGTCAATTAGCTTGAGCAGTTTTGGCACATTCCAGAGCTGTTATGAGACGAGATATCTGAGTAGTATATCTCAATAGCGGCTATATCGATCATCTTCAGTAGGCTAAGTTGATATATCCAAGAACATACGCAGGTGATCGTAACTTACCATCTCTATTTGTCATCTGTTTCTTTCTGTACACAGGACGCGTTAAACACATCTGCGACGATATTTCGCTTCCTCCTAGGCTGATACATGTGCATGATCGTATAGACAAATCCTTGAGTTGTTGTAAATACAAATTTCGAAGGAAATATGGTCGTCCTTGGTAGGTATGGATGGGATAGGGAGCTCCACCCTTGCCAGGTAGATTCTCATCAGCTTTCAACACTAGTATTTGCTTCGTGGAGTTGAAATTTTTGCCGGACAAACTGCACTTGCGAGACTGCGGAAAATGTAGAGAGGTGCTGTAGAAAGATTGAGGATTGCCAAGCTCTTTGACTGGATTTCGAGAGCATCGACTTTGGTCCAAGCTCCACTAGTCTCTGAAAAGCCAGACCGGAATGTTTTTTTTTGACTTAGCAACATTCAACTGTTCGGTCATAAAATGGAGCGGGATGATTAGACTGAAAGTTGAAGGGGCACGAGCCTTTGGGTCCTGGATATTGACCTGGCCATTTCCAGAATCAGAAATAAGTCCACACTCCATTGATTATAACAGTTTACTTGTTAGAACCGCGTCTGACATGATGAATTCTTCCACAAGACTCTTCGGAACGTTGGAATGTGTTTATTCATCAGATTTAAGTGGAGCTCGAGTCCTGCAGCATACCTTGGCAATGAGAGAATGTACATCAAATGCTAAAGGACTAAATGAGAGCGAAGTGTCACTTCGTCTCTTCTTGTTTGAAAAAAAGCTGACGATTGCCCTCAGTGAAGTAGCTACATGGTTTTTTTATGTCTTTTGTGAATACTATAGTTTGTACCACTTCGGTACGAGGTGTTTTTGCATGTTAAGCCCCTGCGGTCAATCATGTAATATGCTAACTGTAGTGTGCACAGTGATTAGTACTGGGCTTAAATATTGCTCTCAACGTGTTCACTTTCTGTGTGCCAAGAGAAAGGTTTGCGAACTACATACTAGAGGGCGTTTCAGTATCAACGGAGGCAAAGCCATTTCTGGTTTTCCTCACACCATGTTAGTTTTCCATTTTCTATAAATAGACTTGAAACACATTGGATTAGAGGACAGTAATGGTGTGAGGAAATGATGAGATTATTCCCAAGTCTTGCGATGCTACACAAAGCAAATTTATTGTCAGTCTCAAGCACAAAGTACCGTCCTGATAAGATTAACATGAAAGTTTGATTTACGGAAAATTGCTCATGACCTTACAAAATAATTTTTGTTTATATGGTGATCCAGTATTTGTTCATGTAATTAACAAAGGATTTTTTTCACATCAATTTACTTCATATAGTCTTTTTCTCTACTATCAATCAAGTCATTAAAAATTGAAGGGTTTTGGATCTTTGATTTTTAAAAGTGTTGTAATTTTGTTAAATTATAAGGAATGTTTTAACCCATTTTCATTTATTTTTTGTTTCTAATTTCAGAACTGTTCATCTTTTTAACCTCTAAAATTTCATTGACATTAGTTCAACTTAGCTATAACAGTTTTACCGGAGTTGATATTCTAAATTTTTTGCAATTTCAATCTAAATTCCTAATATGAAATATATGCAACTTTACTTTACAAGTGATATGTTTGAAAATTAAAAAATGTAAAATATTCATTACATAAGAATTAAAAAAATTTATAATGAAAAAAACTTGAATTATAAAAAACACAGTTGAAAATGACAAATACAATATTGAATATGTTTAAAATCATATGTAATCAAATCCATTACAAAAGATAAATATTAGATTAATTTAAAATGTTAGATATATGACTATATTAAATTATACAGAAATATAAAAAATTCATCTTATTTATATTTCAAGAATAAAATTCATCTTATAAATAATTAACATGATTACAATTTGAAGATTTTAATTATTGAGATTTTTTTTTTCTAAATAACTTAAATTTTATGATGAAATATTATTATTATTTATTAATTAAAAAATTTTAATTTTTAATTCAAGATTAAATATTTTAATTAAAAATTATGATTTGATATAAAAATATATTTGATTTTTGTTTATTTATAATACATTGAAATTTTTTATTTAATTTTTGTATATTTATAACAAATTAAAAATTTTAATTTTAATTATTTGAATAAAATATTTTATTAATATATATTTTTATTGATTTATAACCACTTGAGTGTTATTTATATCCAATGACATGATTTATTGCAAGTTCAAATTGGACAAATACACGAACTAGAGACATATATGGTGTTTGTACATTTTATCAACCAAGTAAGTTATCTTCATTGATATCTTCATTCACTATATTTCAATTTTGAGACATGCATTTAGAGGATATGTAGCGTATTTATTTATATTATCAACCAAACAAATAGAAGTTTGAGTCATAAAGATTTTTAGAATATACATTTGTATGGTAATTTTGAGTCAACTAATATGAATGAACACCTTACAAAATATTGCATCTATTTTGAGATTCATAATACTCATAATATCAAAATTTTACATTAGAATCAACTATAGTTGTCACAAGATTAGCTAAACAATGATTCAATAATGTGTGATACTTCAAATCAATATCAAATCTCATAAGAATTAAACTTTCAAGATATGAAATTGATTTTGTATGTGTGTGTGTGTGTGTATATATATATATATATATATATATATATATATATATAAAACATATATATTTTAAAAAAAGATTAAGAAATAATATTAATTTTATGAATAAGTTTTAGATGACAGAAATGGCAGAAAAATTTTAGAATGATTTTTATCTATGAAATATTTTAAAATTCTTTTAAAATAAATTTTTAAATTATTTTAAAAAAAGAAATTTTTTTAATTTTTTAAATAAAAATGTTCATGTGTCAATATTTTTGTTTTAAAATTGAATTCTTTAATGAGATTAGACATGGTAGCATATAAAACCTTCACATTATAATAATACGGTTTATATTTATTTATATGATACCATGTTAGCTCCATACTTTCAGAAATCTTTGCAGATATTAAAAATGTAAGTCTCTATCGGGTTGTGTCAACAAAAATTATCCAGAAAATTTTGTAATTAATGTATTTATCCAATTATTATGGACTATACTACATTAGTGTATACATTTTATTTACAGTAAATTTTTTTTGGGTACAATGATTAGGATTAGATTAATGATTGTTAAATATTCTTGTATACTTTATGACATGTTTTTAAATGGCTCATTTGTTTGTAAAGTTTGATTTTTTTTTGAAATTTTTTAATTTATTTACAAAAAAGTTAAATTTGATTTATTTAAAATATTAAACTTTTAAAAATATTTATTAATAATCATAAATAAACATTATTTTTGTTATAAAAAGTCATCCAAGTTGAATTAATTTCAAAAAATAATTATTATTAGAAAAATTTTAGCAAAATATTTCGATTTTACACACTGAAAGAGTTACTTTTAAATTTTTTTTTAATATCATACATACATACATAAATTTAAACATTGAAAAATAGCACTATTAGTGTATATAGATATATTTACTTATGAGATATCACTTCATAAATGTATGTAATCTTTTACCTTTATTTCATATATTGAAACAAAGCCAAACATTTAACAATGTATTATTGTACTATTCATTAAAAAATTCAATAAAATATATATAATATACATCAATTATAAAATTATATATGATATTTTGATTTAAAATAAACTAAATTTGTATGTAATATTAGAGGGTTTAAATCTAAGAGATAAAAATATTTTACAATAAATAAATTCAATTTCTAAATAAAAAATAATTATCAAAAATTCTACATGATTAATTTTTTTCATAAATTTATTGTGATTTTTTAAAAATAAAATTATAATTTTTATGCATAAATTATTTCTACATAATTTTGTTGTTCATTATGAATTCTTCATAAAATTTTAAACCATTAAATTTCAATTTTTCTTATTTATTTTGAAATTATTTTTTACAATTTTTTCAAAATTATTTAAATTTTTAAATGATTAATTTAAAAACTCTTATTTTGTTAACTATAATTAGCTTAAGTATGGTTAGGTTTGGCTAGTTATTTGCTAGCGTCAAGACTATATATATATTGGATTGTCCCTATGGGTGATCAATATGTAGACTCTCACTATGGAGACTCATGTACACTTTGAAACACTCTCTCTTGCTCATAAAGGTAGCCTATTGATAAACCACATATATATTTGTGTTCTGTCTTGTGTATATTGCATGGTTGATGTGCTTGTAGAAATCAAAATTGATCTTCACAATTATTATCAGAATTGGGAAAATCAAAGAGAAGAGTTCAAAAATTTGATAATTTTCCATCATAAATTTCAGAAAATGTTCAATTGGAAGAGAGTCGTAGAGATCAAAAATTTCAAATGTCTTAGTCAAAAATTTTGGAAGCATTGAGCTGACAAAAGGAGAAAAAATAAAAAATTTCAATGATCGATGTTAGAATTTGATCTTGTCAAAATCAATGGATTTCATATTTTCTAGATGAAAAATTTACAAGAATTCATTTGAGAAATTAGTTATGTCAAATCAATGTATCTTAAATTTCATAGATCAGAAATTCTGAGAAATTTATAATTCCGATTGTGATTTCAATGGCATTGCTACCATAACCCTAATCGTACTTATAAAAGTGATAACGATTGCAATCGCAATTATGATAACAAACGTTACTATAATTATGACTATGACCGGGTAATAATTTCAGGCAGCGGATAATAATTTTGGGTAATATACTTCACTTTGAACAATTGGTAGCAAGTTCGTGTAGCGGACATTAAGTTTGGACAGTAAGAAGTCTAACATTATTGAACTAATGTACAAGATTAGGTAGTGATCATTGTGGTGATGTATTTCAAGCCTAACTTATTCAAACAATTGCAAGAGCATGATACCTTGAAGGACTTGTTTGGAGCTCTATATGCAAAATACCATCACAAAGAACTCTCAAATTGATTATACATTACAATCAAGCTAATGAGCTTTAGGATGACAAAAGCTAAAAAAATCCAAGACCATGTTCATGCATTCCATGATTTGTTTGAGGATGTAATAGCATGGACATGCATTATTAAGTCCGAATTCGTATAGTTAGATTCGTTTCCAAAGGAATAAAGGATCAAACCACACCAGCATTTAATCATCTTTACAACTCTGGACTGCATAATCTGAAGAGCACATGAACATGAACCAATCAATTCTGATCAATTCTTCCTCACTCCCATCACACAATCAATTCCATAGACAACGTTGAAATGATTTCAATGAATTCCTTTACTTCAAGATGGGAATCTCTCTCTTTACAAGCTTGCATCGTGACGAGACATTCGACAAAGTACTCCTGGTGACTACAGACAGGCTCGGCTCATGGACGAATATCCGGATAACTTCACGGATGCACGAACTAGTCAAGGCTGTTCCAACATGAATACACCAACTCCTAGAGAGCTCATTCTACCTTGACTACAATTTGCAACCTAACAGAATGGACACTTGCTAAGATGAAAAGATCCCATCACTTTATTCCTACGATTATTTATAATGAATGTCCTAACTGCTACCTATACGGATCGCTCTCTCCTAAGTTTTCTCTGCCTATCTAAGCCGCTCGATCGCACCTCAGCTGCTAGCGTGAAGGCGTCGATTCCTAACTGCATCTCTTGTACATCTGCCGTGATCTCCTGTCGATGAAGAGCCATGGCTTCACGGAAATCTCGACCCAAGGCTGTATACATCTCCTTCCTCCGATCCTTCGAATCTCCGGAATTCTCCATTGCATCCACCAACTGCTCCAACCGCTGCGTCTCTACCCTGTCACAACGAGTAAACAAGTGTTGCGCACACCTGTTGGCAAGGGTCTCTAACTTCGCAGATGCCTCCACATCCACTTGGATCAACTGCCTCTTCACGTCCTACACCGTCTCCCGAAGATGAGCGTTCTCCTTCTTCACGAAGTGAATTTCTACACCACGAATACAATAGATCTTCTCGTATGCCTTCTTTGCCTCATGAACCTTTTGCTTTAGTTCGGTCTTCTGCTTGGACAGCTTGTCCACATTCTCCGTCAATTCCCGAACAGTAACAAACTGTTCCTCCTTCCCCAGGGCAAGTTGATTCATCATCTGGACCAAGTCCATGTACCCATCTGCTTGAGGGTCCCACCCTGGTATGTACATTGGTCCCATCTCGTTCAGCTCCAACAACACCGAGTGTAATAGCACGTATATGCATTACTAAGTCCGAATTCGTATAGATTGATTTGTTCCCAAGGGAATGAGGGATCAAACCACACTAGCAAAGAAGAGAAACATGCATTTAGACTATCTCGTTCAGCTCTAACAATACCAGGACCACCACAGCTTCCAGCTTCTGCGACAGCTTTAACACCGAGGCCATGGGCTCTGCAATCTCCTTCGACGCTTTCGGCCCTAGCTTCATTGCCATCATAATGGGTCGATAGGTCTTCGGCGGCACTACTCCCTCCACCTTCTTCTTCCCTACATCCTTCCGAATTGTCAAAGTGGCTGGTGGACTGTCCTCCACTACTCTCTTCCTCTTTCTTGAAGTACCAATCACTTCAAGGTCCAAATACAAATCAGGCTTACTATGCATAGCCGGCCTGACTTTTCCAGTTCTCTTCTTCGCTCAGAGGTGTGCACTCGCATTTAGACTCCTCGTTGACCCGGCTGGCTGCACTGCCGATGTTCACGCCCGTGTCCGATACCCGCTCTCCAAATGATACAACCGCCTCTCTAGACGTCAACCACTCCAACTTCGCGTACAGATGCACCAAGAAAGACGAGAGATAGACTACACTCTTATCGTCTTCTCTTAGCTTAATCGCCATCGCATGTACGTTCTTTGCGAAGATCTCTCCCCCGTTTACCCGAATAGTTCCGCCGATGAACCCTTCTACAATCCTCACCTTATGCATGCTGACATACGTTGTTCTGTGCGGTGAGAAAAGCTGATTAAGGGTGAGAGCCACCTTCCTCCTGAAGACATCCTTAATCAAATCGAGCTTATAGCCATTCGTCCCCTTCCTCTCTCTAGGGTTGAACCACTTCCGTTAGTCAAAAGTGAATGCAGGATGCATCGTCAAGCCCTCCCAATCGACGCCACCTTTGTCTTCTTCGTGGTTGCATCCCAGAGCCTTCGCCCACAGCCTTGCATCCTTCTTCTCCGGCTGAGCTCTGCTTCCGAGTGATGTCAATGCTTTTCCTCGTCGGACCTCATCGCATAGCTCTCGGCACACATAGTCCCATTGCCATGACAGAAACGCTCCATCGAGGTTCTTTAACCTCAACAACTCCGCCGGAGTCCAATCCGCCATCAAGATAAGCGGTCGAATTCTCCCCATGGTCGCACTTCTCCCTGCTGGTGCTCTCACGGTTCGACGCTTCGACATTGCAGCTATTCTCTTCTTAGGCCGCATTGGTTTCGCAGGTTCTTGGCATCAACCTTTTTGCTCAACACTTCTTCAATCCGCCAACCGATTGTTCAACCTAAATTCCCTTGTAATTCACTCGTGTGAACTCCCTAATGGTATTCATATCTAACTAACATATATTAAGACAAATACCCAAATCAGAACCCGAATATAACACTTTATTAACGAAAACCAAAAAAATTCATACTTATCCTAAGAACTATGCTCCTACAGAGGACTTGGAGGACCTTGGAGAAGATCTTAGTGATGAACACAAGGCAGTTCAACTTTTGAATCCCTTGCTGATATCAAATAAGTCCTTGTCATGTGTGTGACAAAGAGATAATCACATAAAACAAGGTTGTGTTTACATTGTTGACTAAAAATATATAACAAAAATTATTGTTGTCTTCCCATCATGCTACCTCTTCATCCACGACTTTGAATATTACTCATGGAGTTGGAAAAATATATGACCAATTTTAATTTTAGATCTTAGTCTAGACCTATGTCTAAGTCTAGAGCTACATCCAAGTATGGGAATAAGAAGGAAATTAAGTGCTGAAAATGTTGCAAGGCTGGCCACACTGATCATAGTGAGTCTTCATCTCAAATGGCTATGACTGAAAGTGACTTATAAACATTTTGCACTTCCACCTATGTTAGAAAGTATCAATGGATTATGGATTTAGCTTGCTTTTACCACATGTATCACATTAGAGATTTTTCAACACATACACATCGTCAAACTGTTGTGTTTTGATGACAAATAATTAGTCATGTGAGATTGTGAAAATTGGATTTGTGAGTATCCAAATGTTTGATGGAAAAATACGCATCTTGACAAATGTTCGACACACACGTTTCTACTATGTGTAAGAATCTAGTTTATATTGAAAAATTAGATTCAAAAGGGTTCAAATAGGGTGTTGATGGTGGGGTTTTGAATGTTGTGGATGGAATCCACGTCCTCATAAAGATTAAGATGTAGAAGAATCTTTACATTTTGACAAGGACAACAATACTTGGTGAAACATTTCCTACTACATATCTTGAAGAAGTTTCTCGTTTATGGCATAATCGACTCGGTCAATGAGAAAGTTCAATTCAGCCATCAAACTTCTCCACTTCAAACCTTGGACAACCAATCGTAGTAAAAGTCATTGACTCACGAAATTCTTGTGATGCATTAAAGGTAATATCACTTTTTTCCATACTAGAAACAAGCTCCATATTGTCCATAAAACTCTCATGGCCCATAAAAATACTCACAGTGTTCTACTTCTTGGTGCACAAACTTGATGAACTCTGTCCGATGTTGCTACCTGTTGTCCACAATGTTGCACGTTGCTCAATAGTATTGCATTTATCAAAAATTAATGCATGCTACACAGTCATGATCAAAATTGCAATTACAATCACGATAATGGTTAAGTAGGCAGCGCTGTTGAAGTTACAATCAAAACTATCAAGGAAATATGAGACCCTATCATTAGACATGACCAATTTCTCCAATCAATTATTGTAAATTTTTGATCCAAAAATATAAAATCCATTGATTGGACACAATCCATTTTTCAGATCAATTCATGTAAATTTATGCTCTAGAAAATATAAAACCCACTTATTGAATACGATCGATTTTTTATATCAATTCCTGAAAATTCATGATTTAGCAAATTTGAACCCATTGATTCAACACAATCAAAGTCTAATGTTGATTCTTGAAATTTTTGATTTCTTTTCTTCTCGTTCAACTCAATATTTTTCAAAATTTCTGATGGAGAAATATGAAACTTCTAATCTCTTCTACTCTCATTGAACTTTCCAACTATTGGAACCAGTTTTAAGTTATAAGTATCAATTTTAATTTCTGCAAGCACATCAACAATGCAACCAACATATCATAGAGCACAAACGTCAGATATACGTGATTCATCAATAGTCTACATCTATGTGAAGGAACAAGTGTTTCATTAAAACTCAAACTACATGAGTCTCCATTGTGAGAGTCTACATACTGATCATTGAGAGGGGACGATTGAATATATATAGCCTTGAGGCTAGCAGATAACTAACTTAAATCATATTTAAACTAACTATGGTTAACAAAACAAATCTAATCTTACAGAAAACACCTTTAACATCAATGAACGATCTTGATATTTTGAATGATATTTGAGTCTTTTTGAGATTGATTAGGTTAAAAAATTATCATAATAGTTTGATTTGGAATTTAGATATTGAGAGTTTGTGTAAGAGAATACAAGATAACTATAGTCATTAGGATTCAAAATGTCATATTAAATTTATGATAAGCTTCCAAAAGCCATGAGAGTTAAACCTAAGTGAAAGTTATTCCAAATTTCACAATACAAAGTGAAAGATGTGTTGAACCAACCTTTGATTAATCAATCTTCAACTAAAAACAGAATTTTAATAACTATATACATGAATGAAAAATCTGCTTGTACAATAATGTAAGTTGTAAAGGAATTCAAGACACAAGTTTGGATGTTGTAGTAGAATGAGTCTAATTTATGTAACAAAATTAACGCATATGAATATTCAAACCTTTGCATACAAAACTACATAAAATAGAACACAAATTAAAAATGGATCCATCAAAAAATATAAAATTTGATAAATAATATGATCTTAGTACAAAAATTATCAAAAGTGATAACAACAAATCATATACAGTCTGTCGTGAAATGACTATCCTACTGTTTTTTTTTCATATTTTGAAATATTACTGACATGAAAAGTTAAAGTTTGTGCAAACTCTAAAGTAGGTAACATAGTAAAGTATTATAAACGTAGACGTGCACTCCATAAACTTGTTTGTATGTGACTCTATGAAATCCTATCTGAAACGAAGACCCCGAGAAAGTAAATAACAAAAGGGATGGGAAGACCCCATCAAATCGTACAAGGATGGAATCAAACCGGTAACATGGGGCTAGGCCCAAATAGTATCACATTGGGAAATATGTCCTACAGCACCTAAGATATCTAAACTATCCAAGTCAAAAGGTCTACAAACAACATAAGCATCCGAAGAAGCATCACCTAACGTGATTGCTCTCCTATGGATTGCACTAGCTAGTGCTCTCTGTAGAGCAATGGAAACACGTTGCCTAAAATAGGCTATACAGTAAGCTAAAGAGAGTGATACCCCATGTCGCCTAGTATGGTAGGCTCTCACACACTCCCTCACGAACATGTTGAAGTCGGTGTCCATCGCTCCATATAACTCCAAAGCTAGAGGAACAAAGAGGTGACCTTTCTGCATACCTCTATACTTGGAGACCTTTTTGTCATGCTCCACTCGCCGCCCATCCTGGAGGATGGGTGATCACCCCCCTCCGAAAATCCGTGGTCTCTAGTAGGATTAGTAACCACCACATCAGCCACAGTGACCTGGTCCTCCCGAACCAAGTACAGGTCTGCCCTAATCGACTGCAAGGCATACCAACGCTCTCTCCATGTGAGGTATCCACCCTCTCGCGCCATAGCAAACACCACATGCCTAATGACATCATGGGTAGCTATCCTATGCCCTCCGAATGGACAACGAGTCATATGAACACCTGCTGCATCTAAAGTGATACCACACTCATATGTGAGTAATGAAGATGTAGATGGATGGACCAAGCCAAGATGGAACCTCCTCATCGTTGTGGAGAAGAGCTGGTGCGAGTCGGAAAGCCATGATGCATGGTCGAGTCAAGATCCACGAGCCTGCACCCTTGCTCGAGCAAGAGCGTAGACAAGCTCTAGTAGTACGAGGAATGGCCGGATCCACTAAGAGTGAATGTAGAGTCTCCTGAAACTGTCGGTCCATTAAGATAGACTGTAGACCCCTAGTCCAATCCGTAGCCAAAGAGGAAAAAGATGGAAACTCATGTCGTACCTCCCGTGATAAAGCATCTCTCGTATGTCTTAATAATACATGTAAAGAAAATGATCCCGTATCGACGTCCATCGTATATATCTCCAAAATACGTCCATCGTATATATCTCCAAAATAGGTCTATCTGCGATCACAAATCAAGAAGATAACAAAGGTGCAACGAGCGTTCAACTCGGCAAGAATGCCGTAGGTGCCGTCTCCTCCATCGATAATAAGTCTAGCCCTCCACACGAAATTGGCAAAGATGTCTGTCTCCTTGCCAAATCTCCAATCACACACTCGGATGTCCCTGGTCCGATGATGTCACCAAAGACGCCCATGATACTCTATCAAAGGCTGTCAAACGTGATATGAATGTAGGTGAAGGAGGAACCGTGCGAAGAAGATAGGTGGGTCGACGAGCAATACTAGATGATAGTATACCAAACGCCACCTGCGGATCCCCTAGTAGAGGAAGGTCGTCTACATGCAAAACATCCTCGACTAATGCAACGTCAAGGTAGCGTGAAACAAAATCCTCAATCCCTACTCGCACTCCTAGAATACGTAGGCCATCTGTCGATATCATACATCCCTCTGGAAGCTGAAGATGATGCGGAATGCCCAAAGGAGACCAAGCCCTGCACTTAACACCTTGACTCTCAAGTCTACCAGAAGAAGCTTGGTAGTCAAGTAATCAAAGACCTGCCTAATGCTGTCTACAGGGCCCACAATATATGTATCATCCACTAAGGAGGGGAACACACAACCGGGCACGGCCAAAGCATCTATAATGAGTCATGGCAAATAAGGGTCCTCCCAAAGGATCTCCATGTCGAAAAGCTAGCGGCGGATCAGAAACGATGACTCCCTCCTCGGGAAAGCCATGCTGATAAAATAGAGAAGAATGTGAACCGTAGAAAGATCGTACGAAAGGAATGAAGCTTGATAGGGATCCACCAGCCTCTCTAAGCTCTCTTAAAATGGATGCACGTGAGACGCTGTTAAAAGCGTTCTCAACGTCCACCTGCAAGACAACCCAATCCGGATGGATATCTAGAAGTGCTCTAATGCCCAACGATACTGCCTCACAGCCTCATGGTGTAGCGACTCCAAACTGATGTGGACAAAGATGCTCCTGGAAGTGTGAACTATGCTACAAGACAACGGTACGGCTGACTAATTGCAATAAGACCTCTCCAATAGCAATCGATCTGATGCCCCAAGTGTCATTCTCCATCGTGAGAAGCCGACTAGCACCCAGAGCCTGACTAACTGACAACGGAATCTCCCCTCTCGCAACTAATTGAGCCACCTGAACAAATCCGTAATGAGAAACTGAAACTCACTAATGAGATCTTTGTACCGGGCACATATACCATGTGAAACAAATCCCACTCGGCTCTTTACTTTTCCGGTCACGCGAAGGTCGAAACCGTAGTTGGCTTACGCGTATGGCGAACCCAATACCCTATTATTATAGTTGATTAAACCCCTACCCATGTAGGGTCGACCGCCCATTGTGAGCTCCTAGTTATGACGGTTACAATTTTGCTCCTTTCCTTTCCTGCTTGTGGCGACGAGGATCAACTTTCTTGGCTTGGTCCATCCATCTACACGACTTCCTTTCCCATATCCACTTTCTATATAGCTATGAGGGCGACTTCCCTTCCTATATCCGCTTTCTCTACAACTATGATTTAGATGCACGGTTTATATGATTCAGAGCTTCAGAGTAGAGTATAACTATCCATGATGCTATTATGGATATGGTGTTTGCTATATCTTCATTACTCACATGTGAGTGTGATATCACTTTAGATGTAACATGCCATCAATTTACACTAGGTATGACATGAACTGCGAGGTGAGACTTCAAGGGTGGAACATGGCACACGATGAAATACGGCGTAGGAGAACTGGGGTCGAAACGATCCAGTCTCGGGGGTTGGAACGAGTGGAGTAGGCGAACGAAGGCGGCGAACCGCCCGTCCGGATATTACAACTGAAAGGACCGAGGGCGACGACAGAGTTATGATCCACGTGGCAGGATGGAAAGAAGGAAAGAGATTCACTGCTCACGTGGCATGCGCTACGCTCTACACTGACTCCGTGGTCCGTCTCTCGTCTCCGGCTTGGGCTTCGTTTGCCCGCTGTCCGTGTCCCTTCCTCCGATCGATTCGGTGGTGGACGTCCAGGCCCCTAGCCTTCCAGACCATCCCCTCGCTCGATCCTCCGCCGCTGCGCGGTCTGGCTGCAGGCAGCAAACGAGCCCTCTACACCTCGCGCTCCCCCAGGTCCATTCGTGGGGAGTATACCACGGGGAAACCAATAAAGTAACCCGCACAGTTGTCAGCGGTTTTGGTGTTTTCGGGACATGGAGTGCTAGTTCTTGGGGACGGGAGTAATGAATGCCTGAGTGGGTCGGTGTTCAGAGTCGTCGTCGAGTTGTAAGGGAGGCAGGAGGAAGTCGTTGGTATATTTGACGAGCACTGTTCTTTCTACAGCAGCATCTCCTGAGATTTGCTCTCCTGTATCGTGTGCGTGTTGGTGTGCTTTTGTGGAAAATTGAACGTGTCGACACTCGTGCACGCCTACGGACACAGCAGCCCAGCCAAGCCCAGCCCAGCCCAGCCGCGGATATCGACCGAGTGACTGACAGCAGCAAATGTAAGCAACTGTGTTGGGATTATGATGGCCCGGGGTTGTGGCCGGTTGGATGGATATTGACGGAATTTGGTCTGCTGACTTTTTTGGGTAGAATTTAGTGCTCTTGGTCAAAGGAGAGGAGTCGAGAGTAATGGCTTCGATTGGACTTTGAACACCGCATTGGCGTTTTGTCTTGTCTGTGGTGCATTGGAGGACTGAAACGATAAGGACTGCATTTCTAGATGGCCGCACCCTTCGCCTGCGGGACGGAGGGTGTAATCAGCTCGACATTTTTGGGCTAATGATTTACTCGTGTGCTTAGCGCTTTCTGTGATTGAGGGATGATTTTCGATGACGAGAATAAAAGGCAATTGATACATCATTGGATTCGTTTGTCCCTGCAGAACAATTCGGAGTGGCCTCCCGGGGTGCAACTGTACAGAGAAGGTGTTACACAGACAGACGGATGAAAAGTAGGGGAGTAAGAGAAGAACATAGGCTGTAGTTTATTCAACACACATTCTGGAGAGCTGGTGTGGTCCGATCGCTCTTCGTCGGCTCTCAGCGCCTGTGAGAGTGCAGTAGCGTTTGCGGCAGGTCGAAGTGTTTTGATATCCAGACAAGTAGGGAGTGAGGCTTGTTATTTTCTGTAGGCAAGGATTTTTATTCTGGTCGGAAGTTTTGAGAAAAGATGGCCCAGGTGGTGGCCCAAATGGCTCTTCAGAAGCCTTTTACTGGAGAGTGCATGTCTGTCAAAGGCATTCCCAGATTGGAGCCGATTCGCAGACCTTTGAGCCTGCAGGTGAGGGCTGTAGCTACAAAAAGCTCTTCAGGAGTCATCACCACAGCTGAGAAGGAAGTCACCCGCAATCGCTCCATGGTATACCATGCTGATGTTTAGCTTTACATCGGATCCTCATGTTTTTGTCATACATCAGTGAGGAAGGCATGGAAGTCTGTTGTGTGGGGGCCCGGAAATATTCTAGTTACAATCAAGTTAGCTGGATATGTAATTCTTGTTTCACTCTACATCCCTTTGCATATCACCCAGTCTACCTCTATCCAATGTTGAAAGACTTTTAATCCTTCCGTTACGCATTATCTTTCTTGTTCTTGTTCTTCCCTTCTGTCACTACCAGCAAGGCTCAGCCAGGGTACGGGGTCTAGAATCTTCAGCCTATCACATGCATGCACTATTGAGACAGTTTATTTGTTTTATAGATGAGGTTTTTGGAACCAGTCGCATAGACGAGTCATTGATTAAAATGTAAGAAGATCAAAGAGGCTCCGATGTAAGCTCGGACGTGCATTTCGTACATTCTTCAGATCTTTTTTTCTCGTTTTGCCGAGAGCCGATTCTATCTGCCACTTGTCTAGCAATCTATCGTCTTTTGGAATTTTGTACATCCTGTGGTATTTTTCATGTCTTTCGTCGGTGGAAGTAGATCTCTGAAGTTCATTTTGACATGATTTTGGGGTTTACAGAGAGTCGGCGAGATGGCAGAGGAAATGAAGAGAGTGAGGGCTCAAATGGAGGAAGATGAGCAGCTATCATCACTAATGAGGGGACTTCGAGGTCAGAACTTATCTGACAACCAGTTTGCAACTTCGGACACCAAACTCCGTCTTGTTGAGGTAATAGACCTGTTCACCCCTTATTTTTCCATGCAACGTTTAGACTCGGGTCGTTTACATGGCAAGTAGGAGATAAATCTCCAGCTCTTGGAACTTTTCCTAACCTGCTGAATAAGGGTCCTGTATATCGAGTTTCGTTAAGTTATCCTGACAAGGTTGTTTATCAGGTTGACGGAAGTGGAGCGGATGGTGAAGAAAAGCTTCCTCTCATCTACGATCCAGTGACCATTGCTACATATTGGGGAAAGAGGCCGGCAGCTGTTGCCACTCGTATCGCCCAGCTTTTGGGAGTTGCAGGAGGTTTCCTGTCCGGCATTGCCATGGACATAATTACGAAGAAAGTGAAAGAGGTATGTTGGAAATATTTCTGCTGCGGCTGGTGGTTAAACATGTTAGAGGAGCACGATTAACCTGTCCATGTGCACTTCTGACTTTGAACTGCTGCGAATCAGAATGAGGTAAAGCGGGCCATTGAACTGCGAGAAATTGTTACATCTTTGGGTCCAGCTTACATTAAGCTTGGTCAAGCCCTCAGCATCAGACCTGATATTCTGTCCCCGAGCGCCATGACTGAGCTTCAAAAGCTCTGCGATAAGGTATGGACCGACAACATCTAAAATTTGAGACCACCTTTAAATGACAATTTTGTTTGGGTGTAGGTAGCCTGGTCATTCTTCAGTAGAGAAAATCTTCTGCCTTTTTTGGAAGCTGATTACAAGGTATATTAGATTTTTTGTGAGTTTTGAGGCTCTCAGCTCATTAGCGATCATATCTGCATGGTAAACATCAATATTGACGGTTTTTCTCTGTTGCCAACAGGTGCCTTCTTTCCCCAACGATATTGCAATGGCCCTGATTGAAGAAGAACTAGGAAAGCCATGGCAAGAGATTTACTCAGAACTGTCTCCATCTCCGATAGCTGCTGGTAATGACAGACTGTCTATGACGACTTTTCCGGATGGATGTCTGACTTGACTGCTGAAAGGATTCCCTCACAGTTTGGGTCATCTTGTAGTTGTGTCGGGAGAGGGACTCTCTTTTCGCAACATACTTATAGATATCTGTAGAAATCTTTATCTTGAGCCTTCGATATAGTTTAATGATAGCTCCAAGGGGACGCACTTCTCATTCTAGCCTTGTGTGGATCAGCATCATTGGGCCAGGTTTATAAAGGCCGCCTCCTCGAGACTGGTGAAGTTGTTGCCGTGAAGGTTCAACGACCTTATGTCCTAGAGACCGTAACAGTGGATCTGTTCATTATTCGCAAACTGGGTGTAGCCCTGAGGAGGTTTCCTCAAGTAAGTCATCACTCCTTCGCACAATGTGGTTGCTCTTGGTGTATCTTCAGCACGGACCTTGCAGATGTGTCTGGCGTACTTATGACCTGCCTAAGAATGCACTATGTACTGTCTGTGCTCTCAGATCGCAACGGATGTTGTGGGTCTTGTCGACGAATGGGCAGCTCGCTTCTTCGAGGAGCTGGATTACATCAACGAGGGCGAGAATGGAACACGATTTGCTGAACAAATGAAGGTTGACCTGCCTCAGGTTGTCGTGGCAAAGACATATACAAAGTATACTTCTCGTCGTGTGCTTACGACCGAATGGATCGAAGGAGAAAAGCTTTCTCAAAGTACTGCTACTGATGTGGGAGATCTGGTGAATGTTGGTGTTATTTGCTACTTAAAACAGGTTCGAACACTTCTGGCCAAGGACTTCCTTGTTTCGCCCCTACGTGTTAAGGGCTGTGTGCTGAGTTTACATGTTTCTCACGTTCGGTTAGTTTTGAGAAGAGATATTTTTTACTCTTGCTTTTGACATTGTTTTGATGCTCTTGGTCAGCTTCTCGACACGGGCTTCTTCCACGCGGATCCTCACCCAGGAAATCTTATTCGTACACCAGATGGCAAATTAGCCATTCTTGATTTTGGTAAGCGTTTCTCTTGCAAGTTTCGTGTCTTATGTGTTTCTGACATCCTTGAAATTTTTTTTTTCCTCGACGTTGTATATAAATCTGTCACATGCCTTAACTGGACAACTGTAACCCATATACACGACTCGGGTGGTATTCAGGTGTCTGTTGAGAAGAGGAGGAAAGCCTTAGAACAGGAGGTTTTTTATGCTTTATAAATTTGTTTTCCTAATACGTTAGCTTGATTTCTGCAGGTTTGATGACGCAGATTACTGACCAACAAAAGTACGGAATGATCGAAGCAATCTCCCACCTTATTCATAGAGACTATGAAGCTATTGTAGAAGATTTTGTCAAGCTTGACTTTATTCCGGAGGGAGTGAACTTATCGCCTATTATGCCAGTGCTAGCAAAAGTTTTTGATCAGGCGTTGGAAGGTGGAGGTGCAAAAAACATCAATTTCCAGGAACTGGCTGCCGATTTAGCTCAGATTACCTTCGATTATCCATTCCGAATTCCTCCTTATTTTGCTCTTATCATTCGAGCCATAGGTGTCTTGGAGGGTATAGCCCTTGTTGGCAACCCAGACTTCGCCATTGTTGATGAGGCATACCCCTACATCGCCCAGGTATTCCCCTGTTTCTTGTCCATGTTGCCAGTGAAGGTTACTTCAATACTTGACCAAAACTATGGCCACCACTCTGTTTCGAAGTTACGTTCGTTTCGATGTCCCGACCTTTAGATTGACATCAAAACTATGATAGTTGCAGCTGTTTGGAAGGAGAGAATCTAAGTTTGTCTTGTTCGTCCTCGCAGCGACTTTTGACAGATAGCTCACCACGTTTAAGGAAGGCCTTGCGGTACACTATCTACGGGAAGTCGGGAGTTTTTGACGCAGATAGATTCATCGACGTCCTGGAGGCTTTTGAGACTTTTGCAGCTGCAGCTAAGAGTGGCGGAGGTGGTGAGCTTCAAGGAAACATGGCTTCTTACGGAATTGTTCCAGCCGGCAATATTCAGTGGCCGTCGCCGACTCTGCAAAATAGGCGTGTGCAGACTAGAACAGCGTTGTTGTTCATCTTCTCGGAGCAGGGGGAATTTTTCAGGGAGTTCATTTTAGACGAGGTGAGTCCAGCTGCTAAAGTTTGTTTACGGAACTAGCATTTCTGTTGTGAAAGTTTGCCTTTCGTGAGTTTACTGGAATCGTGACGTACTCATACACGCTCTTTAATTTTTGTTCTTCCGTTTCTTCTATGCACTCAGGTCTTTGAGCGTTTCTGACTGAAAGTTGGTGTGTTGGTTACTGATGCAGGTAGTTAAAGGTATTGACGCTGTAAGCAGAGAACAATTAGCTCGAGTTATGGTTGGTTTGGGCATCGATAGACTGCGTCCAGTGTTGAGCGTTGTACCCATCCCTGGCTTAAAGCCTTTTGTCCTAGTACCGACAGTCACGCCTGAAGATGAAACCGTGCTCAACAACGTTAGAAGGATTGTAGCTTTTCTCTCGGTTGGAACTCCATCATCGCGATCTATATCCGAGGTAAGAAGCTTGGAATGTTCTCTATCTGAACTCAAGTTCTTAACGCCAAACATGCTCCGTTATGAAATGTTTTTCATCAAGCTTGCTGATGACGTCGATGTTTGATTTCAGGGAGGAGATTTGGAGATCATGGAAGTCGTGCAGGAACTACTACCAGTATTACCGAGCGTTGCTACTCAGTTAGTGCCGGAAATTGCAAACCGACTTGTATCAAGAATCGTTGCACGAACTCTGCGAGAGCTTGCTATCTCGTTTTGACTTGCTGTACCAGTATTATAGGCTTAGGATAATCAAATTCTTTACGCACTCGTCGTCAAGCGCAGATGGGAGCATGTTCTCTTATTTCCAAAGCTGAGCGGAGTTTTATATATTTCTGTGAAGCTCAGCCAAGACGGATCTATGTTCCCAATCATAACCTTGGGAAGCCCAGTTCAGCTCAGCTCAGCCAGTTGAGTTGAGTTGTTGAAAAATTAGGCACTCTCCAGTGTCCGTGTTGTAGAGCGTTGTAGATTTTACAAATGCTCAGCTGTAAAACGTGTACATTATGTTCTTCTTTCCCCTTGAAATAAATTTTTTCATTGCACAAGACCAGCATTTTAACAGTGGAATCTGGTCTGTCTTCTCTATTCAATTCGTCCTCCTTATTACCTATTGCAATTTATGCTGGTTTTGCATCCTGACATCAGCGTGAAATCCATTTGTGTCAACTACGTGCAAACTGTTCTCTGGAGCCGAACCCTCTTGCCTTGCAAGGACGATTTATGGCTACATCACTCATGGTAACCACCGATAGCTGTATCTGGTTCCATGCGGACGCCGATGATGTGCTTGACGACGGTCACAGTGCATGTTCATGTCCTGCACTGCCGAGGTTTTCATGAAGCAATCAATCTAGAGCTGAAAAATGTGATTCAGCGAAATTGCTTGGCGTAAGAAAATATGAGCGGCAACTGCCTGACGAGTAAATATTTCGCAAATTTTGATCGTTTACTGTGTGAATGCGGAAAATCAAACTTAACAAATTGGCTTGCTATACGCCTCCCTGAGATACCGGAGAATTAACCCAGTGCACTTACGGGCAGACAAGCGACCCCCGTTTTTCCTGTACGCATTTCGAGCATGATAATTGCTCAAAGTTTCTGACTAGTTGTTTGACAGATTCGTCGTGAGTTCAAAGTCTGCAATCGCCGTTATTGTAGAGAAATTTACTTGACCAATTTGCCCTCAGTCTGCAAAGTCCCCTTTCCGTGCTTAATGCCATTTATCTGCTTTGTCCGCAGTTCTCTCGAGTGCAATGTACTGGTGTTTGTGGCTCTTAACGGCCTCAGCGCGAATGATTGACGATCATCGCCAGACTACGTGAGAGAATGACATTCCGCAGAAGTCCCTTGCGATACTTTCATGCCACCTGCGAATTCAGGATAGAAGAGAAGGATCGACTGCGGGGAGTCGAGAGCAGGCTGCGTGCTTAATCATTAGCCGTGGGAATCAATATTCCCTTGTCTGCGGCAGTCTATAGGAAGTTGCAGGCCGAGTCGAACTTCGCAATGGCGTCGCATGTGTAAGTCGAGGGATTCTGTAACAGATCATTCTGTACAACCCTACGTAATGTAGGGCCCCACAGATTCAGACCCTAAGCAGAGAGATGTAAAAACAAGACCTTGCGATCGACATTTCCTCATTTGAAGGAGTAATTGTGAGTGAATGATGAACTGCATGTAGGCAAAACAAAGTGGACAATTGTGGGGAGGGCGTAGAAGATAGAATTTGTTTGTACTGACTTGTGGAGAAGGCACATAAATCTATGGAGACCGTGAGGTGGTAGCTCAGAGGTGTCATTTCTGAGCCGGTAGAGGTCGGATGGTGGGGCAGGCTGTTGGATGAGCAATGGGGGCAAGGAATGAAATACATGCTGGCGTTGTTCGAAGAGGAAATGCTCCTTGCGAAACCCAAAGATGATGGCAAGAATAAGCGGAAGAAAGACAAAACCCCTGTTTCGGCAAGAATTCTTCCATCAATCAACCCTGGCAGCATAAAATGCTTGGTATCTTGTGTTCGCTACGTCATTCGCTGACGTTTGTCTGCACGTCTTTTGTTGAACAGAACGGTTTGGTCGAGTGGTCCTTTTTGTACTTCAAGTATCTCCAAGTGTACACCAAACTCGAGGATTGCTATGATCAGGTAGGTATGCAGTTGGTGCTCATCGTTTCGAGCACAGGCTCCACTTCAACTTCGTTAGTTTTATGATCTGCACCAGAAAGAATGTTGAAGTCATGGAGTATTCATATCTCTTTCTAACAAGTTTCGGCGTAAAAATTCCACTCATGAATGCTTGTGGCAGATTGTTCACCCTCAAAAACGCAGAGATGCAAAAAAAGCACTGGAAGCATGCATCGGTCGTATACTGGAGATAAAATCAGTGAGATATCCATCACACCTGATTTAGGGAATGAATCTGTTCCATCATGAGACTATGGGCCCTCATGTAGACACGAAGCCAATGTCGAGAAGATTCGTAGACCAAAGCAGCTTCAACACAGAGAATGTTTGATAGACTGATTTGATACTTGGAGTATGAAGACTACAATATGTACTTGTTATGTGCAGTTCATGGTGATTCTTCACGAGGGAGGGGAATATTACGATTTTTCTGACCATCTGGTAAGTTCAGAATCGTGGTCTGCAACTCCACTTTAAACTTGAACGCTGTCACATGACTACAGACTTCGTTGACTTAGATTTGGTTTTTCTCGACGCATCTCAGAATTTAAGATCTCCTCAACTGTACATTATGCTAAATAACTTCCTGCCCAATTGATCACTTGTGCCTTCGCAGGTGAACCGGAAGCTGAGCTTTGAAGTCCTGAACGTGATTCCCCCACGTTTTCTCACTGATGATAACAAAGCCCTTCTAGAATCTCGTGAAAAGTTTTTGGTGCGTTGCTCCTGCATAAAAAGTTGGTTTTGTTATCTTGAACTCGTCCGTCCAAATACTCAAACTGAGAGGTCTGTTCGACTCCACTTGGAGACTGTCAACAGTTTGCCCGGGACTAGCTTTAGGGTGCTTTAGGATGCACAATCAGCTTCATGAGAGCAGATTGTGCACCTAATCACCTTTTTCCCGAAAAATTTAGGAGGTCTCAGCATCTGAACGCATTGTCCCTCCTTCGTTCTTCTGTGACGCATAGATTGCTGCATTGACAAAACACGGATTGATGAACGTTCCGGAGCCAACCAAGCCACCTTCCGTATTGACGCTCGATGAGGCTGCCATCGTAATCCAGGTTCAACAACCCGTTTCCTGATGTGGAGTATAAACCATGATAATTGTGAAAAGCAAATCTAGTGATACATAGTGAGTCTCCGTGATGAGCGTCCGCAAAAATGACATTGTGCCATGGTTGTCCACTTCCTGGTTGTTAGAGGCTAAACGATGATGCGATTCTGCAGGCGGAGGAAAGGGGACGTCAAGCACGACAAAAGATCACCGAGATCCAGAAAATTCGGTACCGAGTACGCCAACACTGATAGTTTAGTGTGAAGAATACTGGTGCAGTCTTTTGGACTTTCTGCCTTTCTCGTTCACTTTGCATTACCAGGTTCTGCGAGATGATGTCTTTCTGAGATATCGATTGCCCTCTTCACGTCATTTACCTGTAACAGTGCCGATGTAAGGATGTCATGCCTGATGTTTTCACATGTTCTGTTAGACAAACCTAACGATCGGTCTTTGCAAAGTTGCAAAGGACTACAGGGCAATGCAAGAGGTAGAACTGGCACGTCAAAAAGCTGGAGTGGAATCTCACACACGTGAAAGTGCTTGCTTGGTGATTCAGCGGGTGTATCCTTGTAACAAACTTTGATCTGCCCTTGACAATGTCAATTATGTGTTCAAACTACTGACCATTCGGTAATACACAAGAAAATGGGCCTCCATATGCAGATCGTGCGTATACGGAGAGGTAGGAGCTTGAACTCTGCCGTCTTCTCTTTCATTTAAATGAAAGATGAAATAGAGAGGAATACAGTGATGTCCTGCATTATTTTTTCGGGTACTTTCTATGTTTACCTTATGTTGTGAATTAATAACTCAGTAACAATAAAATGTAAATTGGATTGATGGTTAGTTATAGAAGTTAAATAGTAATTTACTTTAGGGTTACCTTTATAGCTAAGTAATCACCAGCCACTATGGTTTAGGATTTCGGATTTGTGTGTCCAGAGCTGAACTTGAATGCTGTATATATTTCTATTCAATCAGTAAAGCAATCAAGTCAGAGTACACACCTCGCAAGTTATCATTTCCTGAGATTGCTGAGGAGTGTGGAACTGTCACTCTATGTGAATTTCGAGCTGGTCTCAGGTCAAGTGTGGGGAGATCTACCTAGAGAGTTCTGACGTCAGTGTTACTGCTCATAGCCCACGTGAGGGAGTGGTAGCAAGCTATGGCTAATCCAAGAGAGTCAATAGGAGCATCATGAACTGCTGGTGATACTTGTGGAATACATCCTAATCAACTGCTGCAACAGAGTTCAGAACATCAAAACCTTGATTTATGAAACTGCAGTTGACAGTTGAGGAATGGCTCATAGTTCAAAGAGATTTTAATCTGTTGAGTTGATGCATGCTTAACAAGTCTTCAGTATCCGGGGGTTCCTCGGGAGAGTACGCACAAGGAAGGCTGCCCTGGAGGAGCTTACATTCATCGGTAAGTTGTAGTGATCAGATTGACAGTTGTTTACCTTCCCAGAATAGAATCAAGTTGTGATATCCTGAACATCTCAATTGTTTTTCTGTGTAACGGATTTGGTTCCTTTTTCTGCCCCCGATCTCGAAAAATAAGAGAGCTTTCAGAGTTGGCCGGGTGCTGACTTGAGAACCGCAAAGAGAAAGAGGAAGAGGAATTGACATTGCCAAGTAGCTAGTTCCCATTCCATTTCCATTATGAAAGTCTATTCTCAACGAAGTCACATCGTTGGGCGGGATGGGCGTGTCTTGGAACAGGTATGAACAACTTCCAGCCACCAGATCCGGAAGATCCGAGAAAAAAGTTGGTGGAGATTAACGATAGACGAAAGAAGGGCCAGCTGGAAAATGAGCTGGAGCTGCAGAATGCTACTTGCGCAACACTTCAGAAAATCAAGGATTTAGAAGGGCAGGAGATGTGCGAGATTATACAGGAGAGAGTAAATGTGTACCTGAACGAAAATAGAGAACCGGAGACAGGAATGTACCAAGGGTTGCCTAAAAAGAAAGACGGTGGGAGCTATTTGATTGTTGATCCTCTACCGCCGATCGAGCGTCCCGTTTCAGACAAGGACAAGGAGAAGCGAGGCGATGACCAACAACAGAAGAAAAGGAAGAAGACAAAAGGCGGTCAAGTGCCACCTCCAAAGTTCCCTGAACCAGATGAAGATGCGCCACCTACGTGCCCTGATTACTTCAGAAGATTTGTGAAAGGGTCTCACGATCTTTACAAGAAAAACTGGTTTGACAAGGATGACTATGGCAACTTCGAGCAGAAGTTCGTTCCAGACCTTCTGAAATCAGCCCTGCGACCTATAGTTTTTGAAGAGGTTGGCTCGTGAGTGCACTTGATAAGCCAGATGGAAGGACTTGCTCCAGTTTCAGAAATGTTGCGTGATGTTCTGTGTTATGTTTTCGTCAGATCCTTGCGCTTCAAGATGCTTTCCTGTTCTTCCTTCCTCTAACTGTGACATAAAAGTCTGAAGGTTGAAAATGTAGTTGATCATTAACTGGCGGTGGAACAGATGAGGCTACTTACAGATGACAACACGAAAAAGCTGCTGATCAATCTAAAGAAGAAGATGAAAATTGAAAAGAAGGCCAGGATAAAGGCATTGCTGAAGCAGGCCAAAAAAGAAGGGAAGGAAAAGGAATTCAAAGCTAGACTTAAGGCCGAGAGAGCCCAGGAAAAGAAGGACAGAATTGCTCGAAAGAAAGCGAAGAAGGAAGCCGAAAAAGAGAAGAAAGAAGATGCAGCTCCTCCACCGCCTAAGAAGCCGAAAAGGAAAAAAGATACCAGTATGAACAAGAGCTTGGACATCATCTTCGATGAGCTAGTGAAGAATGGGATCATACAGCTTTGCCCACAACGCTCCTTTTCTGAGTATGTAGGAGCCGAAAACTACACCGCTGTTCCTCAAATGCCGGGCTGGGCTGCTAGAGTTGACCCATCTATGGCACAGGTACTGCTATATCCACCTCCAAGAACGATGTGAGGAAATCTGATTGCAAAATTTGAATCACGTTGGCATCCCAAGAAGATCAGTTGAGAATACTCTTCAAGCCCATCCCGTTTATCAGAGAACGATTGTTATTCAGGCTAAAAGACAAGTAATCGAATACTGCATACTTCCTTTGGCTACGGAGATGGTTAACTCGAAGGCGCCCTTGATCAAGTCCGTTCTCTTATATGGTGGTGAAGGTGTTGGCAAAACTCTGCTGGTAATTTATTCACCAAACAGACTCTATAGCACGCTTTCATAGACAATTTTCCCCTTAGCATCCAACATATACTGATAAGGATGTGAAAGACTTCTATGGACAGGTACATGCAACTTGTCGTTCGGCAGGTTGCACATTCTTTAACTTATCACCACGAAATACAAACGGGAAATTCCAAGGAGGCAAGAAGGTGGTGCAGATGATTCAGATGACGTTCAAGATGGCCAAAATTATGGCGCCTAGCATTATTTACATAGATGAAGTTGAAAAGGTGCCATCATCGTGTAGTTAACTGAAATCATGTTCCGAAGTCAGGTGATATGAAAGTGCTTATTATCTCCCCCAAACAGCGTAATGCCAGAACTCTCAATCCTCAGTAGAATGGTGACCAGACATATAACTGGAACTTCGTTGTCAAAATCATCAGTTGCTTTTGACCAGCAGTAGGAAGGATGGCAATATATTGAGTTGACGTGTGATCTACTGTAACGGTATTGAATTCATGATCCAGGTGTTCATAAACGCCAGGAAGAAAATCAAGAGCTGGGGAATGAAGGATAAACCCAATAGAATAAAAAGAGCATTGAATAAAGAAATGAAAGCTGTTTGGCCAGGCGATCGCGTTGTTGTCATTGGTTGTACAAGTAGACCTCAGGTGTGCAGTGATCTCCCTTGTATATAAAGGCTTCACAACTTTGAATTACACATATGTTTTGGTTTGTTCAGCGTGATAATGAAAATTTGTAGACAATGCGTGCCTCCTCTGAGAAGTCCCAAGGCTGGCATCTGGAGTCTTGCGAATCTGTTCCTGTATTCAGCAGAATATCGAAGGTCGTTCAATAGCAGTCACATACATAAATACTTTTGTTAAGCACGACTCTCTCTCTATATTTTGATTTTACCGACCTCATCACAATATTATAGTATGAAAAGATCCCATAATCGACGTGCCATACTCTCATAAGAGATTATGCTTGACTACCAGGATTGTGGGGGCAAAAAAGGTCCGAACAAGCTCACAAGTACCTTCTTGAATTTTTTCACGAAACGCATCTACTGCCCTTACCCGGACTATGCAAGTAGGCTGATGATCTGGAGAATTCTCCTGGAGAGGCATAAAGCACAATTGAAGTACGGATTTGATGTATCGATTTTGGCAAGCTACTCCAAAAACTTTAGCGTAAGCTCCATTGAGCAGGTCATCAAATGGGCCTGTACAGAGAAGCGCATCCGTTGTGTGAGTACAAAACCACCTGATTCAGCAAGACCAGTGCATATAAGAGTGATTGATAAGCAAAAGTGTTGATACTAGAAATGATCACAGCACCATCATATTGTGGAATTTGTTCGACCTATTCCGACAATATCAAGGTAACACTTTGTATTTGAGAGTATTGGATTTTTTTCAACACACGCTCTGCTCTATTTCACTTCTTACCACTGTTGATTTGAAGGTGAAAGCATGTCTGCGATTGGTAAAACTGTTGATTTTGTGATTACAGATCAAAAGAGTGACACTGCACCCCCATGAATTATTGAACCATTGCTATAAAATTCAGCCATGGGATGTGGAGACTCATACCAGGGTCAGGGTAAGATCACAATATTTGCCCGGCCTGATTCGCAACTTCTTACGTGCATTATCGTTTCCTTTGTTCTCGCGAACTGTGTACACAGTATCAAAAAAATGCAATTAAGTATACTACTCCTTGTGATTACAGCTACAAATAGATTGAGGTATTTATCATCGTGATCCAGGACTACGGAAAGCCTCCTCCGCCAGAAGAGGAGCCTGTGAAGGGACAAAGAGGCAAAAAACCTCCACCGAAACCAGCCAAAGGGAAGTGAACAGTGATCTTGAATTCGTATAACACATGTCTTGTATATTTCAGCAACTTTGGGTCTCCACAGGATTCTTATTATCGTTCAATCACTCGGAGTGAAGAATTCTTCAGTTTTGTACAGGACGCCGACTTATAAGAAAAGAAGAAGAAAGAGTCCTTACTCACATTGTTTTAATAGTTCACATATCCATTCGAAGCGTTCATCTGGCGGTGTGAAGGGCAAATCTTTGCATATTTAGAGAAGTAGGGCTAACTACATCAGCAAAGAGCTCTGCGACAGCCAATATTCCTCGTCAGACTATTTAACATGAATTCATAAATACACCCATGATAATTGGATGGATATTTACCTCGAGACTGCTCAATGGTGGAAAGGCTGAGACTGGGTGAGTAAAAGTCTCTCTCTTGTTCTCTCTCTCAAAGTTTTAAACCTCATGAGAGTTTGGGCCCTGGCACATTGGACCCCTGACCGGGTTCTCCTGCTGCCACCCACTCCAATACAACATTTGACACGGTTTCACCGTTCCACCTTCACTGCTGTATGTTGGAAACAGTGCGAGCAGCTCGCTGTAGTCGCAGTAAGACATTGCAATGGGGTTTTCGTGGCCTCCTTTTTTTCGAGCTGCTTGAATATCGTCCTTTGCAAGTTCTGAGCTCAAGTCAGCTTTCTTGTGAGTGAACAGTGAAAGCGAACGAGTGGGAGATGCGAGCAAAGAAACTGAATACTGTATCCGAATAATGGAAGCTGACTTCCAAGCTTTTGACAGGCCAGGCAACACTCTAGAATCAACCCTTCTTCGCAAACGAGATGCTGCTGACACAGATAGCCCCTCTTCCCGAATGTGCAATCCATTTGTCAGCTTCAGTGCCCCCACTTTGTAGGTCAGCGAGAGAATATCTACCTGAGCTTGACTTTTCCACCTTCTCCACATACTTCCGTTGTCTGGGGTAGGCTCCCATTTGGGGATCTGAGCAAACAACTTTAGATGCCTCCAGCACTTTGTCCCCTCCTACCCACCCCTCCTCGTCCCGATATCCTCTAGTGAACACACTTGCAACAAGCTAAGGATCCAAAGATGGCACACTCCCTTCAGCTTCTCACACATCTGCATGGGCACACCCTATCAGCCTCACCTCGCTTGCAGGACTAGCTACAAGTACTCAATCTCAATCATGCGACTCCATTTGGGTCTAACATGTTCCTGATTCTCACACCCTTACAACTCTTCTTGCCCTTCTGGGTCTTTGTGGTTCGAGTCCAGGATCTAACTCTATCGGCCCTAACCTCATCACATGGCACGTTC
Source organism: Marchantia paleacea (assembly GCA_014180765.2). Classification (NCBI taxonomy): domain Eukaryota; kingdom Viridiplantae; phylum Streptophyta; class Marchantiopsida; order Marchantiales; family Marchantiaceae; genus Marchantia; species Marchantia paleacea. Next base: position 2,379,398 of record MUAA02000035.1, on the reverse strand, counting down.
AGATTCGCCTGCACGTGAGTCCGAATGAGCAACCTATCCTTCCACCTTGAACCACACTCTCCTCAACGGCTCCTCCTCACTTCACCTCAACACGTTATTAAGACAACCACCTTTCTCAAGCAACCCATCCTTTTTGTTATTTTACTTGGCCTTGTGCCCTGGATTGCCTTTCTCAAGCACATCTTGAGCAGACTGAATATTCATGCAACAGAACCACATTCTACAAGGAGCCCATCTCATCCCCTTGAACTTCCCTTCCTTTTACCATTCCCTAAGCTCACTAGTTGCCATCAACATTGCAGACGAATACGTCCGTCTATGGTCTGGACTCTGAACCATATTACTGAGTGGAAGAATTTAAAACCACCAAAGCTTTATTGTAAAGACATAGACGACCCAAGATTGTGAAGTCGTGGTACGATGACTCGCGACGGCCAGTGATGTATGATAGTACATCTTATAAGAATAGGGGACACCAATTAATATAGCAAGAAAGATGGAAAGAACCTATCAACTCGTATAGGGATGAATCCAAACGGGGTAAGATGGGGCTAGGCCCAATAGCATGACAATGAGAAATATATAATATTACACATAAAATATCCAACGGTCTAGTCTAGATACAGGAACATCGAAAGAATCGTCACCTCACGCTAGTAACAATACTTGACATGTGAGATGGATAGATTGTCGTCATGAGTCCGACATTCATGATGACATCACCGTTCTAGTCAGAGGAGGATCCTCGAAGTTTGCACCTAGCGGTGAAGACAAGTTACGCTTGTAGAGAGAAAGAAAGAAGGAAGATCTATAAACAACACTCCGGTACAGAGTCCAGGTCACGGTGGTGATGGGATAGGAAGCGAACATCCAAATGAATTTTGAAAGTCAACTGCTCTGTGTAATCTTCGTCATGATTGACAAGGAAATACAATAAAAAAGAAGAATAAAATAAAAAATTTACAAGGAGGAGAGAGGGTTACTTCAGTCCATTGACAAAACAATTCATAGATCACACTTGTCACGACTTATGTAGTGTATATCCAGTGATGTAGAGGACGTATGGAGAGGAGAGCAAATGCATCAGTTAGAACCGATTGTGCAGTTAGCTCCGTCCGCACTCGAACTGCCGTTAGGGTCGACACCGCCGTTAGGTCGAGGACTCAAGAGGTAGAGTTCGAATTAGGGCTCCTTGGAGAGCAGTTTTTGAAGTTAAGCCTTTGAGAGTGTGGCTATGATGGATAGTAGCTAGTGCAAGAACTTGGATTATTTGAAGCACAAAGTGGATTTGGCTTGACTGTAATTTCTCTTTTATGCTAATTTTATGAGCGGAGTGTCATTGTGGATGTTTTGAGAGTAGAAAAGATTATTGTGATACACTTGTGTTGGTGTATGACGATCTATGTATTGTGATGTTTGATGTGACAACGATGTATGTTGTGATGCGATATGTATGTGCACGACACACTCATCATACACCAACACAAGTGTACCACAATCGCATCCAAATCTTTTCTACTCTCAAAACGTCCATAATGACACTCCGCTCATAACCATAACATAAAAGAGAGATTGCAATCAAGCCAAACCAACTTTGTGCTTCAAAGACTCCAAGTTCCCGCACTAGCAACTATCCATCATAGTCACACTCTCAAAGGTTCAATTTCAAAAACTGCCCTCCAAGGAGCCCTAATTTGAACTCTACCCCTTGAGCCCTAGAACTCCTAACGGTGATGTCAGTCCTAACGACAGTTCTAGTTCGAACGGCGCTAACCGCACAATTGGCTCTAACTAATGTATCAACTCATGCATACATGCATCTACCTAACTAAAGATGCTGCTACATAAGTCGTGACAACTGTTGTGCACATACATATCACATCACAACATACATTGCTGTCACATCAAACATCACAATATATAGATCGTCATACATCAAGACAAGTGTACCACAATCGTCCCCCTAATTGGAGGTAAGGTCCCTCTAACACAAGGAAGCCATCTAAGCCATAACATGATCTGCCCTTCGTGGGACTAAGATCAGGAGGCCGGATGCTACAATGCCCCATTGTTAGTTGACTATCTGCAATCCATACCATGTAACGATCAAACATGCTTGCTTGCTAAACGCATCGAGGATATCTCCACCGTCCACTGGGCACCGCATTGAGAGGAGATGTCAAACATGACATATGCCATCCTCTCGAACAAGAATAACAAATCAACATACTGGTTGCTCCACCAGCTAATCTGTAAGACCCAGGGTTGTACGTATAGGATAAAATGTAAGTATATCTAAATTATGCCTAAGTTTATCTTAGTCATGATTATGTATAGCTAGTTATGGTTAAGTTGGAGGAAAATATAGAGTAACTTTTGGTGTGATAGATGAGAACTACTATTTTGTTGTTTAGTAAGAATCAAGGAATAGATTCCATCACATGGGTATTTTGACTTTCCTTGACTTGGACTAGTTTTCATTGGTTGGACTTGGTGAAGACCCTTAAATCTAGGGGCGAGATTGACTTGGTACACTAGAAGTCAATTAGGGAGTAGTTGGGCTTCTAGAAGATCCAAGTGGACCAATTGCATGTTGCCATGTACACTTTTCCTTGGGGTTTGTGATCTTTATCTCGTTTAAACTTGGTAAGAGGAAGTTACATGGTGATTACTTGTAGTTACTAGGATAAGATTCTAAGTAGTATAAATAGAGAGGTTGAGAAGCAACTCTCAAGTAGTTTTTCAATGGAAGTTAGTTTTGGGAGAAGATAGTGTGGTGATCTTAGTTTTGGGGAGCTTGGTTCTTGGAGACGTCATGTTCGGAGTGGAGCCTTGATTCAATGAAGACTTTGATTACCAAAGTATCCCTTCCTTTTGAGTGATATCTTACTCTTGGTGAGAATGTGCATAATGGAGCTTGGACTTTGAGAGTTTGTGTAAGAGTGTGCATTAGGGTCATGGTCATAGGGTGAGATTAAGTCCTCCTAGATTCATGATGAGCTTCCAAAAAGCCATCGGAGGTAAACCTGAGTGAGAGTCAAGCCGGAGGTCACAAATCCACATAACATACATCTCAAGCCTCCAAGCACAACTGCCAGGCTTGGATCCATAGTACCATCAATGTTTGGAAGGTGACATGGCACACAATTACGCACATGATCCTTCCAAATCACACCATCACAATCCTCTAATATCAAAACTACATAAGGTAAAACCTCACGTACTCGTAGAATCGTACGACCAGCCGTAACATCCAATGTGGTCGGTGCACTCTGCTGCAAATAAACGTAATCACCAACATGAAATCTGCAAATTGAAAATCAATATCAACCTCCTCAGATGGTTACATAATGCAAAGTATATCTATGCTAAGCAATAGCCATGTTCTCAAATGCCATATACATTATCCTACGGAAGAGTTCTGCCCTTTGAGAACACACCCTAATCCAAACATTAGGGTTATTTAAGTCCAAAACTTCAGCTGACTCTCAACGAATAGTTGCACGTAAGTTTGGATCTCTACCATTTAATAAAAAGTATAGTGAAAATGACGCTAGAGATGCTTGCCGGCTAAAGCGATAATCCATGGCCAACCATGGTAGTTGAATGTCCCAAGTCCAAGGAAGTCTCGACCCTATTCACATCTGAGGGTTGTGGAATACACAAGATTGCCTCCACCTTGGTTTGTTGAACTCCCAATCCTCATGGGGTATATGGTATGATCCAAGTACTCTACATGATCCTGAACGAACTTGCACTTTCCAAGATGCAACTTGAGGCCATGAGCAATTAGTTGCTCAAATACCTCTACAAATGTATCTCATGCTCCATCACTATAGCACTATACACTAGAATATCATCAATGTAGGCTCTGGCATAATCAAATCTAGCTAGGATCCTATCCATCACTCTTTGGAACTCAGCAAGTGCATTCTTGAACCCAAATGGTAAGAAATTCCATTGATACAACACATTTTTGCCATGCAAATCAATTGTCCAAAAGGGTATATTGGGCTTATTCTCATCTCAAATCCACAACTGATGATATCCTACTCGTAAATCCAATGTACTGAAAATCTTTGCATGTCCAACCGCATCAAAGATCTACTTAGGTGTAGGTATAGCATATCGATTTTGTCTATCGATTGATAGATTGGTAATCACCACACATGCGTATATATGTGTAATTGCCAGGTATATCCTTCTTGACTGGCATCACCACAGTAGAGGTATACTCTCCATCTGACATCTCCACTAATCCAGCCTCAAGAAGGTCTTGACATCTATTTTGGATCAGATCTCTCTCCATATCGTTATATTGATAGGGACGACTGAAGACTAGTGCATCAGTTGTCAAGTCAATCCGTATGCCAAGTCCCTTCAACTAGCCTAAATCCTTCATACTAAAGGCAAAACAGTTTCTGAAACTCCTTAGAAACTTCCACACCCTACGTCTTTCTTCTTATGTCACTTTGGGACCAATCTCAATATCCCAAATCTCCTCTCCATTGACACTAGAGATAGAAGACCTAGTACTTGGTTGCTAAACGATAACCTCTTCAGCAGAAAGCTTTTTGTGCTCTCTCAGACATGTGACCTCCGGGATGACCACCATGGTTTTCTCCATATGAGTTCTCATTGTTGCACTCTCACGGGCAATAAACTAGATTCAAAACATTTATTCTCCTTCTAGATTGAGGTCTCGGCAACAGAACCAAAAATATGACCTCTGGATTGACTCTCACTCAGGTTTACCTCCGATGACTTTTTAGAAGCTCATCATGAATCTAAAAGAACTCGTTCCCACCCTATGACCATAATCCTAATGCACACTCTTACACAAACTCTCAAAGTCAAAACTCCATGATGCCTCCATGATGAGAGGCGATTCTCAACCTTTCTATTTATACTACTTAGAATCTTATCCTAGTAATTATAAGTAATCACCATGTAATCTTCTCTTATCAAATTTAATCGAGGTAGAGATCACAAACCCCAATGAAAAGGATACATGACAACATGCAATTGGTCCACTTGGATCTTCTAGAAGCCCAACTACCCTCCAATTGACTTTAGTGTACCAAGTCAATCTCAACCCTAAATTTAAGGGTCTTCACCAAATCCAACCAATGAAAACTAGTCCAAGTCAAGGAAATTCAAGATAACCATATGATGGAATCTGTTCCTTGATTCTTAGATAACAACAAAATAGTTGTTCTCATCTATTACACCTAGAGCTACTCTATATTTTCCTTCAATTTAACCATAACTAGCTAAACATAGTCATGATTAAGATAGACTTAACCACAATTTAGATATACTCATATTTCATCATATATGTACAACCATTGGTCTTACATTAACCCCCGGACCAAGATTTCATTCCTTCCTTGGAGTGAAAGAATTTGATCGTCGATGAAACAACTTAAACTTGTCGTGATTCATCCGGTCAAAATGTCGTCCTTCCAACTCCCTCAAATCATAAGTAAAGTTTCCCCACACTTTGTGAACTATGAAAGTACCAAAGTCCTATGGAAGAAATTTCTTTCTTGCTCTCTTATATCTAATGGAATTGTAAAACATTACCCAATCAACTTCTTTAAAAGCCTTCATCTTCTTCGTCCCAAATCGATTATCGTGATACTCCTTCTGCAATTGTTGAGCCCACTCCATACGTACCATGGCCACAACTTGAGCCTCCTCCAACTCCAACAATTATTGAAGTCTTGATTTGATAGCTTTTGCTCCATTCGTCCTCTTTAACCTCCATTGGATAATTAAGCAGATCGTCAAATCAAATTGAATTGGAAGTTTTGACTCGACATCATATATCATACGGAAAGGTGAGTATCGTGTTGATATTTTTCAAGTTGTCCGATACTCACACAAGATATCATGTAGCCTCTTGTCCCAATTTTGCTTGCTCCCATCCATGTCTGCATCCTTGGTCAACATCATGCAAAGTGTATAATTGGTTCGATCTTCTAATCCGTTAACATTGGGTTTGTAGGAAGTAGTCACTCTTGCCTTGATGGAGAAATGATCTAACATGGCTTGTTGTAACCAATCTTGGTTAGTCATAGTTAGTTTAGCCAAAGCGTAGAGTGGTCACTAGATCACAAAAAGACAAGATAGTGGTGTGCACTATCCAAAAAGTAAAAGGGTAAATGACGAGGTGGCTACCATGCATTGGTGGATCACATTGTGTGCTAGACGTCTGTTAGGAATTGGTTAGGATAAGATAACAAAACATGCAACCTACGCATGTTAGCCATGTGGCATAGTTTGGATTTCGGACTCCTCTAGTCCTACAATATATAAAGCAAGGAGAGGTCTTGAGAAGACCATCTATCATCTTGGAAGTCATTCCGAGTCATTGCTTCAAAGTTACAATGGTATCGAGAAGCAGGCTTATTGTTCCTATGAGTGTGGATCACCCCTCTTGGAAGAATAGTCTGGGTTGGTACAATTATTTGAGGAGAGAGAGTGCTTGTTAGAGGCCGGGCAAAGGGCCATTGAGCCGCAAGTAGTGGAAGGGGGGTTATTGTGGGTGCAAGTTATGGATGGGGGAGATAGAATAGTACCGAGATTCCCATTTCTTAATCCTTTTCATGTCAAACCTGTTATACATTGAGAGAGCAAGGTTGACTCAAGATTTGGTTTATCATTTTGGTGCCAACTTCATGGACCAAGTGATGAGATCTCGAGATCCTGTTATCTTACCTATAGTCACCTACGATGTTACTTGGGATCTCACGATTTACATTTTAGTTTAGAGATGGACCTCAATAGACCACCACCGGTGAGATTCAACACACGGTGTGAAATCTATTGTGTGTATCATCCTAAAGCTATGTTTCGAAGCCTAGTTATTAGAAACTTTGGAGAGAAGTATTACCATGAGGTGATAGCATCACCTATTCCTTTTGTGTTGCCAATCTTGAGAAATTGGAGAGTGTTCATCTTAACCCTATACCGAGAGAGAGAGTGGACGGAGACGAATCATGGAGAACACTTTGAGAGAAATGATTCAGAGTTGAGAGATTTGAGAAAACGCATTTGAGCAAAGTCGACTCAAGTACAAGAGTTAGCTCAAGAATTAACAAAGCAATCAAAGCGAGAGGAATGGAAAATGAGAGAATGAGAGAAACTCCAATGGAGATGGAGACGTCACCATCCATGGTGGAAAGTGAAGAAACAATGAGAGCCCGTGCTCTTGAAGCCCAAGTAGCACAACGAGCAAGAGAGCTAGATCTTCAGACATCCATGATTTTGAAGATGACAAAAGCTTGTAAGATAGAACCTTTCCTATAGAAGTCGAACCATGGGAGTTTTGGAAGGTTGGATTGAGAGAATGGAGTATCATCTTGCTTTGTTCAATATCAATGATCACATTGCATGTCTCTTTTTTGTTCGTATTTTGTTGTTGGAGAAAGCATCTACTTGGTTTCGTGGTTGGATGATGGAGCTCAATGAGTCGCCAACAAAGTTACTTGGAGTGCAATGAAGCGAGGTCTTCTTCAGAATTTTCAAGCGCTTGATCCCATCATCACGGCACGGATGAGGTTGTGGAAACTTGAACGTAAGGGAAGTGTGGAGGAGTACATTGAGGAGTTTCGAGATCTTCGAATTCAGATACGAGATATGAGTGGAGTCAAGCCCTTGATTTATTGAAGAGAGGATTGAAGAAAAAAGATTCAACATGAGGTGATTCGGGACAATCCAAGCAACTTGAACGAGGCTATTGCTTGTGCACAACGAATGTCCAACGCTTATCACAACGGTGGAGAGGTATCGACGCTTCCCTCAAATCAATACTATGGACCCATGCCTATGGAGTTGGGCAATATAAGGAGGAGAGAAGATTTCATTCCAAGGGGAGTGAACGCACAAGGAGGAGATCGTCGCAACTCGAATCCTCATCGAGAAGAAAATTCAAGAGGAGGAGACGGAGTGGAGGGAAGACGAGAAATGAGGCAAAGGCTATAATTGTGGAAGATTAAGTCACATTGCCATGAATTTCCGCATCCGAAGTTCCGGCAAGAGGAGCTAGACCCCCATCGACGAGCCCTCAACAATCTTGAAGGTGGAGACGAAGTGACCGATGGAAACCTCGAAACGACGAGCACCAAGAATCTTGCCTCGCGGCCTTACCGGGTTCGATGAAAAGGAGGAAGGGCGAGGGAAGGAAGCACAAACATGAGGTAAATGGTCTGAGAAAGAAGGAAACATGTTTGATTGTGACGGATGGCGAGATAGAAGGAGTAAAAGTGAGAGTATTGATTGATCCAGGAGCTACAGAAAATTTCCTATCTCGATCTATTGCTATAAAGTTGGAATTAGCTTTAGAGAAAGATGAGAGTGAAAAGGTAGAGTTGCCAAACGGGCAAACAGAGAGCATTGAGAGCATTCCTAGGAAAGTGGAGTTGAAGATTGGGCAATACAAGGAATCGTTGGAGTGGAGAGTAATTCGATTAGCTCGCTATGATGCTATTTTGGGTATGCCTTGATGGAAAAAATATAATCCCGAGGTAGATTGGTGAAGGAAGATAGTAAAAACTATGAGTTGGAGGATCTTTGGAGATAGACTTAGATCAGACACAAAAACTTACCTCTCTATGTGATAGGAAGAACCGCTATCATCACAAAGATGTATGTTTTTGGGCCTAATAAGAGATGTAAGCGCCCAAAAGAGCAATCTTTTTATACATGAGGAGTTAACTTGTATCTTGAACGAAGTTTCAAGATGTTTTTCCGTATGATTTGCCTCCGGTTTACCACCAAGAAGGAGAGTGGATCACAAGGTAGAGATCTTACCATGAAGTTCACCTCCTTGTAAAAGTCCCTATCGACTTGCACCGAACGAGTGGGAGGAATGCAAGGCACAATTGGAAGAGTTGTTGGAGAAAGGGTTTATCCAACCTAATGTGTCACCATATGGAGCTCCAAAGATTGTTCGTGAAGAAGAAGGACGGCTCCATGCGGATGTGCATGGACTATCGTGCTCTAAAATCAACAACGGTGAAAAACAAGTATCCATTACCGCGAATGGATGACTTGTTTGATCAACTTCATGGAGCTAAGTATTTCACCAAACTCGATCTTAGAAGCGGATACAATCAGATCGAGTGGCGGATGAAGACATACAAAAAGACGACTTTTAGAACTAGATATGGTCATTTTGAGTATCTAGTTATGCCATTTGGTTTAACCAATGCCCCTGTCACATTCATGGGACTGATGAATGATATTTTTCATAATATCTGGATAAATCAGTGATTGTGTTTTTAGATGATATCTTGATATATAGCAAGTCCTTACAAGATCATCAAAAACATCTACGAGAAGTACTCCAAGTGTTGAGAGAAAATAAGCTCTATGCTAAGATGTCAAAATGTGAGTTTGGCAAAAACGAAGTAGATTACTTAGGCCATAGAGTTAGCGCTGATGGCATCCAAGTCATGAGTGACAAAGTGGAAGCCATTCAAAATTGGACTGCCTGCAGAATCGACTCAACTACGTAGTTTCTTGGGTTTAACCGGCTTTTATAGAAGGTTTGTGGAAGCTTTTGCTCGTATTGCTCAAGCTTTAACAAGTCTCTTAGGCCAAGGGCAGAAATGGCAAAGGGGTACACTCAAGAGATTGCATTTCGGGCTTTGAAAGATGCGCCTACATGCACCAATCCTTAAATGGTACGAACTCCGGTAGACCAACAAAACTTGCTACGGATGCATCGGTGTGGCGCTTGGAGGAGTGTTACAATAGGAGTGGAAAGATGGATGACACCCAATTGCTTTCTTTTCACGGAAACTTTTGCCGGCGGAGCAAAATTATCATACCACATAGAGGGAGGAGTTAGCCATTGTCTTGGCTACTAAACATTGGAAGCACTATCTCGGAGATAAGGAGTTTGTGGTTGAGATGCACCACAAGCCTTTGGTTTATTTAGAAACTCAAAAGGACCTCTCCAAGCGGCAGATTCATTGGGCTGAATGGCGGCAATTTCAACATGAAGATCGTGTATGTGGAGGGGAAGAAGCAACTTGCCGATGCATTGACACGAATGCCATGCATTAATCACATCACCGAGGTGAAGATTCACTCGAATGGTGGGAGAACCCGAATCGAGCTACCAAGGAGGATGAGGAGATTGCACAAGCCCTTCAAAGGTCGAAAGATATTTGGAACGGGGATTGGCGTTCTACAAGGGAAAGATCCTGGATACCTCGGATGTTGCCCTTCGCATAACAAGATAGAGGAGGCACATGATTCAAATTATTGCGGGCCATGTAGGAGTGGAGAAGACCATTGAAGGCGTCCAAAGGGTATACTTTTGGCCAAAACTAAGAGAGGACATCACCGGCTATGTTCAAGTTGTGTGGCTTGTCAACAAAATAAGGCTAGCAATCGAAACCAAATGCGCCTACTACAACCTCTACCAACACCGACTAGAAGATGGGAGCACGTCAAGATGGACATTGAATGTGAGTTACCAATGACGTCTACGGGTTATGATTCAATAGTCGTTTTTGTGGATAAATTGAGCAAGATGATCCATATTAGGCCCACAACAAAGACAAGCCATCGCACCAACTTGCTCGAATTTATATGGATGCAGTTTTTGCTCAACATGGCTTAGCTAGAGTGCTCATCACCGATAGGGGCACTCAATTTACTAGCATGTTTTGGAAAACTCTATTTGGGCTATTCAAAACAAAACTAGCCATGTCCACAGCTTATCATCCTCAAACAGATGGGCAAACTGAAAGAGCAAACAGTCCACGGTTTATTGGACCTTTCTTGATTGTCCAACAGATTGGAGAAGTTGCCTACAAGTTAGAGTTGCCAACACACATGAAAATACATCCCGTTTTTCATGTGTCTCTCTTGAGGAAGTATACCCCACGATCTCCTTCATGTGTACAAATTTAAACCTTCCCAATTAATGCCATCTTTCTCTTCTTCATAATTTTGTCCCAAGACCTTTGCCCAATATTCCGGTCGTGCTCTCATCCCAATTGGATGTGTCATTTTTCCTCATCGTATTTCCTCTCACAGCTCCGGACCAATGAAGTCTCATCGTCATGACAAGAATGTTCTATCCAGGTTTTTAAGCCTCAATATTTCCGTCGATATCCAATCCACAATCAAAATCGATGGTCGTATTCGTCCCATTGGTATTTTGCAAGCATGTGGCAGCTTAATTCTTGTTTGTCCCAACATTTCTCTTGTTCCCTTCTTCTTCATTGTTCTATCGCTCTATTTTTTGGCACACCGTTGAGCAAGTCCTTGTTTTGTGCCTGTGTTCCCGCCGTTCCTTTTGCTCCAATGTATTACAAATAACCTTGTGACTATCCAAACACGAATGAACATCATACTCATATTCGGACAAGCACCTTAAAGTCCCAAATTAGTATGAATGCAAACTCACGACAGACAAATATAAATATTTTATCATCTAAACAAAAAAATTAGACTAAATTATTTGTTTTTATGCCCCTACATCATGATTTTACGAGTATGTGAGATTTTAATAATTCTCACAATTTATTGGAGGCTCAGGGATCAACTAGTTAAAAGTTGAGTAGCTTAAAGAAGAAAAATGTTTTCTTATCCAAATGTAATATTCAACACATAAGAATAAAATACATCATTAGAGAGGAATATTTTTTTATTTAAGTCAATTTCTAAAAGAACAAGTAAATACATTACAGATAGTGTACTTTGTAGTTGTTACCTTCTAGAGTTTTGGTATTTGAGGGTTGTGATGTATGGTTTGGAAGGATCATGTGCATAATTGTATGTCATATCAAACAAACATTGATGATACTATGGATCCAAGCCTTACAATTGTGCGGGCAAGCTTAAGATCCATGTTATGAGGATTAACTAATGGAGTAGTCAATATATTGACTTGTGTTTCTTATTTGAGAAGATGATATATGTCATGTTTGTATAATGCGGTGTCTAGTGGGTTATGGAGATGTCCTGAGTGCGGTTAACATGCAAGCTAGTTTTACTTTTACATGGTATGGATTACAAATAGGTGACTAATGATGGGATATTGTAGTATCCGGCCTCTTGATCTTAGTCCCACAAATGTCACTTAATGTTAATGGACTAAATGACTACCTTATTGTGATGCGATATGTATGTGCACAACAACTGTCATGACTTATATATGAGCACCTAGAGTTAAGTAAGAATTGTAGGGGCATAGTTGGATGAGTTGATAGGATTTTTTTTGTATTTTGGTAATAAAGTGTTATATTCAGGGGAAAGAGAAGTGTATTCTTATGAATATGAGTAATTTGGAAGTGTTTGCATAATGTAGGCAGTCACATGAGCGGAAGAGTGAGTTAGGGTTGTCACAGTGTTGAGCGGTTGCAGGAGATAGTTTTGGCGGGTCGTATAATTGTGTGCCAAAAACTTGCAGAATCAGTAAGAACAAGAAAACAAGCAAGCATTTGATGTCGCGACAAAGAATGATGAGACTACCTACAATGTGCAAGGTGCCGATGGGGAGAATTCATCCACTTATCTTGATGGCGGATTGGATGTCAGCAGAATTGCTGAGACTTAGAGAATTGGGAGGTGCCTTCTTGTCGTGGCATTGGGATTACGTGTGCCAGAATTTGTGGAAGGAGTTGAGAAGAAGGAAAGCAATTATCTCATTGGGGAGACGAGCATAACCGGAACAATGGGATGCAAGGCCAAGGCACTTGGTCGTAATTATGACAAAGACAAAGATGGTGTGGATTTGGAAGGGTCGGCATTGCACACCGGATTCAACTTCGACGAGAGGAAGTGGTTTAATCCCAGAGAGCGGAAGAGATCGAATGGTTACAAGATCAATCTTATCAAGGATGTATTAAGAAGGAAGGTCGCCTTCACGTTAAACCAGTTATTCTCACTACTTACGGGAACATGCATAAGGTGAGGATTGTAGAAGGGTTCGTGGGAGGATCCATTCAAGTCAATTGGGGAGAGATCTTTGCAAGGAATGTTCAAGCGATGCTTGCTAAGTTGAAGGAGGATGAGAAGGATGTGGTGTATATTTCTTCTTTTCTGATGAATTTATACAGACGCTTGGAGTGGTTAATTCCAAAGGAGCGGCACCTATATCGTTTGGAGTCGGATTTTCAGATATTGAGATGGAGAATGACGATGCCAATAGTGGGTCTATGCGGAGTATTGGAGGTCTGGCTACACCGGCACCCGAAGGTCAGATTATACTGGAAGATTCATACTCGGATGCAGTGGCTCTAGAGTTTGTTAGGAGTAAGAAGAGACTGGCAGAGGAAGGAAGTTTTCATCCCAGTCCCCCGAAGAAGAAATTGAATATGGGGAAATGCATAGAAGAGGTTGGTTTGCCCAAGATGTCTCGACCAAAGATGATGGCGGTGAAGCCGGGATCAAAAGCTTCTAAGAAGCTTGCAGAACCTTTGGCTTCAATGATGAGGTTGTCCCAGAATCTACAAGAGGTGGTAATTCCGGTTCTGATAGAGTTAAGTGAGATGGATCCAATGTATATGCGAGGATGGGACCCCCACGCTGACTGATACATGAACCTAATTCATATGATGAATCGACTCGCTATAGGGTAGGATGATCAAACCGATACTATTCAGCAATTGATAGAGAACGTGGACAAGTTGTCCAAGCAGAAAGCTAAATTGGAGAAGAAGATGCAGCTGTCAAAGAAGAAGTATGCTGAGATTTATTGTATTCGGGAGGTGAAATTCATCGAAAAAGAGAATTTACAACTACGCAAGATGGTGCAAGACCTAAAATGACGGTTGAATCATGTGGATGTAGAGGCACGAGGCAGGTTGAAAACCCTCACCAATAGGTGTGTGTAACACTTATTTGCTCGGTGACATTGTAGAGGTGCAGCGGTTGAATCAGTTGGTGTCCGTAATGGAAAATCTAGGAGACTCCAAGGAGCGTCGGAAAGAGATGTATAGAGCTTTGGGACGAGATTTCTAGGAATCCATGACGATACATCGACAAGAGATTGCAGCAGATGTACAAAAAATAAAGTTAAAAATCGACACATTTACGTGAGAGGCGGAGGTACAATTGTACGGCTTAGATGGACAGAATAGATTTCAGAGAGAGCGATCCGTGTAGGTGGCGGTTAGGAGTAGCACTTAGGAATTCATGTATAAATAGGAGTAAAATGACTAGTTGCGGATCTCTTTTCCTTGCAAGTGTTCAATTCAATTGAACTGCAAATTGTAGCCATGGTAGAACAAGCGCTTGCAGAGCTGATGTGTGTGACAATAAGCTATCATGGTATTCGTCCACGAGCTGTGTCTGCGTAGTGCATTCAGAAAAACTTCAACAAGTGTATTGTCTCGACTGAGGCTTGTAAGAGAAGAGATCCCCATTTATGAGTAAACAAATTTGGCAATGCAAACTTGTGTCTTGTGAATTGGTGGGATTGATAGTGATTGGTGTAGACTTTAGTGGAGTCTTATACTTGTGCTCTTCGGACTCAGCTTGATAAGTATTCTTTTTGAAATTTGAATTTTTACTTTAATATAAGATCAAAATGTCTTATAATTATTATAAATAAACTAAATTAATATTTTTAGTCATAACACAAGATTTTTAAAACATTGTAATCCCATGAATCAAACTCTAATTGTATTCTATTTGATTTTTACGTCAAACCAAATTTCTCTTCAATAGTTATTTTTGAATCATCTCCCTTTAAATATTTTTTTGAAAATGTCAACATAAATAATAATCAAGGTTGGATAGTTATCCAACTTTGATTATTATATCACAACCATTCAATCATAACCATTCATAAGTATGTAATCTTGATCATAAGATTGCATGAATCAACAATTTGTAGGTCCACTATATATAGGATAATTTTAGTATATAGATTAACCTTTTATACATAATATGATAATATATCTACATACATATATTTTATAAATAAAATCACATAATTTAAAAAATAATTAAAATTTAAAAATTTTATTATATAAATATGATTTTTTAAAATTTATTTTTGAATTAAATTATATTTTAAATATAAAATAATTCATATTTAATATTTTTATTTAAAAAATATTTTAATATTATATATATATATATAATCAATAATTAATCTTATTGAATTATTAGATTTGACTCTAAATATTTAATCAATAAATTTTATGATTATATCAAACTTAAAATACCACAACTCTTGAAACATGTATCCCATGGTGAGATCTTTGAATGAACTTTTGTGTTGAAGTCAAAGTTGTTACTTCAAATTTTTAACTATGTCGTGCACATACATACTACATCACAACGTACATCGATGTCACAGCAAACATCACAATACATAGATTGTATTCCACAAACACACTCTGCTCATAACCATTTGTGTAAAAGAGAGATTACAATCGATATAACCATAGCATTGTTAGGATACCTAGAGCTCAAGGGGTACATCTTGAGCCATAGGTCTCCTAACAATACTATAGGCTCTAATGTCACGTATAGTGTGAATGACACTAATTGCACTACCAACTCTAAACTGCTATATTTGCTCATGCTTGCACATTCTCGTAATAGCATGGTAGTGCATTACTAAAGTGAATTAGATTTGTTCCCAAGGGAATAAGGTACTCAATAAACCAAACATGAAGAGTAATGTGCATTTAGGTGTATTTATCTACTCTAGACATTTCACAAATAAAATTTAAAATTATTTTATAATTTTAAAATAATAATTAAATTAAAATTTATTATCAAAAATAACATCAATATTTTAATTTGAGTGTAGTTGTTGGTGAGTGTGTGCTCAAAATTTTAAATACAATTTATAAATATTAACTTTACAATTAAAAAGTTTATGAAAGCAATATTGTATGTTAAAATATCTGATAGGTTAAATAATGATCATACATTCATTTTTTTTAGTGCAAAAACAAGTAGAAGTAACTTATAAAAAAATGAATTTTTACAATAATATTTTTACAATATCATTTTATATCATTTTTTAAGCAATAAAAAATTTAATTTGATTAAATTTAAAAAATGAAATAAATTTTCTCTTTCCAAACATATGCACTCTTTGAGTTAGATGTATGAGAGAAGATAATAATGCTTTCATACTATGCTATGTACTAAAAGGATGCGAGATTATAAATAAAAATATAAATATAAAAAACAAATTTTTATGATAATGTCTCATGAAACCTAGTTCCTTGCAATCTTTTTTCTCAGTAAATTTATCAGAACCAGCGTGTAAGTTTATTGTAGCGAGTGTGAGTTTACTGTAGCGAGTGTGAATTTACTGCAGTTGCTACGTGTCATTTCTTCTGGATGCTTTTGAGGCCCATATGTAGGAAGATTCAATTAGGGTTTAGTGATTCCTTGCACTTTGCAACAAATTTTTCTGTTAAGCTGTTAGTTTACGACTAAAAATCAAACAATTTTCTCAACTTATACTAATAGAGTCTCATGAGCAATGTTTTTTGATTCAATAGTTTATGACAAAAACATCAGCAGCCTAGAGAAATTCAATTTATCAAAACTTCCTTTAGATAAACTTTATTTTTTATTTACTGTTCGCTGGGGGTAAACATTTAGAATACAACACTTGCCAGCTATGCCATGGAGAAGTCTCCACTTGGAATTGCATCCCTGGACACCTGAAGGTACTGCACACCATCTCATAAATGTCATATACTATGCCGAATTCACAGATATTTCATGTGGACTAATCCAAGTATACTTGCATTCTTTACACATAAGTCAGAAACATTAGAGCGTCAACTGTTATAAAGAATACCCAAAAAGTCCATTATCATTTTGATTATGTTCGTTCTCTTTGAAAATAATAACTTGTACCATATTTTTTCTTAGTTTAAAATTAATTACAGCACAATATTTTCGGCGGGATCACGTGGACGGACTGGAAGAAACCAGGATTATTGTATCAGATCTTGCTAGGAAAAACGCATTTCGCACCACTCCAAACATATTGGATGGAAATAATTCTCATATATTGGTCGAGGTGAGAGAATAATGAATTATTGCTCTAATCTCCAGGGTTCCGTGGACATAGGGCATGTCCATGTCATCCTGCATAGTAGTAAAACAAGATGTTGGAACTCGCTGTATTGACTAGCCCCATCCATCTGCATTTGGGGCCTAGCCCCATCTTACTACTTTGGTTTCATCCATGTAGGGCTTGATGGGGTCTTACCATCTTTTTGCTATATATTTCTTACTTGTGAGTCTGTATTGACTATCAAAGTATCCTGTAACTGCTTAAACTCTAATCAGACTCCACAGAAGAGAATTCCGGGATCCGCTCCAATAAGGTACTTCTGCTATCTCTTCTATGCACGGATCTAGGATATCACCGGATAACTATTGGGGTTCATGATGAAGCACCTGGTAAATAAATGACCCGTTTCGAATAACATTTATCTGAGGAAGGTTGAAAAGTCTCTGAAAAAAAACTATTGTGGCCACATTATATATGATTTTATTTTTAAAAGTGTGCTACTGTGTAATGCGAGAATACTTGGTCATCAGAGGTCCTACTGAGAAATCATTTGAAGTTGATGCTGTAGAACAAGTCAACTATGAGCGAGGGTATCTCCAGAACCGTAAAGGTGCAATCCTCACATGCTACAATAGCAGCACCAGGAGGATATTGCATGTCGCAGAAATGTCGAAACTTTTGGGACGTTAAACCGTTGTGTGCATCATGCAAACGTGGTGGAGGCTACTCTTCTTCTCTGCTACGGTAGCCAGCAACCGCGAGTTCCATTATGTAACACATGAAGCCCTACGCAATCCACAAGCGTCTAGTTTCTCATGCAAAAGTATCCTAAAACATGATTTCCAGCCGCATCATTCTGATTTCTCATGCAACATCAATTCGAAATCGAGTAATGTCAGTGAGAGACAGCCCATTGAGCACCTGCCATGACACAAATAAAAAAGTGTTCGATTTTCAAGGCAAAGTAACAAGTTTCTCGTCTACAGTGGGCTTCTGTTCTGAATACACCAAAAATCGCATCACATATGTGATGCGGCGACAAGACTCTCCAAATGTAGTGCTTGTTGAAATAATCTCCAGCTACAGCATCCTGAAGAATCAGAGCTGGATGTTCAGCAGTCTTGCTTTTTCCTTACAACGTTCAGTTCAGAGGTCTGCGAGTACAATTTTCGAATCGATGGAACCTCAGCATGGAGCCCAACTATGTAAAATTTTACATCCCATTTCCTTTTTTAATATATCTTGATATCCCTTTCTAGCAGAGAGCTTTTTATATAATGTTGCACATTCAAGGTGGAGAAGAATCTGAGAATATGTAGGCCACGATGAAGACAACCTGATGAAATTATGCAAGCGATGAAATAATGCCATAACATAAAAATCCAAAAGACCAGAATGGAGGAGAACTACTACTCATTGCAATCTGTCATATTCCGAATCGGGAATATAAGGAACAGGTGATTCAGAAGGTGCTGGTAAGAAGTGGTGTAAGATATAGGATCTGAGACCCGTGAAGGAACTAGTGGCCTCGAACAAGTTACAACAGATTTGCTTTCCACATCTTTATCGCTTTCTTTTGTGGATGGATGC
This sequence comes from Marchantia paleacea, assembly GCA_014180765.2. Classification (NCBI taxonomy): domain Eukaryota; kingdom Viridiplantae; phylum Streptophyta; class Marchantiopsida; order Marchantiales; family Marchantiaceae; genus Marchantia; species Marchantia paleacea. The sequence continues at coordinate 2,360,782 of MUAA02000035.1, read as the reverse complement.
ATAGCTCAGACTCGGGATTAGATGGGACCACTCCCAAACTCCAACACAATGTCCTGCATAGATAAGAACCAAAGCGGGGAAGTGCATTCATTTTTTATATACGGGAAAATCATATATGCAGGCACATATGGAGAGTCAACCTCAACAAGTTGCAGCAGGCGCGTAGTCAATCACAAATTATGTAAAAGGTTAATGGAAAAGCTGGGGATAAAATGGGGACAAAAGTGGTGCGCGGGGCAGTAGGGTGCTTAGGAATTGGACTCTTGTGAGCCCGGGAATCCCTTGAGATTCCTTCCATACGGTCCAAATATCCTCCCCTAATCGACGACAAAGTCTTCCCACTTGTGCACTCCGGACAAGCCCGGACCCGGCGCAGCGAAAGGGCTCGCTCTGCGTGAGACAGCGTGTAAGAAGAAACATGACTCCGGAGCCTTTCAGCGCCTCGGGGGTTTAGAGGCAGACGCCAAAGTAAGATAAGGATTTCCAAAGTGGAGGACAGGACAGGACACGATGTGTGTCGCACAAGTCTCCGGACGAGCTGCCCGGGGCAGCGTGAAAGAAACAGGAGGACGTTCAAGACCTTTCCACAACCCCAGACCTCCATGGAGACAGACGCCGCCGAAGTGAGATGAGGAGGATTTCCCTAGTGGAGGACAGGACATTCGCCTGTCGCACAAGTCTCCAGGCGATCTAGGAAATGAAATAAACGACAGGATTGCGAAATTGGAGATCACGTTCCAGACCCTTCGAGAAGAAAAGGAGGTCTTCTTGGGCCACTGCATTTAGCGGGAGATTCCTCCTATAGGACAATGCATGCCCACCTAGTGTAGTTAGAGGGAGAGAGGATAGGGCGGGGAGGGAACCAGAGACTGGTAAGGATGTCCTTAATGGGGGAAAACCACTATTGTTTGCGAGCGACTACATTACTGACTTGGGGAAGACTGACGGCCTGCCCGCCCATATGGAGGAGCAGAGGGCCTTGACTACAAATATCCTAGGCAGAGGACAATGCATGCCTACCACGAGCAAGGAGCAGTCCTGGTGGAGGAAGATCTGGGCTCCCACGGTGGCGGACTTCTGTTCCCCTTGACGACGCCGGCCGGTAGGGAGGGAGAAGCGGGGAGAGTCGGGAGGAGGAGGTGGGGGAGCGTAGGGTAGGGTAGGAGTCCGGTGCGGGAGGGGAGGACAGTTCAAATCTCCTCGTCGCAGGACATGTCGTACGAAGTGAGGGGGAGAAGACCTTTGTACAGGGTCAGTCGTACAGCGCATCGTCCGATGCGTCCACTACTATCCATTGTTCAAACTGATCAGGTGATGGTCAATTTAGAGTCGTGTCAAAGGTGGTAATGTGCTCGACCTGGAGAATCCTTATTAAACGTGGATTAGTGGGGATAGCATGATTAGAAAGAGGTAAAAGTCTCTGTTATTACTGGAGGTGGAGGTTACTGCAGATCACTTACGAAAATCAGGAGACAAGTTGGGGGGAGGGAGAATAATTTCCGTATGCAGAGGACTGTTATGACCAGTGTATGAAGCGGCAGGCTGCTAATGGATCCGTTAAGTGGCCTTATTAAGAACAGCCCGGCGATATTTAGCCTAATTAATTAACACCGACATCCGGTGTAAGCTCTGACGTCGAGGAAATGATTTCCCAAATTAATGTCCAGGACACTCGGTACGATATAAGAGACACAATATTGGGAAGAAAATTCCTTCACGCAGGACATTATGTCAGCCACCATGTCAGAAAGAGGTGCCAGGGGAGGGCATAACCCCGCGCGAAAAGGGAGAAATTCCTGGTCCAGAGCAACTCTCTGCGCTACGTTCGCGCTTGTGCCTTTTTCAAACCAGAGCCGTGACAGTTGGGAAATGGAGGCAAAGTTCGTAAGTTGGAGAGCTGCAGCGTGCATCGAGCACCAATAAACATGGAGATCACGAAAATCCGGTCGCGGGATGGCGGACGGTACATTGTACGGATATCCGTGGGCTAATGATCGCTCGAGAATTCACATGCCCGCTACGTCCGAAGCCCCGATTGGCCAATTCGGTCGCTTTGGGTGGTTGGATATCGGGACCGGGGCGGGACAGTGACGACGACCCTGACCGCTTCTTGACGTTTGCGATGAAGAAGAGGATTCTTGTCGCCAAGATATCGTCGTGTCCTAGAGCGGCGTCTGCACGACGGAAGCGGGTGAGCGGGGCTAGGCAGGGCGGGGTGGGGCTGTGCTCGAACGAAACGGGAGCGCGAGAGTGGCGGCAAATCAACGCAACGATGCGCAAGGGGTTGGGAGAGAACGATCGAGAGACAGGGGCGGGGGCGGGGGCGTGCACAACCAACACAATGAGACGCAAGTTGGAGCGAGAATCGTGTCGTCGCTTATCCAGGCGGAGAGTTAGGCGTGCTCCTTACTTTAAAGTATGTCTGCAAGTTGATGCTTGTTTGTTCTGGAGTTTCCACCAGTCCACATGAGCTGCCTTTGCCATTCTCCATAATTTGAGCGGTTGACGCAGCTCAGCCCCAGCCCGACCCAGCTCCGCCAGCGAGCCAGCCCGGCAGCAGAAGCAGCTCCCTGCTTTGAGAGCCAGCCAACCTCCCCCAGCCGCAAGTGGGCTAGGTGATAGCTAGACCAGAGACACTCGACAACTTGTTGTTTGTTGTTGGGTTGGATGTGAATTTGTGAATACGCTTTGCCATGGCAGTTATGTTCCAAAATCACTGTAGATTTAGTCGAGCAAGTGAATAATCGACAATTACTGTACGTGCATGTCAGCATCGACAACGTATCGTATGCGAGTTATGTGATACTCATGGACTCGGGCAAAGTCGGGGCCTACAACGAGAATTTTGAGGTCAGGCCAAATTGTATGCCGGAGGTTGTGAACTACGAGAGAGGTCAGGGCTTAAAAAAATGGGGGAAGAGGAGAAGATAGAGAGAGAGGTTTGAAGTCTTCGAGACTCGTGTAGGGAACGGGGGTAATAAAAGGCTCGGTGGTCAGTTACTGCCAGGGCCTTCAATCTAAATTAGTGGTTCCATAAATGTGCAGGCGAGCATCTGCAGCGATGGCGCCAGCTTTCCAGACTGGGCCACAGGAGGCCTTCTCTAGCGGCCCCCCGGCCTAGCTAAGCGAGAGAACTAGATCAGTGAAGTTCGGGAAAGGAAGGGAGGGGATGGTGGTACGTCGACATATTGAAGTCAATCGGTGAATCGAGTTTTGTTCGAACGGAACAAATTTACGAAACTGGACAATTCAAACACTCGGTTGCAGGCCGCAGCGGCCTAGGGATGGATACCGGATGGGACCCACAGGCGAATAAGGAACAATCTGTGACCACACTTAAAGCTCGGTGACTGATCGTGCTACCACTGGGCATGGTGTGCAACGGGAGAGGGCGGCGCAGTTATATCTCATGGGCCTTTCTTCCGTGTTCAAGAGCAAGACTTGGACATGATGCCAAGCGGATGAAGTAACATCACGCCTGACGGGGTCTTATTTGGACACTCAATATATCCGCTGACAGTCTACGAAGGCAGAAAAGAAATAGACTTACGGTCATGGTCGAGATACCCCCGACACACTAAAGATGGCGCATATCACCACTGCCGTGGTTATTCAGAGCCGAGCCACTTGCAAGTGTCCATAACCATGGCGCGGTAATAAAACGGGGCAAACGACGACGACAGCAGAGGCCCCAGAGGGACTGTGATCGCTGATAGCTGAGCCCCACCCGCTTGAGGACGAGGGAGAGGGACTCGACCGGGGGGAGCGGCAACCAGGAAGAAACGCCCCGGGGGCTCAGACAAACAACACGTGCACATCGAGAGGGTGACGTAGAGACGCGCAAACTGCAGGCAGCAGGAGACAGTGAAAAGCGAGGGGGGAAGGGGGGGAAGTAAGTAGACGAGGGGGAAACGAGATTCACGGGCAGCGATGACAAGTCGGATGGTCCGAGAGACTGAATGAACAAAGTTGCGATGACCGGTGGCATATTTATTGTATTACAAGGATGTGGCAGCTTCTAGCGAGAAGCTCGAAAAATTGGTCTTACTTGACTGACTGACTGCTTGCTAACCATGATGATGAATGTTGCGGTCTAAGTGAAAACTCTACCTTCTCTATGCAAGAACCCTCGTGCCATCAGGACTCGAGGCCTCGGTCATGAACCGTTGAGTACCTCTCTTTCCCCACTGCAGCTTTAAAGCGATTGGCACTAAAATACAGTGTTTAATAGTGTAACCTCTCTCTCTCTCTCTCTCTCTCTCTCTGACGGGGTGGTGCCTTCTTCTCATGGCAAAACCCTTTCACGCAAAAAAGGAAACGGGGCCCCAAAGAATTTGTCGTCGGATATCTCTTCTCTACACTACTTGGATACCCAAATCTGAAGGTACTCAGAATAAGCTAATAAATTACAGGATTGCCTCTGTCTCCAAGGTCCCCAAGGATAACAACAGAAGCAAAAAAGATATCTACTAAATGGACAAAGACTGTTGCTGCAGCATCGGAAGCGATCGTAGAAAATAAGATCGTCCAGATTGAATCCGAAATTATACCAAATTCAGAGGCTTCTTATAATTTCTTCCATTCGAATCGATTCGATCGAGAGTGCGTTTCCGGTTTCAGCCGTTAATTCTAGCCCTGACCAATTTAGCCAGGGTCTCCTGAGCGGAGATGGTGTCCGGGTGCTCGGCTCCGAGCATCACCATTCGGATGCTTATGCAGGTCCGGCACAGCTCTTCGCCCGCATCGCAGAGGCCTCCTCGGAGCAGCAGCTTGGCGCGAGTCTCCAAGAGGTGCGCCTTGAGGAGCGTCAGATCATGCCAGACGTAGTCGTCCACCTGATGGGACCTTCCTTTGGCCCTGCGCCACCAGAAGGATTTGTCTCCGATTTGCGAGACGAACGACTTCTCGATGTCGTCCAGGCCGTTGAAGCACAAGTGCAGCAGCTCCAGCGCGGCCTGGCACCGCGTGAAGGTGGAGAAAGTTCTGAGCGCCAGCGGCAGCACCACCTTCCTGGTGAACGAGAGCAGCTCCGGCACGCGCAGCTCCACCGTCACGGGATCGTTCCCGAAGCGCAGCACTAGAAAACACGCCGCCCAGAATTGCTCCAGATGGAACGCTAAAACCCCACTCTTCCTTACCCCCTGGACCACGGCTTTGGCAGCCGCGACGCCCCCTCTCCTTCTGAGAAAAACCTGAATCACGTCGCTGAAATAAACGCACCCTTGCCTCGTAGCCCGTCGTGCAATCCCGTACTGAATCAGTAGATACGCCGCCTCGCCACCGGCCCTCCGAGATTTGGATGCCATACAGCACGAGAAAACTACGCCCGTGCAGCTCCGCCAGCATTTACAAAGGGGCGATTTTTCTCGATAGGTAGATGCGGCCTGGGCTAGAAGATCGAAGGGGATCGGGATGGGGGCAAACCAGCCCCCGACCAGAGCCATTTTGGAGGCCAGCTTGACGGGTCCGCTGCTGCTCTCGAGCAGCGCCATACAAACGTTCAATAATCTGAATAAATGGGGGTTATTTCTGAGCACCTCGTCCTCCCGATTCCGCACGTCCGTGATGCCCTCGGCCTTGCCCATGAGCTCGAGCAATTCCGACGGCATTATGTGCAGCTCAGCCAGCAGCCTGCTCACGATCGCCAGGCCGAGGGTCAGGCGGGCGAGCTTGTCGTCGATGTCTCGAAGCACCTCGAGCTCCAGCGGCGAGAGGTGCCTGCCCCCTCTCATGAGATCGACGGCTTCAGTGTTGGACAAAGTCGAGAGCTCTATGCACTTCAGGTGCATCACTCGCGGAAGACGCGTGGTGATTATGACGTGGGATGCGCCACCTGGACTCGGGAGCAATTCTGTGATTTCCTTGCCATCCCACCAGTCGCGCTCGCTTTCCAAATTGTCGACAATTAATAGGTAAGGCACGTCCCTCGACATTTCGCGCTTGATGCGTTGGTAGGCATCGGTCTCCTGCTCGTCGAACGATCGCACTCGAGCGCGATCGGGGCCTGCCTGGGTCTCCGACCCGACATCTACTCCTAGAAACACCGAAAGATTCAAGTAATTTTGACGAATGTATCGATTCTCCGCACTCAGCCACAGAATCGTCTTGTACTTGTCCGTATTCCGGAACGCGTACTCTAGAGCCAGCTCCGTCTTGCCGATCCCGGCCGCGCCCGAGATGCAGGCACAGCCATGATTGAGCGACGAGGTCGGATCGACGTTGTCTTTGGCATTGTGCGCCTCGCGCTTCCTCTGCATGTGCCTCTCGCGGTGCATATGCCTCCCACGTTGCATGTCTCTACCCCGTTGGGGCTCCCGCCCTCGAAGGGCCTCTTTCTCGGCCTCGATCTCCGTCCTGCCCGAGGGTTGAATTCCAATTTCTTCCTCGGGCTCCTTTCCCTTCAGCTGCTGCTGAGCGGCGCTGGAAGATGCGCCTCTGGACTCGACGTCGCCTCTCGCTTTCTGGCTGCTACTGCTCTCCGCTGGATCCCCAGGTTTCCTCGGGGGCTCTTGCAGCTCCTGCTGCGGGTAGTCCATGGTGAGGGACAGCATTTCCTCGAGATGTTTCAGCTCCTTCTCCCTGCCAGTGAAAGATACGTTTCTAGGGAATGGAAATTCATCAACATCGATCCTTTCCGTTTGAACTCTCTCGCGCTCCGCGATACTCCTCCTGCCGAGTCTGGTGCCGAGAAGGCTCACGGCTTTTCGAATGCAGGCCCGCCAATTGCCATCATGAGCTTCCAGCCTCCACTCTTCTGATCTCAGAACCCCGTCGACCACATCCTTCCATTCAGCCTCGTCGCCGTCGTACGCAGTCCAGAGCTCTCCCCCGTGCTTCTCCCAGATTTTGCCCCGCCTCTCGACGATGTCCTGGACCGAAATGTCGGACGGGGCCAAATCGAAGAAAACCGGAACCAAGTTCCTCCGGTCCAGAAACACGCGCAGTTCCTCCATGGTCCATTGATTCCGAAACACGCTTCTCGAAATAATCACGACTCCGAAAGTTGCCGAGTTCATAATTCGACGAGTAATATCATGGCTGCGCGTGTCCGAAAAGAGGGATCGGTCAGCCGAGAAGCAAGCCACCCCCTGCAGCTCCAGCTCCGCCCGCATCCACTTGGCGAATCTCACCAGCGCGGGGCACTTCCCATACAGGCTGATGAAAACATCACAGCTCCTGGGCCTGCCTGCCGACGTCGGCGACGTGGACTGCCGAAGAATTGACGATCCAGGACTCGCTGCCGTGCGCAGGAAGCTCGGCCCCGGGCTCTCGTAAGGCACTCCTGCAGCAGATTGGAATGGACTGCGCGGGCCCCCGGCGCCTGACGAGCCGTATTGCGGCGGGGAGAACGGCGATTCCCGTAGGGGGCTGACCAGGAGAGCAGGATTCGGGCGGACGACGGGCGGGGGTCGGTCTCCTCGGGGGGTGTGAATGGCGGACGACGAGAACGAGCCTGAGGGAGGGGTGAGAAACGGAGTGGCCGAGGTGGGCGTCGATGGAGAGAAGAATGGCGAGTCGGACGCGGATGCGAACGCCGAGTACGTGGGCGAGCCGGGATTTCGAAACGAGCGCGATGGGGATCCCCCGTTGGAAGGAATGTACGTCGAAGCACCTGCACCCCCAACCCCCGCTGCTGCTGGTACTGATGTCGACGGGGCGGACATAAGAACGGTGGCGCTTGATGCCTTGTCGGGAGAAGCTCCAAGAGACGAGACGGACGACGAGGCCGACGACGAGAGCGTGGTGGATCCCGCAGACGATGGGGACGAGGCCGAACCGGACCCCGACCCCGAAGAAGATGAAGATAACGACGATGAGGCTGCAGAAGACGAGGGTGACGATGCGGATCCGCTGGAGAGAGCACGCGCAGGAGAAGCCCCAGAGAGAGGAGGAGGGGGAATGCTGTGAGAGACTGATGGAGAGGAGGGAGACGATGAAGGGTCGGTAAATCGCACACCAGAGCCAGCGGCGCTTCTGCGAGCGGGCGAGGGGAAGGAGACATTGCTGCCAAGGAGGGGCGGGTGCGGGAGTGGTGAAGGAACGGGGGGTTCCGACCAAGGCACCGGAGGGCGGGGGCAAGCGAGAGACGACGAGAGAGAGGGATTCGCCGCGGAGGCAGTATCGGGCAACGAAGGCGAAGCCGTTCGTTGTGAATTATCAGTCAAATGCGATGCACCAGCAGATGCGGAACCATTATCCATAGAGAAGTGGTAAGTACTCGACAACGAGAGCTAACCATCCAAGAGCAAAATGGAGCTGAAGACCGAGATGCGTAGGGGATTGCACACATGGAAGTAAGTAGATGGACTCAAATCATTTACTGATTCGGATCAGGAAATCATCTGAGTGAGAGAGATGCGGAGAGGAAGAGAGCGCGCAAACTCCAACAGAGAAACGAGCGCTCCGCCGCGGCACTCTCCCTCTCCCCGCTACATCAGTGGCAGCTGCAGCAGCGGCTGCGCTGCACGACGCAGTGGGGGGAAATCTGTAGCTGCACGGGCAGGTCCCTCGTCAGTTCGTCTTCGCCATTCATCTTTCCCCAAACGGTCAACCTTCGCATTATTATCCGTTGCCTTCCTTGCTTTCCCCGTCTTTCCTACTGACTGCCACCTCGCTCATTGACAGCCCTCTCCCATTCACCTGCGGAAACGTCAAGCAGCTCATACATCATAACGACTAATACTCATCTGCCCCTCATCCCTGCGCGCTACACTAAGCGGCCGCGGCTGCTGCTACTGCACATCCAGCCTCTGTCCCGACGACCGCGAGGCCCCCTCCCGTCGCAATCAATCCGCACATCCGCATCCTACAACACAAAGAGCAACCACAAGGAGAAAACGCGCCTCCCCGCCCTTCGTCCGCTGCCAACATTTCAAACGCCTGCTCCTCCTCTCCTTGTCTCTCATATCACGCTGCGCCTCCAATTCACATTCTACTTTGTGCTGCAACGTGCTCGACGCACAAGACTGCTAAGTCAGCTCCGAGTCGCACAACTTGCCAAGCGGAGCCGAGCCAAGTCCCCGGCCCGAGCCGAGCGAGAGTAACATGCATAAAATAGAATAGAGCAGAGAGAGGGAAGAGAGGGAGGAGAGGGAGGGAGGGAGGGAGTCGGAAGAGAGAGACGCACACGAGCAAGAAAGTAAAAAAGAGAGAAACGGAGCGACAGGAGACAAAATCCCTCAATCAGAACTCCGAAAACGGGAATGGGAATAGAATGCTTTTCACCCGACCTCTGGATTATTTGATTCTCTCTGCAGCAAAGGAGGGATGGAGGAGGGAGGGAACTCAAGGGAGGGAGAGGTAGAGGAAGGTTGAAAGGACGAGACAGGAGGAGGAACAAGGATGTGTAAAGGAGGGCAATGGCTTGAGCCAGCGTCCGGGAGGAAGACGACGAATTGTTTAATTGGGTCTCTGCGCTCCCGACGACTTCCCTTTAGGATCTTACTGCAGCTTAATAAACCCAATCTGCGAACGCTTGGCTTTCGGCAGTTGGTTCCTACTTGCTCGCTTATTTCCATATATTCATTCCTTGTCTGTCGAGTGTTTGTCTGGCTGGGCTGGGGCTGAGCTGAGCTGAGCTGAGGTGCTGCAGAGTGCTGCCGTTTGCGCTTGCAGGCGGGTTCATGAATGTCGCTGATTAGATCGAGTTAATGCTGGAGTCCCGTCTATAATTCCACTGCTGGCCCATATATTGCTGACGTGCCGTCAACATCTACGGTTCACCCGGCCAGATTAGCCCACCCCCGCTTACCGCTGTACGCTCCTTTACTTTTCTACCACTGTACACCCGGCAAACCACGTCGAAGGGTCGACTCCAGAGCTACGCGGTTACCGGAACGCCGGGTGCATGCCCGCTGGCCCTCTCTCGCCTGCCCGGTGGTCACAGTGGCGGCTCGGACTGGATTGTTGTGGCGTGTAGTGTACTGTAAAACTGAACGGAATGAATCCCAGGGGGAATCGGGGGCTGCAGCCGATGAGCTTCTCGTTTAACGGCGCCGCCGTACCTGGATTGCGTCACCGTAAAAGGCTAGTGACGTAGAATCATGAGCCGGCTCGCGGCTGCTCCGGGACAGAATTTGCAGACCGCTCACGATGAGAAGGAGACGACGGCTAAAGAAGCGCAGTCCCAGATCAGTCGATTCCTTAGCTGGGAGCCAGGCAAGCTCGAAGGAGCGGGGGGCTGCCTAGACGTAAATCACAATGCGGTTAATTGCCTCGCCTTCCTTCGCTTTTGCCAAAGGGAGGGGGGTGGGGTGGGGTGGTGTGGGACGAGACGTAAGAGGCAAGAGGCAGCAGCAGGGGAGAGGAGAGGGGGACTGTTGTCTGGTAGTCTACTCGGCGCTGATGACTGCTCTTGCCACTGCGGTACGAGTGCTGTAGCTCGCGGAGATGGGGAGGGGAGAGGACGGGGGGTATATATGACAATGCGAGTGTAAGTCTACTACTCCAGTGGTAAAGGAAGAAAGTACACAAACAGACAGTGATTGAACTGTTTGCTGCCCAGTGCACCGTTTATAAATGCGTCTCTCCGCGTAACGGATCTGAAGCCAAAAGCTATGGAGACTGACATTGACGCCTGGATGGCCCCGGGATCATGACGATGATGATGATAGTCAGGCAGGCAGCAGGAGGCAGCAGCCCCAGGAGGAGATGGAAAGTGAGGCGAAGCGATGATGTGTCGGCTTCGTGTGGGGCTTCGGCTACCTGGTTCGGTTGGATAGGGGTCGGGGGTCGGGTCTGGGTCTGGGGCAAGCGATGGGAACAACAACGGGGCGAAAACTGAGCTGATGTTTTGATTAGAGAGAGAGTGAGATGGGGAGAGGAAACAGTGGAGGGAGAGAGAGGGAATCGAGTCGGTCAACCTGCATGCGCGCAGATAGATACAGTACAGTAGATCATGTCAACAGATAGAATCCATGCCGCATTGTGGTGCACTTCAGTGCAAATGCAATTTCGGATGTAGGACGACTACGACGACGAGGGGCTGGATCAATAAAACCTCCAGCAGCCGACCGATTCGCTCCCCCAACCCCACCCCAATCCCCTGCACACCCCGCCCCTACCCCGGGACTCTGGACTCTGCTGGCGGGGCGAGCCGATGGGATTAATGGATGTGTGGATGGATGGGCCAGCAAGAGGGCGAGCGAGTGCACGTAGGCATGGCAGGCCCGGCATTGATGCCGCCGTTCCTCCCTCGAGGCTCGGAGGCTCGGAGTACCCCGGGACTCCTCCCCCGTCCACTTCTCCCACTGCCTTGGTTCTGATCAAATCTTCCCTTTTGGCATCCATAGGGGTCCGCTTCTTCCTCGTCACTAGCGGTACTCGAGCCTCTACACTACCAGAGAACAGTGCTCTACCCCCATCTGCGTCTGCAGCTGCTGCTGGATCTGCTCTGCTCGTCTACGCTGCCACTTTACTCTTTCTCGCTTGTCTGTCTCCAGTGGGCTGTACCCATTTGACAAGTGCCGGTGCTGCTGCTGTTCTGGTCTGGTCTGGCAAATTGGCGATACCCCGTCGACTGCACTAGCACTACACGAGCGCGGGAGCATGGACAACTCAAAGTTTAGAGATGGAGCTAGTGGGGGTGTTTGGACCTCGTCACGTCTCGACTAGTCCACGACACGTCACCAGTAGCTCGTTTGGCAGCGACGGGACTCTGGAGAGTCGAGTCCACAGAGCCGGGGAGGAAAGTCTCGAGCATCGAGCCCGGCTCTGGCGGGTCCCTTACCATCCCTGTCGCAGCCATTCGTCAAGACTCCAGTTTCGACGCCTTTTCATCGCAGCTCGGTTTTCGCAGCTTGGGCCAGGGAGCGCACGTTCTCTTCAGTCGGGTAAGGGTCAAGACGCTTCACGGAAGCACAAGAGCCTCCATAGTATAAAGCAGAGCAGAGCTGGGCAGGGCAGGGCAGAGGGACGAGTGGCAGTACGTAGTGCAGTTAGTACGAGCGTTTGTACACTCGAGCGGAGTAGCTGGGGAGATGGGCCGAGGAGCTCAGCTCGTCTCGCCAGACACTCACGTTGTGTAGGGAGGGACGAGTAGGATGGATCGTTAGGTTGTTGAATGGTATCTCACGAAATGTCGATGACGAGCATTTGTAGGGTACTGTAGAGGAGAGAGTCTGGTAACATTGTTCGAAGGTCCCCCACCAACCCAACCGCAGTCATACGTCGATGCTGCTCGCATTCTCTTTTGCCCGCCATCGTGGAATTTCTGTCTGTTCTACCCCAAGGCTCCCAATAGTGGCTCTCAACTACAAGCTCCTCAATTTTCAGTATTTTTCTCTCCTAATGGCGCAAGTGGCTCAGATAAAATATATGTCAATAAGCTGACCACCTGTTCACATGGGTCGTTATTGTCACGTTGTAGTGCTTGCAATAATGGATGATGGTCAATCGAAGTCGAGCTCCTAGAGCTGAAGAGAATGTCTACGACTTGTTGGAAAAATTCTCCTGTAGACGTATGACACTTTTCACTCTCCCCATTTTTTGTATTCGCGTCCACTTGGTTTTAGTTTCTCTCGGCGAAGAAAGGGATCTGAATCAAATTCAGCCTTCTCATCGGAGGGAGTTCATATGATTTCCTGCATCTCTCTCTCTCTCTCTCACTAACCTACCTCTCTCTCTCTCTCTCTCTCTCTCTCTCTATTTATATATACCTGAATCTGTGTCTTGTCACTGTTCGTGTGTCTTATGTAGCTAGCTACTGCTGTTTGTTGCTTTGGGCAGTGTTTTCGACTTACATTCAAAAAGCATTCATTGCACCTCGAGGTGGCAGCAATATATATGGGCCCAAGATGTTTTGAGGACTCGAAAAGAATCAGGCATATATTCCATCAATATAAAGTGGAGGAGTTTGGAAGCACGAGGACTGGAAGGTCATCATCAGCAATCCCCTCCTGCTGCTCCTTCAGCTCTCCCCTAGCGTTAACGCATAGATTTCTCCTTCATCCCTGCAGTGGCACTAATCCAGTTTTCTGATGAGAGTTGTCCGGTACATATTCTCAGACCTCACTTCATAAGCGTTCTTTGCTGCGCGTAGCAGAAGCCAACATAATCGTGGAAACTAGCTCTGGGTTCAGAAGTGAGCTGCTGGTACATTGGTATTGAGGGTGTAGTGGACAGTTTGGCCCTGAATGGTAAAAGCATGCACTGAAGGCCAAGCTCGACGCCATTTCTCTTATATGGAGTTCATGTACTCAATCTTCTTGGGGTCTCCTCACCAATGTCTGCATTTTCGTTGCAGATGTATGAACCTTTTAAATCCACTGTTACTTATATGCATAGTGGATTGTATCTGAGTTCCAGAGGTAGGGAATGTCGTTCTAAACCCTAAATCTCACTCAGAGGAGCGGGATTAATGACAGGTACCAACTTCGAGTTGTGAGCTAAAACCACGTGACGTTGGAGCTTCTGCCTTCGTCCTTTTCAGTGGTCCTCACCCTTCTCTCACTATGAAAGTGAGAGCTGTTGTTCTTGGACCTATGCTGCAGGTGGGGGTTGGGTTTCATCACGATGGCCAAGTCTAGTGGTAGTGCGCGGCCACGTGACTCGATAAACGATCTTTCTGTTGGTCCAAATTTCATATGGTGCCGAGTGAAAAGTGAATTTCATGGTGCTGAGAGACAATTGACTGTGCATTTAATGAAAACCTCCGTGACACTTACCGAGCTGTAAACAAACCAGTTCGTGCCCTTGCCCTTCCTTTTCCTTCCTCTTTCTATCATAGTTCATGCAACGACCGTAACGATGTTCACCAACCAGATGCCAGTCACTCACTCACTTGCCATTTTGAAATTTCTCGTCATTCAACCCGAGCTTGTTCATCCCACCCACCCGCCACTGTTTCAGGGTTCTCGCACATTCATGGCCACAACACATCGAGTACGAAACTTGGTCCCCAAAACATGACGAAGCAACATTGAAATGGCTACTTTCATTTACACTAGGGTTAGGGCATAACTATACTTGGTTCCGGAAAATGAGGTTACTGTTGCATATTGCATATATGGTGGGTATCAATCCAACACAATTTCAGAGGGGATGATTACCCATCTTTTTGGATGTACAGACCTTGGCTGCTACCACGCCGGCCAAAGTCTCCAAGTATAGTGGTATCTTTGCATACTCTAGCCTTGGAGTTATATGGAGCTATAGATGCCGACTTCTACAAGTTTTGAGAAAGTGCGCAAGTGCCTACCATACTAGAAGACATATGGTATCATTTTCTTTAGTTTATTGTTTAGCGAATTTTAAGAAATGTATATCCATTGTCCTATAGAGAACAATAAATGGTGTAATCCATATGAGAGCAATCACATTAGTTGATGTTTCTTATGATGTTTTACCTAGATAGTTTATATATCTTAGGTGCAATAATACATATTTCCTATTGTGATGCGATTAGGGCCTAGCCCCATCTTACCCCTTTGGTTTCATCCATTAACTACTTGATGGGGTCTTCCCATCCTTCTTTCTATTTTACTTGGTTCCTATGTTTTATGTGCAATACACCATTGGCTTTTGAGAAATGAGCTAGGTTATAAAAAGAAGTGATGATCGTGCACCAATGAGTTGCTTTTGTCCTTGAAAACTCTGTCCTCGAGTCGATAACTTGGCTAAGAGAAAAAATATGAGTACGATTGTGATATTTATTCATTCGACCCACGTCTAACCAAATGGAAGTTTTTGTTTTTGCACGACGCGGAAGACGTTTAAATCTCTCCTGATTGAAACAAACGGGGCTACCGCTAACACGTAACAATGATACGCTTCACAAGCGAAAGGAAATAAATGATTGTTTGCATCTGGATGGAACAAACTTTGAGAAAAAGCGCAAGAGTGTTTGGGCATACTGTGGCAACTTGCTCGAGGAATCTAGTAAGTCTATAGAGAGGTTCCACACAGTTGGTGATAGCACAGCGCAATGTCACCTGGTGTTACGGTTAAGACTGGAAGGTTAAAACCGGCGGAAGTATTTCGAGAGGTTGAGTGTTGGACTGCTACACGTGTCTCTGCTTGGGTCAGAAATTGGGACCTTGAGGTGCACTTCTGCAACAAGATTGCGTAGAGGATCAATGGGTGGATCCGTTGTTGTGCTTATGAGGTTTCGGAAGTTTTCCTGGTGATTCTAGGGTACAACTTAGCCCAACAAACCTCTCCCTCACCTTGTGATCCCATTCTTGGACTCCCAACAGAGCAACTCCATGACTGGGATCACAAATGATATGAAAACAAACAAAGTAGCTGATCTCATTCAGACCACATCCTGAACATAAAGCTTATTTTTCAAGGTACACTCTTGGCTCGTAAAGTATAAGGTCCGATGGCAAAGGACAAAAACTTTTACTGCCGCGGGCCACAAAATACACCAAAGATCCATGTGCATCTTTCTGTATTTTATCCAGCTTATCATAACGGAATTGCAACAAAAAGATGAAGCTCCACTTTAAGAACAGGTGATCTACAGTGACCATTTCCATAAGAGCTCACATTGTTTACGAGTATTTGGTCTTTCTGCAAGTGGACAATATACCTTTACCTTACACCCAAGCCCAGAAGGGTGGAGCACTCCCGCATGTTCTTTCATATGATTCACCCATGACCCTGTTTAGGAGGTGATAAATTGTCCAACTCGACCGTGTCCCCATCAGAGTGTTAAAAGTCCTTTTTAATTGAAGATTACTCATGAAAAATGAGCTACGAATCAATGAAAGAAGCCAGGTCCTGTTGAGATACGCCACATCTGCGAAAGTTGGAGAGCAGAATTATTGGAAGAGTGCATGAGCAGCTGAAAAATGTGCAAAGGGTCAAAAGTACAGTAGTGAATTGTTGAGAGGACGCCTCTCGGAGTTGAAAGTATAGGAGATCTCCATAATATCACTTTGTCAGGGCAAAGTGCGAACAGATCGATTGTGCTTGAGTTTTGAGTAAACAAAATCTCTAAATTGCATGATAGGCGCATGACCCAATCGGATTTAAGATCCAGTGCTCTTTGAGATCAGCGAAATTGCAAATTAATTGAACTTGAGTTGAATACTGTTAAACCTCTTGAGATAATCAGCTTTGAAGAAAGCACTCACGATTGAAAAACAATGATTGCTTAATGGGATATGCAGCTTCATGTGAACCAATCAGTCAAAACCACTGCACGAAATGAGTAGAAAGAACAATGGACCACCGACTGGCAGCTCAAAAAAGAAGTATGATTTTGACTCTGGCGAATCTACATTTCTGGGCAGCTAAGCAAAGTTATGAACCAAAGCTTGAAGAACGGTATCCCAGCCTTTGTCTCCTCGAGTAGACAAAGTAAAAGTAACGGTTTCTAAAAAGTAGCAGCTCCTACTGAGAATTTGGGATGCATTCGGAGATCTCTCAACTGCAGGTTCATGAGAGGGGTCAGATTGACAGACGCACAGTACGGAGAAATAAGAGCAACAGTTCTTGAGCTAGAGATCTTCGTGAGATCAATTTGTCAGCAGAAAAGTGGACTGAATTTCATTGTAGCCGACCCCTATCTCAAAAGTGGTAGCAAAAAAGGCACCGCTGCACGAGTCTGTAAGTGCCTAAACCTCCATGCGCATTCGAACCTAATGAATCCCCCAATCACCCAATCATGGACATGGTGAAAAAGCTCGATGACATCTATCCTGCTGGGAACACACTAATTGGAACACTAATTTCATCACCGTCAGTCGCTCTCTCCGGTATTCTGAAACGAGAGACTTTTCAATCATTTGTCAGGCGATAGATCATGTTAATCAGTCGAGCACCTACAGACTAGAAGGATGAACTTGAATGCATAGGGCACTCAATAATGGTACAAAGTCCCGGGTGCCAAACTCTAACTCTACGCATGTCTCTTTCAGCATAGTAACTCTAGGCCCTTCTCGCTAGCCATAAAGCCGGGGTTAATTAAAAAAAGGTAGCTATTAAATATAAAGGGATCCACATTCCACAAACTGTTGCTTCATTCCCGCTTCTTCAGGCCAGCGAGCGAGCAAGAGAGACACGATGCCCCTGCTGGGGTTAGGGTTTATGGGTAGACACCGGCACAGGAACTCTATCGAGCTCCATCTTTCTTTTCTTCTCCCCTCGTTTCCTCTTCTCTGGATCGATTGACGGATCGATCGATTGTTTGGAAGGAAGGAGTGCAGATGCTATGAGTTCCCATTGATTATTAGCTTTCACAGGGGAAAAGATCGATTAGAAGCGTCTGGATCAGGTGTTCGTTCGCATCACGATGCCTTTCTGGCATTCATGGCGTGGAAGCTGCCTTCATGTTGGCCTGGAGATTTAATACCTCCGCATATTTCAATGGGAACTTGTGCGACTCGGGTCGAGTTGCAAACATGAGTACAAGAACTAGTAGCCCCCCAGCATTATGACTGTTTGCCGGCACCCAGCGAAGCGCAGCGCTGCGATGGGATGCCATGGATGTTGTGGCAAAATGAATCCCTCCCCCCGTCAGCCCCACACCCAACCCCCGTCCTTCCACTTTCGAGAGAATCCAACATGAGGCTAGTCGTGGAACCAAAATTTACTCACCACAACCATTGCCGGATTGCCCCCATCCATCGGCATCAATGACATCTCCTCTCTCGTTCCTTCCCTTCCCTTCCCCTGCTCCCGAAAGGTAGGATTTTCTCCTTCTTCCACGACCTTCCTCGGGAGCTCCATTCCATGCACAAGCATAAGCACACAGTCCCCAATGTGCATACAGGAATTGCATGATTCAACAACTGTCTGCGTGAATCAATGACTTGTCTGGCCCAAAGGTAGGACTCGAGGTTTCCCACCCTCGGGACTGTCATTCCCTCCTTCCCTCTCCCTCATGACGAGACGAGACGGTGTTCGAAGCCCACTGTACATACCCTACCACTACACTGTCCAGTACTGCAGTGTTACAGTCTGAACCTCGCCTCCGAGGGTCCTCTTTTTCTCCTTGACTTCCACGGAACGGGACGTATTGACCGTCGTTGAAGAACTTTGAAGTCCGACCCTACAATGGTCCTCGGACACAATTCAGGGGGCATCAATCCCTGCTTGCATCTTGGCAAGGGGGAGTTTCCTTCCCATCCCCTCGCCTAACCCCCAGCGTAGGAATAAATGTACATGGGCACGAGGAGTCTGACCCTCCACGACGTGTGGGAATGTTATTTCTTTCTTTTTCCTTTTTTTATTCGGGATCTCCCTAAGCACATTATTATTCTTTCAATGAGTTATTTTCTTTATTCGTCATTTGCATAGCTAACCGTCAGTTTGGGAGGTCAGTAACAAAAAAGTTAGAAATAGATTGTCTTCACTCCGATATTAGTAATTTTCCATGCGTACCATATTTCTCCTCTAAAATTCTACATCAACTCAAATGATATATTTTGAATCACAAATTCCGTACTAAAAAAATTTCAGATTGCTTGCGCAGCAGCTTGTTTCTCAGGAATGCCCTGATCCTCGTTATAAAAAAATTTAGAATAAACAAAATTAAAAAAATAGGAGTATTGGGAAGGACTTCTCTCGATCGATCGACCGACGGCGTGGAATGTCACCCCCTTTCTATTTGGGGAAGGACTGCGTTCTGCGGGATACATGATTATCAAATCAGTTTTATTCTTGTGTGCAGGAGGCACTGGCTGCCATGGAAATTGTGTGTGTGCCCTTATTTTCCTAGGGATCGTACACGGCCATTTGAATGGCCAGATGTTCCGGTGGGAGGAAA
Source organism: Marchantia paleacea (assembly GCA_014180765.2). Taxonomy (NCBI): domain Eukaryota; kingdom Viridiplantae; phylum Streptophyta; class Marchantiopsida; order Marchantiales; family Marchantiaceae; genus Marchantia; species Marchantia paleacea. Next base: position 2,342,067 of record MUAA02000035.1, on the reverse strand, counting down.
ATCAATGAGCTTCGACTTTTTGCGATGCTGTTTGAAATCGTCGTCGGCTTTACTCAGCGCAGCAGGAAATTATTCACTGCTCTGGGCCCTCGTGGAAACCATTTTCGCTTTACTTCGTTAAGTCGTAGAATCTTCTATTCAAGTCAAATATTATTGAAATGCGCAGTACTCATTTCCTTTAGTTTATTTGTTGTGCGTGCCCCAGATGAGGAGTGTTCTGCTCTTTCTTCTTGCACGACAGAAATTCCTCGTGGAGTTATTCACTCCTTTGCTCTCTAACGCATAGATTCTCCTCTTCTTTTCTTCTCCCCCTCGAGCCGTGTTCAGTTTCCGACACTTCAATTCTATATTTCCTTCCTTTTGTTGCTTTCTTTCTTTTTCTTTCTGTGGATTGCACATCACTACAGTACTTTTCTTTTGGATTAGTATCAGTATTGTAAAGGCTTTCGCTGTCATTATTTTTTCATTATTGAGAAATATTGCTTTTTTAAGCCCTCATCCTCCTTTCTTTGCCCCATAATGAATGAAAATGTGATTTCAGATATAAACTATTTGTAAAGTTATGGTCATTTATATTCATTAAATTTGAAAGGTAAATAAATAAATAAATTATATCAAATTTATTTATTTATTTACCTTTTAGGATAATCTGGCAAATCCTTGAACTCATTCATGGGAATTCAAGTAATTTCCTTTCGGATTCAAGAATTCCTTGAATCATAGCATTATTCCCTCCTCGGAAAAGATAGTTCTTCCTACAATAAAAAAATACTCAGTTAAAGATATGGATGAACACTGCATAATTTTCGTCTACTGATTTGTTTTTCGGTATCGATACCAAGATTAATACAATATTTATAAGGACACCAATAATAATATATTTGTGATATAATCAATCACATGAACATATATCACTTCTAAATTAATATTTTTTTAAATAGTATTTTTTAATGTTGAAAAACTGTAACAAATTAAAATTAAGACAATCATTTTTTTTAAATGACATTCATTCTTTGAATATATTTTAAAATATATTTTTATATAAATTATGTGGATATTTAACATAAAAAATATTTTCATGTAGTTTTAAATAAATGCAGTATTATAATGAAATAATATTTTCAAGAATTTTTTTAATTAATTTTTTTAATATATTCATATATAGCTTTAAAAACTTAATCAAACTTCAAAATTGGAAACTATATGTGTGTTCTTACAAGATCATTAATTTCTGTAAGGGAGTATGGGTTTAAGCAATGCATGTTGAACAAAACTTCACTTATAAATAGAACTCTATAAAAGATTTGCATAAGACAAAAAAATATAACTATTTAAAAAATATTTACAAATATATAGTAAATTATAATTATAATTTTTCATAAAAATAAATTTTTTAAATATCCATAAAATATATCTAAAAAATAATCTTAAAATATTTTTTAATTAAAAATTACAGGATTTATAAAATAAAAATATATAAACACAATTTAGTTTCACTAAGTTTCTCACTCAATCTTATATTGGTTTCAATAAGTATATCCTTTAATAGAAAATTAAATTATTAATGATTTTTTTAAATTTACTTTTAATTTAAAAAAAATTTGAAAAATATTAAACTATTATTATTTTGATAAAAGTATAATATTCAACATTTACAAATCTTCGACATTTATCTAATAATGTATGTTAATATAAATTTTAATATAAAAAATACTTCAAAATAAATAAAATATCATTAAAATAAAAATTTTAAAAAATATAAATATAATTTTTATAATTTGATAAATTCAATCACGAATCATTCAAAGTCAATACAATTGTTCAATAATTAATCTTACAAAAAATTTAAGTCCTTTTTACATAATCTTGAATAATTTTTTAGCTAACAATCATCTATATTTTTTCATTCATATTTTCATCATTCACAATATATTTTTAAAATAAAAAATTATTCTCTTCTAGTATTATGCAGGACGTGACGAGACAACTTAAAAAGAATTAAACTACGCTACAAACACCTCAACAAAAGGTAAAAGCAAAGTAAATTTTAATTTAATATTCATAAAATTATTTTCATAAATTTTTAGATTATTTTTATTTTAATGGTTTATTTGAATTTATTTTCTTCAAAAAAAAATATTTCAAATTTTTTTAAATTTCTTTTTATTTATTTATTGGATGTTTATTTCAATCATACATATTCTTTTTAATGCTAACAATTGAAATTTAACAAATTTAAATAAAAAATCTATGCATGTGGAAAAAAAATTATAACATGAATCAAATGATCTACATGAATTTGGTGTGAAAATATTGTAGATAAAAATTATTTTTTAATATGTAAAAAATATTTTAATAAATAAACTGAAATCAAAATGGTATAAATAAATCAAGTTGGAGTGCAATGCCGATCCTTCCCAATCAACTCTGTCTTTATCTTCGTCATAGTTGTGGCCCATCGCTTTGGTCCATAACCTTGCGTCCCAGTGTTCCGATTATGCCCATTTTTCTACGGAAGAAATCGCTCTCTCCCTTCTCAACTCCTTGCACAATTCCAGACAAACATAATCCAAACATCATGACAAGAAGGCATTAGTTCTCTAAATCTCAGTATTCCGCCAGAGTCCAATCCGCCATCAAGATGAGTGGACGAATTCTCCCCATCATCGCCTTGCGCACTGTAGGTAGTTTCATCATCCTTCGTCTTGACATTGCTCATTTTTGTTCTCTCTGGTTCTGCAAGTTCTTGACACATAATTACACAAGCTGTTGAGACTCTACCATGCAACCGCCCAAAGCTGTGCCAATCCTAACTCACTCTTCCGCTCGTGTGATTTTTTACATTATTCATACACTTCCTAATTCATGATATTCGTAAGAATAAGAATACGCTTCTCATTCCCCCGAATATAACATTTTATTACAAAAACACAAAAAAATCCTACCAATCCTTCTAACTACGCTTCTACACACTTAAGGCCACAACATATGTCAAACCTCCACTTAGTAAAGAGCTAGAACCTCACAAATAATCAACTCACTTGATCCTTATCAGATTGCAACCCTGGCCAATAAGAGGTTGTCTCCTTCCAATAATCAATGCTTAATCCCTGTGGGTATGACAATCTCTCACCCACCAATACATCATAGGACTTTAGAAGTATAACTACAACATGTGCTCGTGTTCTAGAGCTATTTGTGACATGATCTTGTTACATTTGCATACTCAATTCCATCAGTGTGATGTATGGTGGTGGTGCATCGCTAAAACCTCCACGAGATGTATGAATCTGAAATGGACATCTCTCTCCATTGGTCTTTTGCAAACCAAGATCGAGCAATGCATCCTTATCAACATAAGGGATTGTGCCCCAGAATCCAACAAAACTCGTTGAGGTTGATAAATCATTCTTGAAGGTCCGACCAAATAGAAGACACCACTCATATTATCCAACATCATCGCACTTGATGGCACTCTTGTACACTTATATGTAGGCCTTGTTGGTAACTCCATCATTCAAGTGGCAACAACTTGTCAAGTTACACTTGGGATTTTTATCCTTTTCAATATTCTTCCCATTGGGAAAAATTTTCTTAGGATGCTATGCCACCACCCTCATCCATGAATAACTATGTACACATGGGAGGGCTGGTTCCATGTGACTCAAGATGCCACCATTCTTCTCATTTCGCCCAATTGAACCTTGTCTTTGACCATTGAAACAGTCATTGGAATTTTAGTTGTCATGATCATATGATCAACATGACTAGTGTTGTCAATACGAGAAACAACCAAAACCTCCTCTTTGCTTTCGCAAAATGTGACTTCCAATCATTATCTCCTGAACATTATTTTGCTCTGAGTATGCTTGAGCACTTGGTTGTAGAAGAACATTCTTGATCCTTGTGTAAGCTACTATTCTCTCTTTCTTTTCCTCACCAATCCACATTCAAGTTTATTACAATTGGTAAAACTTCCACACAAGAAGATATTTGGCAATTTGAATGTTAAATCTTACCCAAACTTCACATATTATTACTTTTTAACCTCCTAGTGCTCTTAAAAAATTTCCTTAGGTTTCTCTTACCTAGATCTCTCGAAACAATTCTCTAATCTTACATTGTATCACAAGGTGATATGTACCAAAACCATCATGCATCCTAATCCTTCACTCCAATTTCTTTTAAATTTCAAAAAAATATCTTTAATCATCCAAGCTTCAACTGTGGAAAGTTTTATTGATGACAAATTTTGATAGCAAAAGTTATGATCACTTTACTAACTTTATGACAGTTAGTGCAATCCTACACTTTGACTATGTACACAACTTCAAACTATCATTCTATACTCAAAATTCATCCAGCCCTCTCATTGAGTGCACCAATCATATTTGGATGTTACTTTTGATCTCATGATTCTATGAGTACATAAGGTTTTACCTTATTGAGTTTTGGTATTAGACTGTCATGATGGTGTGATTTCGAAGGATCATGTGCATAATTGTGCGTCATGTTAACTTCCAAATATTGATGGTATTATGGACCCAAGCCTGATAGTTGCACGGGCAAGCTTGAGATGTATGTTATGTGGATAAGTTGGTGGAGCGGTTAGTATGTTGATATGTGATTCTTGTTTAAGAGGATAGCATATGTCATGTTTGACACCTCCTGTCAATGGAAGCACCCAATGGGTGGTGGAGATATCCTCAATGCGATTTGCATGCAAGTTGGTTTGATTGTTACATGGTATGGATTAAAAATATGTGATTAAAGATGGAGTATTATAACACCCGGCATCCTGATCTTAGCCCCACAAAGGGCATATCATGTTAATGGACTAGATGGCTACCTAGTGTTAGAGGGACCTAACCGTTAGTTAGGGGGGACGATTGTGATACACTTGTGTTGATGTATGACAATCTATGTAGTGTGATGTTTGATGTGACAACGATGTATGTTGTGATGTGATATGCATGTGGACAAAAATTATCACAAGTTATGTAGTGGCACCCCTAGTTAGGTAGGTTCGTGTAGGCAAGAGCAGGTACATCAATTAGAGTCGATAGTGTAGTTAGTGCCGTTCACACTGGACTTGCAGTTAGGACAGACATTGATGTTAGGATACAATGCTGAGACCTAGGGCTCAAGGGATAGAGTTCAATTTAGAGCTCCTTGGAGTGCAATTTTTGAAGTTGAGCCTTTGAGAGCATGGCTATCGTGGATAGTAGTTAATGCTAGAATATAGAATCTTTGATGCTCAAAGTGGATTTTGCTCGACTATAATCTCTAATTTATGCTATAGTTGTGAGCGGATTGTCCTTGTGGACATTTTAAGAGTAGAATAGATTGTGATACACTTGTGTTGGTGTATATTTAGATTTGTGTAGCTTGAATTTTTGGTAGTCCATAAAATCATTTGTGGGCAAATTTTTTAACTAAATGTAAGTTTAAATCATTGCTCTATATTAGTGTAATCATTTTTTTTTGTTCCCAAAGTCCACATCAGCATATATAAAAATATTGAGAAATGCAACCACGACTCTTACAATGTTTTCCATTTGAGCATGTGATCCCAAACAAAGGAATTTGCAATTTTTTTGGAGGCAAATTATGAGGTTCTTTAGTCAATCCCAAATAGCAACCTTGTGTGTCTACTGTAATGTTGTAAGCGATTATAGTCAAACTTATTCACTTTTTGCTGTCTATTTCTATTTATCATAAAGAATGCACGAAAAAGAAACAGAGCAAGAAACCCCAAGAATCTCTTGTTAGGTAAACTCTGCAATCTGCTTTAGGAACATAGACTTTCTAAAAAATAGGTATATGTTTAGTAACCGAAGAAGCACTCAAAGCTAGAACATCACATTGGACTTGTTCGACTTGCTTCATAAAGAGTCACAACGGTCCACCGTTTGCTAGAGAGTGGCATGAACAAACTAAAATACAAAGTCCTATTATACTAAGTTATGTTATCTGTTTTATTTAGATAAATGTAGTTTTGATTGATGATGCTTGTTATAGACATCATGTTTTCGCCAGTACTGAAGATGTACATGACATCAAAGGCGCGATTGGATTTATGGTGATTTATCTTAAGATATATTAGCTCTTTCCTTTTCTTCTGGCCCCGGGTTCGATCTCTTCTAGCCTGCTTTGCTTTTTTGTATTGTACCTGAGTAGAGAAGATTTCATATCACTTTTTATTCCATTTTCTTCATATACACTAGATAATATTAATATAATTTGTACTTGGGAGCAATACTGAAATCTAGAACGCGACCTAGGAATTCCTAGGCTTACTCATGAAGAGTCAGACCAACCCCTTGATAGGACTGCCGTTGAACAAAGTGTCATGTAAAGTTGTAATACTGTAGTACATGATCTACATTCACGTCTAATCGCTAACTACTAAGTAAGTACGATATACTGTATTCAGTTTACAATTCTTATTCTATGTGTAGGAACATTTTTTCTTGCGACCAATAGTAGAAGTATTCGGATGTCTATGTTGGGGCTATGACATAAATCTCACAAAGATTATTCTCAGTAACTATACTCTACAAATATTCAGTCTTCTGATTGTGGCTGAAGCAGATATTGCAGGTTATTTTAGAGTCGCTCTTGATCATTGAACAATAAATTCACTGAAAATGAGATCATGGAAATTCTTTCCAACGGGTACGAACGTGCCCTTCGGGGCTCTCAAGAGATACTCATCTCTGATATAGACATAGAGGCAAAGATCTTGAAAGAGGTACCTAGCCTAAAAGGTAGCTCGTAATATGTGCAGTTTTTTGACTCAACAGCGATGGCAGAATTTCAGTGCATGCAATCAAATGCTTCTCCGCCCCTCAAACTCTAAAAACAGAATCTGAAGCAACGCTCATGCACCACAATGCAGATAAATGGAACAATGCTGTCTTTTCAGAGTCCGTTCATTCATAGACAGCAGCTCTAGACTGCTCTAAGACTGCTGGTATAGGTACCCTAGGCGGCGCTTTGTATTTCAAGGACATAATGAGTGTTCCGAGACACAGATTAAGAGAAATAATGTGGTCATGACAGCGTCAAATGTGCCAGCATTCTCCCCCTCCGCGTAGAAGTGAGAGGAATTAATTCCTATGTGCTTATGAGTAGTGAGACAGTTGTTAAGAACCGGTGGAGGCGAGGTGCTGTTTAGATGGAATAATCTATGCTGCTGTAAAAGCATCGACGTCGTAGGTCTCTTGATCGTGAACTCAGCGAAGAGATACTGATTACGTCAGCTCCACATCTTCGTTTGAGCCAAGGAAATGAGTTAATGTGGATGACGATCGTGGACTCCCTAAGCAAGAAGCCGGGAATGACGTACTAAGGTAAAAAGGGACTGCAGAGTGCCGATCAAGCAGAACATGAACAAACCAAAGGTGTACGAGGAATATGACGACAACTGATGTTTTAGCTCCAAGGGCAGAGCGTAGACAACAATTTTGGGAACTGTCAAACAGAGAGAAAGAGAGGACGGGCCTGCTCGTAATCATCGTCCATACGGAGATCTTCTGCGCACATATGACCCAATGTTCATGTTCTACGGGTATCACCACAGTAATGTCAGTTTATCATCATGAAAAGAACGCAAAACCTCCCGCCATCCTGACTGCAGACGTGACCTTGACCATCATCTTCAACATATCATTTCTTTCTCGTGTTTCTCTTTTGAGAAGTTCTCATCCTCAAGTCTTTCATCTCCACGTGACTGTCCAGCTCTCAACGTGCATTCCCAGTTCTGAAGCTTTGTAAAGTTAGTTAAGCACACAGGTGAAATGACCAATGCTGGACAGAAGTTGTTGTATAAACATAAAGTAGGCACATAAAGATGAGACTGAGTAGTACTGAGCTTCAGTAGGGCTTCACTGGTTAGGGAGAACTGCTGAAGCTCGATCTCCAGGAGAGCTATCCTGAGAAAACATGGGAGTTCTCTGAACTGGCTGCGAAAGCTTGTCAAACTGGACTCTGACTTTGCTCTGTGGTCTTGAATGGAGTTACTTCCTGTTTCTATGATGGTGGATCTCTGCCAAAAGTAATACAAGCATCGGAAACAGAAGAGCTCTATGCTGAAAGGATACGAGGAGCTATGGCCGTACATATAGAAGTTAATTCTCGGTTTTGTTTGAATTTGCTACGTATTTGACAACAGAAGAATTATTTGTGGTTCATAGTCACATATTTGCAATTTCGCACCGATTTGAGAAAATAATGCTGATGTTCTTCGGCGCTCTATGTGCGTACATGAGACTCTTAACTGATAAGAACCGTCTAAGCGACTTCAGATCAAACTTCGCCATGCATCACCTTCTGAACTTCGAGATTGCATTGAAAGCTTCGAAAGCTCTTGGGCAGACATTCGTACTCTCGTACGAATGATGACGATACGGAGAATTTACTTGCCAAAGCACGATGTAGGAATATCTTAGACCACTCTGGGTGTATACACGGGAAACACAAGTGTCTTCATAGAGGTACTTCCTCCTGATCCTACCACTTCCAGATGAAAAGATTCTCCCATGAAGAGAGTAAAAGTAGACCTCTTTGGCAACAGTCTACTGACGAGAACAGGCGCGAATTGAGATGACAGACGTAAGGTCTACAGGATCTTAGCTCTCTACGTAAAACCAACGGCCACAATATGTCCAGTGTGCATAAATAACCTCGAGTCAGTTCATCACAATTATAGCATCCACATGAGGTATGATAATGACAAATTAACTTCAGTTCTCAAAGAACTTCAAGACCTCCCTGGAACGGATTAAACTTCAACTGATCATCTTCGGCAAAATGATGTGAGAAGTCAGGAATCTATGGAATCAGGGTCCGAGTACTGACAAGCAGAAGAAAAGTCGGACAGAAATTGGATACAACACAATGACTTATGTGTGACTATTGAAGGACCGGACGTCCACAGACGAAAAACGTAACGCCTGAGACTGCAATTACAAACCTCTCTTTGTTCGAGTGATCCTCTGGGTCGGCTGAGGGCATGAGGGACACATAATTCTTAACTGACAGAATTAGAGCTACTTTCTGTCGAGTGTTAACTTCTGATAAAGTACGACGTCAGAGGAAAAAGAAACATTCAGCCTTGCTGTTGACAATATGAAGGTAACATATGTGCACTAAATAACACACCGCATTTTCCAGCACTTCCACTTACAAGAATCTGACAGTCATGGCGAGATGGAGCAAATACTAGGGAGGAAAGAATGGCGGCATACTCAAAAGAACGGACGATGACAACAGACTACCTTCCTGGTTTCATCTGCTGTTTGTCCACGACAATGAGTACAAAGAATGACTGCTATGTTTACCCAATCGATTGATATGTGGGTAATCTGTGTGAAAAAAATATGTTCTCTATATTAAGTTGTACACTCTGAGACAAGATAGTAAAATAAATAGCACCCACAGTGAAAGGAAGAAAGCAGAGGATGCTCGAGCCCAATTCCGGGGCCCCCCTAGCTCTCCACCGAAGTGGTATCTTCTAAAGAGTACCCAGAGCCAGCATAAGGTAAATACAGCGAAGTAGACAGTTACTGAGAAACTAAGGCCCTTAGTTTCGGTCCCAAGACCCTGCCCGTATTTGATCCGATTGTAGCAGACTTGTAACAGCCAAGGCACTCCAATTCCTACAAAAACATTGATGCAGTTGCTGCACAAAAGTAGGACATTATCAGCTTAATACTTAGAAGTGCAGAACCCTACAATCTAGAGAAATGCACAGGAGAAAAGAGAAAAAGAGAAACAAAGAATATATCTTTCTGCGACATTGTCGAATGAGATTAAAATCGATAGGAACAGTAGAAGGATGAAAATGAAAAAACCTTACAATATAGGAGCAATGTGCGTGAGGAGCTCGAGGACAGGATGAGAACTTTCATACTATATTGAAATATAAAATTTCACCATGAACAAGTTATGAAGCCGAAGGAGAATAACTGACATTGAGAACGGATTGATACCTTGTGTTGATGTTGGCGATTCCTGAATCAGCTGTATTACCACGTTCTACAGCTATTTTGCTGGCTATGAGATCCGGAAATGAACTGCCGCTTGCTAAGACAATGATCGATATGGCGTATCTATTAATTCCTGAAAAGAAGAATAGTATAAGTTAGAGATCAAACCGGTTGACTATATACCAAATTCAGGCACTGATCTTGTGTATCGGGTTTACACCGGAGACTCTGGAGATCTGTCCTCCAAATGTCTACATTCTTTGCTAGTCTGATAGAACAATAAACAGCAGAAATGTTCCGCCCTCTTCAGGTTTGCATTTACCATTTATGCGAGTAGGAAAACCAGACCAGTTTATTCTTCAAACTATGAAATAAGAATGACTTATCATTACCAGTTACGCATCCGAAAAGATTGGCCAGTTGTATTGTGAACGTTGATATGGCGGCGATGCATACAAGTGCGCAAAAGAAAGCAGGCCAACCGTGTCCGAACGATGTAGGTGGGATGAAGGCGAAAAGCACCCTCCAGAAAAAAGTGATCATGTGCCAGAGTAACTGTGTAAATGGGGGTACAATTTCTTTCCCATTCTCATCTCGCAAAACTTTTACCTGCAAAAGAAAAGAACATCCAATTAAACCAGGTGCGCAGGCATCTTACTGGGACAAGCTTGAGAGAATTCTAAAATGAACATGTGATGCTGTGAGTAGTCCGGGCAATTCACGACTGGCATCACAACGACATCCTATTTAGTGGAATAGATTTTTCCATGGACTGTTTTGTCCGTTTGTGGAACTACTACATTTTCTACTCAGCTTTAGCACCCATATTTTTATTTTATTGACATCCCTTTGAGGACCTCTTACCGGCTATTAGGATCAAAATCCGTCAATCAGAATAACGATAGATACAAAATGAAGTGCAATCCCCCTTTCTTGTGCGAAGTTACATCATATTGCATGTTCAGTTTGGTTGAGCTTCTAAGAACACATGGAGCCAATAATACTCAGATTATAGCATGGAATACGATTGTGTGCACCTCCCTATTATTCAACCTGGACGCGACTTTCTAACTTCAACACAAGGTAACAGCACTCTACTGCTCACTATTGACCAAGTTGAACAAGTTAGAGAACGTACTCTTAATCAGGGCTTGGGTGCACTTGTTATGCCATCGAAATGTGAATAACGATGAACAGCTAATGTGAAGATGATTTGACTCGGTAATAAAAAATGGAGAGGAGAACTTGGAGGTAATATAGTGGAACTCAGACCCACTTATAAGTTGTTTGCAGTGCACAGTCTTCGCGAGTTTTTGGATCTATGCGCATAAAATAACATTTCCTTTGATAACTTGTTGAATGATAGTCAAGGCGTGCATTCTCACCGTCATCGCAGTATGGAGCTGTGACCTCCACTGCTCCATCAAAGAAATTTCTTGTTCGTGCCCTGCCTCAGACATACGGTAACTGTCGTGTAAAAATACACTGTCGGAAGGATTCGTCTGTGTATCACCTGCCAATAGTGCAACACAAGTGGTAAGGAAAAGGAGGACAACAAAGTATCAATGAGAATGGCATTCGAGGCTGTGGGATCAACAAATGGAGATGAAAGATGATTCTAAAACGAATGAGATAAACCAACTTTCACTTACCGGTCAACTGAGGCTGGTTGGCAGAAGGAGACTCGACTCTGTCGTCATCTCGAGAACTGAAAGACAACGATGTCTCATAAGTCAATTCTCCAAGTTCGTGGTGGCTATTGCCTACTGAATGCTTGGAAGTTGCAACGTTCCTGTACTGGAGCCATCCAAACACTTTCTTGAACTTGTCCTCCCATCTATATTCCATTAAAACAAAACAGAAGATGGTGCTCAGAAGTGGTTCAAGAAAAGCTCCTTTGAGGGCTTTCCTCGAAGTATAAGGTTTTGAATAGTAGTGCGCCTCACAACCTTTTGATAACCTCGAAGGAGAGGTTAGAGTGAAATGAAATGAAAATATGAGAAAAACAACCCACTCATGAAAAAAGTTTCTATTTCGTATTCATCGACATCAGCTTTGGTTTCTCTCTTTAGCCGCTCGTATATACAGGATGAGGTATTTGATGGGTAAAGAATTCTCTTTTTTCTGAGGACCCTTTTTTCTGCAGGAGCTTTTTCAAGGCTCCTGCGATGTCGCATGGGGAGTTGATGTGAATTTCCGAAATTCGACATAAAGTTGAGAATGTTATACGTGCTATACGAACTACACTTACCCAGAATCATCATAGGAATTATCAGTAGAGAAATTTTGATTTTGCTTGAGGTCATTTCCCCCTGTTTCTTGTGCCCAATTTAACGCCTTTCGAGTCCAGAAGGCAATCGAAACGTAAGGCCAATTTCTGTCCTCTGCATACGCATGCAGTATCAGCAACGGGAATTGCAGGACTGTCAAGAGTGCCTCCCATAAAGAGACTTCGTCTGGTGATGATACCTGCCCGTTAACAGTATAAGCAACAAATATATCATCAGTGAACATCAGCGCACATGAATAGCCTGCATCAGAACTGCCCTAAGATTCACATATTTTTCAAACAGTAAGGGCTGTTCGAATCTGTAACAACCTATGCTATCAAGTAGACAGCGAATAGGGCAGATGCGTTAGCTATGTTCATGAACTAAAAGATTGAGAGCAATTATTACAGCATCGTACGATTTGAACAGAAGTCGTACAAGAAGTTCTACAAAAGGCTTCACTTGAAGTTAGAAAAATATGGTAGTTAGGAACAACTCAAAATACAAGAGCACTTTTTGTTCTAAACCAAGACGAACCTTTGAGTAATCAACCAGCTCTAGTAAGAGATCGCACCTTGAGCATGATATATAGCCAAATGTAAGCCCAGATGGACCAAGTAAGCTCCACAACAAAAACGCGGGTTTTCTCTATACGTTTTACAGTACCGCCCATGGGTACGAGAACACAGATAGCCAACGTAGGTAGAAGATTGAATGCAGCGGAACCTACTAGAGTACCTGGGCCGAGCCCTGGAAACAAAACCCAAAGCTTTTAAAACTCATCTATACAGGCAAGAAACCCAGTAGCCTCGAAAACATATTCATACCGAATTGCGTCACTATTGGTGTAAAGACGAAGACGAGAAGATAAAACTGAACGCACTATGTCTACCTTTCATGACTTCCAAGTTTTCCACCATGAGCCTAGTAAGTGCATATTCTAAATGCTGTGAAATCTACAAAAAATCCACAAAAAGTCTTCCCTCCGAAAATAAAGTTAGTTACTGGTTACGGTGACAAGTGAGAAACTCATCGAGCCCTCACCTTCAATATACAGGTCACCTAAATGTTGTATGGAGTCGATGATTGCGAGGGAAATTTGTGGTGAACTTGTGCCCAGCGCAAGCAGCGTTATATCTGCTACTGTAGAATTCCAGATCTTCTCATGTAGAACTTCTACCATTCCAGTCACCGGGTTCGTTCTCCTGACCTTTCTCGTCTGCTTGACAATCATCTCCATAGCCCTCATATATAAGGCGGTGATGGTTGCCAAACCAATAAAGCAAAAAACAAGACCAAGGGCATAGAGCACTCCTCGAGTCTGATATCTCCAGACATTTTCTCCTGGAAGAAGAAGGTAACTAGAACAACTTTCTCTCTTACGTGTTGTGTTATCCTGAGAAAACTCAAATACTTCTAGTAAATAACCAGTTGGCGTTGATATACCCCAGCAATCCCAGCCCGCACCAATCAATGAACACAGTTCGGCAGCAGTGCTTGCCACTCTGGAGTCATTAGATCCGAGAGCATCAACACCTGCACGAGAGACGACTTGACACGAGAGCCGCGTCAGAATCTAGTGACCCAAAATCTACACGTGAGCAAGACCCCAGTCACAACGCCTCTTGTGCGCATGTACAACTGTGAACTTTTTCCTGCGTCCTCGTCTGATCTGAAATACTCTTACAATTCAATGTTCTGTTTCAAACTTTTCTCTCGATTTTTGCCACAAAGGATCTTCCTTGATGATGTAAACAATCCTATGTCTTTATAGTTTCGAACGACGATCACACCCTCAGCAAGACAGACACTATATCGACATAAAACCGTACGTTTCAATTAGACCACGTACCTGCCATCCTCGTTGCTGAAGGTCAATGTGAGTGTCCAGATACGCCACACAATCAGCTACAATTGAGCACTCTTCTCCTTCGCTTGCCGGTTTTCATCGATGTATGTCGAAAGCGAAATTATCTGCAATTCGTAGTAGAGTTGATCTGCAACTGAAGTTTTAGATATGTGATCTGTTTCGACGAATCCAGCCCCGTACCTAGGCCACTTTAACGTGACTGACATCTCTTCCTAAACCATTTTATTTGTCGTGGTCGGTGGAAACTCTGCAAAATCCCATCAGAAAAATTAGACACAGAAAGGAGTCTATGCGCAACGAGCGTACCGTGAAGCTTATTAACCTGAAAACATGACCTTCGCATTTCGCCATTTAGATTTTGCTAAGGAAAGTAGTAGGCCTTTCAAAACAACTCGAGAAGATTCAGTCTGTGCGAGGCCAGTGGATCCTGCAGTAGCTACAAATTCACGTCAATGCGGGCATGTCTGTACGACTGAACAAGTTCACAATAAACCGACTTTGCTGGGACTTACGTTAGTCGAAGCTTTTCGCACCTCACTGTCGCGGAGGTAGGTGCGAAACGAACTTAACCTCACATGCTTCAGCTTGTAGAGTGGAAAAACATGAGGATCTTGAATCTGTGGCAGACTTTCATGGGACGTGGTGAGTCTGGTGACTATTCCATCTCGTGGAGTGAAGGATCTCAAGTTTCGTCAATCGGGATAAGGTGATGATTCGATGGCTGTTACAGTCAGTGCAGGAAATTAACTACGTGTACATTACCGTTATAGATGTGCGCATCACAGGTCTTCGGAAGGTGTTAAATTCATTTCAACAAGAGAAATCCAGGGACAAGAAGTCCTGCAAATTTGCGACAGGACCAGGGGGAGCAGAAGCATTTTAAAGAGTGGAAAGGATATGGAAGCACGAGGGGAGAGGTTTGGTTATGTGGAATGTTTCCGACCGATTAAATGCGGTCTGAAGTTCGTGCGCATCAAGGCTTCCAAGCGTCTGTATGGAGGGAGGGAGGGGCGGGAGGGAGGGAGGCAGGGAAGAGGTTCGGGAGCGACGACTTTAGACTCGAGAATCCACCGAGACCGGCAATAAAACGACTTGCCTTCGGGGAACAGGATTACAAACGAAGCCAGCAAACGAGCAGTTGAGCTGCGGACGAATACTCCTACTGCGAGCAATAATTCTATGACGGAAGACCAGAACCTCCAGAGATCTGCCCCCTCTGGTCCCCGGCGAGGAAAGCTACACCGCCTCCTCACATTATCAAACTACATGTTATCTCTCCGACGCTTTTGTTCACCATTTCGACGTCCTAACATGCGCGGCCTCCGACGTGCTCATCTATCATCCGAAAGAGCACACAATTGGCGGCATGAAACATGACAGTACACCACATGCTACTCGACTGTACTGCCTACTGGCTCATCAGTCAACTTCAGAGTACCGGTGACATCACGCATCCTCAAAAGCCGAAGACGAGTAGATTTATGCGCCAGATCTCGCTCCACCCATTTCACCCTTTACCCGGGTTAGCCTCGCGCCATTGTCTTCTTCCTCCGCCAGTGGCGGGCTACAACTTACCAATCCATCTTCAAGTGAACATAACCGCGACAATATTTTACTATTGCAGTTTCTGCGCCACTTATGCAATTTCCCCTTCCAACCACAATTGCAACGCACATGCTGCCGAGCGCCAACTCGTCTCCAGCTTGACTCCAAGCCGGAACAGAACAGAACAGAACACAGACAGAACCACGCCCAACCCGGACCAAAAAACATACCTGACAGGCGAGCGGCAACAGCTGGACGCCTGTCTCTTCACGTCCCGAATTGGAAGTGAGGTCGGCTCCCGCGAGTCCCGAGCCGCGAGGGCGATGGACCTCGTGAGTTCGCCCGAACCGGAAGAGGAAAGATCGATAGGGAGAATTATAACCTTGGCACGTAGTCAGATCTTGTCCGTATGGTCGTGTGGGTGCTTCTTCTTCTTCGCCTCTTTATCTTGAATGCGAAGCTGTCCCCGGGCGCGCACATTCTTCCCCCGCGTCCGCTTGACATCATTCTTTGACTGGCCGATTGCGATCGTCGCAGCCTCGCAAATCGCCCTCCTCGACGGGCCAGGCACCGCACTGACCTCACACCACTCTGGTAAAATCCTCCGCAATTTCTTCATGATGATGACGACGACGAATTTGAGGATCGCGAGTCCCACATTCGCCCCCGTCCTCTCATCTCAATCTCTCTCTGTCATTGGCCTCTATCGCGCGTGACGTCGCGAGTTCTCCCTGAAGGGATCTCCGTCCGCGTTCTTGTTCCGTCCGCAACCATCTCAGGATCTTCTTCAAAACTCGAGCCCTGGAGAACAGAGCTCGGGACGAACTTCGGGGCCTTCCGTCTCGCGACTCACCCAGTGTCTCGCTGAATTGCCCTCTGTTTCCGCGGGACCGTTTCGCGACTGCCCTTGCACCGGCTATAAAAAGTAACACCCTGGTTACGCTCGACATATTTCCCAGTGTGATGCTGTTACGCTCGAAGGCGAACTTCGCCATCTGTAAGCACTACTGCCGTGAGAACGGAAAGGTACAAAGTAAAATAACAAAAAGGATGGGAAGAGCCCATCAAGCCGTACATGGATGAAACCAAACGGGTAACATGGGCTAGCCCCAACAGCGGACTTCGTGAGAACGCCAGTGCTTTGATGCACTTCTTATTTTTAGAAACTAACTGAGCGGCGTTGATTTTTGCGTCTTAAAGGGGACAATGAATGTGTTGTGCTGCCCTCGAGGCAGCTTCGATTCAGCTTCAACGGGAAAAAAATGATATGTAATTTAAGTTTTATATATTTTTTCAAAAAAATTATTTATGTATGGATTTTGGTTCCTGTTTTCTAATGGTTTTGTCGTTTGTTGTAGATTTTTCCCATACTTTTGGTGAACCAGAAAGTCAAAGTTTTACAACTTACCCCAAAAATGAATCTAATTTCAGGGTTTCTTCAACGAAATTTCTTTCCTTTTCATCCAGTTTTAAAGACATATCCATCATCACTTATGTTTATTGAAAGTAACGGCTAAAAAGGGCATTCTTTTTCATCTTCCAAATGGAAATCTCCTTACTATGATAAGTTTAGGTGAGATAGGGGAGAAAGACACAATAAAATAACAACATGATGGTAAAACCCCATCAACTCGTACAAGGATAGAACCAAACAAGTAACATGGGGCTAGGCCCCAATATCATCACAATGGGAAATATGTCCTAGAAACAACATGAGCATCCAAAGAATCATCACTTAATGTGATTGCTCTCATATGGATTGCACTGGCTAGTGCTCTATGTATAGCAATGGAAACACGTTGCCTAAAATAGACTATACAGTAAGCTAAAGAAAGTAATACCCCATGCCCTCTAGTATGGTAGGCTCTCACGCACTCCCTCACGAACATGTCGAAGTCGGTGTCCATAGGTCCATATAACTCCAAAGTTAGAGGAACAAAGATGTGACCTCTTTGCATACCCCTATACTTGGAGACCTTGGCTCCTGTCGCTCCACTCGCCACCCATCCTGGGGTATGGGTGATCACCCACTCTGAAACTGTGTCATAGATAGGATCGGTAACCACCACATCCGCCACACTAATGTGGTCCTTCCGGACCAAGTACAGGTCTGCCCTAAACTTAGTCGACTGCAAGTCATACCAACGCTTACTCCATGTGAGGTATCCACCCTCTCGCGCCATAGCAAACACCACATCCCTAATAGCATCATGGGTAGCTATCCTTTGCACTCCGAATGGGCAACGAGTCATATGAACAATTGTTACATCTAAAGTGATACTACACTCATATGTGAGTAATGAAGATGTAAATGGATGGACCAAACCAAGACAGAACCTCATCGTTGTAGAGAAAGTAGTTGCTGCGAGTATGAAAACCATGATGCATGATCGAGCCAAGATCCACGAGCCTGCACCTTTGTCAGAGCAAGAGCGTAGACGAGCCCTAGTAGTACGATAAATGGTCGGATCCACTAAGAGTGAATGTAGAGTCTAATGAAACTGTCGATCCATCAAAGTAAACTTTAGACCTTTAGTCCAATCGGTGATCAAAGAGGAAAAAAACGAGAGTTCATGTCGTATTTCAAATTTCAAGCATCTCTCGTACTTTGCAATAATACCTGTAACGGAAATGATCTCATATCTCTATTTTTCGTACATATGTCAATGATAGGAATATCTGCAATTACAAATTGAGAAATAACAATGGTACCAAGAGTGGTTAATAACCAAGAATACTATAGGTGCAGTAATAATAGAAGAAAATATCCTAGCCAAATCTCCGCACATGTGTATGGATCATTATATTTGGAGTAGGTGTATCATTTAACGAAGTTCTTATATCTAGCATGGTGACGACCTGATGATTGAAACTGAAAGGTACTACGTTCTTTAAATGTTAGGATGATGGGGCATTTAGATGCAGATGTGTCTGAATGTGCTTTTTGAGCTTGAACTAAAGAACGGTAAAATCCCACGGCCAATATTTAGACTGCCGGTCATCCCAAACGACCTCGACTTTTCTCCACGGAACTTACCCATCGCGATGGCAGTAACCGGAACCTGCGACGTGCGAGGAGAGGCGCAAAGAGTTCACCAGTCAGGATTCAGGAAGTGAATCAGCGAGCGGAATCCGGAACGGGATCCCGAGGCGACATGTGCAGATCTGCGGAACATCAAAGGGCCAAGGGGGCGGAAGGTGTCAGGAATGGGGGCCAGAGCCAGAGCCCACCGCAAAAGATTCAGCACATTTTTGTGATGATTTCCTATGATTATAGACCCGCAGAAGGGAGCTTCAAATGAATCAACAACACCTTTTTCACCCGGTCGCCGAATTGCTGGCGCTTGTGCTGGCATCACTTCGACGACAACGTGCCAGTTAGGATGCACACCGAGCCATGATGCCCCACTGCCAGTGATCTCACCACCGGAACTCGTTCGGGGAAATAGATTCGAATAAAGGTTTGCCTATCCCCAACTTTCGCAGGAGTGGCAATTGCAACGTGATGCTTTACGTTGGTGGTAATTCAACTCAACAAATCCGTGGACGTTAGGATCATCTCCACGACTCCGAGGCGTTGACACAACGACATTCTTTAACCTTTGAGTTCATGATAAGAGGTTGAATATTGCAACAGATGAGATTCGGCGACCAGCCTCGAAATGCTCGGTACGATAACAACCAAGAAAAATCAGAATTAAATACATTTGATTGATCACGGGGGCGGAAACGATTTTCTTGTTTCATGCTGGAGTCTGAACTTACATCACCCACAGAGAGTCCGCTGTCTTCGTTTGGTAAGGTCTGGTCTGGTTTGGCCTCACAGAGGTTACGATATTTTCCATGACGCGAGCGAATCTGCATCGGGTGAGTTTCAGAGGTAAGGACAACCACGCTCTCATTATTCCCCGCAGTGCAAGAATGTCTTATATTCGGACGGACGGCACAAAACGAAAAGCAGCTTCTGCATGCAAGAAGAATTTCAAAGATCAGGCGTCGGCTTGAATCACATGGAAATCGAGATCTTTGAGCAGTTTGCCAAAGTGTTGCTGCTGTGCCACTTTCGGACTTTGTTTTGGAACTATTTACTTTTGTGATGCTTTCGACGAGTCGGGAAAAACACTCCACCGATCTTCAGAGATATCATCAACGACAACCTTTGTAAGCTTAGGGGAACTCCAATATTTTATATAAGATCGATCAAACGAGGGCTCTAGTCTCCAATGAGCTAGATGTAAATAATTCAATACTCGGGAATCTTAATGCGCCGTTTGGCTCCTCACGGACTTATCTTCGGCTCTTCCGTGATGAAATTGGAGACCTTGGTTTGGCTCCTCGATGCGGGAGGTCCGCGCAAATCTGAGACCACAAGAGCACGAGACGGTTTTCAATCTCTCTAACGTCAGAGTCCACGACCGAGACCACTGTGACGGACACTTCCACACACTGCTACGCTCGTCGTCGACGTACACACCGGGGGACGCAAAAGCGCCTCGTCGCGGGGGTCGAAACCCTCAGCGAAAGAACGACCCGTGATTCCAGCGAATCAAAAGTCCCGCTGAGCTACGGTCCCAAACTGACCCCACTCCTCTTTCAGGCCTACCTTCCCCGACACTAACCGCGACCACCTGAAGCCCGGCTGAAAACCACCCACTGAACCAGAAAGAGCTTCCTCGCCGCAGGTCGAACCCTGGGGCAAGGGGATTACACCCACCCACACACGGAGGCATCCATCCCTCGAGGAGAAGCGCATCGCGACACAACAACGATGGAGTACAGTATTCAGTCTATTGACCTTTCATCGTACCACTCGTAGTCTCGTAGACTCGTACCCTGTTGCCTACAGCCTAGGTCAAATCACCTGGACGATGAGTCTCAGCCTACAACATCGCAAACGAAAAGTCACGTCACGTCGAGGCCGAAAGATGGCACTGCAACGGGACGTTGGAAGTACTTGCCAATTGCTCCGGAGTCCGGACTCCCGGCACGGAGCCACAGGACCACTGTACGACGCCGGTACGAATTGCACACGTGGTGGCTCGAGTGGGACTGCCGGTCAGAAAGGAGGAGACCGTGCAGCCCGTGGGGTCTGCAATTTTCAAAAGTTGCTGGGGCTGGGGGTATATCCTCAAGGACAAGAGCCAGTTCCAGCGCTAAATGGACGAGTAAGGGGACGAGACGAAGGGCGGGCAGTGGGCATGGGGAGGGGTAAAGCAAAGCAAAGGCAAGGCAAGGGGAGGCTGGAGAGGGGGAGGCAAGCGGAGGTGTCGGCTGGCTTAAAAAGTGGAGCATAAATTTGGACGGGGCCAGTGGCAGAGTGGGGACATCGCTCGGAAATAAAGAGGCTGGCTCGCCTCCGGCCAAAAGTTCGTTTACTGTAGGAATGTCACGCGAGAAGGCAGTCACGAATTGCGAGCAAGGCGCTCTCGTATTGGCCGGGGATCCAGCAGCTTTATAGCATGACCAACATGGACTTGACATTCGGGTAGTGGGGACTCCGGAGGCAGCCTGAACCCGGACTCGGGGTCAACCCGGTTGTCTATGTTTGCGGATTCTAGATCCCGCTCAGCCCCTCTCGTCCTTGCACTGACAATGGTACTGTGCTGTACTGCTGTACAGCCCCGACCCGATCCGGATTAGCAATCAACAGGTGCTCGTTCCAGTACCTGGCCAGTGGCAGGCAGGCGGTGAAACTACAAGAGTCGATTCAGTTGTGAGAATTGCTGAGCTTTTGGGCACAATGGCAGACTGACCAGAGATTTCGGTACAGTAATGACCCTGATCGACTGTCCATTGAGTACCCACCCGGTGGCTCATCAGCTGCCGAGCGTTTCTGCATCTGGTCAGGTGACTTATCTATCAATATCCATGCCTATTGTGGCGGTGGAAGATGCAGCTAGCATTGTGCGTGAAGGATACGAAGATGTCCTTCAGCGAACGCTTGCATAGGTTCATTTCTTTTCATCTATATTTTGTAGTAATATTTTAGTGAGAGTCAATAGTACATTCTCTTCGTATTTTAATTTGAGTTTTATTGGTATTTAAATTCAATACTAGTTAGATATGAATATTTTTGTTTTTTAGGGTTTTGAGTAATTTTTTTTCCATTAGACATATGAATCGGGTTTTTTTCTTAACATCTTTTCCATTTCCTTCATATCTATGTTAAAAAAAAAAAACCCGATACATATGTTTAATCGAAGGAAAATCACTCAAAATTTTTAAAAAACCAAAATATTCATATTTTTAATCTTTTATCTCATAATTTTTCAACTATGAAACTAGTTGGAAAATTATGGAGATCTGAATAAAAAGTTATTATTATTTTTAGATTTTAGGGTTTCTATAGTTAGCACTTTCCAATGTGATGTGGGGTGTTAGGGGATTGTGATTATGTAGGTGAGAGTAGATACATGATTGAGTGTTGGGTTTCTTTATCATTCACTTTGTGCTAGCTATAGCTTGACTTTCCCTCATGGGGCCGCAAAAAATGGTGAGTGATACACCATGTCCGGTGTGTCATCGTCTTTTTACCTCGCAATGGGTAAAGACCCACGTGGAAAAGATGCACAAAGATTATGATTGGACCACTTGGAATGTGCATGTGAGGAGTACGGTCACATCGACATCAATATCTGTCACTTCGGGAACACGTAGACTATATCGACTCTTTCGGCAAGCATTCTGAGTATACTGTTCAAGTCGTGGGAGTGGTTAGTTTCCCATGCAGGTTCAATTCTAGGGCTTTTTGAGACTAGATTTCCATGTCCACGTTAATTCCATAGGCTTCCTCGGGCACTGCATGACGAGGCTAGACGTACTTTTCGCTTACCGCTCGATCGGTTGGTGCGATCCCATGGACGAGTTAGCATGGTTTTTATTTTTATTACTTCCGCGATGGTGTCTACATTATACTAGAAGGACATGAGGAGATGGCAGCTAGATTCCGGAAATTCCGAGTAGGGGGATTGGGCTACATTGCAAGAGGAGTCTGTTCGGGCCACACAGGTTATGAGTTGGGTTCAGTCACATGATTCTTCTGATTCGGCGCGATTGCGATGGTGTAGGATCTTGGGGCAGGCCGGGGACTATAGCAGGGCCCTTCATCCTTTGTCCATGGTTAGTCCTACTGAGGAGACGATTTCCTCTTTACGTCTTCTACATCCATCTATGGGCAAGGAGATACCATTAGAGGTCTTGGAGTATCATCCATAGGAGCCATTATATCTTGATAGATCATTATTTGCTCATTCTTTATGCACAGCCCCACGTTTATCCTCTGGGGATTTGTCAGGGATGGTATATGAGCATCTTCGAGATTGCTTCCATGCGGATGATCCCTCTAGTGGTTTCACTGAGTTGTTCCAAGTGTCTGCATTAGTTGCGAGAGAGGAGACTCCATTGTCAGTTAGTCAGGTTCTTGATGCTAGTCGGCTTCTCATGATGGAGAAAGACATCAAAAAGCATCAGTCCGATTGCTATTGGAGAGGTCTTATTACGATTAGTCAGTCGTACCGTTGTCTTGCAGCATCGCTCACACTTCCAGAATCATCTTTGTCCACAATAGTTTGGAGTAGCCACACCATGAGGCTGTGAGGCGGTATCGTTGGGCATTAGAGCACTTCTAGATATTCACCCGGATTGGGTTGTCTTGCAGGTGGACGTTGAAAACGCTTTTAACATCGTCTCACGTGCATCCATTTTTAGAGAGCTTAGAGAGGCTGATGGATCCCTATCAAGCCTCATTCCTTTCGTATGATATTTCTACGGTTCACATTCTTCTCTATTTTATAATCATGGCTATTCCGAGGAGGGAGTCACCGTCCTACAGTCCGTCGTTGGCACTGGACAGGGAGATCCTTTGGGAGGACCCCTATTTTCCATGTCTCATTATAGAGCTCTTGTGTCTACTGCCTTGACCGTGCCCGGTTGTGTGTTCCCCTCCTTAGCGGATGATACACACATTGTGGGTCCTGTAGACAACATTAGGCAGACCTTTGATTACTTGATTACCGAGCTTCATCTTGTAGGCTTGAGAATCAAGGTGTCAAAGTGGAGGGCTTGGTCTCCTTTGGGCATTCCGCCTCATCTTCAGCTTCTAGAGGGATGTATGATATCGACATACGGCTTACGTATTCTAGGAGTGTCAGTAGGGTCTGAGGATTTTGTTTCACGCTACCTTGATGTTGCATTGGCCGAGGATGTTTTGCATGTAGACGACCTTCCTCTACTAGGGGATCCGCATGTGGCGTTTGGTATACTGTCATCTAGTATTGCTCATCGACTCACCTACCTTCTTTGCACGGTTTCTCCTTCACCTACATTCATATCACGTTTGAGAGCCTTTGATAGGAGGATCATGGCTGCTTTTATGACACATCATCGGACCAAGGATATTCGAGTATATGACTGGAGATTTGCCAAGGAGACAGACATCTTTGCCAATTTCGTGTGGAGGGGTAGGTTTATTATCGATGGAGGAGACGGCACCTACGACATTCTTGGCGAGTTGGATGCTCGTTGCACCTTTGTTATCTTCTCGATTTATGATCGCATATAGACCTATCTTGGAGATATATACGAGGGACGTCAATACATGATCATTTCCCTTACAGCTATTATTACGACATACGAGAGATGCTTTACCATGGGAGGTACGACATGAGTTCCCTTTTGCTCTTTGGCTACCGATTGGACTATGGGTCTACAGTCTATCTTGATGGACCGACAGTTTCAAGAGGCTCTACATTCACTTTTAATGGATCTGACTATTCCTCCTACTAGACCTCGTCTACGCTCTTGCTCGGGCAAGGGTGCAGGCTCGTGGATCTTGGCTCGACCATGCATCAGGGCTTTCCGACTCGCACCAGCCTACTTTCTCCACAAATGATGAGGTTTCGCTTGTCTTGGTCCATCCATCTACATCTTCATTAGTCACATGTGACTGTGGTATCACTTTAGATGCAGCAGGTGTTCATATGACTCGTTGTCAATTCGGAGGTCAGAGGATAGTTACCCATGATGCCATTAGGTATGTGGTGTTTGCTATGGCGCGAGAGAGTGGATACCTCACATGGAGAGAGCATTGGTATGTCTTGCAGTCGACTAGGGTTATGGGCGCACTGCATTTGGTTCGGGAGGACCAGTCACCGTGGATGTATGTGGTGATTACCGATCCTACTAGAGACACGCTTCGTGAGGGAGGATCATCCATCCTCCAGGATGGCGGCGAGTGGAGCGGCAGAAGCCAAGGTCTCCAAGTATAGAGGTATACAGAGAGGTCACCTCTTTGTTCCTCTAGCTTTGGAATTATATGGAACTATAGACACTGACTTCGACATGTTCGTAAAGGAGTGCGCAAGAACCTACCATGGGGTATCACTTTCTTTAGCTTATTGCATAGTCTATTTTAGACAACGTATTTCCATTGCTCTACAAAGAGCACTAGCTGATACAATCCATAGGAGAGCAATCACGTTAGATGATTCTTCTTGAGATACTCCCGTTATTTGTAAATATTACCGTTATTTGTAAACTTTTTGACTTGGATAGTTCATATATGTTATGATGTATGGCATATTTCCAGCCCTAGTTACAAAAGGGATTGGGAACACCCCATCAAAAATATCGCAGTTAAGAGCCTCTTTTAAGAATAGCAACGTCTTTCTTCCATTAAATTTATCTGACAATCGCAGACTTTCCATATTTGCGCGTTATGACGCGGCGTTATGCACCAACCAGACGAATGCTTTGACATGACTTAATGTGATACTCTGATAGGAGCCATTTTAAGAAGAAATGTATAGCACAACTTCAAGAGGCACGCAGGAGATTGAGATGTTCTGCGAAAGGTGACATTTCCAGCAACTTCATTACAAAAATTGTATGCCCGGCCCAGCTCCCAGGATGGAATATCATCCTCACTGGGCCATAAAGCAAGCTTATGGTCACTTGCTAGGTCAAGATATCCGCAAAAAATCTTAGCCGACAGCAGGAACCTAATTATCCACATCTACAATGCTCCACAAGAAACAGCCCATCCATATCAGCAGAAGACTGATATTCTTGGGAAAGTTGCAAATGAGCCTGAATAACAAGCTGTTCGGCCACAATCTGACCCAACTCGTCCCTACATCGATGCCTCCTATTTGATTACCACCAAGTCGTTATGAAGTCGAAGATAATTCCTCAAACAGTGGAACTAGGCAATCCTATTCGCGAAGCATACTGTACTCGAAGACTCTTTCTAAAGTTCCAACGCTGTCATCCATCAAAACCCAACGCGGGTATTTGTGACGAACCACTATGATCAGGTTCGTCGAAAGAGGAGACAGCAGCACAGCCAGTGTTGACCCTACGGTCAAATGACCGATAATATCTACAAGGATGTTCGAAATTCACATGAAATAACTAAGAGTGGTCTTTTTTCTCGTGCCCCCTTCTCCATACTGTTCATTCCACTGTTGGAGCTCCATCATACTTCCTGCGTCTGAAGCAACACTTGACCTCACCTGTAACACAATCCCAGAATCTGTTAAACACTTCTTTGAGAAGGCGTTGTAACAGTATCATGTACACAAGTAGCAAAATTATGGAAACAATTTTTTCTTGTTGTGCACTTTCAAGATCTGAACAGCTCCGGTTTTTCTGACCTTCTCCATAGCCTGACGCATATCTGCCATGGTCAATGGACGAATGTAGGGCGTTACTCCAGCCTCCACTTTAGGCAGCTCAATGCCTTCCTCCTTGGCCTTCTCCTTGTCCTGCTCATCTTGAAAAATATTAGATAGTCCACCCGAAGAGGAATTTCCACAAAAGGAGGAACAAAAAGTTAATTATAACCACTACCAAGTTGTTCTAGTCCATGTAGGTAATAGGAATAGAAACTTTGGAGGAAATGCATTGGAGTCCAGAGATAACGTTTAGGCTGAATTATGGAATATGGAGAAGGTGTGGCAGACAGACGAGAACGAACGATAAGTACAACAGAATTGTACTCAGAAAGGATGCGTACAGAGTGAAAAAGTTCTTCTAAATCCGCATTAACTCTCAGCAAGATCTTCGTAAAGAGGTGTATACCTTTTTCTCCTTATCTAAAAGTTCTCGTATCCGTCTGTAGGCAGCGGTTGTACATAAACTCTGTCAAACATCGAAACGAAGATCAGCTTCTTGAGAAACTAGCAGTGTCAGCCTTGTGCTAATTGCAACTGCATATAATTCACTATGAGATTCTCATTCTATTCCTGATGTGTCGAGTGTGAAGTTTAGACCCAACTCCGAATGCAATACTTCAGCCGTTGATGTACTTTCATAATTTTCATGTCCGGATTGCTGTTATACTTCTCAGTCGTGCTAATGAATCAAAAAACCCTGGACTAGAAGTACCTTTAAATCACTACCCGAATAGCCATCTGTAGCGGCTGCCAATTCATCTGTATTAAAATCAGGCGATAAGTCCTCCTCAGCAAGTATGACCTTCATGATTTTAGACCTATTGTCTGCATCTGGAAGATCTATCATTAATCTGCATACAACCAAAACATGAGTAGACTAAACAAGTTCCTGCTGTAATTAAAAAGTGGTGATCATGGGCATATCGATGGGTGATGGTAAAAATGGAAGGTAAGTATATCCAATGCTTGAACAATACAAGCATACAATGACACGTACGCTGAACGTCTATCACAGACAGCTACGTTGTCTAGCTCCTCAATCATATACTATCATATGACCAAATGGCACAAATCCGTCGATCCTCGGGGATGAATAGATTTCGTGAGAGATGCTCTGAAGAGGAAAAAATTAATCCTGGAATGAACTATCTCACTAGGAACATGACGAGTTATCTAAGTGAATACTGCACCTCCTCTCTCAAGTGATATCGCTAAAATTGTGAGTGCTGTTTATGGAATTCCAAAGTCGCTCATCTCTTTAGGCATACATCCTGGTATATTTGAAAGTGAGATAAGAAGGTAACGCACCTCCGAGGGAATCTTCTGATCACGGCTTCGTCAAGATCGAAAGGTCGATTTGTAGCTGCTAAGACCAATACTCTTTCTTTCTCTCTGGTTCGAAGTCCATCCCAGCTAGCCATAAATTCGTTCTTTAGTTTACGCATGGCCGAATGTTCAGTATCTTTACCTCTGCGCCCCAGCATGCTGTCCACCTTCATAAATGGTTACAAAAGCCAACTTACTAACATCAGTCCGTGATATTGACAAGTTGAAATTTACAAATAAGATAGTATATGATCAGCCGCAAGGCATAGCATGTTGAGATTTACAGAGAAAATAGAAAAAAATAAATTTTATGGTTTATACGTTTCAACCAATTCTCTATTAACCGAGAAAAATAGGGATCTAATTCTTAAGATATGACATTTCCAATTCCAAAAAAGATACGACACACACAATTCTCCAATCATACCAATATAAGATCTCTGAATTCTGCAAACTTCACAAATCCGTAAGTCATCAAGTTCCAGTAACACTCGAGAAACTCCCCAGTAGCAAACAGGCGATCTTATTGCATACCACTTGAAGACTAGTCGATCGCGTAGCCAAAACTTTTTGAACGATAAGCCACCGAAAGAATATATGCCAATGTGATATAAATGAGCAAACGCTGGAAAAAATACCTCGTCGATAAAAATGACACTCGGTGATATCTTGCTTGCAAGGGTAAATACAGCTTTGACGTATTTCTCAGCTTCCCCGAACCACTGCGGCACAGGAAAGATTATTTTAAGAGTAAGAACAATGTGGAGAGTTGTCAATCATAAAAAAGCGCAGAACTCTCACAAAACAGAAACTGACACACAGTAGTACAAAGATTAAGTTTGTTCATCTGGACCTTCGACGCAATAGTCGACATTGAGATGTTGATGAAGTTTGCTCCAGCTTCTGTAGCCACTGCCTTTGCCAGCATTGTTTTGCCGGTACCAGGTGGGCCGAAGAGAAGCAGTCCTCTACAGGGCTGCATTGGAAACACCCAACTTGTGATTACATAGCCAAGGTTGTCTTGCCGTTAAATTTGTGGTAGAAGAATTCATATGGCCAGCTAATTTTAGTAATATAATAGCTGAGAGTCTCAAGCAATATATCTCATTGTACCAACTTTCCAGAGATGACGAGAACCTTCATCACCTCCTTATGTGCCCCTCCCAGAGACCTCTCTTACAAATAATAGCCCCACACAGAAGAGTTTACACAAAGAACATAGACAACAGCTGTATGCTGCCAAAATCAAATCTGCTGAAAAGGAAGATAACTTGAACACGCTCGACTACTCTTCGAACGTAAAAAATGAGGTTCATACAAGATAACAGCTCTATGATAGTAGCAATGGAAAGCATGTTGTGTTCACCTTGGTCAACTGCCCTTTCACAAACAGCTCTGGCCTCTGTAGAGGGAGCATTACCAACTCTCGGAGAGTTTCCTTCACGTTCTCAAGAGCCCCAATATGATCAAAGGTTACTCCAAGCTCATCTGGTGGAATTACCTCCGGTAACAGCATTTTCTCAAACTCGTTGTCACATACCACATCCTGAAAAACAGAACTAAATTTCTCAGGGAACTTTCTAAGTTCTTTATCAATCACAAAGCAAAGACCTTTGACTAAAAGTGCAAGAAACCAAAGATAAGCACGCCCTAAAGAGCTCCAACTACTCTACTTCATGAGAAAAACTTAGATCACCCTATGTGTTATTACCAGAATACCCAATTTTGGTTATCTCGGGCTCACCTTTAAGGTTTTCTTCTTAGTGGTAGAGCCCCGTTGAAGCGATTGAATTTCTGTGAGGCTGTGCTGCAAACTGCTCGAAGAGTCCCCAGATAGTTACGATCCCAATACAATAAATTAGGACAATTTCAAATTCCTTCAACGGCAGAATGAAATCTTCAGCAGATTGAAGAACTTAGTTTCAAAAATTTTCTAAGGTTTTGAAAAGCAGAAATCGTATTTCCTTATGATCAATAGAGTGAAGAGTGACTAAAGATGCATAATTTGAGACCATATTACCTCTCAGCTCCAATAACAAGTTTCCCGTTCTGTAGAACAGGCTCAGGATGTGTTTGCAGGTGATGACTGATACCCCAGCCTACCACTTTTTCTGACACTGTTGAGGAAACAAAAGTATATCAATATCCCTTTCCCACTATGAGGAAACAGAGGCGGATAAGTATCAACATACCTTCTTGGCCAATGAGCAGACTTGAACACATTACGTGAAGTTCCATACATCACAATACAAGTTCTCTTAAGTAGAAAGTTATGCTCGATAATTCACATTGTAGGAAAACAGTTAAGCTCCTCACGAACATTAAGGGGACGGCACGGGCGAGACTTCCTGATGACAATAGGAAGTCCAAGTATACAATGCGGTTAAGGGTATAAAACATTTAAGATTTGCACAGAAATGCCCTCTTAAACCATGAACATAAAAAAACACTTTCAAAACGGGGCTTGAAGGCATATCCGTACTATCATGCGTCAAAATATGTGTTCGGATATCGATACTCGAGAGATCACTGCATTCAACGCTTGATGCTCCCATAACCTGAGAGGAAGAACTCAGTCAAACACTTCGGAAACGGAAATGATGCTAACAGTAACCGAGCAAAACTTTGTCTAGTCACCAACATGAGCAAAAGAAATTCAAGGAAGAATAAGGTGAATTACAGTTCCTTGACGGTCTAGATCAGAACATGGCAGAAAACTCAATGCATGAGAAGTCAAAGGTGAAGGAGATAAACCATGCGCAGGTGTTGCCTATTAGCTTCAGCCTTCAATTTCTCTGTGTCTTGCTCTAATTGGCGATTCCACTCGATTAACAGAGTCTCATCCTGGCAAATAATCAAATTCAGTCACGTCAGTCCCCGTGGTTAGCAAGTCTAAGAACCAGGATAGCCACATTATTATAAGACTAATATGTCTGATATGTTGACTAGTTGCACCTGAAATATAGAAATGTCATATTCACGAGGAAATTATTTTAAGACATTTCTTGAATGAATTTAAAACATTCAAGAAATGAATTTCATGTATTTATGAAAATGAAGAATTCATAAATCAAATGCGAATAATTGAACAACGTCGGTGTCACTACTCAAGACCGAAGTAAACATAAGATCGCAGTAAAAAAAAAAAAATTCTGTCACCTGTGGGGGTTGGAGTTGTATTTTAGTTGGAAACAGTTTCACAAGCATCTTCGATGCCTTCGGTCCATCTCCCTTGTAATCCTCCATGCGGGAAGCAAGATGATCCTGTTGATGAAGCATCCAGTTAGAGCCTTTCTATTTATTCTTGCTTAGCAACCAGAAAAAGGTACAAGTGATGTTCAACGTCCAAGAGGGGCAGGGTGATCTCCCTGTATTTCACTATAATCATATGACAAACCCCATCTACAGGTCATAGAAATGTCCATACATTCCACACGCAAGCCTTTAAGGTAGATGTAGATTTTGAAACGGAGTACGTTTTGAACTTTTCGTGGGTAGCAAAGGACTTACCAGGAAAGAGAGATCCAATAAAGCAGTAAAATTATTCCCAAGTTTCGTAGAAGCAGAAGATCCAGAGCTGCCCTGAACAATCATCCCAAGCTGAAATTCAAAAAAACTTTCATTGAATTATGAGAAATACAGAAGTCAATACAAAACCACTGATTAGATCACATTACAGACAATGATGGTTCTCAACAGGACACATGCTGTTGTGATATGTGTTGCAACATGATTCTCCATGCAGACAAGATTAGCCAAGGCCATACCTTTTCTTTCTGCTGATCTGAAGTATGTGAACCAACAACGACAAGCCTGGCATCAGTCCTTTCAAGTCGCTCCAGCTTCATGTAACGCTCAAAGTTTCCAATGATTGACTTCTCGACATTTCTTATGAAAAGAACAAGTGGTTCTTTTGAAGCTTCAGCAAGCAACACCTAAAACAATCGAAGATTCATAGTAGTAATCAGACTGTAAGCTTTCAGACTAGTGATGGAGAAGTTCGTCCTGTGCAAACTGCGACTTACACCTAAAATCAATCATCCTCACTAAATCCGAACCTAACGAAAAGTTCAATAACGATCGGCCTATTTCTGTTTTGAATCAAGAATTTGAAGAAAATTACGACGTCAAAATATTGACTTCGAAGCAGCATTAATAACTTTAGCACATAGTTCGTGTAATACCTCTAAAAGAGAATCCAACACGAGTTTATCGGCATCCTCCCCAATAGAATGCTCCAAACGAAGCTCTGTCACTGCATGAGAGATTTGTTGGCAGCTGTCAAGCAAGCAACAAAAAATATCCCTGAGCACACCTAAAATCTGCTCTTCCACAGACTCATCACTGTGCTCACCTTACTACCGAACAAATAAGTACTCAAATGACCGAATGCCTCCTTGATTCACAACCAGTGCACTGAACCTTCAGGGTAACTATTTTTCCCTTGCTTGTAACCCTAAGTGGGCTCTGTCATAAGTCTGTCAATACTTTTGAATTGTAAACAATGTAACAATTCACCAATGTTCGTGATGAGATTCTAATGGCATGGGCCTCAACAAAATCGAGCACCAAACGCTCAAGAAAGGGATTTGGGTCAAGCTGACGACAGGATCATACCATTGCAGAAAAAGCCGTGTCCATCTTCACAAAGATCAACTAGATTGTTCCCACCGTAGACTGGCTTGTCAAAACGAACTCCAACTTTGTTGGGGTTTTCCTCGAATATAACCAATACTCGACCTCTGGCTCCCACCGAAGGCCCACCCCTTAACGATGCAAGACATTTGAAAAAAATTACATATTTAGCCAAGCACTGAAACAAATTCTTACAGACTACCAAGCAAAGAGCACTTTACTGCGAACTTCCAAGACTGAAACAAATTCCCTAAGTAAAGGTGCGACGAGCATGCAACAAGCAGAAATGAAAAATGCTGACTGCAAGGGCCAATTGCAGGCAACTTACCCAGGCGTCACACTGTGGTTCAAGACAACTACACCTCCAGCTGCGCCCGTACCCGAGCCCACAAACTTCACACGATCACCTTCACGAGAAACACATTGCCTAATATGTTAGTCATCTGTCAGTTATGATATGATTTGCCTAACAACACTGAGAAGCTTGAAAAGAATGCACACAACTTATCTACGCCACGTTGTTTGCGTGCTAAAGCCATTCATGAGAAAGATCCAGTATATTATCATCCTACAGCTGGCATCAAAGTCACAAAAAAGCCGTTCCCTTCTTCGGCAAATATAAAGGAAAGTCAAGTGAAACACCTACAATTAGGGCATAAAGTGATTCTTATATGAACAAGTTAACACAAAACCTGAGTAATTTAATTCAATCAGCATTCTTTCGACATTCAAAGCACTGACTTGAAACTGACCTTTCTTCAAAACGCGCCGAGTTTCTACAGCAGTCGAAGTCGAGGTAGCTGTGGCAGCTGTGGCAGCTGCTGCAACGGCTGTGACCAATGATTTAGTGTCAAGACTGGTTTCTCCCTTTCCTTTCCCACGCAACTGAGAAATTGGTCCCAATCCTACTGATTCTGCATCAGTATCTTTTGACCGACTGGAGGGAGAACTAGTTCTCAGAGCTTTTACGCTCTCTGGCCTTGCATCTGTGGAAGGTGTCTGACTTTCAACGCTTCCCTGTGAAGACCACATTCATCAGCTTTAAGAACATTGCATCCTACGAGTGCACATTGTACAGTAATATGGTAACAATCTGCTCAAATGAGGATTCGCCCCCAAAAAATTCTGGGCTAAAAGTCATGTTAAGAAAAGTTGTAGATAACAAATAGCCAGGAAGAAATAAGCACTAAAAAATTCCATGAAGCAGGAGCAAGAAAGATAAGAAATGCCCTTTGTGGCATGCTGTTTTCCACCACATCTGCTGAGGTACTTTAAGAGTAACACTCCAAAGGCATAACACCACAATTTGTACAGAAGAGGAACTTCGGCAAACAATGTTACATAGGATAATCTCTTATACTCCAAGCCTTAAAAATTAAAAAATGCAGGATTAAAGACGACCCAACAACTTTCTAAATACAAAGGCCGATTGTCCAGTTCAGATTTGAATGCCGAAACGAAAGCAGTGAAACAGTACATCCGTCAAATCAACGGAACAGGACACAACAATATGCCACACTTCGTGTATGGACTGGGGTTGTGAAGTGACTGCAGTATCATCAGTGGCATCCGCAAACCCAGTTTCGACACTTCACGTACATACTCGAACTCAACATGACGACCATGAAGTTGATAAGTATCGTAAGGGATGATTTTGAGCTCATACCACCTCCTTCAACTGGCCACTAGAGACATCCATGGGCTCCACAGGAGCATCAGTTGAGTGTTGATTTGCAGCAGAAGTGTCCTCCGACACCCGCTCCAAACTTCCAGGGACGGACTCACTTGCCTGCAGAAACAGACCAGTCATGTTGTTACTATTTGTTACCTTCTTTGTGGGAACCAAATGGCTACTCTCAGAAGAGTACCATAGAAAGGAGAACGCGTACATACAACCACTTATACATTTGACGACATCGACACTTTACATCCTTTAACGCTAATACAAAGAAAGTACTTGAAGACATACGAAGAAAAATGCGTTGCCAACTGTCTTCCACGACTACCACAAATTCTTCATGCATGATTCGTTTCCAAATCACTACCTTCGGAAAGCTTAAAAACTCTTTCAGATAAGTGGTGAACTTCAGCGTGATATGATACATCAGTCGTAGAATAAAAGATGGAACAGTAGCGGGAATGTAAACAATGATGACTCAATGATGAAGATAAGGTGAAATCGTGAAGGTCAGCATGCGGACCAAACTCCGCCTGAAAGTGTGATTTAACCTCTTTCCAGTACGTTCTAACTGCAATATCTTGATATCTTATCATATCGCCACAAAGGCTGAGATAGTTTCCATACCTCTAGAAATACTCTCGTGCTGTCAAAGATAAGTAGATTGACTTGCAAGTGGTGAGCCAACCCCTTTACCAGCTGTTCTTGATAAATCTCAGATCCTATAACAACTCAGATGCATATCAAAACTTAATACTTGATTGCTCATTAATTAAAAAAAATTTGGAATGCCAACCTTTACAGAAGATAAGAACTTGACAGATCAATTTGAAACGTAGTCATCAAGAGATCTCACATGCTTAAGCTCCCCTGAGTGCCCCATGAGGGTAAAATGTAAGCAGTGTAGGCAAGATCTTGGAGGTTCAGCAAAATCTGGAAACTGAATACATACCTGGAGGCCCTGTAAGTAGGATTCGCGGACTGACGGATGCTAAATCTGAAGTATATTTGGTGAACTCCGGTCGCTTGAGATAGACAAACATTGAATCCAGAAGGGCAGATTTTGTGCTTTCGCTACAAACAGAAAAACAGTGTGAGTATACTGCAGCGAGTAGGAATGGACAAACGGAGACGATTTAATTTGCCATATAATAAAAATCAAGGATGTAACTACTAGCTATTTATTCCTAGAAATTAATCCAAAAGCAAATCAAAGCAAGTAAAGTATATGATCAACTGAAGTAAATCACACGGAAAGAGCTTGAAAGCCAAGAAGTATCAACTATCCGAGACGGAAAGGTAGAACCAGTCATCACAACTTCTACACTGCAATACTAGACGAAGTGCCAAATATTGCCGTCTGTGTGAGGCCTAAATTCTTACTTAATGAAATAAGGGAATTCGTCCAAATTGACATCAATATCTTTCCAGTTCGTGAGCCCCTTCCATATGGCATCCTTGTATGCTTGCCCTTCTTTGGGCTTGCTGGAAGTTCGTTTAACTTTATCAGACTTGTGGCGATGCCTGTGTTCTCGGTGTTCTTTCTTCCTTTTGGACCGCAATGCAGTAAAAGCTGCCCCAAAAGCATAAGGAAAAGCAGCCGCCGTTACAGCCGCTGCAGTCCCTGCTGCTACACCGGCTGCCACAGCCAGCGTAACCCACAATGCTCGATCCATATTTCCCTCCATTTGTCAACACTGACCACATCAAGAATTCCAGAATTAGCTAATGTCAAGCTTCCAAAGAGCATACTAACACTTCAAATATGGAACGGAAGATCCCAAGAGCACGAGTATTAATGTACGTGACCAAGCCCACCCAAGGGTCTGATCGAGAAGGACAATCCATGCAAGTTTCCAACTTAAAATAACATTAGCTACTGGATGTCCATCAGCAAAAGCCAAAACAGAATAATCAAAGTGAGCGGCGTTGTACCCGAGCGCAAATCGCATAACGTTTCGTACTACATCACGAAACCAAAATCGGATCCGATAACGTAAACAATGGATACATAGAAGTCCATACGAAACAACCAACAATGCATGCGGAAACAAGTGTTTAAGAACCTTCAAACCCCACGTAATGCAATAAGATAGCAATATTTGACGATTCAGTTATCCAAGGAAACCTCGTTTGGACTCCACGGGCAAAATCATGCAAGATGGCGCAGACTGTTAACCCAACTATAAGCGTTACTCTCCTGCTGATAAATAATTTACCAGTAAGCGCATGAAACTACTGTCCCGAGATATGGGTACAAAATTGGCGGTTTCTTTTCGCAATTGCTGATGTCTTAAGATTGAACCAAATCTTAAGACATCAAGTCAGTTTTCAATGGTCCAATTGGCAAGACTTCGTAATTGGATGAGCGACCCTTGACAGAGTGAAGATGCTGGGCAGAAGAACTGACAGAAATTGCGATGTCTGAAAGTATCAAAAAGCTTACTCAAGGCTGGACACAACAAACGCAACGTGACCTAAGGAGGTGGGAGAAAGACATATAAAACGAATCACAAACTTCAGCAAACTTCGCTTTTGCAGTCCAGGGTCCGTATGACGGTTAAAATAGAGAAGTAGCCCTCAGCATTCAGTAATATGCTTCACAAACCTGATTAATCTTATCAGGGAACCCTGAGGGCACTATAGGCAACAGAATACAATCCCACTCTAAGAAATGCCAATCAGCCAGTTTGAATGGACACAAGTCAGCTGTCTTCTGCTTGCAAAGCTTTCTTTTGAGCCCGTCATCCAGAATCCTTAATACATCGTCCTTGGCATTCTATACTACAGCGAAAATGGCAACAAGTAACCATCACAATAACCAACAAATTACGATCTGCATCTCCCACCTCTTACAGTGGAAAAGAGGAGAGACGAGGTGTATAACCTAATCAGATGTCAACTCCGGTTTCCAGGTTTCTAGTCCATCCTCAATACAACATCAAATGGCTCCTTACACACCGCATAAATGCCGTTGCATCGAAGGGTAGGCATGGGTTCAACGAGAGACCACAAGAATAATGAAGTGCTGCTGAATCAAAGAAAATATAGAACCCTTAACGATGACAGTAGGCTCTGACCTTTCCTGAATTTGTGATAGGTGAAAGATCAAGAGACCTGGCCATTAATCACCTTCATTATGATGTCACCTTCATTATCAGATCATGAACTACCAGACTGTAGGCTTTTCACTACAGCAGCTCATACGAATTTCCAGTGATCGAGTGAGAAACTAACCCAGAGTTAGGCGAAAAACCCGTTGTAATTTTGAATTTTCTCTTGTCGTACTTTAAAGATTCCCTGCTCTCGTTGTAATCTGCTTCGATTCTGCCGTTTGACCAGAAACCAGGGCACGGGTTGTTCAGGTATTGATAGTGCCACCAGATGAGCATAACCAGATTTGGACAGAGTTCCGAATCACAATCTGGGAAGTTCCTGGTAATGATGCTACCGTCCTACATCTGACCAGAACAGCTGAAGTCCAATCTATCCGGCTTTCGATTTAAATTGTTGAAGATAACTCCTACACCAGCCGATCTCGTAGATATCAATTGACGCAATCAGCCTGCTCACTTGAAAGATGAAGTACTTCAGTACACAGTGGATCGACGACAGTAGGTCAACAAAACGGCCGAATACGTGTCAACCCAACAGACGTGGTTCCAATCGCTTTTAGTCACAGTCTCTTAGTAACAACTGTGCGTATCTCTTTCATCTTCAGGAGAACAGCTGAGAGGACACAGTAGAGCTCAATATTCAATTGCGATAAATTAAGCTTCTCGTGACTGGTCCAAGTCGCCAGCAGAAAACAAACAACTCCGATGAGAGCCTTGCGGAGATTCCATAATTGGCAAGTCCCAATTCACCACCACCCTATGGACTGACAACGCAGAAGCACATCTCTCCCATCAACCTCGACTTCAATTCATGAGAAGGTCAGTTGCCATCGTATCAGTGTTCAGCACATGTTCTCGATCTCATTCTGTGCTCCCCGATCACACTCGAGTTCGAACACTCGGAGAACTGCAATACACGCAACCCATGTGCAACGTGATGGGATAAGTTGACAAAAACCACTGCTCTCGGTCGTATCGGACGTTGGTTGTCCAAAACAGCTCGCCTTAGGGTTACAGCATGGATACCTCCAAGATCGTTCGGAAAACCATTGTCTGCTCTGATGTCTGATACCTCATGAAATTGTTATTATCCCCGTCAGCTTTGACCGCTTTTTTCTCCCCCGCCCCTCCCCTCTCCTTTCTCTTCACTTTCCCCGGGCTTCAGTGAGTCGCGAGCCCTTGACGCGTCGCTTCCGCGCCGATCAAGGAGCTTGTGGCAAATCGGCAGAGCCAGCAGGAGATGTTCTACGCTAGTCTCTCCCACAAGGAGCCAAGCGAATACACCCACCCACCTTCCTCCCTCGCTCTCTCTTGGAGGGCGGATTTACTGGAGATGTTGGAGACGTCCGGTACAAAGACTCGGAGAAAACAACAACAGCTGCAGACGATGCGTTCGAGCCATTGTTCCCTCTAAAACGCCCCCTGACGAAATCTCGACTCCCTTGAGCACAAATTTCTCGGCTCTGCATGCCTCCAAAGGAACTCTCACATTCTTCCTGGCCTATCCTAGCCTACTCTACTCTTGGAGGACTGAAACAAATTCACCTCTAAAATGCCTCTCACAAAAACCTTGCCTCCCACTAGGAAGATATTCTCTCATCTGCAGCTACCAAACAAAACTTCCCCTTTCTTTCTCCTCATTCTTTGCGTTATTCGAAACCAAACCTATCCACATAGCTTTAACATATATCAGAAACGGTGTGACTCAAGTTTGTAAATATATGTAATTATTTTCACACTTCTAACTTTTACAAGCAAGATTTTTATTAAATTTAATTATATTAAAAACATCGATAATACAACAATAATCTCAACGTTACAATACTCATGCTAGAAAGTTCTCGATGTCTGTAACTTGTGTTAGAAAGTTCTCAATCTGAGGATCATCGTTTTCTGTAATGCTATCGCTTTTCTTCTTCTGGGGTCGTCATTTTTCTTTCGACGTTATAGATCTTCTTCAGAATGGACTTGCGGCAAGGCACGTCCATTCCGATTTTGTTCTGCACTGTACAGGAGAAGATATTAAGTCCAATCTCCTATGGTGGTGTGGTACTTTGCGTTCAGAGTGTGAGTTTCGAACGATTACAGTTGTTGCAAGTCAAGTTTCTTCCCTGCAGGAGAGATTGACAAACGTGGTATCACAGACGGATGAGAACGGTACTTCTTGGAACCTGGTCGGAATGCCAGATTTGGAGGAACGACGGTTTGTGAAGAAGTCAATACCAGGTGATTGACTCGTACAAGTTGATGTAGCCTATTGTTTCTCGCACAACCAAATTTGTAATCTGCTGACTATTCCTTGCGGCAAACAAAACCCTATGACATAAAGTGATAATGTCCAAAACAAGCACTTCTCGTCATGCAGTAAATACCCATGGTAAATAAGTAAACAGAGATATTATAATTAAAAATATCATTTTGCATTTCACATAAGAAAATCGTTGAATCATTCCAGAAACATATATTTAAAATTTTTCTTCAGCATATAAGTTAAGAATAGAACATGTTTTTAATCTCAATTACTGAGTTTTCATATCAAGTAAGTTTCGTTCATTAAATAAGACCTTTAAATTATATGTATTCAAAATATTCACATAATAGAACATGTTTTAAATCTCAATTACTGAGTTTTCATATCAAGTAAGTTTCATTCATTAAATAAGACCTTTAAATTATATGTAGTCTCACTTTACAAATAATTTTTATATGTGAAGAAGTCAAAGATTACACTTGTAGGGGCATGGTTATGCATTTTAAGTCATATTTTCATTTTTTAGGAAGAAACAAGAAGATTTGACAAGCTGATATCACATCGAAGATAAATTAGGTAATTAGTGAAAAAGTCAGAATATGTGAGAGTGTACTACTATTTGCTTCTTCTTTCTCGTTCTCTAGTTCAAATCCCATAACAACATTTCTCTCCTTATCATGCTTCACGTCACCAAACAATGTGAATGATTAAGTAAGTCTAACTAGTTGACCAACCTTCCATCTTTATGGATACAACTACACAAACGATCCTCTTGACTCAATAGTTTGTATTGCACTACGAGTCACAACAACTGCACATGGTTGTGCGGATGCACACATGAACTGTACAACATCTCCATCATATGATGTAGAGACACTATGACCTCTGGGCTTATTGTCACTCAGATTTATCAGACTTTTTGAAAGCTAATCATGAATCTAGGAGTTCATGCTCCAACCTCATGATTATAGCCATAATGCATACTCTTATACAAACTCAAGACTACATAATCTCATGATAATTCTCACAAAGATTCAAATACCACTCAAAAGGTAGAGATCCTTTATTGATGATGGAATACTTCCTTGAAACAAGTCTCCTACCCTAACAAGGATTCACTCTCCTAACAATGCTTTCCCAAAATTCACTTCTCCCAAGAGTAACTTGAGAGTTGATTCTCAACCTCTCTATTTATACTACTTAGATTTTTATCTTATTAATTAAAAATAACTGTTATGTAACTTTCTTTTATCAAGTTTAATCCGGAAAGAGATCACAAATCCCATTGAGAAAATATACATGACAACATGCAACTGGTCCACTTGGATCTTCTAGAAGCCCAACTATCCTTCAATTGAGTTTAGTGTACCAAGTCAATCTTGCTCCCATATTTAAAGGTCCTCATCAAATCAAACCAATCAAAAACTAGTTCAAGTCAAGAAAAGTCAAGATACCCATGTGATGGAATCTGTTACTTGATTTCTATTAAAGAACAAATTAGTTATTTTCATCTATTACATCAAGAGCTACTTTATATTTTCCTTTAACTTAAACATAACTACCTAAACATGGTCATGATTAAGATAAACTTAGTCACACTTTAGATATACTCACATTTTATCTTATATATACAATCATGAGTCTTACAACACCAGCTCCAGAATATGACCTTTACTAGGATATTGCCATACTTGTTATCTTATGCTCTAGTAGAGATGCCATGTTCATCTCATGATTAGCCTCATGAGCTAACAATTGACTAGGGACTAGTCCTCTATTACCACCCTTGGCATATTGAACTCCTTCCAAGGATTGCTATGGTAACTCTCGCTTATCGTAATTCTAGACTGAAATCAAAATATTGATCAATTATATGATCATGTTTGTGACAATGCTCACATGATTTTGATCCAACATGATCCATTCTTTGATCTTGAAGTCATCTTGTGATGTGTTCCATCACATGTCCAAGACACCATCCCAACAACTAATCGTTGATCTAAAAATGATGGCAAGGTCTCGATCTGACATCTTCATCATTAAGTGAGGATGATCAAGACTATCCCACATGTCTATCATAACCAATATAGGTTTGTGTTGTAGACTGGTAACGTGAAGGGGTATATAAAGTTGGTGAATCCTTGCTAAAACCATCAGTCACCATTTTCTCCTCCTGCATGTTGAGCTCAATATGCTCAGCAAGACAAAACACAATAACCAACATAGATGATGTCTCATGTAGTAAGGTGACATCTCTCACTCTACATCTCAACTCCTTGTCCAAGATCTCATACCAATATTGGATAGCTTGTGATTCTATCACCCCATGGATAACACTAATCAACCGATGCATTCGAGTATACGTCTCTCAAAGACTCTCCTCAATCTTCCATTGGATATCATGC
Organism: Marchantia paleacea; assembly: GCA_014180765.2. Classification (NCBI taxonomy): domain Eukaryota; kingdom Viridiplantae; phylum Streptophyta; class Marchantiopsida; order Marchantiales; family Marchantiaceae; genus Marchantia; species Marchantia paleacea. Next base: position 2,300,306 of record MUAA02000035.1, on the reverse strand, counting down.
AAGCCTTGTAGCTAGTCAATCCTCACCTCATGGTAGTCTCTCCTCAAACATGCAAACAATTTTAGAATTGGGACTAAGGTTGGGACCTTTGAACTCTTCCCAACTCGACTAGCTCCAACAATATCATAAGTGTGAGGTATAGAAGATGAATTCACGCCACCAAACATTGTACGCAAAGTATTAGAGATGTAGTTTGGACACCACTATTGTCTCCATAACTTAATCTCCTCAAGGTGTTCACGTCAAAACTCATGATAGTCATCCATAAGCGGACCCTCGAAATGCTAGAATAATATGTTCCAAGCCATAAACTGACTTAACAACGTAGAGTTAAGAATCCGTTATATATCACACCATGAGTCAAACTCCTTATGAATTCATCAAACTCAATGATACCAGATGCATTTGAATATTGTCTTAGATCCTTGGTGGCCCATAGATATTATCCATGTTCCACAATAACAATAACGGTGTGGAAACACATCTCAAGATATCACCAAGCTCATCTCCGTCACTTCTGGATACCAAATCAGAGTTTTTAGTGAACCTCAAATGCCAAGGTTGGTACCACACTCCACTACATATGTATCCATTGCTAATCATATTAGTCTCATCTTTAGAATCTCCAAAGAATTTCATTGTGACACCAATATGCATTACCTATCAAATATAGAGAGGTATTGCATAGACCACTTTCCTTATGTTATTGCAAGCGCTTCATTGGGCCGAGAAGAAAACTTGTTTTCTTCTCACTTTTGCACTTGGTTCACTTTGAGGCTGAATAAAATATTTGGGCATTGGGGTACTAAAAGTCCTCTGACTTTCAACCTTGGATTTTCTTTTTGGTAATCGTATAGCAACATACATATTGTTGTCTGATTATGGAACTAAAAACCGGAACAGAAGCCACCAGAGGCACCACAAGGTGCTAACACAATGCCAACTCGAATTCTATCATCACCACATGCAATCAGCCAATCTATAAGTTTGCAAGTCCGTTCTCACTTAGGAGAAACATGGATAGTATGATTGGTCCTCAAATCGAGCATCACTATCGATATCACAAAGGAGCATAAACACTCCAAACAACAAAGTATCAACACAAACAAATATGATGCATAAACAAGAAGCCAAGATGAAGATATATCAAATAAGAAACATAAATAACAATACTCCATCTCAAAAATATTTATCAAAGGGGTCAAACCAACCCAACTTGGACTGATATAGCCTTATGAGGGCATTTAAAAATATTAAAACCTAGTTTTAGAGGCCTTCTGCTTTCCAAGTTAATAATTTGATGTTGTAGGACCCTAGTTAGGGAATTTGAGCTTGTTTTTTTAATTTTTGGAATAAAAGAAAGTGATATTTGGATGAAATATGGTCTGTTGAATACAAATATGTTGTGTAGTACGAATATGGATGAGACGAATAGGTTGTTAACAAATGACGAAAGTAACGATTAGGATAAGGATAGTGAAAAGTTAATAAGAACATCAACAAATGAGACGAGTAGCTGTGCAGAAGAAGTAAACGGAATGATTAAGCATAATTGATCGACAATTTGTTTGGGAGCTCGAGAGGCTATTTAATCGCCGCCAATGCAGAAGATGCTTATATGAGTGTATAGACTCTTGGTGCCTAAGCTAGACTGGATAGCGGAAGAGCTATTACGATTAAAAAACTTAGGCGAAGACTTCCTAACATGGCGATGTAACTATGTGTGCCTAGAGATGTGTAAGGAAGTTCGAGCCAAGAAGGTAGTGAATCCGATAAGATGGAGAGGGCATTCTGACTGTGGGATACGCTTTTGTGGGCTAAAGCATTGGGAAGAGATTACACTAAGGAGAAGGATGGTATTAATTGGGAAGGGTCAGTGTTGTATACATGATTTAACTTTGATGAATTGAAATGGTTTGATCCTCGGGGAAGGAAAGGAACGAATGGGTTCAAGCTTGATTTCATTTGAGATGATTTAAGGAGGAAGATCATGTACAACTTAAATAAACTATTCTCAACATAAAGGACAACGTATGTGAGCATGCACAAGGGAAAAATAGTGGAAGGATTCATGGGAGTTTCAATCAAGGTAAATTGGGTAGAGATATTCGCCTGAAATGTGCAAGCAATGGGACAAAAGCTGAGAGCAGGAGAAAAGGGAGTGGTGTATATTTCCTCATTCTTTGTACACATGTAATCAAGATTGGGGTTGTTAACATTATTGGAAAGGCAAAGATATCAGTTGGACGTTGAGGATACCTTAGGTGGACCCAATGTAAATGATGGAAGCAGCGGTTCGACGAAGAGCTTGGGGACCAATGGAGGCAAAAGCTTGCAGTCGCCGGTAGATGAGATAAAGGAGGAAATGTCTTTGGGGGAACTAGACAAAGTAATGTGGGAAATTGGAGACAATATTCGGTCGAGAAGACTCAGTAGGGATCATAGAGAGAAGAAATCCGAGTGTGGAAGTAGTTTAGGAACCCGTCAACAAGAAGAGAAAATTAAAGTAGATCATTCAACCAAGAAGCCCAATACCAAAGGCATTGCGGCCTAAGGTAAAAGTGTCGAAGGTTAACGGAGGAGAACTGATTTCTTCGTTGTTACAATTAGCGCAGAAGCTAAAGAACATAATAATTCCAATTCTGATGGAACTAAACAAGATGGGGACCAAGTAAATTTAGGGATGGAATCCGCATGAAGACAATTATATGTACCTGATTAAGGTATTAAACCGCATCACTCAAGGAAGAAAGGACCAGACGCAGACAATCAAGCAATTGACGGAGTCGTTGGAGCGGCTTGAGAAAGAGAAGGCATAGGCAAGAAAGGAAGCCACAACAACAAAGTATACCTATATTGAGATTTGTAAGATACGAGGCGCGTAGATGAAGTTAGTTGATAAGGAGAATGAGAAGCTTAAATAACAATAAAAGAGGATGAATTGATAGCTACATGAAATTGATGTAGAGAGACTGGCTAGATTATAAGTGTTGACGAGTAAGTGCTCGAATTACCTTTTTGCCCTATGTGACGAGATGGCAACTGAACGACTGGAACGATTGACTATGGCAATGAACACTCTTGGAGATTCAAAGGAGAAGAGAAAGGAAATGTACAAGGCCATGGATCTCAAATGTCATAAAGTGATTTGCATCCATCCAAAGGAGATTGCAGAAGATATCAAAGAGTTACAAATGAACGTAGATGTTTTTTCCTAGAGAGAAGAGTCACCATCAAAGGGTATGCAACTTTCGAAAGAAGTAGTTAGACGCTATCTATGTAAACAACGATTAGGATAAGGTGCAAAAATCTGTATAAATAGAAGTACAATTAGGGTAGGATTATCTTTTTCTTTGCAAGTGTTCATTGTTGGACAGTAAGTGTAGTGACTTATGTAGCAGCATCTCTAGTTAGATAGGTGCGCATATGCAAAGACAGATATATCAGTTAGAGCCGGTTGTGCAGTTAGCGCCGTTCGAACTTGAACTGCAATGCCACCAACTCAATCCACTTGGAGAAATGCTCCACCATGACCAACACATATCAATGATGTCGTATAGTCGATGGCAAAAGGCTTGCAAAATCCAAGCGTCAATGATAACCAAGTTCCATAATTGGCAAATGATATAATTGTGGTGTAGGGGCATTGAATGATGCTCGAACATGATCATGTACTATACATCTGGCCATAAATTGTTGCACCTAAATTTACATACTTCTCCACCAATAGTGACTTTGAAGTAAGCTATATGTATGCTCCACTCCAAAATGACCTAACTCCTCATGAGCATGTCTGACCAACTATGGTCTTTGAGATGGAAGTGGCACAACACGAATTTTGCCATCTCCCCATATTCAAAGGTGTCTACCTTTCCATCTGAACCGTTGAACTCTATGTAAAACTTGATCCCGTTCCTTGACACTCAAAATTTCCACCAAAAAACTTGTATGAAAATACTCCAACACCATCATGTCGTCATGGAAGTCTTGACTTATCATCAAACCGTCCTCAATCTCAGCGTCCAAGGATAACATATCTACTCTATGACCCAAGAGAGATATCACATAGCTCTCAAACGCCAACATATTAAAAAAGATAGATGCATGCCAACCCGTCATCATCTCCTCATCAATATCACCGTGCCATCGAGCCCCGGTTTCATCAACTTGACTTGTATATGGGTTTCAACTTAATCCATCTGCATCACGATTCATTTCTCTTGGTTTGTGAATCCTATAAGCTTGTTGATGGTTGATCATCAACCATTTTAATGATTGATGATCAATGATGAGAATGAAGGAATTTCCAAACAAATAACATATCAAATGTACCATCCGCCAAACAGTTGCTAAACATTCTCCTTCATAAGAACTATACTTTGACTCCGCTGCATTGTTGGAGCGACTTGCATAAGCTACTACAAACTTCTTCCCATCATCATCATATTGGGTAAGCACTGCTCCCAAACCCAACATCCAATTAGTATGTACTTGAAACATACAAACCTTTCATATGTCTCCTCAAAATAGAGACATATGTCAACTTGTCCTTGAGCTCAACTAAAACTCTCTTCTTTTCATCTCCCCAATGCCACTCGTGATCTAGCTTTGTCATCTTTGTCAAATTTTTGACAATAGTGCTAAATCCTCGCACATATCGAAAATAGAATTTTGCAAGTCCAAGAAAGCCTCGCACCCTACTCACATATGAGGGTTGTGGAATACGCAAGATTGCCTCCACCTTGGTGTGCTAAACTCCCAATCCTCCTAGGTATATGATATGACCCAAATACTGTACCTGCTCTATGACCTCCGGGATGACTTTTATTCAGGTTTACCTCCAGTGGCTTTTTGGAAGTTCATCATGAATTTAAAAGTACTTGTTTCCACCTTATGTTCATGACCCTAATGCACACTTTTACACAAACTCTCAAAGTCCAAACTCCATGATGCAAATTCTCACAAAGAGTAAGATATCACTCAAAAGGAAGGGATACTTTGATGATCAAAGTCTTCATTGAATCAAGGCTCCAATTGTAACACTAGGGAAGTGAGGAGAGACCACTCGAATAGCTCAAGAAATTTTGAAGTTGAGAGATATATCAATGGTTTCTCTTTCTCCATATATAGTCCTCAGAAGATACAATCTAGATAAGGTTACACAACCAACATCCATTCAATTCCTCGTGGATCGATGATATGGCAGACATCACTATGAGCACACAGATTGTTGATGGGTATTTCAACTAACACACAAGAAATATAACCTAAAGAGCACACGGATTGTTGACGTGACATCTTTAGTTATTCAAATAAGAATTCAAGGGGTAGAGTTCGAATTAGGGGTTCTTTTGTTAGGAGTTAACTCAGGTCTTGAGTAACTCTAGTTAGTTTGACTATATTTAGTTAGACTAGGGCAAGGGCTGGTACTACTATATAAGAGGGCTGGCAGAAGCTCTCTGTAACACAAATTAGGGTTATTTAGTAAAGTGACTTTGTGTATTCCGTGGACGTAGCCTCAGTGAGGTGAACCACATATTTCCTGTCTTGTTTCTTGATTGAATGTGGCTTCTTACTGTATTTCCTGTCTTTTGGACCAACAATTGATATCAAAGCAAGATTTTTTATAATCATCATCTGCGAGAGGCACTTTGCATCACTCTGCTACTTCCTTTGCTGCTCCGGCCAACAGTCTCAGAGTTCATTATTGTTTGGAGTTTTTGTTTTTGGGATTGGTTCGATTGCTTCGACGCTCAGTTGAGAGGTTGGAAGGCAAACAGGCAGGCCTTAAGCCAAAAACATGCAGGAGAGAAATGGAAGGGAGTCGACGAGAAGCGCACTTCATTGAGCCATCATCCGTCCAATTGTGTGAGAAGGGTGTTTTTTAGTCTTCGGAGGTTTTGCAGTCAACAGCAGATTGAGCGATTCGTATTTTTGGTTCGGAGAAGCTTTGTGGCATATAGATTTTTTGTCTTTCGTTATTACAATGCAAGATTGATTTCGAGCGTGTGTTTTGTTCTGCCGAGCAATTTTTTAGAGGAAGCACTCGTTTGAAATTGGGTTTGATTCATCGTCTTACTACATCAAGAGCTTTTAGAAGAGAAGACAAGTGTGATAATTTCGTCATCAAAGAGTGCAAGAGCAGAGCTGACAGACTCCTTCTTGGTGGCCTTCGAGTCGGTGTGGTAATCATACAGAGCGCATATTTCAGGGGTTTTGCTACCGGCTAGCTTTGCTCACATTGCAGCGAATGCATGTTCATTGAAGTTGGTATACAATGATGGACAGACAGTGCGTCGAGGTCCACGGTCTTCGGGCTGCAGAATGTGGCCTTTAGTGAGCTATGTGATTGATGAATGTCCTCAAGAATGAATGTATCTCGTTCTTCCGAGCTTGCTTGATTGCCACAACCAGACCAGAAGATGCCGCGCCTCGCACTTGGCAAACTGATACTTGACGTTGCAAGCGTTGTGCATTCGGGGCCTCTTCCATGAATCTTCAAGCGCAGTAGGCACTGATTATGAAAACTTCTTGTTTGTTAAGCCGCACGGGAATTCTGGACTTCTTCAGAGGCAAAGAGGAAGCCGACAAGCCAAACCCATTTTGTGCTTCAAAGACTCCAAGTTCATGCACTAGCTACTATCCATCATAGCCACACTCTCAAAGGCTCAACTTCGAAAACTAGCCTCCAAGGAGCTCTAATTCGAACTCTACCCCTTGAGCCCTAGGACCCCTAACGGCGCTGTCGGCTCTAACGGCAGTTCTAGTGCGAACGGCACTAATTGCACAACTAGCTCTAATTGCTGTATTTGCTCCTGCATACACGCACCTACCTAACTAGAGATGCCACTACATAAGTCGTGGCAGCTGTTGTGCACATACATATCGCATCATAACCTACATCGTTCTCACATCAAACATCACAACACATAGATCGTCATACACCAACACAAGTATACCACAATCACCCACCTAACTGGCGGTTAGGTCCCTCTAACACCAGGAAGTCATCTAGTCCATAACATGATCCCTAATTAGATAAATGTGTTGTCGTGCACATACATATCGTATCATAACATACATTGTTGTCACATCAAACATCACAACACATAGATCATCATACACCAACACAAGTGTACCACAATAATATTTTCTACTCTCAAAACGTCCACAAGGACACTCCGCTCATAACCATAGCATAAAAGAGAGATAACAGTCAAACCAAACTCACTTTGTGCTTCAAAGACTCCAGGTTTCCGCACTAACTACTATCCACCATAAGCACACTCTCAATGGCTCAACTTCAAAAACTGCCCTCCAAGGAGACCTAATTCAAACTCTACCCCTTGAGCTCTAGGAGTCCTAACGTGGTTGTCGGTCCTAACGGCAGTTCCAATGCGAACGACGCTAATTGCACAACCAGCTTTAACTGATGTATCTACTTGTGCATACTTGTACCTAACTTACTATAGATGCTGCTACATAAGTCGTGACAAGTTTCGTGCACATACATATCGCATCACAACATACATCGTTATCACATCAAATTTCACAATACAATGATCGTCATACATCAACACAAGTGTACTACTAACTAACGGTTAGGTCCCTCTAACACCAGGTAGCCATCTTGTCCATAACATGATATGCCCTTCATGGGGCTAAGATCAGGAGGCCGAGTGCTACAATGTCCCATCGTTAGTCACCTGTCTGCAATCCATATCATGTAACGATCAGACCTGCTTGCTTGCTAAATGCATAGAGGACATCTCCACTGCCCACTGGGCATCGCATTGTGAGGAGGTGTCAAACATGACATATGCCATCCTCTCGAACAAGAATCACAAATCAACAAATTGGCTGCTCCACTAGCTGATCCACATAACATACATCTCAAGCTTGCACGTACAACTGCCAGACTTGGATCTATAGTACCATCAATGTTTGGAAGGTGACATGGCGCACAATTACGCACATGATCCTTCCAAATCACACCATCATGACCCTCCAATACCAAAACTCCAAAAGGTAAAACCTCACGTACTTGTAGAATCGTGCGACTAGCCGTAACATTCAGTGTGGTCGGTGCACTCTGATGCAAGTAAACGTAATCACCAACATGAAATCTATGAATTGAAGGTCGATATCCACCTCCTCGGATGGTAGCATAACGCAAAGTATCTCTATGCTGAGCAATAGCTAGGTTCTCAAATGCCATGGGCATGACTCTACGGAAGAGTTCTGCCCTTGGAGAACACACCCTAACCCAAACATCAAGGTTATCCAAGTCCAAGACTTTACCTGACTCTCGACGGATAGTTGCAGGTAAGTCTGGATCTCTACCATTTAATAAAAAGTACGGTGAGAATGACGCTAGAGATGCTTGCCGGCTAAATTGATAACCCATGGCCAACCATGGTAGCTGGATGTTCTTGTCTCCCATATGACCTTTCTCCAAGCCAAACTTTCTTAGTCCTCTCTTCACCGTCTAAACAAATCTCTCTTCTAGACCATCAGCCTCAGGATGATCTCTTGAGGTGATACGATGATCGATCACACAAAGCTTGAAACTCGCCCAAAAACTCAGTACCCTTATCAGTCAACACTTCTGCTAGTGCACCAAATCGGCTAAGCACTGCAGCTAAGAACGCATAAGTTGTTCCCTCACTTGACTTGTCGGGTAAGATCACCAACTCAATCCACTTGGAGAAATGCTCCACCATGACCAACACATATCGATGATGTCGTATAGTCAATGGCAAAGGTCATACAAAATCCAAGCTCCAACGATAACCAAGTCCCCTTCCAGTAACCTTCCCCTTGTCCTTCTCACCCCCTTTGGTTCTTTCCTTCGACCTCGAAGGACCTGCTTCCTCCATAGTGTGATCAGGTGGGAGAGGTGTATCGCCTTCGATCGTTCTCTAGCCACCCTCTTCAATGAGAGTCCTTCGTCAGAACCCTCCTTTTCCCTTCGTCTCTTCTCTTCCACCGATGCTTCATATTGAGTCTTAGCAATATAAGCATGAATCGACATGGTTTCTACCGGATCTTCCCATCCAAAGGTACCACAATTTCCGCTTATTGTTCTTAGAAGAGTCTCTCTTGCTTCCTTCCCTTTCTTCATCGTAGCGAGAGCACTTGACCATAGGCCATTAAGCGGTATGTGGCCTTCAAACTCCTCTCCTGCTCCTCTTACCTTAGCACCATAGCTAAAAGCTTCAAGCGATGCCATTGCATGTGCACTATGATAATCATCCACCAATTTTCTCATCTTTACCAAAATTGGTTTGAATGGTTACTCCAGTGTCCTTAAGAGCTACTTTCCCTTCTTTCCAGAAAATTTCTCCACCTTGCAATGCTTGTGCAAAGTCCCCACAATCGCTTCGTGCATGATTAGTGTTGTCACACCATATGCACCGTTGCACATACGCTTGCTTGGTGGAAGTCTTCTTCTCCCCTCCCATGTCTTTCTCTTCCAACATCGCGAATTTGATCTTAAGCTCCTTCATCCCTTGCATGATCTCATCGATGGATGATTCTTCCTTTCTGTAATTCACAGTCGGAGCTTGAACTTTGGAGGTTGGAACCACTTGCCTAGTAATGTTGTTTTGGAGCAATAGAAGCATCCATCTGAAGCGGTCTTCTCATCACAATCTTCTCTCTCCTTCTTTCTCTTTTCGCCAAGAGTCCAACTGCCTCCTCAACATCCTTCCAACTACCTGTTAGCCCTTCTTCCTCATTTTTGTCTTCGAGAAGCAATTCTAGCTTCTCTTGCAACTCAACATCAACATTTCGGAGAAACAACTCTGTTTTATGTGACTCCAAGGTTATCTTCTCCAATCGAGACAATTGTGAGAATTGTCTCTCAAACTCCCTAAGAAGCTCAGTTGCATGAGACTTCTTATTGGGCCTTTCGATCCACTCCATGAAGGACTTCTTAGTGACTCTATTAGGATCTTCTAAGAAGTACTCATCCTTCAAAGCACGAGAATATGTCTCCCAATCCTCACCAAATTGCTCATGTAGAGACCTCACATGGTCTCTAAATCTCCTTCGGCAAAGGCGAAATATCTCAATCATCTCCTTCTCTGGAACACGGTTCACCTCCATTTCCCTGACGTAATATCTCAAGTATTTTGAGACATCCCTCCCATCAAACTGATCCATCTTCCCCACCACGACTTGCGGCGCCTTGTGGCTGAATCCTCCCTTCGATCTTGCAATCGTTCTTGCAATTGAAGGAAGAGTGTGAATGCTTGAAACATCTCCGATGTTGCCGGATCGAGCTGCAACTTAGGTACCTCGCTTGCTCTGCTCGACCCCTCCCCACTCATTGTAACCGTCCTTGTGATGCCGAACATCCACTCAGCTCGTTGTCAATGAAAAGCTGCCTTGATCGCTAACCCCTCCAATCTCCCCAAGTATCCAACCTTCTGCGTTTATTTGCTTTGATCTAAATCTAGATCCCCGTAGTTTGTGTCTAATGTATTGGACAACCTAACTTGCCATCACCTCAAGCACTCTTGGGAGAGTTGGTCATCACTTCCAACTTCTCACAAGAGAAATACGCAGCACGCTCTAGAGTGGTAACCGGTGATCAAGTCCGAACACTCCTATTGAATCGAGGCAGCCCACACAAAGCTAGCATGGCGCACACACAAGAAGCAAGTATGGAGGGGATCCAAACACAAGAAGCAAGTAGCGACCCTCCACACTCAAATTGTTCCAACCCACTCACGACTGACTCTTGCCATCACCTAGCATTTGACATATCATAAAGCTCAACGTTATGCGTTAAGCTATCACTATAAAGTTCTTACAACCTAACTTCTGATCTATTTTATATCTCAAGTCCAAAAAAAACTTGAACTTGCACCCTATATCTCAAGGCTAATCCACGTTCCGAGCTTGCAACCAACCCTTGCTCTAAACTTCAAACACTAAACTATAAACCGAAACCCATGAATCTGTAAACTCACAACAAGAGAACTCATGAAAGTCCCTCCACCTCAGAGGTTTCACATCGAGTTCACCACCTTTGTGTCGCAAAGGACAATTCTTCGCTCTGAGAACGCCCCGGCCTTTGGCAGAGAAGAACCCTCTAGAACCTTGTGTGAGTTGTCAATCTCTTCTTCTTCTCCTCAGCACTCCACATTACAAACGGTAAAACTTCAGCGGAAGACGATCATGATATCCAATGATTCGACTGATCACTTTTGCTCAAACTTAACATAAAACTGCGTCATGACCCTTTCAATCTGTCAGAAAAGTTTGAGATGTTTTTGACCTCTAGATCTCTCAAAAAAATTGTTGATTTACCCTCTGTATCACAAGGCGATATGCAGACCCCTATGTACAAAACCCATCACACATCCCAATCCTCAACTCCAATTGCTTTCAAATTTCATGAGAAGGTCACTCATCATCCGAACTTCAACTCTGGAAAGTTTTATTGACAGAAATTCATGATATCAAAAGATATGATCGATGTACTAAGTTTGTGATAGTCAGTGCAATCATGCAACTCTGACTGCTTGCACAAACTTCAACCTATCACTCCGTACTCAAAACTCGTCCAATCGAGTCAAAACCTCAATCAAAACACAAGCCCAAGTCGTGAATTGTATCTCAATCAATTTGGATCTCCCAAAACCCTCGTCATATTCTCACAAACACTCCAAATACACTCAAAGGTTTTCTCTCTCTAACTTTGAATCACCGTTTCAGAGTGACAAATCCTTCAAATCCATCCATTCTTGAGCCCACGTTGTAGCTTGTCCCGTCAGCTTTCCAACGCTATCCTCTGATTTTCGAATGTCTCCTGGAAGGTCTCCAAAATCCCTAAAAACCTCCAAAAGTTGCCCTATTGCCCTCATTGGTCAAAACTCCTAGACCAATGGGAATGGAGAATGCTATTTTGACCTCTAGTGGGGCCAAATTAGCTCCATTGAAACTTAGAGCTTTACAACTATCCTAAACACTCTACTTAGACATCCTATACACAATATGAGTTGTCACTAATAAGAGTTAAAATGACAACTTGAAACTAGCTAAGTATATCCAAAAGCGATCACGATGAAGACACCGGATGTTGATCACAAATGGACTCGACAATGGTAAATCTTGAGTATTATGTTGTCCCCTATCCACGTCCTATGTCGACTCCACTTCAATCAAATAAGCTCCTTAGTCAGCAAGGTGATGTGTCTAGATCTCCCTAGCTCTTTACAGCCTTACAATGCCATCTGTTACCCTAACCTAAAGTGTCGCCGTCATGACAACAACTCTGAAGATGACACATGTCATCATCTTCTCATATTAGCCGCCTCACAACACGACATCCACCCCCTCTAAACCTGTGCATCCTCCGGTATGCACCAAAGTTAACCAAGGTATGCGCGGCGTCAGATGATATCAACCTGATCTTCTACTCCGGCTAAATCCTCCCCATATGACTCATCTTCACCAAAATGGTCAAACTCCTCCTCAAGTTGGCCAAGGTTGATCTTCTTATCCCGACTTTTGAAGATCTTTATTCACTTTCCTGCAATAGGTACCATCAGTTTTGTACCATCCAACTCTCTTAACGAATAAGTAGCATTGTCGTGAACATTGATCACCACATATGGCCCAAACCACCTCTTTGAAAACTTCCTTAAGGTGCTTTGTTGGTTATCCAGACTATTGTCATACACCAACACCCAATCATCTTCTTTAACCTCCTTTGGTCTCAGCCTATGCCGTTTGTCAAATCTGTCCTTGTTTCTAAGGCGTGCCTCTCTCAGTCTATCCATTGCCAATTGTACATCCTCCGTTCTCCTCTCCAGTTGTCGAATGCGTATCGCCAAAAGATCTTCTCTACTCAGATTATCCTCCCAAGGCAACACACTCCATGTGGGAATGTTTTCCTCTATTGGCATAATTGGCTTTTGGCCTTGCATTAACTCTGATGGCATATAGCCGGTCACAGAGCTATGGGTTGTACGATCAACCCATAATGCAAAAGGTAACAAACGAGGCCATTGTCCAGCCTTCCCTCTACATGACTTCACAATTGCTTTGATAATAGGTGGATGACCCCTCTCACTCTTCGCATTCCCTTCTAGATTATAAGCAGTGGTGAGAGACAACTTGACTCCACATCTCTGAAAGAAGTCATGTGCCTCTTGAGCATTTAACTCTCCTCGATCAGCAGTTATCTTCCCAACACATCCATAACGACACACAACATCCTCCAAAAGAAACCTGCAAACCCCTTCTGTTGCTTTTGATCATAGTGCTCTTCCCTCCACTTGATTGGATAGATCCTCCTCCTTGCTAACACCGGATACCTCATCGCCTCCTAACCCCATCGGCATGACCACCAAATCCACAACCCACTTGTAATGGATAGCAAGTGGATATGTAGGATGCAAACCATCATGGTGTCGGATTACCGAATACATCTGACATGTCTCACAAGTCTCCACAAATCCTACCACATCCTTGTAGATGTTTTTCCACCAATATCTCTCTTTCAATTTCATGAAAGTGGCATATATCCCCATGTGGCCTGCCCATAAGCTCTCATGAAACTCCCGCATCAACTCCTGTTGAGCCTCCTTTCCACAATCACACGTTGTGGCATGTCACCCTTCCGCTTCGGTCTCTTCCATAGATATCCATCTTGTAACATGTAGTTGTAGGCCTTCCTTCTTACATTTTTGAATTCATGATCACTCCAGCCGCTTTGTCGTGCTAGTGTGCTAAGATATTTTCTAATATCTAACCACTCACCCTCATACAAATCCTCTAGAAACATCTCCAAACTTTGTGTTACTCCTTGCTAATGAGCCACAGAATAAAATGTTGTTCCTACCTCATCAGTATCATCAATCATTTCTTCTTCTCCCTCATATCTAGCTCTTGACAACATATCTGCCACCTTGTTATCCTTTCCTGCCACATGCCTGAACTCCGGATTAAGTGTCTTGATGTAAGCTATCCACCTCAACATTGCAATATCTGGTGTACTGCAATTGGTGATCATCCCCAACAACGGTAAACAATCTGTCTCAACAATCACATGTGCTCCAATCAAGTAGTTCCTTTCGGACTTCATAGCTGTAACGACACCCCACAACTCCTTCTTCACTTGAGGATAACTTCGTTGTCTTTCTCTCAAGACCTTTGCTCCAAATCTCACAGCATACCTACTCCCTTCATCTTTGTCATCCTGCCCCACAGCCCATCCTATGGCAATAGGACTGGTATCCATCGTCAATATCACTGGCTTGTCACCATGATATTAACCTTCGCCGTCATGACAACAACTCTGAAGATGACACATGTCATCATCTTCTCATAGTAGCCGCCTCACAACACGACACCGCTTTACTCCAAAGTGACCTAACTCCTCATGAGCATGTCTGACCAACTGTGTTCTCTGAGATGGAAGTGACACAACACGAACGCTGCCATCTCCCCATACTCAAAGAAGGTGTCTACCTTCTCTGAACCGTCGAGCTCTCTGTAAAACTCGATCCCGCTCCTTTACTACTCCACTAAGACTTGGCATGATAGTCACATCCTCTCAACCATGACTATCATGAGCATCATGATCCATGATGCTCATGATACGACAAATCACCAGGCCAAATAACACAAGTACTCAAGTGTGCAATATACACCAAACCTCCACTTGGTAAAGGCCTAGAACCGGTGATGAATCATACAGGTAATTGACTCACTCGGTCCTCACCAAATTGCCAACCTGGCCGATAAGAGGTTGTCTTCTCCCAATAATCAATGCTAAACCCCATCAGGTATAACACTGCCGCACCCACCAATTCATCATAGGACTCTTGCAAGTGTAACCACATCACGTGCTCGCGTTGTAGAGTTATCCGTGACATGATCTTGTTGCACTTGCACAATCAATCCCACCCGGATGATGTATGGTGTCGGGGTATCACTAGAACCTCCAAGAGATGTCTTAATCTAGAATGGACATCTCTCCACATCGGTCTTTCGCAAACCAAGACCAAGCGGTGCATCCTAACCCAACATAAGGGGTTGTGCACCGAAATCCAACAACACGTGTTGAGGTCGATAAACCTTTCCTAAAGGTTTAACCAAACAGAAGACACCATTTTTGTTATCCAACATCACCGCACTTGGTGACACCCTGGTAAGGTCGTATGTCGGCCTCACTGATAACTCCATCATTCGAGCGGCAGCAGCTTGTCAAGTTCCACTAGAAGCTGTCATGATCCCATGATCAACACTACTAGTGCTCACACTACTAGAAGCAACCAACACATCCACTTTGCTTTCGCAAAGTGTGGCTGCCAATCGTAGAACATGGGATGATGACACCCCCAATGCCAATAAATCCTTGGCTGAGAAAATAGTAAAATCAACAAGAGTCTTTGCCGCCCCCAACATTGCGTTGGATGCTATCTCAGACGATGTTGATGGTTGGTCCCTACTTGCTCCATCTCCAAGTACATCCACATTGGCTTGCACCCTCATCTCTCCAATAGGTCGCCTAGGAGCCATGGATGAGGTGTTCAATGACTCAACAATGTGAAAGACTGAGGAAGTCTAACATGTCGGCTAGCCTCCCTTCTTTGTGAATCCAACTCCACAGACGCTCCTCTAGACTCAGTATTATGTGTTGCACTACAAGTCACATCAACTGCACATGGTTGTGACGCTGCACACATGTACTCCACAACATCTCCATCATATGATGTAGAGGCACCAGTTCCAGAATCTGATCTTTGTTGGGCTATAGCCATACTTGTTATCTTCTGCTCCAACTGCTCCAATCGAGTTGTCATGTTCAACTCATGACTAGTCTCATGGGCTAACACTTGAGTAGGGGTTGGTCCTCTACCACCACCCCTACCACCTTGAACTCCTCGTCCTCTTCCAGGGACTGTCATGGCAACTCTTGTTGATCGTAATTCTGGATGGAGATCAAAACATCGATCCATAGGGTGACCATGTCTGTCACAATGCTCACATGATTTTGATCCAACACGACCCATCCTTCAACCTTGAAGGCAATCTGTGATGAGGTCCACCACATGTCCAACACACCATCCCAACAACTGATTGTTAACCTGAAAAGGATGGCAATGGTCTCGATGCTCCACCTTCACCACTCTGTCCGGATGGTCGAGACTGTCCCACATGTCTACCATAACCACTCCGGGTTTGTGTTGTAGACTGGTAACGTGAAGATGTTGATGAAGATGGTGAATCCTTGCTGAACCCAGCAGTCATCACCCTCTCTTCTTGCATGTTGAGCTCAATACGCTCAACAAGACAAAACACAATGGCCAACGTAGGTGATGTCTCATATAGTAAGGTAACATCTCTCACTCTACGTCTCAACTCCCTATCCAATATCCCATACCAGTATTGGACAGCTTGTGCCTTTCTCACCCCATGGGTAACACTGATCAACCGACGCATTCGGGTAAACGCCTCTCAAAGACTCTCCCCAGTCTTCCGTTGAAACACCTGCAAGTCTCGTAGCTTGTCAATTCTCACCCCTTGGTAGTCTCTCCTCAACCGTGCGAAGAACTCCATAATAGGGTTAGAGGTTGGGACCTCTGAACTCTTCCCAACTCTACTAGCTCCAACCATATCATCAAAACTAGGTACAGAGGATGAACTCGCACCTCCAAACACTGTACCCGAAGTAATAGAGATGTAATTTGGAGATCAGTATTGTCTCCTGAACTCTATCTCCTCAAGATGTTCACGCCGAAACTCATGATAATCATCGATCGGCGGACCTTCCAAATGCTAGAATAATCCCTTCCAAGCCATAAACGGATTGAACAACGTAGAGTTGCGCATCTGCTGTAAATCACACCATGAGTCAAACTCCTAAATGAAGTCATCCAACTCAATAGTGCCAACTGTATCCGAATATCGTCTAGAACCCTTGGTGGCCCCATAGATATCGTCCATGTTCCACAAGAACGGTGTGGGTACACACTCCAAGATATCATCAAGCTCAGCTCTGTCACTGTCTGAAACCAAATCAAAGTCCCATCGTTAGTCGCCTATCTGCAATCCATATCATGTAACGGTCAGACCTGCTTCCCTGCTAAATACATCGAGGACATCTCCACTGCCCACTGGGCATCGCATTGAGAGGAGTTGTCAAACATGACATATGTCATCCTCTCGAACAAGAATCACAAATCAACAAACTAGCTGCTCCACCAGCTGATCCACATAACATACATCTCAAGCTTGCACGTACAAATAGTAGGCTTGGATCCATAGTACCATCAATATTTGGAAGGTGACATGGCGCACAATGACGCACATGATCCTTCAAAATCACACCATTACGACCCTCCAATACCAAAACTCCAGAAGGTAAAACCTCACATACTCGTAGAATCGTATGACCATCCGTAACATCCAATATGGTCGGTGCACTCTGCTGCAATCACGTAATCACCAACATGAAATCCTCAAATTGAAGGTCGATATCCACCTCCTCGGATGGTAGCATAACGCAAAGTATCTCTATGCTGAGCAATAGCTAGGTTATCAAATGCCATGGGCATGACTCTACGGAAGAGTTTTGCCCTTTGAGAACGAACTTGTAGGATCATACTTAGGGATTTTGAGATTGTTTTTTTGTTTTTGGAATAAAAACGAACGATATTCGGATGAAGTATGGCCCGCCGAATACAAATATGTGAAATAAGTATGAAGATGGCCAAGACGAATGAGTTGTTAAGGAATGTCTGAAGTGTCGAACGGATTAGGCCAATTAGTAACAATATCAATGAGTGCAATGAGATGCGGAGGAGCAAGAAGGAGCCGATGAGTCAAGTAGACAAAATGAAGAGGAAATCAGCCATTCGATCGAGGGCTTGTGAGGCTATTCAATTGCCAATGAAGAAGATCCCGACATGAGTATATCGACATTTGGTGCCAAAGTCAGAGTGGTCAGCCGGGGAATTAGTACGATTGAAAAACTTGGGCAGAGAGTTCTTAGCATGGCGTTGGGACTACGTGTGCCCAGAGTTGTATGAGGAAGTTCGAGCCAAGAAGAAGGCCAACTTGGAGGGCTAGAGAGGGCATCCATATTCATGGGATTCACTGCTTTGGGCAGAAGCATTAGGAAGAGATTACTCGAAGAAGAAGGATGGTGTCGACTAGGAAGGGTCGGCGATTTACACATGCTTCAACTTCGACGAGATCAAGTGGTTTGACTTTAGGGAGAGGAAGGGCACAAACGGCTTCAAGATTGATCTTATTCGGGATGACTTCCGACGGAAGATCACGTATACTTTGAATTAATTCTTCTCACCACAACGAACTACTTATGTAAGCATGCATAAGGTGAGAATAGTGGAGGGATTCGTTGGCGGATCAATAAAGGTCAATTAGGGAGAAATCTTTGCTCGTAATGTGCAAGCGATGGGACAAAGGATGCGAGCGGGAGAGAAGGGAATGATCTACATCTCTTCATTCTTGGTGCACATGTATTTGCGCATGGGGTGGTTGACACCACAGGAGAGAAGGCGCTACCAAGTGAACATGGTCAGTAATCTCGGTGGGCCCCTGTCAGCACTTCTCGAGAAGCGCATAAGATCACTGGGAACCCGATCTCGTCGGGTCCATTGTGCAGATTGTCTGATGGAGGCGGGAAGGAGGGGGCAGGCAGTTGGAGTACTTCCATTCATTCATTACATTGTGATACCTACAATCAACGCAGAAGAAGCCTGACTTCATTAATCCACATGCTAGCTGTACAATAGATAGTAGCCATGGACTGATGTACCGGACATTTTGGTTGTGCTAGATGAGCATCAAAGAAAGAATTTTCTTCCCATTAGTCTACCTGGTCAGAGAGTCTTTGACAAGTATTTTTTTTATTTTATTTTTCTAGCATAGAAGCGGCAGTAGCTTGTGAGAAAGAGCAATTACCGTTTCCTTGTCAAGATAACAGGAGAAAGTGAAGCTCATAATAGATTGTCACACAAAGTCATTCGACGTCGAGGTGCAATGGCAGTTTTATGGACGAGGTCTACTTGGAGCTGAGGCATAGAGGAAGGATGTGTGTGCACATATGAGTGGAAAGAAGTCAAGTTTGGAGGTTCCATTTGACGGTCAAACGACACAAGGGACGAGTTCAGCGCCTAGACGAAGCGAAATGGTAGTCATGAAGACATGAGGAGCCGGATTTGACATTATCAAATATGATGGGCGTGGGGACTATCTTCTATGGGAGAAGTAAGTCAAAGGCAAGTTGAAGGCTTCCGGTTTGGGCAAGTCATTGAGGCCTAAACCCTCTATGTTCGATGATGAAGACTGGAAGGACCTTCAGGAGCAAGCAGTGAGTATTGTTATACTCCATCTACAACCTTTAGTTCTGAAGCAAGTTGATGAGTATGACAATTGTACGTTATTGTTTGAGGTTCTTCACGATTTGTTTCATCGCAAAGAGTTATCAAACAGGTTGTACACCTCCTTGAAGCTAATGAGCTTCAAGATGAAAGAGACAAGTACGAAGATCCAAGATCACATTGATGCCTTTGTTGATCTTGTTATTGATCTTTAGAATCTAGGAGAGGAGATAACTGATGAGAGGAAGGTCCTTCATCTGTTAAGATCATTGCCTGCTTCATATCAGTCACTGTCACGAGTATTGCTCCATCGTGATAGACAAACGATCACTTACAATGAGGTTGTAAGTGCTCTACTAACTGATGATCTACAACAGAAGATGATGATGCCCTTTACTCCATCCTCTTTATCTTGTACGGCGAGGGGGAGATATCTCAGGCTCCCCGTACTAACAAGGGCAAATCTCCACTCACGAATGTTGTTGAGGGGGAGATTGATCATTATGGATTTAATGATGCATCACAAGGAGAAGCTCCAAAACATATGGAGCAAATTCCTGAACAAAAGTAATTGGAGGAGTAAGTTGTCGTTGCTGAGCCTCAAGACACAGCACGAAACAATGGAGATCAACTAGGACCATCTACTAGGAGATCATCAAATCGGATTAGTAGAGCTCCCAAAAGGTATGGAACATGGGTTGATTCATCTATTCTTGAGGATCATGATATTGAAGCTCAGAAAGATGATGGCAATGTGTTGATCTTGGAAGAAAAAGAACCTTGTTCATATAGAGAAGCTCAAGCCTCTATCAATAAGCTTGAGTGGGACATTGCTATGGAGCGTGAGATGCAATCGCTTGTTGAGAACAAGACTTGGGAGCTGGTGGAGCTTCCAAAGGGTCAACCTTTGGTTGATAGCGAGTGGGTGTACAAGTTGAAGGATAATCCAGCGGATGAAGAGAAGAGGATCTTCAAAGCCAGGTTGGTGGCTAAGGGCTTCACACAAGAGAAAGGTGTGGACTACAACGAAGTCTTATCTTCTATGGCAAAGTATGCTACAATTCGTCTGGTATGTGCACTTGCTGCGATATTTGGTTTAGTTATGGATCAAATGGATGTTGTCACGGCTTTTCTATATGGATCTTTGGAGGAAGAAATCTACATGAGACAACCTACTAGCTATGAGAAGAAATGTCAGAAGAAGTTAGTTTGTAGATTACTCAAATCTCTATATGGATTGAAGCAAGCTCCTATGCAATGGAATGCAAGGTTTGATGAGTTCATGAAAGCACAAGGAATCACGGAGTGTGTTTGATCCATGTGTTTACATGAAGAAGGTGAATAATGAGATCTTTAGCCTCATTATTCTGGTACTCTATGTGGATAACATGCTCATTTTGGCAAAGGAACAATCCGACGTTGACAGATGCAAGAGGCAACTGAACTCTGCATTCAAGATGAAGGATTTGGGTGAGTCCAAGAGGATATTATGTATGAATGTTCACATGGATTTGAAGAAGAGGAAGCTATGGTTAAGTCAGGGTAAGTACATTCAGTGTGTGCTTGACAGATTTAACATGACATACTCTAAAGGAGTGTGGACTCCTTTGGCGGCACATGGCTCTTAGCAGCTCAATGTCCGATTGATGCAACTGAGAGAGGAAAGATGTCGTCAATTCCCTATGACAAGGCAGTGGACAGCCTCATGTATTTGATGGTGAAACTTTGAGAATGTTGCTATGGTGGATAGTAGCTATTGTGGGAACTGAAATTTTTGAAGCTCAAAGTGGGTTTGGCTCAATTCTAATCTTTCTTTTATGCTATGGTTATGAGCAAGTTGTCTTTGTGGACATTTTGAGAGGAGAAAAGATTACTTCAAAAACTTAAATTAAATTATGTGGTGAGAATTGTGAGTTTTTGAAGTACGAAGGTGTTTTGACGAGTTTTGGATTGATGGTAGCTTCGATCTTATTTATGTAGAGTGTATAGGGCATTGATGGAGTGAAAACCGTGGTGGAAATCTAGAAGTAAAGTAGATTCAAAGTAGGTGTGATCAATTTGAATTTATATATTTTCTATTTTAGTTCTTAAAATCCAAATCAAAAATTTAGAGGGCAGAAGCGATGTTGAAAATTGACAAAATGAGTCGATGCTCATAAATATCTTGGTGCTTAGAATTGAGATTGGACAAAAAAATAATTTTTGGACAGAAGTACTCAAAGTTCAAGATTTGATATTTCAAAATTTTTAAGTCAAAAAAGGAGATGTATGCTGTAGGATTATCATATACTATCCGTTTGATCTAAATATAAATAAATATATATATATAAAGGATTTAAAATATTCTAAAATTCAGATTTTTATTAGAAGATTTTAAGCCCTTTTTATATTTTTATATATTTTAGAATTCTGCCTGAAACCATATTTCAACTGGTGACAAATTTTATGGGGTTATAGAAGATGTGAAGTTTTTTAACTTGGGGAAAAAGATGTTAGACCTAGGGCTAGTAGTGTTAGTATTACAAAATTTTGTCAATTAGGTGTTCAAAATTATAATCAAAGATTTTTGAAATCCTGCCGAACTTTCAAATGGTGTCCATTTGCACACAAAAATTGAGTTAGATAGGGAATTGAAAAAGTTAACATCTAACATAGCTAGATTATTAATGTTCGAATATTGATATGGAGAGTAAAAGGACTCCAAAATCAAATTTTAATGTTTTTAAGGCTATGTTAGTCTCGATTAGGTTGGTTTGACCCCTTTGATGAATGTTTTTGAGATATAGTATTATTACTTATGTTTCTTGTGATTGATATACCTCCATCTTGGCTTCTTATATGTGCAACTTATATGTTTGTGTGGTGCTTTGTTGTTGTGGAGTGTTAGTGTTCATGTGTGTTGTCGATAATGAGGCTAGAATTGCACACTAGTCAAAGTATTCATGTTTCTCCTTAGTGAGACAAGATCTTTATACTTGTAAACTAGTTGAGTAAGTGAAGATTATGAAAGAAATCTTTTGAAGTAATAGATGTGAGGATTGACTTTGATTACTGCAAGCACATCAACAATGCAACCAACACAACATGAAATACAAACATCATACATAATGATTCATCAATATGTTACATCCACGGACTAGAGTGAGTAACTTTGAGTTTTGACTAAAACTCAAAGTACATTAGTCTCCATAGTGAGACTTTACAAACTGCTCACCAGAGGTGACGACATAGTATATATAATCATGAGGCTAGCAAAAAACTAACCTAAGTACTATAATATAACCATGATTGAGCTAACTATAGTTAAAAAAATAAGACTTAACCTTACAAACTTTCCTTTAACTCTAGTCTATGAGATCAACAATTCATGCATTCTATATGTAGCTCATTGAGAAGTCCTAAAAGGTAAAACAAAAAAAATATTTGTTTCTCTTTGAACAAGAGTTAACTAGAACTTAACATTAGTCAATAGTATGTAGGATAGAGACAACATAAAAAAAACTATTAACATAATTCAATGATGCAAAATTTTTAATTTTGCACACTATCTTGAAAACACTATATAGAGGAATCAACACCAGATGCATTTGGTAAACGCATCAGTCAGATTAATCTCTCCATCAATCTTGAAAAGCTTAAGCTCATTATCACACAATGCTTGTATGATAAAATGATACTTTATATCAATGTGCTTCACTCTATTGTTCATCACTTGGTTCTCTGTAATATGAAACACATTCTGGCTATCACAATGTAGGTTTATGTTATCCTATGACAACCCAATGAGCATATTTCAATGATGAGCTTGTACAACTAGATTACTTCCTTTGATGCCTCTATTGCCGCCACATAGTCAACTCTTGTGAATGATTAAGAGATATACTTTTGAAGTATAGATCTCCAAAAGATGCATCCATCTATAATAGTGAAAACATACCTTGTTATAGATTTTTGGTTCTTTGAATCTCCACCATAATCTGCATACACATAATCCAAAAATGATCAAGCATTGATTGAGTTTGCATCAAACAACAATCCATATTCAATGGAATACTTCAGATAATTCACTCCTTCGTGCTCCACCTTGCATGAATTTGACATGTATATATTCAACTTCCCTACCTCAAATGTTAAATATGATTTGAGTGCACAAGATTAAGTACATGAGACTACCCATTGTACTCTCATAAGAAATCTTAAACATCATGCTCTTTTCAGTTGTATTGGTTGGATAAAGGGCAACATATCACTTGAGATGAGTAGCCAAAAGAGTATTCACAACATTAGCATATGTCATGTTCAACTTGGCAAGCATTGTTTCTGCATACTTCTTTTGCGTCAACCAAAGAATTCCATCAATTTCATCCGTATGAATAGCCATGCGTAAGATCTTCTTGGTTGGATCTAAATTTTTCAAGCTAAAAGTTGAACTCAACTTAACCTTTAGCTTAATAATATAAGATTTGTTCTCAACCGCAATAAACATGTCATCAACCTGCAAGACAAGAATAATGAGATCAATACTTGGGCTACTTTTATGTTTCATATACACACATAGATCATATACAATACTTATATATCCTTGTGAATATATGAAATCATTGAAGCACTTGTTCCACTGCCTTTGATTTTGCTTTAATCCATACAATGATTTAAGTAATATGCATATCATTCTCTCCTTGTCCTTCATTATACCACCATCATAGACTTACAAATTTTGTTATCCACTTCAGTAGCTCCATCCTTCATCCTCCGAACCCACTTATAATCCACCACTTGTTTACCTGGGGACAAATCCATGAGTTTCCATGTCTTTTATCTAATTAGATTCTTACATATAGTAGGGATGTGACTTACATTTGTGCATTTTTCCATCAAACATTTGGATCTTCACATATCCAATTCACTTGATCTCATAAGATTGATCATTTGTCATCAAAACTAAAATGTTTGAGATTAAGTAGGTATTAAAAAAATCTCTAATATGACACATGTGATAAGAGCAAGTTGAATTCATAATCCATTCATCTTTTCCAACATAGTTTTGATACATATTAAAATATAAGGAAAAAAGTAAAACTTTTTTAAAATAAAAATGTGCATAAAAAATCTATGAAATAGAGTATAATGTATAAAAATAGAGATCATATTTTAATGTTAATCATTACATTGATCAAATTAAGTATGTGTTAGCAAAAAATGTCATGTAGTAATGAAATTTTCTAGTTTGTACATTCTCCACATGTTTTAGAGTTCTTTATAAAATATGTGATTTTTATATACAAAACATAAATTTTTATGCAGTTTTTATAAAAAATTTAAAAAATTATTTACATAAATAGTCAGAATTTATATTCTGATAATGAAAATTGATTAATTTATTATATCATATTAAATATTTTATTATTTAATTTTAATATTTATTTAACATATTACAAACTATGTATAAATTAACATATGAACAAAAATAATGAGTTAAAAATTTTATTAATAAATCCAAATCATTTTATTATTAAACCATGATGTGAATATTAATTTGAAGCTGAAAATTTGTAATATATATTTAAAAATTTGATGATTATGCAATGAATTTACTATAGTATACTTTTTGTGTTCTTAAGTGATTTAAGTATAAAAAATTAACATTTTAACTTTAATGGTTTAAGACATATTCTTGCAAATATTTCATTGTTAATGGATTAAAAAAAGATTTTAAAGTTAAAAAATGCATACAAAAGGTATATTAAGTCTCATAAAAAATGATCAAAGACAATGTTAATAAACGTACAATTTTATATTGCTCAATGTGACTTAACTTTGTATATATGATGTTAGATTATTGGAACATGAAATTAAGTCATATTGTCTCACACTTACAGCTCTTGGAAATTCATTTAGTGTAGGTTGTGAGTCAGTCAACCTGCAAAATCCCACACTTGGAAGTAAACATCAATGTTCTTGTTATAATGATCACCATTTAGCTTCTAACTCTTAGTCTTTAATCTACGCTTGATTTCACATAATTCTAACATGTAAGTCTCTTTGCGATTAGAAGATGATTTTTCCTACGATTTAGAATCCTTGACAATATATTTTGCCCCTTTCACATCCAACCGCCCGCTAAGGGGATAAAAAAGTGTATGTCTAGATTTGTATATGATTTTTAGGTTCATGAGTTCATTCGTAAGGCTCTTTAATCAATTTTTGCTCTTTGCGTTTAAAGTGGAATTTAAAATGGCGGTGTCGTGTTGTGACACGGCTACTATGAGAAGATGATGACATGTGTCATCTTCAGAGTTGTTGAGATGACGATGATATTTTAGGTCATAATGACCGACAGCTCATTGTAAGACTATTAAACCCACATTTGGATTGATTTTCTAGAGTCATGATGTGGATAAGGCTCCAAGAGATATTATCTTGGACCTCATTAGATATAAAGAGTGGTCGGAGTGACAAGGGAATAGGTGAGGTCTAGAACATCGCTTTGCTCACTAAGGAGTTTATCCGATCAAAGAAGAGCCGACGTGGGATATGGGTAGATAACAACATGATCCTCAAGATGTACTAACGTCAAATCCATTTTTGATCAACATATGGTGTATACATCGCAATCACTTTAGGATGTGGTTAGTATTTCACTTTGGAGATAACTTTAAGCAAGAAGTGATAAACCCATTAGACTTGATTATTCTTTATGTTGTTTCATACAACGCGATTTGGGACTTAACAGTATACAATTTGACTTGATATAGGTGTTATGGATCTGAACTTACAAATAGTGGTGGCTTTCAACACATGGGTTCTAATCCATCACTATTTTTTACCAAAGGTAATCGATAGAGAGTTGATTGTTAGGAATTTTGGCAAGGAGTATTATTCTCAAGTTCATGGTACCTTTTGTTGTTCCGTTCATGTTTAGCCGATTTCGAGTTGTTATTTTGACTCTTTATTACTGACAACTTATATTGTTTATATGATGGATAAGTAGTGTGTTAAGGATAGTTGTAAAGTCCTAAGTTAGTATGTGGCTAATTTGGTCCCACTAGTGATCAAAATGACACTCTTCATTCTAATTGGTCTTAAAATTTGGACCAATGAGAACACTTGGTCAAATTCTTCGAGATTTTGATGAGTTTTGGAAGCTTTTAAAGGGGAGATTTTGAGATTGGAGTGCATCGTTGAGGAGTTCACTGAAAGAGCTATGATGTGGACTCAAGAATGTAGGTAATTGAGTAGATTGTTACTCTATTGTGATGATTTGAAGTTGGAGAGTGAAATTTGGATCATATAGAGTGTTTGGGTTGATTTTGAATGTTTAATGAGAGTTTTGACACATCAGGTTCAATGGAAATATAGCTTACAACTTGGATTTGTGTTAAGATTGAAATTTCAATTCGATTCCATGAGTTTTGAGTACGGAATGATAATTTGTAATTTGTGTATACAGTATAAGTTGTATGATTGCACTGACTGTCATGAAGTTAGTACGATGATCATAACCTTTACTATCAAAATGTTTGATTAATAAAATTCACAAAGTTGAAACTTGGATCATGAGTGATTTTTTCATGAAATTTGAGAGTTATTGGAGTGAAGGATGATATTTGTGATGGTTTTAGTACACATGGATCTACATATTAGCTTATGATACAGTGTATAAACCGATATTTGTGCCGAGAGATCTGGATTAGAGAAATATAGGAAAATTTTCTGAGAGTACAAGAAGGTTGTAGAGCAATTATCAATGAAGTTTAGGAAAGAGTTAATGGTCAAATTGTAGAATATCATAATCTTCTTTTGTTAGAGTTTACGTGTTACAATGAATTTGAATGTGGAATGGTAAGGAGGAGAAAGAGAAAATATCGACTCACACGAGGGCCAAAAGAGTTCTTCTACAGCCAAACGTTCAGACGTTATTAAAGTAAAGTAATGTCCATGCGATAGCGGTCTGGTTCTTGGGATTTGGTGATTAAGTCTTAGTTTTAGGGGGTATCATGAACATACATATCACATCACACCATATATCGTTGTCACATCAAACATCACAATACATAGATTGTTTTACATCAACACAAGTGTACCATAATAATCTTTTGGACTCTCAAAACATCCACGAGGATACTCCACTCATAATCATAATATAAAAGTGAGATAACAATCTAGCCAAACTCATTTTGAGCTTCAAAGAATCTAGGTTCATGCACTAGCTAACATTCAATCATTGCCACATTCTCAAAGTCTCAACTTCAAAAATTGCCTTCCAATGAGTCCTAGTTTGAACTATATCCCTTGAGCCATAGGTCTCCTAAAGGCACCGTCGGCCCTAACGACACATCTAATGCAAATGATACTAACTACACTATTGGCTTTAATTGTTGTATTTGCTCCTACAAGCTCGTATTCATCTAATTAAGGGTGTCATTACATAAGTTGTGACAATAATAGTGTATATACATATCTCATGACAACATTCATTGCATTCATATCAAATATCACAATTCATAGATTGTCATACACCAACACAAGTGTATCATAATCATTACCCTAATTGGCGATAAGGTATATTCAATACAAGGTAGCCATATAGTCTATTAACATGATATGTACTTCATGGGGCTAAGATTATGAGGTTGGGTACTACAATGATTCATTGTAAGTCATCTATCTACAATCCATACCATGTAACCGTCAAATCAGTTTGCATGATAACTGCATTGAGGACATCTCCACTACCATTGGGCATGACATTGAGAGGAAGTATCAAACATGATATATTTTATCCTCTAGAGCAAGAATCACAAATCAACATAATGACCGCTCCATCAACTGATCCACATAACATACATCTCAAGATTGCACACATAATTTTCACAATTGGATCAATAATACTATCAATGTTTGGATGGTGACATGTCACACAATTACACACATGATTCTTTCAAACCACATCATCACGACCGTCTAATATAAAAACACTAGAAGGTAAAATCTCATATACTCATAAAATTATATGACCAATAACCACATGATTTTATGAGTTTATGATGCTTTGGGGGCTAGCCCCATCTTACCCGTTTGGTTTCATCCATGTACTACTTGATGAGGTCTATTCATTCCTTTTGTTTTATTACTTGGTTCTCATTCTCACCCATGTTCAAAGTTTCTTGTATTTAAAATTTTTTTGAAAGGAAATTTGCCATGATAACATTGAAATTTTTTTTAATTATTGGAATTGTTATCCAAAATGACGCAATGTGTCGTAATTTTATCATATATGTATAAAATTATCTTTGTATTATTATGAAATTAATCATTCAAAAACTTGACAATTCGATGAAAGTCATCAAACAATTTATGCATACATATCATATAAAAGTTTAAAATATACAGATCTTCAACAAACTCATGTTATTTTGTGAATGATTTATCTGTTTCTTGGAATGAATAAAATTAATTAAATAATTAAATATTTTTTTTAAAAATAAATATATACCTATGTGTACTTATCCATTTTTTTATTATCATGTTGGCTATAATACATAAGTACATAATAAATTTGAAGATTTTTTTGCAGCTTAAGACCATTTAAATTTTAATAAGTATTATATAAAAAAACTAATCACATACATGAGTATATTAAAGATTAAATTTTTGCAACAATATAAAAAATATCAGATCCTTTAAGACATACACACATACATAATTTTTCTTTGGTAGAGAAATTTTGAATCAGAAATTATGTACATATTTATAAAATTAATCATTTTAATAAAAATGTGTCATTTTTTATTAATACATACTATATTCAATTAATTATGATATAATTTCAGTTTTAGACATGCATGTATCAATGTTATTTCAATGAATTGGGTAAAAGTTAAGCCTAAGTTGAAATTATAACCAGAGTGAATAAAAATTTCATTCTAAAACCTGAGATGAATGAAAATGTTGAAAAAAATATTTCATTTTATTTTGGAAAAAATTATTTTGAACCAATGTTTTTTTTGTTGATATGATAGAATAGCCGACTAGGGGAAAATATTATAAACAACTAAAGTATCAATTACTTATTGGATGAAAATATATAAAAATTATGACTGACTGATAAAACATTATGTTATGAACACAATTTTTTTTCAAAAGTAAATTTATACTGAATGTTCTATTGTCGTACAATTATAAAGCTCAAACATTTAGTTTTTTTGGTAGTGTGTTTCCTTACATCTTCTAAAAGCTGGTACTTTAAAGATGTTGAATTCTGTATGAACATTGCTGAAATGAAATAATATAAACTTGATCACAACTCGGAACAAGGATAATTAAGTATTACTCCCTAGATGGGTTGCATGATAAAAAAAGAGAGCGACTGCTAAATTAATCAAATGCAACTGGAACCCTTACATTGTGTAAAACTATATTTGATATACTTTCCTTCTAGTTGGGCATTGTAGCTAATCATATTACGGTAGCTTCAACTTATTTGATCTTTTCTTAGCTACTAGAATTCAATGATCTAATGAACTCTAAGTATAAGCAAATGGATAGCGGATGACAAATAAAGAGATGAAAGTTGGGAGGAACAACCAAGAAGCATCCAGTCTCCCCAGGAATACTCCATTAAAAAAATCATGCCTTTCGAAGTGAAGATAAAGTATCCAGGTTAAGGTGTAGTGGCAGCACTCCACATTCTTAGGGTTTAAGTAAGTAAAGGGAACGACAGAACCGAGGAAGAGACGAGAGAGAGGAGAGAGAGAGAGAGCTGGAGACAAATTCAAACTGAATAGTTGATTGCTGGCGTGGTTGTGAGCGGCCTCTTCCTTGGAAGAAAAGAGAAGGGGTGCAGGAGCAAGCGAGGAGGAAACTTGCATAACTATAGCAACGTTGCAACCGATGATCAGTCAGTCGGGCAGAGTATAGAGTCGCTCTCAAGTGTACAAGGCCCAAGTTTGCGCGGATACTCAGTCTTCTGCAACGGGAGTTTGAGTTGAATTATTTCGGTCTGCAAAACGCGATAACCATGGTGCTCGAGGTCAGTGTCGGGAATTCGTGCGTTGAAGGTGTGGATCGTGGTTTGGAGTTTGAGTGGTTGTTTGGAGGTCGAGTTATCGTTGAGGAGAAATCGTAGTTTGATGACAATTGTTTGTGTACCTTCGATCGGTGCATGTGAAAAGTTTCAATGCCATGATAAATGTTTGAGTCTTTAAAATCCGCGAAGTACGCTCTGTTGAGTTTCGCGCTCCGTCTCTGTCGTCCTTTCTAATGGCTTGTAGTTGTTCTGTTCTGTATAACATTAGGTCACATCTAAAATATTGTATTACACTGTTCTAGTGCACCGATATGATGTCTACCTCACCGACATTTGTCCATTGCTTTTCTCAATCTAGGTTTTGAATATAAAGCGATGATGTGCACCCCGAAGTTCGCTCCGTAGTAGCTACTTTCTTTTTGTTCTCAGATCTCTTGCTCATACTTCACCTCGAGCAGAACCTGTTGGCGAAATTGTTGTCTGTAAAACCTTGCGATCGGAAATGTTCCTACTGGCATTGTCTTAGTAGAATTTGTCAAAGCCCTACTAGATAGAGCCCGAGCAGCGCTCATCGAGTTGTTTGAGGACGAAAATATGAGCTCAGGATGCTTCAGTCACAATCCCGTTCAGTGACTGCTTTTCGTACGTTCTACGAGTGTCTGAATTTTGACGATTTTCATTAAAAGTACCGGAAAAGCAGCTATTTCTTATTCTACCTCCATTTGTTGTTTCTGTAGGGTGTGCAAGCACTCATGGCCTGAATTTTTCGATGCCTTGTCCATAGTTAACAATAAGGGATTAACTCATGCCTTATATTTGCGCGGAGGGCTATCACTGTTGTGTACCTGAGACGTCTATTGTTGGCGGTGTTGCAATGATTCTCATCCGTGTTTTGGACAAACTAAGATTCGGCTGTATTACATGTGTCCTTGTATGCTTTAGTCAAGCGTAGTAAAACAGGAATCTAACAGTTATTCTTGATGCCATCAAATTCAGATTCTAGAGTCCTGACCTTGAGGTTATGAGTTTACTAGCACCAATTGGTTTCAATTGGTGCTAGTAAACGCACAGAGTCATTTTGGGAGAGAATTACTTCCTTATCGGAGGCCATACGCGTAGATTTTACGCGAATACGCTTCGATCCTAGATTTTAGTTGCTCTGCGTCAACACATCATCGAAATCTAATTATTTGCCCCGGCCTTGCTTTGAGTTAAAATACTTTATTTTTTGTCGATTGATTAGTACAACATATTTTGATCCTGCTGGTGCCGGGGATCCCATTTTATACCAGTATCTTTCGGTCCAAAATAATCACCGAAAATCTTTTATTGGTATGAGTAGAATCAGGATCTTCAGGAGTCAAATTACGCAATGGAAAACTTAAGTCAATTCTTGCACTAATAACCTGATATTAGATCTTACTCTTTGATTTCTGCTCCCCATGTTTGCATGGTCTTCACTCGTTGCTTCGTTTCACCTGCATCAGTGGTACTAATTGCGTGGCCTCCGGGCCATCTCTAAATGGCGTCCCAGCAACTCTTGTCCCCTCCTTCTCCCTTCGCCATTTTCTCTTCATTGATAGCATTACCGTTTTTACGTTCTAAGCCGCCTTAAGGAAGTTTGATGTCCGATACCCAAATTCACGCAGCGCTTGACAAAAGATCCACTGACATATGTCGATGATGGTCAGGCTGTTTGGTTTAATTATATACCTCACGAGTATACTTTTTTAACAGTATGTGTGTGAGCTTTTGGTTTGTGATGCGTGCTTAGATATTTAGTCGAGTGGCCTAAATTCTTTAGATTTGTATCTTTACTTTTCCAAATTTTGCCCCATCTTTGCGGTTATATACCGAGAAGCTTCGAACAAATCTCGATTACAGGAAGAAAGTCTACTGTAATTGGTAACCTCTTCACTTTAGAGCAATCCTTCCCCTTCCGCCTGCCTCTTCCATCTCATTTTACTTCTTCTCAGTCTGTTACTATCAGCACCTATCAGTCACGGCGTGGGGTCTGTGGTCTCGAGGCTATGAAAGGGATATAGCAGTGAGTACCATCTATGCATTATGCAGAGGGATAGTCCTAGACCTGAGCTTCCCGTGGTCCTTCCCTTCTTGTAGGGATTATGCTTATTTTTATCTTTGATGTCCATTTCTAGATCTTACTGGAAACATTTTGACGCCTCTCCGTTGGTTTATACGATCACATTACATCAAGCTTTGTAACAAAGTCTTATGTAATGTGGCCACGATCGCTTCACAGCGGAAGTTAGTCTGACTTGATTGTGTTCTACGGCAGGCGACCATGATTTGCATTGATAACTCGGAATGGATGCGTAATGGGGACTACGCTCCTACACGCTTTCAAGCTCAGGCCGATGCGGTGAACTTGATATGTGGCGCCAAAACTCAGGTCGGCATTTATTCATTCTACTCAAATATCAAATTGTCGGGGAACCAGCTTTCTTGTTTGTCTACGTACAAGTACAAAGATTGTTTACGTGTCTGTTCGTTATTTCTTTCAACAGTGACTGATGATCCTTGTGATGTATTTTTATATTCAGTCGAACCCGGAGAATACAGTTGGTGTTTTAACCCTTGCCGGCAAGGGCGTTCGAGTGCTCGTGACACCAACATCTGACCTCGGGAAAATACTTTCATGCATGCACGGTGTGTCTCTCGAACTATTAAGAATCACGTCAGTCTTGCCACGGTCATCAATCTCCATATTCCTGCCTGTCAGGGATTGATCAGTTGATACCGAATATTTGCTTCTGCATTTCCGTTGAACTGACTGATCTTGTCTAGTTCAGAGTCGGTGTTGCATCTTGCTTCTTTTTGTTCTTTTGCCTTCTTTTGTCCACATAGTACTGATTTAAGCAGAGGATTTGCTCGTAGTCTGAGAGGATTTGCAACCCACT
The DNA here is from genome assembly GCA_014180765.2 of Marchantia paleacea. Lineage (NCBI taxonomy): Eukaryota > Viridiplantae > Streptophyta > Marchantiopsida > Marchantiales > Marchantiaceae > Marchantia > Marchantia paleacea. The sequence continues at coordinate 2,266,986 of MUAA02000035.1, read as the reverse complement.
CGTATTCATTATAAATTGATCTCTACGTACTTATTGACTTAGGAAGTCGTTTTTGCTTGTGTAAGACGGTCTAAACGATTTGAAGCTTTCGTCTTCATGCTCTGACAGGATCGTACTAAATATCACAATACGTTTGAGGTAATTGGCGTTGACCAATAACTCTGACAAACTGTACTTCCTCCTCCTCCTAATCCAGTCATTAGCAAATTCCAATGAGGGCACGAGTTGTGGGGTCTTGTGACTATTGCAGGCTTTTACCAAAGATTGCAGTATATTGGGGATTACCCTGCGGTTTATCATTTAATATGCTATCTATCAGGGATTACCTTTTTTTGGGAGAACCTATTTGTGAGATTTGTTTCCGCTGATCTTTACTAACACATTCGGTTAACATAGCGGAGAACTAATTAAACCAACGAACAAATTTACATTTCCCTTGCTCTGGCTAGCCTGAGCGCTTGAAATACGAGAGGTTGTAGAGCAATTAACGCTCATCTTGTTAGGAGGTCTTTCGATATACCTTGGCCATACTTATTGTAGGTGGTCCTGTAAGATATTACTTCAGTTGATTGAGTGTCACTTTCTTTGTGTATTTCAGAGTGAAGAGTATATCGGGATCTGTACTGTAGGGTCTGTGTGGATCTGAATTTAATAAAGACACATATGAATTCTGAATATGCCCAATATCACCCGTGATTTCTCCGCCGGTGTTTATGGACGCATTTTCCTTAACTTTAGTAGTTCAGATTGTGTTGATCACTCCATTCAAAACTCTATATGTACATTACAGAGTAACATAACCGCGACATTGTTTCTGTACGAAGTACCGTTCTTTCATCACTTCGCTTTTGTCGAGTGAAAGTTTACACATCCCTTATCATTGTCGTCGTTTTCATATACTCAGGTTTGGACATTGGTGGAGAGATGAATTTGACATCGGGTGTTCAAGTGGCTCAGCTCGCTTTGAAACATCGTCAGAACAAGCATCAACGTCAAAGAATCGTTCTATTTGCTGGCAGGTAGGCCGCAAACGCTCTTCACAAATGATAAATGTACTAGTACCCAACGAGATATCTCATTGAGTACGTTTTTTCATATGTCCAGATTGATTTTTTGGCTTGCATGACTAGCCTGGACTGAAGTAAAGTTTTGAATATGTATCAGCCCTGTCGCTTCTGATAAGAAGACACTAGAGACGATCGGCAAGAAATTGAGAAAAACCAATATTGCACTAGACATTGTCAGCTTTGGCGAGGAGGATGACAACAAAGCGGAAAAGCTAGATGCTTTGCTCAGTGCAGTGACAAGCAATGAGAACAGTCACATTGTACATGTTCCACCTGGTCAGGCCATTCTTTCTGATGTCCTTATCAGGTTGGTCATCCATCACATCGCTCTTAGTTTTTATAATTTTACTTGTCTGATAAGCCCGTTATGCATGTCTCCTTAATTTAGCGCACATGGAGTGCCTTTCCTTTTTATTGCAGTGGGAATTCGGGTGCTGACTTATATCCTACTGGGAGGGAGTGTCGAGAAGGACTTTCCTTTCAGTTGAAAGATTAGAAGACGTCAGTTGTTTCGAGTCGATGATCCAAACGTTCATTTACGCTAAGTTCAGTTCAGCATATTGTGGAAGTTTGACTTTTTGCTACAATTTTATTGCTATTTCCTGTGCAGTTCATCAATTTTCACTGGTGATGGGGAGGGAGGAAGCGGTTTTGCTGCAGCAGCAGCTGCAGGAGCAGCGGCGGCGGCCGCTGCAGCCGCTGGTGGAGCCGGAGGATTCGAGTTCGGAGTTGACCCAAATTTGGACCCAGAGTTAGCTCTTGCTCTCCGGGTCTCTATGGAAGAGGAGCGAGCTAGACAGGAAGCTGCAGCAAAAAGAGCAGCAGATGAGGCCTCAAAGAATCAAACAGAAAGCGGGGAGTCATCTGGTCAAGGTGGCGATGTTGCGATGATGGATGCTTCCCCGGTAGTTCCTGTGGTAGCTGCTGACAAAGGCCCTGATTTTATGGTATGTTCCTCTTAACTTCCCTACATGTGTTTCGTAGCGAAAGGTGGTAATTTGTTGGGTTTCAAACTCATTTCTTATACATACAGCAGTTTAGAAGTGAAACGTTTTTCTACATGTCCCAGTTCACAAATAAGTATAGCTTTATGTTAAATTTAGTTGGTCTTTCTGTCACTACTGCTTACGTCACTTTAACTGTGCAGGACGAAGAGAGTGCTCTACTAGAGCAAGCATTGAAAATGTCAATGGCGGAAAGTGCTGCCGCTGCAGCTGCTCAAGGTGCCGGAGACGTGACAATGGGAGACGGGATGTCTGAAGATCTCGCATTGGGTAAGCCGCCCTGCAAGGTCAAGCTCTGGATTGGAAGGCGTGGGCTATCATTCCAAGTCTGACTTTTGTGGAATACTAAGTCTTGTCCATGCTAAGCCTAATAAGGAATCTATGTTGGATCTATGCAGCTCTACAGATGTCCATGCAGGAAGCCGCCGCTGCAGCCGCAGCCGGATCTACAACGACTCCTGCTAGCTCAGATATGAGCAGAGTTCTTGGGGACCAGAGCTTTGTATCATCTGTTTTGGCTTCGGTACGAACTTATGGGCTCTTAGAAGTACCCTGTCTTTGAGATTGAGTTTGAGGAATATGTGAGGAGCATATTTGTCTTCTCTGCCACCACCAAGCTTCTTTAGCCAAGTCTACAGAGAAGACCCATATTCTCTCCTCAAATGCCTCAGAGGTTCTTGACTTATGAAGCATATGAAGGATCGTTTTCGCGACCATGATTTATCTTCCCCCAACAGTATGTTTTTTAATGTTAATCAGTATGCTGTTTGCGTTAGAAGAGAGTTTGATAACCTCTTTGTTTTTGGCTTTGAGCTCTTTGGAATTATTCGTATTATGTTGATCATAATGTCCTTCAATAATATCAAAAAAGTCTTTTTTATTGCAGCTGCCCGGAGTAGATCCGAACGACCCGTCTGTACGAGATGTGCTCGCTTCGTTTCAACAAGAAGAGGTATCATAGTTGATTACAACCGTAAGAGAGCATCTAGAATGCTTCTATTTTTCTTGCCCAAGTAGAAGAACGGTGTTTCATAGAGAGTCCAATGCACCATCTTGTTTTTATGCCTTGTTTTCTAAGTTGTGGGTATCTTGTAACCTGTCCATTTACAAGCAAAGGCGGCGTTATGTGAAATTTGCCGGAGAAACAGTGTCACAGGGCTCTACTCACGTGCGTTCTATGCAGGAGCAACGGAAAAATGATGCAAAGGGCAAAGACACAGAGAAACATGGTTAAACGCAGCATGGCGATAATTTCTTTGAGAAGTGACAGATAAGTCTCCGAAAGAGGGATACTTCCAACTAGCTGATTAAATTGCCAGATCATCGAGAAGCTAGATGAACATGGCGCACTTTTGTGTATACATCCAGATGTATTAGTGATGCTGTGTGAGCCTTGCATACAAGCTGTGCCTGCGCGCACAGCTTGTATGCACCCTCGGGGGTGATGTGCATCTATTGTAGGAAGCATCGTTGATAGAACGTAGCTGGTTGACCTCGCCAAACCACCTTTGAGGAAGATTCGGTGGCTGAACAACGCAATAGTTTACAGCCTCCAAGTCCCGATGTCTAGACTTATCAAGCCGAAAGCTCAGAAATTAATATATGGTTCTTAATAGCTATAAGATCCGAGTGCATTTGACAGCTTGTTCTGAGCCCTACCGAAGGCCTAGTGGTTTCACTAACTGACATTGGTTTCCGTTCACGACTCCCGCTAAGGTAGTAGTGCCATGAGCTGCGCAGATTGAGATTCAGTGATCCTATGGATTTGAATCATTAGTGCTTTGTGTTCTCTTTGTAAAATTCTGCTCGAGTGGTAAATGATTGTCTCTTAGTAGCGAGATATACTTTTGATATCTTATTTGGGCCAACTTGCAGCTCGATTCTTGAAAGGGAAAATATGGACCTAGCTTATGTGTACTTGCCAAGCCCACTTCAACCTGTATGCAGAACGAACGCTTGCACAATATTCGTGGTAAGAAGAGGACAACATAACACAAGGACGATCGCCGGGAAACTAACACGCAACGTCCAATATCATTAGTGGAAGCCGCGGCAGGTTCCGAAAAGTCGAGGCACGCCGGAAACACGTACACTGTAGAGGAACGCCTTAGATGCGGAGGCTAATAAGTCCAGTCCCCTAAGGACTGGACTAGTCAGCCACCGAAATTTAATTTTCGCATTTTTGTCACTAGTTTCAACCGTGTCGTTGGTTGTGTTTCATAAGACGAGACATCAAAGCACACTGATACCATGCGGAAGTGTTATCGGTGATAGACATGTTGGTGTACATTCATGTTTTTATGCATTCCGTGTTTTAACTGGCATGTATGTATTGCATTATTAATAGCTTTAGGATAACTTTGGTTGGTGATCTTCTTCTGGACCTCCTATTATTCCCTATCAAAGAGGCATGGCTGGAGCAGTGATTTATCACTGGTTATGATTCTTCTAGATCTTCTATTATCACCCATAAGAGACATTACAGGCACGGTTCTAGCCTCCATTGGCTTTTGCTTTGTACCTTAGTTGATGAGTTTCATAGGGTTTTTTATTTCTTGTGTCTCCCATTTCTGTGAGGGTTACGAGAATCGCATATGACCGTAGTGAAGAATTGTGATTGAAATGGAAGTGGAATAACGGAGTACAAAAGAAAGGACAAAGAAAGATCGTATGGGAAGGTCACAAATAACAAAATATGGAGGAGATGTAAGCACCCTACAAAAGGATTGGCAAAGATACATAGGAAAACGGTGACATGATGAAATGTCTTCAAATAAAACCATTTAAAGTAGCACAATATAATGTCCATCATAAGTAAAGAAAACCAAGCCCTAATGATTAGCACTAGTGCAGTAGTAAAGATAGAGGTGCACCTCATACATGTCCGGCATGTATGCAAATAGTGAGATCTAGATATATGAAAATGTTAACATATCCATCTTTATAGGTAGAAGTAGTAGTAATATAGCAAAAAGGATGGGAATATCCCATCAAGTGAGTAGTCATTTTCAGGTTATTAGTGTTATTATACTTTGTCCCTTGCTTCCTTTTTAAGGTTAGCTTGGGAGTTTAATGAGTAGTTTTTTTTAGTCATTGTAAGGTTATACTTTGCCCAAAGTTGAGAATGAATAGACAATTCTCTTTGTTTTTTAATTTCAATTTCATTTGTATCCAAATTGAAAACTATGAAAAATTGGATAGAGAGATATTAGTGAATTTGTTATTTTTAGGGTTATGGGTTAGGTTCTTTTTGTTCCAATCTATTCATTTTCATGCTTTGGTTTTATTGGAACCTAGTTGGAAACTTATGAAGATTGGAATATAAAATTATGAGTATTTTTAGATTTTAGGATTTTGATAGTTAACATTTACTCATGTGAGGTGGTGGGATGTTAGCGGGTTGTGGTTTGGCAGGTGGGAGAAAATACATGATGAAGTACCCTATGTTACCCCCTGTTTGGGGATCATCATCCCATGTACTACAATTGGAAGCCACATGAAAGCAAAGAGGATGTGCTAGTTGCTTCTAGTAGTGATAATACTAGTAGTGTTGATCATGGGATAAGGACAACTACTAGTAGAACTTGGCAAGTTGCTACAGCTTGAATGATGGAGTTATCTATGAGGCTAGCATACAAATACTAGGGTGTCATCAAGTGCGGTGATGTTGGATAACAAGAGTGATGTCTTTTGTTTGGTTGGACCTTCAAGAAAAGTTTATCGACCTCAATGGATGTTGTTGGATTCTGGTGCACAACCCCTTATGTTGGGTAAGGATGCAATGCTTGGTCTTGATTTGCAAAAGACCGATGTGTCCATTTCAGATTCATACATCTCTTGGAGGTTTAAGTGATGCCCCATCACCATACATCACCCGGATGGAGTTGAATGTGCAAGTGCAACCAGATCATGTCAGGGATAGCTCTACAAGGCAAGCACGTGATGTAGTTTTACTTGCAAAGTTCTATGATGTTTTGGTGGATGTGACAATGTTATACCCGATGAGGTTTAGCATTGCTTATTGAGAGGAGACAACTTTTTATCGTCCAAGTTGGTAATCTGATGAGGGCCGAGTGAGTAAATTACATGTACGATTCATTACTAGTTCTAGACCTTTACCGAGTGGAGGTTTGGCGTATGTTGCAGACTTTAGTACTTGTGTTACTTGCCCTCGTGATTTGTTGAAGGGCAACATGGATGCAAATGATAATCCTTGTTCACAAGATGTGACTATCATGCCAATTTTTAGTGGAGTAGTGTCATCCACCTTGGATGGATCACTAGATACTTCATGTATGCAACTACGACAAATGATACATCAGCTCATACATTAGGCTTGGAGTGAGTCTTTTGCTCTGGAGATGGAGGAGACAAAGGAAGTTATTCCCATTTCCACTATGTTGTCACCTTTAGACACAATGCTTATTGCTTGACAGTATCAAGAGGAGTGTATATATGTGCTGGATATGTTTGGAGGGATCAACACAAATTTGGTTGTTGTTTTGCAGTTTGGCATACGAATACATCGATTCTTGTATGTGGAGATATGAGATTGTGAGGTGCATTTCATTATGCCGCGTGGCATAGTTGGTGCGGAGATACCCAGATCTTCTACCATTGTTGGCGGTTTAAGGAGATCAACAAACCTTGCCGTTAGATATTTTGTTATTGGAGCTGCAAGACCTTGCTTAACATGACACCATATGTTTGGTTATTGCTGGATGGCCATGTTAGGGACACACACGGGCTGATAATGGTCATGAGCTACATGATTCACATTCTGGCATGTTTTGGGAGATGTTACATGTGTTATGATCTCTCCAGTCACAACAGACTTATTCATTGGCATACATTTTGGAGAATGTTCCCTTGTTGGATGATCCACGTGCACGAGTGATGACGAGTGCACATCACATGTGGTCATGAATTAGACCAACGGTATTGCTGGATGCAGCGAGAGTAATATCTCGTGCACATCATCCGTCCACGTCTATGGTGGACAAACCTTCTCATTTTCAGGCCTTCGTACCATGTAAAGCCAAAAAGCACTACGTGACTTCTTCCCAATATCGTGTGCGGACCTGCCATTTCCGGCCTTAGGCGCTTCAAGGGTGGTTTTATTTCGAGCATATGATGGAATGGAGAGGCCCTCACATCTCACAGTGGAGAGTATTTTGGATGTGGGTAGATACTCCCGTGCAGTGGTCTATGCTGACAGTTTGTGAGCGATTCCTCTTTGTGGCCCTCGAAAGGAAATCAGACAGTAAAATGTGGAGTTTCCTTCAGCGTTGTTCTTAATAGCCACCCGCTCGTAAGTCGTGATTATCCACCTCCAACAAACGTTTACCATCATGGAGTTGTAGCTTCTTTTGAAAGAAAATTACAGTCTACATGATTGCACTTGGTACTTAGTCTACTCGATTGTAGTGCATTTCATGTATATTGAGCACAGAGCAGCAATGTTGCAGATTAACGATATTCCTATATTCAGGTTCGCTAGGAGGAGGGTATGGAGATTACGGGGAGAAAGAGAGTAGAAAAGGGTATTATATTTTCTTGGATATTCTGTGGCCACACTTTGCCAAACATGAAGAATGAATAGTCCATTCTCTTTGTCTTTCAATTTGGATTCCATTGGTACCTAAATTGAAGACTATGGACAATGATAAAGTGAGATATGAGTGGTTTTGTTTTTTTAGGGTTTTGAGTGATTTTTGAGTGATTTTTCTTCAATTAGACATATGGGTTAGGTTTTTTTTGTTCCCATCTCTTCATTTTCCTGCATTGGCTCTATTGGAACCTAGTTGGAAAATTATGGAGATCTGAATAAAAAGTTATGAGTGTTTTTTATATTTTAGGGTTTCTATAGTTAGCATTTTCCAATGTGATGTGGGGTGTTAGGGGATTGTGGTTCTGCAGGTGGGAGGAGATACATGATGGAGTGTTGGATTTCTTTATCGTTCTCTTTGTGCTAACTATAGCTTCACTTTTCCTCATGGGGCTGTCAAAAGCGGTGCGTGATACACCATGTCTGGTGTGTCATTGTCTCTTTACCTCGCAAGGGGTAAAGACCCACATGGAAAAGATGCACAAAGATTATGATTAGATTACTTGGGATGCGCATGTGAGGAGGACGGTCATATTGACATGAATATTTTTCACTTCAGGGAACACGCAGACTACATCGACTCCTTCGTTCAGTATTCCGGATATACCGATCAGGTCGTGGGAGTGGTTAGCTTCCCATGCAGGTTCGACTCTAAGGCTTTTTGTGACTAGGTTTCCATGTCCATGTTTATTCTATAGGCTTCCTCGTGCACTCTATGACGAGTCTAGACGTGCTTTTCGCTTACCGCTCGATCGGTTGGCTCACGATTCCATGGACGAGTTAGCATGGTTTTTTTTATTACTTATGCTATGGTGTCTACGTTATACTAGAGGGGGACATGATGGACATAGGGAGGTGGCAACTAGATTTTGGAGATTCCGAGCAAGGGATTGGGCTATATTGCAGGAGTCTGTTCGGGCCACACAGGTTAGGAGTCTGGTTCAATCACATGATACTTTTGATTCGGCGTAATTGCGACGGTGTAGGATCTTAGGCAGGTCGGGGAGTATAGCAGGGCTGCACGAGCTCTTCATCTTTTGTCCATGGCTAGTCCCACTGAGGAGACGATTTCCTCTTTACGCCTTCTACATCCATCGATGGGCGAGGAGATATCATTAGAGGTCTTGGAGTATCAGCCAGAGGAGCCATTATGTCTTGATAGATCATTATTTGCCCATTCTCTATGCACAACCCCACGTTTATCCTCAGGGGGTTTGTCAGGGATTGTATATGAGCATCTTCGAGATAGCTTTCAGGTGGATGATCCCTCTAGTGGTTTCACTGAGTTGTTCCAGGTGACTGCATCAATTGCAAGAGGGGAGATTCCATTGTTAGTTAGTCAAGTTCTAGGTGCTAGTCGGCTTCTCGCGATGAAGGAGCACACTAGAGGCATCAGACCGATTGCTATTGAAGAGGTCTTATTGCGATTAGTCAGTTGTACCGTTGTCTTGCAGTATCGCTCAAACTTTCAGGAGCATCTTTGTCCACATCAGTTTGGAGTCGCCACACCAGGAGGTTGTGAGATGATATCGTTGGGCATTAGAGCACTTCTAGATATCCATCCGGATTGGGTTACCTTGCACGTGGACGTTGAGAACGCTTTTAATAGCATCTCACGTGCATCCATTTTTAGAGAGCTTAGAGAGGCTGATGGACCCCTATCAAGCCTCATTCCTTTCGTACGGTCTTTCTACGATTCACATTCTTCTCTATTTTATCAGTGTGGCTTTTCCGAGGGGAGAGTCATCATTCTAGAGTCCGCCGTTGGTACTCGGCAGGGAGATCCTTTGAGAGGACCCCTATTTGCCATGGCTCATTATAGAGCTCTTTTGTCTACTGCTTTGGCTGTGCCTGGTTGTGTGTTCCCCTCCTTAGCGGGTGATACACACATTGTGGGCCTATAGACAACATTAGACATGCCTTTGATTACTTGACTACTGAGCTTCATCTTGTAGGCTTGAGAGTGAAGGTGTCAAAGTGTAGGGTTTGGTCTCCTTTGGGCATTCTGCCTCATCTTTAGCTTCCAGAGGGATGTATGACATCGACATACGGCTTACATATTCTAGGAGTGCCAGTAGGATCTGACGATTTTGTTTCATGCTACCTTGACGTCGCACTTGCCGAGGATATTTTGCATGTAGACGACCTTCCTCTACTAGGGAATCCGCAGGTGGCGTTTGGTATACTGTCATATAGTATTGCTCGTCGCACCTACCTTTTTCGCACAGTTCCTCCTTCATCTACATTCATATCACGTTTGGCAGTCTTTGATAGGAGGATCATGGACGTCTTTAGTGACATCATCGGACCAGGGACATTCGAGTGTGTGACAGGAGATTTGGCAAAGAGACAGACATCTTTGCCAATTTCGTGTGGAGGGGTAGGCTTATTATCGATGGAGGAGACGGCAACTACGTCATTCTTGACGAGTTGGGCTCTCGTTGAACCTTTGTTATCTTCTCAATTTGTGATTGCAGATAGACCTATCTTGGAGATATATGCGAGGGATGTGGATACGGGATCATTTTCCTTACATGTATTATTACGACATAAGTTCCCATCTTTTTTCTCTTTGGCTACCGATTGGACTAGAGGTCTACAATCTATCTTGATGGACCGACAGTTTCAGGAGACTCAACATTCACTGTTAGTGGATCCGGCCATTCCTCGTACTACTAGAGCTCGTCTATGCTCTTGCTCGGGCAAGGGTGCAGGCTCGTGGATCTTGGCTCGACCATGCATCAAGGCTTTCCGACTCGCATCAACTACTTTCTCCACATCGATGAGGTTCCGTCTTGGCTTGATCCATCCATCTACATCTTCATTACTCACATTTGAGTGTGGTATCACTTTAGATGAAGCATGTGTTCATATGACTCGTTGTCCATTCGGAGGGCAAAGGATAGCTACCCATGATGCCATTAGGGATGTGGTGTTTGCTATGGCACGAGAGGGTGGATACCTCACATGGAGAGAGCATTGGTCTACCTTGCAGTCGACTAGGGTTAGGGTAGACTTGTTCCCGAACAACGATGGAAACATGTTACTATGGATCTAGTATGTGAGTTACCAAAAACCTCTTTAAGACATGATTCAGTTGTGGTATTTGTGGATAAATTGAGTAAGATGATACACAAAGACAGTGATGGCATCAAAACTTGCTCATTTGTATCTAGATGCAGTTTTTGTGAATCACGGATTAAGCAAAGCCTTAATCACAGATAGAGGAACTCATTTTACTAGTTTGTTTTGAAAAACCTTGTTTGGTTTATTCAAAACAAAGCTAGCAATGTCTACAGCCTATCATCCTCAAACTGAAGATCAAACAGAGAGGCCAATAGAACAATAGAGGATATGTTGCGAACATTCACCTTGGAGGAACAACAAGAGTGGTATACTCTTCTGCCTCTAGTGGAATTTGCATATAACAATTGTGTTAATGCATTCACAAAAGTGTCTTCATTTTATCTGATGTACGGTGCTCATCCTTTGACACCTTCTAGTTTGTTGAGAATTCCTAAGGGGCAGGAATTTTCAACCAAAGTTGAGGCAGTCAATGATTTTGTGGAGCACATACACATCAAACAAATGAGAAGTTGGTAATTGCTCAAAATCGACAAAAACAATATGCAGTTGCGCATCGTAGGGAGGTGAATTTTCAGGAAGGAGATCAAGTTTGGCTTTCCACGACAAATTTGTCACTTGTAGGAACACCAAAATTTAACCCTCGATTCATCGGTCCTTTTGTGGTGTTGAAACGTGTTGGCGAGGTGTCTTACAAGTTAGAGCTCCCGTTGCATATGAAAATACATCCCGTATTTCATGTGTCACGATTGCAAAAACATGTACCATGTCCCAAGCAGTTCACAAAGCCATCAACCCGTCCTCCTTTACCTACTATGGTATCAGATCAGGCAAAATTTGAGGTTGACAAGATTCTCAAAAAACGGATTCGGGATCACAGATACCCAAAAACAGAGTATTTGGTTCAATAGAAGGGATATCCATCATATGAATCAACTTGGGAACCGGCAAAAAACTTAGCCAATGCACCTTTGATCGTTCAAGAGTTTGAACGTGTGAGCAATGAGGACGTTGCATCTTAAAAGGAGGGAGATTTGTAACCATCTTTAATTAGTGAGAACTAAAGTAGAGGTTACACAAGGAGGAGATAGACTATTAGTGGAGTATCTGAAGGTGCCACGTCAGCAATCCGTGTGCTCTTTAGGTTGTGTTAGTTAGTGTGTTAGTTGGAGTACACGTCAACAATCCACGTGCTCATAGGGATGTCCGCCACGTCATCGATCCACGAGGAATTGAATGGATGGTGGTTGTGTAACCTTATCTAGTTTGTAACTTTTTTAGTACTATATATGGAGAAAGAGAGACCATTGAGGGGGCTCTCAACTTCAGAATTTCTTGAGCTATTCGAGTGGTCTCTCCTCACTTCCCTAGTGTTACACTAACAATGTGCTCGAAACAAGGGACGGTTCCAATGTCATCTACCAAACCTCTCGAGCAAACCCCGGATTTCACCCTATGCTCATGCATTGAATCCCTCCAATCAACCAGTTAGTCGATCAACCAACCACTCAATCAATCACGCAGCGAATCGTTCGAGCAAGCCATTGAGTGATCTCTCGATGTCCCACATAACCCTCCAAAGTGTCCTTTTAATGAACTAAATTGCAAATCGACGTCCAAAGCTTGAAATTTTGATGTACCATGCTCAGCCAAGGGAGTGACTAACACCAAAACCCTGTGCACAAGATCAATGCAAAATCCATCAAGCAGACCAATACATTAGTTTACGACAATAATAGATACCGAAAGGGAAAGGCTAGTGATACACGACGATAATTACACAACAACCCACTCCACACGCCCCCACTTCTCATAATCCAACACCACTACCCACATGGAAAAACCCAAAACTGAAACTTTGCCTCTGACCAGAAAACAAAATTTACGAAAGCATTACATTGAATTTGACATAATAATAATATAAACATTATCATGAACATTATTATTTCATCAAAAGTTTTTTTTAATGTTTTTCAAGGTTTATGCGTTTGTTTATCAAACATTGTATCCATAATTCACAAATTTTTAAGTTTTTGTAATCACAAATTAAGATATTACAATTAGATTATGTTAAAAATAAATCATATTAAGCTTATTGAAATATTATGATAATTTTTTTTATTAAATCATCATAATTTTTATTTATTAGTTAAAAATTAAATATATTCCTTGAATTTATGAAAAACTTTAGGTTATTAAATATTTTTCATAGAAAAATTATATATGCAATTTTCATAAATATGCAATTTTTATTAAAATTACTGTTATTATTCTTAGGCCAGAAGTTAAATTTTTTTTAAAAGAATTGGGCAAAATACTAATAGTTTTGTGTGTCTATCATATTTTAATATTGAGAAATGGATTAAATTATATGTATGAATTATCAATCTTACATACTTGAATGTTTCATATTGTAAAAAATAATTGTCATTATAATTGTAATTATCAAAGTAATATAAGAATTCTGACAATAATCATATCATTGCCATTTGGGTATGAAAAAAAGAGTTATATTAACTCCATGTTCAAAAACTAAAATTTTCCATTTATATGTATAGTTTTTACATTTATTCATCACATTTTACATTTAAGAAAAATATACAATCATGTTATGTTAAAAAAAATTGAATTAAATATTTTTTCTTCCTAATTTGTCAATTTCACAAAAAAAGAACTTAAAAACACTGATGCACAACTTTAAAATTAAAAAAAAATTAAATTAATATCTGTGTTAAATCTATCTTTGTTGGATCATTCTACTAATGATTGATATTTATATTACATCAGTAAAATACAAAGCCAAATTATTTTTTAAAGTATTAGTCATTGGTCATACAAGACACATATAAAATATGTGCGATGCGCTAGAAAGGTAATCACCACCTGACGACAGCAAACTTCCTTTCTCTGAATTTGACATTTTCTCTGTCGTGCGACAAGATATTCTTACGATATCATGTCAATCATTTGGAGTAATTATGACTTACATCGTCGCTGCGTACATTCATGACAAGAGAGTCCAGCAAAAGAGTCACAGTTGATGCTTTCTTGGATACGATGTCCAGGCGCATCATACGGAAGGCAGGTCTTGAAGCTGACTTTCTTGGTTTGAATTGTAGTTATTATTGGTCTTCATGATGAAAGGTTGAACGATCTTCACACACTCACAAGAGAGGAATAGATCCCAAAGGCAAAAGTTTATTCAAAGAATACAAGAAGAGTGCGCGTTTAGTAACGAGATGAAGATCAGGTCTGAAAGTTCTTATCAAAGATAGCGTCACCCTTCTCCCAGGAGGAAAGTCCTCACTTCGTCTGCAAAGCCGGGGTACAACTCGACAACTGGAAATGTAGAGATTTGAGAGATTAGTACTATGACCTGCTAAATGAGTACTAAGTAGAGCAATTCTATAAAACGCATCTAAAGGTAAAGTCTAATCTACAACAAAATTCCTTCTCCCAAGTAAACATTTTAGATTGATTTTGCTATTCTGAGGAACTTGCATCAGTTCGCACCTGCAATCTAAGGAGACTCTTATTCTAGTGTACATGTCTGTACGAAAGAAGAAAAAATGCACTTTTCTCCGCATCGATTTGCTTATTGTTATGACCGACAAACAAAAAAGCAAGTTTACATTCTCGCCTTGACAGGCTTAGATGGCAGACTGTGATATACTGATGGTCCCTGCTATGCAGCAGGAGGGTGAAGACAGAAATATTTCGTTGAAACAGGTCAAAACAAGACCGACTGCAATATTATACAGGTTAATTTAGCTTTGGCCGACAGTCTTGCGTATCGAACAGACTTCTCAATGAAATCTAACTTGCAACAACGTCAGGTTAAGTGTAAGGTCAGTTATCTACAATATCGGCTTTTTATTGTACTCAGCTTACTATTGTAAACTTCGCTTATAATGTTGCAAAACGAAGGACTAAGCTCTGGACTTGAATCAAGAGCACCGTTTCACTGGTTTACAACCCTAATGTTAGTGAGTAAAAAGACCAGACCAGCATAAATTCCGAATTTCGAAAAGATCATCAGTTTCTGAAACTCACCTTTGGAACAGCTTCCATGCCTGCGCACTAAGAGTCAGAGAGGGTGGTCACATGATCATAAACAACTCAGGTTAGACACTCGTCGGGGCTCATCTGGAGAGTCAACAGCAAGAGGAGTACAGGTGGGTCTACTCTCGTCAAATAGATAATCATGATCTGACGACAAAGTCTGAAGCTTGTGGATCAGGGGTTGAAATCAGGTAATCATCAAGACATCGACGATCTCAAGTTCTTGTCTGCTGCAGAATCAACCTAACTGGCAACATACAGATACTGATTGTAATTACTGCTACCAATGCAATTCACTAAGGGTTACTGTAGTATCAAGTCTCAAACTTCGAATTGCGAGCGTTAAATAACACGTAGGTCGACGGAAACATTGGTCGCCCGAATTTGTTGATGAGCTCGCAGGAGACCAGATTGGCTAGTGGGTGTATTTTTGTCAAGAGACAGATACTCTTGCTGTCAGTACGGGGTCTTCTAGAACAGATTCCGACATGAATCAACATCTTGTAACCCCCTGTAGGCCCAGATGACTACCTGATTCGACTTACATGTAAGCAAGTGGCCCAACGAGGTTCAAGTTCTTGGACATGAACAGAACGTGCAAGGCTTGAGCTTCTGATAGTCTGTTCGTGGCAGTTCGTGCGATAAACGTCAAAGTGGAATCTCGTCGATGGGCATGCCGCTGCTCGATTACTTTACTCAAAATCGGAGAACGTTACCCCAAAAAACTAATAAAATACGTACTTCTCTTGGCCCATGCGCGAGGAGGGAAGTCCTAACGACAGCTCCCATGTGGCAACAACCGACACAATCAGCAGTCACGAACTATTTAAGATGATGGTGTCCATGCTTACCGACATGATTATCTTGTAATCCTATCCAAGGGTCAATACTCCCGCTCCGGATCAGCTGTGTAATTGAACATTTTCACATGTAATTCAAGTCATAATTAGTGAAGCCAACCCGTTGACATGGCCGATGACCAGCTCATACTTTTCAATTAGTCAAAACTGAAAGAAAGTCCTACAGCGACGGACTTCCATCCCGCATACTCAGTAGTTTATACAACATACGTAATTTGTTCTTTTACATAAGTGCTCTATCTGACAGTTCTCTCTTGATAGCTTCATGCATGGCGGCTAGGAAAATGGAGTAGTCACAGTCAGTTAAAGGTCCCACGGAAGCATGGGCAAGAAACGGAAGCTTGCGTAGGGCCCGTCCACTAAAGCCCTGCACAGCAAGTTACACACAGGAACGACAAAAAATAGTTCAGTGAATCTCTGTCTTCAAAACAGTCCAATCTACCCAACAAAGTTCCTGAGTGACGTTAAATTCTCAAGAATTTGATAGGAAAAAGTCAAATAAGGACTTATCACCTCGCAAGCCTCCGCTACAGCAAGTAAGTTTCTAGAAATGTCTACGGACAACAGAACCCTTGCGTCTTCCGTGCGCTCCTTCATCCTCAAAGAGAGAATTTTGAATGTGAGTAGCCCGGAATCGTAAGGTTCGACCTGGAGAGGATACAACAAGAGATTAGATAGTATCGGGGACTGTTAATAAGTCATGCTGATTCGCGGTTTTGACAAGCCCGACCCTACACTAGTCTGCTGGAGGGTAATGTACTGCAAAGGAGTGACATCTAGATGCATCATTCAGTGGTTTTATTTGGAAACATGCGTGGTACTTACAAACGATAGGCTCAGTAATAGTCCACATTTAACCGTTTACAGAGAGAAAAGAGCAAACCACTACGGTCTGTGGCAGCGTGATGACACGTACTGTGAGAATCATCTCAATACAGACAGAGACAATGGTTTACCTTCTGTTGATTAATAATACCGACACGCTGAAGTTCCTTCAAACATGATCTGAGAATCTCAAATCGAGCTTGGAGAGAAGGCGGGCCAACGTAGGCTTTGATGTCTGCACGATCAACGAACGCCAGATCTGCGCAAAAGCGAACGCTGAAGTTAAAGATCCAATAACTGGCAGTTCACTACAGAGGGTGCAGGGTGCAGTCATCTAGACGCTTTCTAGTCCACAAAGAACATGGACAATTTCGGACAGAACTTTTTGCATACATACCGATAGCGGCAGTGATATTCGAGGTTGTAAGTACAACAACGTTCGGCCATCGCTTCAGCCGGTCCAGCTGAGTAAGTAAGGCGTTGACAACCTAATCAAGTTCCGCATTTTCAACTCTTAAAGATATGGCAGCAGATCATACCACATTTGAGCTCCTTGCCTCAAAAGTTGGACCTTTCATATATACATCAGCCGAAAAGATCTATTGCTCTGAAGACAGATGCGAGTCTCAACGTACAACATAATCAAGACAGCTGCAATCACTTTTGAAGCTTGCAGGAAAAAGTGCAATAAAAGGTCCAGCACGAAAGCCTGAAGAATGAACTTGAACTGATTAAAACATTGCTGATCGTAAAAGGAAACAAGGTTACCAACTGAGCATGAAGTAGAAGGATCATGAAGACACAGGACGCTGTACATTCGGTGTAAATTCTCCTATTCTGCTGGGTTCAGCAGAGCTAGACCGAATCATACTAACCCTTATTGAGTCAGACGGTTCTGAACCGGACAAAGCTGCTTGTCTTGCTGCAGTTAAACTCTCTGCTTCATCTGCAAAGAAAGCATGGTGTCCCGTAATTCACGAGATGTCCAACAGAAGACAACCCTGTGCATTTTATTTATTATAACAAACGTCATGAACGAGGTGATAGTAGCTTGTAAGATCAGAGGAACCTTAAGTCTGAACACATACCTATGAGTACAAACACTAAGGTTGTTCCATCTTCAACAATGTCTTCTATCTTTTGAAAAAGCCTCGTGACCTAGGGAGTTGAATACGGAATGAGACGACGGTGCTTATCAATGCTTTTCAGGTCCACAGTAAACTTGGGGCCACTGTACAACTTGTCATGAAAAAACACCGAAGCAAAAGCTTAAACCTACCAGCTTCCCGCTTTCAGAGAACCACTTGCTAAATAGAGAATGCGCATTCACCTCGACTAACTGAGCCTGAGGATACCTGCCAACACTGAAAGATTAGGATTGAGAGAAATGTGAAGTTTATCACTGCCTGGGCCTTAGCTTTGGACCCTTGTCAACATAACCCTCAGATGCTTGTCTATGTCCCGCCAGGTGCAGAATTACGAAGTAAAGAAAACAAGGAGTAAGCAGTCCTCATGTGATTCAGGGGCCTTACTGAGAAGCCAGCTCAGTAGTTTGGTTTATACAGAAAGCAGTATACTGCACTCTATAGAAACTCAAATGATTTCAGCTAGCTTCAAATCCGGTTGATTGGTCAAATGTGAAGAGGGGAACCTGTAGCTAAACCGAATGGAAAGCTTTTGAGCGAGGGCTTTGCATAGCGAAGTTTTTCCTGTACCAGGTGGCCCGTGCAAGAGAACTATCCTGTCAGACACAAGGACACCCGGCTCATTACCCTCAACTCAAGAAGGCCTGAAAAATTGATAACAGTTAAACAACTCGCGGGGCACCTGAAATCTTGCTTACTCATCTCACAAACTGAAAGACAAGAGTAAGTTTTACCGGTTCCAAGTTACTAAATGTGAATTAACACCTCTGTCCGAAAATAGAAGAGCAGACACAGCATATCGTAGTAGATGCTGCTTCAGCGACGAGTCGTATATCAAGCTGCGCCACATGTAGACTATATCATGAATATGCATATACTACTCTCTGTTAAAGACGTTCACCGCAGGCAACGCACATCCGGTTGAACCACGACTACCCTGAGCCTGGCTATAATTTGGTAACATTTGCGATGTCATGCTATTCGTTGTCTGACAAGTAAGAAATATTAATAGCACGGGACAATGGGAGCTCACAGTACTAGTATATTAAGTTGCGACTTTAGTAATCGACGAGCTAGGTTCCAGCTTGAAATTCCTATCTCTATCTAGCATAGTTTCAAAGTTTATGGCTATCCTGTTTCCAAGTGTATTTGTTTCTAGTATGGTAACTAAATCGGCCCAAAACGTGAAGCGAGAGGAGACATTGCAGATAGTATAAAGTTTTGCTCGCAAAGTCGTGATTGTACAACTTCTGCCTGAAATGTGCCATGCTTACAAGAACCTTTCTTTCCTCCCGTTACATACCTTTCCCACAAACCATGAAACTCTCTTCCAGGCAACGTCCATTCGTGGAAACTGGCAATGGAATCATTCCCTTCTAGCTCTTCTGCTGGTCCCTCCTCGTGTAACTGTTGCGGTATAATGATGTTCCAAAGCTTTAATGAAATATAATGAAGGAATTGGTCCCAGTGAAGGTATTGACAACCTAAGTTTTATCAGGAGTTCAGGAATGATGGTAACTAGAGAGAAACTGAAGACCGGCAGCATGCTAGACGAAAATGTAGTGTGACTCGTGGCATAGTTCAGTATTGGAAATCCACAATCAACGCCTGCGGTATAAGGGAATCTGTACAGACAACTAATATTTTACAAGTGAAACATGACAAGATCAAGATCACAGTACTACACTACAAACCTACACTTGCATGGTGAGATAAGACAAATACCTGATATACATGTACTTGTAAAGTGACTTGCCAGAAAAGGAGAACTCCATTTGCACTCGCCTGTCCATCTGTGATATGGTTGTATGAGTGAGAAACACAGTAAAATAGATCTTGGCATCGAATCCAGCAATTGATGACTTAACGGTCTGTCTCACCCACCTTCATCCGACAGTGTGATGCTTTCAACATGTTCGTAGAGAAACGGTTCATCTGTTTGGCAGAAAAGAATCGGGCCGTCGTCATACGTTAAGCTCCTCTTGTCCAGCATTCTGTGAGGAGCATCGGTCCATGAAAGAACTCAGAATCTACAAGGCTGAAGACTGCGGTGATAAATATCCCTTACCTCAGGAATATATCTGCTTCGGTTATCTAATCCTGTAGTACCATAAAGGAGGCCATTACACGTCACCCGATGTAGGCGAAGAAAGAATTAGAATTCTCGACGCACCAAAAATGTGCAATGTGCACTGGTACCTTTCAACGGCTATTCGAATCTCGTCATGACGAACAGTTGTGCGCGGCTTTAAACATACCTCCACTAAGAAAAAAGAACAACAATCAGTAAGCGTTTGGTGTTAGCATCAATGCCGCCAATCTAAGATCTGGAGTGTTGTCCAGACGTCAAGCTATATAATTCACGTGCTGTACCACTTGTAAGCTGTCTTTTGAGATATATATTCACCAGCAACCAAATTTGTTAACACTGAAATTCACCCGTTCCCATCCAAGCCATGAGCCCACCTCGGTGTTATTTCTGTGACATTGCCAACTACTGCTTGAGAGTTGTGCTTACCGGCAATTACTACCTTGTCCGTGGAGGGCGGCTGAACTCGTGGTTGATAGGCGTCATCAATGTTTGGCAAGGGGCATACAACTTTGTCTGCGTGGGTGCTTTGATTAGCTTCAAGGCTAAGCTTAGTCGAAGAAAATGCGTGCTCTACATCGGGACCTTGCTCACAGATATCCATCCTGCTCAAATGCGCAAGCCCTTCAGTCATCGTGGCGATCGAGGTTGCCCAAAGTCAAGCCTGTGAAATGATGTAGGATTGGCTCATCATGTCGTGTTTGCACGAGATAAGAACGTCTGAAAGACACTGAAAGATCGAAAATCCCTAGAGCTATTGATGCTTGAACGATACTCGGACCCTGTAAAGACATGTTTGAAAGAATGAATGAACGTATTATTCATTCAAATTCAGGAGCTCAGGAATTCGGAGTAGGCAAACTTATTTTCAGGTATGCCAATGGAACACGAGCAAACGCGAAAAGAAGAACTGATGCGAAAAGTCACGAGATGAAGTTGTCTCCATCGTTGACTCACAAGAGGAAGTAAGAACAACAAACGAAGCTTTGAAACCAGTTATTTGTGCAACTGGTTACCTCTTCACCGGAAAGATTAAAAAGCCGAGTTGCGCCTGATATCAGTGGAAGTATAGAGCCTCAATCCCTTGCAAGCATCGCTTGGGCAGTCCACATGTGTAGATACTCTGTTTCACCAGAAGACACTTCAGTAGCTTCGTTTAAATACGTGGAATTCAGCAGTATGGCTCAATGTGAAGGCTTGGATCGTAGGCGAGTTTACCAAGGAGAAGCAGTGTTAACAAACTCAACCTTCTCAACATCTAATCCCTAGCTTCATTGTCAGCGTCAACATGAGTATCGAAATTCCACCAACGACGCCTACTCGACTGTGATGTAGAAAATTTAGGCACAAACTACTGTTGACGGAGGTCTACCATAGCTGAACGGCAGCAGCTACAATCATGACTGAGAAACGCCGACAGTGTAAAACATGACAGCAACCGACAGCAATATCAACGGCCAGAATTGGCGTGAACTCAGATTTTGAGACAAGAAACCAACTCCGGATCCACACAGAATCTGCAGATGATGAGGGGAGAGACCGTACACAAAGATCGCATCCAGCAATCATCATAAAGCGGATCAATATACACTTAGAAATTCTGAACTCTCACGACAATTTACACTAAAACCTGGACCAAACGTTCATTCGCCGTACAAAACAGCACCAACAAACACCATTTATCAAGTAGTGAAATAAATTACATCAAGCATCTTCATCGAAATCTCGATCATACTGGCCGAAAAGATCCCACAGGTGAGAGAATACGAGCCCAGCCAAGGAGCACATAGGCGTAACCAACGCTAGGTGTATGAAAATGAATTCTAATGTTCCTCACGAGAGGCGGTCGGATGCGAATTCAGCCACATCCGGCGATAAAGGCAGAATCCTGCCCTTCGGGAACTCCGGTGCCTCAGGGGAGCGTTCAAGTTCAAAAAAGCGCGGGAAGCCTCTCGCAAACTTGCATATGTGACACATCATCAACCTCTCGCTGACCATGTCAGCATTCATGACACGTGTCATCCGAGCTGGAAAGGTCAAAGGTGGAAGAGGCGAGCTGCAGGACCAGAACCTGGCGGGTACACAGGCCCATGACCGACACGGCTGGGGCCCGCCCCGCCTTGCCCGCTTGCTTGGCCTCGGTCATGGGTCTAGGGCTCGAGGCCGGTGCGAGGGAAAAGGGTCGTTGCCAACACCTGGTCAAACGCCCACGGCGAACGAAGAGACAACGCTACCTGCCGTTCCATTCTTTGGGACGGGTGAGGTGGACGGCCCCACAAGGTCCTCGGAAGAGTCCACTAAGCGGTCACGGAAATGTAATCTCTGTGGACGCTAACCTCAGCCTGCAGCAGTTTATACTGTACTACTCGCTTGATCTCGTAATCTTCGTGTCATTGATACTCTGGACAAGTCCATAAAATGAAAACGGACTTGTTTATTAAGAGATTTTTCGGTTTCATCAACCCCCTTCTGGCTCTGATGCGCGAGATAGCTGTGAGGGAGACGCCTCCACAATTCATCTGCGTGGAGAAAATTTCCTCTCCGATTCAAGTGAAGTGGATAAAGGGGTCGATGGCGAGTGACTGAGGTTAGGTGAGGTGTCTTGTCTTCATTTTCAGTGTATAGCCTACGAGTCCGCCTCCCTACAGTACCGTCTTGTCTTGCTCACAGTAGTTGCAAGCTGAAATTGCGTCGATGGCGTCCACCTAGAAATGCGTAGTGTGGTGGCCTTCGCCCCCAAGTGAGCTATTAGGCGAGCCCACCACACTGGATCACTTGCTTACTTTCAGTTTTAGTTCGATGCTTTCAATTCTTGATCACGGACTTAGGCTGCATCAGGCTTCAGAACAAAATTGGTTAGAGGAAATAATAATAAAAAATCTTCGAGTCAAGCCCAAATTGCTCCAACCAACCTAGCTGTTGCAAAAGGCAAATGAGTCTAATCAGCAAGGATAATTCTTCCTCGGCTATTTGTGGCTTCCAGATAGACAAGGGGGTCGCCAACTAAATGTATGAATGACATCTAAAGGCTACAGGGACTCTAAAGTGGGGCATGAGCTACAGAATTATAGAGTGGAAACATCAGGGACCGAAGTGGAGAAAAAAGAGAAGGCAAATGGCTTTGGACATCTTTGACTTGACAGATTTGTTTTTGGGGGGGGGGGGGCGCGAAATAAGCTTTAGGATTTAAGTGCACATGGAGAAACATGTGCAAGTGTGAATTGAATGGTCGAAGACTTCGACCAAACCTCAGGAAACTAGCTGGAGCTGGGCTCATAGAAATCAAGACATGCCACTGTAGACCCCGGACAACCAGAGAGACAGGCAGAAAGGTGATCTGATTCTCTTGCCGCGGCAGCTGCTTTCCTCAGGTTGTGGATATGTTGGTTAGTTACGAGAGGCCAGTCCTGTGCTGGTTCCTTGCTTGCTACTGTAGGTAGGGAAGTTAAGTTTCATGGAGCTGGCACTACCTTTAAGTCAGAAATAGTACAAACTACCATGTAAGAGCTCTATCAGTCTTACCTCAATGGCGCCTTTCATTATTGTATACAATTTCTTTGTTTATCTCACTGAGGCCATTTTCTTGACCAGCAGACAGACGGTCAAGCTAGTACTCTTGGTCATACAAGAGATGCAGAAAGAGTATCTCTTGGTGAACTTAATAGTTCACACATGTTTCACCTTTTCCTCATAATTCTATTTTCAGGATATTCACCACGTCTCCTCAGTCTCCGCAGATTTTTTCCTTCCAGTCGTGAATTTGGTTCCTCATACGCAAAATATGACAAACGGAACAGTAAGCGGCTCTCGTTTGATATTTGTTTGCTAGTATAATGAGTATGGACAAGCAGATGATGTGATGATATTTCTAAGCACCCCTCACATGCCCTTAAAAGCTTCATTCGTGTGAATCAAGTATGACATCTTTCAATGTTATGGGCCGTGAGGGTCTTCAAAAAAAGGTGCATCACAAACCAGCACTTTCTGATTTCAATCTGGATCTACAGGGACCGATTTGGAAATTGTTTATGGATGATTCTTCTCGGGTATACTTCAAGCTATGCATGGTCCTATTCAATGTGTAGTCTACAAGCTTTAACATTTCATACCAATAAAGACTGTTCAAAACATTGAGTTCTGAGATTTCCGTTGACCTCTATCATGCTCTTACTGGTTGTAATTTAGTTGCACGAGTGTCGGATACTCTCTTCTGATTTGCACCACAAAAGTTTTGCTCTTGAGGTCTTATTTCCTCACTTCTTTCGCTCTTTGTGGGCCTTTCCTCCGTTCGAAAGGTCTTTCTTACTGTACCATGTGAGCTTTACAAATATGTAAAGTGGTTTCAGGTCGAACAGACTGTTACATTCTCTATATATGAAGATGGTGCTTTATTCAAATATTTCTGGAAGTTTTTCCTATATTTATTGAAGCGTGGTTCCTCGACTCACTTTTATATTCTCATATGAGAAAATTGAAAGTGCCAGTATTGAAGGCTGAATGCACGTCCACATGATAGAGCAAGGCGTGCAATGTATATGATTGGAGACATTTGTTATGTCTTCTTTGGATTTTTAGACCTAGGCACTATCGGATGCATCTTAACCTGAAGCTTCATTTGACAGCCAAAACTAACGGCTTGCAGCTTTTGGTCCAAAAACCAGTGATCTGCGAACAACATTATTACTATATACTCAATAGCAAGAGCACCTTTTCAACAAGATTTGTATGCCTTCATGTGAAAAGGTGGATACGAAAGATTTTTTATGTATATGTCAGTAGGATAATATTATTTTTGAAGACATTGACATTTATAATGTGGGAGATATCATCCATAGCGTGGGTAAGTTTAAAGGGTTACATTTCTACAAATCATTTTTTTACACATCTAGTCTGCACGAATCTCTTACAACCATTTTCCAGGTATGTCGATACTATTGATAAAGCTTTTGGCAGATTTGAACATTTGTTTATAGGTATGGCATTCAAGATTTGAAATGACCTTACTGTAGCCCCATACAATGCCCCATGCTTTGCCGAAAGGAAACATTGCAATATCATTATGCTACGGTGTAAAAGGTGCAAAATGCAGAAGCCTTTTTCAACTTTCTCTCCAAACCAGTAGTACCGTGGGAGTCATTCATGCAATTTTCCCCCAGCTTCTCCAACATCGCTTACAGTGCTTGTACTCTCACTACTCGCGGGTCTGCGGTATGAGTGATGCAACATGACAACCAGACTCTACCCTGCATGGCTGCATTACTAATAATTGGGTGCAGGCATTTTCACATCATATTTTTACACGACTTTTGCATCCATGACAACTAGAGATGATCGTATATTGTCATAAAGCACACCCACGCTTTATGACTCAAGGCCTGTCCAGTTGCAACGCATAGGAATAGCTGAACTAACTCTCTAACTTAGTGATCTACCTATGGCATGTCATGAGTGGTTTGTTCACTCGATTGCCAACATCGCAAGTCATTTTTACGGATACTCGACGCGACTATGATGCATAAGGAACCTCATCTGCATGTGGACGCAGGACTCGCACCCCTGGGTTCAAAGGTTTCGGGCTGGAAATCGATCCACTTCAGGACCAGGTTTCAAAACTCGGGAGTTCTGGTCGACAGAACATCTACTAAAGCACTCGAGCTGCTCTGGGGACTTAGGCCTTTGGGCCGATGTCGCTCGTCAGTATTTAACAAGTCCTTTGAATTTGGGAGTTCCAAGGAGCTGCCCTCCCATCTGATTGGCTGAGCATCCCTCAGAATAACTTAGCCAGTTTGCACTTTTCGAAAGCAAAGAGTATTCTGAGAATTGAATACAATTTTTGCCTAACTGGGGAGAATGGACCACAACACGCTCAAGAAGAACGTCACTGAGGAGTCCATGAGAGTGAAAAAAATCTATAAATAAGCGCAAAGGATATTGGTGAAAAACATGTTCCTACATACGTACTGTCAAATCTAATAGGGAATGACAATGACACCTCAAGTACGTCTCTCTCGCTTTGTAACTGAGAGTCGGCCCCACTCTAAGTACAGCACCTCGGGTTAAGCATTCCAACCAGGAGCAGGTCAACCGGTGACTTTTCCCGGTCCTCAGGAAACCTGATCCTCTTCTTTCACTATTTTAAGCTGGAGGCTAGGCTGTCCATACCGCACAGGTTGACCGGTCATGGGCTGCCCCGGCCTCGTGATCAAAGGACCGGTGTCGTAGCGGGTTTGATCTAGTTGTGCGAGCTGATTACTGTAATATATAAGTTGCAGCGTGTGGAGTCAACCTGACCTCGGTTGAATCTCTCTCTCTCTCTCTCTCTCTCTCTCTACTTATTTGTTTTAACTGGAACAGTCCGATGGATTGGGTGCGGTGAGCTAAGGCACAAGAACCTTTAAATTGTAAAGAAAGACAAAAATAACTGGTTGCTGTTGTTGACAAAAAAAAATATCATTGAAGGACTACTTGGTTACTCTACATAAGCATCTCGTTCCTAGCGCTTTAGCATTTTCCTGGGTAGAATAAACGCCAAAGTTTTCTATTGAATGTCATTTAGCCTTCTACGTATGCCAACTCACTGGAGTTGGCATGGAATGAGAAAGCCACATGTTAGAGATTCCGTGTGAAAAATGATGAGAGAACTTGTAACAGATTCGGAATGATAAAGAATGGAACGGAATCCCCACAAGACGACAAGTTCACACATCAGCAAGAAGGTGAAATCCACGTAAATTCATAGTTTATCAATGAATCAGATTTTGGAGGTTTTCTGCAGAATGTTGATGTGAGTGCGATGTTATTCTCCCTGAAGATCATTTGCAGGCACCTGTTTTGAAATGCATAGAAAAATGGTAGTGGGTCGAGGCTTAGGTGCACGTAAATGAGTGTATGTCTATCACTCACTCTGTTACTCTCTTCTCTCTCTCAACTCCAGTGTTCTGCTGCAACTTCTGCTTCCCCGAATCCCCTTGTACCTTCCCACACATGATTTACTACAGTAGTGGCTTTCCATTACGCGCAGATACCTGCGCGAATAATTGAATATGCATTTACAATCGCATAGCACAGTCTGCCCACAAACCTCGGTGCAATTTTTTAGATACTTTCCCAAACTTACCACTCTGTATGTACATGCAGTTGGTGCTTTTGGCATTGTTGTAATATCTGTCCACTTTGACCTGCTGGGAATAAAACCATTGCGCGAACAAATTGGTTAGAGACTGCGGCAGTACGGCATGTTCACAAATGTTGTCCGAAGGAAGTATCTCTCCTCCTTCCAGTCCAAAATATACTACGCAGCCGCTGGCGATCCCAAACAACTGTGGGTACTTGCCAAATTGGAACGTGATATTGCATGTACAAGCATGTCACTCCATCTTGATTCTTGCAAGTCTCTATTTCCGTTGAATAATGGTCAAAAAGTGCAAGATCAAAGGTTTCTCCTGAGAGATTGAAGATTCGCAGAAAAGCAAAGTTGAATGTTCGAATGTGGAAGGGATCTTCAACGCAGTTATACCCTTTGACATACGACCCGAGCTTTGGCCGGTGGTCGCTTGCAAGAATGTGACAAACACTTTTCGAGCTCATATATGCTCTCGGCATATAACTTGCAACTCCTATATCGGGAATGTCGAACGTTAGACAAACGGTATTACGCACTCATCAGCGCTGTGCGCTCATCAATAAAGGCGAGTTAAGTAGAATCATCTCAAACACAGAACGCTCTGTGCTTTCATGCTCAAAGGATCGAGTGCGACTCGGCGGGTTGAGTTGTCTAATTGGCTCAAGGGCACCAAATGCTAGATCGTAGATTTGTTCATATTCTAGTGGGAGTCGTAGAAGAAGCAGGTACGTCGTGCGGGGCACGTGTGAATCGGAGATTTTTTAAGCCTTATGTGGAGAAGGAAGCATCCGTGTTTATTGTCCGTGAGAATTGACAAATCATAAACAAAACCGACTTATTCATTAGAAAAAGTTGCAAGTAGATTGTAAGCCTTTACAACCCTAGCTCAACCTTTGCGGCCTCTATTAGTGGGGCAGTTATCGGGAATAGTAATAAGTTAGGTACCTCGCACATGTCAACTACTTACTAGCAAAATGAATCTCCGCTACACGACTTGCCTAGAACTGGAATACAGTAATCTCACCAGGCCGCGCTGAGTTGATCGGTGCCGCATTGTCAACATCTCTATCCATTAGATCTATCCAACATCTCTATCCATTAGATCTATCCATGACACGACGAATCAACACAGGAGCTCGCGTACTTATGCCTTCTGCGTACACTGTATGTAAAGCTCATGTAAGGGCCCGTCTGACCGATAGAAGCGGTGCTGCTGCACCCCGGCGGATCGGGCCGGTGGTCATACGGGCTGGGCCGGGAGTCGCGAGTCGGGACGGCTTGGGAGGGAGCTACTGTAGCTAGAGCGAGAGCGAGTGGACTGGATTGGAATCCTGGACTTGACTGGACGGGCCGAGGACGACGACGGAGTGGACCGTGGTTGGAAGGGTCCTCCGCTGGCCTTTGCGGACGAGGCGAGAGAGGCACAGGCACAGACTGATGTTTCAGAGATGATTTTGCGGCTCGACATTGTGGTGGCTTGATCATTGATTCCGAGGACACGGAATACATGAGAGAATGGAAGGGAAGATCCGCAGGAAGATGTAGAGGGAGGGGGGTCTGTATATCGTACTGTCGATGGGTGGTTTGATGAGGGGAATGGAAGAGAGGAAGCTGGAGAGATGAGGAAGGCGAGGAGGAACTGCGTGCGAAATTGGGAATTGAGGTCGGCGAGGCGAGAAAGGCTTTGATTGCGCAGGGAGTAATGACTGCGAGGGCGATGAAGGTCGGGTTCGTTGGAAGTCGGATAATATTGTCAGGACGACTCAGGAGAGACGAGGGAGGACGGGAGAGTCAGCTCGTGGTCGGGATTTCACGCTTCCTCGTTAGTCTGCGCCAGTGGCGGTGATGATTGACGATTGGGGGGAGCGTTGCCTTTTATTTTTGCATGGGAAACGTCCTGCTGCAGCGCTGGTTTGGCGAAGCATCGCAACGCTTTGATGCAACCGGATTTGCACGCCCAGGAGAAGGCAGAAGGGTGCTGATGATTAGCAAAGTTCCTTTTCGACACCAATAACACTTGGATGTCAGCAAGAAGAGGCGTAGAGCAATCGCGTTGGCAAAATTTTGAACCGCATGCATTCATTACATCCTCCTCCACGGGGCCGATGATTGACGGTCTGTGCCTGCTTACTACCTCGCAGGACTTATCCTGCATTACCGCTGTGCAGATAGATCTGTCCTCTCCCCGCAAGTAGATTGCCCTGCAGCCAGTCCCTCTTCCATGAGGACCAGGAAACGTCTGGCAGTACATCAGCAATCAACTGTCGACTGGGGAATATTTCTCTTTCCCCGAGCATACTGATCCGGGTCGGCCAGCGATATTTCGCCAACGGTTGCGATTTGCACTCTCGTTCACAGGATTGTCAATGTTGATAAATCCAATGACCAGCGCCATTATTACGCTACAATCCTGAACCGAAGACGATTGGAGCTGGCAGCCTCAGATATATTTTGGCTTTCCGAAAGGATTAGCTCATGAGCGGGCGATCAAGAATGGCAAGCTGTCTCAGTATACATTAATCAGACATTACGAGGTCAAATCAAAAGTTGACATTACACTCCAAACAGCTGCGGACTTTCGTCAAGAGCTGGCATGACACTCATGCATGATATAGAGACGAGAGTGGGTAGCCGAGGCCTGATGCAAAACAGTGGGTAGTATACAACGCTTTAGTATTTCTACAAGGAACTGAGGGAATTGAAGCCCATTCTAAACATCTCTTGGATCTACGAACATGGTGGAAGTAGAACACTGCACCCTGCACCAATCGAAGTAACTCCGATCCAAATCTGCGCCTACCTTCCTACTGCGATCATTATCACCGCCGTTATTGGCTAACTTTACAAGGTTTTTAACACACCACACATCGTCGGCAAAGGAGAACTTCTCCCAGTGGGGAATGCTGTGCCTGAGAGGATCCGTTGCGCCCACCTCAGTCAACAAAACTTGGCATCCGTCCTTCCTCGACACATTGTGCGCATGTCGACAAAGACTTCTAAAAAGCTCGGATCCCTTCGGACCCTCTGCGTGCAGGCCGAACAAAAATTGCAACCCGAACGGGTTAAAAACATTGGGAAAGGATGGTATGTTACACCACGGAAAGGCCTTGTCTAAACACCGAGAAATTAAAGCACCCGTCCGCTTATACAATGGGACCCCTTTCACTTGGAAGCTAAAAATTTCGTTGCATTTCCATAAGCTAAGAACCGCCCAGGATTTAGGCATCGGTCGCCCATCGTTGCTCCTCGCAAATGAGGATTCAATTGTTCCCATGTTCTCACTCACTCTACAAGATCCTCCGCAGCATAGACCTGAATGTCGATCCTCCCTCAGCGTGGCGACCCACGTGCCGGCGCACAGTTTGTGATTCATTATCTTATCAATGTCCTCGGGGAAAAACTCTTCCGTGTTCATTACAGACCGGTACATAGCCACAGCAGCCTCCACGCTTAGTTTGGTGATTTCGATGTGAGAAGGCAAGCGCACGGAGTGGTGCCAGATGGGATGACCAAGAAGAGCTGGATATCTGAACGGAGTGTACTGCAGACGATCGGTGAAGAGGTTCAAGGACGGCGCATTATCTTTCGTGGTCGCGAAATAGATATATTCCACACCTTGCGCTTTGCACCACTCCTCCATTTTCATAGCTAGCTTAAGTCCGATGCCCATCCTTCTGAGATACACAAGGGAAACAGCAAATGTTAGTTCAGATCAATACTGACAACGAACCAGAACATGTTAACCAGCATTGCGCAGACTCACAGAAGCATGGATTTCGTGTCTGAACAAACAAGGGCTTCCCAGCCAAAGCGAATCCAAACTCCGAAAAAAGCTTTTGTAAAAGCTGTTCACAAAGATTTAATTCAAGAAGCAATGATATCATGAACATTCAAGCCTCCATCCTATACCTGTGAGCGGGAGAAACACGAAGGCCCAAAAGGTACGCAGCCCGTGCGTAAATTGGAACATCTTGAGGATGGGAGCGACTGCGGCTCCCCGACTGAACAGACTTGGCCCCACTCTTCCCACAAACCACCGTCTTGATTCCAGCTCTCACCACGCCTACAATCTCCTGATCAACTTCCGCAACCTGAACATCCGGTTCAAGAGGTTGGGTGAGAAGAAGATAACTGGATTCAAAGGACCAGCAATTCCTGCTTACGTGGAACTTCAAATCCCACTGGACTGTGCAAAGGAGCAGCTAGAACTAGATACATGCAGCTCAGACATTAATCCCATGATGCATTATCAGAATTAAAGGGCTCCAGGAAGATAAGCAACGATCATCACTCAACTCCAATTCCAAGAACTCAAATGACGCGCTATCAGTGAGGCTTCACTTTGAGTGAAATCCAGACCAAGGGACTCACAATGCAAACCGAAAGTTGTTTGCATGAAGAAAAAGTTCAGGCTCTTTCCAGCAGTAATTATTCAAACCAAATTGCTGAGATAGAACAGAGAGCCGAGCCGCTGTGGGAAATGAGGAGCTGCAAGTCGAAACTCCAAGAATTACAGCGGAGTCCGACTGGCATTGGCAGGCTTGCGGAGAAAGATATGAAAGTGTGAGAAGATTCGCAAGCATAATTCTTTGACAAAACTAACATCCGCGAAAATTACAGGCAATGCTTGCACAAATGGGGAAAAAGAGGATTACCATCATAGAATACGTTGGATAATGCCGGACCCTGGAGAGCGGGTCTCCGAGCAAATCTTGCAGAAGCGTCATATCATTGGCATTGTCTCCGGCCTCGCATGTTTGCTCAAGAGCGAGCACCTTCTCCACGTCGGTGGTTTTATCAAAATTTCTAACGAGAACCTCCCCTGTCTCCTGCCGCGTAGGGACTACCGTCCCCATCAGAACTTCCTGCTTCTTCCGCTCAGTGTAGAGCACCTAGTTCTTTAGCACTGGTAAGGAGCAACCTCAGCGCCGTTTCTCCCTGCCTGGACGGGCCTCGGACAAACAGCTCCCAGCGCGATCCCAGCTCTCCCTCTTTCGTAAGAGAGACAATTGGCTCGTAATAGATCCACACTAGATATAAGACGACACAGGTACCGTACTCCGGAGCAAGTGTGCGCTTGCGTCAAAAGAAGCGCGGAGGTTTTAGCGCATTCCCAAGCCAGAGGGAGGAGGATGGGCAGGACACAGCAGGACAATCCCCAGGGGAGGAGGATCGGAGGAGGCCTAGCTCTATCTCTTCTCTCTCACGTCTTCTCGCTCACGCTCTTGGCATGGATGGCAGTAAGAAGTGTTGATTAAGTAGACAGGATGCTGCATCTGAGGATTCAAAATCCACACTTGATATACTCAGCAGAATCATTAGGCGTCATGATAAGCAAAGGGGCAGCAGCTAAGCTGCGAGCTCTAGACTACGCTCTCCATTACTACAGTGCCTCCCCTTCCTCTCATTCAATCCCCACACATATACTCTGCTGCTCTTGCCGGCGATCTCAAGCGTGCTGCTCCTGCCCCCATTTCTCTCTCTCTAACTGGCCCAACTTCTGCTCTCTTCTATTCTCTTCTCTTTCCACCATTACTCCCCCACGCTTCTATTCTTCGTAGAGCCAGCCAGTCCAGCCGAAGCAGCGATAGCTACCTGTGCGCTTTTCATACGACATACAGTACGCTCTCAGATCTCCTCGTTCGCCTCCATCTCCAACTCTCGCTCCCTCGGCCTGGCCGCCGGGTACAGCCTTGACTATCCTGCAGGGCGTCTCCATCTGCTCTAACACCCCCACCCCAGTGACCCACAGGCGCTGCTACCCTCTAATTCCCCACCAGGAGCCCGATTCTGCTCCCACGCCCGAGCTCGACCGTCTTCCTTTCTGCTGCACCGCTTCTGCACCCCATTGGGTTTCGTCCTCGGCCCAGCATCAATGAGCAATTCACGTGGCGAAAAGCAAGCACCGAAAATAGCAAACACTAAATATTCTCAATCCCGGCGTCCAGCCCGGAGGAGGGGCCTCCATTTGCATTCATTTTCCTCTTTTCCACATTGCCATTAAAATAACTACCGGCCAAACCGCAGGTTCAAAAGGTCACACTACCGGTAAAGGCCCGCCCGCGTTTCCGAGGCTCGGGCAGCGCTCTTGCGACGATGCGCCACGCGGCTTCTGCTGAAGTCACTTGCTGCCTTCTTCTGCCATGTAAGCACCGCCTTCCAGAGAGCAGCAGGAAAATTCGGGATCCCCGGGCAACGCTGCAGCCCCCGACTGGCTGGGCGGGGCTGTAGAACATACAGTACCTTCCGCTTTCCTGGGTACAAGATCTTCGTACTGTACGATAACTCCCTCTAACTTCCTCCCTCCGTCTCTCGCAAAGTACGACGTCGTGCAGCAGCTTTTCTCTCTCCTCCCCTCCGGCCTCTGTTACTCTGTAACACATAATGATGGAACGTTCCTTACTAGAACAGCCTTTTAAACTACGCACCGCGACATTTATAATCCGGTCGTTCCATGGGCGTAGTCGCCAAATTTAAGGACTTATGCGTCGCCGCCGAAGGAGCCTATGGACCCTGACGTTTATCTCTAACAGTTTGCTGCATGGGCCTGCTTCTCTCTCTCTCATCTTCATCCGTGTAACATTATGACACAATACTCGTTACTCAAACAACCTCAGACCACCCGCTGTACCGCCTCTAGAATCCCAACATCTGTTAGCTCATTCTCCAATTTTCATCTGCGTAGCATTATTATCATTCTTCGCAAAACAGTTTTGTGAATCATAATGCATGGAGTATCCAATCAAAACAGAATGGTCAATGGCGCAACCGGGAACGGGCCATATCCATGGAAGTTAGAACAAATGGAATTAGGCACTTATGAGTACGTACAGTACCGGTAAGTACAAATGGTTGCGGTCAATTGAGGAAGACTTTGCATCTAGATTGATTCTACAACGCAAAGTTGCAAGCTCTACACTTGCTTCCAGAACTTCTCGTTGTTGAGGTAATAATTGGATTAACCAGCGGCAGGCACAGACCATTTGGGGTTGGAGTTGGAACTTTGGGTGATTTGATCCTGTTAATTTCCTGTGGTGGCATTGTCGCAAAAAGGAGCACCATAAGCCGGCGTTCCTAACTTCCTACTCTCCACGTCTTTTGCCTGGAGCTAGAACAGTCGACCACTGCTCCTTGGACATAACATATCCGCCTGTTTCCAATGCATTGGAAAGAACACTAGTTGCTTGTGAGAGTGATCATTCCAAAAATATCACAAACCAACGTCTGTCCGCAGGATGTTGAGAGGAAGCATGACGAAGAAGATTTGTTACATGGCAGCTACATAGATCAGTTGCTATTCATGTAAAGGAATAATTGTCAATAGCTGTCATGGCACCAGAACTCGGGCCATGCTCTAGTTCCTTATAAGAGCGGTCCCAACTGTATGCGTTGATGTCAACTACTACGGTAGCTTATGCCCTATTCTGATCACTTTGATGTCATGCTTATAATTACTGGTAGAACAGTATTAACCGTATTGTTGTTAATGAGCTGTATTGCCCAAGTTCGGTGTCATGCTTCGATGAAATCACACTGAGGCACATGCCATTTGAAAACTAAAAGAGCATTTAGACCCCTATAAATATATTAAGTATGATCCAAGGTAGTATGGGAGAACATGTCACACACTATGGACAAAGACGTGAAGGAGGAGATTCCACCACCAAAGATTCGAAAGGAAGGACTGCTGAACCGTCAGACATGGTGGATGATATCTCGTGTTTATGTGCAAAAGATCTGTGGCCGAGAAGTAATTAAGAAAATGCTGAAGAAACTCGGACTATCCACCTCATGCACCTATCACGGGATGATTGCATAGGTAAAAGCGAGATATTGGGGGTGAAGAACAGGTCAATCCTATCTTCACAATGGTTCCCAATCAACAGGAAGAGGTGAAAACGAAAGAAAGATGTGTGAATGGATGGGACCAACAGAGAATTGAGTGAGAGTATCGTGGTCCCTATGAAAGGTCCACGGGGAAAGGCTAAAAGAATGTTTGGATATGGGCAATTGGGTGTTCTTCACACTGACTGTCAGTATCAAAATTTGGTGGTACGTTATAGATCAGTTAGAGACCACCTCCGATGAGTCGAAAAGAAGTATTTGTTTGGATCCAGATGATGATGATGTTTGCAACCTTGCAACTGACTTTGCAGAGAATATTGCCGATACATGTACATGATGTATCATCTTGCAACCCAGCCCTTCTCCGCTCATGCTGGGCCCTACGCTCACATGACGGACGCACCCGGACTCGATGAGGAGATTTGAATCCCATTTAATCATAGTATAAATGCGCTTCTCTAGAATCTCTGAACGTTCTAATTGTTCCCTGGAACGTTCATTAACCGCTCGATGGAGAGAGACTGAAAACCATGAGCAGGATGTGCTCGCGAAATCTCTCGAATGGCTCAAATATATATATGTCTACTCGACTAACTTACCTTAACCGTTGAGGCAAGAGAGAACACTGCATGGGGAATAAGATCTCGGCGATGTACTTACATATCTCTCTCACTTAAGAATCTCATGGCTCTTTCAAGCTCCCACGCTCCATTACCCCCACGGAGTTAACATTGAGCGATCGAGTTGAGTGAGGGGAAAAATAAAAATACTAAACTGCATGGGAATTAGCTCTTGATGTACTTGAACTCCCCTCCATTGGCTTACAACATGCACCCACCATTACAAGTAACCGGCCTACGCAACGTTTGAATCTTTTATTGGGAATAGGGTAAACTAGTGTAGTAATAAGACCCAGAGGACCTGCCCAGAGCCCATAGAAAGAAGAAGCTTGACTTGTTCACCACTAAAAAGAAAAAGTACAGACATGACATTTCAGAACTTCTGAGTGATCATTTTCGAGAATGTCACTCAAATTCCAACCATGTCAGGACAGTCACTGTGGATGCGTTGGCCTTAACTGCAGTTATATCAATCGACTACAGTAGTTGTAGCTCCGCTTAATTCATCGTTATCTACAGCACGTTACGAGAACAAGAACGAGCTAAATTTAGCACCTCGAGTTCGTTGCAAGAACAGGTTCTCCACATCCCAAGGGCGGTTCTAATAACGAGTGAGTTAGCGGCGGCATGGCAGCATTAAAGGGTGATTACGTTGACCCATTAATAAGGCAATTGCCCTCAATACCGTTAGCAACAGAGAATTGAGGCAGCAGCGCACGTTGAGGGCACCGTTCCCGGTATCCAGTACCGACTTCGCACTTGCAGTTTGCCGGCTCGTGTCGGGAATATCCGCCATGGCCCAACCTGGCATGGCTGACTTGGCTTCTTCATCTGAGGACACGTCAACCTCGATTCTACATCCTCCCGCTGTAGCGACTTTCCGGCGACCGCACCGGCAGTACGCGGCGGCTTGCCCCATCCGCCCGGTCGGGAATGGGGCCCTTGAGTCTTCCACACTAAAACGAAGGTATGAACCCTGCTTGTGCCCATTCTTCCGTTCCTTTCTCCCTTGCCAAGGTACGGAGTTTCAGTTTATATGTACTTGGATCCGTTGTCTTCCATTGGGTTCTATGAACTCCCTTGGCGTCGTTATCGTCGCGATATGCCTCAGCGACGTCTCGATGTCCTTGACTTTTAAACAATCAAAGGCTGTAAGATCACCGCGTTTCAATCTTCCAAAATGCGACCTCAATTTGCCTCAGGTCTGAGGTCAAAGGAAGGAAGGCAAAGGGAACTCAGAGTCTCAGACTAAAGATAAGCCTGCCTGCCCGCCCACCATCTTTTCCTTCTATATAAAACCGAAAGATTTGTACTGTACCGATTTGCAAGTGTAGAAATAGTTGAAGTAACCTAACCCCAAACGCTAAACCTCTTCAGATCCATGATCATCTCCACTTGCGCTAAAGGATGACACCAAAACCCTACAAGAACGAAACTTTTCGAAACTGTATGTAAAGAGCAAAATATAAGAACAGTAAAGAAGAAAGAATGATTAGGAGTACAATACATCACAAAGTTTACATAGATACAGTAGGTGGCACTGGAACTTCACGACGTTCTAACAGAAATTTACCCGGTTGATGCAGAACTTTGAGTCTAACGAACGAGCTATCAATCTCTTGCTCATAGCTCACCTACACGTAGAGCCCAAGCCGCAATTGCCCTACTGTCGCTAGCAAGGGGGTTTGAACCATGAACTCGTTGATTAGCCCGTTACAATACTATAGTTCTTGGATTTGAAGAACGGGTGGCCAGGTGCAATGTGTGGATCAAGTAGGTTAGCGTATGGACAACTAGCACTCCAAAGCAAGTAGTCTTACAGGACGAACACCGCCATTGCGATGGGAGTGTGTGTAGTCGACATATCTCTGTTTTACTAGAGTATAACAATTTTTATATTTAAACGATAACATAGAACAGAATCATAAATTTACGTCATTGCAACTTTGTCACAGCAACAATATGATTTTGTTAGTTTAAACTTCAGTCATGCTATTAAATTTGAAGTGTAAACATCAAATATCGATTTAACTTTGTCACTTTATCTGGATATAATAATACATTATTTAAGAATCAGATGTTTCGTATATAATATTTTATTTTAAATGTAGCGATTATTCAAATTAATACTAAAGCCATTTGCAAAAGAACTAACATAACTAGAACTAGGTTGGCTTCTCCTGCCGCTTTCACTGCACCACTAGTTTCTTCTATCAGCTTTAATAATGAAAATATTATGTTACTATTTTCATTATTGAATCTACTTCAAATTTGTATGTATTTTTGCAATAAATGCTAACAAAATTCCAAAAGTGAATTATATTTTTCATGAAATTATTATTTCAATGAAGAGAATAACGGATTTATTAAAATTTTTCATCCTATCAAACAAGAGTACTTTGCTGCGAATGTGGATGAGAATTTTAACACTATAATTTATTGAATCTACTTCAAATAAAGCAATAAATCTTAGTGGAAATTATTTATATATATAAAGCATATCCATGATATGAACTTCATGGCACTAATTTTTGTATACTCAGATTTGCTATCTCTTATGTGGAAACATTAAATCTTTTCCAACTACATTTACAGAAATAACTAAATCATTATGTGTTATTTCAAATACATAAAAAAATTAAAAATTCAAGGTTTAATTTTTATATCTTTAGAGATACCATGTGACATCATGAAATATTTCTTAGTGATTAATAATTTCCAGAACATTATAAATGTATAGTATCCAAATAAAAGTCAAAAATTAGTTCAGAAAAAATATTAAAAAGTAGTTCAACAAAAAAATGAAATATTATAGCCAATCTATGACTTCTATAATAAATCATAATTTTTATTTAAAAAGAGATGAAAATATTTCTTGATAAACCTTAAAAAAAATCTAATATATAAAATCAAAATATAAAATAAGAATGATATTAACTTCAAAAGACAAAAAAAATTATTTTTATGAACAGTATAATTTATACTAATATAATATCTTTCAAATAAATCTAATAGTTTTTATGAAATGTGACATATATTCATTTGAAACAAGATTTTAAAAATGATTCATAATAATTTTATATTTTTGAAAATTAATATATATACAAATCAATAAATTTATTCAAAAAAACTTTATTGTTGGGCATATATTTGTTCTCTCTTAAATATTGGCTAAATCATGAGAATAAACACATATTTTAAAAAATCATGAAAAAATAAATATTTTTCAATCTAACTATTTCAATTCTAACTTTTAAACTATATAAATCCAACATAAACAAGTCTAAGGTTATATAAAAATTGAAATAGATGAATAAGATGTCATCCATATTTTAAGAATGAAAATATATTTGAATTTCAATCAAATAACAAATATTTTTCTAAAAAATGAATAAAGGTAATTAACATGTTAAAAATAAAAACATAACAATTTCAACTTAGTTTTTAATTAATATGACATAAATCGTATACAATTTACAAAATTAAATAAGATTATATTTCATGGACATGAATGGCTAAAACCATAAGATATAAAATAAAATTTCAAACTAATATATTTTTAATTTCTATCAGAAAAAAATATTAAAATAATTTAATCATATTAAAAAATATTCAAAATATTTTTATAATCATAATATCGAAAATAAATAAATTTAATTTTGATATTTTCCAATTTAAAATTTATTTTATAATAAAAATAATAAATTTTTATATTTTATATTTTATAATGATAAATTATGTATCAATTTGTCAAAAGTTAAAATCATTTTATAATGCTACAAAAAAAATATTTGAAATACAGATTGAAAATATCAATATTAATTTTGAACAAAAATTTAGTGTAATAAATTATTTTTAAATATAAAGAATTTTATAAAAATCATGTTTGAATAAAATATTTTTTTGACTTTGTAAAATATGAAACATAAAAAAATTAAACTTATTATTGATAAATATATTAACAAGATTTATTTAACAAAATATGATAAATTAGTATTATGTTCCAAACCTATGATGTTGTACTACCTATAATAATCTGAAGATAGTTAATAAATAAGCAAAATATAAATGATAATTAATAGATATACAAATAATTAATGATTTTCTATATAAATTTAATATAAAAAATTAATTCATAAAAAAAAATTCTGAAAAAAAATTTATTATTTATAAATTCCAAATTATTTCTAAAATAACATTAAAAAAAGAAACACAAAATGTTATTTTTACATATCAAAAGGAATAGATATTTTATTTGATTAAAAATAAAAATTTCATAAAGAAATCTTTGAGAGTGAAAAAATAAGATTAATGGATATGTATTATAGAAGACTATTGTAGAGAAATTTTTTTAGTTATAAAAAACAATGAAATCTATTAAAAAATTATTTTTTTAAATTCATAAAAAAATAATATTTTATTTTATTTTAAAAAAATATCATTTAACTTAAAAATAAATTTGAGAGGCAAGATGAATAATATATGTTTATAGATTAAGCTACAATATAAATTTATAACTTGATTTATTGTAAATTATAATTTTTTCATAATAAAAATTACCAATATAATTGATTTACAATAATCTATGTATTGTAGATCTTCAATTTGTTTTTTGATTGTAAAGCATGACATAAGCTTAATATATATATTTTAAAATAATTTTATTTGACAAGCTATGAACTTGACCAAGGAGGCTAGAAATAATGCAATTATAATAAAGAAAAATCATATTCAAATAATCATATATTTAGTGTGATCTCATCCTCTTTATTATTTTACTGTGTCTTGTTTAATGTGTTGTATTTAAAATTAGATAGATTGTGTTATTTTTCACAAAAGAGTCATTTTTTTATAATTTTATTCTCTTTATCAAGATATATTTAAATAAAAAATTTATTTGTAAAATTTATTATGAAATATAGAATAATTTTTTAATGAATTTTTTATTTTTAAATTAATATTGAAAAAATGTTTAAAGTTTTAATTTTTAATATATATATAATTTTTTAAATTAAATATATTCAAATGTAATACAAATAAAAAAATTTCATAAATTACTGCATGAAAAAACCTTGATTATTCATTAACAATAATATTCCATCATTTAATTCATAAATAGTATTCACAACAGTATATTGCACTTAATATAATTGAATAGTGTATTTTCATTGATAATCACATTTTGTTTGTTATTTCTTTACTCTTGTTTGTTTATAACATCCGATAATAAACTCTTAATGTCTTATTTTGAATGTTGTGTTTGTCTCAATTTTTCAACTTAGAAATTGTCACATATATTTTACATAGCTATTCATTCTTATGTCAATATTTATAGAATTGGTTTGTATGATGTATATAAATTATATTTTTGATTCACATTATTTTATGTTTCACATCATTACATAGTTGAGATTGTTTCAAACATTTTATACCAGATTTTTAATCATAATTTTATCACAATATACAATAACATTCATATATCAGTTTTATAAAAATATGAAAACTTAATGTGTAGATGTTGATTTTTAATAGCATCAAAAGCATTGCAATTCTTTGTGTCCATATTTTTTTATGAAAAAATAATATAATAAATAAATTTATTTTTTCAAATTTTAAAAAATAATATTAAAATTTATTTAAAATATTAATGAAAAAAAAATCATTTCACATACATATAAAAAAAAATTGTTGTGATGTAGAGAATTTTGGCAAATTGTTGTTTTTATGTATTAATGTACTCTTGTAGTTTGATTGTGATCCTTATTCAAGATATATTAATGTAATTTTTCAAAAATATTTATACTTTCTATTGAATGTTGTTAGTTTTTCAGATATTTTCAAAATTTTTTCAGAATATAATGAATTTTAATTTTAATTTTTTATGATCTTTAATATATGAAATTACATATGACATGTCATGACTAGAGGAATATTGGTTTGATTTTTGTAAGACATGCACTTTTGTGATAGTCGGTAGCACTTCATAGATGATGATAAGTGGTGTAGCCTGACAAAATATTTGGGATGACTTTCATTTCATGTAATAATAGATATTCTTATAAGGTTGAGATTTATGGTCATTCATCCAAAATTAAGCATCTTTACATTCAATTAAGTTAGTTGCATATTGTTTTTGTTTCATGGGTTTTGTGTTTGTCACAAATGAAAAAGACCAAGGGGCTTATCCCATAGATGGTATGCTACACATTTGTTAGGAGTGACTTTCATTTCATGTAATAATAGATCTTCTTATAAGGTTGAGATTTATGGTCATTCATCCAAAATTAAGCATCTTTACATTCAATTAAGTTAGTTGCATATTGTTTTTGTTTCATGGGTTTTGTGTTTGTCACAAATGAAAAAGACCAAGGGGCTTATCCCATAGATGGTATGCTACACATTTGTTAGGAGTTAACTCAGGTCTTGAGTAACTCTTGTTAGTTTGACTATATTTAGTTAGACTAGGGCTAGGGCTGGTACTATTATATGAGAGGGCTGGTAGAAGCTCAATGTAACACAAATTAGGGTTATTTAGTAAACTGACTTTGTGTGTTCAGTGGACGTAGCCTCAGTGAGGTGAACCACATATTTCTGTGTTGACTCTCGATGTTATGGGTGTTTCTCTGTGTATTCCTAATTCGGAGCAACAACATTTAGCTTTGACACTTTGTGATAAAACTCAGAAAGTTGGATTTACTTCCAAGTTTTGGGAACATGACATGCAACATGACTCAAAGTAGCTGAATTGAATCTAAATCTATATCTTGTAGTTGGATGTTGAGAACGATGTTAATAACGTCTCATGTGCATCCATATTAAAAAATCTTAAAGAGGCTAGTGTACCTTTAACAAGACTCATTCCTTTCGTACGGTGTCATATGGACATTTCTTTGCTCTGAGAACGCCTGAGCGCATGGCTGTAGAAGAACCCTTTTGAACCTCGTATGAGTTGACAATCTCTTCTTCTTCTCCTTAGCACTCCACATTCGAGTTCATTACAACCGGTAAAACTTCAGCGGAAGAAGATTATGATATCCAATGATTGGACCAAAAACTCTTGCCTAAACTTCACAGAAAATTTTTCTACAACCTTTTTGTTCTCTCGAAAAAGTTTCATATGTTTCTCTCCTCTAGATCTCTCAAAACAATTTTCGAGTTATACACTATATCACAAGGTGATATGCAGATCCTTTGTAACCAATCTTGGTTAGCCATAGTTAGTTTAGCCAAAGCGTAGAGTGGTTACTAGATCACAAAAAGACAAGATAGTGGTGTGCACTATCCAAAAAGCAAAAGGTAAATGATGAGGTGGCTACCATGCATTGGTGGATCAGATTGTGTGCTAGACGTCTAGTAGGAATTGGTTAGGATAAGATAACAAAACATGCAACCTACGCATGTTAGCCATGTGGCCTAGTTTGGATTTCGGACTTCTCTATAGTCCTATAGTATATAAAGCAAGGAGAGGTCTTGAGAAGATCTCTCATCTTGGAAGTCATTCCGGAGTCATTGCCTTCAGTGTAACAATGGTATCAGAGCAGGCTTATTGTTCCTATGAGTGTGGATCATCCCTCTTGGAAGAATAGTCCGGGTTGGTACAATTATTTGAGGAGAGAGTGTTTGTTAGAGGCTGGCAGTGGCCATTGAGCTGCAAGTTGTGGAAGGGGGTTATTGTGGGTGCAGGTTATGGATGGGGGAGATAGAATAGTACTGAGATTCCCATTTCTTAATCCTTTTCATGTCAAACTGTTATACATTGAGAAAGCAAGGTTGACTCAGTATTTGGTTTATCATTTTGGTGCCAACTTCATGGACCAAGTGATGAAATCTCGAGATCCGGTTATCTTAGCTATAGTCATCTACGATATTACTTGGGATCTCACAATATACATTTTAGTTTAGAGATGGACCTCAATAGACCACCACCGATGAGATTCAACACACGGTGTGAAATCTATTGTGTGTATCATCCTAAAGCTATGTTTCGGAGCCTAGTTATTAGAAACTTTGGAGAGTAGTATTACCACGAGGTGATAGCATCACCTATTCCTTTTGTGTTGCCAATCTTGAGAAATTGGAGAGTGTTCATCTTAACCCCATTGAGAGAGAGTGGACGGAGACGAATCATGGAGGACACTTTGAGAGAAATGATTCAGGAGTTGAGAGATTTGAGAAACGCATTTGAGCAAAACCACACTCAAGTACAAGAGTTAGCTCAAGAATTGATAGCAGTCAAAACAAGAGGATTGGAAGATGAGAGAATGAGAGAAACTCAAATGGAGATAGAGACGTCACCATCAATGGTGGAGAGTGAAGAAACAGTGAGAGCCCGTGCTCTTGAAGCCCAAGCGGCTCAACGAGCGAGAGATCTTCAGACATCCATGATTCTGAAGATGACAAAAGCTTGTAAGATAGAACCTTACCGAGGAAGTTGAACCATGGGAGTTTTGGAGGGTTGGATTGAGAGAATGTAGTACCATCTTTTTGTTCGTACTTTATTGTTGGAGAAACCGTATACTTGGTTTCAGGGTTGGATGATGGGGCTCAATGAGTTAGGCCAACAAGTTACTTGGAGTTGCAATGAAACGAGGTCTTCTTCAGAATTTTCAAGCAATGGATTCCATCATCACGGCAAAGATGAGGTTGTGGAAACTTGAACAGAAGGAAAGTGTGGAGGAGTACATTGAGGAATTTCAAGATCTTCGAATTCAGATACAAGATATGAGTGGAGCTAAAGCCCTTGATTTATTCAAGAGAGGGTTCAAGAA
The DNA here is from genome assembly GCA_014180765.2 of Marchantia paleacea. Classification (NCBI taxonomy): domain Eukaryota; kingdom Viridiplantae; phylum Streptophyta; class Marchantiopsida; order Marchantiales; family Marchantiaceae; genus Marchantia; species Marchantia paleacea. The sequence continues at coordinate 2,222,886 of MUAA02000035.1, read as the reverse complement.
AAAGATTCAACAGGAGGTGATTCGGGACAATCCAAGCAACTTGAACGAGGCTATTGCTTGTGCACAACGAATGTCCAACGTCTACCACAACGGTGGAGAGGTATCAGTTCCCACGAAACAATACTATGGACCAATGCCTATGGAGTTGGGCAACATAAGGAGGAGAGAAGATTTCATTCCAAAGGGAGTGAACGCACAAGGAGGAAATCGTCGCAACTCAAATCCTCATCAAGAAGCAAATTCAAGAGGAGGAGACGGAGTGGAGGAAAGACGAGAAATGAGTCAATGCTATAATTATGGAAGATTTGGTCACATTGCCATGAATTTCCGTACACGAGTTCTAGCAAGAGGAGCTAGACCTCCCTATCGACGAGCTCTCAACAATCTTGAAGGTGGAGACGAAGTGACCGATGGAAATCCGGGAAACGACGAGCACCAATAACCTTGCCTCGCGGCCTTATTGGTTCGATGAAAAGTAGGAAAGGTGAGGGAAGGAAGCACAAACATGAGGTAAATGGTTTGAGAAAGAAGGAAACATGTTTGATTGTGACGGATGGCGAGATAGAAGGAGTAAAAGTGAGAGTATTGATTGATCCAGGAGCTACAGAAAATTTTCTATCTCGATCTATTGCTATTAAGTTGGGATTAGCTTTAGAGAAAGATGAGAGTGAAAAGGTAGAGTTGCCAAACGGGCAAACAGAGAACATTGAAAGTATTTCTAGGAAAGTGGAGTTGAAGATTGGGCAATACAAGGAATCGTTGGAGTGGAGAGTAATTCGATTTGCTCGCTATGATGTTATTTTGGGTATGCCTTGGATGGAAAAATATAATCCTAAGGTAGATTGGCGAAGGAAGATAGTAAAAACTATCAGTTGGAGGATCTTTGGAGATAGACTTAGATCAGAACAAAAAAACTTACCTCTATATGTGATAGGAAGAATTGGTATCAGTCACAAAGATGTATATTTTTTGGGCCTAATAAAAGATGTAAGTGCTCCAAAAGAGCAATCTTTTATACACGAGGAGTTAACTTGTATCTTGAACGAGTTTCAAGATGTTTTTCCAGATGATTTGCCTCCAGGTTTACCACCAAGAAGGAGAGTGGATCACAAGATAGAGATCTTACCAGGAAGTTCTCCTCCTTGTAAAAGTCCCTATCAACTTGCACCAAACGAGCTGGAGGAATGCAAGGCACAATTGGAAGAGTTGTTGGAGAAGGGGTTTATCCAACCTAGTGTGTCACCATATGGAGCTCCAGTGTTGTTCGTGAAGAAGAAGGACGGCTCCATGCGGATGTGCATGGACTATCTTGTTTTAAATCAACAAACGGTGAAAAACAAGTATCCATTACCACGAATGGATGACTTGTTTGATCAACTTCATGGAGCTAAGTATTTCACCAAACTTGATCTTAGAAGCGGATACAATCAAATAAGAGTGGCGGATGAAGACATACAAAAGACATCTTTTAGAACTAGATATGGACATTTTAAGTATCTAGTTATGACATCTGGTTTAACCAATGCCCATGCCACATTCATGGGACTGATGAATGATATTTTTCATAAATATCTAGATAAATCAGTGATTGTGTTTTTAGATGATATCTTGATATAAAGCAAGTCCTTACAAGATCATAAGAAACATCTGCTAGAAGTACTTCAAGTGTTGAGAGAAAATAAGCTGTATGTTAAGATGTCAAAATGTGAGTTTGGCAAAAGAGAAGTAGATTACTTAGGCCATAGAGTTAGTGCGGATGGCATCCAAGTCATGAGTGACAAAGTGGAAGCCATTCAAAATTGGAGTGCTCCAGAGAATCAGACTCAACTACGTAGTTTCTTGGGTTTAACCGGCTTCTATAGAAGGTTTGTGAAAGCTTTTGCTCGTATTGCTCAAGCTTTAACAAATCTCTTAGATCAAGGGTAGAAATGGCAATGGGGTACCGCTCAAGAGATTGCATTTCAGGCTTTGAAGGATGCGCTCTTACATGCATCAATCCTTAAATGGTATGAACCCGGTAGACCAACAAAACTTGCTACAGATGCATCAGGTGTGGCAGTTGGAGGAGTGTTACAACAACAATGGAAAGATGGATGGCATCCAATTGCTTTCTTTTCACGGAAACTTTTGCCGGCGGAGCAAAATTATCATACCTCAGAGAGGGAGGAGTTAGCCATTGTGTTGGCTACTAAACATTGGAAGCACTATCTCGGAGATAAGGAGTTTTTGGTTGAGACAGATCACAAGAATTTGATTTATTTAGAAACTCAAAAGGATCTCTCAAAGCGGCAGATTCGTTGGGTTGAATGGCGACATCGTTTCAACATGAAGATCGTGTATGTGGAGGGGAAGAAGCAGCTGGCCGATGCATTGACACGAATGCTGTGCATAAGTCACATCACGGAGGTAAAGATTCATTCTAAATGGTGGGAGAACCTGAATCAAGCTACCAAGCACAAGCCCTTCAGCAGGGTCGAACACATTTAGAACGGGGATTGACGTTCTATAAGGGAAAGATTTGGATACCCTCAGATGTTGCTCTCCGTACAACAGTGTTAGAGGAGGCACATGATTCAACTATTGCTTGCCATGTAGGAGTGGAGAAGACCATTGAAGGCGTCCAATGGGTATACTTTTGGCCAAAACTAAGAGAGGACATCACCAGCTATGTTCGAAGTTGTGTGGCTTGTCAACAAAATAAGGTTAGCAATCAGAAACCAGCAGGTCTACTACAACCTCTACCAACACCGACTAGAAGATGGGAGCACGTCAGTATGGAGTTACCAATGACGTCTACAGATTATGATTCGATAGTCATTTTTGTGGATAAATTGAGCAAGATGATCCACATTAGGCCCACAACAAAGACAATTCTTCGCACTTTTTGAACTTGCTCGAATTTATATGGATGCAGTTTTTGCTCAACATGGTTTAGCTACAGTTCTCATCACTGATAGGGGCACTCAATTTACTAGCATGTTTTGGAAAACCCTATTTGGGTTATTCAAAACAAAACTAGCCATGTCCACAACTTATCATCCTCAAACAGATGGGCAAACTGAAAGAGCAAATAGAACTATTGAGGACATGCTTAGAGCTTTCACTTTGGAGGAGCAAGAAGGTTGGGATGCACTTTTACCCTTGATTGAGTTTGCTTATAATAACTCAATCAATGCATCCACAATAGTCAACCCTTTCTTCTTGATGTATGGAGAACACCCCATCACACCATCTAACTTGGTGAGTGTAGGTCACATGCAGAAACCATCAACCCAAGTTGAAGCGGTGAACGAGTTTGTGGCACGAGTCCAACGAGGAGTGCATCAGGCAAAGCAAAAATTAGCCATTGCCCAAAATCGTCAAAAATAATATATTGATGCTCATCAACGACATGTGGAGTTTCAAAAAGGCGATCATGTGTGGTTGTCTTCTACCAATTTATCATTTATAGGGGTTCGAAAGTTAAGTCCTCGGTTTATTGGACCTTTCTTGATTGTCCAACGGATTGGAGAAGTTGGCTACAAGTTAGAGTTACCAACACATATGAAAATACATCCCATTTTTCATGTGTCTCTCTTGAGGAAGTATACTCCACGATCTCCTTCCTTTGGCAATTCACATCAACCTCCTCCTTTACCAGCCATGATTGATGGTGTAGAGGAATATGAGGTTGAGAGAATCCTCAAGAAACAGACAAGAGGTCAGCGGAACCCAAAAATGGAATATCTAGTCTAATGGAAAGGTTATCCACTTTATGAAGCTACTTGGGAACCATTGGCAAATCTTATAAATGCCAATATACTTGTAGAGACTTTTGAGTCTTCTTGCAAGGAGGACGTTGCGACTTAAATGGGGGGAGGTTTTTAACCAATCTTGGTTAGCCATAGTTAGTTTAGCCAAAGCCTAGAGTGGTCACTAGATCACAAAAAGACAAGATAGTGGTGTGCACTATCCAAAAAGCAAAAGGTAAATGACGAGGTGGCTACCATGCATTGGTGGATCAGATTGTGTGCTAGACAAAATTGGTTAGGATAAGATAACAAAACATGCAACCTACGAATGTTAGCCAAGTGGCATAGTCTGGATTTCGGACTTCTCTAGTCCTACAATATATAAAGCAAGGAGAGGTCTTGAGAAGATCTCTCATCTTGGAAGTCATTCCGGAGTCATTGCCTTTAGTGTTACACCCTTGTGTATTAAAACCATCACACATCTCAATCCTTGACTCCAATTGCTCTCAAATTTCATGAGAATGTCACTTATGATCCAACTTCAATTGTGGAAAGTTTTACTGATGAAACTTTCTGATAGCAAAAGATATGATCGATATATTAACTTCGTGACAGTTAGTGCAATCCTGCAACTATGACTGTATACACAAACTTCAAGCTATCACTCCGTACTCAAAACTCATCCAGTTGAGTCGAAATTTCAATCCAAGCACAAACTTGAGTTGTAAACTATATCTCAGTTGAATTAGAGTTCTCAAAACCCTCGTAGGATTCTTAGGATCATCCCAAATACACTCAAAGGTCTAAATTTCTCTCTCTATTTTTGAATCACCATATCAGAGTGCCAAACCCCTCAAATGTGTTGAGAAAACGACTCTTTAGGAATCTCTCCAAGAAGAGGAGAGCACACCAAAGGGACAAGAGAGAGTGTACAGGAATGAGATGGGGAAGGCTTCGCCTTCTCCTGTATATATAGGGTGAGTACAGGGAAACCCTAATCTCGGGTTAGCCCTAAACAGATCTGTACCATCGGTACATAACAACCCTAGATCTACGGCCTGTAGTCATTAGGCACATATCGACCTATATCAACTAGATGAGCTTGGGATATTAACACTCCCCTTCAAGCTCAACTGTACCACCTGAACTCCTAGACAATGTCGAAATGTAGCAAACGACTCTCTAGCTAAAGCTTTGGTGAAGATATCTGCAACTTGATCTCATGTATGTATATATCTAAGATCTACTACACCTTAAAGGACCTTCTCCCTAACAAAGTGATAGTGCACCTCAATGTGCTTTGTTCTAGCATGAAAAACAGGATTGTTAACTAACATCATGCTGCTAATGTTATGAGGTAGGATAACTGTAGGACTAGGATAATCTACTCCAATATCAGAGAGCAAGTAACGAAACCAAACTACTTCACAAGTGGCATTCATAGCACCACGATAGTCTGCCTCTATGGAAGACAGTGCCACGGTCGGTTGCTTCTTAGAAACCTAGCTCACAGCTGCACTCCCAAGTCCAAACACATATCCAGATGTGGATCTACTGTCAAAAATATCTCCTGCCCAATCAGCATCGGTGTAGCCATGCAAGTTCAGCTCACCTCCAAGTCTGTATCGAAGTCCAAAATGAAGTGTGGACTTCACATAGCGGAGAATCCGCTTGACCGCCATCATATGCGGTACCCATGGAGCATGCAGGAATTGACTGACTAGACCAACAACATAGCTCAAATCCGGTCTAGTGATAGTCAGATAAATCAAACTCCCAACCATCCATGCATGCATGTGGGGGATGCGCAAGTAATTCTCCATCGTCTAACTCTAGCTTTAGACCTTGTTGGAGAGAAGTGTCTATTGGTTTACAATCAGACATCTTGAACTCCTTAAGCTTATCTAAATCATATTGGCGCTGTATTAGCCACATATCCTTTCCCTCTGTAATAAACTCCACACCAAGAAAGAATTTAAGATACCCTAAGTCTTGTATCTCAAATTGAACATAAGATACTCTTGATGCGGAAATCATCTCCTCATGGTTCCCAAAGGACAATAAGATCATCTACGTAGATGGAAATCATCACTACATGAACTCCTGATCTCATGCAGTATAGCGATGAGTCGGAATGACAGACTACAAATCCAAGAGATATGAGAAAGGAATTGATCTTCTCATACCATGCTCATAGAGGGATTTCCTTAACTTACAAACGCGGGAAAGAAACTTCGGATCTTTGTAACCATGTGGTTGTTGCATGTAGACTTCCTCATCGAGATCACCATTGAGAAAGGCATTCTTGAAGTCCATTTGATGCATTCGTCATCCCTTGTTGACAACAATAGCAACCACCATACGAATCGTTGCCATCTTGGCAACTAGACTAAACGTCTCTCCGTAGTCCACTCCATGCTGTTGTGCGTAGCCCTTGGCTACCAATCTGGCCTTGTATCGAGATACGGTCTTATCCGTGCGCTTGACCTTGAAGACCCATCTGCAACCAATCGCTTTCTTACCTTGAGGTAAGTCCACCAACTCCCATGTTTGTTGGTGACGAAGTGCAGCAAATTCTGTCTCCATGGCTTCAATCCATTCATTTTTGTGCATCGCCTCCTCAAGCGTACTCGGTTCTGGCTCAGCAAGAACGTGAATCATGTATGCATGATGATAAGCAAGGAAACTTCAATGCATAAATCTCTAAACCGGATGCCGAACTCTCTCAGATTTACGTAGGGCAATATCAGATGTACTGTTTGTCTCCCCTTGTTTCGGATCTAAGGTACCAGCAACATCGTTGTGGGACGCTTCATCCAATGGATGAATATCAGTAATCCATGGTGAGGACATCATATGTTGCAAAATAACATGATCCTGAGGACTAGGAGTTGGTCTGGATGATGCTCGATAAACTTCATCCGTAGCAGCTCCAGGTACAGTAGACTCATCTCTAGATTGTGTGACTCCAGAAACTCCACTCTGTAAAGGTACAGTGGACGGACTCCTTGGTGCAGTTTCGGTAGAAAGAGTGGGTATGACCGGAACAATCGTAGGTGCATACCAAGATTGTAGCTCTTCAAATACAACATCTCTACTAATATAGAATTGCCTAGAGGAAGGATTATAGCATCTATATCCTTTCATATCTAAGGCATATCCAAGGAAAATACACTTCTCAGCTTTCGGATCGAGCTTCTTGGGCTTCTCATCCGGAATGTGTACATAACAAATGCAACCTAAAACTTTTAGAATTGAGTAATCAGGCTTGTGGCATGTGAATACCTCCATCAGGGTCTTGTTGTGAAATGTTGCAGTCGGAGTTTGATTCATCAAGTACACCGCAACGGAAACAACTTCTGCCCAGAGCGGTCTAGGCGGGTTCTTCTCGTTCAACATAGCGCGGCATTACGCTATGTGACGATTCTTCCTCTCTACAACACCGTTTTGTTGTGGAATGTAATTGCAAGTCTTCTAGCGGCCAGATGCCATGCTTATGTAGGTAAGCGATGAATTCTCCGCATGCAACTTCGCCTCCTCCATCCGAACGTAGACAAAGGATAGATTGTCCGATTCATTTTTCTCCACCAAGGTGTGGAAAGTCTGGAAAGCTGACAACACATCTGAAGAGCTCTTGCTCTTAAGGAAGTAAATCCAGATGTAGCGAGAGAAATCATCAATGAAGTACTCAAAACCAAATAAACTTGGTTGAGAAGAAGTCCATACATCTGTGTGCACCAGCTCTAGAAGCTTGGTCGCTCTCCTACCTAATCCCTTAAAGGGTTGTCTAGCTTGCTTGCCGAACTAACAAGCGGGACACACTACAATAGGCTCAGCAGAAGTGAAGTTGGGCAAACCTGTGACTAGATTTGAACTCGGATGAGTCTTCAGTTTATGAAAGTTCATATGCCCAATTCGCTTGTGCCAAATATCTATGTCAGATACTACAAAGCCACTTTCTGTAATGACAGGAGTTGGCTGTTTACTAACATTAACTGTAGCATCTAGCTTGAACAATCTACCACTCATGCTACCTCGAGCTACGACAGTACCTGTGAAGTCTTCAACATAGCATCCATCTTTGTTGAAACACACTTGGAAACTTTGTTCTACCATTTGTCTTACTGATAACAGATTTCGAGTCAGAGTAGGAACATGTAAAACGTTTTTGATTCAAGAAAGATTAGATCGTGGAATATCAAGCGGAATTTTACCCTTATGCTTGATCTCGTGCTTCGTATCATCTCCAGTCACCATGAACTGAGGTGTCTCCACAGTGTTGAGCAACGCAAACCATTCTTGATGCGGCGTCATGTGGCTGGTAGCTCCAGAATCGATCACCCAATCTATATCAAAAGAGAGCATAACTACGGTGTGTCACAATGAGTAGTCGTTCTTCACCCATGGCCCCTACATGGCCCCTGGGCCGAAGCGAGATCGTTTTTGACGCTTGTAACAATCTTTGGCATAGTGGCCATTCTTGTGACAATAGTTGCAGGTGTTAACCTGCGTTCTGGCAGCCGGTGGCGCACCTGGCTGGTTCGGCGCCTTGTTTTGCGCACGACCTCTACCACCACCATATCCAGCTCCTCTGCCATGACCTCTGCCTCGAAATTGACGTAATGAACTGCTTGTACTCGGCAGACAATCCTTGCAATGTTGCACCAATAATCACGGTCGGATCAAGTTGAACATTGACATATGCTAACTGATCTTCCAGTTGCTTGATGTGATTGACGTAGTCACTGACACACATCGAGCCTTTCTTGACAGTATTGAATTGCTGCAACAACTGCAGCTTCCGAGCTTGTTCCCGAATGGAACATCTATGACAACGCGTCCCAAGCTTCCTTGGGTGTGTCACAGTCTTGAATGTGACCGATCATCGAGCTTGAAATCGTGATTGCAATGTAGTGGATGGCTTGATACGATCGCTTTCTCCACTCACGCAATGTTTGCTCCCTACGAAGATCACCAGCAACCATGATTGATGCTTTCTCCTCCCCGGTCACAAGCTCCCATAGCCCCTGGCCTTGAAGAGAGGTCTTCATTTGAAATTTCCACGTTTGGAAATTGTTCTTGTCGAGTTTCTCTCCAGTGATCATGCTCACGGATTCTGCCATGGTTGTGGTCACGAGCAGAAATCAAGACCCCAACACGGCAAGTACCTGCACAGACACAAAACGAACACAAAGAACATCTCTGCGACTAGGGCGGAAAAATAGCTCCTCTGCATCTTGATCAAAAAACATGCAAAACTCCAAAAATGCGCTTGTCTTGACCCGCAGACGAAGAAGGAAATGTGTTTGCGATTCTGTGCCTACACAGTACTTAAGCAAAAATGACGAAGATAGCTCGGATTGAGCTGAAATTCTTGGCTCAAGTAGAAACCCTGAAATCTCTAAAAAACTTCGTTTAGGTCTCCAAATAGCTCCTCAAAGATTTTGGAAAGGCGATAACTATCACCAACAACTCCAAATCGCACGAAAACTTCATGACTACCAAATTTGACCATTCTGAGCAAGACAACTCCCTTTTGGGATATTGACGATCAGAAATAGGTCGAAAATGATCATCTTGATCTCCGAAAACGCGATTGAAGATTCTGAGAAAACACGAAACGGTTCCCCAACACTCTAATCGCTTTAGCGAGACATCCTCCAATTCTGAGGCACACTCCTCACTGATCTCCAACACTCCTCTATGTCTAATCTACAAAACTAATGCTCCCACCATGCTCTGATACCATGTTGAGAAAACTACTCTTCAGGAATCACTCCAAGAAGAGGAGAGCACACCAAAGGGACAAGAGAGAGTGTACAGGAATGAGATGGGGAAGGCGAAGCCTTCCCCTGTATATATAGGGTGAGTACACGGAAACCCTCATCTCGGGTTAGTCCTAAACAGATCTGTACCATCAGTACGTAACAACCCTAGATCTACGGCATGTAGTCATCAGGCACGGATCGACCTATATCAACTAGATGAGCTTGGGATATTAACAAAATGCATCCATGCTTGAGCGCATGTTGTAGCTCTTCCCGTCAACCCTCCAGCCCTGTCCCCAAATCTCCAAATGTCATCTTAAAAAGCTTCCAAAACTCATCAAAAACTCGAAGAAGTTGTCCAAGTGCTCTCATTGGCCCAAACTCCAAGACCAATGAGAATGAAGAGTGTCATTTTGATCCTAGTGTAGCCAAATTAGTTCCATACTAACTTAGAGCTTTACAACTATCCTAAACACACTACTTAGCCATCATATACACAATATGAGTTGCCACTAATAAAGAGTCAAAATGACAACTCAAAACCGGCTAAGTATGAACTGAACTACAAACGGAACCGGGGAGTTTATAACTTGAGAATAATACTCCTCGTCAAATTTCCTAACAATCAACTCCATATGGCTCATTTTTGGTAAACAATAGTGATGGATTGGAACCCATGTGTTGAAACTGGAAGAATAATCGGGTCTGGAGAGTTTATCACTTATTGCATAAAATTATCTCTAAAGTGATATACTAACCACGCCCGAAAGTGATGACGATGAAGATACCGAATGTTGATCATAAATGGATTGGGCATCAGTACATCTGGAGGATCATGTTGTCCTCTATCCATGTCATACGTTGGCTCCACTTCGATCAGATAAGCTCCTTAGTCAGTGTAACAGACAGGTTACACAAAGGTTTTGTCATTTGCACAGATTTACAGTTCGTTCCCAAGGGAATGAGGTGTTATCTTTCTGTCAGCGACGAATATGGTTGTTTATGCTTCTTTTGAAGACTCTGGACATGCATAGTCCGAAGAGTCTTTGTGACGAGTAGTCCAAGACCACTAAGTCAAATTAACAAATCATTACCCATCCATTACATTGCACAGAATTACGCATGTAATTGAAATTACACTCCATATTTACTGATGGGAGTTGATCACTCCTTGGCAAGCAGTCAACAAGGCGATGTCCTCGATGAAGTTCTATTGCGAAGTGAATCCGACTATGGCTCATGGACGAATATCCGGATATCTTCACAGGTATCACGCCCAGTCAAGACCAATCGAATGCAACATTCAACAGCTTCTCGAGCACTTCGTTCTATCCTGACTACAATTACGGTTCTCAATGAACACTAGTAAAGAAAGCGATCCTTCTACTCTAACACTACTCCTATTTATACAATCTACTCGCACCTATTCCTAATCGTTGCCTACACGGATCGCGTCCGACTACAATTACGGGGCACCTCAGGTTCCTTCGATGACTTCTCTTCCTTCAATGCAAAAACATCGACGCTCATATGCAATTCCCTAATGTCCTCTGCGATCTCCTTTCGATGGACTCACATCGCTTCCTGGCATTCGCGTCCCATGGCCTTGTACATCTCTTTCTTGCGATCCTTCGAATCGCAAGGGGTATTCATCGCCACTGTCAAACGCTCCAACCTTTTAGCCTCCACATCGTCACACCGAGCAAAAAGGTATTGCGAGCACCTACTCGCCAAATCTTCTAGTCTAGCTGGCCGTTCAACATCGACTTCATGTAACTGCTGCTTCACCCTCTTCAATTGCTGGTGAAGCTTCTCGTTCTCTCTCTCGACAAATTTCACTTCCGCGCTCCGAATTCTACAGATTTCTCCGTAGGCTTGCTTTGCTTTGTCGCCTTTGTCACCTCCGCCTTCTGCTTCTCCAGACGCTCCATTGACTCTTTCAACTGCTTTATAGTGTCCGCCTGATCCTTCTTCCCACGAGCAGTGCGGTTCAGCAACTGAATCACCTCCATGTAACCGTCTTCCTGCGGGTTCCATCCTTGAATGTAACTGCTTCCCATCTCATTCAGCTCCATCAGAATTGGCACCACCACATTTTCCAGCTTCTGCGCCAACTGTAGCACCGAAGAAAGTGGCTCTTCTACTGCTACCTTGGTCGCTTTTACCTTAGGCCGCGATGCCTTTAGTACTGGACTTCCTGATTGCGCGATTCCTTTAGCTTCCTCTTCTTACTGCTGGGCTCCGCAATTATCTCCACACTGGGACTTCTCTTCTCTGTGGTCCCCACGGAGTCCTCCTTTCCGATTATGGCCTCTTCCTCATCTCTCACTGCCTTAGCTCTTACCTCCGAAGTCATCTCCTGTTGATTCGGTCTCATCGGTGACTGCACACCGTCGTCTTGGTGGGGTCCCACGCTTCTCGTCGAACCATCTTTGCCATTGCTCGGCTTCTTGGCCCATCCAAAGTGCTGACCACGCTCACTTGATATCTTCTTCTCTCTTGTGACGTCAACCACCCCATATGCAAATACATGTGTACCATAAACGAGGAGATATAGATTACTCCCTTCTTTCCCGCTCTCAGCCTCTGTCCCATCGCTTGCACATTCCGAGTGAAGATTTCTCCCCAATTGACCTTGATTGCTCCGCCGACGAATCCCTCCACTATCCTCACCTTATGCATACTTACATAAGTAGTTCGTTGTGGTGAGAAGAGTTGATTCAATGTATACATTATCTTCCTTCGGAAGTCGTCCCGAATAAGATCGATCTTGAAGCCGTTTGTACCCTTCCTCTCTCTAGGATCAAACCACTTCCGCTCGTCGAAAGTGAATGCAGTGTGCATTGCCGACCCTTCCCAGTCGACTCCGTCCTTCTCCTTCGAGTAATCTCTTCCCAGGGCTTCAGCCCAAAGCAACGCATCCCACAAGTCTTGATGTCCTCTCCAGCCTATCGGATTTGATGTCTTCTTGGCTCGAACTTCTTCACACAACTCTAGGCACACATAGTCCCAACGCCATGCCAAGAACTCTCCTCCCAAGGTCTTCAATCGTGCTAATTCTTCAGTCGACCATTCTGGCTTCGGCACTGTGACCTCCGGGCTGACTCTCACTCAGGTTTACCTCCGATGGCTTTTTGGAAGCTCATCATGAATCTAGAAGGACTTAGTCCCACCCTTTGCCCATGATCCTATTGCTCACTCTTACACAAACTCTCAAAGTCCAAGCTCTATTATGCACATTATCACCAAGAGTAAGATATCACTCAAAAGGAAAGGGATACTTTGGTAATCAAAGTCTTCATTGAATCAAGGTTCCACTCCGAACATGACATCTCCAAGAACCAAGCTCCCTAAAACTAAGATCACCACACTATCTCCTCCCAAAACTAACTTCCATTGAAAAACTACTTGAGAGGTGCTTCTCAACCTCTCTATTTATACTACTTAGAATCTTACCCTAGTAACTACAAGTAATCACCATGTAACTTCCTCTTACCAAGTTTAAACGAGGTAGAGATCACAAACCCCAATGAAAAGGGTACATGGCAACATGCAATTGGTCCACTTGGATCTTCTAGAAGCCCAACTACTCCCTAATTGACTTCTAGTGTACCAAGTCAATCTCGCCCCTAGATTTAAGGGTCTTCACCAAGTCCAACCAATGAAAACTAGTCCAAGTCAAGGGAAGTCAAGATACCCATGTGATGGAATCTATTCCTTGACTCATACTAAACAACAAAATAGTAGTTCTCATCTACCACACCAAAAGTTACTCTATATTTTCCTCCAACTTAACCATAACTAGCTAAACATAGTCATGACTAAGATAAACTTAGGCACAATTTAGATATACTTTCATTTTATCCTATATGTACAACCCTGGGTCTTACATTTACCCCCGGACCAAGATTTCACTCCGTCCTCGCGGAGTGAAAGAATCTGATCGTCGATGAAACGGCTTCAACTTGTCGTGATTCACCCGGTCAAAATGTCGTCCTCCCAACTCCTTCAAATCGTAAGTAAAGTTTCCCCACACCTTGTGAACTATGAAAGGACCAAAGTACTTTGGAAGAAATTTCTTTCTTGCTCTCTTATATCTAATGGAGTCGTAAAGCATTACCCAATCACCTTCTTTGAAAATCTTCATCTTCTTAAATCCCAAATCGATTATCATGATACTTCTTCTGCAATTGTTGAGCCCGCCCACACGCACCATGGCCACAAACCGAGCCTCCTCCCGGCTCAACAGTTGTTGACATCTTGATTTGATAGCTTCTACTCCATTCTTCCTCTTTAACTTCCGTTGGATAGTTAAGAAGGTCGTCAAATCAAATTGAATTGGAAGCTTTGACTCGACACCATATACCATACGGAAAGGTGAGTACCACTGTTGATGTCTTCCAAGTCGTCCGATACTCCCACAAGATAGCATGCAGCCTTTTTTGTCCCAATTTTGCTTGCTCCCGTCCATGTCGCATCCTTGGCCAACATCATGCAAAGCGTATAGTTGGTTCGCTTCTCGCCAACCCATTAGCATTTGGTTTGTAGGAAGTAGTCACCCGTGCCTTGATGGAGAAATGACCTAGCATGGCTTGTATAATGCTTCCAACAAACTCACCACCTCTATCGATACAATTTCTAGAGGGCATCCGAATCTAGTTATTATCCTCTCATATAGAAATCTACCCACTTCTTCCTCACTAGTAGATTTTAGAGGTCTTGCTTCTACCCACTTGGTAAGATAGTCAGTTGCCACCACAATGAACTTGTTACCCCGAGGAGTAAGATTCAAAGGACCTACAAAGTCTATTCCCCACTTTTCAAAAGGTCCTAAAATAGGAACCGATGTCAAAGGAGGGGTTTTCATGGACTTTTTAGCAAAAGCTTGACACACATCACAACTCTTGCAAAATTCCACACAATCTTTGAAAATGCCCTTCCAATGATAGCTTTGCATCTAGGATCTTAAATGCGCTTACCTTTCCCTGCAAAGTGTCCTCCACATACAGGTCCATCATGAAACTCCTCCATAAGTTGAATTGACTCCTCCCTTCCAACAACCCTTCTCGAGTAGTCCATCCGCTCCTTGATGAAACAACACGTCCTCTATGATGGTATAAGGTTCACATCGCTTCACCAATGCATTCCTCTCCCGTGAATGCATGCCTTGGGGAAACTCTCCTCCGAGATGAAATCCCATATCCCCTTGTATTCAGCCGGTACCTTTGTTATGGTGTCCATCATCGCCCATCCTCATCCGGAAATGTATCATCCACTGGTTGATCTCCTTCCTCATCGTATGCTTTCGAGACATCAAATCGGCATTGGCATGTTTCTTACCGGGTCGATCCTCAATGATGTAATCAAACTCCGCCAAGAAACAACTTCCATCCGGCTATCCTACCCTTTGCATTAGGCTTGTTGAAAATATATTTCAAAGCCTTATGATCGGTGACTATAGTGAATTTGCCACCCAATAGATAGTGTTTAAACTTCTTGAGTGAGAAGATCACGCGCTAAAGCCTCCCTTTCGATCATTGAATAATTTCTCTCGGCTTTGCACCATCGTCTACTAGCATAAGCAATTGGATGATCATGGCTATCTTCATCTAAGCGGCTTAGAGTGCATCCTATAGCAATGTTTGATGCATCCGTGTAGAGAATGAAAGGTTTACCCCAATTTGGTTTGGCTAAAATAGAGCCGTTACCAACGCCTTCTTAAGAAGTTCGAACGCATGCATTTGCCTCTCCATCCTTGAGGATTAAATCGTAATCCGTCCCCTTCTTCATGTAAACCGTCAAGGCATAAGCTTTGTTGGAGAAGGAAAAAGATGAACCGTCGATAGTATCCCACCATTCCAAGGAACCGCCTCAACTTGGTCAACGTCACCGGAAAAGGTAAGTCGAGGATGCGTTTCACCTTTTCTGGATCCACCGCTATACCATCTTTGGAGATGATGTGCCCTAACAACAAACCTTCCTCACATCCAAAAATGCATTTTTCTGGATTGAGCGAGGCCTTGGCTTTCTCCAACCGTTGTAGAATTTTGATCAAATGATCAAAATGATCCTCCTTCTTCCCGTATACACAAAAATCATCTATGAAATCTCGCACAAATTTCCCAATAAAAGGTTCAAACACCTTGTTCATGAACCTCTGAAAAGTTCTTTGGAGCATTACATAGACCAAAGGGCATTACCCTAAAGGCAAAAGTTCCCCATGGCGTGGTAAAAGTGGTTTTGAGCTGATCTTCAGAGCAATTTGAATTTGGTTATAACCACTATAACCATCTCCAAAACTATACCACTCATGACCTTACCTCCTCCTCTAGAATCTCATCTATGAAAGGTAAAGGATAGTAATCCTTCTTTGTGACAAAGATTCAACTTCTTGTAATCTACGCATACACGTAGCTTACCATTCTTCTTCTTGACTATCACAATAGGAGAAACCCATTCAGAATTCTCTACCTCATAGATGAAACCCGCATCCTTTAGCTTGTCGATCTCCTCCTTGACCACCACAAATTTGGTGGATTTATCCGACGTTGTTTCCCCGACGCATCGACGCGAGCCTTCTCCTCTAACTCAATGCGATGAGTTTCTAAGGTTACTTCCTTCAAATCCTTGTAGCTAAAGGCAAAGACATGGATATATTTTCGAAATATATCCAAGAACCTTGACTTCTCCTCCATAGTAACCTTGGGACCAAACTTGAGAGTGGAGAGCCGTCCGAGTTATCTCATCTTTACTCATCTTCATCTTGTCGGGATCTTTCACCACCCCCCGGCCTAGGAAGTAAATCCATTGCAAAGAAGAACTTGAACTTGAACATCATCGTCCGAGGTATCTTCAGATGATGTCTCCTCATCGGCCGACATGTTGGTGTCAACCTCTGAAAAAACTACCACTTTCTTCACTCTCGGACTACGAGTAATCACTGTAGGTCTATCCGAGTCCGAGACCGCTCCTCCGCCACTTGTGAGAGGGACCTTCACTCGATGGTTTTTCGGCCCTATACGAAGGTAACCCTTATGCCACCGATCAGTTGTCCTCCACGGCCCTCAACCAAGGTCTTCCTAACAACAAGTCGTAGCTAGCCTCCTCAAGCACTTGAAAGGACAACAAGGTTTGAACTCCCATCACACTTACCACCACCTTGTCCACCACTCCAATGGGTCGCACCTTTTGCTTGTTGGCCATCCCAACAATGATGTTGGAAGGTCTTGAAAGCTTCATCCCCAACTTCTTCAACAAACGCTCGACATGGCATTCACCGCGGATCCACCATCCACTAGTACATCCGAAACATCACGTCCATTAATGCGTGCTTCAATCTTGAAGCCTGAGTGCATACCTCCGAGGCAGCGGCATCCACCACTCCTACTCCAACATTCGCCATGGAAGCTTTCCCCTTGGATCGCCGCTTCTTGGTCCTTTTGGAGCTTAGGCCTCCCCTCAACTCCTTTCTTATCGTAGGATTTAGAGCAATCAATTGGCCAACAGCTTATATTGGCTTTTTGATTCCCACATCCTCCACCACGTCGTATTTGAGCCGGGTAGATGAAATGGAGAAATCATCCATTCCCAACTTCTTTCTCGGTGCTCTCGGTTGACTCACACCACCGGATCGAGTGCTCCGGCTTGGTTGATCTTCCATTGAGATGGACTCCTCTGCAAATCTTGCTCTCTTCTTCTCGTGTGCAAGAATATCAACTCGGAACTTATAGAGCTCTCTCCTTCTCAAACGTGCACTGATGAGGAAACACATCAATAGACGCTACTCCCTTATCCTTCGATTGACTTGGAGCAGAGTAGAATTGTTGTGTCTAACTCCATCATGTTGTCGAGGATTAGGACAATTTCGTTGGAAATGAGGGCCTCCACAACTAAAGCATGAAACGTGAAGTTCCCTTGTGGTGGATTTCCTTTTGGAGGATAATTCCCATACCCTCTAGATCCTCCCCCCATTCTGATTCCTCCTCTCCCATAGTTGTACTACGTTAATCTTGAGATCGGCGAGTGTTTACGTGATAGATTTCAACTCATGGTGCAAGTCTACCACTGGAGAATTTACTATCTTGGCGCAAACAACAACAGTAGGAGTTGCCATTCTAACCACAACAATGGTGATGCTTCTCTAGCCACCAAGCTAGAATCATCGTCTTCTAGGCTCTCCTCCATTCGAATAGCAATGCGAATAGCCTCAACCTTAGAAGAGGGCTTTTCATATCTCACCTTGCTTGAATCTGAGGCTTCAAACCTCCAATGAAGTTCTTTGTCAACATCGCCACAATCCCCACCATGGTTGGCTCCGACCTCGTCTCCACTCTTTCTCAACACCACACGAAAGCGTGACTCCGGCTTCTCCGTTCTCTCTACGTATGATCTCACCTTCTCACTCTCTCCTTGCTTCAAAAAGGTGACTTCACACATCAGCTTCTCGTAACTTTCATCCGGAAGAAAGTTTTCAACAAGATTCTCCGTCAAACTCTCCCAAGTGTCTTCCTCCACATGCTCCTTCTTGTACTCATTGTACCACTTCAATGCAGAATCCTCCAAGAAGTCGGGCAAAAGGATAGCCCATTCGGGTTTCCTTCTCTCATTGTTTCCTATGCATGCCCTCTTGAAGTCTCTCACAAAAGATTCTACATCTTCTTTCTCTCCCATAGAACACCGGAAGCTTCCCCATTTCCAACTCCTTTTGTCGTTGTTGTTGGAAATTTATACGGGACTCCCTAATACAACACAAACAAAACTAGCTCCATTCTAGAGTAATTCATCAATGGCAAAATGAACGGAATTGGTTGGTCCAAGATTGCCATGGCTCTCTCCTCTCCTAAACACACTATGAGCCTTACCCTCATCGACATCTTCTCGATCATTCTGAAAATGATCTCCATCTTCAGTTAGAACTTGAGCCACATGGAGATTTCAACTTTTCGGTATCTGCACTCAATTTATCTTCAAAGCCCTCCACTAGTGACTCCAACAGGCTTTCACGCCACTACACTCGTGTCCTAAGGGAAGTCCGGTCACTCCACAATTTTCACAATAGTTTCCACTCTTGGATTCATGGGGAGATGATGGTCCCAGATGAAGGTTTAGCTCTCCCACGTTTCGTCTCTCTCTCAACCTCCGATCTTTGGTCCTCAAAGGACAACTCACAAGCTTATGTCCCTCCTCTCCACAATAGAAGCAACTCTCACGTTTCGCTCTCGGGAACTTTTTAGTGTCCTCTCTTCAAACTCCACTCTGAACTCCCTCGTGTTCGAATCCGCTGAAACAATCACGTCCAGCCCTTGAGGTATCTTAGATAACCGGATCTTCCAAAGAGGTTGATCTCCCATTTTCCAATGAGTGTCAAGTCATCCTCACTATGCAAAAACACTCATGCACTCACTCTCTCGGAATGACCATAAACAAGGAAAAAGTAAATCTGAAAAGTAAAGCAGTTTTGCTCACTTTTATACCCCCCTATACTTCAGGTATCATAACTTTCTCTATAAAAATGATCTCTCAACGAAATTTGAACCCACATGTAGCTTAGCTCTTGATATACAATCGTGCAAAGTTTCAAATCCTGATTCAATTCTTGCACGAATTGATCAGCTCTGTACACTTTTTCCCGAGAGCTATCTTTCAAAAACCCGCCAAGACCCTAGCAAATTCTAAACATCATAACTTTTGATCTAGACATGATATGACTGTTATTTCAAGTGCAAAACGTATCCCATCTACTAATCTAAAATCAATAAAATTATCGGAAAAACTTTGGAAAATAAAGTTTTCCTCCCAAATACATACTATAGCACTCTCGCCTCATCCCAAACAACACTTAAGTAAACAAAATGTACAAAATAACTTCCAGGCTATCATATAACACTACCGGATACACAAATGGTACATTACTATGCATCATGATCTCGGTTCGCTCTTCCCCCACAGTCCTCTCCATATGAGTTCTCATCGTTTAACGCTCTCACGGGCAATAAACTGGATTCGAACATCTCTTCTCCTTCTAGACCGAGGTCCCGCAACGGAACCAAAAATGTGACCTCCGGGCTGACTCTCACTCAGGTTTACCTCCGATGGCTTTTTGGAAGCTCATCATGAATCTAGAAGGACTTAGTCCCACCCTTTGCCCATGATCCTATTGCTCACTCTTACACAAACTCTCAAAGTCCAAGCTCTATTATGCACATTATCACCAAGAGTAAGATATCACTCAAAAAGGAAAGGGATACTTTGGTAATCAAAGTCTTCATTGAAT
The DNA here is from genome assembly GCA_014180765.2 of Marchantia paleacea. Classification (NCBI taxonomy): domain Eukaryota; kingdom Viridiplantae; phylum Streptophyta; class Marchantiopsida; order Marchantiales; family Marchantiaceae; genus Marchantia; species Marchantia paleacea. Next base: position 2,203,114 of record MUAA02000035.1, on the reverse strand, counting down.
CAAGGTTCCACTCCGAACATGACATCTCCAAGAACCAAGCTCCCTAAAACTAAGATCACCACACTATCTCCTCCCAAAACTAACTTCCATTGAAAAACTACTTGAGAGGTGCTTCTCAACCTCTCTATTTATACTACTTAGAATCTTACCCTAGTAACTACAAGTAATCACCATGTAACTTCCTCTTACCAAGTTTAAACGAGGTAGAGATCACAAACCCCAATGAAAAGGGTACATGGCAACATGCAATTGGTCCACTTGGATCTTCTAGAAGCCCAACTACTCCCTAATTGACTTCTAGTGTACCAAGTCAATCTCGCCCCTAGATTTAAGGGTCTTCACCAAGTCCAACCAATGAAAACTAGTCCAAGTCAAGGGAAGTCAAGATACCCATGTGATGGAATCTATTCCTTGACTCATACTAAACAACAAAATAGTAGTTCTCATCTACCACACCAAAAGTTACTCTATATTTTCCTCCAACTTAACCATAACTAGCTAAACATAGTCATGACTAAGATAAACTTAGGCACAATTTAGATATACTTTCATTTTATCCTATATGTACAACCCTGGGTCTTACAGCACCAAGGGTCAATATATTCTCGTCGGCATCTTCTTCACAGGCAATTGAATCGCCTCACGAGCTCCCGATCGAGTGACCGATTTCCTCTTTATTTTGGCAACTTGACTCCACGCTCGTTCCTGCTTCTCCGCGGCTCGTTACACTCGTCGATGTTGTTACTAATTACCCTAATCCGTTCGACGCTTCAGACCTCCTTAACAACTTATTCGTCTTGGCCATCTTCGTGCTTATTTCTCCTATTCGTATTCGGCAAACTGTACTTCCCCCGAATATCGTTCATTTATGTTCCAAAAACAAAAAAAGAATAGTCTGAAACCTCTAACCATGCCCCTACAGTCGGCAAAGTGATGTGTCTAGATCTCTCCCATATCCTTCCCACCATGACCACACTTTATATCTCACAAAGGTCCAAGATAATATCTCTTGAAGCCTTTTCAACATCTTGGCCTACAAAGTCGATCCAATCGTGAGCTCTTAACAGCCTTACAATGCGCCATCGGTTATCCTAACCTAAAGTATTGCCGTCATGACAACAACTATGAAGATGACACATGTCATCATCTTCTCATAGTAGCCGCGTCACAACATGACAACGGTCCTTCTATAGTTCACCTTCTTCTCTCTTCTATCATCATGACTTTTTACAAGAGGGAGTCATTGTTGTAGAGTCCGCCACTAATACTTGATGAGAGCTCCTTTGGGAGGACCTTTATTTCACATAGTTAATTCTAAAGCTCGTATATCTATTGTTTTGGCTGTGAGAGGTTGTGTGTTCCTTTCCTTAGCAAATGATACACACATTGTGAACCTTGTAGACCATATTAGGCATAGATCTTTGACATCTTATTGTAGGCTTAAGAGTCAAGCTGTCAAAGTGTATAGCATGATATCCTTTGGGCATTACTCATGATCTATAACTTCCAAAGGGATGTTTGACATTGATGGATGACTTGCGTATTTTTGGACTGCAAGTAGGTTTTGAGGATTTTATCTCAAGCTACATAGATAGAACTCTTGCCAAGGATGTAATGTATGTAGATAACCTTCATCTACTAGGATATCCACATGTGATGTTTGATAAACTCTCAAGTATTTTGTTAGTCGACCCATCTACCTACTATGCATGGTTTCTCCTTCAACTACTATATGGGATTCATTTCCCTTACAAGTACTATTACCGCAGACGAGAGATATTTTGTCCATGGAGATATGACAATAGCTCCCATCTTTTTTCTCTTTGCCCACTGATTGGACTAGAGGCAGACAATCTATCATAATGGACATACAATTTCATCACGCTCTACACTCTCTCTTAGTGGATCTTACCATTCCGTGTACTACTAGGGCCCGTCTATGCCATTGCTCAGGCAAGGATGCAAGATCGTGGATCTTGACTCAATCATGCATCAGGGCTATCAAACTTGCACCAGCTTGGCTTGGTTTACCCATCTGTGTATTCATTACTCACTTATGAGTGTGGTACTACCTTAGATGTAACATATGGTCATATGACTCATTTGCCCATTTGGAGTACACATAATAACTACCCATGATGCCATTAAGCATGTGGTGATTGCTATTGCACGAGCGGGTGACAGCGAGTGGAGTAGCATCAACCAAGGTAAAGGGTAATGCAAAAATGTCACCTATTTGTTCCTCTAACCTTGGAGTTATATGGAGCTATGGATGCCTACTTTGACACGTTGGTGAGAGTGGGCGCAAGAGCACCCCATTTTAGCCGACATGGGGTATCAATTTCTTTATTATATTATGTAGCTTATTAAAACCGAGTGTATCCATTGTTTACATAGTGCAATCCATAGGAGAGCATTCCTGTTAGATGATGATTCTTAGGATGCTCTTTATCATATAGATTGTTTGATGTAGCTAGTTAGTATATTTTAGTAGTATTAGTACATATTTCATATCACAATAGGAAATATGGACTATTGCACCTAAGATATACGAGTAGGATGGAGCATGGAGTAGGCCCTACTCGGATATGGTACTCCCTTGGTTTCATCCCCACAAGACTTGATGGGTCTTCCCTATCCTTCTTGGTATATTACTCGCTCCTCATCTCATGCTGAATTAGAGTCTATGACATCTGCCATGCAATTAATGTGCCACTTTAGCGCAAGTAGGCGCCACATAGACGATGTGGTGGCCGAGTAACCTTTTTGTTACTGTCGTTGACGTGAAAAAATTCAAAAAATCCGGAAGAATCACAAAGGTCTATGCTTGTGCTCTATTCCTCTGTACATCTCGTAGTACTGGTGCCTCGTATGCACTGCGATGTGGTAGCTCTCTGCGTGCGATGATCTGTGTAGCTTTTCTGCCCCACCTTTGACCTCGAGCCATAGCTGTCGTGCTGCTGGCCTTGTGACGGGGGAAGAGAGAGAGAGAGAGGCGGGCGGGGTAAGGGACAGAGCTCACACGACAGGCTCTGACAAGATGCCTGCTGGGATTGGATTGGGGATGGAAAGAAGGAGAGTAGCAGAAGTTCATGAGTCTCAAACAACTCAAAGGTTCCCATTCCCGTTGCCGTTTGCGCGGTCTCTGCAGTCATAGCAATACACTCTGGAGTCTGGATGGCCGGGAAATTGATTTTCTAATGGCTCGGCTCTGCTTCTGCTGTGCCTCTGCCAAATTGCGTATTCATGATGAAACACCAGTCGACAGCAGCAGTGGAGCATTAGGTTAGCTTTCCCCATTTTTCTCATTGAGCATGTGCGATACTTTATGCGAGCGAATTCAATCGTCTCCGTCGGATGCTGGTTATGGTCTAGGGGAATACTGTTGCGGAAACAACATTAGTTCTTCCTCTCTGCTGGAGAGCGTCCCATCTCATTCTGCCAGGCCCTAGAGCGTTGCTTACCGTCTGCGTACGTTTACTTGACATCACCGCACAAAGTTTTCTTTCGTTTGATCTCCCTTTTCCTTCACCTTTTGCATGCTCTGCTCTCTGGTCGCAGCTTCCAGCGCCTTAATCTGCCAACTCCCGGCTTCACGACCCGCCTTTCTCTTTCTCTCTCTATGTCTGTCGGTCTCTCTCATTCCTCCATCCGCATGGCAGTTTTACCCATTGCAGGTCCGCGCTGGCTGGTAACGGTGAAATTTTCGAAAGAATTCTGGTCTTTCTGACCCGAGACTGCGAGGGGGACTGGGAGAAAGTGGTCAAATGCTGACGTCATCAGCAGATAATGGTCACCAATTCGGCCCGCTTTGAATCTGTTCCATGCCCTGAATAATAGCGTGATTCGAAGTGTCCTGGCTGGCTTGACTGAACTCGAAAAGAAACAGAAATCTTGTTTGCAGAAAGTATACAGGTGCCCAAAATTACCAAGATTTGCTCCTCCTTCACAATGCTTCAGAAGGCGATATTCTACTAGTAATACTATTGGCCCTGAAATCGCCGGAGGCCACAGTTGTAGGTATATTGTCATACGGCAAAAAACCCTCACAGAGAGGAGGAAGTAAAGCCTCGAAGCTTCTCCAATCTATTGACTAATTAAACGTGACTCACCTCACGTTCATCAAAGCTCATGTACAGTAATACGTGGAAATGAATACAGGATAGTTTCACTGAGATCGCTTTCGAACTCAGTGGACACGATCTTCACACTAAGATTTTGGGACGACTAAATCCCAGATTCTCGACTTCTGCAACGCACAACCCGATGACTCCTTTGTGTCTATATCCCGAAAGTAAATGATTGCCACAATCCCCACCGCGTCCAAATTACTTCCAGAAATATCTCGGAATTATTTATCTGAATCTCATGAAATGCAGTACATCGTGAATGCCTATCAGTCTAACTACCTTTCTCCTGGTACCCATTGTTAGTCTCACTTTTATGAGCTTTCGGATTCACCATTCTCCATCCGGTTTTCGCGAAAAAACAATTTTCTTCTCATTCAGGCCCCGACATTGTGCTTCAACTCCAGTCAATTACCACCACCTATCACTTAGGTAATACACTCATCATTCATCGCCCATATGGCTCTCAGATGCTTCATATTCTTCTCAATATTTATCGTTTTCTCGTGGAGATTGATAAGAAGAACCAGGATGTAAAAACTTATCAGGATGTCCAGCTGCACATGTGGCAATTCTAAGTGGTACACTTCGACTAAATTCGCCTATTTCGGGGTTCAAAATTCTCGGGACGGCAAACACAGACAGGTTTCTAGCTCTGATAGCCTGTCCGAGCTCCGCCGATTGCAGAGCAGAGCCTATCAGTTGCGGTAGCTCTGACAGATCCATTGCAGGTCCTGTCGACGTATTCCAAGCCACCGGGCAAAAAGGAAATTCGTGAAAGTGGTCTCTGAGATCCGGCGAGAAAGTGAGCTTGTGAAGGCAGGCACCACCGCCTGCTCCTCAGGCAGAAATTACTTCCATATCGTCGGCCCCCCTTCTTTCTCTTTTCTTCGTCGCTGTGGGTCCACCAGCTTCCACGCTTTGTGGGTCCATTACCTTCTAGTCCATGGTTTGCTCTCTTTGAATCCAGGTACTAATCTCCTTGCTTGGCTCTCAGGTCTGAAAAGTCCAATTTTCTGGGGATCACTAAGTGCCTTGCTCGCTTGCTCGACTCGTGTCGATCTCTTCCTTCCTTGCGTGCGTGCTTGCTTCCTTCTACTTCGTGGTCGAGCGAATAAGTCTTCCTGACTCATTCTGCGAGCACGCCAAGTTCCCTCTCCCGCGGAGGAAGGTACTCTGCGCATCTGCGTACAAACCGCTGCCAGAGAAAAGATGTCTGATACAGAAGAGCCCTATTGCAGATTGTCACAGGTCAAGCTCAGCTCGCTTTGCGCTGGGCTTACCCCTTCAATTCGGGCTAGTACATGATAGAGGACAAGACCGTGGAACAGCTGCTGCTGCTGCTGCACTCCTATACTTCGCCACTACTGTACAATGTATTCAGTCACCACGCCACCTCTACTGCTATTACACAATTCTTTCTTCTGAATCACCCTTCTGCTCTCACTCTGTCGTGCTACTGTACACCTCCCGACTGGCTGTCTAGACTTCCTCAGTCCTTCACAAGATTCGCTCCTTTCTCACTTTGGTGGTGACCTCAAATCTTCTCCGCTCATGGCTGTGTAAGTAAAAGCAGCCAAACCCCCGAGCTCTGCATACAATCTCACAATTTCTTCGGCTTAAATCAGTGATCGAGGTAGCAATGAATATACTATTCAACGAACTCTTTTAAGATATCGGAAAAATCGTATCTGGCCTGATCCGAGCGATCTCTGGTTGAATGCATGAGTCGGGCAGATCGTACCTACCTGCGTTGCATGCCCACCCATGTTCTTGAATCCAGCTGCAGTCACGGAAATCTGAGCACTGGAACACACTATAACAAGCTTCTAGAACTTGTGGTCACTGTAACAATGCATTACGTCTCCGCTTATATTCTTCTCGATAGAACCAAATACTCACGTCAGTTTGACCACATAAGACAACTTTGACTGCAATGTTGAAACTCCATTGAAGAGTATTTGAACACGCCGATAAGAGCTTGATGTTCTTGTCAACTCAAGCCTTGTTAAGAAGAAGCGGAGTTAGCGACGTAATGGTTTCGCTCAAGTGACTTGACACCATAAGCTATGACGCTAATTTGTGTGGCTCTCTGGCTGTCGGGAGTCCACTTACCCCTCCACATAAAACCCGTGTCTTCAAAAAGACCACTTAACACAGCACGCCACTCTGTAAGTACTTTGTCTCGTGAACTTTGTGGGGGTATTCTTAAATTACTAAAAACTTGAGGTCAGCACGAAAGACATCGCACATCTGAAGCAGCAGGTGGATTTTTCGAATCAAGGTTGTCAAAGTTTGTCATTTCGTTGGAGGTATACATGAAGGTCTTTTGGGGGACACCATGATGAGCTCTCGCGTACCGCCTTACTTCTGTACTTCACCATATGGCGTGTTCAGTGGAGCACTTGCACCTCATGTGCTTGAGTGCCCTCTTTATACCAGTTCAACTAAAAACTTGGCTATAAAGGTTACTGTAATGCTTTCACTGTCTAATGTGTCATAAATTCAAAGTTTCTGTGAGTTTTCTCCTTGCCAAGAAAACTACGTTAGCCAGTTGCATTTAGCTCCATGTAGAGGCCAAGTTATCTGCATCTAGCACCGGACGCAAGCATGCTATGCCCTGTTCAATCAGCGTACCCGTAACTGTGTGATTAAAATGCGCGAGTGTACAACAGTTTTAAGCAAATCCGGCTACTCTCACCTTAAGCGCCAGAAAACAAACTCAGTGTTTGTCTTCTTTTCAAACTGCTCCAACCAACCACCAGATCCTCCAGCAACGAAATATCGGTGATTACAGTACTACAAATTTGGGGGATAGAGGCAAAGCAATCATGCTTTCTTCTTGTTTGTACGCTGCGTGCAATCTATCTTGATTGCAGATATAAGGCTAGGTAGTCAATCCATTCCAGTTTCTCCTCCGCATATGAGGAAGATTTCAGACGACCGCGGTTGGCACAAGTATGCTGACTCGATGTTAACACTCTCTTCTCCAGGTCCTGAACACCAAAAAAACAAATTGTTTTCGTCTTCTCTCTTCACTGGCTCAACCCACAACGAGATCCACAAAAACGCCAATAAAATCCTCTTGATGGAAAAGGGAGTCAATCATGACTCTTGTTTGTATGCTGTGCGTGCTTATGTTTGCACATCTAGCATTCCATTCCATTTTATTCCTTCGCATGATTTCATTTTGATCCTAGTGGTCTCATTCTCATGATGAGATCGTGATAAGGATAATATCATCGACATTTGGATAGGACTTTTGAGTCAATCATAGGTCGACATGATATATTGTTAGACCAGCAAGTCTTGTGAGAATTTTCTTTTTGACTTGTCACATGATGTCACAAGCTTTAGACATGAGTGTTTCTACTTTTATAAGGCTGCGAATATGAGTTCAATGTATTTACATGAACCTGCAGATTGTCAAATTTTTCTAGAAGAAATTAGATACTTCAATCATCCTTTACTCTCGAGCTTATTTATATCAATCATCTTGTTGGGGGCCCATTCATCAGTAGCCCATGATGTTTAGGGTTGAGAAAGGGTGAGAATTTGATCAATCCGAAGGCCTGGTTTGAGCTGCTCTATGGAACAGAGAAAAGTTGGATTAAACTTTAATGAGTGCTGATCCCTGTTGTTAGAGATTCTCGAAGTTTGCAGTTCTAGTAACCTGGACATGTGATAGATGGACTCCTGTTCTGACAAGAGATCCCAAATTCATGGCACTATCAGATGAAAGTCATTACTTTAGGCAGGAGGGAACCTTTTTATGTTTTGGAACATAATGAAACCTTGTCCTGATGCCATATGGGGGTGGCTAAAAGGTGGGCTCCAAATGGAACACACAAGTTTGACATGCACATTGTGTGTCTTAAGCATGACAGAAAAGGGCGTTGTAGAATCTGCGATCATGTAGCTACTACTGTCTTTAGTACCTGGAGTTGCATGGATAAGTTGGGGCATCAAATGGGGGTCTCGCTTGAGCTGACTGGGGTGGCTCTTTCCATGTACGATCATCGCTCGATGGAAAGTTGGAGCCCGAATTTACTGTTCTGATCATAGCTCATGTGTACACCTTGTTGTAAAGTTGCAATGCAGAGCTCCAGAGTCACTGTTTGAGAAATCAAATCTTGCAGGGCCAAGATTTCAACATGCTTCCCAAAAAAAAGTGAGATTCTTCGTCATTGGCTACTGCTACCCACCTAATTTGATATGTTCTTGTCCGTGCCATATTTGTAAGTCAAACCATATATTCTTCTTATAGAGCTGCCTTGGATCTCTCCACAAGCCTCCAATACCAATACAGCCGGCCTGTGGAGAAAGTCTCCGAAAGAAAATACTAACCACATTTTATCCTCCATTGCCAGTATACATGGTAGCAGTTGATGTGCAGCACATAAACTGCTGGAGTGCTTTCTTCATCTTTTCACTCTGATCTCGTGGTCCTTTTCTCCCAGTAATTCGGCTATTCGTTGGCACATCTGACGGTGGAGAATTTGCAAATAGTCCAGGCTTTTGCATGGCCCAAGTTTCCTGCTGCCATGTTCAGGGTGGAAGAGCCTACTATGACCATGGTGGGTTTGCAGTTTACATCATAAACCTTCGCTTTTGGAAGCTATCCGAAACCAGAACCTGGATGTCTTGGTTTCTCGGTCCAAGTTTCCCACTTGCAGTTCTGTCGTAGATATGAGAGTATTGTTGATCAACCTGACATTTGGACTGAACACTAGAAGGAGAAGCGATATCCTGAACATCCAGCCCCTCCTGCTGCAATTCATTTCTAATCCGTGATGATGATGTCTTTTCAGAGGGAACATTACAATTCCCTAACAACTAGGTTTAACCTTTTTTTCCCGGGGAAAACTCACCCAGAGTTCACCCACCCAAAATTCGCAACTTTGTTATCCCTTCAAAGTTTGTTCCTTTTGCAGAAGATTGAATACTTCTAAATCATCTGCAGCTCTACTGTGGAGTCCTGACATGGTTGAATATGTCATATATGCTCTCTTCAGTACACCCAGTTCTCTGTCCATGTGTGGACTTCTGCAAACATACAAACATACTTAGCGCATGTTTGGGTATTTATTTGATTTTGTTTCATTATATGAAACCTACAAGGGTTGAGTGTCTTCTAAAGCTCTACACCTGACATGGAAGAACATGTCAAATATGCTTTCTCGCTACCCTAGCCAGTGTAGCCACGACAAAAAAATACATTTGTGGTGGGGACGAATGAATCACTCCGCATGACATTCACCGGGGTAGGCAGCATAGCCTCCGCAAGATTGAATTTGTGGTGGGGACTATCGAATTACCAGCAGCAGGAAATTTACCAGGTGGTTATGCATGTTCAACCGGTGGCATCATTGTCTAAAGGTGAAAGGACCCATCGCTATTAGTGATAACATTCTGGAAAAATGTGGATGAAGGATGCTGCCATCAATCAGCCTTTCCTCCTGCTATAGAACATCTATAAAATAAGAAACAAGGCCAAGTACAAAGATTTTGATACATTCAAGGTACCACACCTTACACACATACCTACCTCCTTCGTACAAGACGAGAGTGATTATCCATCCAATAGCAATCTGAGCAAAGTGATGAAAGGATCTACGCACGTAGAAGGTGTAATTCTATAGTTTATAAGTATCATGATCCAGCCAGTTCTGCCCTCTGGTATCAACGACGAGTGAACGGACCCACATAGTCAACAAACCTAAAGAGATTTCAATGCACCTGCGTGCTCTATGGGTCCCTGAAAGTCTCAGTCCCCACATAAGCATGAGGCTGATAAGCATCGGCCCTTTTGTTTTGATCACTGGCTATTAGTACGAGAAGGTTAAAAATTACTCTTAGTGATTCTATCTCCCTCCCGTCAGAAGCATCGGAGCGATAACAAATTGAAACTGGTGCACCCCAGAGCCAACACTTGAAACTCTCGAGTTTCGTCTAAACATTCCACCTGCTCGTGCTCTTCTTTATTTTCAACAAGATATGCAGATAACCAAAACAATAAAAAATGGAGGAGTTATAATCCCCTTATTTTTGTAGTTCTGAAACGACACCTAAAAGTGCCAATTATTGGTCCTTGGGCCTAGTGACACCTCAAAAAGAACCGAGGAAAGCAATCTCCTTATGATTGGTGTGATTGCATAGTGAAGAGGATATTTTAAGTGATAAGTGTCACTGCAGGCTCGGAATAAAAACTTCATCCACACCGCCCTGCTAGATATGAGACATCCGATAGCCAATCCAGTTACGAAGTACACCAACTTGGTGTCCTTGGGAATTTGGAAGCACCCACCTTTACTGCTGTATCCTCCATGGCAATAGATGGAAAAGAACATCTATTATGAACGCAAGCCATCACCGTCCCACGTAATGCGTTCATAAATACAACCACGACCCCTATGGTGTTTTCTGCACTTCTTTTCTACTCATGGTACGATCTTTTACTCACCTTTCGCAAAGAATGTTATACAGTAAGTTACGATTCGATAATGATCTTCTTTTGTACCGAGTGTTGGTCTATGTTCATCCATCATCCATAACGAAAAGAAAGCGACCAACATTACTCGATTGACTTTTTAGTACTGCTGACAGGATCGGCTGGATGGCATGATTGCTACAAGAGAATTTCAGATTGTCTTCAACTTCGAAGATTCCACGAAATTGGTTTGGGATTGAATGTTGGCTGAACCTTGTCATGGAAATAGAGACTGTTTTGACAGCTAAAATTCAAACAGTGTTCCAAGTAAGATCGCAAGTCAACAAAAAAGCTCATGACTAAAAGTAGTTGAAATATCCGGATCTCAATTTCTTACGACATTTATCACAAGGAAGAAAGTTCGTTCCTGAAGTCGGGAGTGTGGAGCCTACGCAATGTGAAGTGAAGTGGGATTGCATTGAAGAAAGAATTCGTTTCTTTCAGTCCTTACAAAAGAAGACTCCCATCTTTCGTGATTATGTGTTACCGAGGTTCAGACTTCTCTAGGTGCTATACAATCGAGGGATTGGGCTTTGTCAGGGCGAACATACAACAGGTAGATCTCCTCAAGTACAGGGTGTGGTACAAAAGAGATATGGCATGGCATGAAATTAATTTGAACTTGTCCTTATCTCTTGAAGCGAGAAGAAGAATATGGTACACTGACAGTACACCGCTGACATGAATTTGTACACTTGAAACCAAGGGGACAAGACCATGACTTTGAGAGCGCAAGGTAGCACCGATGCCCGTAAATACCATGCATTGGGTGGTTCACGTCTTCCACACAAGGGGTACTTTTGTACACGGAATCCAACTCCACTAGCACCAGCTCTACACGTAAGGGGATTGACGAACAAGAGCAGATCGCTCGTTGTGGACCAAAGTGATCCCATGTTTCTTGTACACCCTCTCTGCTCAGGAGATCTCTGTATACATCTTGATCAGTGAACGTCATCCATGTTAGTGAAATCCTCCAAGTTTTCAAGCACCTGTGAAGAGATGTGTAGAAGTTGAAAGTGGTCTACTTGCTGAAAAGAAGTCTGACGTTTTGATTGTTCTGTGGCTCTTTGCCTCCGATGTGCTTCAAGAACATTGGACCTGATATGAGTACGAAGAATTATGGACTAAGATTGATAGTACAAGCGATGATGCGCTGCGTGACAGTCATTTGAATTCAACATTCAATAGGCATCAAGTTATTTTCTGTATCCTTTCTGGGGTGCGATAGATTCTGAATCGGAGATACGCTTGATATCAACATCTACGAGTGAACACAAACATCTACCACTAACAAGTATGTGAGGTTGCCATCAGTCATTCGTTCTTTACCTCTTCGTAATCTTTTTCAGCTTCTGAAAATAGATTGGTCCCAAAAGTATAACCTCTAAATAAAGTTCTCAAATTATATGATGTCTAGTGTTAATCCTGTTATTGGAACTTCCCAGGTTCACACTTTTATATCAAAACATAGCGGACACCTGAAATGCTCCAGCTCTTTCCACTAGCGATGTTCATACTTAGGACTATTGAAATTTTGCAATTTCTCAAGTGTTTGGCACTGATTGCACACCTACCTGTATGGCGTGGAGCAGCAGCTTTCGAGCCTTCGAATAGAAGGTTCTTTGCAGATTTGCTTATAGTTCTGGCCCTTTGATCCTCTGGCTACACTTTAGGTGGCAATATCCTCGTGAACAGAAGCACCCAGTGCATTTTATATACGGGTCACTTTTACAGGCAGCATACCCGTGATCAAGTGATCTTATGGGTCAATATTGTCCTCCTGCAGCAGCAGCAGCTTCTGAGGACGAAGTACTCTTGAAGACATCATCTCATCATCAGGTGTTTCATGACTCTGTGCATAATCGCAAAAGAACTAGCGCTACATAGTTTTGAAAGTGAAGTTGGCCCAAGTCTGAAGGTGCATGAGCACCTAGTCTGCCGTAGCTTCTGAAGCTACGAGTGAAGTCAACATCCAGTGAGCAGATACTTCTCACACTGTCGGCACCTACTAGTTTCCTGGCTCTACGGAGGAATGTGATTGTGAGTAGGGTGTACTCTTAAAAGCCACATTTCATCTGAAGACATTTAAGGCTGTCATGCCGAAATCATGAGTTCACCTTAGAGTGTTGTACCAGTGTCAAGGGGACCTTCAGAGGGACTGGGCCCTTCTTTCCAGATTGTAGATGGTGGCCTTCTGCCAACTCCTATGGTTAGATTCTTCCTAGTTGTGTATCTTTACATACTTGAGTACTCTTGAAAGTCGCCTCACCTGTACCTTTGGTCCCTTGTGTGAGAGAAATTTTGTGAGTTATCTTCAATTAGGTACTCCTCGGTAGCTGAACTTTTCCCAAAATTGCTGATCTTACGAGTAATGTAAAAACTAACATCACGTGATGAAATGTTTCAGTTTGTTACATGCAATGATTCTCTCGCTCTGCTAGCTTCAGCTGCTGAATCTGCTGCAGGAAAAATCTTCATGAACGCCTCCAAAGTCTTCAGCATAAGCTGCTCGTTTAGCCGGAGCATTGATCGGAATTCCTGTGACATAGATTCCTGTTCCTGTTTTGCAATATGGCGGCAACTGAGTTACTCAGTGGTGTTCAGCGTATATGTAATTGTTCGGTACACACGCACTCGAGAAATTTTCAGTTTAACACCGACCAGGTCCCTTTCACCCCTTGATCCTTCATACATTTCTGGAGCTTATCATGGTTCTTACTACATGTACTCATTGGTACTTCCGGCCAGATGCAGTCGCTCACCTGCTCGTTGGTTGCTGCTGGCAATCTTTTCCACTTGACAACTGTTACTCGTGTAGTAGCATCGAAGCACAACATACGTTGTTGCATCTAGTCAACTGTAAAAGGATACGTTAGAACCCAGCCTTCATCATCATACTTTGTGTAAAGGACCTCCTCAACCAACGTCCAGATCAGATCTGGCTTTACTATTAGAGATCAGGACAATGTCGATGGCAGCGCCTCTTGTCATTCAAAACTTGCCTTATGATCCTCTGTCTTCGTGTCATGAAGATAACTAACCGGAAGTCTATTAGAAGTGTTGCAGCTTAATCAAAACTAAGAGCAAGTCTATAAGACATCGCCTGCATCCACGATGACTTCCTGCTTGCATGAAATTCGCTGTCTTCTTAATGGGTTGTAGTTTAGGAGACAAAGCCTTCATTCGTTCTGTGATCCTTCAGTGTCTGCATGCGAAGTGCAGCAGCAGGTAACTAGCAAATGTGAGGCTTTCCCGAGGTCATTGTGCAATTTAAGTGTCCTCTTCTGGCTGCATGTGACTCTGTAGCTAACCAGCAAAGCTGAGGTAGACCTGAAGACATATTCTGCAATCAGTGATTCTCTCAGTTGTATAGTACGTAATTAAGAAGTGAGATTCCTGGAAACCTTACCACAATGCTGTTGCGAAATTTCTTTAAGCCCGCTCAGACGTCCCTCAAATCTTCCAGGTAGTCTTGGAGCAACATTACCGACACGTTTCAGATTATCGACAGACACCAATCGTGACTGGTTTTAGTGTATTGACTCTCATCAAACAACTTGTCATCATGGTGTAAGAGATGGAAGACTTGGCCATCATTTAACTAGCTTCCTGGAGTAATGTACTCTCCTTGTAGGTTTTATATCCTATGACACAAACTTGACTCAGGATTCTCGATCAGGTTTAAAGCAGTCTTAAGCAGTCTTAAGCAGACACCCTGATCTCTCAATTCACCGAGAATGCTATGCAAATATCATGTTGTAAGAGGCATTATGTGCCATATGATTACCTTGCAGCCTCAGGTACTTCTATACTACCAACAATGCACCACAGATTTTCTGAATGAACCAGACAGCATCTACTGCTGTAATTAGTACTAATTAACAGTGTGTATGTACAGTTGTTGCAGGCGTAATATACTTCAAGATAACCCGAATGATTCTGTTGTGATTGTACCTGTACTTCTCAATTACTTCCATTCTCTGATTTAGGATATCTCTGGCCTTCAAAGTAGAACATTCATGATAAGCTACTAAGGTGGTTGTTCCAGTGAGCAGGCCTGCTCTGCGTGAGATCTCTCGCATGCTTGTCATGATCCGTTCGTTTCTCGTGAAAACAACCATTTAGCTGGTTCTTAAGTAATCTGGATAAAGTGACGGTGTTAACCTCGTATTCAGGTTTAAAAAAATGAGTCGTCAGAGGTTGGTCGAATTTTGAAACAATCTGCAAGGTAAGAAGCCAGCGATGTTGATTCTTTAGCCCCTCAAAGTACTGTACGTCTCACGAGGGTATATTAAGTACTAAAGCCGACATTCCGTGATAGGGCACGGGACGTGTACAGGATTGACATTGAAGTCCTTTTTGTTTCTCGGCACTGATCAGGACTTTCTGAATTGATAGTACTCTTGAGGCAACTGCATGGATGTACTGCAGCGGCTCCTTTTGCGTTCAATGCTGAACACCCACTATGCATCTTAAGATATGCATAAAAGCAGCACACGGTGACTTTGCTGGATCCGTCCCCAGATCCATAACCTGATTTGAAAGGACTACGAGAAAAGTAGTTGCAACTGAGTGGACTGAAAAAGCAGTTGCACTTCAGTCTCTGTAACTAGTTGCATTCTATACGTCTTCCTCAACTACTCTGCCAACTATAGCCGGTACTCTTTGTGAAGGTAAACCTCGGGGATGTAGTATCCTAAACACATCAACCACGTCATGCAGTTCAGGACAAGGAGCGGGCATAGCACGAACAATGTTTGCTGCTAGAGCACGACACTTCGGGCATTTTCTTCATCTCTACCACTCTTACTGGTGCGTACTTGACAACCTCTGGGTCCATCTTGCACCACGTACTAGTTTCTCCTGCTTAGACAAACAACACTGACTGAATATACCTATGAACAAACATAGATGCTTGATTGACAGTGTTCTGCCGACACTGGAGATTCTAGTCTTCGTCTCGATCACTAATTGCCAAGGCCGTAGATGTGTGAGACGTCGTATCCTAGAACCCGAAGAACTTAGATTCTGTTAACAGCCCACAATGTTGTCCAGCGATGATAAACGACCTACATACATATGCGCAAACCTCTGGAGTCTCCAGTCAAATGTCCACAATTTCTAACGAGTGAAGATCGGCAGGAACACTGAAAGCACTAGCTCCACAATAGAGTTTCTCTTGATTGAGTGTACAGAGACGCTGCTTCCCTTGCACGTCCTTCTCTATCCGAACAATTTTCATGATAAAGGATAAAAAAAAGTCGCTTCAGATAGGAACTACGCAGGGAGGGCACTCTAAATGATTCTGGACCAAGGAGTTAGGAGACAAAGAAACTGCCTTTGTCCAATCTCCAGTCTTGAAACGGTGAAAGCAAGAGTTGACCCAGTGTGGAACACTTCAACAGTGTGTACCACGTTCCCCTCGAAATCAAAAAATACTTTGAGCCACTCCAGCCGTCAACTTGTACACAGCAGGCTCAGTACTTCGTTGAAGGCTAAACTTTCTGAACCGAGCTTCAATCCTCAGATTTGCATTTCAAAGTTCATGCCTGCAACCCATGTTTCATATAAGAAGGTTCTTAAAGCACAATGTGAAAGATCGTATACTGAGGGAAATGGACCACGAAGACTAGGTACAATCATATCCACGATGCCCGCATCATAGAACAAGGTGATAGTTCAGTAGGATAACACATCGACCTGTCTAGCCTGGCCAATATGTCACACCATACATCTGGATTAGCCGCAACTTGTATCCAAGAAAAAACATGAGCCAAATCTTGCAAATCTTGCAAAGCTTCACCACCGAAGTAATCAACATAGTGAAAAAGCCGAAATGTTCACAACAGAACCAGACATAGCACCCACCAGGATGAAAAAAAAGTAATGGCAGCATAAATTCCAAATTTGCCCCCGACTTTTGGAACAGGTTCCAAGAAGTATCATACTTTTACCCCAAAACTACCTATAGCAACGGCTTTATTCACAATAATTTCCATGATATCCCAAAAGGAAAAAAAAACCTATCATGACCCTACTTCTCACGAGTTCTGATGCAATCAATAGATCAAAACCGACCTATCTCTTTACGCATATGAACCCTCCAGCCTTCACCATGGTCCATATCTTGCTAAAGTCCCCACATTTGCTGAAAAAGAAAACTTCCGAGATTCTGATAAGCCGCCACAATTCCAGCTGAATGTAGTTTCGTAAACAACTCACAGGAATTTAGCGTGTATGGGACTCAACACGAGTCAAGGGACTGCACTCCAGCAATCAGCGGTGTAGGGAGTCTTCCTTTCTTGCTAATGCATCTGTGATAACGTCAGTAGCCCAGTCCTTCACATCCTCCTGAGACAACAAAGAAACTACAATTGTTACTGTCGTTAATGTAGGTTACATAGATTAGGAAGCACGCCATCAACGTTATAGTTGAGCGCCTTAGTTAGTTATCACAGAGCCCAAAGATCAGAGACGTGAAGGATATAAGGATTACATGTGTTAAGAATAAACGAGTAAGTGCAGCTACTAGAAAGCAGGGATATCAGACTAGCTGCTATGTGAGGCAGAAGGAAATCTTAATCCTGAACGTGTTGAAAAAAGCTGTGAAGTACGAATAACTACATGCACTACTTGCAGCTACCAATCTGGGTGATTAAGCTAGGCTCACGTCATGTCTATCTTACATTCACTGTCAAGAAGAAAAGTCTATGCAAACTGTGTAGGAAATAAAAGTTCCTGGACCGAGGACTGAGGTCGAGGACCTCTAGTCCTTCGCCATTAATAAACAACTCAAGCTAGTAACAGTTGCACAGAACTGGTTGACAAAGCAGCTGAGCTTTATAATACCTGAATTCATCACATCAATGAGTATGGGACTCCACTGATCAAACTTTAGCACATACCATGCTTAGGGGATCTCCCGTTCGTATACGCGCATTATCACGAGCAATCCTGGATTCAAAGGGTGTCCGTGGTGGCAGTTGTTGAAGATGATCCCATAGCTCTCTTGACACAATCTTTGGCTGATTGGCCTGGAGCTCAACCATCTCTCTGGCTTTGCGCTCCACGCGCTCTTCCTCTTGTGATTCGTCGTACTAAAATATCCATAACAAAAATTTCACATCAGCTAACTGACAATGGCAAGTGTGTCGGTAATATCATCTTCATAGTAGCTAAGCGCATGAATCTTCCATATCCAGACCACATAAATTTCAGGTAAGCAACTGCGGCCTTTTACGGTAGTCTTATATACAGTCAGCACAGTACCCGTATAAGATTTGAGAATGCGAACAGTGCAGCATATTCAGGGAAGACAAAGTTGTCGAATGCACTTTAGTAAACTGCTGAAAGAAGGGCAGGTGCACGTGATAATTTTAAACATTCCCTTCCCTTAATTAGAATTAGTAAAGGTAGAGGGACTATATTCAAAGTTGTCCAGCTCCAGTTGAGATGTCCCGAGAGCTTCGAAATACAGTTCGTAACTTTCCAGCGTTGGTTCCAAAACTCTCATCACATATCTTAGCAGCTGTACCCCGACTGCAACCTTCACTTTGGAAACTAAGAAGCATATAGTTTACCTGTCGAGCCTTGAACTTGATTACAGATCAAGTTTAAGATCAATCGAAGCATCGAGGCACAAGTACGTCAAAACAGATACTTCGTCACTTTGTACAAATGAAACTGTATAAATCAGTAGCCTGAAGACCACAGACCCCACGTTCAGGCTTACCAGTGCTAGAATGAGATGATCGAGTAATGAGAGAAGACCGAATAGACAGTAGAAGGAAAACGATAGTGCACTACTTCGGAGTGAACTGGTCTCTCTTGTACTAGGATTTGTAACCATAGTTTGATATTCCAAGTATCAACCGAGAAACACTTGACTGACTAACTCATCCACCTAACAGATACAATGGCCCCGTAGGTATGACTCAAAAGTGCAGCTAATTTCCACTTTGGTTCGAGGCAGGTGGAGTCCGTATACGGCTAGGCCTCCACAAGCAGAGCGATATCATGAAGCAGTTGTGTTCTCATGTTAACAAATGAGCTGCATTCCATCAGAAAATGCAACGGATTTTTCTTCTCCTCGCCACACAATGTGCAAGTTGCGGGATAGTTCTCCACTTTGCTCGCCTTGTGATTGA
This sequence comes from Marchantia paleacea, assembly GCA_014180765.2. Classification (NCBI taxonomy): domain Eukaryota; kingdom Viridiplantae; phylum Streptophyta; class Marchantiopsida; order Marchantiales; family Marchantiaceae; genus Marchantia; species Marchantia paleacea. Next base: position 2,184,347 of record MUAA02000035.1, on the reverse strand, counting down.
GAGGGATGACTCCCGTTCAGAAGCTGAAGTTTAGGAGGTTAATATGTAGCACACACGGTGATCGACATCATCAAATCATTAACGTTGTACGACATGTTAGATTCGACGTCCACTGTAAGCACCACGTGTACACATAACAACATGATGTAAGCACAGCTACATGCTTACATGTTGTGCTGTACAATATAACTGTCTTCTCCCCTTGAGTTTGGCAATATCGGTACGAGATTCAAGAGAGGTCACTCCGAATACTGATGATACTCCTGCTCCAGCCGTTCGCTTGGGTCCCGATATCACTGAACGAAAGGCCTTCAGCTGTACTGCTTCCAGCCTGGCTATTGGAATGGTATTTATACTCTGCTACTGTAGTGCGAGTCGTCTGATGGATAAATAAACGATTTGTTCCAGTGGTTATATCCCAACACCGTAGGAACTAGATAATCTCATGAAAATGCTTGTGCCTGTTCTCAGCTACTTTTTGCATGTGGAGTTCCCACAGACCGTGTTCTGAGAACTCATTCCCATGTAAGTAGAGGACGAAACACGAGGAATATCTTGGTGGCACCAAGTCCACCGTTAATAATGATCCTCATATTGACCATTACTGCACACATGCCTCCAAGACCCCAGAAGTCACACCAAATTTTGTAAGTCAATTTTTGCAGCATGTCCCCAGTTTCTTCCAGTCCACAGAAGTCATTGGAAAATATTAATGCGGGTATAGTAGTCTCTCCCAAACGAATTCCCAGACCGATATCCTCTCCTGTTTCCAGTAACCACTCCCTGCAATATAAAAGGATTTGCTTCGTTGGCAAGACTGTACTCTTGCTGTTGTGATATGACTGTTGAACCACGTGTACAAGTCAAAGTTAAATACGAAAGGTCCAACAGACGGCAAAAAGGTTGTATACTGGGCTATATCTTCGAGATTAAATGGTCCATACATTCGAGCAGATTATATGGAGACTCCGTTGCGTACCATCATTGTTAGCTTGGAAATAATCGCTACAGCAACCATGCCCACTCCGACCTTCAGGGTTGGCGTGTCATAGAACTCCTTCGACTCCGGAATCTCAACTGACAAGTTCTTTGGAACACGAGACTGTGTCCTTGCGCTAGGTCTCCTTTGCGACTGCAGAAAAGCTGCCCACTGAGACCCCACTTTTTGTCCACGACGTAATCGGCTCGCCATGAGCCACACCAACAGCAGAAGTAGGCATTCAAAGTAAAAAAGTTCTCCGATCAGAGCAGCAACTCTTTAATCTCCCTAGGCCCCGTAGAAACTATGGACACGAATCTGATAAACCCATTCCACTAATAAGTGCAAGGTTAAAAGATCATATAGACATAAAAAAGTTACAGCTCAAATAAAAAAGAAAGGTAAAACATGTAAAGACCAGTGAAAATACTGTATGAAGGCTTTGAATAGGTATGATAAATTCATTCAGACATCTCGCGCGGAAGACTAATTCATAATCTGTTGGAGGTCAAATGATTATCACTGCGTGCGTCGTGTGCATTTTTATCTTCTGCTACTCTTTTGGCCAGATGTGCTGAGGGATTAACCAAGTAACGAGAAAAGATGTGAGAAATTCCTAAGGAGACGACACGCTCGTGAGCACCAAACGAGAACAAAACATGCAACGAGCTATCTGAACATACGCCACTGAGAACAGAACATGAAGATGCTAATACAGGCGTCAACAAAGACAGAGTGCCTAATAAACGATATAGACATTATCTCGAAAGGTATGTGCAACTCCACGGCTTACAGAAATGTGCATAATTCTTCTCATACGAAAATCTTGCCGGAGCACCAATCCAACAACATCACATCTGTAAAAACCACTAATTTACGCTTGAATCTTAAATCTCTTCTAAACTACGGATGGAAATTCGCAGAAGCACTCACTTCCTAACCCACAAGAAAAACTCAGCCACCTTCAAAACTCACCTCCAGCAGCTCAATGATCGCCATGGGTAACGCAAGCTCGCTGAATTCCACGTGCGCACTGCAAAGACTAACCTTCACATAGAAACTCAAATTTTACTGTCAGGGAAGAAACACTTGATGAAGGGCATGGATTTGGTATGAACCCTCTGCGATTGTGTTATTCGCCAGAGGCCCATAAACCATGAGGAGGTTCTGGCCAACTGTTACACAGCAAAGGGAGGACGGCGAAACCTCCTACTACAGTCTTGAGGGGTAACAGGGCAGATGCTAAATCTGCACTGATATTTTCTGTTATTCTATCACTTCACCGTGGTCAGAAGATAGGACCGGGGAGACCTACCACGCAAAGTAACTTGAGAGTAATCATCCTTGCAGGAAACTGCGGGCTTCCTTATATATACGGTTATATATATATATATATAAAATTTGAAATACTCAGTTGTAATCGGTGGAGTTACGTATAGAGAAATACAAGTCTCATAATAAGAATGATCTCCATTGATATGATCTTTTCTATTTTAACTCAGAACTAATGCATTTGAAGATAGAATTTTATTCAAATTTTTATTATTTAATCTTACATTACACATTCTGTCCTATTTGACACTTTAGTTTACTAAAGTTACTAAGGTTTTTATATTAACGAAGAAGCAGTTGGAGAGTAAAAAATCGTAATTAAAATTCGTACATTAGGGTGAAAACCTTGGAGCACTTTGGGGAGGAAGTATGAGGTTATGACCTCGTAATTTGATCGAAACAAAGTTAGATTTCAGTTAGGGAAATATCGATGGGGATTTGAAAAAAGTTGTGGGAGGAAATAATTTGGCTTAGAGCTTGCTTGGGATTAAATTGTGCCAGCCATATGATTTGAATGTACTACCACATAAGATTGTTCACCCTATAAAAAAGATTATGTAAGAAGAGAAAGTTTGTTTTCTTTCAAAAAGCATCGGAGGGTCAAATTACATAAGGGATTGGAGTTTGATATGAGTTGTTGTATTATGTATCTAAGTACCCACTTACGATCAATAGGTTACATGATGATTTTTATCCCTAATCTTCTTAAGTAAACGGGTTGTTGACGTAGCTCAATTTAACGTTTATTTTTCTTGATCATTTAAAAAAAATTCTTTCATGTCCTCCGCATTTGCTAGCTCTTATGTCAACTTGTAATTTTGACACTTTTTCCATCCCTTATTTCATTCATTTGTGTTTTGGGTGGTTGGCAACATCATCTCATACCTAAATGCTATTGGAAAAGATTATAAATCTCTTGGTGTATATTCTGCCAATGTTATTACTTTTGTTTCAACTTTGTTTTCATACATCTGGTCTTGTGATTCTCAATATTAACCTAGTTATCAATCATGCAGTTGATTATTACATGGTTGAGATGGATGTGGTATTATGTTGACTCAGGTTTTGTCTTACTTAGTATGATTAGATACCAAGTATAAGGTGTGAACCATGTCAAGGAAAACTTGGTAGCTAGTGAATTTGGTTAGAAAGTATATTGGTTTTGACATACTTCAAGTTTGAATTCAAATGGTGGGACTTTTAATTTGATTTCATATGGTAGTAACTTGAAATTTGAATTCAAATGGCCAAAGGATATGATTGGTGGGAATGCATATTCTTGTGGAACATGAGATGAACTTAAGCTAGATTTGATGGCCATGATGCAACCTTAGGAGTATATAATTTTATAATTGAAAGTTGAGATATTCATTTTTTATTGTCAAACTTGGAGCTCAATTTTTAAAATTATGAGAGAAATATGGTCATAAGGTTAAACATAAGAGAGAAAGAACCATCAAAAGGTTCTTTAAGAGAGCTAGATGATATCTTGAATAATTGTGATGAAATGAAACTATTAAGCTTGAATAACATATAATGTGTAAATAAATTCAAACTTAAAATATATGCTCAAGAGAAGAATATAGCTTATGAAGAAGACCTTCTTGTAAATCCATCAAACTGAATAAAATATCACACATGAGGGTTTTGTTAGTGGATTAACCTCACCTTGAAATGATTTACGCAACAACATGAGTATCAAACCTTTATGTTTATGCTAGAGTCTTGAAATTCTAAATGGTATTCAAACTAAATCCTAGAAGTGTGTCAATTCTACATTGATATCTTTGGATTTTTTTTGATTTTTTTGTGCAACAATTTTTCATCATATTTTTTATTTTTATATTATTTCAATTTTTATTTTTATTTTACATTTATTAAAATTTGATATAGAGGTACATTTATTATTTGGTACTTCCTTGTTTTATATGTGGTCTCCATTTACTCATAGTTGATCTTCACCAATGGTATGATGATACATTCACTTGTTGATTTATGCTTATAACCTTATCTAAGGTTAGACATCATATCTAATATTACTTTGTGTATCATAAGAAAGCCTTGACTCTACGGAACAAGAAATTCATAGAGAGTGCTACACATAAGTTTGTCATGGTAGTGCTGATCAAATGTAGTATTTTGTAAGGTATATGAAAGTAATCAGCCTTCTCAACAATACCATTGTGAAGGATATTTTGTTGATGGAGATGACAAAATGATCTATTCACTTTAAGAATCTTTTAAAAATTTATATTTTCTAATAAAAATTTTTTCTTGCATTTGGATTTATGAAAGACAATTTTTCGAAGGAGACGACCTAGAGTGACTTGGGTAATTTGTGCTCTAATTTTGAACCATGATAGTATTATATTACTTTCTCTTATATTTTATGGTACATTTATCAATTCTACAATACTCATATTATTAAAGTCTAATTTGTCAGCATTGTAATGATAGATGTATCACTATTTCATAGTATTATGTTCTTATAAAGTAGTTTTTTAGCTCTGTCATCCATTTTTGAGATACTTATATCACTTCTTGACTAATTTTCTTTTTCAATTGAATAGATAAAGGATGTTCAAAGAAAATAGAATAGTCAAGATGAATGCAAAGAAAAAAAAAATGAAGTCTCATATTTGGTAACAATTTTTCTATACAACTTTCAAATTTATGTTTGGAGTGCATTTGATTGAAATAACGTTAAGATGAGAAACAAGTAGGTGAAAGGTTTCATAACGGTTTTGGAGTATTGATGGGAAGGTGAAAACTTCATGGGGATTTTTTAAAGGACTATTTGAATCTCTCAAGATTCCTTCCATAGATGAATAACATCTTGGAGATTATTAATATCCCTCTTAGAAAAGTTATCATCCACTTTTGTTGAGTAGTTTGCATTGTAAACATCATCTAAGATATGACACTTAGTTATTTTTCACACAACAAAATAATTGTCACGACTTATGTAGCGGCATCTCTAGTTAGGTAGCTGCGTGCTTGTAGAGACAAATATAATAATTAGAGCCGATTATACAGTTAGCGCCATTTGCATTGGAACTGCCGTGAGGGGGCAACAGCCAAGGGAGGAGACCTATAGCTCAAGGGGTAGAGTTCAAATTATGGCTCCTTGGGGTGCAGTTTTCAAAGTTGAACCTTTGAGAGTGTGGCTATGATGGAGAGTAGCTAGTGCAGGAACCTGGAGTCTTTGAAGCACAAAGTGGGTTTGGCTCAACTGTAATCTCTCTTTTATGCTATGATTATGAGCATAGTGTCTTTGTGGATGTTTTGAGAGTAGAAAAGATTACTTTGAAATCTCAAATTGATTATGTGATAAAAACTGTGAATTCTTGGAACATTGAAGGTGTTTTGGCAAGTTTTGATCGATGATAGTTTCGATCGGTTTATTGTAGAGTGTGCAAGATGTTGATGGAGTGAAGGTAGTTGTGGTGATATATAAGTAGAGTCAATTCAAAGTTGGGATGATCACTTTTGAATTTATGTATATCCTGTTTGAGCTTAAATCTGAATTGAGGATTTTGGAGGACGAAAGCGCTGATGAACATTGACGAAGTGGGTTGATGCTCATTGTTACCTTGGAGCTCTAAATTGAAATTGGCCAAAAAAGATTTCAGACTGAAGTGCTCGAAGTCCAAGATTTGATGTTTCAAAATGTTTGGACGAAAATATGAATGTTAGGCTATCAAATTATCATATACTGTCCATTTGATCTGAAATTTGGTGGGGGTGATAGCGGATGCAATGTATCATAAGTGGGGGTAAAGACTTCAGGCTCAAGGATGGTAGTGTCATAATTACAAAATTTTGATGTTTAGGGGTATGAAATTGGAGTTGAAGATTTTCAAAGTCGTGTAGAAGTTTCAAACGGTGTCCGTTTGCCAAAAAAAATTTTGCATTACATAAAGAATTGAAAAAAACAACGCTTTATATAGTTAGATTATGAGGATCATATTACTGATCAGGAGAGAAAAATGCTTCCAAAATTGAATTTTAGTGTTTTTAAATGTCATTCTAAGGCTATGTCAGTCCGGGTTGAGTTGCTTTGACCCCTTTGATGGATGTTTTTAAGATGAAGTATTGTTATTTATGTTTCTTGTGATTGATATACCTCCATCTTGGCTTCTTCTTTATGCACCATGTTTGTTTGTGTTGATGCTTTGATGTTTGGAGTATTAGTGCTCCTATGTGTTGTCGATTGTGAGGTTGGATTTGTGGATCAGTCACACTATCCATGTTTCCCCTTAATGAGATAGGACTTGCAGACCTATAGACAAGGTGAGTGCATGTGATGATGGCACGTTTTAGGTTGCCCTTGTGTTAGCACCTTGTGGTATCTCGGATACTTTCTATTACGATTTTTGGTTCCAATTGGAGATCTATTGTTGTACGGTTACTGAGATGATACATTGATGTCACAATGGAGTTTTATGGAGGTTTTGGAGAAGAGACTGCTTGGAAAAGTATTAGGTGCACCCGTAGCGGAGTGCGGTATCAACCTTGGCTTTTGAGATTTATAAAAGTCTCTGATTTGGTGTTGGAAAATGACAGGCTGAACTTGATGATATTTTGGCATGTGTACCCACACCGTTATAGTGGGACATGGACAATATCTATGGGGCCATCCAGGGTTCCTGACGATATTCAGAAATAGTTTATACCATTGAGTTGAATGATTTCATATAGGAGTTTGGCTCATGATGTGATTCACAATGGATGTGCAACTCTACGTTGTTAAGTCTTGGAAGGGATTATTCCAACATTTGAAGGATCCGCCGATGGATGATTATCATGAGTTTTGGCGGAAACACCATGAGGAGATTGAGTTTTGGAGACAATAATGATCTCCAAACTAAATCTTTTTTACTTTGGGTATAGTGTTTGGTGGTGTGAATTCATTCTCTATATCTCGTACTAATGATACAGTTGGAGCTAGTCGAGTTGGGAAGAGTTCAGAGGTCCAACCTTTAACCTGATTCTAGAGTTCTTTGCATGGTTGAGGAGATACTACCAAGAGGTGAGGATTAACAAGCTATGAGGCTTGCATGAGTTTGAATGGAAGATTGGGGAGAGACTTTGAGAGATATATACTCGAATGTGTCAGTTGATGAATGTTATCCATGAGATGACAGAGGCATAAGTTGTCTAATATTGCTATGGGATATTGGACAAGGAGTTGAGACGTAGAGTGAGAGATGCCACATTACTACATGCGATATTATCTATGTTGGCCATTGTGTTTTGTGTTGCTTAGTGTATTGAGCTCAAGATGCAAGAAGAGAGAGTGATGATTGCTAGGTTCAGCAAGAATTCACCAACTTTGTCAAATCCTTCACGTTACCAGTCTACAACACAAACTAGAGTGGTTATGGTAGACATGTGAGACAATCTCGTTCATCCAGACTTAGTGATGAAGGTGCCACATCGAGACCATTGTCATCCTTTTCAGATCAACAATTAGTTGTTGGGATGATGTGTTGGACATGTGGTGGATCTCATCATAAGAAGGATTGACTTCACATGGTAGGATGGATCCTGTTTGATTAAAATCATGTGGGCATTATCACAAAACATGGTCACATGATGGGTCGATGTTTTGATTTCCATCTAGAATTATGATCAACAAGAATTGCCATGACAGTCCTTGAAAGAGGACGAAAAATTCAAGATGGGAGGGGTGATGGTAGAGGACCACTTCCTAATCAAGTGTTAGCCCATGAGGCTAGTCATGAGATAAACATGATATCTTGACTAGAGTAGTTGGAGCATAAGAAATCAAGTATGGCTATAGCCCAACAAAGATCAGATCCTAGAGCTGCTGCCTCTACATCATGTGATGGAGATGTTGTGGAGTACATGTGCATAGTGACACAACCATATGCAATTGCTGTGACTCGTAGTGCAATACATACTATTGAGTCTAAAGGAATGTCCGTGGAGTTGGATCCATGAAGAGGGGAGGCTAATTGACAATATAGACTTCATGAGTCATTCACATTGTCTAAATCATTGAATACCTCATTCATGGCTCCTAGTTTATCTACTGGAGAAATGAGGATGCAAGCCAATATTGATGTACTTGGAGATGGAGCATGTAGGGTCCAGCCATCAACATCGTATGAGGTAGCATCCATTGCAATATTGGGGACGATAATTCTCTTGTTCAAACTCATGTTTTCTAAGTCAAGGATTTATTGTCTTTGGAGGTGTCATCATCCCATGTATTACGCTTTGCTTTCGCAAAGCGGATATGTTGTTTGCTTCAAGTTGTGATAGCATTATTAGTATTGATTCTAGGATCATGAAAACTACTACTGGAACTTGGCAAGTTGCTATTGCTTGAATAATGGAGTTACTAGCGAGGCCAACATATGAGCGTACCAAGATGTCACACTATGTGGTGATGTTGGATAACATGAATGGTGTTTTCAGCTTGGTTAGACCTTCAGGAAAGGTTTGTTGACCTCAACATGTGATGTTGGGTAAGGATGCACTGTTTGGTCTTGGTTTACAAAAGACTGATGTGAAGAAATGTCCATTTTAGATTTAGATATCTCTTGGAGATCTAGTGATGCCCCAACATCATACATCATCCGGATGGAATTGATTGTGCAATTGCAACCCGATCATATCACGGATAGCTCTACAATGCGAGCACGTGATGTAGTTACACTTGCGGAGTCCTATGATATATTGGTGGGTGAGGCAATGTTATACCGATGGGATTTAGCAATGATTATTGGGAGGAGACAACCTCTTATCGGCCAGGTTGGAAATCTAGTGAGGTTCAAATGAGTCGATTACCAGTTCGATTTATTACTGGTTCTAGCCCATTACCAAGTGGAGGTTTGACATATGTTATAACCTTCAATACTTGTGTTACTTGGCCTGGTGATTTGTTGGAGGGCAACATGGATGCACATGATAGTTCCTGTCAAGAGGTCATGACTATCATGCCAAGTCTTAGAGGAGTGTTATCATCCACGTCAGATGAATCACTATGTACTTCATGTATGCAATTACAATAAATGGCAGATGAAATGATATGTCAAGCTTGGAGTGAGTCTTTTGCTCCAGAGATGGAGGAGAGGAAGGAAGTTATTCCCACTTCCACTATGTTGTCATCTTTAGATACAACACTTATTGTTTGGCAGTATCTAGAGGAGGATATATGTGTGTTGGATCTAATTGGAGGGATCATCACAGGTTTGGTTGATGTTTTGCAAGCATAAGAGTACATTGATACTTGTATGTGGAGTGAGATGAGATTGCGAGGTGCATTTCATTACGCCATGATGCATAGTTGATGCGACGATATCGAGAACTTCTACCATTGTTAGCGATTCAAGGATATCAGCACGTCTTGCCATCAAATATTTTGTTATGGGGGTGCAAGACTTTGCTCGACATGACACCATACATTTGGTTTTTGCTGGATGGCCATGTCAAGGACACACTGGAGCTAGTTATGATCATGGGCTACATGATTCACGTTCTGACATATTTTGGAAGATGTTACGTGTGTTAGGATCTCTCCAATCATAGCAAACCTATTCATCAACATACATTTTGAAGAATGTTTCTTTGTTGAATAATTCACATGCACAAGTGATGATGAATGCACATTAGGTGCAGTCATGGATTGGATCAGCGATATTGCTAGATGTAGTAAAAGTAGGATCTTGTGCACATCGTCTACGTCTATGGTGGACAAACCTTCTTCCAATGGAGGTTTTATTACGAGCATATGACAGAGTGCAGAGACCCTCACATCTCATAGTGGAGAGTATTTTGGATGTGGGTAGACAGTCCTAAGAAGTGGTATATCCTTACACGTCATCCATGGTAGTGGTGAACTATAAGACCCATGGTTGTACATATAGGATGAAACCTGCCTCTCACTCAGGTTTACCTCCGATGGCTTTTTGGAAGCTCATCATGAATCTAAAAGGACTTGTTCCAACCCGATGACCATGACCATAATGCATACTTGTACATAAACTCTCAAAAGTCCAAACTCCATGATGCAAATTCTCACAAAGAGTAAGATATCACTCAAAAGGAAGAGATACTTTGATGATCAAAGTCTTTATTGAATCACTGTTCCAACCTGAACATGACTTCTCCAAGAATCAAGCTTCCCAAAACAAGATCTCTCTAAAACTAAGATCAGAAAACTAACTTCTACGAAAACTAACTTGAGACGTGTTTCTCAACTTCTCTATTTATATTACTTAGAATCTTACCCTAGTAACTATAAGTAACCACCATATAACCTTCTCTTACCAAGTTTAATTGAGGTAGAGATCACAAACCCAATATGCAATTGATCCACTTGGATCTTCTAGAAACCCAACTACCCTCCAATTGACTTTAGTGTACCAGGTCAATCTCGCCCCTAGATTTAAGGGTCTTCACCAAGTCCAACCAATGAAGACTAGTCCAAGTCAAGGAAAGTCAAGATACCCATGTGATGAAATCTGTTCCTTGATTCCTTCTAAACAACAAAATAGTTGTTCTCATCTACCACACGAGGATCTACTCTATATTTTCCTCCAACTTAACTATAACTAGCTAAATGTGGGTCCGAATTTTGAATACACAGAGAAACACTCATGCAATCAAGAGACGAGACAAGAAATACGTGGTTCACCTCACTGAGGCTACGTTCACGGAACACACAGAGTCACTTTACTAAATAACCCTAATTTGTGTTGCAGAGAGCTTCTACGAGCTCTCTTATATAGTAGTACTAGCCCTAGCCCTAGTTCAACTAAATATAGTCAAACTAACCAGAGTTACTCAAGACCTGAGTTAACTACCAACAATCTCCCCCTTGACTCATGTCTTGGGGTGTCTAACTCTTGTCACCATATACATACTCCGCGGGAAGTCCTAGAAGAAAACCTAAAGCATAGGTCCTCCTGTAAACAAGGATTAACTAGAACTAAGCCGTTGTCGTATTATGACGCGGCTACTATGAGAAGATGATGACATGTGTCACCTTCAGAGTTGTTGTCATGACGGCGATACTTTAGGTTAGGATAACAGATGGCATTGTAAGGCTGTAAAGAGCTAGGGAGATCTAGACACATCACCTTGCTGACTAAGGAGCTTATCTTATTGAAGTGGAGTCGATGTAGGACGTGGATAGGGGACAACATGATCCTCAAGATGTACCATTGTCGAGTTCATTTGTGATCAACATCCGGTGTTTTCATCGTGATCGCTTTTGGGTATACTTAGCTGGTTTCAAGTTTCCATTTTAACTCTTATTACTGACAAGTCATATTGTGTATAGGATGTCTAAGTAAAGTGTTTAGGATAGTTGTAAAGCTCTAAGTTTCAATGGAGCTAATTTGGCCACACTAGAGGTCAAAATAGCATTCTACATTCCCATTGGTCTAGGAGTTTTGATCAATGAGGGCACTAGGGTAACTTTTTGAGGTTTTTAGGGATTTTGGAGATCTTCCAAGGGGACATTTGAAAATCGGAGGATAACGTTGGAAAGCTGACTGGACAAGCTACAACGTGGATTCAAGAAAGAATGGATTTGAAGGATTTTTCACTCTAAAAAGATGATTCAAAGTTAGAGAGAGAAATTTAGACCTTTGAGTGTATTTGGAGTGTTTGTGAGAATCTTACGAAGGTTTTGGGAGATCTCAGTCAATTGAAATACAGTTTACAACTCAGGCTAGTGTTTTGATCCAAGTTTTGACTCGATTGGATGAGTTTTGAGTATGGAGTGATAGGTTGAAGTTTGTGTAAGCAGTCAGAGTTGCAGGATTGCACTGACTATCACAAACTTAGTACATCGATCATATCTTTTGATACCAGAAAGTTCTGTCAATAAAACTTTTCTGAAATGAAGTTCGGATGATGATTAACCTTTTCATGAAATTTTAGAGCAATCAGAGTGGTGAATTGGGATTTGTGATGGGTTATGTACACAGGGGTATGCATATCACCTTGTGATATAGTGGGTAAATCAACAATTGTGTTGAGAGATCTAGAGAAGCAAAACATATGAAAGTTTTTTGAGTGATTGAAAGGGTTGTGGAGTAATTTTCTGTAAAGTTTAAGCGAGAGTTATTGGTTCAATCATCGGATATCATAGTTTTTTCCCGCTAAAGTTTTACCGGTTATAAGGAACTCAAATGTGGAGTGCTGAGGGGGGGGGAAGAAGAGATTGTCAACTCACACAAGGTTCTAGAGGGTTCTTCTACAACCAGGCGCTCGGGCGTTCTCAGAGCAAAGAATTGTCCTCTGCGATATAAAGGTGGTGAACTCGACGTGAAACCTCTGAGGTGGAGGAACTTTCATGAGTTCTCTTGTTGTGAGTTTACAGATTCATGGATTTCGGTTTATAGTTTAGTGTTTGAAGTTTAGAGCAAGGGTTGGTTGCAAGCTTGGAACGTGGATTAGCCTTGAGATATTAGGGTGCAAGTTCAAGTTTTGTTTGGACTTGAGATATAAAATAGTTTAGAAATCAGGTTGTAAGAACTTTATAGTGATAGCTTAACGTATAACGTTGAGCTTTATGATATGTCAAATGTCAAGTGATGGCAAGAGTCAGTCGTGGGTGGGTTGGAACAATTTGAGTGTGGAGGGTCACTGTTTGCTTCTTGTGTTTGGATCCCCTCCATACAAGTTTCTTGTGTGTGCGCCATGCTAGCTTTGTGTGGGCGTCTGATTCAATAGGAGTACTCCGGACTTGATCACCGGTTATCACTCTAGAGCCTACTGCGTATTTCTCTTGTGAGAAGTTGGAAGTGATGACCAACTCTCCCAAGAGTGCTTGAGGTGATGGCAGGTTAGGTTGCCCAATACATTAGACACAAACTACGGGGATCTAGATTTAGATCAGAGCAGATAGACGCAGAAGGTTGGATACTTGGGAGATTGGAGGGGTTAGCGATCAAGGCAGCTTTTCATCGACAACGAGCTGAGTGGATGTTCTGGATCACAAAGACGGTTACAATGAATGGGGAGGGGTCAAGCAGAGCAAGCAAGGTACCTAAGCTGCAGCTCGATCCGGCAACATCGGAGATGTTTCAAGCATTCACACTCTTCCTGCAACAGCAATGATTGCAGGATCGAAGGGAGGATTCAACCACAAAGGCGCTGCAAGCTGTGGTGGGGAAGATGGATCAGTTTGATGGGAGGGATGTCTCAAAGTACTTGAGATATTACGTCAGGGAAATGGAGGTGAACCGTGTTCAAGAGAAGGAGATGATTGAGATATTTCGTCTTGCTGCGGTGCTAGAGATTAGAGACCATGTGAGGTCTCTGCAGGAGCAATTTGGTGAGGATTGGGAGACATATTCTCGTACTTTGAGGGATGAGTACTTCTTAGAAGATCCTGATAGAGTCACTAAGAAGTCCTTCATGGAGTGGGTCAAAAGGCCCAATAAGAAGTCTCATGCAACTGAGCTTCTACAGTTTGAGAGACAATTCTCACAATTGTCTCGATTGGAGAAGATAACCTTGGAGTCACATAAAATAGAGTTGTTTCTCCGAGCTGCTGATGTTGAGTTGCAAGAGAAGCTAGAGTTGCTTCTCGAAGACAAAAATGAGGAAGAAGGGCTAACAGGTATTTGGAAGGATGTTGAGGAGGCAGTTGGACTCTTGGCGAAGAGAGAAAGAAGGAGAGAGAAGATTGTGATGAGAAGACCCCTTCAGACGGATGCTTCTATTGCTCCAGCACCTATTACTAGGCAAGTGGTTCCAACCTCCAACGTTCAAGCTCCGACTATGAATTACAGAAAGGAAGAATCATCCATCGATGAGATCATGCGAGGGATGAAGGAGCTTAAGATCAAATTTGCGATGTTGGAAGAGAAAGACATGGGAGGGGAGAAGAATACTTCCACCAAGCAAGCATATGTGCAACGGTGCATATGGTGTGACAACACTAATCATGCATGAAGGGATTGTGGAGATTTTGCACGCATGCTGTAGAGTGGGGATATTTTCTAGAAAGAAGGGAAGGTAGCCCTCAAGGACACTGGAGTAACCATTAAAATCAATTTTGGTAAAGGAGGGATGAGAAAATTGATGGATGATTATCATAATGCACATGCACTGGCATCAGTTGAAGCTTTTAGCTATGGTGCTAAGGTTAGAGGAGCAGAAGAGGAGTTTGAAGGCCACGTACCGCTTAATTGTTAATATCCCAAGCTCATCTAGTTGATATAGGTCGATCCGTGCCTGACGAATACAGGCCGTAGATCTAGGGTTGTTACGTACCGATGGTACAGATCTGTTTAGGGCTAACCCGAGATTAGGATTTCCATGTACTCCCCCTATATATTCATGTACACTCTCTCTTGTTCCTTTGGTGTGCTCTCCTCTTCTTGGAGTGATTCCTGAGGAGTCGTTTTCTCAACATGCTATCAGAGCATGGTCGGAGCATTAGTTTTGTAGATTAGACATAGAGGAGTGCTGGAGATCAGTGAGGAGTGTGCCTCAGAATTGGAGGCTGTCCCGCTAAATCGATTAGAGTGTTGGGGAACCGTTTTGTGTTTTCTCAGAATCTTCAATCGCATTTTCGGAGGTCAAGATGATCGTTTTTTACCTATTTCTGATTGCCCAACTCTCTAAAGGGAATTGTCTTGCGCATAATGGTTGAATTTGGTAGCCATGAAGTTTTCGTGCGATTTGGAGTTGTTGGTGATAGTTATCGCCTTTCCAAAATCTTTGAGGAGTTGTTTGGAGGCCTAAACGAAGTTTTTTAGAGGTTTGAGGGTTTCTACCTGAGCCAAGAATTTCAGCTCAATCCGAGCTTTCTTCGTCGTTTTTGCTTAAGTATTGTGTAGGCACAAAATCGCGAACACATTTCCTTCTTCGTCTGCGGGTCAAGACAAGCGCATTTCGTCAGTTTCTGGAGTTTTGCATGTTTCTTGATCAAGTTGCACAGGAGCTATTTTTCCGCCGTAGTCGCGGAGGTGTTCTTTGTGTTCGTTTTGTGTTTGTGCAGGTACTTGCCGTGTTGGGGTCTTGATTTCCGCTCGTGACCACAACCATGGCAGAATCCGTGAGCATGATCACTAGAGAGAAACTCGACAAGAACAATTTCCAAACGTGGAAATTTCGAATGAAGACCTTCCTTCAAGGCCAAGGGCTATGGGAGCTTGTGACCAGGGAGGAGAAAGCACCAATCATGGTTGCTAGTGATCTTCGCAGTGAGTAGACATTGCGTGAGTGGAGAAAGCAATCGTATCAAGCCATCCACTACATTGCGCTCACGATTTCAGGCTCGATGATCGGCCACATTCAAGACTGTGACACACCCAAGGAAGCTTGGGACGCGTTGTCACAGATGTTCCATTCGGGAACAGAAGCTCGGAAGCCTGCAGCTGTGCGAAGAATTCAATATCAAAAAAAGGCTCGATGTGTGTCGGTGACTACGCCAATCACATCAAGCAACCGGCGAATCGCTTAGCATATGTCAATGTTCAACTTGATCCGACCGTGATTATCGGTGCGACATTGCAAGGACTGCCTGCTGAGTACAAGCAGTTCATTACGTCAATTCCGACCAGAGAACCTCTTCCGAAGTTTGACGAACTTGTCCCAATGACGTTGGGAGAAGAAGTGCGAATTCTGGGCAGTACTAGTGCTTCGTCCAGCCCGCAAGAAGGTGTGTTTTTTGCAGATTCTGGAGGTCGAGGCAGAGGTCGTGGCAGAGGAGCCGGTTATGGTGGTGGTAGAGGTTGTGCGCAGAACAAGACGCCGAACCAGCCAGGTGCGCCACCGGCTGCCAGAAGGCATGTTAACATCTGCAACTACTGTCACAAGAATGGCCACTATGCCAAAGATTGTTACAAGCGTCAGATTGATTTGCGCGCTTCGGGCCAACAAGGCCATGTAGTCTGGCAAGAACAAATTTTTCATTGTGACACACCAGAGTTATGTTGCTTTCGCACTTGATACAGATTGGGTGATCGATTTCGGAGCTACCAGCCACATGACGCCGCATCAAGAATGGTTTGCGTCGCCGACACCGTGGAGACTCCTCGCTCATGGTGACCGGAGATGATACGAAGCACGAGATCAAGCATAAGGGTAAAATTCCGCTTTATATTCCAGGATCTAATCTTTTTGGAATCGGAAACGTTTTACATGTTCCTACTCTGACTCGAAATCTGTTATCCGTAGGACAGATGGTAGAACAAAGTTTCCAAGTACGTTTCAACAAAGATGGATGCTTTGTTGAAGACTCCACAGTGCATCGCCGTAGCTCGAGGTAGCATGAGTGGTAGACTGTTCAAGCTAGATGCTATAGTTAATGTCAGTAAACAGCCAACTCGTGTCATTACAGAAAGTGGTTTTGTAGTATCTGACATAGATATTTGGCACAAGCGAATTGGGCATATGAACTTTCATAAACTGAGGACTCATCTGAGTTCAAATCTAGTCACAGGTTTGCCCAACTTCACTTCTGTTGAGCCCACTGCAGTGTGTCGTGCTTGTCGGGCCAAAGAAGCAAGCTAGACAACCCTTTAAGGGATCGGGGTAGGAGAGCGACCAAGCTTCTAGAGCTGGTTCACACTGATGTATGGACTGCTTCTCAGCGAAGTTTATCTGGTTTTGAGTACTTCGTGTCCTTCATTGATGATTTCTCTCGCTACACCTGGGTTTACTTCCTTAAGAGCAAGAGCTCTTTAGATGTGTTGTCAGCTTTGAATACTTTCCACACCTTGGTGGAGAAATAGTTTGGACAATCTATCCTTTGTCTATGTTTGGATGTAGGAGGCGAGTTTCTGTCTGCAGAATTCATTGCTTACCTATGTAAGCATAGCATACAGCGCCAGAAGACTTGCAGTTATACTCCACAATAGAATGGCGTTGAGAGGAAGAATCGTCACATAGCGTACGCTTCGCGCTATGTTGAACGAGAAGAACCCGACTAGACCGTTATGGGCGGTCGTTTCCGTTGCGGTGTACTTGATGAATCGAACTCCGATTGCAAAGAAGCTTCACAACAAGACCCCGATGGAGGTACTTACAGGCCACAAGCCTGACTACTCCTTCTTGAAGGTTTTCGGATGTATATGCTATGTACACATTCCCGATGAGAAGCGTAAGAAGCTTGATCCGAAAGCTGAGAAGTGTATTTTCCTTGGATATTCCTTAGATACGAAAGGATATAGATGATATAATCCTTCGTCTAGGAAATTCTATATCAATAGAGATGTTGTGTTTGAAGAATTGCAATCTTGGTATGCACCTGTGATTGATCCGGTCATACCCACTCTTCCCCGCCGAAATCGCACCAAGGAAGTCTCATCCCACTTGTACCTTTACAGAGTGGAGTTTCGAGTCACACGCCTAGATCCGAAGTCTCTTGTATTTGGAGCTGCTACGGATGAAGTTTATCGAACATCATCCAGACCGACTCCTAGTCTTGAGGATCATGTTATTTTGCAACATATGATGTCATCACCACGGATTACCTATATTCATCCGTTGGATGAAGCGTCCCAGAACAACGCTGATGGTACCTCTAATCCGAAGCAAGGGGAGACAAATAGTACATATGATACTGCCCTACGTAAATCTGAGAGAGTTCGGCATCCGGTTCAGAGATTTATGCATGGAAGTTTCCTTGTTGATCATCATGCATACATGACTCACGTTCTTGCTGAGCCAGATTTGAGTATGCTTGAGGAGGCTATGCACAAAAATGAATGGATTGAAGCCATGGAGACAAAACTTGCTGCACTTCGTCACCAACAAACATGGGAGTTGGTGAACTTACCTCAAGGTAAGAAAGCAATTGGTTGCAGATGGGTCTTCAAGGTCAAGCGCAACTCGGATGGCACTGTATCTCGATACAAGGCCAGATTGATAGCCAAGGGCTACGCACAACAGCATGGAGTGGACTACGAAGAGACATTTAGTCTAGTTGTCAAGATGGCAACGATTCGTACGGTGGTTGCTATTGTTGTCAACAAGGGATGGCGAATGCATCAAATGGACTTCAAGAACACCTTTCTCAATGGAGATCTCGGCGAGGAAGTCTACATGCAACAACCACCTGGTTACAAAGATCCGAAGTTTCTTTCCCGCGTTTGTAAGTTAAGGAAATCCCTCTATGATTTGAAACATGCTCCGAGAGCATGGTATGAGAAGATCAATTCCTTTCTCATATCTCTTGGATTTGTAGTCTGTCATTCCGACTCATCGCTATACTGCATGAGATCATGAGTTCATGTAGTGATGATTTCCATCTACATAGATGATCTTATTTGTCACTTGGAGGGTTCTGACGAAGGACTCTCATTGAAGAGGGTGGCTAGAGAACGTATCAGAATTGATACATCTCTCTCACCCGTCTCTTCGTAGTCCACTCCATGTTGTTGTGCGTAGCCCTTGGCTACCAATTTGGCCTTGTATCGAGATACAGTGCCATCCGAGTTGCGCTTGACCTTGAAGACCCATCTGCAACCAATCACTTTCTTACCTTGAGGTAAGTCCACCAATTCCTATGTTTGTTGGTGACGAAGTGCAGCAAGTTCTGTCTCCATGGCTTCAATCCACTCATTTTTGTGCATCGCCTCCTCAAGCGTACTCGGTTCTGGCTCAGCAAGAACGTGAGTCATGTATGCATGATGATCAACAAGGAAACTTTCATGCATATATCGATGAACAGGATGAGTGGCATCAGCTTGCCAAGTTCCACTAGTAGCTATCTTGATCCTAGTATAAACACTACTAGAAGCAACCATCACATCGTCTTTGCTTTCGCAAAGTTTAGGGTGCCAATCGTAGTACATGGGATGATGACTGTGTTGTAAATCATCCATTAAATCTGTTGTAAATCAATGGATTTACAATGTCGCTTCTGCTACGGGTGCACCCAATGCTAACCCGAGGAGTCTCTCCTCCGGAACCTCTAGAGAACTCCACAGTGAAACCAATGTACCATCTTTGTAACCGTACAAAAATTTATCCCCAAATGGAACTAGAAACCTCAACAAAAAGTACCTGAGGCACCACAAGGTGCTAACACAAGGACAATCTAAAACCTGCCATCACCACAAGCACTCACCTAGTCTACAAGTGCGTAAATCCTGTCTCACTGGGGAGAAACATGGATAGTCTGACTAGTCCGCAAATCTAGCATCACTATCAGCAACACATATGAGCACTAACACTCTAAACAGCAAAGCATTAACACAAACAAATGTGGTGCATAAACAAAAAGTAGAGATGGACGTATATCAATCATAAGAAACATAAATAACAATACTTCATGTCAAAAACATCCATCAAAGGGGTGAAACCAACCCAACCTAGACTCACATAGCCTCAGAAGGGCATTTAAAAACATAAAAACTTGATTTTGGAGGTCTTATGCTCTCCACATCGATAATCTGACAATGATTGTCCATTTATACAAGGCATTGACTTCAACTAGCTTTTTTCAATTTGCTACCTAACACAATTCTTTTTTCCCAAATGGACATATTTTGAAACTTCTGCTAGACCTTGGAAATCTTCAACTCCAATTTCAGACCCCTAAACGTCACAATTTCACAATTTTGACATTGACAACTTTGTGTGTGACATCTCAACCCCCGTGTGAGAAATTTTATATCTTCTATACCAAATTTCAGATCAAACCGACACTATATGATAATTTGATAGCATGCCGCTCTTATTTTTTACTTGAAAACTTCAAAGCATCAAATCTTGTACTTCGAGCACTTCTGTCCGAAATGCTATTTGGCCAATCTTGATTTATAGCCCCAAGATAACTATGAGCATTAACCCACTTCGGCAATTTTCAGCAGTGCTTCCGTCCTCGAAAACTCTCAATTCAGATTTACACTAAAATAAAAAATACAAAAATTTAAAATCGATCACATCAACTTTGAATCAACTCTACTTCTAGATCACCACCACGGGCTTCACTCCATCAACATCCTGCACACTCAACAACCAACAGATCAAAGCTACCATCAATCCAAACTCACCAAAACACCTTCAGTGAAAAAAAACTCACAGTCTCATCACATAATCCAATATGAGTTTTCGAAGTAATCTTTCCTACTCTCTAAACATCCACAAGAATACTCTGCTCATAACCATAGCATAAAAGAGATATTATAGTCGAGCCAAACCCACTTTGTGCTTCAAAGACTCCATGTGGTTGCACTAGCTACTATCCACCATGGCCACACTCTCAAAGGCTCAACTTCGAAAACTGCCCTCCAAGGAGCCCTAATTTGAACCCTACCCCTTGAGCCCTATGACTCCTAACAGCAGTTCTAGTACGAACGACACTAACTGCACAATCGACTCTAACTGATATATTTGCTCCTGCATACGCGAACCTATCTAACTAGTGACATTGACAATCATAAGGTTTTTGCCCTCCTCTGCTATCTTGTGTGGTCTTTTTCTGATTTGTACTTTTTATGGTGGGTTTCCCATGTCATGTTATTCATTTTTATTTTTTGAAAAAAGATATAATTTCATGGATGATTTTCACTACCATGAATAATAAGTAATTATTTCATACAAAAGTAAATTTTTTAATACATCTTACTTATATTTATACTTGAAAATTCAAAAAAATACATTTATAAAGCAAAAAATTAGGAATTTTTAGATTATTTAATTATTTATTTTAAATATTATAAATTATTATAAATTAAATAAAAGCTGAATCTTATTTTTATTAAATATTTAATAAATTTATAACAAAAATTTTCAAAAATATATTTTTATATTAGAAATTTTACTTGATAATGACATTTTTATTTTGATTGATTAATTTAAACTTGAAAAAAGTGTTTGATTTAATGATATTTTTAAACATTTAACATTTGTATCAAAGTAAAAAAAATTTATTTGAATAAAAAAAATTGTGTATCATCTTTGCGAAAATAATTATAAAAAATAAATAAATTTTGATTTCATAATAACAAATTGTTATCTCATTCCATCTTATTTCTGTTTATTTTTATTGATTTTTTTTAAAAAAAATTTTTCATACAAAAAAATTCTACTTTATATATTTTTAAAATTAATTAAATTTTTAATTTAGAAATAATAATTTATTCAATATTTCATGAATAATAATTAATAAATTCAAATATAAAACATTTAATTAAAATCTTTTAAGTTTCAAATTTTTGTATATAAGGGGCTGATGTTTGAGTTCATCTTTTGATTATATGATCATGTTATCCATATTAACCAAATATTCTTTTTTTTTTTTTTTTTTTTTTTTTTTTTTTTTTTTTTTTTTTTTTTTTTTTTTTTTTTTTTTTTTTTTTTTTTTTTTTTTTTTTTTTTTTTATGTTTCTCGCTTATGGATAAAATAAAAATCATACTTTGAATCATTATTATATATCATTTTGTAAATCCTCACTGATCAATTGTGGTTGTACGAACTAACCACCACGCGGCCTCGACAACTCCATCTTTAAAATTAGTAGATGTTACAAAGAAAAATATCTAAAGGTTTTTTAAAAATATTTTTATCATTTTCAATAAATTTTCATTTAAAGTATTTATTTAATTAATCAATCATAGTAACTCTTCATTTATTATTTTAACGATTTTATATTAAGATATTAAAATTTGAGATTTTTGAACCCAAAAATTTAAAACTGTATAAATTAATTTGAAGACAAATCCCGGGCATAACTGCGGTATTCTTATTTTAAATTGTTCACTTTATCATGAAGACTGTTAAATATTTTAATGACTCTTGATAGCTGAGTGGGGAAAGATTATCTTTTTGAAGTAGAATCTAGAAGGTTGAAGTGTATACATGTTCAAATATAAACATTAATTTATCAAGATATAATTTATTGTACTTCGGTATTGTTACTTTTAGCTCCGAAATAATCTTATGTGCAACTCAAGAATCTCTTTCATCTGTTCTCATCAATATATTAAGATCTTAAGAAAACTCATTCCAGTGACTGCATTACATACATTGAAAATGATAATCGTGTTTTTGGAAATCAAACTTAATTTGTAGTAGTTAGTCGCAAAATCTCCATTTATAAGCTTTAATTTACCATTTTCACACCCCATAGCTTTTGAATCGATCACACCTTACCAATTGTAGCGAATTAACATAAATTGTTGTAAACTAGATTGATGTCTATAATAAATGAAGAAAAAAATGCACATTTCAACAGCCTAATATCCTCCGTATAGGCGGTTCACGTATGTAGGGCCAACCTGACCATCTTGTATTTTGAATCAACAAGTTGGTGATTGTTGATAACAAATGTACTTTCCAGCCCAAGAGCCCTCTATAATAAGAGCCTTGTGGCCGCGGGGTCCTTTCGGTGTGCTAAAAACAACACGGCCCACGAATCATCGTGATGTTGCTACAGCGTCGCCCAGAGCTCCTGGTGCTGGTTCGGCCTGGCGCTGATAAATTGGGCCCTTTGACACACGAGACGGCTTGACGAGATCCAGTCCCGAGATAGTAAGGGAGGGGACGTGACAACGTTGCCACGTTTCTCCGCATTGCATATCAGCCACGTCGCTGCCGCCTACCTTCATCGGCATCCAGTCCGCATCATGAACCTGAACGCTCCTTCTTACATGACGATCAGCTTATCGAAGAGAACAGGATCCCAAATGCCCTAAATCTTCTCTGAATCATAACAGCGCTTGAGGGTTACATGCATCTTCCCTGGATTATAATTTGGTTTGACGAATTCGCTGAGGATGAAGTCTCGAAGACTTTCTATCGAGGATGATGACAAATCGAGAGAGAAACGATGATGACAGAACGACATGGTTGACTGATAGTATGGCTGGGACTTTCGAGTAAGCTTCCAATTCTGTTTGCGATTGTCTGTACTTGGGAAGGCTCGTCAGGTTCGGTACCTAGCTAGGTCCCATAGGCATTGTATCTACCTGATGTATCGCAGGCGCACATGTTAGTGACCATCATCAGTTTTTAGTATTATGCAGGTCTGCCATTGGAGTTTCTTTTTCTTTGAGCTCTCTTAAGTGATGCACTCTTGCACCCACATGTACTTATGGCCTCTCGCCGTCCTTTCCTTGGGACCTGCTCAACCTAGAGCTGACTCTCTCGTCAAGTGAAGTGAAACTTTTGAGATTCTCACAAACCGGCAAGAACTAACACCTTCCTCTTCTCGATGTAGCATGGCCTACGTTAAAATATTACTCATCCACTGTTTAGCCATGCGGGGCTGGTGCACTTACGTACACCAACATACATAATGTTATATTCGACGCTAAAGACAGGCCTTTTCGGTCGAGGCAAGCAGCTCATGATTCAGTGAGTCTAGAATGGCATTCATACCACTTAACAAGGACTTCCCAAACTGCTCCCACCTTCGGTACATACACTTCAACAATCTACAAACGCTTGCGACTGAAAAATATGATTTATTCGATAGAAATTTATCTGGCAATAACATCTCCTGGTGACTGAAGAAAACCAAAGCTTGACTTGCGATTTCTTTCATAGGCATTACTTCAGAACCAGTAAGAACCTCTTGACTGTTTCAACGATCCAACCTGAAGCTTACAACGTTGAAGATAGAGACCGCGGTGTTATGAGGAGGTGGGAGCTATGTTCGAAGCAGTCCAAAAGCGTAACAGGCACATGCTTTCTGTGCACTGTCCCGTCAGCGCTTTTCAAATAAAGGCTGGTGCACAATTTTGACATATGTTGTGCAAGGGCACCATAGAACGTGAGAAAACAGTAAACTTTCAGCACCTCTTCGCACACAGTCACCATCAGAAATTGGCAGAAAAGCCAAGCCCGACGAGTGCACCAAAAATATCCAAATGAGAAGTTCAACGTCAAGTAAGCAAGTTGCAGCAGCCTCTGCCGCCGCCAGATGATGAGAATTTGCCTTATGTTTTGGAGCGGAATTCGCAGGGAATTTGTGTCGTCTTCCACAAATATCGTTCATCAGTGCATGAAGTCCATGACTGGAAAAAGATCCAACACTTCTTTCCCTCGCCCGATGCGACGGATGAAATCTTGGAAACAAACAAAATGCACGTCTTCAGCAAAGAATAAACTATAATTTTTCAAGAATTTGAATCTTCGTTGGGGAAACAAAACGAACATACTCGGCAGTCTAATCTACTATAACTGTGAAACAAATTCTAATATCCCTCGAAAGAAGAAAAGATAATATCATATAACTAAGAGCTGCTTCGAAACTGGTCCTGATCTTTTCGTTGATTTAGATATAAACTAAATTCGTTACCGGAGCAAACTATTGTGCAAAAGTTTCCCTTATGCTCCATGTAAATGTAACCAACAAGAACTCACATCATAAACAACAAAATACTCGGCATCAGTCATCTCTCGACTGGACTTCACATGAGATATCTATGTTACCAAACGTTTTGATTATTTCCGGTCGTTGCTTGGATCAAAATTTTCCCATAGTTATAGGAACCATAGAACCCTAAACTTTTTAATGTAAAAGTTTCCTCCTATTAAATAATTATTTTGGCAAGACCCATCAAGTCGTATGCTGAAGAAACCAAAGGGATAAGATGGGACTAGGCCCGAATAGAATCACAGTGGGAAATATGTACTACTGCACCTAAGATATCCTATGTCATTGATAGATTCTATGGTTCCGAGCATGTTTCATGTTCGAAACATTTGAGCTCTTACGGATATTCCATCCCGGTCAATGCCATGCTTGGAAACAAACGGGGTCATTAGATGCATCACACACCGGGTATGTCCAGCCTGAGACACACTTAGATGAGGCTGCAATTGAATCTTTTAAAGTTATTCTAATATTAACTATTGAAACATATCTGGTACAGTTAAGGTGTACGGATACGTCAAATTCGTAGGTTGTTGTACTTCAATTATTAAAATACAGTTTACTCAAGGAAACATGGATTGATTGTGTCAATTGTTTTCTCAGGTGGAGGTACCGAGAGCTAAATCACAAGGTCGTTTGTCAGATATGACGTCTCAAATGGCAACGACACGAGAAAACGGCGACTAGTTGCCCGGTGCCGAGACACATTTATTATGTAGGGGCATAGTTTTCACCAATCCTAGACAACCGGCGAATTTCGAAGACCTGTCTTTTTCTCGTGAAAGCAATGTGACAAAATGTGGGGATAAATTCGCACAGAAATGCCAAGTACACATCTTCGAGAGTACTATACCATACTTTCTTAAATAGCTGTAAAAGAAAGACAAGATGGTACTATCAGACATATTCTCCCCATTTCTCTTTCAGCTCTTTTATTGTACGTTGTGATAAAACATTGGCTTGCCCACTCTTCCAGAAATGTTCCCCGCAATAAACTTCCTTTCAATAAAGAATGGCGTGTTTGTAAAGTTCCTTTCAAGTAAAAGAATGGCCTGTTTGATAGTTTGTAGACACTATCAAACTATCAAAAAGAGTGTGCCCAAAACCGATGATACAGAGTAACAGATCTTCTGATCTGATATACAGCAGTGAACTATCTATCTAGGCTCCACATCTTCACGATAAAAGAATGGTAAGTCTACAGGGTTGATATGAAGTTAAAGCTACGACAATCACAGTGATGTTCACTAAAACAAGATGTGTAAAAGTGCTAATGCTAGGCCAGTAGCCAGCGAAAACGCAGCAGTGTTCGATGCTCGAGATGGAGCAGGAGCTGCACCAGGACCCGGGGTTGTATTAGAGGAGGCTGGAGGCCTTTTGCTAGACGATGGTGTAGGTGCTTTTGGGAAGGCGCTAGGTCCTCCGGCCTCGGGAGCTGGACCCGCTCCACTGTTCGCCTGGAGCGAAGAACCTGCATAGGGGCAAATAGCAAAAATTAGGGTAATGAGTACACCTAGAGTGAGCCCACAAGTGAGGCTATACTTTATCATTTGATTCATATCCACACGCTATTCACAACATAGTAGTATTACACCTCCCGTTTCTCCGCGTCTTTTACTCAGCTGATCACTTTCGAAAAATCTGCTGTATACTCACAGTACAGCAAGGTACAAACTACTATGCCGCATGACATGTTATGTAGGGCTTACAATCTGTTTCCTCGAAGCCCAGGGTCCGTTGCTCTCGATTGAATATAAGGTTCAATCCCACCATGAAATTGACTGCATAAGTCACACAATGTACAGAATCAACATTGTGCGATTCACTGTTACTTGTGAGTTGAACATTACGAGGACAAGCGTCAACATCACGAGACAACGCGAGTTGACGCTTGTCTCGTGACTTGCAATCGATAGTAAAAGTACACACAGATATGAAATGGAATATAAAATACGACTACAGCTGCTATATCCAATAAAAATACCACATACATGTCTTATTTTGGCCATAAAAAATGACTATTGTAAGCACAAGAAGATAGACGACCAACCTCCAATAATGTTAGCGTTGGACTCAAATATGGCCAGGCAAAACCCAGCGCGGGTTCTGTTCTGCTCATGTACAAGCACACGAAGCGGGGCTAATAAGTGACAGGATGAATGCAAATCGTCCCATGTTAGGCACCCTATACCTCCCTGACCTCAGTAGTAATACATGCACCGAAGACAGAGTAAAATTGAGAGTCCAGTCAGCGCAATCACAAGATCGTAAAGAGCAACCAAATGCATGCAGTGAAGGTTCAAGCGACTACCGACCTGATAGATCAAGGGAACAAATGGGTACTTGATGGAAAACGGGGCCTTTCCAGTGAGGAAAAAATCGATGCTGGGAGCCTTGATGATGTTGTCGCTGTGATTGCACATACGAGCAATACACGTCAGTATGAGCCACTAGACTATACACACTTGATGAAATTCATTTGATCATCCTTCAATGATAAACCTCCGTCATGCGATATTGTTTCGCTTATACAATTTGTCATTAAAATAAAATCTGATTACACTCACCTCGTTATGTAGCAAAGTTCCCATGGCTGGATCGCTTCGGTCCCTACTGGAATACGCGTGTAATCTGTGTTTTGCTTATCAAACTGAGACATTGCAAAGAAAAAAATCAGTCCAACACGGAGCACAATGTAGAATCAACATAAGCAATCGCAACAAGGAAGAACCAAAAGAAATGCACACCCCTTAAGGGGAATAATTTGCACAAACTTTTAAGAGCTTACCGAATTCACAAGCTGTTGATAAGTTGAACTGTTCAGGTACGTGTACGTTGTGCCGGTATCGAATAAGGCAGGCTCTCCGACAGTGATGGAATCCGTTCCGACATCAATCGCTTCCACACCGACAAAATATGTGTCGCTGCAACCCAATCAAACAGCGTACCGTAGATATAAGACCCAATTTCAAGGAGAAAACCAAAAATTTTGTTATAAGTGTAGCAGGTTTCGGACTCAGTCAGTAAGCACACACAAGCATGAAAAAAGTTGGCCTCAGGGGGTGCAACATATATACGTACTACGATCCAGCCTGGACGGGTAAAAACGGCGTCGACACTTGCGTGATGGATCCGATGTCTCCGAACACTACTCGTCCTGAAAAGTCAGGTCCGAAGCACATAGAGAAAGAATCCTTCACGAGCCCCGACTTGGCCAAGAAAGCTGGTACAGAATAGTTCTGAAATCCCAATCCAATGAGACCGTCCGGAGCGCCGAAGCCATCAATGAACGATCCAGTCTGCGTCTGGCCACACCTGTTGCGCCAGAAGTGCCAAGTCAGTACAGAGAGCGCAGCAAGGTGTTCTCTTGTCGACGATGCCGTCGGATTTTCTGAGCTTGAAACATAGTAGGAAAACTTACCCCAGAATGATAGGCACCGTCGTTTTGATTGGTTCCCCATCATTTGGAATGAGGTGAATTACGTCCTCCACCAATCTCCCGCTGGTAGATGTGTTGACGGATGCATAATTCACTTTGTATAGGCATTCCCCCCCGCCGTTTGCATTGCATTGGTTGATGTACAAATGACACTCGTCGCTGGCGCAGGCGATTGGTTTGCTAGTGTTCGATTCAGAAGGACTATACACGTTCAAAGTATTGGTCTGGGAACATCATGGACCACGAGAAAACCTAGCAATGAGCACAACACGAAGAGAACGACTGCTCGCCCTGTCCCTCCGAGTCTCAGCCTTGAGGTCCGTCGAAAAATGGCGCGAGTATGAATACAAATCCAGCGCACCTGAAGGGAAGAGAGAAGTTTTCCTCCGGCAATGCGGCAAAAAACGGAAAGAGGAAAATATACTCACCTATCTGATACAATCTAATGAAAAAAACTCGAGATCAATGGTTGGGAATCACGGAAAAATTAAGGAATGGCGACTTCCGAGAGCTGCGAACTTACAACGCCATAGTCCTCGTAGATTGGGGAAGAAGTTGGCGCACATGACTGGCACTCGCAAGGCAGCCAAAAGAGGTCACTTCCAGTATCCAAGGCGACCAGGAAAGGCACTGATGGTGTACCCACATCTATCGTCGAGTAGTAGAGTCTGTCAACCCACGAAAGTCATTTCAGTCTCAAGGCCGGCCTTAAAAAACGCAAGCACGCGCAGAAACGGTGGACGGTAGAGCGCCGGACTTGTGGCAATTGAGTTCCCGCTACACCGGAGGTCTAGACACTGCACCGTCGACTTCCACAGGGATGTAAATCCATCGACTTGACCATTATGGACATTAACCTCTATGGAAAAACACAAATCTCCGCCTTGCAGTGGAAATCACGAGGCAGTCATATTCGAGTTTCATTCGGGGAAGCACATCTCACCCTCCGACGAATTGGATAGAATAATTGCCCTCGAGGAAAGTGTAACTTGAGGGGATGTTGGCCAACATTCTCCCGTGGCGCGCGGCATCGTATTGAGTGAGAAGTTTTTGGTAGTCAACGGTGTCAGTGTCAGGGAACGGCCATTCTCCCCTGTGCTGGGCATAGTGATCTTCTCTAGCTTTACCGGAGAACTTGTGCGTGAATGGTAGTTCAAAGGTGGCGTCCGATAATCTAATTACAGAGGTTGAACATACTAACAAGATGAACTTTACTACTTGAACACTCTGCATCGCGAGATGCGACGCAGAGATGTAGCGCAAAAGGAATGGATGCGTAGTTCCTCAGAAGAAGTCGAAATCTCGAGCTGTGAATGAGCTACTGTAGAAATGCGGGTGAAGACGTAACCAAAATTCTAGCTGCTCCCTGCGACCGAAGACAATTCTCCTCGTCAAAGGAACGAATCCACCACCGCCTCTGGGAAGGAGAGAGCTGGATCGGGATAGAAGGGAGGGAGGGAACAGATGTGAGAGCTCAATTGAGCTCGAGCTGCAAGTAATGCTACAAACAATGGCAACAGCTGCGTCGGCGCAAGGACCCTTCCCGGTGGAGACAGACACGCCGTTGATGACAGCACACACAGTCGATGAAAACTACCACGGCTTCGGGGAGATACCACTATGGTAAACGGGAGATCCGGTACGCCAAGCAAGTTCAACGCACAAAACAACAGCGAATGGATACAGCACTACTGTTCGACATGTCATTGACTTCGGCCGAACTCAATCATCAGTTGCTTCGTCTCGAATAGTACAATTCTTATTTCTCATTGTTCAAACTTTTTCCCAAACTCTCCGGACCTCCTTGTGAAATCATCTCAATTTTTCACTAACATAAACCTAACAGGATAATCAATATTTTTCCACTTTTGTTAAAATCTTCGAACAAATTTGTAACATGCCGGATATTTGCAGTAATATTAAATGAACAAAACAATGATGGGTAGTTATCCATTTAACAAGAATGCAAAGTGGTAGGTTATTAAGCCTAGAACGCAAGGTGGATTTTTGTTTTTCAAGGGACTTTAGCTGAGCGATATCAAACATATATCACCGCAGTCCTTGGACATCATATAACTTGTGGACATCATATCAACTTTGTACGTGACATCTGAGGACAGTGATATCACATGGTAAGGTGGCGCAATATGTGATCGGTCTCATTATGATGCTTTCAGAACTTTGATTTTAGATATGTTTCGTAAGCTTCATAGTATGTTGGATGGGTTG
The DNA here is from genome assembly GCA_014180765.2 of Marchantia paleacea. Taxonomy (NCBI): domain Eukaryota; kingdom Viridiplantae; phylum Streptophyta; class Marchantiopsida; order Marchantiales; family Marchantiaceae; genus Marchantia; species Marchantia paleacea. Next base: position 2,154,040 of record MUAA02000035.1, on the reverse strand, counting down.
ATATGTCAAGCAATTCATATTATAGCGACAAGACAAGGGCATTCATATCTATGTTGAAAACTTATTATAGTTTACAATATGTTACAACCTTGCATCGTTCGAATGCATCGTCTATACTTTAAACCGACTCCTCAACTCTTGCCATTAAATCACATTCGGGTTCCATGTTGGATTTATTCAATGTGTCATGTACATAGTTGTTAGTGAGCATGTTCACTTCATCACGAGTCTTTTCGTCTACATCGAATTGATTTTAGAATCTTACATTTTACTTCTTTGAAATTTAAACTTTTATTTTATCTTCTATGCAATTTTGCATCCATGTACTTTTCACTTTCATTTTTATATACTTGTTTGCCTTTGAAAAAAATTTCAAAATAATTTATGATACTTTTTTATCAAAATTTGTAAAAAGTACAATAAAATTTTATTTCATGATAAAATATTAATTTAACATTTTTAAAATTTTGACAAAAATGATATCAATATTTAAACATATATATATTTATATTTATATATATTTAAACATATGTATTTATACATGAAGAATTCTGGAGTGGAAAAATAGACCACGAGATATGAATTAGAAGATGTCCCAAATTGTGGAATTTTGAGATGTGGGCAACAATGTTGGGTCAAAACTACACTAGTGAGAAGGATGGAATTGATTGAGAAGCCTCACCTTTATACGTTGGGTTTGGATAAGACAAAGTGGTTAGATTCAAGAAAATGTAAAAGGTACAAATGAATAAAAGATCAATTTAATTTGGAATGATTTCATATGAAATATTACGTAAATATTGAATAAGTTATTTTTGTCTTAGCGCCTAATTTATGTAAGTATGCCCAAAGTGAGAATTGTGAAAGATTTTTTCAAAGGCTCCATCAAAGTAAATTGGGGAGCAATATTTGCCAAACATATGTAGGTCATGATCAAGAAAGTCTACGTGGCAGAGAAATATGTGATATATTTATCTTCATTCTTTTGCACATAAACTCAAGAATGGATTAAGTGATAGCTCAAGGAAGGAAAGTATCAGCTCGAGACAAGATAATATGATCTAGAATTGGACTTCCGCTATGCAAGCAACAATTTGACCAATTATCTTTTGAGACTTGTGAGAGATGAGGTCATTTTTCTTATGAAAGAAATGTCTAAGAAGGAGTTGTAAGAAATACCTTTGGATGAATTGGACCGAGTGATGAAAAGTATTGAAGATGAGGTATTCAAAAGGAATGATTTAATGGACTCATCTAGAAAGAAACAAGGAGTCTTAGTGTGGAGATTGTGAAAGAACTTTCGCCAAAGAAATGAGGATTTAAGGCAAAAAAGAAGCACTAGCAACACAAGGTTCATCCTTGACCAAAGATTAATGCTATCAAGGCAAATAGAAAGAATCAATATCTTCAGTACGCCAACTCGTGTAGAAGTTTTTTAACTTCTATACAGGTTATATAAAAGTTTTAGTTCTTGTACTCATGAAACTTAAGCAAATGATATATATTTATCGTTGGGATGCTCATGAGGATGGGTACATGGAGATATTCATCTCATGCACATAGTAAAAATGGTCAAAAGATCAAATCCAAATCATCTCATAATTGATTGAGAGTGTAAAATGACTAACTAAACAAAAGGTTAAAAAGAAGATGAATTACAAAAGTCAAAGACAACATATTTAGACATATAAAGTATTTGATTTTACTTTAGAATAGTTACATGAAGGAGTTAATGAATGTGATGACTCCTTGCCTAATCTAATAGTCATTGCTTTCTCCTCTTGCATATTGAGCTCAATACATTCAACAAGATAAAACACAATGATCAACATATGTGATGTTTCATGTTATAAGTATCTCTCAATCCACGTTCCAAAATTTCATACTAATATTGGACCGTATGTGATTGTCATTTAATGGATAACACTAATCAATTGTCCCATACGAGTTTACATTTATGAAAGACTATGCCCAATCTTTTGTTGAAACTCATGTAAGCTTTTTAGCTTGTGAGCCTCACCCCCATGGTAATCTTTCCTCAAGAGATCAAAGAACTCTTAAATAAGATTAAAGCTTGAATAGTCTAAACACTTCAACTTCAATTATATCATCTATGATATGTAAAGAAGAAGAACTTGCCCCATCAAACGTTGTTTTAGAAGCAATAGAGATGTAGTTTGGAGACCAATAATGTCTCCAAAACTCAATCTTTTGAGTTTGTTCACACTAGTTGTCATGATAATAGTCTATTTTTGAATCCTCCAAATGCTAGAATAAATCCTTTCATGACATAAATGGGCTTAACAATATAGAGTTATGCATCTGTTGCAACTTTTCGGTATCTGCACTCAATTTATCTTCAAAGCCCTCCACTAGTGACTCCAACAGAGCTTTCACGCCACTACACTCGTGTCCTAAGGGAAGTCCGGTCACTCCACAATTTTCACAATAGTTTCCACTCTTGGATTCATGGGGAGATGATGGGTCCCCGCATGAAGGTTTAGCTCTCCCACGTTTCGTCTCTCTCTCAACCTCCGATCTTTGGTCCTCAAAGGACAACTCACAAGCTTATGTCCCTCCTCTCCACAATAGAAGCAACTCTCACGTTTCGCTCTCGGGAACTTTTTAGTGTCCTCTCTTCAAACTCCACTCAACTCCCTCGTGTTCGAATCCGGCTTGAAACAATCACGTCCAAAAATTTCTTGAGGTATATTAGATAACCGGATCTTCCAAAGAGGTTGATCTCCCATTTTCCAATGAGTGTCAAGTCATCCTCACTATGCAAAACACTCATGCACTCACTCTCTCTCGGAATGACCATAAACAAGGAAAAAGTAAATCTGAAAAAGTAAAGCAGTTTTGCTCACTTTTATACCCCCTATACTTCAGGTATCATAACTTTCTCTATAAAATGATCTCTCAACGAAATTTGAACCCACATGTAGCTTAGCTCCTGATATACAATCGTGCAAAGTTTCAAATCCTGATTCAATTCTTGCACGAATTGATAAGCTCTGTACCCTTTTTTCCCGAGAGCTATCTTTCAAAACCCGTCAAGACCCTAGCAAATTCTAAACATCATAACTTTTGATCTAGACATGATATGACTGTTATTTCAAGTGCAAAACGTATCCCATCTACTAATCTAAAACCAATAAAATTATCGGAAAAACTTTGGAAAATAAAGTTTTCCTCCCAAATACGTACTATAGCACTCTCGCCTCATCCCAAACAACACTTAAGTAAACAAAATGTACAAAATAACTTCCAGGCTATCATATAACACTACCGGATACACAAATGGTACATTACTATGCATCATGATCTCGGTTCGCTCTTCCCCACAGTCCTCTCCATATGAGTTCTCATCGTTGCGCTCTCACGGGCAATAAACCGGATTCGAACATCTCTTCTCCTTCTAGACCGAGGTCCCGGCAACGGAACCAAAAATGTGACCTCCGGGCTGACTCTCACTCAGGTTTACCTCCGATGGCTTTTTGGAAGCTCATCATGAATCTAGAAGGACTTAGTCCCACCCTTTGCCCATGATCCTATTGCTCACTCTTACACAAACTCTCAAAGTCCAAGCTCTATTATGCACATTATCACCAAGAGTAAGATATCACTCAAAAAGGAAAGGGATACTTTGGTAATCAAAGTCTTCATTGAATCAAGGTTCCACTCGAACATGACATCTCCAAGAACCAAGCTCCCCAAAACTAAGATCACCACACTATCTTCTCCCAAAACTAACTTCCATTGAAAAAACTACTTGAGAGGTGCTTCTCAACCTCTCTATTTATACTACTTAGAATCTTACCCTAGTAACTACAAGTAATCACCATGTAACTTCCTCTTACCAAGTTTAAACGAGGTAGAGATCACAAACCCCAATGAAAAGGGTACATGGCAACATGCAATTGGTCCACTTGGATCTTCTAGAAGCCCAACTACTCCCTAATTGACTTCTAGTGTACCAAGTCAATCTCGCCCCTAGATTTAAGGGTCTTCACCAAGTCCAACCAATGAAACTAGTCCAAGTCAAGGGAAGTCAAGATACCCATGTGATGGAATCTATTCCTTGACTCATACTAAACAACAAAATAGTAGTTCTCATCTACCACACCAAAAGTTACTCTATATTTTCCTCCAACTTAACCATAACTAGCTAAACATAGTCATGACTAAGATAAACTTAGGCACAATTTAGATATACTTTCATTTTATCCTATATGTACAACCCTGGGTCTTACAGATCGCACCTCCGCTGCTTGCGTGAATGTGTCGATTCCTAACTGCATTTCTTGTACATCTACTGCGATCTTCTGTCGATGAAGAGCCATGGCTTCCCTGAAATCTCGACCCAATGCATTGTACATCTTTTTTCGTCGATCCTTTGAGTCGCCGGGATTCTCCAGTGCTGCCACCAACTGCTCCAACCATTGCGTCTCAACACGATCACACCGTGTGAACAGATGCTGCGCACATCTGTTACCGAGGTTCTCCAACTTCGCAGGTGCTTTCACATCCACCTGAATCACTCTCCGCTTCAGGTCTTGCACCGTCTCCCGAAGTTGGGCATTCTCCTTCTCCACAAAATGAATCTCTGCACCCCGAATACGGCAGATCTCTTCGTAGGCCTTCTTCGCCTCCTGGACTTTCTTCTCCATTTCAGTCTTCTCCTTGGACAGCTTGTCCACATTCTCCATCAATTCTTTCACTGTGATTGATTGGTCCTCCTTGCCCAACGCCAGACGGTTCATCATTTGAATCAACTCCATATACCCATCTGCTTGAGGGTCCCACCCTGGCATATACATCGGTACCATCTCGTTCAACTCCAGCAATACCGGGACCACCACAACCTCCAACTTCTGCGACAGCTGCAACACTGATGCCATGGGTTCTGCAATCTCCTTCGAGGCTTTCGGCTCTGGCTTCACCGTCATCATCTTCGGACGAGAAGTCTTTGCCGGTCCTACTTCTTCTACCTTCTTCTTCCCTACATCTCTTCGAACTGCTAGAGTAGCTGGTGGACTGTCCTTCACCACTCTCTTTCTCTTCCTCTAAGTCCCGATTACTTCAAGGTGTGAGTCCGAATCAGGCTTGCTCTGCACTGCCGGTCTCACTTCTCGCGTTCTCTTTGGCTCAGGCGGAGCACTCGTCCCTAGACTCCTCGTTGACCCACTACTAGCACTGTCGATGCCTGCATCCAAGTCCGACAACCCACTCTCCAACCGGTACAGTTGCCTCTCCCTAGGCGTCAGCCACTCTAGCTTTGCGTACAGATGCACTAAAAAAGACGAGAGATAGACTACACTCTTATCGTCTTGTCTTAGCTTCGTCGCCATGACCTGTACATTTTTCGCAAATATCTCTCCCCAGTTCACTCGGATAGTCCCTCCGATGAACCCTTCTACGATCCTCACCTTGTGCATGCTCACATAGGTTGTTCTCTGCGGTGAGAAAAGCTGATTTAAGGTGAGAGCTACCTTCCTCCTAAATACATCCTTAATCAAATCGAGCTTGTAGCCATTCGTCCCCTTCCTCTCCCTAGGGTTGAACCACTTCCGCTCGTTGAATGTAAATACTGTGTGCATCGCCGATCCCTCCCAATCGACGCCGCCTTTATCCTCTTCGTGGTTGCACCCGAGAGCCTTCGTCCATAACTTTGCATCCCACTTCTCCGGCTACGCTATGCTTCCAATTGCTGTCAGCGGTTTCCCTCTCCGGACTTCATCGCACAGCTCTGGGCACACATAGTCCCATCGCCATGACAGAAATGCTCCACCGAGGTTCTTCAACCTCAGCAACTCCGATGGAGTCCAATCCGCCATCAAAATAAGCGGTCGAATTCTCCCCATCGTCGCACTTCTTCCTGCTGGAACTCCTCCGGTTCGACGCTTCGACATTGCAGCTAGCTTCTCCTGATCCGGCCGCTCGGCAAGTTCTTGAGATTGACTTTCTCTCGATAATTCTTCAATCTGTCGCCAAAACGCGCACTTAAATTCCCTCGCAATTCACTCGTGTGAACTCCCTAATGGTATTCCTATCTAACAAACATATATTCGGACGAATACCTTCATGAAAACCCGAATATATCTCTTTATTCACAAAAACCAAAAAAAATCCTACTTATACTAAGAACTACGCTCCTACATACGGGTGCATCGACTATTCTAATAGTCTTTCCTTTGAAATTTACAAAGAATTCTATTGTGATACTAATGTATCATTGTAATTCTGTATTTGCAATAGATCCTAAATCAAAAACAAAAATTGCAACACAAGATACATGAAGCATTGCAAGATACCAACATAAAGACAACCTTAAACCTTTCATCATCATAAAAAATCATCCAATATACATGTCCATAAATCCATTTTTTTGAGAAAAAATATAGATAGTCTAACTAATTTAAAAATCAAGACTCAATATCAGTAACAAGGCTAGTTTTTTCTATGTCCCGTTATTTTTATTTACAAATGAAGATTGTTTGTAACATCAATGAAACTTTTAAGATCTTTGATTCAAATTTCAGATCATATTAATTTTACAATTCTAACATCAATTTTCTTGTGTCTAGCATTTCTATCCTCGTACAAATTAGCTTTTGAGCTCAAAATTTTTATTTGAAGATCAAGCACTAAATTCAAAAAATCAAAACATCAAAATCGATCATCCAAAATTTGAATTGGTTCTACTTTTGAATAGTCATATTTTTCATCTCATGAGTGAAGTACATACTCAACATCAATTAGATTGAAGATATTATTGATGAAAACTTGCCAAAACATCTTTAGCTCTAGCGACTCATAGTTATTATCATAAAATTAAATTGAAATTTTTGAAGTAATATTTTTTACTCTCAAAATGTCCACAAGAACACATTGTTCATAATCATAGTATTTATTTAAATTATTATAAAATTATAAGATATAAATAAATAAATAGATAGAATTCTCTAGCCAAATCCAGGTTCATGCATTAGCTAAGTTTGACTTTGAGCTCCAAATCATCCAAGTTAATACATTAACTAAGCTTGACTTTGAGCTTCAAATCATCCAAGTTCTTGCATTAGCTAATGTTCCACAATAGTTATATTATGCAAGGATCAAAGTTGAAAATTTCATGAAAATAAACCCTAATTCCAATTCTATCCACTGAACCCTAGATCTCCTAAGTCTCCTCAGCCTTATCGGCCCTAAATGCATATCCATGCCAATGACGCTAATTGCTATATTGGCTCTAATTGATGTTTTGCGTGCTATCACCTACATAACTAGGGGTGTCTCTATGGAAGTACTAACAAACTTACAACATGTGTACTGATTATCTTACCGTAATAAATTAACATATATATAGAGACCATGGTATAAACCGTGTTGTATTCCAACTAGCCTTACAATTATCGAGAGATGGCCACACAATCTTGTCTATTGGATCTAAAACACGATGAATGTAAAAATCATTTATTAAATAATCGGTGACCTCTAGAAACAAATGTCCTCTCCATCACAAGATCACTTTATACAGTCTTGTAACGGCGCGGTCTCCTCCAGCAAGGATGCTAAAAACACCATGGATCTTGATGTCCCTCAACGTAGCCTATTTATTTCATGCTGCTTCGTTTTGTGTGCCTTCGTGTGTATGTGCTGGATCGGCCTGGCGATGACCTACCAGGACTTTTCACGCAGGAGACTGATTGATGAGGTTCAATGAGGTTTAGTCCGGAGATAGTAAGAAAGGGAAGCAAAAACTCAAATGTTCCAACTTGGCGCATTCTTGCAATGTTACTTCCCGTTTGCATGTCAGCCACATCGCCGCCTTCTTTGAATGGCAATCAGTCGCCATCACGAAGGTGAATGAATCTTTTTCAGAAGCCACGATCAGCATCTCGAAGAAATTGGAAACTAAATGCATGCATCGACCTAAATCGTCTCTAAAGTGTTAAAGCGTTTGACGGTCAGGAGTTAGCTTACGATGAAGTCGTGAGAACTATCGATCGATGCGAGTAACGATGATGAGAAAACGACAGATTTGAATGATGAATGATGCGGCTGGGACTTTTCGACTAAGGTGACAGTTCTTGCTTTTGTTGCGGTTGTCTCAATCAATTGGTGGATAAATCGGGAAGTAGGAAGTGAACCTTTTGAGATTTCTCACAAACCGGCAACAAGAAAAACCAACAGAACACAAATAGTTCTACAACACTTTCTTCTTGTCAATGTACAATTCGCTACAAGTAACAATCATTTATCCACAAATACGGATGCCACCTTCTATATCATTCAGGCTAAAGACAGGCGTTTGCAATCCGAGGCAAGCAACTCTTGATTATAATATCTTTAAAATGACCTTGAGAAGACCCAGCATAGACGTGCCAAAATGCTCCCATCTCGGAACTCACTTCAACTATTTACAGACGCTTGGAATCGAAGGGAAGGGTTAGCTTGAAGTTTGTCTGGCAATCACCTCCAGGTAACTGGAGAAAACCAAGGCTGAGCATCTAGTCTCTATGACAGGCATTAACTAACTCATTAACTTCGTCCGGGCCACTGCTAGGTCCAATATTCCTGAAGCTCACAACGTTGAAGATGCAGCGACGGTGTTATCAGCTGGTAGAAGTTATGTTCCAAGCGTGACAGGCACATGGCTTCTGTGCACTCCACCATTCAACCTCTATTTAAGTAAGGACGGTGCAGATATTTGTTGTAATCCTCCATGGGCACGGTAGAATGTGCGACAGCAGTAAAGCGTTTCTTTGCAGACAATAGACATCAGAAATCCGCCGAAAAGCCAAGCCCCGACAAGATTTGAAAAGCCCATGTCAAGTGGACGTAAGCTAAACAAGCTTCTGCCGTCAGCTGATGAGAGTTTCCATTCTGTAGTGGAGCTGACTTCGTAGGGATGTGTGTCGTCTTCCAGCAACTCTGTATTGTCGCACATTACTGCATGGAAATCCATTATTTGAAGTAAATATACCAATGATTGTCTGGCTGAAATGCCAGAAATGGAATCTTGAAAACAAAATGCCGTATCTACATCTGAAGCAAATGAACAATATTCCTTCAAGATTTTCAATACTGTGTACTTGAAACGAAAACAGATGTACCGGTGGGTAATATAAACTTTGATTGCCGAACTAAACCGTTAGAAGTCTATATTGTCTTCAGATGACGACATCAGCTAGTCTTTAGAATAGTGACATAGTTGACTTCCTGTTTTTACATAGAAAAATGTATGTAGAGCTCAGATCTTGCATGGGAATGAACTTGAATTTATGGCTAGAGTAGGCATTAAAGTAAATACTTTCTCCCGATTGTATCATAAACCAACATTTGTGCATCAATCTATATCATTTTAACCTGTGTGAATCAAAACCAATAGGAATGATATTTTACATGTGTAAATCATGACACGGTATGTGTTTTAAGTGTGCAAACGGAAGTGGAGTAGATCCATCCAAGTTGATGGACATCAATACCCATGACACATCAGTAATCTATCCTACGGATGACAAGGAATGGATGAGGCTACATTGGAGTGAAACAAATTCTACTTCATGCCGTTTCAGGTGATATCAACACAAAACTTGCAAGAATTGCACATAATTTAGTTAATTTGAATGTTCTTATTGTCAATAGCAGAATTTTTATTTAGTGTCTTGTTTTTCTTCTTATGTAGCTTTCAGTTTCTTTTGGAGTTAACAGTCTCATGATAGATGTGTTGCAAGGCACATACGTTTAGATTTTTTAGTACAAACTAACTTCATCTGAAATCAATGCAAAGTCCATCACAGTCAACTTCTCACTTGTGAAAAATAAATTACATGAAAATGCTTCTCACACTTCAAAAATAATTCACTGGTGTCATAATGTACACATGTGAAAATGATTTGATTGATATCACACATGTCAAGAGTATGCAGATCCATCCAAGTTGGCTTTGTTGCACATTTTAATTTTAATTTATTTAACATTGGTGATCAACTATTCATCAAATGACATCTTCTTAAAATCTACTAAAGCAAGCATTAACTGAAGACAAAAAATCACCGTCACTTAAGACTATAATAGCCAATTGTTGGATTTAGTATTAGATCTTGGTTAACTCTAGTTAGGCGGTTGCTCTAGTTAGATACTGACTAGGGTTAGATGGCACTATTATATTGTTGAGAAACCGACTCTTCAGGAATCACTCCAAGAAGAGGAGAGCACACCAAAGGGACAAGAGAGAGTGTACAGGAATGAGGTGGGGAAGGCTTCGCCTTCCCTTGTATATATAGGGGGAGTATAGGGAAACCCTAATCTTGGGTTAGCCCTAAACAGATCTGTACCATCGGTACGTAACAACCCTAGATCTACGGCCTGTAGTCATCAGGCACGGATCGACCTATATCAACTCGATGAGCTTGGGATATTAACACTCCCCTTCAAGCTCAATTGTACATCCTGAACTCCTAGACAATGTCGAAATGTAGCAAACGACTCTCTAGGTAAAGCTTTGGTTAAGATATCTACAACCTGATCTCATGTATGTATATATCTAAGATCTACTACACCTGAAAGGACCTTCTTCCTAACAAAGTGATAGTGCACCACAATGTGCTTTGTCCTAGCATGAAAAACATGATTGTTAGCTAACATCATGATGCTAATGTTATCAGCTAGGATAACTGTAGGACTAGGATAATCTACTCCAATATCAGAAAGCAAGTAACGAAACCAAACTGCTTCACAAGTGGCATTCATAGCATCACGATACTCTGCCTCTGTGGAAGACAGTGCCATGGTCGGTTGTTTCTTAGAAGCCCAGCTCACAACCGCACTCCCAAGTCCAAATGCATATCCAGACGTGGATCTTCTGCCAGAAATATCTCCTGCCCAATCAGCATCGGTGTAGCCATGCAGGTTCTGTAAGACCCAGGGTTGTACATATAGGATAAAATGAAAGTATATCTAAATTGTGCCTAAGTTTATCTTAGTCATGACTATGTTTAGCTAGTTATGGTTAAGTTGGAGGAAAATATAGAGTAACTTTTGGTGTGGTAGATGAGAACTACTATTTTGTTGTTTAGTATGAGTCAAGGAATAGATTCCATCACATGGGTATCTTGACTTCCCTTGACTTGGACTAGTTTTCATTGGTTGGACTTGGTGAAGACCCTTAAATCTAGGGGCGAGATTGACTTGGTACACTAGAAGTCAATTAGGGAGTAGTTGGGCTTCTAGAAGATCCAAGTGGACCAATTGCATGTTGCCATGTACCCTTTTCATTGGGGTTTGTGATCTCTACCTCGTTTAAACTTGGTAAGAGGAAGTTACATGGTGATTACTTGTAGTTACTAGGGTAAGATTCTAAGTAGTATAAATAGAGAGGTTGAGAAGCACCTCTCAAGTAGTTTTTCAATGGAAGTTAGTTTTGGGAGGAGATAGTGTGGTGATCTTAGTTTTAGGGAGCTTGGTTCTTGGAGATGTCATGTTCGAGTGGAACCTTGATTCAATGAAGACTTTGATTACCAAAGTATCCCTTTCCTTTTGAGTGATATCTTACTCTTGGTGATAATGTGCATAATAGAGCTTGGACTTTGAGAGTTTGTGTAAGAGTGAGCAATAGGATCATGGGCAAAGGGTGGGACTAAGTCCTTCTAGATTCATGATGAGCTTCCAAAAAGCCATCGGAGGTAAACCTGAGTGAGAGTCAGCCCGGAGGCCACATTTTTGGTTCCGTTGCCGGGACCTCGGTCTAGAAGGAGAAGAGATGTTCGAATCCAGTTTTATTGCCCGTGAGAGCGCAACGATGAGAACTCATATGGAGAGGACTTGTGGGGAAGAGCGAACCGAGATCATGATGCATAGTAATGTACCATTTGTGTATCCGGTAGTGTTATATGATAGCCTGGAAGTTATTTTGTACATTTTGTTTACTTAAGTGTTGTTTGGGATGAGGCGAGAGTGCTATAGTACGTATTTGGGAGGAAAACTTTATTTTCCAAAGTTTTTCCGATAATTTTATTGATTTTAGATTAGTAGATGGGATACGTTTTGCACTTGAAATAACAGTCATATCATGTCTAGATCAAAAGTTATGATGTTTAGAATTTGCTAGGGTCTTGACGGGTTTTGAAAGATAGCTCTCGGGAAAAAAGTGTACAGAGCTTATCAATTCGTGCAAGAATTGAATCAGGATTTGAAACTTTGCACGATTGTATATCAGGAGCTAAGCTACATGTGGGTTCAAATTTTGTTGAGAGATCATTTTATAGAGAAAGTTATGATACCTGAAGTATAGGGGGGTATAAAAGTGAGCAAAACTGCTTTACTTTTCAGATTTACTTTTTCCTTGTTTATGGTCATTCCGAGAGAGAGTGAAATGCATGAGTGTTTTGCATAGTGAGGATGACTTGACACTCATTGGAAAATGGGAGATCAACCTCTTTGGAAGATCCGGCTATCTAAGATACCTCAAAGGGCTGGACGTGATTGTTTCAGCGGATTCGAACACGAGGGAGTTCAGAGTGGAGTTTGAAGAGAGGACACTAAAAAGTTCCCGAGAGCGAAACGTGAGAGTTGCTTCTATTGTGGAGAGGAGGGACATAAGCTTGTGAGTTGTCCTTTGAGGACCAAAGATCGGAGGTTGAGAGAGAGGCGAAACGTGGGAGAGCTAAACCTTCATCTGGGACCATCATCTCCCCATGAATCCAAGAGTGGAAACTATTGTGAAAATTGTGGAGTGACCGGACTTCCCTTAGGACACGAGTGTAGTGGCGTGAAAGCTCTGTTGGAGTCACTAGTGGAGGGCTTTGAAGATAAATTGAGTGCAGATACCGAAAAGTTGAAATCTCCATGTGGCTCAAGTTCTAACTGAAGATGGAGATCATTTTCAGAATGATCGAGAAGATGTCGATGAGGGTAAGGCTCATAGTGTGTTTAGGAGAGGAGAGAGCCATGGCAATCTTGGACCAACCAATTCCGTTCATTTTGCCATTGATGAATTACTCTAGAATGGAGCTAGTTTTGTTTGTGTTGTATTAGGGAGTCCCGTATAAATTTCCAACAACAACGACAAAAGGAGTTGGAAATGGGGAAGCTTCCGTGTTCTATGGGAGAGAGAGAAAAGAAGATGTAGAATCTTTTGTGAGAGACTTCAAGAGGGCATGCATAGGAAACAATGAGAGAAGGAAACCCGAATGGGCTATCCTTTTGCCCGACTTCTTGGAGGATTCTGCATTGAAGTGGTACAATGAGTACAAGAAGGAGCATATGGAGGAAGACACTTGGGAGAGTTTGACGGAGAATCTTGTTGAAAACTTTCTTCCGGATGAAAGTTACGAGAAGCTGATGTGTGAAGTCACCTTTTTGAAGCAAGGAGAGAGTGAGAAGGTGAGATCATACGTAGAGAACGGAGAAGCCGGAGTCACGCTTTAGGTGTGGTGTTGAGAAAGAGTGGAGACGAGGTCGAGCCAACCATGGTGGGGATTGTGGCGATGTTGACAAAGAACTTCATTGGAGGTTTGAAGCCTCGGATTCGAAGCAAGGTGAGATATGAAAAGCCCTCTTCTAAGGTTGAGGCTATTCGCATTGCTATTCGAATGGAAGAGAGCCTAGAAGACGATGATTCTAGCTTGGTGGCTAGAGAAGCATCACCACCTGTTGTGGTTAGAATGGCAACTCCTACTTGTTGTTCTTTGCGCCAATAGTAAATTCTCCAATGGTAGACTTGCACCATGAGTTGAAATCTATCACGTAAACACTCGCTGATCTCAAGATTAACGTAGTACAACTATGGGAGAGGAGGAATCAGAATGTAGGGGGAGGATCTAGGGGTATGGGAATTATCCTCCAAAGGAAATCCACCACAAGGGAACTTCACGGTTTCATGCTTTAGTTGTGGAGGCCCTCATTTCCAACGAAATTGTCCTAATCCTCGACAACATGATGGAGTTAGACACAACAATTCTACTCCTGCTCCAAGTCAATCGAAGGATAAAGGGAGTAGCGTCTATTGATGTGTTTCCTCATCGATGCACGTCTGAGAAGGGAGAGAGCTCTATAAGTTCGAGTTGATATTCTTGCACACGAGAAGAAGAGAGCAAGATTTGCGAGAGGAGTCCATCTCAATGGAAGATCAACCAAGCCGAGCACTTTCGATCCAGTGGTGTGAGTCAACCGAGAGCACCGAGAAAGAAGTTGGGAATGGATGATTTCTCCATTTCATCTACCCAACTCAAATACGGCGTGGTGGAGGATGTGGGGAATCAAAAAGCCAATATAACTGTTGGCCAATTGATTGCTCTAAATCCTACGATAAGAAAGGAGTTGAGGGGGAGGCCTAAGCTCAAAAAAAGACCAAGAAGCGGCGATCCAAGGGAAAGCTTCCATGGCGAATGTTGGAGTAGGAGTGGTGGATGCCGCTGCCTCGGAGGTATGCACTCGGGCTTCGAAGATTGAAGTACGCATTAATGGACGTGATGTTTCGGATGTACTAGTGGATGGTGGATCTGCGGTGAATGCCATGTCAGAACGTTTGTTGAAGAAGTTGGGGATGAAGCTTTCAAGACCTTCCAACATCATTGTTGGGATGGCCAACAAGCAAAAGGTGCGACCCATTGGAGTGGTGGACAAGGTGGTGGTAAGTGTGATGGGAGTTCAAACCTTGTTGTCCTTTCAAGTGCTTGAGGAGGCTAGCTACGACTTGTTGTTAGGAAGACCTTGGTTGAGGGCTGTGAGGACAACTGATCGGTGGCATAAGGGCCGAAAGTATAGGGCCGAAAAACCATCGAGTGAAGGTCCCTCTCACAAGTGGCGGAGGAGCGGTCTCGGACTTCGGATAGACCTACAGTGATTACTCGTAGTCCGAGAGTGAAGAAAGTGGTAGTTTTTTTGAGGTTGACACCAACATGTCGACCGATGAGGAGACATCATCTGAAGATACCTCGGGGCGATGATGTTCAAGTTCAAGTTCTTCTTGCAATGGATTTACTTCCTAGGCCGGGGGTGGTGAAAGATCCCGACAAGATGAAGATGAGTAAAGATGAGATAACTCGACGGCTCTCCACTCTCAAGTTTGGTCCCAAGGTTACTATGGAGGAGAAGTCAAGGTTCTTGGATATATTTCGAAAATATATCCATGTCTTTGCTGCCTTTTAGCTACAAGGATTTGAAGGAAGTAACCTTAGAAACTCATCGCATTGAGTTAGAGGAGAAGGCTCGTCGATGCGTCGGAAACAACGTCGGATAAATCCACCAACGGCCGTGGTGGTCAAGGAGGAGATCGACAAGCTAAAGGATGCGGGTTTCATCTATGAGGTAGAGAATTCTGAATGGGTTTCTCCTATTGTGATAGTCAAGAAGAAGAATGGTAAGCTACGTGTATGCGTAGATTACAAGAAGTTGAATCTTTGTCACAAAGAAGGATTACTATCCTTTACCTTTCATAGATGAGATTCTAGAGGAGGTGGCGGGTCATGAGTGGTATAGTTTTGGAGATGGTTATAGTGGTTATAACCAAATTCAAATTGCTCACGAAGATCACTCAAAACCACTTTTACCACGCCATGGGGAACTTTTGCCTTTAGGGTAATGCCCTTTGGTCTATGTAATGCTCCGACAACTTTTCAGAGGTTCATGAACAAGGTGTTTGAACCTTTTATTGGGAAATTTGTGCGAGATTTCATAGATGATTTTTGTGTATATCGGGAAGAAGGAGGATCATTTTGATCATTTGATCAAAATTCTACAACGATTGGAGAAAGCCAAGGCCTCGCTCAATCCAGAAAAATGCATTTTTGGATGTGAGGAAGGTTTGTTGTTAGGGCACATCATCTCCAAAGATGGTATAGCGGTGGATCGAGAAAAGGTGAAACGCATCCTCGACTTACCTTTTTTCGGTGGCGTTGACCAAGTTGAGGCAGTTCCTTGGAATGGTGGGATACTATCGACGGTTCATCTTTTCCTTCTCCAACAAAGCTTATGCCTTGACGGTTTACATGAAGAAGGGGACGGATTACGATTTAATCCTCAAGGATGGAGAGGCAGTTGTGGCGTTCGAACTTCTTAAGAAGGCGTTGGTAACGGCTCTATTTTTAGCCAAACCAAATTGGGGTAAACCTTTCATTCTCTACGGATGCATCAAACATTGCTATAGGATGCACTCTAAGCCGATTAGATGAAGATAGCCATGATCATCCAATTGCTTATGCTAGTAGGCAGGATGGTGCGGTGAGAGAAATTATTCGGTGGTTGAAGGGAGGCTTTAGCTGTGATCTTCTCACTCAAGAAGTTTCGACACTATCTATTGGGAGGGAAGTTTACTATCGTTATTGACCACAAGGCTTTGAAGTACATTTTCAACAAGCCTAATGCTGAGGGTAGGATAGCCAGATGGAAGTTGTTACTGGCGGAGTTTGATTACATCATTGAGGATCGACCTGGTAAGAAACATGCCAATGCTGATTTGATGTCTCGAGCATACGATGAGGAAGGAGATCAACCAGTGGATGATACATTTCCAGATGAGGATTTGCTGATGATGGACACCATAACAAAGGTACCGGCTGAATACAAGGGGATATGGGATTTCATCTCGGAGGGAGAGTTTCCCCAAGGCATGCATTCACGGGGAGAGGAATGCATTGGTGAAGCGATGTGAACCTTATACCATCATAGAGGACGTGTTGTTTCATCAAGGAGCAGATGGACTACTCAGAAGGGTTGTTGGAAGGGAGGAGTCAATTCAACTTATGAAGGAGTTTCATGAAGGCTCGGTATGTGGAGGACACTTTGCAGGAAAGGTAACTGCATTTAAGATCCTAGATGCAGGCTATCATTGGAAGGGCATTTTCAAAGATTGTGTGGAATTTTGCAAGAGTTGTGATGTGTGTCAAGCTTTTGCTAAAAGTCCATGAAAACCCCTCCTTTGACATCAGTTCCTATTTTAGGTCCTTTTGAAAAGTGGGGAATAGATTTTGTAGGACCCTTGAATCTTACTCCTCGGGGTAACAAGTTCATTGTGGTAGCTCTGATTATCTAACCAAGTGGGTAGAAGCTAGACCTCTAAAATCTACTAGTGAGGAAGAAGTGGGTAGATTTCTATATGAGAGGATAATAACTAGATTCGGATGCCCTCTAGAAATTGTATCGATAGAGGTGGTGAGTTTGTTGGAAGCATTATACAAGCCATGCTAGGTCATTTCTCCATCAAGGCACGGGTGACTACTTCCTACAAACCAAATGCTAATGGGTTGGCGAGGCGAACCAACTATACGCTTTGCATGATGTTGGCCAAGGATGCGGACATGGGCGGGAGCAAGCAAAATTGGGACAAAAGGCTGCATGCTATCTTGTGGGAGTATCGGACGACTTGGAAGACATCAACGGGGTACTCACCTTTCCGTATGGTATATGGTGTCGAGTCAAAGCTTCCAATTCAATTTGATTTGACGACCTTCTTAACTATCCAACGGAAGTTAAAGAGGAAGAATGGAGTAGAAGCTATCAAATCAAGATGTCAACAACTATTGGAGCTGGAGGAGGCTCGAGCTGTGGCCATGGTACGTGTGGAGCGGGCTCAACAATTGCGAAAGAAGTATCATGATAATCGATTTGGGACGAAGAAGATGAAGATTTTCAAAGAAGGTGATTGGGTAATGCTTTTACGATTCCATTAGATATAAGAGAGCAAGAAAGAAATTTCTTCCAAAGTACTTTGGTCCTTTCATAGTTCACAAGGTGTGGGGAAACTTTACTTACGATTTGAAGGAGTTGGGAGGGCGACATTTTGACCGGGTGAATCACGACAAGTTGAAGCCGTTTCATCGACGATCAGATTCTTTCACTCCGAGGACGGAGGAAAATCTTGGTCGAGGGTAAATGTAAGACCCGGGGTTGTACATATAGGATAAAATGAAAGTATATCTAAATTGTGCCTAAGTTTATCTTAGTCATGACTATGTTTAGCTAGTTATGGTTAAGTTGGAGGAAAATATAGAGTAACTTTTGGTGTGGTAGATGAGAACTACTATTTTGTTGTTTAGTATGAGTCAAGGAATAGATTCCATCACATGGGTATCTTGACTTCCCTTGACTTGGACTAGTTTTCATTGGTTGGACTTGGTGAAGACCCTTAAATCTAGGGGCGAGATTGACTTGGTACACTAGAAGTCAATTAGGGAGTAGTTGGGCTTCTAGAAGATCCAAGTGGACCAATTGCATGTTGCCATGTACCCTTTTCATTGGGGTTTGTGATCTCTACCTCGTTTAAACTTGGTAAGAGGAAGTTACATGGTGATTACTTGTAGTTACTAGGGTAAGATTCTAAGTAGTATAAATAGAGAGGTTGAGAAGCACCTCTCAAGTAATTTTCAATGGAAGTTAGTTTTGGGAGGAGATAGTGTGGTGATCTTAGTTTTGGGGAGCTTGGTTCTTGGAGATGTCATGTTCGGAGTGGAACCTTGATTCAATGAAGACTTTGATTACCAAAGTATCCCTTTCCTTTTGAGTGATATCTTACTCTTGGTGATAATGTGCATAATAGAGCTTGGACTTTGAGAGTTTGTGTAAGAGTGAGCAATAGGATCATGGGCAAAGGGTGGGACTAAGTCCTTCTAGATTCATGATGAGCTTCCAAAAAGCCATCGGAGGTAAACCTGAGTGAGAGTCAGCCCGGAGGCCACAGTTCAGCTCACCTCCAAATTTGTATCGAAGTCAAAAATGAATTGTGGACTTCACATAGCGGAGAATCGGCTTGACCGCCATCATATGCGGTACCCGTGGAGCATCACGGGCCGACTAGACCAATAGCATAGCTCAAATCCGGTCTAGTGATAATCAGATAAATCAAACTCCCAACCATCTGTATGTACAGGCGGGGATCTGCAAGTAACTCTCCATCGTCTGACTCTAGCTTTAGACCTTGTTGGAGAGGAGTGTCGATTGGTTTATAATCAAACATCCTGAATTCCTTCAGCTTATCTAAAGCGTACTGACGTTGTATTAGCCACATATCCTTTCCCTCTATAATAAACTCCACACCAAGAAAGAATTTAAGATACCTTAAGTCTTGTATCTCAAATTCGGAACATAAGATATTCTTGATGCGGGAAATCATCTCCTCATGGTTCCCAGTGACAATAAGATCATCTACGTAGATGGAAATCATCACTACATGAACTCCTGATCTCATGCAGTATAGCGATGAGTCGGAATGACAGACTACAAATCCAAGAGATATGAGAAAGGAATTGATCTTCTCATACCATGCTCTCGGAGCCTGTTTCAAACCATAGAGGGATTTCCTTAACTTACAAACGCGGGAAAGAAACTTCGGATCTTCGTAACCAAATGGTTGTTGCATGTAAACTTCCTCGCCGAGATCTCCATTGAGAAAGGCGTTCTTGAAGTCCATTTGATGCATTTGCCATCCCTTGTTGATAACAATAGCAACCACCGTACGAATCGTTGCCATCTTGGCAACTGGACTAAACGTCTCTTCGTAGTCCACTCCATCTTTGTTGTGCATAGCCCTTGGCTACCAATCTAGCCTTGTATCAAGATACAATGCCATCCGAGTTGCGCTTGACCTTGAAGACCCATCTGCAACCAATCACTTTCTTTCCTTGAGGTAAGTCCACCAACTCCCATGTTTGTTGGTGACGAAGTGCAGCAAGTTCTATCTCCATGGCTTCAATCCACTCATTTTTGTGCATTGCCTCCTCAAGTGTACTTGGTTTTGGCTCAGCAAGAACGTGAGTCATGTATGCATGATGATCATTAACGAAACTTCCATGCATAAATCTCTGAACCGGATGTTGAACTCTCTTAGATTTACATAGGGATTTACATAGATGTATTGTTTGTCTCCCCTTGCTTCGGATCTGAGGTACAAGGAGCGTCGTTCTGGGACGCTTCATCTAACGGATGAATATCGGTAATCCGTGGTGAGGACATCATATGTTGCAAAATAACATGATCCTCAAGACTAGGAGTCGGTCTGGATGGTGCTCGATGAACTTCATCCATAGCAGCTCCAGGTACAGTAGACTCAGCTCTAGACTATGTGACTCCAGAAACTCCACTCTGTAAAGATACAGTGGACGGACTCCTTGGTGCAGTTTCAGCAGGAAGAATGGGTATGACCGGAACAATCGCATGTGCATACCAAGATTGTAACTCTTCAAATACAACATCTCTACTGATATAGAATTACCTAGAGGAAGGATTATAACATCTATATCCTTTCGTATCTAAGGCATATCTAAGGAAAATACACTTCTCAGCTTTTGGATCTAGCTTCTTGCGCTTCTCATCCGGAATGTGTACATAACAGATGCAACCGAAAACTTTCAAAAATGAGTAATCAGGCTTGTGGCATGTGAATACCTCAATCGGGGTCTTGTTGTGAACTGATGTAGTCGGAGTTCGATTCATCAAGTACACCTCAACGGAAAGAGCTTCTGCCTAGAACGGTCTAGGTAGGTTCTTCTCGTTCAACATAGCGCGAGCAGCTTCTGCTATGTGACGATTCTTCCTCTCCGCAACGTCATTCTATTGTGGAGTATAACTGCAAGTCTTCTGGTGCTGTATGCCATGCTTACGTAGGTAGCGGTGAAATCTCCAGACAGAAACTCGCCTCCTCCATCCGAACGTAGACAAAGGATAGACTGTCCAGACTATTTCTCCACCAAGGTGTGGAAAGTCTGGAAAGCTGACAACACAACTGAAGAGCTCTTGCTCTTAAGGAAGTAAACCCAGGTGTAGCGAGAGAAATCATCAATGAAGGACACGAAATACTCAAAACCAAATAAACTTGGTTGAGAAGAAGTCCATACATCTATGTGCACCAGCTCTAGAAGCTTGATCGCTCTCCTACCTGATCCCTTTAAGGGTTGTCTAGCTTGCTTGCCGAACTGACAAGCGGGACACACTGCAATGGGCTCAGCAGACGTGAAGTTGGGCAAACCTATGACTAGATCTGAATTTGGAAGAGTCTTCAGTTTCTGAAAGTTCATATGCCCAATTCGCTTGTGCCAAATATCTATGTCAGATAGTACAAAGCCACTTTACTCAATGAATGACAAGAGTTGGTAAGTTTCTTGACATTAACTGTAGCATCTAGCTAGCTTGAACAATCTACCACTCCTGCTACCTCGAGCTACGACAGTACTTATGGAGTCTTCAACAAAGCATCCATCTTTGTTGAAGCGCACTTGGAAACTTTGTTCTACCATCTGTCCTACCGATAACAGATTTCGAGTCAGAGTAGGAACATGTAAAACATTTCCGATTCCAGAAAGATTAGATCTTGGAATATCAAGCGGAATTTTACCCTTATGCTTGATCTCATGCTTCGTATCATCTCCAGTCACCATGAACTGAGGAGTCTCCACAGTGTCGAGCGACGCAAACCATTCTTGATGCGGCGTCATGTGGTCTGTAGCTCGGAATCGATCACCCAATGACAGATCAGTGCGAAAAGCAGCATAACTCTAGTGTGTCACAATGAGTAGCTGTTCTTCAGTAGCTACATGGCCCTGTTGGCCCGAAGCGCGCAGATTGTTTTGACGCTTGTAATAATCTTTGGCATAGTGGTCATTCTTGTGACAGTAGTTGCAGGTGTTAACCTGCCTTCTGGTAGCCGGTGATGCACCTGGCTGGTTCGGCGCCTTAATCTGCGCACGACCTCTACCACCACCATATCCGGCTCCTCTGCCACGACCTCCAGAACCTGCAAAAAACACATCTTCTTGCGGGCTGGACTGTGACCTCCGGGCTGACTCTCACTCAGGTTTACCTCCGATGGCTTTTTGGAAGCTCATCATGAATCTAGAAGGACTTAGTCCCACCCTTTGCCCATGATCCTATTGCTCACTCTTACACAAACTCTCAAAGTCCAAGCTCTATTATGCACATTATCACCAAGAGTAAGATATCACTCAAAAGGAAAGGGATACTTTGGTAATCAAAGTCTTCATTGAATCAAGGTTCCACTCCGAACATGACATCTCCAAGAACCAAGCTCCCCAAAACTAAGATCACCACACTATCTCCTCCCAAAACTAACTTCCATTGAAAAACTACTTGAGAGGTGCTTCTCAACCTCTCTATTTATACTACTTAGAATCTTACCTAGTAACTACAAGTAATCACCATGTAACTTCCTCTTACCAAGTTTAAACGAGGTAGAGATCACAAACCCCAATGAAAAGGGTACATGGCAACATGCAATTGGTCCACTTGGATCTTCTAGAAGCCCAACTACTCCCTAATTGACTTCTAGTGTACCAAGTCAATCTAAGCCCCTAGATTTAAGGGTCTTCACCAAGTCCAACCAATGAAAACTAGTCCAAGTCAAGGGAAGTCAAGATACCCATGTGATGGAATCTATTCCTTGACTCATACTAAACAACAAAATAGTAGTTCTCATCTACCACACCAAAAGTTACTCTATATTTTCCTCCAACTTAACCATAACTAGCTAAACATAGTCATGACTAAGATAAACTTAGGCACAATTTAGATATACTTTCATTTTATCCTATATGTACAACCCTAGGTCTTACATTTACCCCCGGACCAAGATTTCACTCCGTCCTCGGAGTGAAAGAATCTGATAAATCGATGAAACGGCTTCAACTTGTCGTGATTCACCCGTCAAAATGTCGTCCTCCCAACTCCTTCAAATCGTAAGTAAAGTTTCCCCACACCTTGTGAACTATGAAAGGACCAAAGTACTTTGGAAGAAATTTCTTTCTTGCTCTCTTATATCTAATGGAATCGTAAAGCATTACCCAATCACCTTCTTTGAAAATCTTCATCTTCTTCGTCCCAAATCGATTATCATGATACTTCTTCTGCAATTGTTGAGCCCGCTCCACACGTACCATGGCCCAAACTCGAGCCTCCTCCAGCTCCAACGGTTGTTGACATCTTGATTTGATAGCTTCTACTCCATTCTTCCTCTTTAACTTCCGTTGGATAGTTAAGAAGGTCGTCAAATCAAATTGAATTGGAAGCTTTGACTCGACACCATATACCATACGGAAAGGTGAGTACCCTGTTGATGTCTTCCAAGTCGTCCGATACTCCCACAAGATAGCATGCAGCCTTTTGTCCCAATTTTGCTTGCTCCGTCCATGTCCGCATCCTTGGCCAACATCATGCAAAAGCGTATAGTTGGTTCGCTTCCGCCAACCCATTAGCATTTGGTTTGTAGGAAGTAGTCACCCGTGCCTTGATGGAGAAATGACCTAGCATGGCTTGTATAATGCTTCCAACAAACTCACCACCTCTATCAGATACAATTTCTAGAGGGCATCCGAATCTAGTTATTATCCTCTCATATAGAAATCTACCCACTTCTTCCTCACTAGTAGATTTTAGAGGTCTAGCTTCTACCCACTTGGTTAGATAATCTGTAGCTACCACAATGAACTTGTTACCCCGAGGAGTAAGATTCAAGGGTCCTACAAAATCTATTCCCCACTTTTCAAAAGGTCCTAAAATAGGGAACTGATGTCAAAGGAGGGGTTTTCATGGACTTTTTAGCAAAAAGCTTGACACACATCACAACTCTTGCAAAATTCCACACAATCTTTGAAAATGCCCTTCCAATGATAGCACATCTAGGATCTTAAATGCAGTTACCTTTCCCCGCAAAGTGTCCTCCACATACCGAGCCTTCATGAAACTCCTTCATAAGTTGAATTGACTCCTCCCTTCCAACAACCCTTCGAGTAGTCCATCTGCTCCTTGATGAAACAACACGCCCTCTATGATGGTATAAGGTTCACATCGCTTCACCAATGCATTCCTCTCCCGTGAATGCATGCCTTGGGGAAACTCTCCCTCCGAGATGAAATCCCATATCCCCTTGTATTCAGCCGGTACCTTTGTTATGGTGTCCATCATCAGCAAATCCTCATCTGGAAATGTATCATCCACCGGTTGATCTCCTTCCTCATCGTATGCTCGAGACATCAAATCAGCATTGGCATGTTTCTTACCGGGTCGATCCTCAATGATGTAATCAAACTCCATGATAACAACTTCCATCCGGCTATCCTACCCCTCAGCATTAGGCTTGTTGAAAATGTACTTCAAAGCCTTGTGGTCAATAACGATAGTAAACTTCCCTCCCAAAAGATAGTGTCGAAACTTCTTGAGTGAGAAGATCACAACTAAAGCCTCCCTTTCATCCATGAATAGTTTCTCTCAGCCTGCACCATCTGTCTACTAGCATAAGCAATTGGATGATCATGGCTATCTTCATCTAATTGGCTTAGAGTGCATCCTATAGCAATGTTTGATGCATCCGTGTAGAGAATGAAAGGTTTACCCCAATTTGGTTTGGCTAAAATAGGAGCCGTTACCAACGCCTTCTTAAGAAGTTCGAACGCCAAATTGCCTCTCCATCCTTGAGGATTAAATCGTAATCCGTCCCCTTCTTCATGTAAACCGTCAAGGCATAAGCTTTGTTGGAGAAGGAAAAGATGAACCGTCGATAGTATCCCACCATTCCAAGGAACTGCCTCAACTTGGTCAACGTCACCGAAAAAAGGTAAGTCGAGGATGCGTTTCACCTTTTCGGATCCACCGCTATACCATCTTTGGAGATGATGTGCCCTAACAACAAACCTTCCTCACATCCAAAAATGCATTTTTCTGGATTGAGCGAGGCCTTGGCTTTCTCCAACCGTTGTAGAATTTTGATCAAATGATCAAAATGATCCTCCTTCTTCCCCGTATACACAAAATCATCTATGAAATCTCGCACAAATTTCCCAATAAAAGGTTCAAACACCTTGTTCATGAACCTCTGAAAAGTTCTTTGGAGCATTACATAGACCAAAGGGCATTACCCTAAAGGCAAAAGTTCCCCATGGCGTGGTAAAAGTGGTTTTGAGCTGATCTTCAGGAGCAATTTGAATTTGGTTATAACCACTATAACCATCTCCAAAACTATACCACTCATGACCTGCCACCTCCTCTAGAATCTCATCTATGAAAGGTAAAGGATAGTAATCCTTCTTTGTGACAAAGATTCAACTTCTTGTAATCTACGCATACACGTAGCTTACCATTCTTCTTCTTGACTATCACAAATAGGAGAAACCCATTCAGAATTCTCTACCTCATAGATGAAACCCGCATCCTTTAGCTTGTCGATCTCCTCCTTGACCACCACAAATTGTTGGTGGATTTATCCGACGTTGCTTCGACGTCTTGGACGAGCCTTCTCCTCTAACTCAATGCGATGAGTTTCTAAGGTTACTTCCTTCAAATCCTTGTAGCTAAAGGCAAAGACATGGATATATTTTCGAAATATATCCAAGAACCTTGACTTCTCCTCCATAGTAACCTTGGGACCAAACTTGAGAGTGGAGAGCCGTCGAGTTATCTCATCTTTACTCATCTTCATCTTGTCGGGATCTTTCACCACCCCGCCTAGGAAGTAAATCCATTGCAAAGAAGAACTTGAACTTGAACATCATCGTCCGAGGTATCTTCAGATGATGTCTCCTCATCGGTCGACATGTTGGTGTCAACCTCTGAAAAACTACCACTTTCTTCACTCTCAGACTCTGAGTAATCACTCGTAGGTCTATCCGAGTCTGAGACCGCTCCTCCGCCACTTGTGAGAGGGACCTTCACTCGATGGTTTTTCGGCCCTATACTTTCGGCCCTTATGCCACCGATCAGTTGTCCTCACAGCCCTCAACCAAGGTCTTCCTAACAACAAGTCGTAGCTAGCCTCCTCAAGCACTTGAAAGGACAACAAGGTTTGAACTCCCATCACACTTACCACCACCTTGTCCACCACTCCAATGGGTCGCACCTTTTGCTTGTTGGCCATCCCAACAATGATGTTGGAAGGTCTTGAAAGCTTCATCCCCAACTTCTTCAACAAACGTTCGACATGGCATTCACCGCAGATCCACCATCCACTAGTACATCCGAAACATCACGCCCATTAATGCGTACTTCAATCTTGGCCTTGAGTGCATACCTCCGAGGCAGCGGCATCCACCACTCCTACTCCAACATTCGCCATGGAAGCTTTCCCTTGGATCGTCGCTTCTTGGTCCTTTTTGAGCTTAGGCCTCCCCTCAACTCCTTTCTTATCGTAGGATTTAGAGCAATCAATTGGCCAACAGTTATATTGGCTTTTTGATTCCCCACATCCTCCACCACGTCGTATTTGAGCTGGGTAGATGAAATGGAGAAATCATCCATTCCCAACTTCTTTCTCGGTGCTCTCGGTTGACTCACACCACTGGATCGAGTGCTCCGGCTTGGTTGATCTTCCATTGAGATGGACTCCTCTGCAAATCTTGCTCTCTTCTTCTCGTGTGCAAGAATATCAACTCGAACTTATAGAGCTCTCTCCCTTCTCAAACGTGCGATGAGGAAACACATCAATAGACGCTACTCCCTTATCCTTCGATTGACTTGGAGCAGAGTAGAATTGTTGTGTCTAACTCCATCATGTTGTCGAGGATTAGGACAATTTCGTTGGAAATGAGGGCCTCCACAACTAAAGCATGAAACCGTGAAGTTCCCTTGTGGTGGATTTCCTTTTGGAGGATAATTCCCATACCCTCTAGATCCTCCCCCTACATTCTGATTCCTCCTCTCCCATAGTTGTACTATGTTAATCTTGAGATCAGCGAGTGTTTCTTGATAGATTTCAACTCATGGTGCAAGTCTACCAATGGAGAATTTACTATTGGCGCAAAGAACAACAGTAGGAGTTGCCATTCTAACCACAACAGTGGTGATGCTTCTCTAGCCACCAAGCTAGAATCATCGTCTTCTAGGCTCTCCTCCATTCGAATAGCAATGCGAATAGCCTCAACCTTAGAAGAGGGCTTTTCATATCTCACCTTGCTTCAATCTGAGGCTTCAAACCTCCAATGAAGTTCTTTGTCAACATCGCCACAATCCCCACCATGGTTGGCTCGACCTCGTCTCCACTCTTTCTCAACACCACACCCAAAGCGTGACTCCGGCTTCTCCGTTCTCTACGTATGATCTCACCTTCTCACTCTCTCCTTGCTTCAAAAAGATGACTTCACACATCAGCTTCTCGTAACTTTCATCCGGAAGAAAGTTTTCAACAAGATTCTCCGTCAAACTCTCCCAAGTGTCTTCCTCCACATGCTCCTTCTTGTACTCATTGTACCACTTCAATGCAGAATCCTCCAAGAAGTCGGGCAAAAGGATAGCCCATTCGGGTTTCCTTCTCTCATTGTTTCCTATGCATGCCCTCTTGAAGTCTCTCACAAAAGATTCTACATCTTCTTTCTCTCTCCCATAGAACACCGAAGCTTCCCCATTTCCAACTCCTTTTGTCGTTGTTGTTGGAAATTTATACGGGACTCCCTAATACAACACAAACAAAACTAGCTCCATTCTAGAGTAATTCATCAATGGCAAAATGAACGGAATTGGTTGGTCCAAGATTGCCATGGCTCTCTCCTCTCCTAAACACACTATGAGCCTTACCCTCATCGACATCTTCTCGATCATTCTGAAAATGATCTCCATCTTCAGTTAGAACTTGAGCCACATGGAGATTTCAACTTTTCGGTATCTCGCACTCAATTTATCTTCAAAGCCCTCCACTAGTGACTCCAACAGAGCTTTCACGCCACTACACTCGTGTCCTAAGGGAAGTCCGGTCACTCCACAATTTTCACAATAGTTTCCACTCTTGGATTCATGGGGAGATGATGGTCCCAGATGAAGGTTTAGCTCTCCCACGTTTCGTCTCTCTCTCAACCTCCGATCTTTGGTCCTCAAAGGACAACTCACAAGCTTATGTCCCTCCTCTCCACAATAGAAGCAACTCTCACGTTTCGCTCTCTCGGGAACTTTTTAGTGTCCTCTCTTCAAACTCCACTCTGAACTCCCTCGTGTTCGAATCCGAAAACAATCACGTCCAGCCCTTGAGGTATCTTAGATAACCGGATCTTCCAAAGAGGTTGATCTCCCATTTTCCAATGAGTGTCAAGTCATCCTCACTATGCAAAACACTCATGCACTCACTCTCTCGGAATGACCATAAACAAGGTAAAAGTAAATCTGAAAAGTAAAGCAGTTTTGCTCACTTTTATACCCCCTATACTTCAGGTATCATAACTTTCTCTATAAAATGATCTCTCAACGAAATTTAAACCCACATGTAGCTTACCTCTTGATATACAATCGTGCAAAGTTTCAAATCCTGATTCAATTCTTGCACGAATTGATAAGCTCTGTACACTTTTTCCCGAGAGCTATCTTTCAAAACCCGTCAAGACCCTAGCAAATTCTAAACATCATAACTTTTGATCTAGACATGATATGACTGTTATTTCAAGTGCAAAACGTATCCCATCTACTAATCTAAAATCAATAAAATTATCGGAAAAACTTTGGAAAATAAAGTTTTCCTCCCAAATACATACTATAGCACTCTCGCCTCATCCCAAACAACACTTAAGTAAACAAAATGTACAAAATAACTTCCAGGCTATCATATAACACTACCGGATACACAAATGGTACATTACTATGCATCATGATCTCGGTTCGCTCTTCCCCCACAGTCCTCTCCATATGAGTTCTCATCGTTGCGCTCTCACGGGCAATAAACTGGATTGAACATCTCTTCTCCTTCTAGACTGAGGTCCCGGCAACGGAACCAAAAATGTGACCTCCGGCTGACTCTCACTCAGGTTTACCTCCGATGGCTTTTTGGAAGCTCATCATGAATCTAGAAGGACTTAGTCCCACCCTTTGCCCATGATCCTATTGCTCACTCTTACACAAACTCTCAAAGTCCAAGCTCTATTATGCACATTATCACCAAGAGTAAGATATCACTCAAAAGGAAAGGGATACTTTGGTAATCAAAGTCTTCATTGAATCAAGGTTCCACTCGAACATGACATCTCCAAGAACCAAGCTCCCCAAAACTAAGATCACCACACTATCTCCTCCCAAAACTAACTTCCATTGAAAAACTACTTGAGAGGTGCTTCTCAACCTCTCTATTTATACTACTTAGAATCTTACCCTAGTAACTACAAGTAATCACCATGTAACTTCCTCTTACCAAGTTTAAACGAGGTAGAGATCACAAACCCCAATGAAAAGGGTACATGGCAACATGCAATTGGTCCACTTGGATCTTCTAGAAGCCCAACTACTCCCTAATTGACTTCTAGTGTACCAAGTCAATCTCGCCCCTAGATTTAAGGGTCTTCACCAAGTCCAACCAATGAAAACTAGTCCAAGTCAAGGGAAGTCAAGATACCCATGTGATGGAATCTATTCCTTGACTCATACTAAACAACAAAATAGTAGTTCTCATCTACCACACCAAAAGTTACTCTATATTTTCCTCCAACTTAACCATAACTAGCTAAACATAGTCATGACTAAGATAAACTTAGGCACAATTTAGATATACTTTCATTTTATCCTATATGTACAACCCTGGGTCTTACAGGACGAAGCACTACTACTGCCCTGAATTTGCACTTCTTCTCCCAACATCATTGGAACCAGTTCGTCGATCTTTGGAAGAGGTTCTCTGGTCAAAATTGACGTAATGAACTGCTTGTACTCAGCATGAAGTCCTTGCAATGTCGCACCGATAATCACGGTCGGATCAAGTTGAACATTGACATATGCTAACTAATATGGTAGTTGCTTGATGTGATTGACGTAGTCACTGACACACATCGAGCCTTTCTTGACCGTATTGAATTGCTGCAGCAACTGCAGCTTCCGAGCTTCTGTTCCCGAATGGAACATCTGTGACAACACGTCCCAAGCTTCCTTGGATGTGTCACAGTCTTGAATGTGACTGATCATCAAGCCTGAAATCGTGAGCGCAATGTAGTGGATGGCTTGATACGATCGCTTTCTCCACTCACGCAATGTCGCTCCTTTGCGAAGATCACCAAAGCAACCATGATTGGTGCTTTCTCCTCCCCGGTCACAAGCTCCCATAGCCCCTGGCCTTGAAGGAAGGTCTTCATTCAAAATTTCCACCTTTGGAAATTGTTCTTGTCGAGTTTCTCTCAAGTGATCATGCTCACGGATTCTGCCATGGTTGTGGTCACGAGTGGAAATCAAGACCCCAACACGGCAAGTACTTGCACAGACATAAAACGAACACAAAGAAAACCTCCGCGACTACGGCGGAAAAATAGCTCCTCTGCACCTCGATCAAGAAACATGCAAAAACTCCATAAACTGGCAAAATACGCCTGTCTTGACCCGCAGACGAAGAAGGAAATGTGTTCGAAATCTGTAGAATTCGAAGCGCGGAAGTGAAGTTTGTCGAGAGAGAGAATGAGAAGCTTCACCAGCAATTGAAGAGGGCGAAGCAGCAGTTGCATGAAGTTGATGTTGAGAGGCCAACTGGATTAGAAGATTTGGCAAGTAGGTGCTCGCAATATCTTTTTGCTCGATGTGACGATGTGGAGGCTGAAAGGTTGGAACGTTTGATAGTGGCGATGAATACCCCTTGCGATTCAAAGGATCGGAGGAAGGAGATGTACAAGGCCATGGGATGCGATTGCCAGGAAGCGATGCGAGTCCATCGGAAGGAGATCACAGAGGACATCAGGGAATTGCAGATGAGCATCGATATCTTTGCGTTGAAGGAAGAGACGTCATCGAAGGGACCTGAGATGCCCCGTAATTGTAGCCAGGTGCGATTTGTGTAGGCGACGATTAGGAATAGGTGCGAGTAGATTGTATAAATAGGAGTAGTGTAAGAGTAGGATTATCGCTTTCTTTACAAGTGTTCATTGAGAACCGTAATTGTAGTCAGGGTAGAACGAAGTGCTCGAGAAGCTATTGAATGTTGCATTCGATTGGCCTTGACCGGTGCGTAATACCTGTGAAAATATCCGGGTATTCGTCCATGAGCCATAGTCGGATCCACTTCGCAGTAGAACTTCATCGAGAACATCGCCTCATTGACAGCTTGTAAAGGAGTGATCAACTCCCATTAGTAAATCTAGAGTGTAATTTCAATTACATGTGTAATTCTGTGCAATGTAATGGATGGGTAATGGTTTGTTAATTTGACTTAGTGGTCTTGGACTACTCTGTCATAGCACTCTTCGGACTATGCATGTCCAGAGTCTTCAAAAGAAGCATAAACAAACCATATTCGCGCCGACAGAAAAGATAACACCTCATTCCCTTGGGAACGAACTGTAATTCTGTACAAATGGCAAAACCTTTATGTAACCTGTCTGTTACACTAGTACATAACATGATATACCCTTTGTGGGGCTAAGATCAAAAAGCCGGGTGCTACAATGCCCCATCGTTAGTCGTCTATATGCAATCCATATCATGTAATGATCAGACCTGTTTGCCTGCTAAACGCATCGAGGACATCTTCATCGCCCACTAGGCATCGCATTGAGAGGAGGTGTCAAACATGACATATGCCATCCTCTCGAACAAGAATCATAAATCAACATACTAGCTACTCCACCAATTGATCCACATAACATACACATCTCAAGCCTGCACGTACAACTGCCGGGCTTGGATCCATAGTACCATCAATGCTTGGAAGGTGACATAGTGCACAATTACGCACATGATCCTTCCAAATCACACCATCACGACCCTCCAATACCAAAATTCCAAATGATAAAACCTCACGTACTCGTAGAATTGTGCGACCAGCCATAACATCCAATATGGTCGGTGCATTTTGCTGCAAGTAAACGTAATCACCAACATGAAATATGCAAATTGAAGGTTGATATCCACCTCCCCGGATGGTAGCATAACGCAAAGTATCTCTATGCTGAGCAATAGCTAGGTTCTCAAATGCCATGGGTATGACTTTATGGAAGAGTTTTGCCCTTTGAGAACACACCCTAACCCAAACATCAGGGTTATCCAAGTCCAAGACTTCACCTGACTCTCGACGAATAGTTGCAGGTAAGTCTGGATCTCTACCATATAATAAAAAGTACGGTGACAATGACGCTAGAGATGCTTGCTAGCTAAATTGATAACCCATGGCCAACCATGGTAGCTAGATGTCCAAGTCTCCTAGATGACCTTTCTTCAAGCCAAACTTTCTTAGTACCCTCTTCACCTTATGAACAACTCTCTCTGCTACACCATCAGCCTCGGGATGATCTCTTGAGGTGGTACGATGATCGATCAATGCTCGATCACACAAAGCTTGAAACTCATCCAAAAACTCAGTATTCTGATCAGTCAACACTTATGCTAGTGCACCAAATCGGCTAAGCACCGTAGCTAAGAACGCATAAGCTATTCCCTCACTTGACTTGTCAGGCAAGGCCACCAACTCAATCCACTTGGAGAAATGCTCCACCATGACCAACATATATTGATGATGTCGTATAGTCAATGGCAAAGATCCTGCAAAATCCAAGCTCCAACGATAACCAAGTCCCATAATCGGTAGAGGATGTAGTTGTGGTGTAGAGGCATTGAATGATGCTCGAATATGATCAGGATCACATACCATACATCTGGCCACAAACTATTGCACCTCAGTTTGAATACCTCTCCACCAATAGTGACTTTGAAGTAAGCTATATGTCCCCTTTACTCCAAAATGACCTAACTCCTCATGAGCATGTCTGACCAACTATGCTTTCTGAGATGGAAGTGGCACAACATGAACGCTGCCATCTTCCCATACTTGAAGAAGGTGTCTACCTTCCCATCTGAACCGTCGAGCTCTTTGTAAAACTTGATCCCGCTCCTTTGCACTCAAAATGCCCACCAAAGCACATGTACGAAGATAATCTAACACCATCATGTTGTCATGGATGTCTCGGTTTACCATCAAACCGTCCTCAGTCTCAGCGTCCACGGCTAACATATATGCTCTCAGACCCAAGAGAGATATCACATAGCTCTCAAGCGCCAACATGCTTAAAAAGGCATATGCATGCCAACCCGACACCATCCCCTCATCAGTATCACCGTGCCATCGAGCCCCGATTTCAACTTGACTTGTACATGGATTTCGACTTAACCCATCTGCATCACGGTTCACCACCCCAAGTCTATGAACAACCGTGAAATCATACTCGTGTAGGATAAGAGCCCATTGTGCAAGCTTTCCTATAAGCTTGTCTGATTCCATCAATCATTTCAATGGTTGATGATCAGTGATGAAAGTGAAAGAGTTTCCAAACAAATAACATATGAAATGCTCAAACAGCTGCCAAACATTCTCCTTCATAAGAACTATACTTCGACTCCGCTGCATTGTTGGAATGACTTGCATAAGCCACTACAAACTACTTCCCCTCATCATCATGTTGGATAAGCACTGCTCCCAAACCCAACGTACTCAAATCAGTATGTACTTGAAACAGACGACCTCTCACAAGTCTCCTCAAAATAGGGGCAAATGTCAACCTTCCCTTGAGCTCAACAAAAGCTCTCTCCAATTCATCTCCCCAATTCCTCTCTTGATCTAGCTTTGTTAGCTTTGTAAAGGCTTTGGTAATAGTGCTAAATCCTCGCACATATCGACGATAGAAGTTTGCAAGTCCAAGGAAGGCTCACACCCTACTCACATATGAGGGTTGTGGAATACACAAGATTGCCTCCACCTTGGTTTGCTGAACTTCCAATCCTCCTGGGTATGATCCAAGTACTCTACCTGCTCCTAAAAGAACTTGCACTTTCCAGGATGCAACTTGAGGCCATGACCAATCAATCGCTCAAATACTTCTTGCAAATGTATCTCATGCTCCCTCAATGTAGCACTATACACTGGAATATTATCGATGTAGGCTCGGACACAATCAAGTCCGGCTAGGATCCTATCCATCACTCTTTGAAACTCAACAGGTGCATTCTTCAACCCAAATGGTAAGAATCATCCTTGCCATGCGAATCAATTGGCCAAAAGGCTGTCTCGATCTTATCCTCATCCCGAATCTGCAATTGATGATATCCTGCTCGTAAATCTAATATACTAAAAACCTTTGTATGCCCAACTACATCAAAGATCTGCTCATTTGTAGGCATAGCATATCGATCAGATTTTGTCTATCGATTGATAGATTGGTAGTCATTGCATATGCGTCTATGTGTATAATTACCATGTATATCCTTCTTGACTGACATCAACATAGCAAAGTTATACTCTCCATATGATATCTCCACTAATCCAACCTTAAGAAGGTCTTGACACCTACTTTGGATCAGATCTCTCTCCATATTATTATATCGATAGGGATGACGGAAGACTGGTGCATCTGCTGTCAAGTCAATTCGTATACGAGAATCCTTCAAACAAGCTAAATCATTCATACTAAAGGCAAAACAGTTTCTGAAACTCCTCAGAAATCTCCACACCGTACGTCTTTCTTCTCCTGTCACTTTGGGATCAATTTTAATATCCGAAATCTCCTCTCCATCGACACTAGAGATAGAAGACATAATATTTGATTGCTAAATGATAACCTCTTGAGCAAAAAGTTTTTTCTGCTCTCTCATACCAAGCTCCACTATCTCAGTGTGAATAACTCATGCCATTGTAGCTGTAACCTTTTGTGTTGTATCATAAAGGTCTAAAGTGATAACCACCGCTTGCTTCGTGCAAAAAACTCCAACGATACTTGAAGAAAACCCTACCTCTCCTTCTCTAACATCCCCATAAGACCAAGGATGAGATCTTGGGCACTTCTCGCCCCCAACTTTTACCTCCATTGTCTCGGTAGGCAAAGAGCTTACCAATGATCTTGCAGTCATACATGTGGATTGCATGCGTCTCTACTCAACCAATCCAAGGCTCACAATCCATGTCCAACAGTTCAGGTCCATAGCCTGACCCAACACTTGACGTCGTGATGCCTCTGACAATGTAGGTACTTATGTAGTACCGGTACAAAATCCCATAGCTCTCTCTCTCTCTCTCTCTCTCTCTTCAGCATTGGGTTCCACCAACCGCTGCAAGCGAGAATCCCATACAAATCCATGTCCTCCCTCTTTGTAAGCATGGGAAGCTAGGTAACTCAACAATGTGGATAATGCCGCTCTTGGCTGACCCACAAGGTTCACCACTGCCATGGATGATCTGTCAGCATAGACCTGGGAGTGTCTACCCACATCCAAAATACTCTCCACTGTGAGATGTGAGGACCTCTCCACTCCATCACATGCTTGCAATAAAACCTCCCTTGGAAGAAGGTTTGTCTACCATAGACGTGGACAGTGTACACAAGATCCTATTCTCACTACATCCAGCAATACCGCTGGTCCAATCCATTACTGCACATGATGTGCACTCGTCATCATCCGTGCACGTGGATCACCCAAGAAGGAAACATTCTCCAAAATGTATGCCGGAGAATAGGTTTGTTGTGACACAAGAGAACGTTGTCATGTTGTGACGCGGCTACTATGAGAAGATGATGACATGTGTCATCTTGAGAGCTGTTGTCATGATGGTAATACTGTAACACTGAAGCAATGACTCTGGAATGACTTCCAAGATGAGAGATGGTCTTCTCAAGACCTCTCCTTGCTTTATATACCGTAGGACTAGAGGAGTCCGAAATCCAAATTATGCCACATGGCTAACATGCGTAGGTTGCATGTTTTGTTATCTTATCCTAACCAATTCCTAACAGACGTCTAACACACAATCTGATCCACCAATGCATGATAGCCACCTCGTCATTTACCCTTTTACTTTTTGGATAGTGCACACCACTATCTTGTCTTTTTGTGATCTAGTGACCACTCTACGCTTTGGCTAAACTAACTATGACTAACCAAGATTGGTTACAAACCTCCCCCCATTTAAGTCGCAACGTCCTCGTTGCAAGAAGACTCAAAAGTCTCTACAAGTATCTTGGCATTTGTAAGATTTGCCAATGGTTCCCAAGTAGCTTCATAAAGTGGATAACCTTTCCATTGGACTAGATATTCCACTTTGGTGTTCCGCTGCCCTCTTGTCCGTTTCTTGAGGATTCTCTCAACCTCATATTCCTCTACACCATCAATCATGGCTGGTAAAGGAGGAGGTTGATGTGGGTTGCCAAAGGAAGGAGATCGTGGGGTATACTTCCTCAAGAGAGACACATGAAAAACGGGATGTATTTTCATGTGTGTTGGCAACTCTAACTTGTAGGCAACTTCTCCAATCCGTTGGACAATCAAGAAAGGTCCAATAAACCGTGGACTGAACTTTCGGTTTAGGGTTAAACCCTAAACCCTAAACCCTAAACCCCTATTAATGACAAATTGGTAGTAGACAACCACACCTGATCGCCTTTTTGAAACTCCACATGTCGTCGATGAGCATCAGCATATTGTTTTTTCCGATTTTGGGCAATGGCTAATTTGTGCTTTGCCTGGTGTACTCCTCGTTGGACTCGTGCCACAAACTCGTTCACTGCTTCAACTTGGGTTGATGGTTCCTGTATGTAACCTACACTCACCAAGCTAGATGGTGTGATAGGGTGTTCTCCATACATCAAGAAGAAAGGGCTGACTTTTGTGGATGCATTGATTGAGTTATTATAAGCAAACTCAATCAAGGGTAAAAGTGCATCCCAACCGTCTTGCTCTTCCAAAGTGAAAGCTCTAAGCATGTCCTCAATAGTCCTATTTGCTCTTTCAGTTTGCCCATCTGTTTGAGGATGATAAGCTGTGGACATGGCTAGTTTTGTTTTGAATAGCCCAAATAGAGTTTTCCAAAACATGCTAGTAAATTGAGTGCCCCTATCGGTGATGAGCACTCTAGCTAAGCCATGTTGAGCAAAAACTGCATCCATATAAATTTGAGCAAGTTCACGTGCAGTAACTATCTTTGTTGTGGGCCTAATATGGATCATCTTGCTCAATTTATCCACAAAAATGACTATTGAATCATAACCCGTAGACGTCATTGGTAACTCACATACAATGTCCATACTGACGTGCTCCCATCTTCTAGTCGGTGTTGGTAGAGGTTGTAGTAGAACCTGCTGGTTTTGATTGCTAGCCTTATTTTTTGTTGACAAGCCACACAACTTCGAACATAGCCGGTGATGTCCTCTCTTAGTTTTGGCCAAAAGTATACCCTTTGGACGCCTTCAATGGTCTTCTCCACTCCTACATGGCCCGCAATAGTTGAATCATGTGCCTCCTCTAACACTGTTGTACGAAGGGCAACATCTGAGGGTATCCATATCTTTCCCTTGTAGAACGCCAATCCCCGTTCCAAATATGCTCGACCCTGCTGAAGGGCTTGTGCAATCTCCTCATCCTCCTTGGTAGCTCGATTTAGGTTCTCCCACCATTCAGAGTGAATCTTCACCTCAGTGATGTGATTAATGCATGACATTCGTGTCAATGCATCGGCAAGCTGCTTCTTCCCCTCCACATACACGATCTTCATGTTGAAAAGCTGTCGCCATTCAGCCCAACGAATCTGCCGCTTGGAGAGGTCCTTCGGAGTTTCTAAATAAACCAAAGGCTTGTGGTCTGTCTCAACCACAAACTCCTTATGTCCGAGATAGTGCTTCCAATGTTTAGTAGCCAAGACAATGGCTAACTCCTCCCTCTCTGTGGTATGATAATTTTGCTCCGCCGGCAAAAGTTTCCGTGAAAAGAAAGCAATTGGGTGCCATCCATCTTTCCACTCCTGTTGTAACACTCCTCCAACTGCCACACCTAATGCATCCGTAGCAAGTTTTGTTGGTCTACCAAGTTCGTACCATTTAAGGATTGGTGCATGTAAGAGCGCATCTTTCAAAGCCTGAAATGCAATCTCTTGAGCTGTACCCCATTGCCATTTCTGCCCTTGGCCTAAGAGACTTGTTAAAGCTTGAGCAATACGAGCAAAAGCTTCCACAAACCTTCTATAAAAGCCGGTTAAACCCAAGAAACTACGTAGTTGAGTCTGATTCTCTGGGGCAGTCCAATTTTGAATGGCTTCCACTTTGTCACTCATGACTTGGATGCCATCAGCGCTAACTCTATGGCCTAAGTAATCTACTTCGTTTTTGCCAAACTCACATTTTGACATCTTAGCATAGAGCTTATTTTCTCTCAACACTTGGAGTACTTCTCGTAGATGTTTTTGATGATCTTGTAAGGACTTGCTATATATCAAGATATCATCTAAAAACACAATCACTGATTTATCTAGATATTTACGAAAAATATCATTCATCAGTCCCATGAATGTGGCAGGGGCATTGGTTAAACCAAATGGCATAACTAGATACTCAAAATGACCATATCTAGTTCTAAAAGCTGTCTTTTGTATGTCTTCATCTGCCACTCTGATCTGATTGTATCCGCTTCTAAGATCGAGTTTGGTGAAATACTTAGCTCCATGAAGTTGATCAAACAAGTCATCCATTCATGTAAATGGATACTTGTTTTTCACCGTTTGTTGATTTAGAGCACGATAGTCCATGCACATCCGCATGGAGCCGTCCTTCTTCTTCACGAACAATACTTTGCTCCATATGGTGACACACTAGGTTGGATAAACCCTTTCTCTAACAACTCTTCCAATTGTGCCTTGCATTCCTCCAGCTCGTTCGGTGCAAGTCGATAGGGACTTTTACAAGGAGGTGAACTTCCTGGTAAGATCTCTATCTTGTGATCCACTCTCCTTCTTGGTGGTAAACCTGGAGGCAAATCATCTGGAAAAACATCTTGAAACTCGTTCAAGATACAAGTTAACTCCTCATGTATAAAAGATTGCTCTTTTGGAGCGCTTACATCTCTTATTAGGCCCAAAAAACATACATCTTTGTGACTGATAGCGGTTCTTCCTATCACATAGAGAGGTAAGTTTTTGTGTCCTGATCTAAGTCTATCTCCAAAGATCCTCCAACTCATAGTTTTTACTATCTTCCTTCGCCAATCTACCTTAGGATTATATTTTTCCATCCAAGGCATACCCAAAATAGCATCATAGCGAGCTAATCAAATTACTCTCCACTCCAACGATTCCTTGTATTGCCCAATCTTCAACTCCACTTTCCTAGGAATGCTCTCAATGCTCTCTGTTTGCCCGTTTGGCAACTCTACCTTTTCACTCTCATCTTTCTCTAAAGCTAATCCCAACTTTATAGCAATAGATCGAGATAGAAAATTTTCTGTAGCTCTGGATCAATCAATACTCTCACTTTTATTCCTTCTATCTCGCCATCCGTCACAATCAAACATGTTTCCTTCTTTCTCAAACCATTTACCTCATGTTTGTGCTTCCTTCCCTCGCCCTTCCTCCTTTTCATCGAACCAGTAAGGCCGCGAGGCAAGGTAACTGGTGCTCGTCGTTTCCCAGGTTTCCATCGGTCACTTCGTCTCCACCTTCAAGATTGTTGAGGGCTCGTCGATAGGGGGTCTAGCTCCTCTTGCCAGAACTCGGGTACGGCAATTCATGGCAATGTGACCAAATCTTCCACAATTATAGCACTGCCTCATTTCTTGTCTTCCCTCCACTCCGTCTCCTCCTCTTGAATTTGCTTCTCGATGAGGATTCGAAGGCGACGATCTCCTCCTTGTGCGTTCACTCCCCTTGGAATGAAATCTTCTCTCCTCCTTATGTTGCCCAACTCCATAGGCATGGGTCCATAGTATTGATTTGAGGGAACTGATACCTCTCCACCGTTGTGATAAACGTTGGACATTCGTTAAGCACAAGCAATAGCCTCGTTCAAGTTGCTTGGATTGTCCCGAATCACCTCCTGTTGAATCTTTTTCTTCAATCCTCTCTTGAATAAATCAAGGGCTTCAGCTCCACTCATATCTCGTATCTGAATTCGAAGATCTTGAAACTCCTCAATGTACTCCTCCACATTTCCCTTATGTTCAAGTTTCCACAACCTCATCCGTGCCGTGATGATGGGATCAACTGCTTGAAAATTCTGAAGAAGACCTCGCTTCATTGCACTCCAAGTAACCTGTTGGCTTGACTCATTGAGCTCCATCATCCAACCCTGAAACCAAGTAGATGCTTTCTCCAACAACAAAGTACAAACAAAAAGACCTGCAATGTGATCATTGATATTGAACAAAGCAAGATGATACTCCATTCTCTCAATCCAACCTTCCAAAACTCCCATGGTTCGACTACCTCGGTAAGGTTCTATCTTACAAGCTTTTGTCATCTTCAGAATCATGGATGTCTGAAGATCTAGCTCTCTTGCTCATTGTGCTGCTTGGGCTTCAAGAGCACGGGCTCTCACTGTTTCTTCACTTTCCACCATGGATGGTGACGTCTCCATCTCCATTGGAGTTTCTCTCATTCTCTCATTTTCCATTCCTCTCGCTTTTGATCATTTGTTAATTCTTGAGCTAACTCTTGTACTTGAGTCTGACTTTGCTCAAATGCGTTTCTCAAATCTCTCAACTCCTGAATCATTTCTCTCAAAGTGTCCTCCATGATTAGTCTCCGTCCACTCTCTCTCAATATAAAGTAAGGATGAACACTCTCCAATTTCTCAAGATTGGCAACACAAAAGGAATAGGTGATGCTATCATCTCATGGTAATACTCCTCTCCAAAGTTTCTAATAACTAGGCTCCGAAACATAGCTTTAGGATGATACACACAATAGATTTCACACCGTGTGTTGAATCTCACCGGTGGTGGTCTATTGAGGTCCATCTCTAAACTAAAATGTAAATCGTGAGATCCCAAGTAACATCGTAGGTGACTATAGGTAAGATAACAGGATCTCGAGATCTCATCACTTGGTCCATGAAGTTGGCACCAACTTCTTCACGTTACCAGTCTACAACACAAACCCAAAGTGGTTATGGTAGACATGTGGGACTATCTCAACCATCCGGATAAAGTGGTGAAGGTGAAGCATCCAGACCATTGTCATCCTTTTCATGTCAACAATCAGTTGTTGGGATGGTGTGTTGGACATGTGGTGGACCTCATCACAAGAAGGATTGCCTTCAAGGTCAAAGGATGGATCCTGTTGGATCAAAATCATGTGAGAATTGTCTCAGACATGATCACATGATGGATCGATGTTTTGATCTCCATCCAAAATTTCGATCAACAAGAGTTGTCATGGTACTCCCAGGAAGAGGACGAGGAGTTCAAGGTGGCATGGGTGGTGGTAAAGGACCAACCCCTACTCAAGTGTTAGCCCATGAGGCTAGTCATGAGGTGAACATGGCATCTCGATTGGAGCAGAAGATAGCAAGTATGGCTATAGCCCAACAAAGATCTAATTATGGAGCTGAAGCCTCTACATCATATGATGGAGATGTTGTGGAGTACATGTGCCCAGCGGCACAACCATGTGCATTTGCTATGACTCGTAGTGCAACACATACTATTGAGTCAAGAGGAGTGTTAGTGGAGTTGGATCCACAAAGAAGGAAGGCTAGCCGACAAGTTAGACTTCCTCAATCTTTCACATTGTCAGAGGCATTGAACAACATCGTCTGAGAAAGCATCCGGTGCAATGTTGGGGGCGGCAAAGACTCTTGTTCATTCTCCTATTTTCTCAGCCAAGTATTTATTGGCATTGAGGGTGTCATCATCCCATTTACTACGATTGGCGGCCACATTTTGCGAAAGCAAAGAGTATGTGTTGGTTGCTTCTAGTAGTGTGAGCACTAGTAGTGTTGATCCTGGGATCATGACAGCTATTAGTGGAACTTGGCAAGCTGCTGCCGCTCGAATGATGGAGTTACTAACGAGGGTGGGATACGAGCGTACCATGGTGTCACCAATTGCGGTGATGTTGGATAACAGAAGTGATGTCTTCTGTTTGATCGGACCTTCAGGAAAGGTTTATCGACCTCAATGCGTGTTGTTGGATTCAGATGCACAACCCCTTATGTTGGGTAAGGATACATCGCTTGGTCTTGATTTGCGAAAGACCAATGTGGAGAGATGTCCATTTCAAATTCAAACATATTTTGGAGGTTCTAGTGATGCCCTGTAAGACCCAGGGTTGTACATATAGGATAAAATGAAAGTATATCTAAATTGTGCCTAAGTTTATCTTAGTCATGACTATGTTTAGCTAGTTATGGTTAAGTTGGAGGAAAATATAGAGTAACTTTTGGTGTGGTAGATGAGAACTACTATTTTGTTGTTTAGTATGAGTCAAGGAATAGATTCCATCACATGGGTATCTTGACTTCCCTTGACTTGGACTAGTTTTCATTGGTTGGACTTGGTGAAGACCCTTAAATCTAGGGGCGAGATTGACTTGGTACACTAGAAGTCAATTAGGGAGTAGTTGGGCTTCTAGAAGATCCAAGTGGACCAATTGCATGTTGCCATGTACCCTTTTCATTGGGGTTTGTGATCTCTACCTCGTTTAAACTTGGTAAGAGGAAGTTACATGGTGATTACTTGTAGTTACTAGGGTAAGATTCTAAGTAGTATAAATAGAGAGGTTGAGAAGCACCTCTCAAGTAGTTTTTCAATGGAAGTTAGTTTTGGG
This sequence comes from Marchantia paleacea, assembly GCA_014180765.2. Lineage (NCBI taxonomy): Eukaryota > Viridiplantae > Streptophyta > Marchantiopsida > Marchantiales > Marchantiaceae > Marchantia > Marchantia paleacea. The sequence goes on along the minus strand of MUAA02000035.1, from coordinate 2,111,586 downwards.
AGGAGATAGTGTGGTGATCTTAGTTTTAGGGAGCTTGGTTCTTGGAGATGTCATGTTCGGAGTGGAACCTTGATTCAATGAAGACTTTGATTACCAAAGTATCCCTTTCCTTTTGAGTGATATCTTACTCTTGGTGATAATGTGCATAATAGAGCTTGGACTTTGAGAGTTTGTGTAAGAGTGAGCAATAGGATCATGGGCAAAGGGTGGGACTAAGTCCTTCTAGATTCATGATGAGCTTCCAAAAAGCCATCGGAGGTAAACCTGAGTGAGAGTCAGCCCGGAGGTCACATTTTTGGTTCCGTTGCCGGGACCCCAGTCTAGAAGGAGAAGAGATGTTTCGAATCCAGTTTATTGCCCGTGAGAGCGCAACGATGAGAACTCATATGGAGAGGACTGTGGGGGAAGAGCGAACCGAGATCATGATGCATAGTAATGTACCATTTGTGTATCCGGTAGTGTTATATGATAGCCTGGAAGTTATTTTGTACATTTTGTTTACTTAAGTGTTGTTTGGGATGAGGCGAGAGTGCTATAGTATGTATTTGGGAGGAAAACTTTATTTTCCAAAGTTTTTCCGATAATTTTATTGATTTTAGATTAGTAGATGGGATTCGTTTTGCATTTGAAATAACAGTCATATCATGTCTAGATCAAAAGTTATGATGTTTAGAATTTGCTAGGGTCTTGACGGGTTTTGAAAGATAGCTCTCGGGAAAAAGTGTACAGAGCTTATCAATTCGTGCAAGAATTGAATCAGGATTTGAAACTTTGCACAATTGTTAATCAGGAGCTAAGCTACATGTGGGTCCAAATTTCGTTGAGAGATCATTTTTATAGAAAGTTATGATACCTGAAGTATAGGGGGGGTATAAAAGTGAGCAAAACTGCTTTACTTTTCAGATTTACTTTTTCCTTGTTTATGGTCATTCCGAGAGAGTGAGTGCATGAGTGTTTTGCATAGTGAGGATGACTTGACACTCATTGGAAAATGGGAGATCAACCTCTTTGGAAGATCCGGTTATCTAAGATACCTCAAGGGCTGGGCGTGATTGTTTCAGCGGATTCGAACACGAGGGAGTTCAGAGTGGAGTTTGAAGAGAGGACACTAAAAAGTTCCCCGAGAGCGAAACGTGAGAGTTGCTTCTATTGTGGAGAGGAGGGACATAAGCTTGTGAGTTGTCCTTTGAGGACCAAAGATCGGAGGTTGAGAGAGAGACGAAACGTGGGAGAGCTAAACCTTCATCCAGGACCATCATCTCCCCATGAATCCAAGAGTGGAAACTATTGTGAAAATTGTGGAGTGACCGGACTTCCCTTAGGACACGAGTGTAGTGGCGTGAAAGCTCTGTTGGAGTCACTAGTGGAGGGCTTTGAAGATAAATTGAGTGCAGATACCGAAAAGTTGAAATCTCCATGTGGCTCAAGTTCTAACTGAAGATGGAGATCATTTTCAGAATGATCGAGAAGATGTCGATGAGGGTAAGGCTCATAGTGTGTTTAGGAGAGGAGAGAGCCATGGCAATCTTGGACCAACCAATTCCGTTCATTTTGCCATTGATGAATTACTCTAGAATGGAGCTAGTTTTGTTTGTGTTGTATTAGGGAGTCCCGTATAAATTTCCAACAACAACGACAAAAGGAGTTGGAAATGGGGAAGCTTCCGGTGTTCTATGGGAGAGAGAAAGAAGATGTAGAATCTTTTGTGAGAGACTTCAAGAGGGCATGCATAGCCCATTCGGGTTTCCTTCTCTCATTGTTTCCTATGCATGCCCTCTTGAAGTCTCTATGAAATCCCCAGGAAGACGGATACATGGAGCTGATTCAGTTGCTAAACCGCACTGCTCAAGGGAAGAAGGATCAGGCGGATACTATAAAATAACTGACAAAATTGGTGGAGCGTCTGGAGAAGCAGAAGAAGGAGGCCGCTCGGAAAGCTATCATGGTGAAGCAGACCTACAGTGAAGTCTGTAAAATTCGGAGCGCGGAAGTGAAGTTTGTAGAGAGGGAGAATGAGAAGCTCCAACATCAATTGAAAAGGGCGAAGCAGCAATTGCATGAAGTTGATGTGGAGAGGCCGGCTAGGTTAGAAGATTTGGCGAGTAGGTGCTCGCAATACCTTTTTGCTCCGTGTGACGATGTGGAGGCTGAAAGGTTGGAACGTTTGACAGTGACGATGAACACCCCTTACGATTCGAAGGATCGAAGGAAGGAGATGTACAAAGCCATGGGACGAGAATGCCAGGAAGTGATGCGAGTCCATCGGAAGGAGATCGCAAAGCATATCAGGGAGTTGCAGATGAGCGTCGATGCTTTTGCATTGAGGGAAGAGACATCATCGAAGAGATCAACAACTTTCCGAAGAAGTAGTCGGGTGCGATCCGTGTAGGCAACGATTAGGAATCGGTGCGAGTAGATTGTATAAATAAGAAAAGTGTTAGAGTAGGATTATCGCTTTCTTTACAAGTGTTCATTGAGAACCATAATTGTAGTCAGGGTAGAACGAAGTGCTCAAGAAGCTGTTGAATATTGCGTTCGATTGGCCTTGACTGGTGCGTAATACCTATGAAGATACCCGGGTATTCGTCCATGAGCCATAGTCGGATGCACTTCACAGTAGAACTTCATTGAGAACTTCGCCTCGTCAATAGCTTGTAAAGGATTGATCAAACTCCCATCAGTAAATCTGGAGTGAAATTTTAATTATATGCGTAATTCTGTGCAATGTAATGGATGGGTAATGGTTGTTAATCTGAATGAGTGGTCTTGGACTACTTTGCCACAACACTCTTCGGATTGTGAATGTCATGAGTCTCCAAAAGAAGCATAAACACTCATATTCGTCACTGACAAAAAGATAACACCTCATTCCCTTGGGAACGAACTGTAATTTTGTACGAATGACAAAACCTTTGTGTAACTTATCTGTTACATGCACAAACAGGAAGCAGATATGGAAGTATATCAATCACAAGAAACATAAAGAACAATACTCTATCTCAAAAATATCCATCAAAGGGGTCAAACCATCCCAACCCGGAGTGACATAGCCTCAAAAGGGCATTTAAAAACACAAAAACTCGATTTTGGAGGTCTTTCTCCAGATTGATAATCTGACATTGACATCTAAAGCTGCCAACTAGTTTTTTACAATTTGCTACCTAAGCAAATTTTTTTTTTTGCAAACGGACACCGTTTGAAACTTCTTCTTGACTCTTAAAATCTTCAACTTCAACTTCAAACCCCTAAAATTCAAAATTTCGTAATTTTGACACTGTCAGTCTTGGGACTGACATCTTTGCCCCTACGCGACAAACTTTACATCTTCTATCACCCCACCAAATTTCAGATCAAAAGGACACTATATGATAATATGATAGCTTGCTGCTCCTATTTACGACCCGAAAACTTCGAAACACCAGATCTTGGACTTTGAGCACTTCTGTCCAAAATATTTCAGGCAATATCGAATTAATGCTCCAAGATAACTATAAGCATCGACCCACTTTGTCAATTTCTAGCAGCGGTCCAAAATTTCTAATTCGGATTTACACTAAAATAAAAATCCAGAAATTCAAAATCGATCACATCTACCTCGAATCGACTCTACTTCTAGATCACCACCACTGGTTGCACTCCATCAATGCTTTGCATACTCAACAGCCAACTGATCGAAGCTACCATCGATCCAAACTCGCCAAAACATCTTCATCACTCCAAGAACTCTTAATTCTCACCATAGAATCCAATTTGAGTTTTCAAAGTAATCTTTTCTACTCTCAAAACGTCCACAAGGACACTCTACTCATATCCATAGTATAAAAAAGAGATTACAATCAAGCCAAATCCACTTTGTGCTTCAAAGACTCCAGGTTTCCGCACTAGCTACTATCCACCATAGCCACACTCTCAAAGGCTCAACTTCGAAAACTGCCTTGCAAGGAACCCTAATTCAAACTCTACCCCTTGAGTCCTATGACCCCTTACAGCGCTATCGGCCCTAACGGCAGTTACGGTGCAAACGGCGCTAATTGCACAACCGGCTCTAACCGTTGTATCTGCTCATGCATACACACATCTACCTAACTAGAGATACGAAAAAAAATGTTGCAAAGTACTTTCCGAAATTTAGTCACAACTACTTGCAGTCTAGCCAAGTGGAGAGTCTTGACATCAGCAAGAAGTAGTAGAAAGCTTCATACCTGCGGTGACAGTATCTCAAAATATATTGAGGGTTGGAGATCTGCAGCTGGCGGACTTAACTCGATGAAACCTTATGGATCGTAGAGGAAGGGTTGCTCTCTGTGCATATGGATTCCTTTTTGACGGTGCGAATTGGTGCTCTACATCATGTTATAGTCTTCCATTTTTGACATAAGCTATTTCCAATGCACTCGAAACATGAAACGGTTCCAATGTCGTCTACCAAACCTCTCAGCAAACCCCTAGATTTCAACCCATGCTCATGCAATGAATCCCCTCGATCAATCAGCCAGTTAGTCGATCAACCAACCACTCAATCAATCAAGTAGCAAATCATTCGAGCAAGCCAGTGAGTGATCCTTTGATGTCCCACAAAACCCTCCAAAGTGTCCTTTCATTAAACAAAATTGCAAATCAACGTCTAGAGCTTGAAATTCTGATTTACCATGCTCAACCCAGGGAATGATTAACACCCAAACTTTGTGCACAATATCAATGCAAAATCTGTCTAGCAGACCAATACAACAGTTCACGACATTAATGGATCGTCGTGAAGTATCGGATACCAAAAGGCTAGTGATACACGACAATAATTACACAACAACTCACTCCACGTGTACCCACTTCTCATAAGCCAACACCCCTGTCCAAATGGGAAAACCCAAAACTGAAACTTCTTTTACGACCAAACCAACTTCTCCTTCTACACTACAATTGTTTCGGGCTGATTTCCTATCCCGCCACGACGATGGCTATATCTCACATGAACTGGCGGCAGAAAAGCCATTGACCAACAATCCAAAGTCACCAATCTGCTCTCCCACGCAACAAAAAATAGGGCAGGGAATCCCCACACAACGCAATGTGATGCAATGAGCATCTCCGAGCTCTGATACCAATTGTTGGTCAGAGACGGTAAACAATGAGTCACACATGCACCAAAGTAGTCGACACAAGAGATACATGGTTCACCTTCTTGAGGTTAAATCCACGAGAACACACAAAGAGCTTTACTGATCTTAAGCTCTCTCTCTCAAATTGCTCCATAAGAATAGCTCTAGTGTGTCACAAAGAGCTTCCACAAGTACTCTTACATAATAGTGCCAACTAACCCTAGTCAGTATCTAACTAGAGTAACCGCCTAACTAGAGTTAACCAAGACCTAATACTAAATCCAACAATTGGCTATTATAGTCTTAAGTGACGGTGATTTTTTGTCTTCGGTTAATGCTTGCTTTAGTAGATTTTAAGAAGATGTCATTTGATGAATAGTTGATCACCAATATCCCAAGCTCATCGAGTTGATATAGGTCGATCCGTGCATGATGACTATAGGCCGTAGATCTAGGGTTGTTACGTACCGATGGTACAGAAGTGTTTAGGGCTAACCCGAGATTAGGGTTTCCCTGTACTCCCCCTATATATACAGGGGAAGGCGAAGCCTTCCCCACCTCATTCATGTACACTCTCTCTTGTATCTTTGGTGTGCTCTCCTCTTCTTGGAGTTGGTTTCTCAACATGGTATCAGAGCATGGTGGGAGCATTAGTTTTGTAGATTAGACATAGAGGAGTGCTGGAGATCAATGAGGAGTGTGCCTCAGAATTGGAGGCTGTCCCGCTAAAGCGATTAGTTTGTTGGAGAATCGTTTCGTGTTTTCTCAGAATCTTCAATCGCGTTTTCGGAGGTCGAGATGATCGTTTTCGATCTATTTCTGATCTCAAAACTTCTTGAAGGGAGACGTCTTGCGCAGAACGGTCGAATGTGGTAGCCATGAAGTTTTCGTGCGATTTGGAGTTGTTGGTGATAGTTATCGTCTTTCCAAAAATCTTTGAGGAGCTGTTTGGAGGCCTAAACAAAGTTTTTTAGAGGTTTAAGGATTTCTATCTAATCCAAGGCTCAACCTTCGCTCGCCTCTGTCAGAGCTCCTGCCACGAAAAATTTCAGCTCAATCTGAGCTTTGTTCGTCGTTTTCGCTTAGGTACTATGCTTCCTTTGTCATCTTCGCCTTCTGCTTCTCCAGACGCTCTAGAGACTCTGTCAATTGCTTTATAGTATCCGCCTGATCTGTGACCTCCGGTCTGACTCTCACTCAGGTTTACCTCCGATGGCTTTTTGGAAGCTCATCATGAATCTAGAAGGACTTAGTCCCACCCTATGACCATGACCCTATTGCTCACTCTTACACAAACTCTCAAAGTCCAAGCTCTATTATGCACATTATCACCAAGAGTAAGATATCACTCAAAAGGAAAGGGATACTTTGGTAATCAAAGTCTTCATTGAATCAAGGCTCCACTCCGAACATGACATCTCCAAGAACCAAGCTCCCCAAAACTAAGATCACCACACTATCTTCTCCCAAAACTAACTTCCATTGAAAAACTACTTGAGAGGTGCTTCTCAACCTCTCTATTTATACTACTTAGAATCTTACCCTAGTAACTACAAGTAATCACCATGTAACTTCCTCTTACCAAGTTTAAACGAGGTAGAGATCACAAACCCCAATGAAAAGGGTACATGGCAACATGCAATTGGTCCACTTGGATCTTCTAGAAGCCCAACTACTCCCTAATTGACTTCTAGTGTACCAAGTCAATCTCGCCCCTAGATTTAAGGGTCTTCACCAAGTCCAACCAATGAAAACTAGTCCAAGTCAAGGGAAGTCAAGATACCCATGTGATGGAATCTATTCCTTGACTCATACTAAACAACAAAATAGTAGTTCTCATCTACCACACCAAAAGTTACTCTATATTTTCCTCCAACTTAACCATAACTAGCTAAACATAGTCATGACTAAGATAAACTTAGGCACAATTTAGATATACTTTCATTTTATCCTATATGTACAACCCTGGGTCTTACAGATCCTTCTTCCCTCGAGCAGTGCGGTTCAGCAACTGAATCAGCTCCATGTAACCGTCTTCCTAAGGGTTCCACCCCTGGATGTAATTGCCTCCCATCTCGTTCAGCTCCATCAGAACTGGCACCAACACATTCTCCAGCTTTTGCACCAACTGTAGCACCGAAGAAAGTGGTTCTTCTACTGCTACCTTAGTCGCTTTCACCTTAGGCCGCGATGCCTTTGGTACTGGACTTCCTGGCTATGCGATTTCCTTCAGCTTCCTCTTCTTACTGCTGGGCTCCGCAATTATCTCCACAATGGAGCTTCTCTTCTCTATGGTCCCCACGGAGTGCTCCTTTCCGAATATCGCTTCTTCCTCATCTCTCACTACCTTGGCCCTCGCCTCCGAAGTCATCTCCTGCTGATTCAGTCTCATCGGCGACTGCACACCGCCGTCTTGGTGGGGTCCCACACTTCTCGTCGAACCACTACTGCCATTGCTCGCTATTGGCCCACCCAAAGTGCTGACCACACTCACTTGATATCTTCTTCTCTCATGTGGCGTCAACCATCCCATACGCGAGTACATGGGTACCAGAAACGAAGAGATATAGATTACTCCCTTCTCTCCCGCTCGCAGCCTTTGTCCCATCGCTTGCACATTCCGAGCGAAGATCTCTCCCCAATTGATATTGATTCTTCCGCCGACGAATCCCTCCACTATCCTCACCTTATGCATACTGACATAAGTAGTTCGTTGTGGTGAGAAGAGTTGATTCAATGTATACATTATCTTTCTTAGGAAGTCGTCCCGAATAAGATCAATCTTGAAGTTGTTTGTACCCTTTCTCTCTCTAGGATCAAACCATTTTTGCTCGTCAAAGGTGAATGCAGTGTGCATTGCCGAACCTTCCCAGTCGACTCCATCCTTCTCCTTCGAGTAATCTCTTCCCAAGGCTTCTGCCCAAAGCAACGCATCCAACGAGTATGGATGTCCTCTCCAGCCTATCGGGTTTGGTGTCTTCTTGGCTCGAACTTCTTCACACAACTCTGGGCACACATAGTCCCAGCGCCATGTCAGAAACTCTCCTCCCAAGGTCTTCAATAGTGCTAATTCTTCGGTCGATCATTCTGCCTTCGGCACCAAGGGTCGATATACTCCCGTCGGCATCTTCTTCACAGGCAATTGAATCACCTCATGAGCCCCTAATCGAGTGACTGATTTCCTCTTCATTTCGTCTACTTGACTCGACGCTCATTCTTGCTCATCCGTGGCTCGTTACGCTCATCGATGTTGTTACTAATTGCCCTAATCCGTTCGACGCTTCAGACCTCCTTAACAACTTATTCGTCTTGGCCATCTTCGCGCTTATTTCTCCTATTCGTATTCGGTGACACATACTTCCTCCGAATATCGTTCATTTATATTCCAAAAGTAAAAAAAATAGTCTGAAACCTCTAACCATGCCCCTACAACTAGATGGCTACCTGGTGTTAGAGGGACCTAACCGTCTGTTAGGGGGACGATTGTGGTTCACTTGTGTTGGTGTATGACGATCTATGTATTATGATGTTTGATGTGAGAGCTATGTATGTTGTGATGTGATATGTATATGCAAGACATCTGTCATGACTTATGTAGTGGCATCTCTAGTTAGGTAGGTGTGTGTATACAGGAGCAGATACAACAGTTAGAGCCGGTTGTGAAGTAAGTGCCGTTCGCACTAAAATTGCCGTTAGGGCCGACAGTGACGTTAGGGGTCCTAGGGCTCAAGTGGTAGAGTTTGAATTAGGGCTCCTTGGAGGGCAGTTTTTGAAGTTGAACCTTTGAGAGTGTGGCTATGGTGGAAAGTAGCTAGTGCTGGAACCTCGAGTCTTTGAAGCACAAAGTGGATTTGGCTTGACTGTAATCTCTCTTTTATGCTATGGATATGAGCGGAGTGTCCTTGTGGACGTTTTGAAAGTAGAAAAGATTATTGTGGTACACTTGTGTTGATGTATGACGATATATGTATTGTGATGTTTGATGTGACAACAATGTATGTTGTGATATAATATGTATGTGCACAACACCACACTAGAGAAGCAAGTTGATTTTTGGTCTTGTATGACCGGCATCTTCGCGGGTGTGGAAGATCACCGTGGAGTGGAAAATCTGCAACATGGATTGGTATCGAAGACCGACTCTGAAGGGTGATCTTTTGTTGTTTATTCTCATCAGGCTCATGGGAATTGATATTTAAACGATAGCTATAATGACCCATGGTTTATTTAGCCGACGTACCTGATCTTCTTTTGAAGACGTCTGCTGATCTTGTTCTCCTTGGGACTTCTTGCAAGAGATACAACATGTCATCAAGCTTACCTTCAAGAATGATCAGTTCACGATAGGGGAGCCTCAAGCCGCCTAATTTGCTGCCCTTGTAAAATTAGTATATCGTCCTCTGATTGGAATGACATCGTCCAATCAGAGGAAGATTGGACGATGTCATTCCAATCGTCCTCTGACACTAAATTGGTCTTGGCCTTCAATAATTTTTCAAAACCGTTAGTCTTGAGCATACGCTTCACTTGATGTTCCCATAAGCAATAATCAAAATGTCCATCGTACTTGGCAATGTTAAATCTGGCACACCCAATCTTCATGAATGTCATCTCGTCTCATTTGATCCCCAAACTCATCCCTCGTGTTGTTCGATTGTCAAATGGAACCTCCAAACTTGCCTCTTTCCCACTCATATAAAAAAATGGGAAATTTACCCTGGGTAAAATTCCTAAACCACAATTGCCACCGGTAGCCAGACCCTGACTTCTCTTAAGTTGAGATTGATGAAAGCACATACCAAGATTTCTCTAGGTTGTTACTTGTGTTACTCAAGCACATGTTGCAAGTCAAACAATTCCAACAACTAGCATTCAAGTTTCAATTGTGAACTACAACAAGGGAGATTCATCCTAGGAGAAGATTATGCATGGAATGAAGGAGCTAAAGATTAAGTTTGAAGAGTTAGAGAAGAAAGATATGGAAAGAGAAATGAAGCCTTTCACCAAACCATAAAAAAATAATTAAAAACTCCCTTGAGAACACGGAGATCTCAACACAATTACATGCAAAGTTTTGGCAAAAATTAACGGTCTTGTTGTGATCTAACAAGATTTTTATGGGAATTTTTGACTGGTTGCAATTGACTTGAATATAAATTGATTAAGCAAAGAGATAGAATTGCAACTCATAAGAGGGTATCCTCCTATGCTAATTGAAGCTTTAAAAATGCTCCTTTTAAAAGACACAAGCTTTGATTATTCTTAGAATAAAGCAAACTTCTTATGACATAAGTGAAGAACTTGACATGAAATCTCTAAGGTGGAAGATCTTTCGTGAGTTCTCATGCAATCCATGAGGAAACATCATCTAAAGACACCTTTGATGATGTTCAAGTACAAGTTCTTGCTGCAATGGATTTACTTCCTAAGCCAGGGGTGGTGAAAGATCCCGACAAGATGAAGATGAGTGAAGAGGAGATTACTCGATGGTTCTCCACTCTCAAGTTTGGTCCCAAGATTACTACCAAGGAGAAGTCAAGGTCTTTGAATATATTTCGTAAATATATCCATGAGTTACAAGGATTTCAAGCAAGTAACCTTAGAAACTCATCGCATTGAATTAGAGGAGAAAGCTCGTCCAGTATGTGAGAAGCAATGTCAGATAAATCCACCAATGGCTGTGGTGGTGAAAGAGGAGATCGAATAGTATTTTGATTTTGAGATATCAAATCAATGAGAAGATAGATTTGTTATGACTTTATAGTGAAGAATCATTGTTTGCTTCTTGTGTTTGGATCCATTTCATACTAGCTTCTAGTGTGTGTGTCATGCTGGTTTTGTATGTGCTCATGATTCTATAGGACTTTTATAGATTTGATCTTCCGTTTTCACTTTAATGCATGATATTTACAATGTATTTCTCTTGTGAGAAGCTAAAAATAATGATCAACTCTTATAAGAGTGTTTGAGGTGATGGTAGGTTAGGTTGTCTAATCCTTTAGATAAAGACCACATGTTTGTTAGTTTTAGATCAATTTAAATAAAGACAAAAGGTTGAATACTAGGTGAATTGATGAAGATTAATAGTCAAGACAATCACAAATTAGCACAGAAGAAAGCCATTAGCAGGCTTCTTGCATACATTGTTAGACAAGAAAGGGAAAGTGATGGTCCGACATGCTTGCTTGCAAACGCCTATACATATATCTATCTAACAAGCTAGTTTCATCAACCACACTATATTGACAAGAAAATTTTGAGGTTCCGATGTCAATATATTACTTTACTCAATCACTTTGATCAGGTTTGGTAGAAATGACTTAGTTCACAGCTTTTGCAATTGTGTAAACCTTCTTCACAACTTGTTGAACTCATGATGTCAATGAACAAGCAACCTTGGGTGCACATGGGGATACATGTAATTAGCATGAATTTTGTCCCAAGTTCCAAATCTCTTGGAAAATCAAAAAATAATATGTAGATCCCTTTGTATAAAAATTATCATAAATCCCAATCCTTTTTTACAATGTCCTCAAATTTCAGTGTTAAATTTTTCATTATCCACACTGTAAAATTTTATTAATCAAATTATCCAATAACAAAAAATCCAATCATTCTTTAAACTTTATGATAATGAGTGCAATCTTAGAATCTTAACTGTATTTAAAGATGACAAGATAGTGGAAAAGGAAATAACTTCCTTTGTCCTCCATCTTGAAGCAAAAGACTCACTCCAAACCTAATATATAAGCTAATATCTTTATTGTTGTAGCTCTATACATGAAATACGTAGTGATTTATCCGACATGGATGACACTACCCCACTAAGATTTCAAATAATAACAACAGTTTTTGAACATGAAATGTCATGTGCATCTTGGTTTCCCTTCAACAAATCACCAACCATGTAACACAAGCACTAAAAGCCGCAATATATGTCAAACCTCCACTCAATTAAGGACTAAAACCGGTAATGAACTACATCAGTAATTGATTCACTCGACCCTCATGGGATTACCAACTTGGCCGACAAGAGGATGTCTCCTCCCAATAATCAATGTTGAATCCCATCATATATAAAAATACCGCACCCATCAATACATCATATGACTCTACAAGTATAACAAAATCATGTGATCGTATTGTAGATATGTCTGTGACATGTTTGTGACATGATTGGATTGGGCTTGCACAATCAACTCCATACGGATGATGTATGGTGATGATGCATCACTAAAACCTCCAAAAAATGTCTAAATTTGAAATTGATATCTATATACACTGATCTTTTGCAAACCAAAAGCAAGCATTGCATCATTACCCAACATAAGGGGTTGTGCATCAAAATCCAACAACACTCATTGATTTCGATATATCTTTCTTGATGCCTTGACCATATAAAAGACATCGCTCCTTTGATCTAAAATCATCACACTTGATGACAATCTTGTATGCTTGTATATCAGACCTTGTTGGTAACTCCATCAGTCTAGCAACGACAACTTGCCAAGTTGCACTAGTAGCGGTCTTGATCCTAGGATCAACAGTATTAATGTTGTGAACACGAGAAGCACCCAAGATATACTCTTTACTTTACCAAAATATGACCATAATAATAATACATGGGATGATGACACTTCCAACATCAATAAATCTTTGCTTGAGAAAACAAGAGAATGAACAAGAGTCTTTGTTGCTCCTAATATAGCGCTGGATGCTATCTCAAATGATATCAATGGCCCGATCCTACTTGCTTCATTTCCAAGTACATCAACATTGGCTTCCACCGTCATCTCTCTAGTAGATCATCAATGAGCCATGGATGAGCGATTAAAATCCTTAGGTTGTGTGAAGAACTGAGAAAGTTTTACTTGCCAACGAGTTTGCCTCTTTGTGGATCCAACTTCTTTGATGCTCCTCTAGACTCAATAGTTTGTGTTGCATTACAAGTCATAGAAATTGCACATGATTGTGCCGCTACATACATGAATTCTACAACATTTCCATCATATGATGTAAAGCCATCAACTTTAGATACTAATCTTTGTTGAGATATAGCCATACTTGCTATCTTTTGCCCCAATTGCTCAAATCGAGATGTCATGTTCACCTCATGACTTGCCTCATCGGCTATCACTTGACTAGAGGATGGTACTTTACCACCACCAATACCACCTTGAACTCCTCGTACTCTTCCAAGGATTTCCATGATAACTATTGTTGATCAAAATTTCATATGGAGATCAAAACATCAATCAATCATATAATGATGTTTGTGACATTGCTCACATAATTTTGATCCAATATGATCCATTTTCTGATCTTGTAGTCAATCTTTCTTGTGCTATGTCCCATCACATATTCAACACACCATCCTAACAATTGATTGTTGATCTGAAAATGATAGCAATGGTCTCGATCCGACACCTTCATTACTTGATCTAGATGATCGAGATTGTCCCACATGCCTACCACAACCATTCCAATTTGTGTTATAGACTAATAACGTGAAGTAATTGATGAAGATTGTGATCCTTTGCTAAATTTAGTAGTTATCATTCTTTCTTTCTTCATGTTGAGCTAAATACGTTATGATGTCTTCTGAGATAAGGTGACATCTCTCACTCTATATTTCATCTCCTTGTCAAATATCCCATATCAATATTGAATAGCTTGTGCATCTATCACATCATGAATAACACTAATCAATCAATGTATTAGAGTCTACACCTCTTGAAGAATCTCCCTAGTCTTAGGTTGGAACTCATGCAAGCCTTTCAGCTTGACGATCCTCACCCCTTGATGATCTTTCTTCAACCTAAAAACGAACTTCAAAATAAAGTTAAAGATTATAACTTTTGAACTCAAGCAACTTTAATTATATAATATGTGATAAGTTGAGAAGATGAACTCACCCCACAAACAACATACACAAAATAATACATATGTAGTTTGGAGACCAATATTGTCTTTAGAACTCAATCTCCTCATGTCATTCTCCAACATAAAATCAAAGTCTTATATGAACCTCAATGGCCAATGTTGGTACCACACTTTGCTACAAGTGCATTTATTGCTAATCCTAGCAGTCTCTACTTCAAAACCTCAAAAGAACTTGACCGTGACAACAATGTTTTACCTTCAGAATTGTATCAGCAACATGTATCTAATTTAAACAAAAAATTGCAACAAAAAGTAACCAAGTCATCACAAGTGCTAACACAACGGTAACTTGGAACCTACCAATCTACAGATCAATAAGTTTTTTCTCATTGAAGAGAAAGAAAGATAGAATGCATGGTCCGCAAATCTAGCAGCACTATCAGCAGCACACATAAGTATTAACACTCCACATAACAAAATACCAACACAAATAAACATGGTGAAAAAATAGTAAGCCAAGATGGAGATATATCAATCACAAGAAACATAAATAACAATCCTCCATCTCAAAAACTTTGATCAAAGGGGTCAAACCAATCCAACCCAGACTGACATAGCCTCAAGAGGGTGATAAAAAAACATTAAAACTCAATTTTGTAGTCATTTTATTCTCCAAATCAATAATATAATATTAGTAATCTAGTTGTATAAGGTGTTGTCTACTTTTCGTAATATTTTTTCTTGCAAACATACATGGTTTGTAACTTCTTCAAGATTTGAAAATTTTTTTACTCTAATTTTGGACCCCTAAATGGCCAAATTTTATAATTTTGACACTATTTATGCTATGTTTAAAGTCTATACTTCTGCACAGCCTACTTTATATCTTCTATGACTTCACCAAATTTCAGATAAAATATATATTATATGATAATTTTATTATACGTTGCTCATATTTTAGATTCAAAAATTTCAAAACAACCAATCTTGGACTTCGATTGGTTTTGTTTGAAATCTTTTTTGACCAATATTTAATTTCAAAACCAATGTCACTGTAAATATTGACCCACTTGGTTTATTTTCATCAATGCTTCTGCTCTCCAAATTCTCAATCGGAAATCAATCATTTAATTCAAAAATCAAGCGTTCAATTCAAAAATCAAACATTCAATTTGAAAGAATTAAAAATCAAAATAAATCACATCAATTTTGAATTGACTCTATTTTTGAATTGTTACCATGGTATTCTTTCCATTGAGTGCTTTACACACTCAACATCAAATAGATTGAAGATACCATTGATCAAAACTCATTAAAACACCTTCATAGCTCCAAGAATTCATAGTTCTCATGACACAATCCAATTTGAGTTATCAAATTAATATTTTCTACTCTCAAAATGTCTACAAGTACATTCCAATCATAAAAATAATATAAAAGAGATATTGTAGCAGAGAAAACCCCACTTTGAGCTTTAATGACTTTAGGTTATCACACTAGTTAAAATCAATCCTATCCACAATCTCAAAATCTCAACTTCAAAAATTACACTCTAATGAGCACTAATTAGGACTCCACCCCTTGAGCATTAGGTCTCCTAAGTGCAATATTGACTCTAATTATTATATCTACTCATGCATGCATGCAATTACTTAACTAGAGATGACATTACATAAATCATCACCCATTTGACTTATTATAAATAACAATAGCACCGTTTCTACATTAGGTTAGAAAAAATTCAAAGTTATTAAAATTTTACTTCAATAATTATTATGAAATTTTTTTTTCTGATTTTATCAATATAAAAATTATAATTTCAAATAATTATAATTATATAATAACATATAATTGATATATTTGGATTTTTAAAAAATAATCATTTATTTTTAAATTAATTTTAATATGTAAAATATTATAGTTAATTTTAAATTTATTTATCAAATAAAATTAAAAAAATCATATCATAAAATAATTTGTTTATTTTTATTATTAAAATTTATTTATTCAATTTAATCATAATTATTTAAATATAATTATGATGAAATTAAATTTAATAATTAAATATAATTATATTTTATATAATAAGATGAAAATTCTATTTAAATCCAACTCTTTATAAACCAATGATACAAACAACTTTGACAAGTTTGTGAGTGATTGCAAGAGTCTACCATACTATACGGCAAAATATATCACTCTCTTTAACTTATTGTATAGTCTATTTTAGACAACGTATTTACATTGTTCTCATAAAACACTAACTAGTGTTATCTATAAAAAAAAATTTACATTAGATGGCGATTCTTTAGATTCTTGTGTTGTTTGTAACCATTTGATGTAGATAGTTTATATATTTTAGGTGCAATATGACATATTTCCAAGTGAGTTGCTATTGGGGCCTAGCCCTTGTTACCGGTTTGGTTTCATTCTTGTGTGCGACTTGATGGTGTCTTCCCTCACTTTTTGTTATTTTACTATGTCTATTCTTTATGATACAACCAATATCATTTCGGCCGCGGTGTCATCAGATGATTCCCGTAGCCAAAAATTAGGTAAAAAATTATCACATAAAGTACAAATTGATCTCATACTGCTCAACCATGGGGACACTATGTACCCACTAAGGCATTCTCAAAAGTATAAAATGAGTTTTACACTTTTAAAACCAACAAAGTTTAACACCTTTAGACTTGTTGCTATATGAAATAAATGCCCTTAAATATAACTAAAACAGCTAAGGTTTTCTAGCGAAAGGAGTTCGCTTCACCGTGAAACGGCACAAGAAGGGTTACAATTCAACCAGTAAGGCAAAGACTTCAGCCATTTCTAATATGAGTTTCAGCAGATACAGTACTCCTAAGCCACCAGCGAACTCGCAACTTCATGAGACCAACCGTTGTGATTTCTTTCTCGGAAAAGAAGCATGACGGTAACATAAAGAGTGAACTTCAATCAAAAGATACAAGACGACCCCTTCACCAAAATCCAAAGTTTTGGCAGTACTATATAACACTTTTTTTACTTCATAAAATAGGTGTAAAAATTGCTTCATAAAAAGGGAGACATTTTCTCCCCACCTGTCTTTCAGATCTTTCATTACACGACGTGATTTAAAAAGTGGCTTGCCCCAGGCTCCCGTTAATGTTCCCGGCAATTCCTTTCAGTGAAAAATGGCGTGTTTATAATCTTCTCTTTCTGTTTAAAAAAAACGACCTGTTTGATAGTTCGCAGAAACTACCACGAAGAATGTGCCCAAAACTGATAATACAGAATAAGAGCTTTTTTGATCTGATATCTAACAGTGAACTATCTCTTTAGGCTCCACGTCTTCAGGATAAAAGAATGGTAAGTCTACAGGGTTGAAATGAAGTTAAGCGTGCAACATTCACATAATAATAACTAAAACAATATATGTACAAGTCCTAATAATAGAAGAGTGGCCAGAGAGAAAGCACCAGTATGCGATGCTTGTGATGGCGCAGGAGCTGCACCAGGACCGGGGGTTGTGTTAGATGAAGGGGGAAGCCTTGTGCTAGGGGAGGATGTTGGTGCTTTTGGGCCGGGGCTAGGTCCACCAGCGTTGGGAGATGGAGCGGGTCCACTGTTCGACTTGAGCGAAAGACCTGCAGAGACACAAAGAGCAAGACTTAAAACGAGCCCCACTTAAACCCAGTAATATCATTCTTTCAATTTCTGAACGAATCAAGACAACTAGTTCTTTCTGCAGTCTTGTCATTCTCATTTTAAAAGGTACAAAGTAAAAGGTCAGAAAATATGCAGCGTGGGGCCTTACAGTCTGTTTGCTCAAAGCCCAGAGTCCGCTGCTCTCGGTTGAATACAAGGTTCATGCCCACCATGAAGTTCACTGCAAACATAACCAAGTACACCATCAATCATCACAAAATTTCATATCACTCATGAGTCACAGATTAGGGAAAGCAAGCACAGTGTCAATTATCGTTGTTCCTGTCTTGCAACGATTGTCGATTGTCAAACTGAGCACAAAGTACGGGCTGGAACACGACATCAACTGATCTCTCTCGTGGAGTTGCCTTGCTAGAGCTCTTCTTTGAGCCATCATAGATTGATAAGCACGGGAAGGATGATGACCAACCTCCGATGATGTTAATATTGGACTCGATTAGGGCGAGACAAAATCCACCGCGCGTTCCGTTCTGTACAAGCACACGAAGCAGGGCAAACCGATGTGACATTGTATTGCAAACTAATTCAATTTACGACTGCTATAACTTCCTGACCTCTGTAAAACGCATGCGCCGAAGATCGTTAATTATAATCATTTAGGAGTCCAGTCTGCGCACTCACTAGATCACACAGTTCAACCACAGCATGCAAGAAAGGTAAAAGCGATTACCAACCTCATAGAGCAGGATAAGCGGGAATCCGATAGGAAACGTAGCATTTCCAGTGAGGACGTATTCGATGGAAGGAGTCTTGATCATGTAGTCGCTGTGATTGCAATACGAGCAACTGGTGTCAATCTACAGCCACCGAGTTGACCACATTTGCCGAAATTCCACGTATGTACCTCACGGGATAATTATCGGCCAATATTCTGTCATACAGAATTGAAAGCACTCACCTCGTTCGGTAGCAATATTCCAATAGCTGGAAATCCGAGGTACGCGTATAACCATTAATCTGCTTGTCAAACTGAGACATTGCAGAAATGTAAGTTCAATACGGAACGCGACGCACAATCTACATACGCAATCCCAAAAAAGTTGAACCACGAATATTGCGTACTTCTGCAGAAGCAAAATTCGCAGAAACTGTAAGAGCTTACCAAAGCTCCGAAAAGCTTGTAAGTTGCGGACTTCAAGTACGTGTACTGTGTGCCGGAATCAAACAATGCGGACTCTCCGACAGTGATGGACTCGTCCCCGACAGTAATGGCTTCCACACCAACATAGTACGTGTCGCTGCGACACAATCAGACAGCGTCCGACACATGATAAGACACACTCCATAGCAAGGAGAAAATTCTCTTGATGATACAGAATTCACAGCCAGCAGCTCCTAAACCTCAATCAGATCGCAGACACAGACATGAAAAGAGTTGGCCTAGAGCTGCATTTCAATACGTACTACGCTCCGGGCTGCGCGGGTGCAAACGGCGTCGACACTTGCGTGTTGGATCCGATGTCTCCGAACACTACTCGTCCTGCAAAGTCCTGTCCGAAGCACATTGAGAAGGAATCCTTCACGAGCCCCGACCTGGCAAAGGAAGCTGGAACAGAGTAGTCCTGGAATCCCAATCCAATGAGACCATCCGGGGCCCCGAAGCCATCTAGCAACGACCCGGTTTGCGTCTGGCCACATCTGTTACGCCGCGCGTGCAAAATCAGTACGCGGCAAGCTGTTCTCTTGGCAACGATGACATCGATGCTCTGTGCTTGAGACGTAGTGAGTAGAACTTACCCCAAAAGAACGGGCACCGTCGTTCTGGTTGGTTCCCCCGAATCTGGAATGAGGTGAATTACGTCCTGCAACAATCTCCCGCTGGTGGATGTGTTGACGGATGCATAATTCACTTGGTACAGGCATTGTCCCCCACCGTTGGCATTGCATCGGCTGATTGGTAGGGGGCAGTCATTGCTGGCGCAGGAGATTGCTTTACTGGTGTTCGAATCTTTTGGACTGTATATCTGTAAGGCATTGCTCTGAGAAACATCAAGGTAAAACGAGACAACTAAGTACTGCACCCGATAAGAAGAGAGCGACGACTCGCACTGTCCTTCGACGTCAACCGACTTGGGCTCCGTCGTGAAATGACCCAAGAATGAAAACAAAGCAAGACCTCTGAAGATCTGAGGGGTGTGTTTTCAAATTGATCCAGCCCGTATCACCTTGAAAACGAAAAGAGAGCGGAAAGAGGAGAACATATCCATCTCATTAATGCACAGTCTAAAGTGCATCACTCAGGGAGAGTTGAGGAAAAGAGACACCAATAATAAAACATCCGAGAGTTGCAGACTTACGACACCATAGTCCTCGTAGATTGGGGCAGTAGCCGGCGCACATGACTTGCACTCGCAAGGCAGCCAAAAGAGGTCACTTCCCGTATCCAAGGCGACCAAGAAAGGCACCGCCGGTGTACCCACATGTATCGTCGAGTAGTAGAGTCTGTCAACCCACGCAAGTCATTTCAGTCTCATGGGCACCCTGGTCTAAAAAGCGGTCAATGTAGAGCGCCGGATGTGACGATTCAATCTCCTCTACCCCTGAACTCTATACACTGCGCGGTCTACTTCGGTGGAAGAGTAAATTCCATGGACTTGACGGCAACGAACATCATTTCGACCTTGCATTGTCCAATTAAGCATCATTAGGCAGTCACATTCCAAATTCCACTCGGGAGAGCGCATCTCACCCTACAATGAATGAAATGGAAACGTTGCCCTCGAGAAAGGTATAACTTGAAGGGTTGCCGGCCAACATTCTCCTGTGCCGCGCGGCATCGTAATGCCTGAGAAAATGCTGATACTCAACGGTGTCCGGGTCAGGGAACGGCCATTCTCCCCTCTCCTGGGCATTATGATCTTCTTTAGCTTTCTCAGAAAGCATGTGCGTAAATGATAGCGTATAAGCCGCTTCCGAACATCTGATTAAAAAGCTGGAACATACTAATAAGATGACAACAACCCTTACTGCTTGAATACTCTGCATCGCGAAGATGAGGCGCAGAGATGGAACAGGATGGAAACAAAGTCGAAAATTCGAGCTATGAATGACTAGTGGTGAAATGCGGACGATGTCGTAACTAAAATTCAAACTGGTCCTTCCTCCAACCGAAGAGACTTATTTTCGTCTGTTGAACGATCCCCCACCTCTTCTCGACTTGGGATAGCTGGATAGTGGTAGGATGGTGAGAGAGGAAAAATGTGAGAGCTCAATGGAGCTCGAGGTGTAAGTAATGCTACAATGGTTCAACATGACAGAAGGTGCGTGGGCCACCTTCTGTCAGGATGGACAACAGGATGGACCACTGCGACCGTGGTCTTTTCTCCGGGCTGATGGAGACCAACGGAGTCAATCAGCACTACCACGGCTACCTCCAGATCCCATACGCGACGCAAGTTCCCGGCACAACAACAGTCGAGGAGAAACGCGGCCAGGTCTCCAGCAGTGATTAATTCGATCGCACCTCTCCGTGCTCGTCCGGCAGACACACCGTGAATGAAGCCCGGAAGCGACAGTCCGAGCAATGATGCGCGTGGCGTACGGCCCGAGCGCGAGCTGATTAGGATCCCAGATCGTGTCAGAAATGCGAGCATGTCCACACATGGCCAGCACGCGAGTCGCCTTCGCCCCGGGTCTTCACAATGTCAGCAGCCGTCATCGCCTTCGTCACCTTCCGTCCCTTCGCATGATCTAGTGAAAAGTGTGGAGGGCTACTGCTGTCGACGTTGGGAGCTTGGTTGCAGTTCGTTGGCAGCGCCATCTCCTTAGTAAATGCACTCGTGATTTGTAGCCCGCGTTAGGCGCCCTCTGCGTGACGTGATCTTGGAGCTCGTTTCGACCCGGTGTGAGTTTGATCGCTTGTTTATGTTCCAGAGCACATGCATTGGGAGCTTGTAACATGGACGATGGGAAGATAACGCACGACAGTTGGTTCTCCTGGCTATCAGACAAGGCGCCATAAATTGGTTAACGATGTGTACACCAGCATTATAAGTGGATGGAGTGAAGACTTTCAGCTTGTGAGTCAAACGAGACAGTGATGCTCACGGCAGTAGAGTTTTAACACGGTGCCGTTCTCATCTTCTTCTTCTACGATCCTCTGAGTCAGGGCGTGCAAGAAGCTAACTCGGCGCACCTTCACAGCTTCCGTCTGATTGTGAGGGATGATTTACATGTATCTGTATCGTATATTGTTTCACCAATGTTTCCATTCAAGCTGGTCTGAATGATTTCCTCAATAACACTTATCAGTTCAGTCACGAGAGTAACGTTACGGTCCCTGCAGCTTTATACAGGCGGTTTATGTGCTACATTGCAGTCCGAAGTGACCATACTTGCGTGATGAGGTAATGTGGGGACATAATTGAATAGGTACACAACCCCCGTATGTTAAAGTACAATCTTGAAAGCAAAAGATGAGAGTACAACCCTTCAAACTTCCTAGTCAGTCTGATTCGCGAGTAATACACTCTACCCTCACTCATCAGTTACAAAGTTTAAAATAATTTGTTGTTATAATGACGGTGTGAAAGTCCATGACGCATAAACCTTAATTCATTACCTGTTTCTCTCGTCTTCAATTTCGTACAATGGTATTCTTGATAGCTTACGTGTGTAAAATTAACAGATACGATATTTTTTCACGGTCCGAATTGCTTTGTTACTAGGGTTCTCATCTGATGAATATATGGACTTATTTATTTCCGTCAACAGGAGACACAGGTCATCGTGCTTTGCAACCAAAGTCATCTGACCGGGAGGGACATTCATCATTGCGAGTACACAAAAGAAAGGGAGACGGGCGCCACGCAAATTTATGGAAGTGGCATCTGTGGAGCCCATCTGTAGATGATGCCTTATCATGGCAGATGCTTTTCACTTCACTTCTACTGTAGTTTGATTTACCTCTGTATTATTGTGCAATCAAGTGGATCAGAGATCCAAGAGGAGTCTTAGCTGACTTTGTATCACAGATAGCGTTAACCGTAAGTCGCTAACTTGGACACAATTTCAGCGGTTGTACTGCATTCAAGCGAAGATACAATCGTCAAGCTTCACATAATCTCATGAGAGTTCTCCCAGGAGCCACCGACTACACAATTTTGGTTATAGGTCGCGAAACCTTACGGAGATCTCAGAAACTTGCCTGAAATCTCAAGACAATTACTTCGTAGTACAGTTGCATTTAGCTATTATTTACTTATTTTTTACCGCAGGAGGAATTTGGAGCCCCACAAAGAGTGGACATTGAGTCCAGGCTCTTCATGAGTTCTAAGCTCGCCAAAAACGTCTAGGCATTGCACCTAGCCATCCCCTTGCATCTGAGAACAAAAATGTTAATTGCGTAAACACTAAGTTTTTTACAAAAACTTAGTGTTTAACCTAGTCAGCAAGATTGATATTATTCTTACTACTGTCAATAGACGAGAAAGTTGACTTGATTGAAAAATCATTGATAAATATTTGTAATGCATTATTGCCGGTTTGGGTTGAAACGAGATTATGTTACTTTGTAGCATAAGTTTGTTAAAGTGGATTTTTAGGAGCTTAGAATAAGATCCCAAATACCTTCTTCATGCATCTGGATATTTTCAAAAACTTGTAAACAATTAGCGTGCCAAATAGCTTTGAGTTAAGAGTTACCATATTAATTTAATGTGATTGGATGTATACACCAATATCCAAATAGTTTTTCATATATCTGGAACGTTTGAATGCCAAAATCTGTTGTATGGTTTTTTAAAAACTCATCAAATCTTATCCATATGAATTTTAAGTGTTCACAATCAATAAAATAATGAATCTCGTCCTCTAGTAAGTCACACCATATACATTTAGTTGATTTAAAGAATTTTTGATCTCACCATGATCGTATACGTATTTAATTTATATAATAGCGCTCTACTTTTTCTATTCATTGCATGATTGTATATATATTTGAACATTTGTAACCAAAGGAAATTTATGTTAAATTTAAAGTTCCATTTTTCATGTAAGTGAACTTGATGATCATATGTAATAAAGGATTTGTGTACAACAGATTATTATTAAACATATCAAAATTTAATTTTTTATGTTTAACTAACAATACAATTAGGTTTAATGAAGATTGGGGTTTTAAAAAATTAACCATGTAGGTTAGAGTACAAGTATTATTATTTAAGAATTAAGAGGTGGTGATCTTGAGGCGAAGACTGAATTAAGTGATCAAAACTCGATAAAGCCCAATAAACCCCACTGGAAGTGATCTCCATCTAAAGGATCAGTTTCTTACGGTTTTAGAGAAACAGCTGACGACATCCTCGCATACCCTGCTGTTAATGATCCTAGGGTTGACCATAGTTCCAGAAACCTATAGTAGGTGATAATTTAAGAACCAGTTCGTCTTTTCTTCATGTACCTGTTGTACTCCACATTGCTTGTCATGTTTCAAGATACTGCATCCAAAAGACTGATCTCTAACAATGCTGAATCAAAAAAGAACTAGTTTTGGGAGAGATCTGACTACGTTTCATAAAAGCGCTGGGTTTGAACCCATGTAGCCCAATAAACAAGCATCAGAGTCGTTGTCATGACGGCGATAGTTTAGGTTAGGATAACCGACGTGGCGACAAGACGGGTGCAGAGCCCACCGCTGGATCTACTTTGTAGGGTCATGATGTTGAAAAGGCTCCAAGAGATATTATCTTCGACCTTATCAGATATAAAGTGCAGTCAGGATGGAAAGGGTATGGGAGAGTGCTAGACACATCACTTTGCTCACTAAGGAGCAAATCTGATCGAAGTGGAGCCGATTTAGGACATGGATAGAGGACAACATGATCCTCCAGATGTACCGATGCCTAATCCATTTGTGATCAACATCTGGTGTCTTCATCGTGATCATTTTCGAGCGTGGTTAGTGTATCATTTTGGAGATAACTTTCTACAACAAGTGATAAACTCTCCAGATCCAATTATTCTTCCAGTTGTTTCCTACGACGTGATTTGGGACTGTAAGACCCAGGGTTATACATATAGGATAAAATGAAAGTATATCTAAATTGTGCCTAAGTTTATCTTAGTCATGACTATGTTTAGCTAGTTATGGTTAAGTTGGAGGAAAATATAGAGTAACTTTTGGTGTGGTAGATGAGAACTACTATTTTGTTGTTTAGTATGAGTCAATGAATAGATTCCATCACATGGGTATCTTGACTTCCCTTGACTTGGACTAGTTTTTCATTGGTTGGACTTGGTGAAGACCCTTAAATCTAGGGCTGAGATTGACTTGGTACACTAGAAGTCAATTAGGGAGAAGTTGGGCTTCTAGAAGATCCAAGTGGACCAATTGCATGTTGCCATGTACCCTTTTCATTGGGGTTTGTGATCTCTACCTCGTTTAAACTTGGTAAGAGGAAGTTACATGGTGATTTCTTGTAGTTACTAGGGTAAGATTCTAAGTAGTATAAATAGAGAGGTTGAGAAGCACCTCTCAAGTAGTTTTTCAATGGAAGTTAGTTTTGGGAGGAGATAGTGTGGTGATCTTAGTTTTGGGGAGCTTGGTTCTTGGAGATGTCATGTTCGGAGTGGAACCTTGATTCAATGAAGACTTTGATTACCAAAGTATCCCTTTCCTTTTGAGTGATATCTTACTCTTGGTGATAATGTGCATAATAGAGCTTGGACTTTGAGAGTTTGTGTAAGAGTGAGCAATAGGGATCATGGGCAAAGGGTGGGACTAAGTCCTTCTAGATTCATGATGAGCTTCCAAAAAGCCATCGGAGGTAAACCTGAGTGAGAGAGCCCGAGGTCACATTTTGGTTCCGTTGTCGGGACCTCGCCTAGAAGGAGAAGAGATGTTCAAATCCAGTTTATTGCCCGTGAGAGCGCAACGATGAGAACTCATATGGAGAGGACTGTGGGGGAAGAGCGAACCGAGATCATGATGCATAGTAATGTACCATTTGTGTATCCGGTAGTGTTATATGATAGCCTGGAAGTTATTTTGTACATTTTGTTTACTTAAGTGTTGTTTGGGATGAGGCGAGAGTGCTATAGTATGTATTTGGGAGGAAAACTTTATTTTCCAAAGTTTTTCCGATAATTTTATTGATTTTAGATTAGTAGATGGGATACGTTTTGCACTTTGAAATAACAGTCATATCATGTCTAGATCAAAAAGTTATGATGTTTAGAATTTGCTAGGGTCTTGACGGTTTTGAAAGATAGCTCTCAGGGAAAAAAGTACAGAGTTTATCAATTCGTGCAAGAATTGAATCAGGATTTGAAACTTTGCACGATTGTATATCAAGAGGTAAGCTACATGTGGGTTTAAATTTCGTTGAGAGATCATTTTATAGAGAAAGTTATGATACCTGAAGTATAGGGGGTATAAAAGTGAGCAAAACTGCTTTACTTTTCAGATTTACTTTTTCCTTGTTTATGGTCATTCCGAGAGAGTGAGTGCATGAGTGTTTTGCATAGTGAGGATGACTTGACACTCATTGGAAAAATGGGAGATCAACCTCTTTGGAAGATCCGGTTATCTAAGATACCTCAAGGGCTGGACGTGATTGTTTCAATGGATTCGAACACGAGGGAGTTCGTGAGTGGAGTTTGAAGAGAGGACACTAAAAAAGTTCCCCGAGAGCGAAACGTGAGAGTTGCTTCTATTGTGGAGAGGAGGGACATAAGCTTGTGAGTTGTCCTTTGAGGACCAAAGATCGGAGGTTGAGAGAGAGACGAAACGTGGGAGAGCTAAACCTTCATCCGGGACCATCATCTCCCATGAATCCAAGAGTGGAAACTATTGTGAAAAATTGTGGAGTGACCGGATTCCCCCTTAGGACACGAGTGTAGTGGCGTGAAAGCTCTGTTGGAGTCACTAGTGGAGGGCTTTGAAGATAAATTGAGTGCAGATACCGAAAAAGTTGAAATCTCCATGTGGCTCAAGTTCTAATCAAGATGGAGATCATTTTCAGAATGATCGAGAAGATGTCGATGAGGGTAAGGCTCATAGTGTGTTTAGGAGAGAGGAGAGAGCCATGGCAATCTTGGACCAACCAATTCCGCTCATTTTGCCATTGATGAATTACTAGAATGGAGCTAGTTTTGTTTGTGTTGTATTAGGGAGTCCCGTATAAATTTCCAACAACAACGACAAAAGGAGTTGGAAATGGGAAGCTTCCGAAATTCTATGGGAGAGAGAAAGAAGATGTAGAATCTTTTGTGAGAGACTTCAAGAGGGCATGCATAGGAAACAATGAGAGAAGGAAACCCGAATGGGCTATCCTTTTGCCCGACTTCATGGAGGATTCTGCATTGAAGTGGTACAATGAGTACAAGAAGGAGCATGTGAGGAAGACACTTGGGAGAGTTTGACGAGAATCTTGTTGAAAACTTTCTTCCGGATGAAAGTTACGAAAGTCGATGTGTGAAGTCACCTTTTGAAGCAAGGAGAGAGTGAGAAGGTGAGATCATACGTGAGAGAACGGAGAAGTCGGAGTCACGCTTTCTGTGGTGTTGAGAAAAGAGTGGAGACGAGGTCGAGCCAACCATGGTGGGGATTGTGGCGATGTTGACAAAGAACTTCATTGAGGTTTGAAGCCCCATTCAAGCAAGGTGAGATATGAAAAGCCCTCTTCTAAGGTTGAGGCTATTCGCATTGCTATTCGAATGGAGGAGAGCCTAGAAGACGATGATTCTAGCTTGGTGGCTAGAGAAGCATCACCACCGTTGTGGTTAGAATGGCAACTCCTACTGTTGTTGCCGCGCCCAAGAGTAAATTCTCCAAAGGGTAGACTTGCACCATGAGTTGAAATCTATCACGTAAACACTAGCCGATCTCAAGATTAACGTAGAGTACAACTATGGGAGAGGAGGAATCGAATGTAGGGGAGGATCTAGAGGGTATGGGAATTATCCTCCAAAAGGAAATCCACCACAAGGGAACTTCACAGCTTTCATGCTTTAGTTGTGGAGGCCCTCATTTCCAAATCGAAATTGTCCTAATCCTCGACAACATGATGGAGTTAGACACAACAATTCTACCCCCGCTCCAAGTCAATCGGCTGGATAAGGGAGTAGCGGCCTATTGATGTGTTTCCTCATCGCACGCTTGAGAAGGAGAGAGCTCTATAAGTTCCAGAGTTGATATTCTTGCACACGAGAAGAAGAGAGCAAGATTTGCGTAGAGTCCATCTCAATGGAAGATCAACCAAGCCGGAGCACTCGATCCAAAGGTGTGAGTCAACCGAGAGCACCGAGAAAGAAGTTGGGAATGGATGATTTCTCCATTTCATCTACCCAAATTAAATACGACGTGGTGGAGGATGTGGGGAATCAAAAAGCCAATATAATCAAGTACCAATTGATTGCTCTAAATCCTACGATAAGAAAGGAGTTGAGGGGAGGCCTAAGTCCAAAAGGACCAAGAAGTTTACGATCCAAGGGGAAAGCTTCCATGGCGAATGTTGGAGTAGGAGTGGTGGATGCCGCCGCCTCGGAGGTATGCACTCAAAGCTTCAAGATTGAAGTACGCATTAATGGACGGATGTTTCGGATGTACTAGTGGATGGTGGATCTGCGGTGAATGCCATGTCGAACGCTTGTTGAAGAAGTTGGGGATGAAGCTTTCAAGACCTTCCAACATCATTGTTGGGATGGCCAACAAGCAAAAGGTGCGACCCATTGAGTGGTGGACAAGGTGGTGGTAAGTGTGATGGGAGTTCAAACCTTGTTGTCCTTTCAAGTGCTTGAGGAGGCTAGCTACGACTTGTTGTTAGGAAGACCTTGGTTGAGGGCCGTGAGGACAACTGATCGGGTGGCATAAGGGTTACCTTCGTATAGGCCGAAAAACCATCGAGTGAAGGTCCCTCTCACAAGTGGCGAGGAGCGGTCTCGCACTGGATAGACCCACGAGTGATTACCTCGTAGTCCGAGAGTGAAGAAAGTGGTAGTTTTTCTTTGAGGTTGACACCAACATGTCGATCGATGAGGAGACATCATCTGAAGATACCTCGACGATGATGTTCAAGTTCAAGTTCTTGCTGCAATGGATTTACTTCCTAGGCCGGGGTGGTGAAAGATCCCGACAAGATGAAGATGAGTGAAGATGAGATAACTCGACGGCTCTCCACTCTCAAGTTTGGTCCCAAGGTTACTATGGAGGAGAAGTCATTGGTTCTTGGATATATTTCGAAAATATATCCATGTCTTTGCCTTTAGCTACAAGGATTTGAAGGAAGTAACCTTAGAAACTCATCGCATTGAGTTAGAGGAGAAGGCTCGCCCAAAGACGCCGTATAACGTCGATAAATCCACCAACGGCCGTGGTGGTCAAGGAGGAGATCGACAAGCTAAAGGATGCGGGTTTCATCTATGAGATGATTTTTGTGTATACGGAAGAAGGGAGGATCATTTTGATCATTTGATCAAAATTCTACAACGGTTGGAGAAAGTTAAGGCCCGCGCTCAATCCAGAAAAATGCATTTTTGGATGTGAGGAAGGTTTGTTGTTAGGCACATCATCTCCAAAGATGGTATAGCGGTGGATCCGTAAAAGGTGAAACGCATCCCCTCGACTTACCTTTTCCCGTGACGTTGACCAAGTTGAGGCAGCCTTTTAATGGTGGGATACTATCGACGGTTCATCTTTTCCTTCTCCAACAAAGCTTATGCCTTGACGGTTTACATGAAGAAGGGGGACGGATTACGATTTAATCCTCAAGGATGGAGAGGCAAATTGTGGCGCTCGAACTTCTTAAGAAGGCGCTGGTAACGGCTCCTATTTTAGCCAAACCAAATTGGGGTAAACCTTTCATTCTCTACACGGATGCATCAAACATTGCTATAGGATGCACTCTAAGCCAAAGTTAGATGAAGATAGCCATGATCATCCAATTGCTTATGCTAGTAGACGATTTATGGTGTGTCGAGAAATTATTCAAAGGATCGAAAGGGAGGCTTTAGTCAGGATCTTCTCACTCAAGAAGTTTCGACACTATCTATTGGGAGGGAAGTTTACTATCGTTATCGACCACAAGGCTTTGAAGTACATTTTCAACAAGCCTAATGCTAGGGTAGGTAGGATAGCCGATGGAAGTTGTTATCGGCGGAGTTTGATTACATCATTGAGGATCGATCCGGTAAGAAACATGCCAATGCCGATTTGATGTCTCGAAAGATACGATGAGGAAGGAGATCAACCAAGGATGATACATTTCCATGAGGATTTGTCATGATGGACACCATAACAAAGGTACCGGGCCGAATACAAGGGGATATGGGATTTCATCTCGAGGGAGAGTTTCAAGGCATGCATTCACGGGAGAGGAATGCATTGGTGAAGCGATGTGAACCTTATACCATCATAGAGGACGCGAGTTTCATCAAGGAGCAGATGGACTACTCGTAAGGGTTGTTGAAGGGAGGAGTCAATTCAACTTATGAAGGAGTTTCATGAAGGCTCGGTATGTGGAGGACACTTTGCAGAAAGGTAATCGCATTTAAGATCCTAGATGCAAAGCTATCATTGGAAGGGCATTTTCAAAGATTGTGTGGAATTTTGCAAGAGTTGTGATGTGTGTCAAGTTTTTGCTAAAAAGTTCATGAAAACCCCTCCTTTGACATCGGGCCCTATTTTATATCCTTTTGAAAAGTGGGGGAATAGATTTTGTAGGACCCTTTGAATCTTACTCCCTGGGTAAACAAGTTCATTGTGCAGAAATTATTATCTAACCAAGTGGGTAGAAGCTAGACCTCTAAAATCTACTAGTGAGGAAGAAGTGGTAGATTTCTATATGAGAGGATAATAACTAGATTCGATGCCCCTAGAAATTGTATCCGATAGAGGTGGTGAGTTTGTTGGAAGCATTATACAAGCCATGCTAGGTCATTTCTCCATCAAGGCACGGGTGACTACTTCCTACAAACCAAATGCTAATGGGTTGGCATGAAACCAACTATACGCTTTTGCATGATGTTGGCCAAGGATGCGACATGGACGGAGCAAGCAAAATTGGGACAAAAGGCTGCATGCTATCTTGTGAGTATCGGACGACTTGGAAGACATCAACAGGGTACTCACCTTTCCGTATGGTATATGGTGTCGAGTCAAAGCTTCCAATTCAATTTGATTTGACGACCTTCTTAACTATCCAACGGAAGTTAAAGAGGAAGAATGGAGTAGAAGCTATCAAATCAAGATGTCAACAACCGTTGGAGCCGGAGGAGGCTCGAGCCGCATTATGGTACGTGTGGAGCGGCTCAACAATTGCGTAAGAAGTATCATGATAATCGATTTGGGACGAAGAAGATGAAGATTTTCAAAGAAGGTGATTGGGTAATGCTTTACGATTCCATTAGATATAAGAGAGCAAAGAAAGAAATTTCTTCCAAAGTACTTTTTGGTCCTTTCATAGTTCACAAGGTGGGGGAAACTTTACTTACGATTTGAAGGAGTTGGGAGGACGATATTTGACCGGGTGAATCACGACAAGTTGAAGCCGCTTTCATCGACGATCGATTCTTTCACTCCGAGGACGGAGGAAATCTTGGTCCGGGGTAAATGTAAGACCCGTGGTTGTACATATAGGATAAAATGAAAGTATATCTAAATTGTGCCTAAGTTTATCTTAGTCATGACTATGTTTAGCTAGTTATGGTTAAGTTGGATAAAATATAGAGTAACTTTTGGTGTGGTAGATGAGAACTACTATTTTGTTGTTTAGTATGAGTCAAGGAATAGATTCCATCACATGGGTATCTTGACTTCCCTTGACTTGGACTAGTTTTCATTGGTTGGACTTTATGAAGACCCTTAAATCTAGGGGGCTTAGATTGACCCTTGGTACACTAGAAGTCAATTAAAACCCGCATTCCATCATGTATCTCATCCCACCTATAGAACCATAACCCCCTAACACTGGAAAATGCTAACTATGAAAACCCTAAAATCTAAAAATATTCATAATTTTTTATTCAGATCTCTATAATTTTTTTACTAGGTTCAAATAGAACCAATGTAGAAAAATGAAGAGATGAGAATAAAAAAAACCTGACCCATATGTCTAATAAAAGAAAAATAACTCAAAACCCTAAAAAAATTAAAAATAATCATATCTCACTATATCATTTTCTATAGTCTTCTATTTAAATACCAATGGAATTCAAATTGAAAGAATATACTATTTACTCTTTATAGAACCATAACCCCTATGTTTTGCAAAATATTATTCAAAAAATATAATTTTTTACTGGTTCAAATAGAACCAATGTAGAAAAATGAAGAGATATAAAAAACGTATGTCTAATAAAAGAAAAATTGAAAACCCTAAAAAATTAAAATAATCATATCTCACTATATCATTTTCTATAGCTTCCCAATGGAATTCAAATTGAAAGAATATACTATTTACTCTTTTTATGTTTTGCACCGAAAAGTGCTCATGGTAATTAAATGGCTTGCATGATAGACATGGGTATCGCTGCTTGGTGCTCCCCGACGCCCGGGAAACAGAATATCAATTCTTTATCGGCCCGTTCCCTTCTTCTGTGCATGAATGTTTCTTTTTCCAAGAGATTAGCTTTTCTTTCTCCCTCTCTGTCAGGGGTGGGAGGGCACTCGTCAGTAGTGCTGGTAAGAGCGGAAGGCGCGGATGATTTGACTCCCAGATGCGATTTAAATATGCTTTTCCTTCTCACATGACCTTTTATATATGTACCAACTTCGAAAGCAGAAAATATTATTTTTTATTTTATACTTTTGACATGGAAAACTCGGACACTTCGAAAGATTACTGTAATTTAGACCCCGACTTAGGACAGGAAGTTTAAAGCATGAGGCCATCCCCAGGCCTGATATAAACCGATAGCACCCGGTCCTCCGGGAATGATCCCTCCATCCAAGACACTGCAACTCAGCGATTTCTCGACCTGCTGCTGTTCAAGTGGAGAAACAAGAACATCGCTAACCATCAAGGAAATCCAGACACCACATATGTACTCCTGCTATCACAGAGAACTCTATTTTTTAGTATCAAATGTTTCCGGTAACTTGGGGTATCTCAAAGTGCCAAACTTCGGATACTGAAAAACGAATCACTGCTCAAAATATTTCAATGGTTGATTTAATCCATCTGTCACCTATGTCTAATTGACCCACAACGATTTTCAGGTTTGTGCCATTAGGTCTCTGGTCTCGTTGAAACACACATAATCGCCAATTCTAATTTCTTCCTTTGAGATTCAACTCGCGGCATAAAGTCACATATCGAACTTCTTCCTCTAGTTAGCTTTCATTCCAAGGGGAAACAGAGTAATATAGGTAAAAGAATGGGAAGACCCCATCAAGTATGAATGAAACCAAAGGGGTAGGATGGGGCTAGGCCCCAATAGCAATCATAATGGGAAATATTGCACCTAAAATATCAAATGGTCTACATACTACACCAACATAGGAAGAAACATCACCAACCGCGACTGGTCTCCTCTAGATTGCACCAGCTAGTGGTCTTTGTAGAGCAATAGATACACATTATCTAAAATAGACTACAAAATATGCTAAAGAAAATGATACCCCCTATCGCCTAGTATAGTAGGCTCTTGCGCATTCATTTCATTACAAAACACGTTGAGTATTTTAAATCTCATTATTTAATACTTGAAAGTACTTATGGTTACACTGCCATGTAAAAGGATCAGCTCGCGAGTACCTTTCTTCTGAACTCTTGTGTCAGGATAGCTTTCAAAGAGTAACTATTTGGATATTACCTTCTCCATGTTTTCAGCTCCATGGATATTCATATAAAATGAATCAAAGTCAGTACATATATAAAAATGACAAGTAAAAAAATACATGTGGGTGCAAGAGTGTGACACTTACCAAAATAAAAGAATTGTAGAAAATAATAATACTCATAATAGATAAGATGTGAAGATTAACATGTCTAAGTCTGACTCTTTTCATATATCTAATGTGATAATCCCAAAGTACCTAGAGACAAAGACTAGGGATTCATTCCAAAGTATAACCAAGGTCTAAGAATATTGTACGGTGTCGTATTGTGACGCGGCTTCTATGAGAAGATGATGACATGTGTCATCTTTAGAGTTGTTGTCATGACGGCAATACTTTAGGTTAGGATAACCGACGGCACATTGTAAGGCTGTTAAAAGTCCACAGTTGGATTGACTTTGTAGGGCCAGGATGTTGAAAAGGCTCCAAAAGATATTATCTTGGACCTTATCAGATATAAAGCACAGTCAGGGTGGAAAGGGTATGGGAGAGATCAAGACACATCACTTGCTGACTAAGGAGCTTATCTGATCGAAGTGGAGCCGACGTAGGACATGGATAGAGGACAACATGATCCTCCATACGTATCGATGCCCAATCCATTTATGATCAACATCCGATATCTTCATTGTGATCACTTTTGGCCGCGATTAGTATATCACTTTGGAGATAACTTTATGCAACAAGTGATAAACTCTCAAGACCCGATTATTGTTCTAGTTATTTTCTACGGCGCGATTTGGGACTTAACATTAAACGTTTTGATTTAGTTTGGGCGCTATGGATCTGAACTTATAAGTAGTGGTGGTTTTCAACATGTGGATTTTAATCCATCACTATTGTTTACCAAAACTAAGCCATAGGGAGTTGATTGTTAGAAATTTTGGCGAGGAGTAATATTTTCAATTATAAATTCCCCGGTTCTGTTTGTAGTTTCGTTTATACTTAGCCGATTTTGAGTTATCATTTTGACTCTTTATTAGTGGTAACTCATATTGTGTATATGATGGCTAAGTTGTCCATATTTACTTAGAAGCTCTAAGTTAATATGGAGCTAATTTGGCCACACTAGAGGTCAAAACGACACTCTTCATTCTCATCGGTTTTGGAGTTTGGACCAATAAGGGCACTTGGGCAACTTCTTTGAGGTTTTGAGGAGTTTTGAAAGCCTTTCATGAGATTTGGGGACATGGTTGGAGAGTTGACAGGAAGAGCTACGACATGGGCTCAAGAATGGATGCATTTGAGGGTTTGGCACTCTGATATGGTGATTCAAAGGTAAAGAGAGAAATTTAGATCTTTGAGTGTATTTGTGGTGTTTCTGAGAATCCTATGAGGGTTTTGAAAGATCTGATTCAACAGAGAAATAGTTAACAACTCAGCTTGTACTTGGATTGAAATTTTGACTCAATTGGATGGGTTTTGAGTATGGAGTGATAGCTTGAAGTTTGTGTATATAGTTAGAGTTGCAGGTTTGCACTGACTATCACAAAGTTAGTACAATGATCATATTTTTTCTATCAAATTTTTTTATCAATAAAACTTTTCACAACTGAAGTTTGGATAATAAGTAACCATTTCATGAAATTTGAGAGCAATTGGAGTCAAGTATTGGGATGTGTGATAGTTTGAGTACACATGGGTCTGCATATTACCTTGTGATATAGTGTGTAACTCTACAATTGTTTTGAGAAATATAGAAAAGAAAAACATATGAAACTTTTTCTAGAGAACAAAAAAATTGTAGATCAATTTTCTGTGAAGTTAAGGTGAGAGTTATTGGTCCAATGATTGGATATCATAATCTTCTTTCGCTGAAGTTTTACCAGTTGTAATGAACTCGAATATGGAGTGCTGAGGAAAAGAAAAAGAGATTGTCAACTCACACGAGGTTTAGGAGGGTTCTTCTACAGCCAAATGCTTAGGCGTTCTCAAAGCAAAGAAATGTCCATGCGACAATGGTGTCTAAATCAAGTTGATGTGAAAACACTTGTTCGATTGGAGACTCTTGCCAACGGATGTGCAAAGTACCTCTTTGCTCGGTGTGACGACACAGGCGCATAGCGGTTGGAGCACTTAGTAGTAGCAATGGAGAATCCGGGAGATAGAAAAGAGCAACGCAAGGAGATGTATAAAGTGCAAGGACGAGATTACCGGGATGTCATGAAATGCATCGGCAGGAGATTGCTGTAGACATGCAGGAGATGCAGTTAGAATCGACACATTCATCCGAGAGGCGGAGATGCGATTGTATGACTTAGATAGTCTAAGTAGATTTAGGAGAGAGAGATTCGTGTAAGTAACAGTTAGGAATAGAAGTTAGAAAATTCTGCATAAATAATTGTAGGAATAAAGTGATGGGATCTTTTTCGTTTTTGCAAGCGTCCAAATTGTTGGACTGCAAATTGTAGTCAGGATAGAACGAGAGCTTGAGGAGCTAGTGTATCAGCACTGGAACATGCTTGACTCGTTGGTGCATCCGCAAAGTTACCCGGATATTTGTCCATGAGCCGGACCTTCTTGTGATCCCTAGAAGTATTTTGTTGAATGTCTCGCCACGACGCAACCTTGTAAGGACAGAGATCCCCATCTTGTAGTAAGGGAATTCATCGAAATCATTCTGATGTTGTCTATGGAATTGATTATGTTGATGGGAATGAAAAGTGATAGAATGGAAAATTGCCTATTTTTATTCATGCACTCTTTTGATTATATAGTCTTGAGTCGGTAAAGATGGCTAAATGCACTTTTCCTTTCCTATTGGTGTGGTTTGATCCTTATTCCCTTGGGAACGAATATAACTATACGAATTGGTACCTAGTAATGCCTGTGTATGCTATTACAACAATCAACTCAAATATGAAAGAGAATTGAAGCTCACACGAGGACCAAGAAGGTTCTTCTATAGGCATGCGCTTAGTCATTCTTAAAGTGAAGCAAAGTCCTTGCAACAATGGACTTGATTGTGCCCAAGATTACATTGATGATGTGTTATAATGATGGAGCATGAGAAACATTTGCATGAGGTAATTGGATGATTGATAACTCTAGTTACATCTTGGAAAGTGTAAGTTCTTTCAAGAGCATGTGGAGTTTTAGGATCATACCATATACCGAGGAGGTATGGAAGTTTAGTAACCCAAGATGAAGACAATCTCACATATTTTGCAACCCTCGGATGTGAGTTGGGTGTGAGCATTCCTTGGACTTACAAAATTTTATCATAAAGGATTTTGCACTTTTGATAAAGCCTTGACAAAGCTAGATGAAGAGTGGAGTTGGGAAGATGAATACAAGAGAGATTTCGTTAAGCTCAAGGAAAGTTTGACATCAGCTCCTGTTTTGAGAAAATTAGTTAGAGGTCGTCCCTTTTAGATACATATTAATTGGAGTATGTTGGATTTGGAAGCAATGCTTAGTCAACATAATGATGAGGGGAAAGAGTTTGTAGTAGCGTATGCAAGTCACTCCAACAATGTAGAAAAATCAAAGTAGAGTCAAAATGTTTGGCAACTGTTTGGGATGTGTCAAATTTCATATGTCATTTGTTTGGAAACTCCTTCACTCTCATCACTGATCATCAACCATTGAAGTGGTTGATGAAATGAGACAAGCTTACAAGAAAGCTTGTTTCATTTTTCTTTCTCTATGCATGGAAAACTAGATAACTCAACAATGTGGGTAATGCAACTCTTGGTTACCCCACAAGGTCATCACTACATGGATGACATGTTAGCACAGAGCACTTCCTAAAAGTGTCTATCCATATCCAAAATACTCTCCATTATAAGATATGAGGTCCTCTGCACTCCATCATATGCTTGTAATAACACCTCTGTTGGAAGAAGGTGTATCCATCATAGTCGTGGACTATGTGTACGAGATCCTACTCTTGCTGCATCTAGCAATACCATTGGTCTAGTCTATGATCACATGTGATGTGCACTTTCATTACTCTTGCACAAGATCACCCAACAAAGTAGCAGTATCCGAGGTTCAACGGAACCACTTACAATGATGATGCATACTCCTACATTAAGATCTTTGAGGCGATCTTGATGGGTAATAAGGAGAATGACCTTGCAGATTTTTGTTGCATTTTCTTGGGACTCCTCCAGAAAGGAGTTCGGATTTGGATGAATAACCAATAGGAGAGCTATGCAGCCGAAATTGCCTCTTGGGATGGGTTCAAAAGCCGGTTCCTTGCAAGGTTCCAGGAAATGGGGTATGACAAGATATTTCTTAGAAGGTTAGGAGTTATTCGTTGGGAGAAGCATCAAAAGCTTTCGGAGTACTCAAAGCAATTTTTTTAGTTTATTAGATAGGATGTCATTCATAATGATAAATATCAAACCATATTCGGTGGCCATGACCATCGAATGGTACGTTTCAGGGTTGGGGAAGTTTGACCTAGACCAGAAGACCTTCTGCTAAAAAGCAGATCCATCCACCATGGATGTGATCATCCAAGCCGCGGAGGCTTATGATTTGTCTTATATCCACTGTGAGTAACTTAAAAAAGGACGGGGATCACATAAAAGTCAAAGGGCTAAACACCATAAGACATGAAGACAAAGACTCCCTTCCAACAGTGGAACATTGGCGACTTTGAATAAAGAAGTGTCTAGCTCTTCATACAAAGAATGGAAATATACTACCAAGTGGAAAGATGCCTTTGGATGAAGCATCCTGACAGCAGCTGAAAGGTATAGAGACTAAAGTGGAGGAGCTTATCAAAAGTTTGGAGGAGCTTAAGGTACATTTAGTTCTTAATAAAGATTGAAGGAAATCACCCATGCAAGGAAGAGCCAACGTCTGGTGCACGATTTGCATGAAGTTAGGCCATACCAACTTTGAGCATCAGCCGAGGGATGGATATTCGGCCCAGCAAGTGGAATAAATTCTAGTGTGGAATAACCCCCACTACGTGAACAATTCTGAAGACAAGATCTATGGAGTACATGATGTGGGAAGTACTTCCACAATACTATCGGTGCAAATTCAGCGGTATACCCCGGTAGAAATGGCAGTAACCACCCCTCAACAGAAGATGGGAGATTTTCCTCAAATCCCTCCTTCGTCAAAATCCAATGTTTGCTATAATTATGGAGTTGTGGGGCATTAGTCACCCTAGTGCCCGTAACCCCAAAGACGAATGACTTATGAACCATTATGTAGTAATTGCATGAGGCTTGGACATACAAATATGGAGTGCGACCAGCCACCCTAGCTAAGAGAAGACAATGAAAGATATCAAGTGCAAGGAGTGCCGTTTGTAATGCAATCAAAGAGGAAAGTCGGAGTTCACCATGTAAGTATGACCAAGGTGCAAGACTACATCAAGGAACTCACCCCGAATAGGGGAAAGCAAGTAGCGAATCTAGGGAGATCAAAAAAGTCAAAGGAACATCAGCAGGACTCACCTCAGCAATATTATGATCATATAGTTGATCTAACCAAATAATAGCTAACATCACGATGAAACAATTACTGGATGATAATAAAGCTTACAAGAAGCTCCTCATTCAAACTTTGAAGACAAGTAAGTCGAAAGCTTTACGACGAGACAAATTACATGCAGTTTATATGGTAGAGCAGGAAGATTTAGGGGCTCCTAAAATTCAAATTGAAATTGTTGGATCCATGTTAAATTTTGTACCAATAGATTATGGGTTTGGTGTCATCATCAACAGAGGACATGGCCTCTGCCTTGGATTGCAAGAAGTATGAATCTACACATAGGGTGTTACGTCTTTCGGATCAATTCAAAAAGAAATCGATGGAAGTATTGCAAGGTGTATTAACACGCATAAGTAGAGTACATTTTTCTCTTACTTACATCATTCTTAAATCTCAAGAGTAGAGTGGGTTTAAAGTATTCATTGGGAGACCTTGGCTATACACTACTAAAATAACGACTAATTGGCAGAAGATAACATTGTCATTCTTTGACCCATAAACCTCTTCAACAAGGAGGCTAATCATTTCTTGGAGCAACTTGACATACCAGAGGGAGACATTCTTGGTTCGGGGGTGACCGACCCTAGCGATGATATTACTAACTCAGGGTATTATTGTGAAGATAGAGTAAACTACTTGGAGTGCTATGAAGTGGATTATAGATTAGTGTGGGTGAGAAGTGAAGCCAGCCATACTCATGCCTAATGCATGAAAAGAGCTAATACAAACGCATGAACACATGTTGAAAATAAAATGTAGTTTACCATCGGCTGATCTTTGTAACTTATTGACTCTTCTATATTTTGAAGATGTGTTTGCATGGAAAATAGAGGATATGAAGAAAATACCTTTAAAAATGGAGCAAACATCAAATAGACTTGAAGATGGAGTAGTCTCTATGAGACAACGCCAGTATTGATTGAACCCAAAATACTTTTTTTTGGTTAAAGATGAAATTGATAAATATCTCTAAGCAGACATTATTTATCCTATGTTGAGTAGTGAATGGTTTACACCTATTGTGATTGTGCTTAAGAAAAATACGGGGAAGATCCATGTGTGTTGAGACTTCATGAAGTTGAATGCCGCTACAAAGAAAGATCATCATCTTATACCTTTTGCAGATGCTATTCTAGATCATGTGGCAAGACATGAATGTTATAGTTTCATGGATGGATTTTCAGGATGTAATCAAGTGTCAATACAAGAGGAAGATAAGTACAAGACTACCTTCACTACATATTGGGGAACCTATGCTTATCATAAGATGACTTTCTGAGTGTGTTATGCACATGCTACTTTTCAAAGAATGATGACTCATATTTTTCAAGATTACTTGAGGAAGTCTATTCAAATCTTTATAGATGATTTTTGTGTCTTTGGATCCAAGACAAACCACATGTATCATCTACATCAAACTTTTCAAAAGTTCTGGGAATGTAAAACCCATGGTTGTACATATAGAAGCAAATGTGAATATATCTAAATTGTGACTAAGTTTATCTTAGTTATGACTATGTTTAGCTACTTATGGTTAAGTTGGAGGAAAATGTAGAGTAGCTCCTAATGTGGTAAATGAGAACAACTATTTTGTTGTTTAATAGCAATCAAGGAACAGATTCCATCACATGGGTATCTTGATTTTCCTTGATTTGGACTAGTTTTCATTGGTTTGACTTAATGAGTATCCTTAAATCTAGGGGCGAGATTGAGTTGGTACCGAAAGGCCTAGGGTTGTACATATAGTATAAAATGTAAGTATATCTAAATTGTTCCTAAGTTTATTTTAGTCATGACTATGTTTAGCTAGTTATGGTTAAGTTGGAGGAAAATATAGAGTAACTTTTGGTGTGATAGATGAGGATTACTATTTTGTTGTTTAGTAGGAATCAAGGAACAGATTTCATCACATGGGTATCTTGACCTTCATTGACTTGGACTAGTTTTCATTGGTTGGACTTGGTGAAGATCCTTAAATCTAGGGGCGATATTAACTTGGTACTGTGACCTACGGGCTGACTCTCACTCAGGTTTACCTCCGATGGCTTTTTGGAAGCTCATCATGAATCTAGAAGGACTTAGTCCCACCCTTTGCCCATGATCCTATTGCTCACTCTTACACAAACTCTCAAAGTCCAAGCTCTATTATGCACATTATCACCAAGAGTAAGATATCACTCAAAAGGAAAGGGATACTTTGGTAATCAAAGTCTTCATTGAATCAAGGTTCCACTCCGAACATGACATCTCCAAGAACCAAGCTCCCTAAAACTAAGATCACCACACTATCTCCTCCCAAAACTAACTTCCATTGAAAAACTACTTGAGAGGTGCTTCTCAACCTCTCTATTTATACTACTTAGAATCTTACCCTAGTAACTACAAGTAATCACCATGTAACTTCCTCTTACCAAGTTTAAACGAGGTAGAGATCACAAACCCCAATGAAAGGGTACATGGCAACATGCAATTGGTCCACTTGGATCTTCTAGAAGCCCAACTACTCCCTAATTGACTTCTAGTGTACCAAGTCAATCTCGCCCCTAGATTTAAGGGTCTTCACCAAGTCCAACCAATGAAAACTAGTCCAAGTCAAGGGAAGTCAAGATACCCATGTGATGGAATCTATTCCTTGACTCATACTAAACAACAAAATAGTAGTTCTCATCTACCACACCAAAAAGTTACTCTATATTTTCCTCCAACTTAACCATAACTAGCTAAACATAGTCATGACTAAGATAAACTTAGGCACAATTTAGATATACTTTCATTTTATCCTATATGTACAACCCTGGGTCTTACATTTACCCCGACCAAGATTTCACTCCGTCCCTCGGAGTGAAAGAATCTGATCGTCGATGAAACGGCTTCAACTTGTCGTGATTCACCCGGTCAAAATGTCGCCCTCCCAACTCCTTCAAATCGTAAGTAAAGTTTCCCCACACCTTGTGAACTATGAAAGGACCAAAGTACTTTGGAAGAAATTTCTTTCTTGCTCTCTTATATCTAATGGAATCGTAAAGCATTACCCAATCACCTTCTTTGAAAATCTTCATCTTCTTCGTCCCCAAATCGATTATCATGATA
The DNA here is from genome assembly GCA_014180765.2 of Marchantia paleacea. Lineage (NCBI taxonomy): Eukaryota > Viridiplantae > Streptophyta > Marchantiopsida > Marchantiales > Marchantiaceae > Marchantia > Marchantia paleacea. The sequence goes on along the minus strand of MUAA02000035.1, from coordinate 2,069,571 downwards.
CTTCTTCTCGCAATTGTTGAGCCCGCTCCACACGCACCATGGCCACAAATCGAGCCTCCTCCAAATCCAACAGTTGTTGACATCTTGATTTGATAGCTTCTACTCCATTCTTCCTCTTTAACTTCCGTTGGATAGTTAAGAAGGTCGTCAAATCAAATTGAATTGGAAGCTTTGACTCGACACCATATACCATACGGAAAGGTGAGTACCCCTGTTGATGTCTTCCAAGTCGTCCGATACTCCCACAAGATAGCATGCAGCCTTTTGTCCCAATTTTGCTTGCTCCCGCCCATGTCTGCATCCTTGGCCAACATCATGCAAAGCGATAGTTGGTTCGCTTCTCCGCCAACCCATTAGCATTTGGTTTGTAGGAAGTAGTCACCCGTGCCTTGATGGAGAAATGACCTAGCATGGCTTGTATAATGCTTCCAACAAACTCACCACCTCTATCGATACAATTTCTAGAGGGCATCCGAATCTAGTTATTATCCTCTCATATAGAAATCTACCCACTTCTTCCTCACTAGTAGATTTTAGAGGTCTAGCTTCTACCCACTTGGTTAGATAATCAGAAGCTACCACAATGAACTTGTTACCCCGAGGAGTAAGATTCAAGGGTCCTACAAAATCTATTCCCCACTTTTCAAAAGGACCTAAAATAGGAACCGATGTCAAAGGAGGGGTTTTCATGGACTTTTTAGCAAAAAGCTTGACACACATCACAACTCTTGCAAAATTCCACACAATCTTTGAAAATGCCCTTCCAATGATAGCCTCAGATCTAGGATCTTAAATGCGCTTACCTTTCCCGCAAAGTGTCCTCCACATACCGAGCCTTCATGAAACTCCTTCATAAGTTGAATTGACTCCTCCCTTCCAACAACCCTTCCGAGTAGTCCATCCGCTCCTTTTGATGAAACAAAACGCCCTCTATGATGGTATAAGGTTCACATCGCTTCACCAATGCATTCCTCTCCCGTGAATGCATGCCTTGGGGAAACTCTCCTCCGAGATGAAATCCCATATCCCCTTGTATTCAGCCGGTACCTTTGTTATGGTGTCCATCATCAGAAATCCTCATCCGAAATGTATCATCCACTGGTTGATCTCCTTCCTCATCGTATGCTCGAGACATCAAATCAAGATTGGCATGTTTCTTACCGGTCGATCCTCAATGATGTAATCAAACTCCGCCAAGAACAACTTCCATCCGCTATCCTACCCTTAGCATTAGGCTTGTTGAAAATGTACTTCAAAGCCTTGTGGTCGAAATTTATAGTAAACTTCCCTCCCAATAGATAGTGTCGAAACTTCTTGAGTGAGAAGATCACAAACTAAAGCCTCCCTTTCACCACCGAATAATTTCTCTCGGCCGCACCATCTGCCTACTAGCATAAGCAATTGGATGATCATGGCTATCTTCATCTAATCGGCTTAGAGTGCATCCTATAGCAATGTTTGATGCATCCGTGTAGAGAATGAAAGGTTTATCCCAATTTGGTTTGGCTAAAATAGGAGCCGTTACCAACGCCTTCTTAAGAAGTTCGAACGCCACAGCTGCCTCTCCATCCTTGAGGATTAAATCGTAATCCGTCCCCTTCTTCATGTAAACCGTCAAGGCATAAGCTTTGTTGGAGAAGGAAAAGATGAACCGTCGATAGTATCCCACCATTCCAAGGAACTCATAGATGAAACCCGCATCCTTTAGCTTGTCGATCTCCTCCTTGACCACCACCACAAATTGGTGGATTTATCCGACGTTGCTTCGACGCATCGACGAAGCCTTCTCCTCTAACTCAATGCGATGAGTTTCTAAGGTTACTTCCTTCAAATCCTTGTAGCTAAAGGCAAAGACATGGATATATTTTCGAAATATATCCAAGAACCTTGACTTCTCCTCCATAGTAACCTTGGGACCAAACTTGAGAGTGGAGAGCCGTCGAGTTATCTCATCTTTACTCATCTTCATCTTGTCGGGTCTTTCACCACCCCGGCCTAGGAAGTAAATCCATTGCAAAGAAGAACTTGAACTTGAACATCATCGTCCGAGGTATCTTCAGATGATGTCTCCTCATCGGTCGACATGTTGGTGTCAACCTCTGAAAAACTACCACTTTCTTCACTCTCAGACTCTGAGTAATCACTCGTAGGTCTATCCGAGTCTGAGACCGCTCCTCCGCCACTTGTGAGAGGGACCTTCACTCGATGGTTTTTCGGCCCTATACGAAGGTAACCCTTATGCCACCGATCAGTTGTCCTCACACCCCTCAACCAAGGTCTTCCTAACAACAAGTCGTAGCTAGCCTCCTCAAGCACTTGAAAGGACAACAAGGTTTGAACTCCCATCACACTTACCACCACCTTGTCCACCACTCCAATGGGTCGCACCTTTTGCTTGTTGGCCATCCCAACAATGATGTTGGAAGGTCTTGAAAGCTTCATCCCCAACTTCTTCAACAAACGTTCTGACATGGCATTCACCGCAGATCCACCATCCACTAGTACATCCGAAACATCACGTCCATTAATGCGTACTTCAATCTTGAAGCTGAGTGCATACCTCCGAGGCAGCGGCATCCACCACTCCTACTCCAACATTCGCCATGGAAGCTTTCCCTTGGATCGCCGCTTCTTGGTCCTTTTGGAGCTTAGGCCTCCCCTCAACTCCTTTCTTATTATCGTAGGATTTAGAGCAATCAATTGGCCAACGCTTATATTGGCTTTTTGATTCCCCACATCCTCCACCACGTCGTATTTGAGCTGGGTAGATGAAATGGAGAAATCATCCATTCCCAACTTCTTTCTCGGTGCTCTCGGTTGACTCACACCACCGGATCGAGTGCTCCTTGCTTGGTTGATCTTCCATTGAGATGGACTCCTCCGCAAATCTTGCTCTCTTCTTCTCGTGTGCAAGAATATCAACTCTGGAACTTATAGAGCTCTCTCCTTCTCAAACGTGCACTGATGAGGAAACACATCAATAGACGCTACTCCCTTATCCTTCGATTGACTTGGAGCAGGAGTAGAATTGTTGTGTCTAACTCCATCATGTTGTCGAGGATTAGGACAATTTCGTTGGAAATGAGGGCCTCCACAACTAAAGCATGAAACCGTGAAGTTCCCTTGTGGTGGATTTCCTTTTGGAGGATAATTCCCATACCCTCTAGATCCTCCCCTACATTCTGATTCCTCCTCTCCCATAGTTGTACTACGTTAATCTTGAGATCGGCTAGTGTTTCGTGATAGATTTCAACTCATGGTGCAAGTCTACCACCGGAGAATTTACTCTTGGCGCAGAACAACAAAGAGGGAGTTGCCATTCTAACCACAACAGGTGGTGATGCTTCTCTAGCCACCAAGCTAGAATCATCGTCTTCTAGGCTCTCCTCCATTCGAATAGCAATGCGAATAGCCTCAACCTTAGAAGAGGGCTTTTCATATCTCACCTTGCTTCAATCTGAGGCTTCAAACCTCCAATGAAGTTCTTTGTCAACATCGCCACAATCCCCACCATGGTTGGCTCGACCTCGTCTCCACTCTTTCTCAACACCACACGAAAGCGTGACTCCAGGCTTCTCCGTTCTCTCTACGTATGATCTCACCTTCTCACTCTCTCCTTGCTTCAAAAAGGTGACTTCACACATCAGCTTCTCGTAACTTTCATCCGGAAGAAAGTTTTCAACAAGATTCTCCGTCAAACTCTCCCAAGTGTCTTCCTCCACATGCTCCTTCTTGTACTCATTGTACCACTTCAATGCAGAATCCTCCATGAAGTCGGGCAAAAGGATAGCCCATTCGGGTTTCCTTCTCTCATTGTTTCCTATGCATGCCCTCTTGAAGTCTCTCACAAAAGATTCTACATCTTCTTTCTCTCTCCCATAGAACACGGAAGCTTCCCCATTTCCAACTCCTTTTTCGTCGTTGTTGTTGGAAATTTATACGGACTCCCTAATACAACACAAACAAAACTAGCTCCATTCTAGAGTAATTCATCAATGGCAAAATGAACGGAATTGGTTGGTCCAAGATTGCCATGGCTCTCTCCTCTCCTAAACACACTATGAGCCTTACCCTCATCGACATCTTCTCAATCATTCTGAAAATGATCTCCATCTTCAGTTAGAACTTGAGCCACATGGAGATTTCAACTTTTCGGTATCTGCACTCAATTTATCTTCAAAGCCCTCCACTAGTGACTCCAACAGAGCTTTCACGCCACTACACTCGTGTCCTAAGGGAAGTCCGGTCACTCCACAATTTTCACAATAGTTTCCACTCTTGGATTCATGGGGAGATGATGGTCCCAGATGAAGGTTTAGCTCTCCCCACGTTTCGTCTCTCTCTCAACCTCCGATCTTTGGTCCTCAAAGGACAACTCACAAGCTTATGTCCCTCCTCTCCACAATAGAAGCAACTCTCACGTTTCGCTCTCGGGAACTTTTTTTAGTGTCCTCTCTTCAAACTCCACTCTGAACTCCCTCGTGTTCGAATCCGCTGAAACAATCTTGTCCAGCCCTTGAGGTATCTTAGATAACCGGATCTTCCAAAGAGGTTGATCTCCCATTTTCCAATGAGTGTCAAGTCATCCTCACTATGCAAAACACTCATGCACTCACTCTCGGAATGACCATAAACAAGGAAAAAGTAAATCTGAAAAGTAAAGCAGTTTTGCTCACTTTTATACCCCCCTATACTTCAGGTATCATAACTTTCTCTATAAAAATGATCTCTCAACGAAATTTAAACCCACATGTAGCTTAGCTCTTGATATACAATCGTGCAAAGTTTCAAATCCTGATTCAATTCTTGCACGAATTGATAAGCTCTGTACACTTTTTCCCGAGAGCTATCTTTCAAAACCCGTCAGGACCCTAGCAAATTCTGAATATCATAACTTTTGATCTAGACATGATATGACTGTTATTTCAAGTGCAAAACGTATCCCATCTACTAATCTAAAATCAATAAAATTATTGGAAAAACTTTGGAAAATAAAGTTTTCCTCCCAAATACATACTATAGCACTCTCGCCTCATCCCAAACAACACTTAAGTAAACAAAATGTACAAAATAACTTCCAGGCTATCATATAACACTACCGGATACACAAATGGTACATTACTATGCATCATGATCTCGGTTCGCTCTTCCCCCACAGTCCTCTCCATATGAGTTCTCATCGTTGCGCTCTCACGGGCAATAAACTGGATTCGAAACATATCTTCTCCTTCTAGACTGAGGTCCCGGCAACGGAACCAAAAATGTGACCTCCTGGCTGACTCTCACTCAGGTTTACCTCCGATGGCTTTTTGGAAGCTCATCATGAATCTAGAAGGACTTAGTCCCACCCTTTGCCCATGATCCTATTGCTCACTCTTACACAAACTCTCAAAGTCCAAGCTCTATTATGCACATTATCACCAAGAGTAAGATATCACTCAAAAGGAAAGGGATACTTTGGTAATCAAAGTCTTCATTGAATCAAGGTTCCACTCGAACATGACATCTCCAAGAACCAAGCTCCCTAAAACTAAGATCACCACACTATCTCCTCCCAAAACTAACTTCCATTGAAAAACTACTTGAGAGGTGCTTCTCAACCTCTCTATTTATACTACTTAGAATCTTACCTAGTAACTACAAGAAATCACCATGTAACTTCCTCTTACCAAGTTTAAACGAGGTAGAGATCACAAACCCCAATGAAAAGGGTACATGGCAACATGCAATTGGTCCACTTGGATCTTCTAGAAGCCCAACTACTCCCTAATTGACTTCTAGTGTACCAAGTCAATCTAAGCCCTAGATTTAAGGGTCTTCACCAAGTCCAACCAATGAAAACTAGTCCAAGTCAAGGGAAGTCAAGATACCCATGTGATGGAATCTATTCCTTGACTCATACTAAACAACAAAATAGTAGTTCTCATCTACCACACCAAAAGTTACTCTATATTTTCCTCCAACTTAACCATAACTAGCTAAACATAGTCATGACTAAGATAAACTTAGGCACAATTTAGATATACTTTCATTTTATCCTATATGTACAACCCTGGGTCTTACAGTACACTAAAGTCAATTGGATGGTAGTTGAGCTTCTAGAAGATCCAAGTGGACCAATTGCATGTTGCCATGTACCCTTATCATTAGGGTTTGTGATCTCTACCTCGATTAAACTTGGTAAGAGAAGGTTACATGATGGTTACTTATAGTTACTAAGGTAAGATTCTAATAAGTATAAATAGAGAGGTTGAGAAACATCTCTCAAGTTAATTTTTGGAGAAGTTAGTTTTGTGATCTTAGTTTCGGACAGACCTTATTTTGGGAAGTTTAGTTTTGAGAAGTCATATTAAGGTTGGAGGCTTGATTCAATGAAGACTTTTGATCATCAAAGTATCCTTTCCTTTTGAGTGATATCTTACTTTTTGTGATAATTTGCATCATGAAGTTTAGAATTTGAGAGTTTGTGTGAGAGTGTGCATTAGAGTCATGGTCCTAGGGTGGGAACAAGTCCTTTTAGATTCATGATGAGCTTCCAAAAAACCATCGGAGGTAAACCTGAGTGAGAGTCAGCCAGGAGGTTAGAGTACACCATAGTCAATTGGAGGGTAGTTGGGCTTCTAGAAGATCCAAGTGGATCAATTGCATGTTGCCATGTACCCTTTTCATTGGGGTTTGTGATCTCTACCTCGATTAAACTTGATAAAAGAAAGTTACATGGTGGGTATTTGTAGTTACTAGGGTAAAATTCTAAGTAGTATAAATAAAGAGGTTGAGAAGCACCCCTCAAATAAATTTTGGGAAAAATTAGTTTTGTGATCTTAGTTTTGGAGAGACCTTGTTTTGAGAAGCTCGGTTTTTGAGAAGTCATGTTGGGATTGGAGCCTTGATTCAATGAAGATTTTGATTATTAATGAAGAATCTCTTCCTTTTGAGTGATATTTGACTCTTTGTGAGAGTTGCCATTATGGAATTGGAATTTGAGAGTTTGTGTTAGAGGGTCCATTAGTTTGTGTTTGATTATAGGGTGGCAACAATTCCATCTAGATGCATGATGAGCTTTGAAAAAGCCATTGGAGGTAAATCTGAGTGAGAGTCGGTCCGTAGGTCACAAGACAATCACTTGATTTTGTAGATGAAGAAGTGTTACTTTATGATGACACAAGATATTTTTTTGGGTCATCCAGTTTTGGCTCGAGGATTAGAAGTAGATATAGATAAGGTGATGGTGATTAATTTGTTAGACCCCTTAGGAACATCAGGGAGTTCAAACCTTTATTGGGACATACAAGATACTATCACCGATATGTTAAATCATATGCAGCTATTGCAGCTCCATTAACTGGTTTTCTTAAGAAAGAAGTCGAGTTTGTACGGATGGACAAACATCAAGCTACATTCCAACGGACGAAAAAAGAGTTGGTGACAACTCCAACGTTGATACCACCGAATTGGAAGAAGCCGTTCCATGTGGATGTGGATACCTCGTGAATTACCATGGGAGAGGTGTTGGGACTAAGAGATGAGCAAGGGAAGGATCATCCCATATACTTTGCTAGTCGTACGTTAATAGCAACACAAAAGAACTATTCCACTACGGAAAGAGAGGCTTTATTAATGGTATATGTAGTAAGAAAATTTTGACATTATCTCATGGGTTATGAGTTTGTATTTCTTGTAGACCATTTTCTTTTGAAGTATCTTGCTCAAAAGGCCAATCTTTTGGCATGGTTAGCATGTTGAATGTTGTTATTGTAGGAATTTTCTTTCATGGTGCAAACAAAAAAGGACATGCATCATCAAAATACTAATTTTTTATCAAGACTAGAAACAAAAGTACAAGGAGTAGTGATGGATGATGAGTTCCTAGATGAGCAATTATTTCAACTGATAGATTACATTGACATCTCCTTTCAATGCGATGTCCAGTGGACGGTGGAGATATCCTTGATGTGATTAGCATACAAGTTGGTTTGACCCTAATATGGTATGGATTGAAGATAGATGACTAATGATGGGGCATTGTAGCACCCGCATTTTCTTGAGGATCCCAACCTCGAATGTAGTTAGGAGCCATCTCGTTCAACTCCATGATCACTGGCTCAATTATATTTTCTAACTTGTGTGCCAGTTGAAGCACCGAGGAAAGTGATTCACCACCATCAACCTTTGAAGTTTTTACCTTAGGCAGCGATGCTTTTGGTAGGGGATTTCTTGGTTTAACTATCTCCTTCAACTTTTGCTTTTTTGTTACAGGATCCTTAATAATTTCTACACTTGGACTTTGGTCTCTCTTCCCCAAATATCCCATTGAATCTTCCCTCCCAAATAGGTTCTCTTCTATGAGAAAATCGATATTAATGGATCTTATAGATCAAATATTTTGTTACTTACTAGCTTAAAGTTTACAAATTTGTGTGAATTCAATTAATTTCTTAAATATACAATGTCCCATGAAGTTTATTGTGTAATTATATTAACATGCCACATATATGTGGATGAATTATACAAACTCTGGATACTTTAAATATGTGTGAAATCATCCACGTCAAATTTCTCATGTATTTATTATTTGTGCAAAGCTATGCTTGTCATCTATTACATGACATTCATTTGTTCACATGAAAACTCTTTTTGAAACTTGAGACATGATTCTCATGGGAGTATAAGCGACTTGGATAACTTTTGCATTGACTACACATAATATGGGCAAATAGTTATGTTTCAATTAAAAACTGCAACTGCTAAGTTTGCAATATATGAGCATTCATACTTTCCAATCAGTCACATGATACTTCTGATTCAGCGCGATTGCGACAATGTAGGATCTTGGGGCAGGCCGGGGAGTATAGCAGGGCTGCACGGCCCCTTCATCCTTTGTCCATGGCTAGTCCTACTGAGGAGACGATTTCCTCTTTACGCCTTCTACATCCACCCATGGGCGAGGAGATACCATTAGAGGTCTTGGAGTATCAGCCAGAGGAGCCATTATGTCTTGACAGATCATTATTTGCTCATTCTCTATGCACAGCCCCACATTTATCATCTGGGGGTTTGTCAGGGATGGTATATGAGCATCTTCGAGATTGCTTTCAGGCGGACGATCCCTCTAGTGGTTTCACGGAGTTGTTCCTGTGGCTGCAGCCGGTTGCTATGTAGAGGGGAGATTCCGTTGTCATTTAGTCAGGCTCTGGGTGCTAGTCGGCTTCTTGCGATGGAGAAGGACACTGGGGGCATTCAACCGATTGCTATTGGAGAGGTCTTATTGCGATTAGTCACCGCATCAAGTTGTCTTGCAAAGATCGCTCACACTTCCAGGAGCATCTTTGTCCACATCAGTTTGGAGTCGCCACACCAAGAGGCTGTGAGGCAGTATCATTGGGCATTAGAGCACTTCTAGATATCCATCCGGATTGGGTTGTCTTGCAGGTAGACGTTGAGAACGCTTTTAACAGCGTCTCGTGTGCATCCATTTTTAGAGAGCTTAGAGAGGCTGGTGGACCCCTATCAAGCCTCATTCCTTTTGTACGATCTTTCTACCGTTCACATTCTTCTTTATTTTATCAGCATGGCTTTTCTGAGGAGGGAGTCACCGTTCTCTGATCCGCCGGGCACTCGACAGTGGAGATCCTTTGGGGGACCCTTATTTGCCATGGCTCATTACAGAGCTCTTGTGTCTACTGCTTTGGCCGTGCCCGGTTGTGTGTTCCCCTCCTTGGTGGATGATACACACATTGTGGGCCCTGTAGACAGCATTAGGCAGGCCTGTAAGACCCAGGGTTGTACATATAGGATAAAATGAAAGTATATCTAAATTGTGCCTAAGTTTATCTTAGTCATGACTATGTTTAGCTAGTTATGGTTAAGTTGGAGGAAAATATAGAGTAACTTTTGGTGTGGTAGATAAGAACTACTATTTTGTTGTTTAGTATGAGTCAAGGAATAGATTCCATCACATGGGTATCTTGACTTCCCTTGACTTGGACTAGTTTTCATTGGTTGGACTTGGTGAAGACCCTTAAATCTAGGGATCGAGATTGACTTGGTACACTAGAAGTCAATTAGGGAGTAGTTGGGCTTCTAGAAGATCCAAGTGGACCAATTGCATGTTGCCATGTACCCTTTTCATTGGGGTTTGTGATCTCTACCTCGTTTAAACTTGGTAAGAGGAAGTTTCATGGTGATTACTTGTAGTTACTAGGGTAAGATTCTAAGTAGTATAAATAGAGAGGTTGAGAAGCACCTCTCAAGTAGTTTTTCAATGGAAGTTAGTTTTGGGAGAAGATAGTGTGGTGATCTTAGTTTTGGGGAGCTTGGTTCTTGGAGACGTCATGTTCGGGAGTGGAGCCTTGATTCAATGAAGACTTTGATTACCAAAGTATCCCTTTCCTTTTGAGTGATATCTTACTCTTGGTGATAATGTGCATAATGGAGCTTGGACTTTGAGAGTTTGTGTAAGAGTGAGCAATAGGGTCATGGTCATAGGGTGGGACTAAGTCCTTCTAGATTCATGATGAGCTTCCAAAAAGCCATCGGAGGTAAACCTGAGTGAGAGTCAGCCCGGAGTTCACATTTTGGTTCCGTTGCCGGGACCTCAGTCTAGAAGGAGAAGAGATGTTTCTAATCCAGTTTATTGCCCGTGAGAGCGCAACGATGAGAACTCATATGGAGAGGACTGTGGGGGAAGAGCGAACCGAGATCATGATGCATAGTAATGTACCTTTTGTGTATCCGGTAGTGTTATATGATAGCATGGAAGTTATTTTGTACATTTTGTTTACTTAAGTGTTGTCTGGGATGAGGCGAGAGTGCTATAGTACGTATTTGGAGGGAACACTTTATTTTCCAAAGTTTTTCCGAGAATTTTATTGATTTTAGAGTACTAGATAGGATACGTTTTGCACTTAAAATAACAGTCATATCATGTCTAGATCAAAAGTTATGATGTTTAGAATTTGCTAGGGTCCTAACGGGTTTTGAAAGATAGCTCTCGGGAAAAAGTGTACAGAGCTTATCAATTCGTGCAAGAATTGAATCAGGATTTAAAACTTTGCACGATTGTTTATCAAGAGCTAAGCTACATGTGGGTCTAAATTTCGTTGAGAGATCATTTCTATAGAGAAAGTTATGATATCCGAAGTATAAGGGGGTATAAAAGTGAGCAAAACCGCTTTACTTTTCAGATTTGCTTTTTCCTTGTTTATGGTCATTTCGAGAGAGTTAGTGCATGGGTGTTTGCATCGTGAGGATGACTTGACACTCATTGGAAAATGGGAGATCAACCTCTTTGGAAGATCCGGTTGTCTAAGATACCTCAAGGGCTGGACGTGATTGTGTTAGCAGATTCGAACACGAGGGAGTTCAGAGTGGAGTTTGAAGAGAGGACACTAAAAAGTTCCCCGAGAGCGAAACGTGAGAGTTGCTTCTATTGTGGAGAGGAGGGACATAAGCTTGTGAGTTGTGCTTTGAGGACCAAAGATCGGAGGTTGAGAGAGAGACGAAACGTGGGAGAGCTAAACCTTCATCTGGGACCATCATCTCCCCATGAATCCAAGAGTGGAACCTATTGTGAAAATTGTGGAGTGACCGGACTTCCTTTAGGACACGAGTGTAGTGGCGTGAAAGCTCTGTTGGAGTCACTAGTGGAGGGCTTTGAAGATAAATTGAGTGCAGATACCGAAAAGTTGAAATCTCCGTGGGCTCAAGTTCTAATGAAGATGGAGATCATTTTCAGAATGATCGAGAAGATGTCGATGAGGGTAAGGCTCATAGTGTGTTTAGGAGAAGAGAGAGCCATGGCAATCTTGGACCAACCAATTCCGTTCATTTTGCCATTGATGAATTACTCTAGAATGGAGCTAGTTTTGTTTGTGTTGTATTAGGGAGTCTCCAATAAATTTCCAACAACAACGACAAAAGAAGTTGGAAATGGGGAAGCTTTCTCCACAGCGATGAGGTTCCGTCTTGGCTTGGTCCATCCATCTACATCTTCATTACTCACATGTGAGTGTGGTATCACTTTAGATGCAGCAGGTGTTCATATGACTCGTTGTCCATTCGGAGGGCAGAGGATAGCTACCCATGATGCCATTAGGGATGTGGTGTTTGCTATGGCGCGGGAGGGTGGATACCTCACATGGAGAGAGCGTTGGTATGCCTTGCAGTCGACTAGGGTTAGGGCAGACCTGTACTTGGTTCGGGAGGACCAAGTCACTGTGGCTGATGTGGTGGTTACCGATCCTACTAGAGACACAGTTTCAGAGGGGGTGATCACCCATCCTCCAGGATGGGCGGCGAGTGGAGCGGCAACAGCCAAGGTCTCCAAGTATAGAGGTATGCAGAGAGGTCACCTCTTTGTTCCTCTAGCTTTGGAGTTATATGGAGCTATGGACACCGACTTCGACATGTTTGTGAGGGAGTGCGCGAGAGCCTACCATACTAGGCGACATGGGGTATCACTCTCTTTAGCTTACTGTATAGACTATTTTAGGCAACGTGTTTCCATTGCTCTACAGAGAGCACTAGCTGGTGCAATCCATAGGAGAGCAATCACGTTAGGTGATGCTTCTTCGGATGCTCATGTTGTTTGTAGACCTTTTGACTTGGATAGTTCAGATATCCTAGGTGCTGTAGGACATATTTGCCAGTGTGATACTATTGGGGCCTAGCCCCATGTTACCGGTTTGGTTCCATCCTTGTACGATTTGATGGGGTCTTCCCATCCTTTTTGTTATTATACTTCGTCTTTCCAATCTCATATGTTATTCTACATGTCTATCTTAGTGAAATGGAGCTTTGTGTGACGCACGAGAACACACTTCCTGTCTGGTCTTGCAGTGGAACAAACGTATCTATAGCGCGTAGGTCAAATTCTTTGGTACATCCCGAGTAGAGTTTGTTTGTGATATGACTTCAAATATGGTTAAGATTGTATATACGACTTTAGATGGTTTAAGATATTATTTTTGTATAGTTCGTCAATACATGAAATGAGGATGGACGTGTCCGTTTCAAGTCAAGTTTTAATCGCAAATTTACTCAATATATTAATCTAAAATATTTTAGATTAATATATTGAAATAATTACTGTGCCAATAATTCAAGGTAGAGCTCGGTTCGAGAAGACAACCGACTACAGTCATTACATGATGACTACCCACTATATATATTAAGAGTGTGAAGAATACTTACTACTCGGCCTTAAATATCATCGTATAATCCACGAGTTTGACGTGGTAGAAATGCAAATAGGCGCACAAGGAGCAATTCGGAATGTAAGGATTGGGGCTTTGGGAGAAATTCCAGTTTTACAAAGAAAGTCGGTGCAAATGTGTTGGCATTGTCGGATTGCGCCGAGTACAGAGTTACCATGTCCGATCTAGATTCGCCAAGAAATGGTTCAAGGGGTCGAAAGACAAATTCTGATGCCGCGTGTCTGACCACGTGTTGGAGGGAGGGGAACACATGCACGAGTAGCAGTTTCAGGCTGGTTCTAGCCTTCAGCAAGTTTAGCGGCAAGTTCAGTAGCTTAGAAAGTGCAGTAATGCATACAAGAAACAAGTAGTTGCTTCCAACTGAACCATGAATTCGAAAGTGCTTAGTTGTGTGCAATTGTTTCGCTTACCCCGTGTTCCTTCTTTACTTCCTCAGAATACTCACATTCACAGTCATCTCAGAAGTCCTTTGGCATTAGCATCGTCTACTAGACGAATTTTCGCGGCAAAAGCAGCCCCAGATATGGAAGGCAAGGAAGCACAGCAGCCAGGAGCCGAACGCAAGGATTTCAGGTGCAGATCTTTTACTAGAATGTGTATAATCTTGATGGTGTACTTTGGAATTTCTTCAGACCAGATTGATTCTATCCTGTTAGACGTGACCTGGACAATTAGAGGCCGATGTGAGATCTGCAACTCCGAAGTTCTGATCGATCATGTGGACAATTGTTATCTAGGCAGTTGTCGAGGACAACTGCCTAGATAACAATTGTTTGTGTTAGTTATCTGATTTTTTTGGTGGAGAATTTTCCGTGTTCTCTGCGTCTAGTTAAGTCTTTGCATTGCACGGCATATAAATAAGAAACTAAGTTATATGAACATTTCAAAGTACTTTGAGCTACGGAAGATCTAGACTTAGCAGTTCAATTGTCAACGTGAATGTGGTCACACCTCTCCAGATCAAGAAATTTCATTATCTAGATTCCAATGCTGATGGGTTTTAACTTTCCCGTTGTGCAGCTTCAAGCACTAGATATTGTCCTGCCGTAAAATCTAAATGTTGACAACTAGAAATAATATTTCACTTTCCATGGTGATGCTTGCAATTAGATATTGCAAATTAGTATCCATAATTGGAGACAAATCACAGCCGGGAATCACGAATATTATGCACCTTCCAGATCGTAACATATTTATCTGCCTTGAATTATTTACTTTTGCTCGTGAACAAGAGTACTTATGTCTATTTTGTAAATCACATGGAAAATTTTAGGGAGGATATGGAGGATGCATATGGAAAGGCATATGCTACCCGATCATCAGATGAAGGTTATGGAGAATCATATGGAGAAGCTGTGAAAAAGTATCAAAGAAATCCTGATATGAAGGAGGTTCAAAGAGGAGCCACATCTGAACGAGATGGAAAAGCAGATGCATTTGCTGGTAAGTAATTCCTCTGTGTTCTGATTCACCATGCTCTGCATTATCCTGTATCAATCTCGATGAATGCAGCAGTTACAGGAATTGTTGTATGGATAATCATGAACTTTTCGTTTGAAATGTGAGTTTTATGAAACTTTGGCTGCTCGGCCCTCTACAACCACTCCCAAGCCTTGGTTGTGATAGTTGCACTATATATGAAACTATGATTTTGTTCTAAATGCAGCCCTGCTGTCTACAGAATGAGAATGAATTGCGTAAATGCGTCCATGAATCAATGGGGCTAGAGTCAATATTTGATTTTCAATGTACCGTTGATATATGCAGGTACGAAATCTGGATCAGATTACGATACATCACAGGGTCACCCAGTTGCTGAGAAGGAAAGAGCTCGCCATGCTAAACACGAACATGCTTTTGAACATGAAAAACCCGAGGGGGCTACAGAAGGAAGCATTTGAAGACAGCATTTGAATAGGTAGGCACCGGTACCGAAATAGCAATACCACGAATGAAGATGTAATGTTTTAAAGTCGTCGGTGGAAATCTAATTTCATCAGGAAAGTTGTTTTCGTTCAGAGAGTAAAGATTTGGTCCGTTTACTGCTTTGCTAGACTCTAGATACATACGACTGAAGTTGTAGAGCCTTGTAAATTTGTAGGAGAAAATTGTGATGGCATAGTTCTAGTTGCGTCGATCGAGGAGCAACCTCGGGCAAGGTTTTTATATACGAAAAATCCGGACCTTGAGTTGATACCCTGTTACTTTCTACTATAACGTGCTTACTTTCCAACACTGAAGATTGAGTATAGTGACATTCCTTCGTAAAGTCAATCCTGTGTGCGTCTCATGGTTTGTGTGTTGGGATACCTTTGCCTGCAAAAGAAAATGAACTTTGCGCAAACATATTTATCGGTTAAGGATAGAAGGTAATTTAGATAGTTTTCGTTCGCCTTCTCTCAACTACCGTCTTGTTCTGATGCTCTCGTAACGTGCACCGTTAGTAAGACCAGATTTATACCCTAAATATGACAAAAGTAGTACGCTCCAACTATCAGGTAACGTGCACCGCTATACCCTAAACCTGTCTTAGATTTTCATACACAGAAAAATAATAATATTCTAATCACAATTCACAACACGTCCCTCAAAATTCCCCCGAAATACAAACTCGTCTAGTAGTAATAACAAAATTACATATCCTCCAAACTCTTGAAACTTCCACTTAGATCAATCCCGTGATCACTAAATAAAAAACCTGCTATGAGTAAACGTACGTCTGGATAACTTCGCTATTTTCTGACAACATTGGAGCATGGCATGGGTCGGCTATGACTTTCTGTACTCTGTCATCACTATGCGGATTCAGTCAGTCAACTCATGCGTAATTGTCCAACACAGTCATCAAATGAATTTTGTTGTTGACAATTTGTAACAGTAAGATCAGCATCAATGTGTCATCTTCATTGTACTAGACAAATTTAACAAGAATGTTGACCATCTGATATTCTTAACTGATATCCTACTGTACATCTCCCGTAGTTTCATCAACTTTTCATCACGGTGAGATGTGGATATCACCACATTCATGGAGACATCTGTTCTCTGCAGGGAGATTGCGTACTGATACTGCAAAGTTTTCAATCTGCACTGTCATATAAATCGTAGCCACAACTGCAATCCGAAAACGTTAGTACCTTACGTCCTCCTTTATTGCAGTCATCCCAGCAAATCGTCGCAGGGCAATGTAGAGGCCTCACGCGGCCACATTTTTTCATAAGTTTCTCACCTCGTTGACCACTGCCTTAAGGTCATATTCTTGGACCTCCTGACCGGAACGAAATAAACTGTTTTTCAACCTCTAATCTAATCTGAGTTGACTGGAGAGACTGTCAACATGTCACATGGCTGTTAAGATGTAAGAACTGCTGTTAACTTGACAGTGCACATTTCCCAGATGTCGCAAATCCCTGAATAATCCTCTCCTATGACCACAACAGAGAATAACAGCCGCATACGATTATCACTCACAAATCAGCTTGAGAAAATTACTGGAACTTGAATTGGCCGCTGGCTTCAGACAGACTCTTTCCCACGCAAAAACTCTTAACAAGGTGATTTAAAGTAAAGAATAGTTCTCACACTCTATAGAAAGAAAGAAGTGCTGTCGGAGGCTCCATCCAGACTGAGAACATATATTCTGATCATACGGCCTACTTACGGCTTAGCTCAAGTACTCAATGCAGCTGATCCCCCATGATCCATCACTTTTCTTTTGATTATCAAGAACTATTAGTGTCAAAGAAAATAAACCACGAGGTGTCAACATGAGTGCCAAGTTTGTGAAATTTTCAAGTAATTACATAACCTGTTAATTACATGGAATAGATCCCTGCCATCTGTGACAGAGTGAAATCACAATGTTGATACACGCACAGTGTGAAGAACCAGCCCTGCTATTTCTAATTTAAAATAGAATGAAGCAATTGGCAAAGTTCATAAACTCGTATTTTAAATAACAGCCAGAGTAAACCCTAACTGGCGATACCCATACTAACATCCTCGGGTCGACGCTCTGCCTCCTCCTTCGTCACGAGACTCTTGACAGGGTCCTCTGGGACAATTTCTTTCATGTCAACGCTTCCCTGTGAGGCTTTAGACGAGTCAACACCAGCAGAATCGACCTGATTTTTCACAGGCTCTTCAGGCATTGGTAGCTTCCCATCTATGTTGTGTATACTCACCTCGGGAGCAGAAGGCAACTCAACGACGGTGGAATCATGGAGCATTTCAGTGTTGGAACCAACTGGTGGAAGTACAACTGCAGAACCCAACTCAACAAAAGTGGAATCGTGTAGCATCTCAGTGTTGGAAGCAGCAGCTTGCGGTAACTCGACGACAGTAGAATCATGAAGCATTTCGGAATTAGTACCAGTGACTTGGGGCAACTCCACCACAGTAGAATCATGAAGCATTTCGAAGTTGGTTCCGGGAATTTGAGACAGATCCGAACCAGTGGAATCATGCAGCATATCTGTGTTCGTGGCAGTAGCTTGAACCAATTCAGCAGCCGTCGATTCGAGTAGCATTTCAGAGGTTGTGCTCAGAACATGGATTGTCTCAACAGCAGTAGAATCATGAACCATTGCTGAACTAGTTCCAGGAACCTGAGGTAAGTCGACAACCGTAGAATCATGCAAAATTAAGGAATTCGTGGAAGGGACTTGAGGAATCTCGGTGACAGAAGGCTCATGCAGCATATCCGAATTATTGTTTGCAACCATCTCTATTACTGCTGCCTGTGCATCAAGAACGCGTTCTACGTCGACCATCTCCTCATCAATTACAGGCATTTCCTTGAAGCTCACGATACTATCTTGGGCTCCGTTCATAGAAACACCGTCCAATTTTACAATTTTGTGGGCTTCCACTGGCATTTCAGTAGGTAGAACCCCAGCAAGGGGCTGCAATGGATATGGATCAGTGCTAGATGCATAGGTGGACTGCACCATGAGCAGTTTTTCCAAAGCTAGGGCCAACTTGTCCAGGTTGTTGTAAGTATCTTTAGGGCATAGCAAAATCTCACATAGCCGTTGACTGGTGAAGGGCGCACCGTCAGTAAAAGCATCAAGATTTTGCACAAGTCTCTCCATCATGTGTGGAAACGACTCACTCCCTGGGGCAGGAGGTCCAATCAAAGCAGTTCCATCTTCAGGATACTGTTGTTTGTGAAATTCTTGCAACACTTGAGTGAGGCGAAAACAAAGCAACATTCTAAGTTGCTGCCAGTCATGCCAGTAGCGCCCTGTCGCAGCAGTCACCTCCAAAATGCTCCTAAGCTCCTTAGTGAACTCTTTCGCCGATTCATCCTTCTCACAAAAACTGGCCAAGGCATTGGAACCAGGAAGCTTCTCCACTTGGTCCTGCATTGGAGATCAGATTCTCAACAACCACGGCTCTTCTGTCGATCAACTCACCCACAACCAAAATCTTCTCCCTTCTAATCCTCCACTTCTATCAATCCCAGCTCCTTAACGACCACCCACGCAAACCAGGACCTGGATGACGAAGGTTGTGAACATTCCATACACTCATCCTCATCGAGGTCCTCTTGTCCTCCTCGCTCGCCCCCACCTCCCTCATTGCTCAATTCCAATCATCAGCAGAAGAACCATCTGCCCACATTCCCAACTAGTCAAAACAGACAAAGACTTCACACTGCAGTTGAACCGGTGAGACGCCGGACTGCTGAATTACTCGCGCGTACTGGCTGCATCGCCTGGATCCACGAATGCAGAAGACCAATCGAGGGGGTCTGATGGTTCTCCACCCACCGAGCTACCAGCCTAGTTCCATCTGTCACACACGACAAGCAAACGGAGCAAGACAAGAGAAGACAAGCTCTGTATCAAGCGTACTCTCTCGCTGTTCCCCGCTCCCAGGATCTTCCCCGCACACAAGGACTTTGAATGTGGCTTGAAGTTTGAAGCATGCCTTTGTCAAGGTCTTCCTAGAACTGACCGGCCTTTAGGCCACCATGTGGTACAACAGTCTGGGCGAGTCTAGTCTTGTCCATGCAGATGACATTAAATTTGCATATCTACCAACAACCTTAAGGTAATTGTTGTTGTTCCTATTTTCCATTATTTGAGGGAGTTATACTTTCAAAGTATGATGGTGATGGGAGTTTGTGGGTGAAGTGGACACATCTTGTTGCAAGTTCTGGTGCTGGAGCGGACAGCTTTCAAGGTCATGAAAAGTCCAAAATATAACTGTCATTATAAACACCATAACATCTGTCCAGATTAGATTAAGTGGATAGATCATGTATTACACACCATGAAATCTGACTAGAAGTGTGTTCTTGACGCAAGAAGGGATGGGAAACGAAATTACTTCATCAATAAAGGATTGATGACGTTGTCTGCACATTCTACCACTGAAGTCGTCATCAAAGATAGCAAAATCTAATTGTTTACCCAACATTATTATGCCATGTACCAATGGATTAAAAGTTCAATATTAAATTCTAGTCATGCGAAATAAACGTCAGTCAACAAAACCCTGGTCCTTGAAAAGAAATACATATTACAAGGAAAATATTCTTATACCTGCGAATTTGAAACTTAAATCAAATGCGTTTAGAAAGAAATGTCTTTCTATCCTGAAACTATGTGCAATTCGTTTACCCTCCCTAACCCTGCAAAAGTGGAAATGGTCGGTCAGAGGTAAAACTTTACTCCGATTCCGTAGTAAGGATAATAGAGCTGAAAAGTCCCACCCTCCGTCGCGTGATAAGCCTTATTCCGTGTAGGACGAAAATCGATATAATGAACATAGTTCCCAACAGTTCTTGTAACTCTGCTGTATGTGAAACCCTGAACCCTAAACAAATCGAAGCTCTGTTATCTACACTAAAGAACGTCTGCAACACGCTTCATTTTTCGTGAAGAATGCACACTGTTCAACGAAGTACGTTGGTCGATGCTGATTTTCGAATCTTCATGTCTCAGAGTGTCTAATATTGCACTTTGAAATGAAAGACGAGATTTTTCCTTGAGGCGCAAGCAACTGGTTCTCCAGTATTTTAGTATGACAGTAGATTGCAGCTGAGACGTGAGCGAGATTTACAGGTGTTGATTGTGACTGAAACGCATTGCTGCGAGATTTGTCTGTGTGGGCGCGTAGTGTCTTACACGTTAATCGGATATCAATTGTGGAAGCATGGCGACTTTCGGGACCATTACTTCCACGGCTCCGCACAACCCAAACAAATCATTCGAGGTACGCTGCTTTTGCATCTACCTTTTCCCTCTCATTTATCTGTGACCGTCGCATTGTGCATCTGGGTTGAATCTCGCAGATGGAGAGTTTGTGATTGAACGGGAAAAACTGCTGACCGTAATGAAGCCAAGAGGTGTAAGGCTCCTAGCATGTATGTGCGAGGTGGTTGAAATTTTCACCAGCACACGTTATCAATAATGAAAATGTGGTGACAATGTGGGGTTTTCGAGCTTCAGGTCGTACAGCCACCTACAGACGGTATCTCCAGTCTTACTTTCAGCCCTAAAGCTAATTATCTCGTGGCGACATCATGGGACAATCAGGTACTTCTTTCCTTTGATAACCAGATCAATTTTTTTTTTTAATTTCATCGTGAAAATTTGATGCTCATTGGAAGTCTTCTACCACGTATATTTTATAAGTGTGCATCTTACTTCATATCAGCCTCTATATGAGAGCATTATTTCTCGAAGGTGTTTGCTGGCGTAGACTAAAAGACTAAAGTAGTTTAAATTCTGTCTGTATTACGTCACCCGAGAACTGTGTCATTTGTTGAGAATAGCCAGTGCAAATTTACTCGGTCTTATGTTTGACTTTCAGGTACGATGTTGGGAGATACAGCCAAATGGAGGAAGTGTCCCTAAGGCAGCCATGTCACACGACCAACCAGTAAGTTGATTTATTTACGAAGATTGTTTATCGTCCTTGATTCACAACCCTTAGATTCTCCATGATATAAAAGATATCTGATTCTAAATGCAATTAGGGGTTCTAGAGTTGTTGTGCATGTGTTTATGAATCCTAATAACAATTGACTGAAACTTTCCCTGCCGATTTGGTTGCCCAATGATTTCTTACTATCTCACTTATTAATCTTCCGATGAACCTCGTGTATAGTTGTATTACATGCTCCACATCAAAATGGACAGAACTCTGTCAGCACGCAGACAACCCCCTACGCCCAGATGTGTTGAGAGTTTTGATTATGACCTGGGAAATCCTTCATGCAGGTGCTTTGCTCAAGTTGGAAGGATGATGGGACCACTGTTTTCTCTGCGGGATGTGACAAACAAGCCAAAATGTGGCCCCTGCTTACGGGGGGAGCCCCAACTACTGTTGGGATGCATGATGCTCCTATCAGAGAGATAGCCTGGATTCCAGAAATGAACCTATTGGTCACTGGAAGTTGGGATAAAACCCTGAAGTATGATCTTGACTCTGTTGTGTGTTCTCAGTTCTACGCTGCAAACGATAATTTCTTTACCTTCGTTGTAGGTTGTCGTTGGATATTGAAATTGCTGAGAAGAAGTATGGCATATGCTTTCGGAGATCCACCATATGCGAAATTATCCTAAGCTTAGAATTGGTGACAAGTTCGAATTTGAGTAGTGTTCAGAGAACGGTGGATATTTTGGATAACATTTGTGTCCTTCCAGTTCATGTTGAAGAGGACTGGATGGTTTGTGGTGTACTTGGTCGTATGATTGATGTAACAGAATTCTTACTTTCCGTTTCAGATATTGGGATACACGCCAGCAGGCCCCCGCACATACCCAGCAGTTGACCGAACGCGTCTACGCCATGAGTGTACGGCACCCCCTAATGGTTGTAGCTACTGCAGATCGTAACATAGCAGTGTACAACCTAGCGAATCCACAGGTTTGTAATATCGCACACAGTTGTCAGTATTTCTCATATGATTTTTCGAACTTGGGATGGAAGTTTGGGCCTGTTGAGATGAGCGAGGAATCACCGGTCGATTGGTAGTAACCTGTAGTAACTCCATTCACTGAGATGAATCTTTGAGCTTACGAGTCGTATCTGGGTGACAGACTGAGTACAAGCGACTTCCGTCGCCTTTGAAGTATCAAACCAGGTGCATCGCAACGTTCCCTGACAAGCAAGGATTTTTGGTAAGTCATCGTGAGAGTGTCAGGGTTTAATTTGCTTTGTGTCCATCGTCCTCTTCCAGTCTTCAGGTGTTCCTTCCATCCACGTACTTGCCTTCTGTATATAGCAGTGTTTTATGGAGGATGGTTCTCTGCTGAAAGAGTAATCAATGAAATATGTTCGTGCTTTCAGGTGGGTTCAATTGAAGGCCGCGTGGCTGTGCAGCACATTGATGAAGCACAGCAGGCGAAGAACTTTACATTCAAATGTCACCGTGATAACAATGACATATATGCAGTGAACGCGATCAACTTCCATCCCGTAAGTTTTGCACAGTTAAATTGCTGAGAGATGGCAGATGCGGTTGATCAGAATCTATATAGAAATCTTTCTGGTAATTGTTAAATGTTTGTGGCCCATCCCCAACTGTTGTTACATGTGGCAGGTGCATGCAACCTTTGCTACATCTGGTTCAGATGGAGCTTACAACTTCTGGGACAAGGACAGTAAACAAAGACTTAAGGTTTACAAACACCTCTCAAACTTCTTTCACTCATTAGGATATAGTTTTCACTATCTGTCGCGCTTGATGTTCCTTTTGGCCTTTGAAGTAATTTTGTTGTTACTTCTTTAATGTGCAGGCTCTACAAAGATGTAATCAACCGATTCCTTGCAGTACTTTCAACAGCGATGGCACTATTTTCGCTTATGGGGTATGAGACTTAACGTAACTCACTTGAACCGGGTATGCTGTTCATAACTTTGACTGGATTTGTTGATGCAGATATTGACTAAGCTTATTTATGTTGTCCTGGCTTCGTCTTTCAGGTGAGTTATGACTGGAGTAAGGGTGCTGAGAATCACAATCCTTCTCAGGCTCGCAACTACATCCTTCTCCATCCTACTCAGGTGAGTGTCATTAGCTGGCATGATGGTTATTAGTGTCCTCCATCTATTTTTAAAAATTCAGCGACGACAAAAGATTTAGTGTTCTTTTGGCTTTGTTCAGCAGAAAATTGATGTTGTCTGTGCCCAATGTCGTGTTATATCACAGGACTCTGAAGTGAAAACGAAACCTCGAGTCACAACGAGTGGAAGAAAATAGATGACTTCGAGAGAAGTCTACAGTTTCGAAACTTCCATTGTACAACGGACTGTCTAGTGAAATCTTCTGCTTTCTTCATGCTACGAAAAGGCCACCGGCTAAACGGAAAGTTCACCAGTAGACAATGGGGCCAGTAGAAGCTGAGTATCTCTCTAGGCCCTCGTTATCATTTTAGTGCATTCAAGGAGATGAATGAGCAACTTCTCTGTTTGTAAAGCCCATGATTCAAATGTTACTTTAGTCTGCCATTTTTGTCTAAAATTATCATGTTGTTTCGACTGGTAGAGCGACAGGCGCACGTTGAGTGGCGTTGCTGTGTTTACTTCTCTTGTGTTCTTGCAACCACAGGAGCCAGCACGAAGTGCTTTGTGCATATTATGCACATTACGGCTTTTCTGTTCGGTCTGAAAAGATTCGGTTAAGTCACAATTTGCGCAGTGTCGTAGCCTGTGGTGCTTGGCAGAGAAGCACTGTAGAATATCACTTCTCGCATTTAAGTTTATTCACCACATTAGCTACGAATCCAAAGTGGAAAGAACACGGTCCGTCATTTTATAAAGACTGCGAACGTTCTACATTCTACATTCTGTTTGGACATTCTACCTACACCTGTGGGAACATTCTTGTTCATATGTATTTATTTTTCTTCACTTTTATAAAGTGGCCCATTTCAGAGGCACCGCATGAACTTTTCTCCACTGGCTTGTAGGTTTCTGTACCTAATGTGACGAAGTGATTCAAGTTTTTACTACGACGCTAGAGAAAACTTGTCTCAATCTTTCTTTCATTCGACATTGAGGTAAGGCACGATCTTGGTCAAGTGCCGGTTGAGTACAACGGGGGTGAGTTTCCCAGGGTTGGGAATAGTTCCCTTTTGCCAAATATATCAATTTGTTTTCCTCAAAATGTCATGGAGTTTATCAAATAATAATATCATGGGTAATGATCCCTTGCGATTCAATTCTGTGGGGGGGGGAGGGAGGGAACGTAGATCCCGGATCTGGAAGATCTTATTGCAAGGATATGCCATGCAATGATCTTAAAATAACCTCCAGAACTCCTAACAACGTTCAAATTCAAAGCGCGTTCTGATTCCAAATTCTATCACAATTAAATATACTACTGAGTGTGGTCATTTCACTCTATCAACCAAGTTTGGTTCCTCACTTGGGAACAAAAGACTTGTGTGTGTGTGTTTCACTTAACACTATACCGGCCTAATAAAATAACAAAAAGGTTAAGGAGTGAAACACACAACAATGAGCCATGACAAATAGGGATATTCCCAAAGTATCTCATTGTTGGATAATTGTAGCGGATTATAGAATGATGACTTCATCATATGAAAAGCCATGCTTATAGAAGACAAAAGAATGTGAAGTGTTGAAAAACTCGTATGAAAGGAATGAGCTTCGAGAAAATTCTACCAATCTCTCTAAGATCTCTAAAAATGGATGTATGTGAGACATTATTAAAAATATTTTCAACGGCCACTTACAAGACAACCCAATCCGGATGTATAGCTAGAAGTGCTCTAATGTCACACGATACCATCTCATAACCACCTTGTGTGAAGACTCTAAAATGGTGTGGACAAAGATTCTACTAGAAATGTGAATGATGCTACAAGATCTTGGTACAACACTAACAAGATGCAATAAGACCTCCCCGATAGCAATCGGTTTAATGCCCCAAGTATCATTCTCTATTGCCAAAGCCAACTAGCATCTGACTAATTGACAACAAAATCTCCCCTCTCGCAACTAATGCAACCACCTGGAACAACTCTGTGAAACCACTAGAGGAATCATCTACTTGAAAGCAATCTCAAATATGCTCATATTCCAACCATGACATGCCCTTTGAAGATATGCGTGGGGCTGTGCATAAAGAATGGGCAAAAAGCGATCTATCAAGACATAATGACTCCTCTGGCTTATAGTTCAAGAACTCTAATGGTATTACCTCTCCCATGGGTGAGTGTAAAAGGTGTAAGGAGGAAATAGTCTCCTCAGTAGGAGTAGTCATAGACAAAGGATAAAGGGTCCCTACAGCCCTACTATACTCCCCGGCCTGCCCCAAGATCCTATACTATTGCAATTGACTGAATCAAAAGTATCATATGGCTGAACTTGACTCCTAAACTGTGTGGCAAGTATAGACTCCTCCTACAATGTAGTTCAATCCCATGCACCAAATCTCCAAAATCTAGCTGTCACCTCCCTATATCCATCATGTCCCCCTCTTATAATGACACTCATAACTTTCTATTCCAATCTCCATAATTTTCCAACTAGGTTCCTATAGAACCAAAGCATGAAAAGAAAGAGATTGAAACAAAAAAAATCTGATCCACATGTCCAATTGGAGAAAAATAACTCAAAACCCTAAAAATTACGAATTCACTAATATTTCTCTATACAACTCTCCATAGTGTTCAATTTAGGTACCAATGAAACTTAAATTGAAAAATGAAGAAAATTTTCTATTCACTCTTCATGTTTGGCAAAGTATAACCCTATGTGAAGAACTGATCTGCACCTCTTGACCTACTCTTCTCTCTCATTTTCGCTCTTGCCATAGTTCTCCATCCTAAACCAACCATCGAACAACACTTGCATATTGAGATTTAGTCCATACTCTTTTGACTACATTATCGGAGGCAGTTGTTGGTTCATGCTATGGATTTAAACTATTTGACATGGATTGTGAGCATTGGATTAGCTGAGTAGAGAGGCATGCAGTCCACTTATGTGACTACAAGACCATTGGTAAGCTCTTTGCCTACTGAGACAGTAGAGGCAAAAGCTGGGGGGCAAGAAGTACCCAAGATGTCATCCTTGGTCTTATTGGGGTATTAAAGAAGGAGTAATAATGTCTTCTTCGAGTATGGTTGGAGTATTTTGCATGGAGCAAGAGGTGATAACCACTACAGACCTTTATGATACAACTCAAGAGGTTACAGCTAAGAGTGGTTCACATGAAGCGGGGCTTGGTATGAAAGATCAAATTTTTTTTTTCTCAAAGTATTATTGGTTAGTAACCATATACCACTTCTTCTATCTCTAGTGTTGAAGGAGAGGACATTTGGGATATTGAGATTGGTCCCAAAGTGACAAGAGTAGAAAGATGTAGGGTGTGGAGGTTTTTGAATAGTTTCAAAAATTGTTTTGCCTTCAGTATGAAGGATAGTTTGAAGGGACCTTGTATACAAATTGACTTGACAATTGATGCAGCAGTCTTATGTCGTCCCTATTGATACAACAATATAGAGAGAGATTTGATCCAAAGTAGGTGTCAATACCATCTTGAGGTTGTATTAGTGGAGATATAATATGTATCTTTGTTGTGATAGTATTAGTCACAATGATATACATGACAATTATACAGATACACACATGTGTGGTGATTACCGATCTATCAATCGACAAAAAAAATTTGATGAATATGCTAAGCCTACATTGAGAAGATCTTTGATGCAATTGCGCATGCAAAGATTTTTTGTACATTGGATTTACGAACATGATATCATCAATTACGGATTCAAGATGAGGATTAGGCTTAGACAGACTTTTGGGCAATTAATTTGCATGGCAAGGATGTGTTGTATTAGTGGAAGTTCTTACCATTTGGTTTGAAGAATGTACTTGTTGAGTTTCAAAGAATGATGGATAGGATGTTAGCCTGACTTGATTGTGCAAGAGCCTACATCGATGATATTATAGTATATAATGCTAGAGTGGTGGAGCATGAGAGACATTTGCAGAAGGTATATGAGCGATTGATTGCTCATGTCCTCAAGTTGCATCTTGGAAAGTGTAAGTTCTTTTAGGAGTAGATAGGGTATTTGGGTCATGCCATATACCTAGGAGGTGTAACCAATCTTGGTTAGCTATAGTTAGTTTAGCCAAAACGTAGGTTGACCACTAGATCACAAAAAGACAAGATAGTGATGTGCACTATCCAAAAAGCAAAAGGTAAATGACGAGATGGCTACCATGCATTGGTGGATTGGATTGTGTGCTAGACGTCTTTTAGGAATTGGGTAGGATAAGATAACGAAACATGCAACCTACTCATGTTAGCCATGTGGCATAGTTTGGATTTCAGACTTTTCTAGTCCTACAATATATAAAGCAAGGAGAGGTCTTGAGAAGACATTTCTCATCTTGGAAGTCATTCCAGAGTCATTGCCTTCAGTGTTACAGGAGGAAGTGGAGTTCATCAAACCAAGATGGAGGCAATCTTATATATTCCACAACCCTCATATGTGAATAGGGTGCGAGCCTTCCTTCGACTTTCAAAATTTTATCGTAGATATGTGCAAAGATTTAGCACTATTGCCAAAGCCTTGACAATGCTGACAAAGCTAGATTAAGAGTGGTTTTGACATGTGATCCTAATGTAAGGAGACTATCGAGAGGTTGTATCTTTCAAGTTTATATTGATTGGAGTATGTTGGATTGGGGAGCATTGCTTACCCAACATGATGATGAGGGAAAGGAGTTTGTAGTAGCTTATGCAAGTCGCTCCAACAATGGAATAGAGTCAAAGTATAGTTGTTATGAAGGAGTGTCATATCCATCTTAGAAAGCATAGTTGGTCAAACATGCTTATGAGGAGTTAGGTCATTTTGAAATGAAATGGGCATATAGCTTACTTCAAAGTCATTATTGATGAAGAGGTTTGCAAACTAAGGTGCAACAGTTTGTGGTCAGATGTATGATATGTGATTATGTTTGATCATCATTCAATGCCCCTACACCATAGTTACATCCTCTATCGATTATGAGACTTGATTATCATTGAAGTTTGGATTTTGCAAGACCTCTATCATTAATTATATGGCATCATCAATATGTATTGGTCATGATATAGTATTTCTCTAAGTAGATTGAGTTGGTGGCATTGCTTGACAAGTCAAGTGAGGGAACAACTTATGCGTTCTCAGCTTCATGGCTTAACCAATTTGGTGCACTAACGGAGATGTTGACTGATCAAATATTGAGTTTTTGGATGAGTTTTAGGCCTTGTTCGTTTGGATTGAACGTTGATCAATCATCCTACCACATCAAGAGATCATCATGATGTTGATGATCTAGCAAAGAGAGTTCTTCAGACGGTGAAGAGAAGACTAAGAAAGTTTGGCTTGGAGAAAGGTCATATGGGAGACTAGGACATCCAACTATCATGGTTGGCCATGGGTAATCGATTTAGCCGGCAAGCATCTTTAGCGTCATTCTTATCATACTTTTTATTATGTGGTAGAGATCTAGACTTATTTGCTACTATTCGTCGAGAGTCAGCTAAAGTCTTGGAATACCCCAATGTTTAGATTAGGATATGTTTTCAACGGATACAACTTGTTTGTAGGGTAATACCCATGGCATTTGAGAATCTAGCTATTGCTCAACATAGACATACTTTGCATTATGCTACATCCGAGGAGGTGGATATCGACCATCAATTCACAGATTTCATGCCAATGATCTTTTCTGGCAAATGTTTCTCATTCGCCATGCAAAACTGTAACAGAGAAGAGTTATGAGACTCATTTTTTTCTTCCACACTATAACCATTAATATGCAGTATGTAAATAGTTCTCACACATATCTAATACATTTGAGAAAAAATGGAAAACAACACTTCGTAGATGTTTATGACTTATAATGCTTATCAAAAAATTAGCATCAAATATGTTGCAACAATGTGTGCTAATCTCAAGGGACGACAGGAAATTGAGAATATTGTCCGTAACATGGAAATTTGTTGTTTATCTTAGAGTAAAATAATGTATCCATTGTTTTACATATAGCATTGATTGGTGTAATCCATATGAGATCAATCATGTTAGATGATGCTTCTTGGGAAGTTCATGTAGTATGTAGACCTTTTCACCTAGATAGTTAGGATATCTTAGGTGCAATAGTATATATTTCCCATTGTGATGCTATTAGGGCCTAGCCCCATCTACCCATATGGTTTCATCCATGGACAACTTGATGGGGTCTTCCCATCCTTTTTTCTATATTCGTGAGTGCTCCACTATGTAACGATTGCAGGTAATGTGAATGCCTATGTTGTGCTAATGAGAAAGTGAAGGATATCTTATTTTCCTCTCGGCAAGAATAACCTCTCCTCCGTGTTTACATTGCAAGTAGCTACACACTTATCGCATTAAACGTTGTGGATATCCATGTTCATTCAACGGTAATTCTAATGTTATTTGTTAGTATATTAAGATATATTTCCATTCTATAAATCGCAGTTGAAACCGTTATTATGATTTTATCAATCTGTTCAGGTTGGAACAACATCTCGAAGGAACGCAACCTTTGCTCCCATTCAACTTTCAAGGAAATCCATGCATTTGTGAAATTGTTCCGAAATGGCAGTACAGCCGCATCTATCTACATTAGCTCAATTTGTAGAATTGGAAGCTCTTGCTCAAGAAGGATTCATCCTTTCCGAAGGCAGCACTAATTTTACAGTACAATACAGTACTGTACCATCCGACACAGGATTTACCCAGAACGACCACAGTACAGGAAAATGTTAGTCACAAGACCTGCATTGCGTACTTTCTACACAATTAAAAAAGGGGAAATTTACACCGAATGAAAACTTTCTAAAGGTATTAACTTTTTCAGTCTATGGGAACTGGACGGCAACCAGGGTAAAAAGTATAAAGACATGCGTTGGAATAATATAACTGTTCTTTGGGATAAGGCTGTTATAAAGCACGTATTCGCATCTTCATGAATTAATCTAACTGTGCGTATGAGAAATATGAAACCCCTGTGAGAAAACGAGAAATGTAGACCTCCCCTTTTGTAAACCCAAAAAGAACAGACCTGAAAAGGTTCAGCTTTTGATGTACAAATGTATGGAATTGCAGGATAATCTACTCATTTTGTACCACACACAATAAAATAAAACCCCATCAAGTGGTACAAGGATGAAACCAAATGGGTAACATGAATCACAATAGAATCACACTGGGGAATATATCCTACTGCATCTAAGATATTACTCATTAGACACACTAGATGCCAGTGTGAACACACCATTCCGGTCACATTGAACATGTGCAGGTTTAAACAAGAAGACTGAAAGTTCTCTCCCCGTCGACTTACCGTTGACTCTGTACCTTACGTTCTGAGTGAGCTATCTTTTTGTAACGCAGAACCTCATCCTTGGTAACAGAATTTTCCAACCAAGGGAACCCCGAGTTCACTGTCATTTCGTCCTATCTGAATGTCAGTATACATTCCATATCTGGTACGGGACTCTACTGCCATAGTTTCACGCATCGAGCACATTGAGCCGAACCTGTTAGCGTATGTCCCGTGTGTGGACAGCCCAGCGGAACAAATGCAACCGCAACCAGCAACCAACGAGGACAGAAGCCGGGCAGAAGAGGAAAGTGGCAGCCATGGAGAGTCGCGGTATAACTGCGCCCATGCCACAGGATAACCAGAGAGACCCATGAGGCTGTTTGATCTCGACAGCGGTAGAAATGGACATGAGTGAAACGTGTAGGGATTGCACAGATTCGAGTGAGACCTTAATCGGTCCAAGACGTGAGTGAGACGTGACGGTCGTAGAATATAATATTGCAGCCGTAATCAAGTTCGGGCAGAACGATTGGGCCCGAATTGCCCCTGTCTTGTGCTGGGGGTTATCACTACGATGGTCCATTTCGACGAAAGGAACTCTATGCTCAGATCGAGCAGTGCGAGAGGACGAGCACGGGCGGAAGGCCTGGAGGGGTGCAGCAGGTGCAGATGGATGCTGCAGCAGCGACTGTGATGAAGGGTCCGCCCGCAGATTAGCACTATATATGAGAATCTGGTGTTTCGTCGACACTAGCTCCCACCAGTCGGCGGCGACGGCAGCTCCCTCTCCCCCTCGCTTCTCCACCAGCAATTGGTAAGCGCAGCGTGAGCCACCGGTAGCTTTTGAATATATAAATCCGAGTTTGTACCTAGATGAGCTACCTTTGAGTGTTGGGGTCAACGTCTGCTAGCGCTCGGCCTGAAGAGGATGTTTGAGCCTTGAGCCCGGAGCCCTGAGCACTTCTGTGGTTGGCCACAAACTGGCTTGTACGTTGAGATGGGTCGGGTTCGAGGCCTCCCTTCACTACTTTTGACTTGCAATGCAAACAATGCTTCGTGGTTGGTCGGCCATTTCAAGCTTAATTTTAAGCTAAGGTTGCACCCGCTTGTTGGCTTGAGGTTCTGAAGCAGCACTAGGTGATTCCCGAGCTGAAAAAAGCTTTAACTCGATGGCGACAACGAGAAATTGTACGCACATCACGAATCTTGTGACTTAATGAAATGAACTAGCTCTCTCTCTCTCTCTCTCTCTCTCTCTCTCTTTCTCTCTGTAGGGACTTTAAGAGGCGTAGATGACGGAAGAGAAGTCGCTATGAGTAGTGAGAAGGGTACTAGACGATAATTTCAGGTCTTCTTGTGCTACATTCTTCACTAGAAGGTGTGTCAAAGATGTTGCAAATGTTGTTGAATTATCAACGCATTTCCTGGCAGTTCCTGCTTTAGTCACGATCGGTGTTCATAGTCAGGACAGTCAGTGGTTGCTTTTGTATCCGATGTCCCTGCTCTGGATTGAATCTGTAGACCATCTCTTTAAGCTCTTGAAATGAACATCCAGGTGCTTCCTCTTGCAGTGGCGATTCAGTGTAGTCCCGATTCCGGTGAGCGTGGCCGTGAATCTGGACAACAAGAGATGACGATTGGACCCGGAGAGGAGGTGCCACGATCTCACACGGGACGTACAGCAGCTATTGAAGGTAGCTCCAGCAGCTTGGGGAACATATCTACAGGTCTGTCTTGCCGTCTCAAACCCCCTCTGGTTTTAAAAGCTCGTGTATACTTTACAACTTCACAATATTATGCCCAGGACAGTGTCTCCGGGAAAGCTCGGCAGTACTTGCCCTTAGGACATACATAAATTGCAGTCCAGCGTTTGAGACTGACAAAATTGAGAGAGCGGTTCAATTGATTTCTCGTACACTTTCGCAGCTGTTAGCGAAGCTCAAGCCTGGCAAATTCCAGACGAAACAGACAGGAATGACGCCGGGAGCATGGTAGGAATTCCTCCCGCTGTTGAAGGTGTCGATGAGAAAGACGAAGAAGGAAGTGAAGTAGCTGGAATCAAAAGGGCCCGCTTATCCATGCGTGGTCACGAGGAGAACACGCTGTGGAGCAAGCTAGAGGAGGAGTTGCAGGAAAAGATAATCTCCAGGCTACCCATAACTTCCTTATACCGGGCGCTCATGTCGTCGAAATTGTGGCTGGAGAAACTGAACAGCCGCACATTTCAGAGAGAAATCAGCAATGCGGCCATCAAGTGGCCAGTTTTCTGCCCAGTGCATGTGAACAACAAGGGACTCATCGGCTACGACAACGACTCCCTTCAGTGGAGCAAGCTGTTCTCGTTCCAACACATCCCAGCCGGCGCCGATCGTCCGGCCCTTGAGCTGTGCAGCGGTGCCGGCTCGTTAATTTGCTTTGCCAGGAACAAGACATGCCAAAAGAAAGGCATGAGCTGGGTCAAAGAACTGGGCATCAAGGAAGGGGGAATTGCGGACATGAAGCAGATGGCCTTCTTCAGGCGGAAGGACTACTGGGTCCGCAATTCCAGAATGTCCAAGGCCTTATTAGAGCAGGAATTTGACATTTATGTGACGAATGTGCTCACCAAGCAGTGGAGGCTGCTGACGCCTCGTCCCAAAATGCAGCGCCCTCACATAATACACATGACGAGAACAGAGTCCGGCGGGTACAGCGTGATTCTTCTCACGCGAATAGAGCTCGAAGGTCACGTCTCTAGCTCTCTAGTCTCAGTTTGTGCCCAGATCTACGACTCGACCTCGGACTCGTGGACGGAGGACAGCGCCATAACCTCCCATTTCCAGATGAGAAACTCGCTTTTCGCATATTCCGACAACATCATTTACATCATGTGCTTGGACACTTGCAAGGCGTATAATTTGGAGCACAGAAAATGGAACGACATTCCGCTCCCCGAAGCTGCTGTTTCCGAGGCCATGGCCCAAATGCATTCGGGAGTGGTGGTGTGTAACTCCAATGTCATGTTAGTCATGGCGTGGAACGGTGTATACGCTCCAGGCCATTCCGTAAAAGCTTCCTCGAATTCCAAGGCGAGCGCTGTGGTCGTTGTGTACAAGCTGGATCAGTGTCTGCAAGAATTCGTACAGGTTTCGAGGGGCCCGCCGGACCTTATGAAAGAAGCATCCGAAGCATACATTGACGTGATCGCCGGGCATGGTGACTACATTTACTTCGGCAGCAGATACGTCCCGGGCAGTCCCGTTCTCAAGTACAATTTCCGCTCGCAGCAATGGAGCTCCTTCCCTCCTGCCTTCAAGACTGCGAGCTTTCACGATTCTCTTGAGAATCTTCACTGGGCGAATTTTGCATTTCATCCAGGACTGCACCCTTTTGCAGAGGTCTAGCTAGCGCGGTCTGTCACTAGGACGTGATATTCGCTCGTGCCCGCTTCCCACTGCCGAAGATGGAGGGCGAGGGTTGCCATGAATCAATGTCGGTTCTGCTCTGTATAGATTACTATGAGAATAGGAACGTTGGTTCTTCTTAGATCTCTGACGAGGGAAAGAATATGTACACCAGAGTAGATGAGGGGATTCTTGACCTCAGATGAGGCAGCCCAGTGATTATTCAGGTGTATATTTCTGAGGGATGAGGAGTGTACGTGGTTGTTTTGGTTCTCCACCCATAACTACAAGTTTTCGTCCCGATATTGGCTGCCGATTTCAGAGATCAAGGCGAAAGTACTTGGTACAGCAATTGAATGTTTCCAGCTTCACCAATTTCTGTTTGGAAAGTCCAAGTTCCATCATATTCCTGTACGCTGTGTTTTGCTTCAGTCTTACAGTGGGGGCGAGTTCTGTTAAATGTCTGCCACCTTTTCATCTTGCATCAAAGTTACGTGCCGTTTGCGCGACAGTCTCTCAACGGGGATTCTGACAGTCGAATTCCCACTAGCCTTCGAGTTTTACGTCGACTTGTTCAAGCAAGGAGGTAGCAAGAAATATGTCTCACTGACACCTGATCCTGGAGTTCAGATGGATGCTTTCTAGAAGAGCGTCGCTTGACAATCGATCGACGCGATGGAAAAAAATTCTTAGGTCTTCCAGATCACTTGGCAGTCGAACAGAATTCGCAGTATCTCTTCAGATCAACCTTTATAATCCCCACGAAGGACCTGAGTATGACGACGCCATGCCATTGGTAACACCAAAGTCGCTTACCGTATGAGCGATCGTGATGGTCAGAAGTCCGCGTTTGCTCTTTACTCTTTTCGAGTGTAAAGGACTTTAGTTGGTGACATTCACGGCTCCACCTGTCAGGAACAGGAGAAGCCGATCACCAAATAAATTTGGGTTATATTTGGAGAAAATAAATAAATAAACTTGGGTTACATTTTTCTCGGGTTGTATTTAGACCTTATGATTTCTTCCCGTATTGTTGCTATCTTATTCCTCCTAAAATATGGTCTCTAAAAATAAAAATAAATTTGGGTTATTGACTTGTAAAGACCCCATATTGTGGCCTTAATCTCAAATCGAATGGACCCCCCGCACGGGCAACAGTCAAGCGCATATATATATAAATCTAAATTTTCAAATGATGTTGACTTTCAACACATGGTTCTATCAATTTTAGTTACCAAAAACAAACATAGAGAGTTATAGTAATTTTTTTGTTGACCATAAAATGTGACTTGGTTTGGTTGGTGAATAGGCATTACTCTCTTGGTGGTTATTTCCAACACACGAGTTGTAGGGCGTGTTTTGCATTAAAATTTCCCTAGTCTGTCTTCTCTCCCAAATTCAGTCCCACTTATGAGTTCACGAGATTCCCATTGAACCATCTGAACTCGCCACCATCTATATCCATTCGCCCACATGATCGCCAGATTGACCAAGTTGTGGAACTGACCAGATAGACACACTGACTATAAGGAAACTTGTCAGAGTGGCCATTTCAACGACAGCATATGATTCTTAAGAAAATCCATGACCTCATCCACTCCGAACTCGAGGATATGCAATAATGATAATTAATATTGCGTATTCACTTTTGAAATCGCCACGGAACCCCAGAGCGGATTGCTTTTGCACACGTTCCATATTTACATATAAAACAGCCCACAAATTAAAATTATGGAACATTTAAGAGGGCTTTCAGTCACAATAGAACACGTTAGAATGCTTCTATCGGACCTGGTTAGGTTTGACCTTCGTTGACTTAAACTGATGAATTCGATGAGTGATGTGTTATCTTGCTGCGAATCAATTTGAAATGCATGTGCTTCAATCTAGCTTTTCAAAGCTGGGAGGGCCTGTAGTTGCCTGTAGGAAGCTGTAGGTATAACAAACATGCCTTGTCTCCACATTGGATCAAGAGGTGCCATCGCATGTCATTGAACGGAATCTGGTAGGGTTTGGAAGGAGCCCACATGTCCAGAGCTGATTTTGGAGATGATTGCTTGGATCCATGGCCGGCCGTGGGGTTGTTCGGATTCTTTTCTCGCCACGTACGGTAGTACTCAAGGTTAGGGGCCTTTTCACGCCCTTCTTATCATTTCGTTTCGCCTGGTTGTGTGTGTACGGCATTCGGACATTGGTTGGGCCATTAAAGGGAACACAGAAAGTCGTACAAGCATGAAATATCTAGATCCTAAACCCCTTTTCGGATTCTAGACTCGGTGTTCTCTCAGTTCTCTCTCTCCTGCTGGTTGGCTGGCTCAGGCGCGCACAGTTTCGAACCCAGAGAGGTCTGTTATGGCTGAGAGTGCTTCTCGTAGACCCTGGAGTTCTTCATCCACTGCCGAACACCGCGCCTGACCAGACGAAATTCTTGTTTATCTTCTCGGACTCCAGGTTTCCTTTGCTGGCAAACTAAATGCAGTACAGTAGTGTACAAGTCGAAAACTGAGAAACAAAATGCATCACAGGCGATTGGAATTGATAAAGCCGTAATAACGTCATGTTGCCCATGCTTTGGTGGCTGGATTCTCCCCTGAATGCGTAGAGAAAATTTTCTGAACCTTTGAAACTCAAAAGCCAATATGCTATACGAATTTGTGACCGAGTTCCGTGTTGGGGTTGAGATCGAAGTTGAAGAAAAGACGACCGAGGATCCAGTTTATTGGTCTGTATCCCTTCAGTCCAGAAAAAAATTTAGTGAATCCCCTTCTATTATCAATCCCGGATGCGTTCAGAAGCACTGCATAACCATACCTCAGGACAGAATCATAACCACACCACGTCTCATGGCCACAGGTTCAAAGGCTTGCTTGTCAGAACAATCATGGATGTGCGGGAAGAAAATATTACCTCAGTCTATTTCAGTCCAAGCTTCTGTTGCATATTTTGTCCATCTTACATCACCGCCAGATCGACATCTTGACATAAAACTACATCGTGGTTGCATCAGTTCGTGTCTTTTGTGAGTCTAATACGTCAAAATCTCCTCCCAGCTTTATGTACACACCTCAAAGCCTCTTGAATTTCGTAAAGGGCATTGTTGGAACCTGAATACAAGATTTCAGATTTTTCAGACTGTACTCGGTGATATTTGAGTGTCATAGTCTGTCATAGATAATGGATCTTGTGCCCTGGCTGAGCGATGCTAGTAGTCACAGACTGGGAAGAAGTGAAAGTAAGATGAGATGAAGTAAGAGGGAGGCTGAAGAGCTAGGACTATTTGAGATTAAAGGTCTCACTTATAGTCGAATATACGTTTTCGGGGATCTCATTATAAAACCCTTCCATTCAGCAATGACTCGGTTGCCGCACTGATGTTGATCATTGTGAGACACTTTACCTGGCTAATGATTATTTCGGATAGTTACAGTAATTCACTCCTCGGTCAAAATGTTTATACATGTAACTATTCGTGGCTGGTACTTTGATCTATAGAGCTGTTTAGGCTGGGGAGCATTGTGCTCATTAGGACACAGCCGACAGACTTTCGGTACAAGAACTCCCGAGTCCAAATGACTTCTGCACTCGTATCGATATCTCTCTGCTCTCTGACCTGCTGCCGCTGGCCGTGCTGGTCAATTCCCATTCAACCGAAGTCGATATAAATCTGTGGGATGTAGAATTACAGCTCAATGGTACCAAGATCCATCACAGGTTGGCACCACAGAATCAGACTAATCCTGCGAGCTTCAAGTAAATCGAAGTCTTAATTAAGACCACTGTAATTGTACAAGGTGTCCGCGGGTCCTCGACTCAGTGTCTAGCTGTTCTAGTACGGGTGTTGTTTAGGTACGGCTCGGGCCGTGAGTGGCGTCACAGAAGGTTTGGGTAGGATCCCGACGAAATTTTCAGCACTAAAGATCCGGAGTGGAAAACCTGGCCGAGCGGACTTTGTCATAAGAAGCCTCCGCTTTACCTTCGTGCGCAAACAGTGTCCTCAGATTTCAGCTTCGCGGTGTGTTAAAATGGGCCCTCTTTCACCTCCTACCGTCTCATTATTACTTCCCATTAGCTTCTGTCCAGCAGGTGTCTGTCTTCAATTCAAGGGGTTATTTGAGGGACGTGCTTCTTCATTCCTAATACGTTGGATATTCTTCTGTTGCCCGGACGGTCAAGGTCAAGTTGAAGCTCGCTGAAGCATGTGAAAAAAACATGCTGAAAACTCGCTCATAAGACTACAAGAATTGCAGATGATTTGGTTGTGATCAGACTGTAGCAGTTTCTCTTTATAACAGCAGGTATTCCTACACGCACACCTCCCGTAGCTTCCCAAGGATCTTACATATGATTTGCAATCAAAGTTTCCTACCGCATCGATGTGCATTCCATGGCTTTGTCACGACCTGCACTTGGGCGAAATAACGAAGAGAACTGTGTAGAACATGTATTAGGTACTACAAACGATTCCCCCTAATGTCGTTGACTGACCGGACTCTGTAATGAATTGAAGGTTCGGAGGTCCAAGAATTTCTAACATTTGTTCACAGTGGATTTCGTAAAGACTTCTTCAACCGTCTAAATGAAGACCGCTCACGACTCAACGCCTTATCCCACGTTTTAAATTCGGACAGTAAGCGAACAGTTTCTATCCAAAAGACGTTCCAAACCCACAAAAGTTCGAGAAGTATCTAGCAGTCTAATTGTTGGATGTTGGCCTATTCAACCCTTATCCAACAGCATCAAAAGTTTCAAAAAGCCTGTTTTCCCTCCGCGTACCTGGCCACAATTAAGTGAATCGTCAAAATATTTTACCGACATGTCACGTGCAGATATTGCACAAACAAACTCTTCCGTGAAAGTACGGTGATAACTAATATTTGCGCAGTTTTGGTTTCACTATATGAAATTGGATTAAACTCGAAATTGGATTAAACTCAAACTATGAATGTGCCCATGACGCGTAACACATGCTTTTAATTAGTGAGCTATCTTTCCACGAGCAAGGAGGTAGTGATTTAACACTAGACTTTTGAGTGAGTATTTGTAGGTGCATAGTTAGTATTTTTTTAATAGAATTAGTATATTTGGATTGTTAAGTTAGTGCCTAATACTTATTCCCCAAATTAGTGCTAAAACACAATGACCAATGTAGTTGATGTCTCATGTAGTAAGGTGTCATCCCTCCCTCTACGTTTTAACTCTTTGTCCAATATCTCATACCAATATTGGATTGCTTGTGTCTCTATCACCCGATATGTAACACTAATCAAACAACGCATTCAAGTATACGTCTCTCGAAGACTCTTCATTGTTTTCAATTGGATATCATGCAATCCTCGTTGCTTCTAAGTCCTCACACCCTGGTAGTCTCTCCTCAACCTTGCAAAGAACTATAGAATAGAGTTTAAGGTTGGGATTTCTGTACTCTTCCCAATTTGACTAGCTCCAACCATATCGTCAGTGACAGGTAGAGAGGA
Source organism: Marchantia paleacea (assembly GCA_014180765.2). Taxonomy (NCBI): domain Eukaryota; kingdom Viridiplantae; phylum Streptophyta; class Marchantiopsida; order Marchantiales; family Marchantiaceae; genus Marchantia; species Marchantia paleacea. Next base: position 2,030,163 of record MUAA02000035.1, on the reverse strand, counting down.
TGAACTCACGCCACCAAACATTATACTTGAAATAATAGATATGTAGTTTAAAGACCAGAATTATCTCCAAAACTCAATCTCCTCAGGGCATTCACGTCGGAACTCTTGATAATCATACATCGACGGACCCTTCAAATACTTGAATAATTCCTTCCAAGCTATAAACAAACTAAATAATGTAGAATTATATATCCATTGTAAATCACACTATGAGTTAAACTCTTATATGAAGTCATCCAACTCAATGATATCATATGTATCCAAATATTGTTTGGAACCTTGGTGACATTTAAGATATCATCGATGTCCCACAGTAACAGTATAGGGACACACTCCAAGATATCATCAAACTCAACTTTGTCACTCTCTAATACCTAATTAGAATCTCATATGAACTTCAAGTTCAAGATTGATACCTCATTCCGTTACGGATGCACCCGTTGCTAATCCTACTAGTCTCTACTTTGGAACCTGCAGAGAATTCCACTTTGACAACAGTGTATTACCTCCATAACTGTACAACAACAAGCCTCAAACTAAAATAAAAAAACTGCAACATAAGTACTCGAGGCACTGCAAGATGGTAACATAAGGGCAACTTGAAACTTGCCATCACCATAGGCACTCATCAAATCTACAAGTCTTGTCTCACAGAGTAGAAACATGGATAGTCTGATTCGTCAGCAAATCCAATCTCACTATTAGCAGCACTAATACTCCAAACAATAAAAGACCAACACAAACAAACACTAAGACAAGATGGAGGTATATCAATCATAAGAAACATAAATAACAATATTTCATCTCCAAAACATCATTAAAGGGTTCAAACCAACCCAACCTTGACTTACATAGCCTTAAGAGTGCATTTAAAAACACTTAAACTTAGTTTCAGGGGCCTTTTGCGGAACCTTTTTTTGTAAACGAACACAATTTCTGTAGGATTTCAAAAATCTTAGAGTCTATTTTCAAATCCCTAAACGTTAAAATTTCATAATTATGACGTTGATGATCTTGTGCCTAATATGTCTACCTCTGCCCAAAATACTTTAGATATTTTATGATTTCACCAAATTTCAGATCAAACTTACTCTATATGATATCCTATATGAGTCTAAATGATCTATATGAGTCAAAAATAGGAGCTATAGCTCATATTTTTTATTCGAAAACTTCCAAACACCAAATCTTGGACTTCAAACAATTATGTTCAAAATCTTTTTTGGCCAATCTCGATTCTAAACCCCAAGGTAACTATGAGCATTAATCCTCTTTATAAACTTTTTGCAACGCTTATGCCCTCCTAATTTTTTATTCGGATTTTAAACATTAAGAAAATATAAAAATTTGAAATTGATCACACCAACTTAGAAACGACTCTACATCTAAATCACCATCATGGTCTTCACTTCATCAACACCCTACACACTCTATAGACCAAAGCTACCATCAATCAAAACTTACGAAAATACTTTCATCACTCCAAGGACTTCCAGTTATCACCAGAGAATCCAATTTGAGTTTTCAAAGTAATCTTTTCTACTCTCAAAACATCTACAAGGACATTTCACTCATAACCATAGTATAAAAAAAGATAACAATCGAGCCAAATCCACTTTGAGTTGAAATCTTAGGCAATTTCACACTAATTTACCTAAGATGAGAATGTGAAAAAGAATGGCGACTCAAACATATAAAATGGAGTATGACATTAAGAATGAGAAAATAAGAAACATCTATGAAGGAAATAAATATTCACCATTAGTAATCCAAATCACTGAGTTCTCGTAGGGAGTTGAACGAGCATAGTGTGAATCAACTAGTAGGAATGATGAAGAAGAATGATGGTTCAAACATGTCAAATGGAGTATACCATTAAGAATAAGAAAATAAGAAACATATATAAAGGGAATGAACATTTAGCATTAGCAATCCAAAGCACCGAGTTCTCGTAGGGAGTTGAATCAGCATAGTGTGAACCAGCTAGTAGGAACGATGAAGAAGAATGTGCAAACCAAATCGGGGACGAGAGAGATTATTTGATGCCGATCGCCAAGAAATTACTGTCGGGAAAATTGAGACCATCAATACCAATGCTAGAATGAACAAAGTAAAATAAGGTGCAATTGAAGAACTTGGGAGAAGCATTCTTGTCATGGTGATGAGATTATGTATGCTATGAGAGACACACAAAATTGTATTTGTAATCTCCTTCTCATAGCACACACAAATTGGAGAATGTGATGGTACCGGTAATGATTGAACTTAACGAAATGGCTACCAACTACATTCATGGATGGGATTCTCATGGTAAATGGTTACATGAAAGTTATTCGTGTTATGTATCGAAGAGCCACTTGGAAGAAGGATCAAATGTAGACAATCACACATCTAATTTAGAATGTGGATCGCTTGAGTAAGCAAAAGAGTGAGGTGGAGAAAGGTGCAAAGACATTGCATACAATGTCTTGGCTTCATGCCAAGACATTGTATGCAAAAACCTATAAGATCAAAGGTGCAAAGATCAACTTGAATGCAGAGAATGCACAATTTCAAAATTAGGTGCGCGAATTGAAGCAATATCTGAATATGTTGGATATGAAGCAATTTACTCAGTTGGAGTTTCTTGGGAGCATATTTGCATAATACTTCTTCATCCGTTGTGATGAAGTAGAAGCAGAATGGTTGGAGAAGCTAGCCAAAGTCATGAATATCCCAAAGATTCCAAGGACAAAAGAAAGCAAATATATAAGCGATGGGTTGGGATTGCAAGAAGATCTTGCATGAGATTACGGTAGACTTTCAAGAGATGCAGTTGGGAATTGACATATTCATCTTGGAGGTAGAGTCATGATTGGACGTTCGGAAGATTTCTCTAATTTGTGGGAGAGAATAATCTATGTAGGTGACTATTAGAGTAATTGGAATTAGAAATTGAATATAAACAGACTTTGGAGATTTTTGAGGGGTCTCATTCTCAAATTGTTAAAGGAAGAACATGATTTTATAGTTAGGGTAGATTGAATTCTCTCGAAGCCAGTGAAGTGCATTACATTGGTGATAGGAGTTGACGACATATTACTATGAAAATACCCATGAATTAGACATATCCCCATCACAATCTGTTGTATCCGGGGGAGAACTTCATAAGGGTTTGCTTGATCACACCATCAAATAAATGGAGACACTCTCTTAGTAAAGAAATATATTTTCAATAATTGATCTTATTGGGATTGAGTGTGTATGCATTTGTATGTGTGAAGAATAACAATACGAACTCAACGCTCTTCATGTCCATAGTATTTTAAAGAATATTAATCTTAAATAATACCTTTCAACCTGATTTGTTTGATACTTGATTCCCTTCAAAATGCATGTTAAATATTATAATGTATATTAAGGTTACATAACTTGCACATTACAATATTTTACAAATTCATGAAAGATAGTTCGTGAAACATGTATAACTCCACTATATCTTTCCATTAAGCTCTCTTGCTAAATATGTAGTTTAGAAGATACCGATAGTGGTTCGCTTGCAAGCTGGGCGGGGTTGAGATTTGCCTCCTGTAGACTTTTGAGCGTTGAAGCGCTTGATGGTATTATTCCGTCCTCTTGGTATTTGACGTCGCCTAAAATCTATGTAACATCACCACAAGAGCCGGAAGGAATATGATTCAGTTAATGGTACAAACCAGCGGAAATTGGTGTTCAGGATAATACCATGATGTCTAGTATCTTAGTGAAAACAGAGTGAGTGTGACACGCCTTTTAATGCACCCTGTATAAGAAGAGTATATTATATTTGTATCCACATTTTAAATTCCAATTCCATGTCGTGTATGAAGTACATTGGGATAAGTGTTTTCATCAAATATCCAAGAAGTGAATCTCATTGGTGTAATGAAGATGTGATTGCTTGGATATGAAAAATATATATGAATACATATACATAATTTAGATGCAAATTATTCGTTGCCACCTGTATAGGAAGTAATATGACAGTATCTAGGACATGTGTAGGCTCTTATTCACGTTTCTCGAACAAAGCTTTGAGCACCCCAAGACGGATGGTTATAATTACACGGACGTATGAAACACATGTGAAATTATGAATGATACTGGGCCGATCCCGAAGTACTGTGTGCTCAACGATTGAAGTCGCTGTTCCCTCATTGCACCATGCTTAACCCAAGGGTAACCAGCACATAGTCACAAACGCATTTAAGCTGCGGCCAAAAGGAAACCCCTTTTCCTGTCAATGGCTTGTTCCATACTGGACCGTCTTCGAAGTGTAAATTCTCTGAATATCACATGACAACAATTTGTAGGATTTAGTTTCAGTTGGACTGTTACCTTTGGTAGAAGGTACAACGAGAAAAGCAAACGCTTCTTGAAGGTTCATACCTTGGCCTTAAAAGCAGAACTCTGCCTCAGTTTCTTGTATCATCATAATCATGGGAAGGTACTTAGAATTTCATCAGGAACTTCCTATTTTCTTGGGCTTGACTCTTGATTTTCAATACTGGACCTCACGAAATCTGGGATCTGGATACGGCTTCATCTACGTACTGTACAATGTTAGGACGTCTTAGAATCCTAGGAATATTACTTCCAAAACTTCGAACGATGCGTCAGAGTTGACGTATCTCGATCAGATCCAGATTACTGAACAATCGCGATCAATATCGATATAGAGTAGACACACCTGAAGATGTAGACATCCCTTCCAACAGTTGTACCAAAACCTCGAATATGCTCCCGTTGTCGACATCGTGTCACACGACTGAACTTCGATCGCGCTCATCGACGCCTGTTACGATAGTACATATGATCAAAGAAATGGATCAGTTGACTGCCAAGTGAGCTGGACGTGGAAGAGATACGGATTCGAAATTCGAAGGCTCTCACGAGTCTTCTTCGTCATAGCACAGCCTGAAGGTGTCACCGATTGTAATGTCGGTCCTCAAGTCCCAATCTGCAGATGCCAAATGTCCCTAGACTTACGCCACGTGTTCAACCATCGCCATGCCTGAAGCTCCGCACGTCGTAATTAGTTGAATCTGCAATCTATCCATTGTGTACAGGAGGACCTTTTTCGTTGTCCATGGCAGTCGAGTCTGCTGAATCCAAGTATATATAAACGCAGACCTCGTCTTTCAACAACGCCAAATTCAAACCTACCACATCTGACTTTGTTCGAGTACATTTCGCACACGGAGAACTCAACATTACAACTTTTGAAAGGTAGCTTCTATCGAGACTGAAAAGCTCTTTGTGGATCCTTCCGAGTCTCAAGCTTCTCCCTCATCACTTGTTTCTGTGTTGGAAGTTTATCAGTCTGGAGGGAAACCGGTCTAAATGTCTTGACTTCATCATTGCAAAGTTCACGTCAGTTTTTGAACTCAGCTATCGCTTTTGTGGCAAAAATGTTGATCTGCAGTGCTTTTTCCACCTAGTTAAGTTATCACGTGACAGAAAATCTAATGGGATCAGTCTTTCTAAACTGTCAGGCACACTGCACAGTCAGCTGCTGTCGTTATCGAGTTCAGCCGGCATCAGTTTACAGTTCACCAGGGTCCTCTGCATAAGGCCGTCACCTAGTTGTCAGGTCGACTTGGCTTCTTCTTCTAACCGTGATGATTGGCTCTATACAAAATATTCTGCAGGAAGGAGATCGTTTCCTCACATCGACCGGATTGCCAACAATGACTTGTGTGCAAGAACGACGTCTGTCTGTTGAGTCGGACCAGGACACAGAAGTAGCTATCACGGAAACCACAACGGTGACGGAGACAATTGTTGTGGAAACAACAGAGCCACAGAGTACCGACATGGGTGTCAGTTGCCACACCGATCTGTCCGAGAGGCCTCCGGGTCCAATTTCCATAGCCGAGGTGAGTGAAAATCGTATCGGCCACTATGAAAGCATGATATCATATTTGCACTTGCGTTTCCATCCCCCCCCAATCTACCATAAAGTCTCGTATCTCAAAACTTTCGCATTCCGCGTGGCATTTTGGACACTGTATTGTAATTATCAACCTTGATCGAGGACTGACGAGTAAGGTGTACGATTCCTGATTTTGAAATTGTGGACTCCGAAGAGCAGTCATAGAAATCGAAGGCAATGAACTACAGGAGTACAGTACATATCTTTCAGTGAGTTCTTTATTTTAGCACAATGCAAAACTTTACGTTTGCAGCTAACTTCAGGGCCAAAGGCTAGAGTAGGTTCGCTCAAGTGTATTCTTCTATAGGTTCACTTGATATCTACCGCAGTGATAATCATATGTAAGCTTATTCCAAGTGGACTGATCACTTAAATGAAATTCAGAATTGCTGGTGCTCAGGGGCTTACTGACAAATTTTGCTCCAAGGGTATTATTGTTTTGAGTAATTTGTTGGTCAAACAGATCGTAATTGTATGTTTCATCACACGGAATTGTAGAGTGAACTATTGACTGCTTTTGGAATCTGGTTGTTAGTTGATTAGGTGCTCGAAAATGTGGCTGACACCATCGGCGACAAGCCTGTAACTGTAAGCGATGCCAGAGCTATCCAGTCAGCGGAAGCCTTGGCAACTGGCATTTCAAGCGGAGTGAAAGGAGGCCCCGGATCCATTGCCTTGTCAGCTGTGGATCAGAAGAAGAGCAACTCAAACTCAAATCAAACTGACGTGACAATCGGTGATGTCCTTAAGGTAAATCTCAACAGCTATACTTTATAACTGTCCCTCTTGTTGAAACAGAGCATCGAAGCTTGATCTCAAAATAAAGGCTTTCTATCATGAATTTACCTGTCTCATTTCTCGTGCAGAGTGCCAGCTCCCATCTAATTCAAGACAAGATTGTAACTTCGAGAGACGCTTCTAAAGTGCACTCCGCAGAGGCTCGTAACAATAACGGACAAGTTCCAAAAGGTGGAGTTTCCTCAACAATGCAGCAGGCAGCAGCTTACAATCACAATGCTGGCTATTTCATAGGCATGGATGAAAACTTCCAGTAGGCGATCTATATTTTAAAACCGTAAAATATCGACGTACTTCCTGGTCTGAGAGAAAAGGATTGAGTGTCTTCCATGATCATTCAATGGACCTGATATGCAGTCTAGTGTAGCGTGTGCGTCGTTCTGCAATCGATATGTTTACCTACCAGATAATTACAGTGGCTTTTTACATGTAAAAAGCCACTGTAATTAGACATGTCTACACGAATCTTCACGAATCCCACTCGCTTTTGAGATAGTAAATGTGAGCATTGTTTTGACAGAACTGGCAAGTAGATGCTGAAGGACAACAATATAGTGTGGCTGCATTTATATAGTTTATGTTACCATTACATAATATGCATCCTCGAGGGGTAATTATCTACTGCGACTCTGAAGGGAAGCGTGGTTCACAAGTTCTTCTTACAAGTCTATCTCTTGCATTGTGCTTTCAAAAGAGATTTGAGTTTCAATTGGATAAATATGGGTTTTCCATGTATGATAATTTTCCCTGTTCTATTGTTTGACATGATCCCCGATTATAGATGATACCCCATGTCGAACTCAGTCTGCATATTCTGAAAGTTCATTGATTGTTTTGAAATCATGGGCGTGGTATCTGTACTTTTAAGTCATCGTCTAGTAAAACTCTTAATTTTAAAGTTCGCACTTAGTGGGAAAAGACTGCTGAATACGGATTTTTTATGAATGTTTTCATTCTTAAACAACAAGTTATTATTTCTTAACCTGAAATAATAAATGATGTCATGTCTTCAAACCTTAAATTACTTAAAACCTGAGATGTAAGCACGAAGTCACGACTAAGTAGAAAGAATGTAACGGTCCATGCCAGTAGAACAATTCAAAGGTCCAATGTCAAAACTAAGCTCCAGCATCTTCTCTAAAGTGAAGTAGCCAAAAGCGGCGAAAAACTTACACAGAACGTTAATGGGAATTGCTCGGTGTAAAAAATTTCATGTAAAAGGTGGACTTCTCTTCATTTGGGATCTAAACTTCTAGTGTACGATGCCTGGTTGATGGGAGTAAAGCAGAGAATGTAGAAAGTGAGATTATGTAAGTTAAGTACATTTCATCCGATGTGCAAATTTCTAATGATTTGAAATTTCAAAACTTTCTGACAAGGAGGTCATGTCGATGGAAGTAAAATTTGAAAAGTGCGGCTCAGAAAGCCGTTCTCCGATCTATCAGAGCGAGGTTTCGATCCTCGGACCTGTGGGTTATGGGCCCACCACGCTTCCGCTGCGCCGCTCTGATTACGTCCAAAACCTTCATTGCTTTCAAATACAACGTCATAAGTTTGTTGTTCTTCCACCAATCATTGTTTTTCTGTATTTTTTTACTTCTCTTCATTGTAAAGTTTTGAGTTGCAAATTGTGTTTCATTATTTTCTTGGCTAAAATTCAACAATTTTCTTCCTGCAGTAAGCTAGAGATATCGTAGTGATACTCCACTTAACAAAGATGCGCAGTGGAAAGTAGATCCGTTTGAATCCAAAATTGAAATTGCAGGCGATTTTGTTACAGTTGATTCATAGTAAAAAAGCACTGCACGATTATTGGAACGAGTGTTAATGGAATAAGAGAAAATTGAAAAGAACAAATTCAGCTCAATAAAGCAATACATTTGTTAAGGAGAGAGACTCTCAATGTAATGGTTGATAATGAGGATACTTGATTTTCCTCCAGATCCAGAAAGTGGTAAAGGAGTTAAAGTTTGCCCATGGTAGCAGGCTTTGCACTAACCACGATCAAGTACCAAACCGAAAGACCACCATGAAATAGGGGTAACGATGTCTAAACCAACCAAGAAAAGTATAAAGCTAAGCTACGGAACCCAAACTGGAAGGAAGAAGAGAGAGATATTTAGGTTTATGATATATAAACAATAACCAATACCGGACTTCGTCCAACTCTTGAGAATGCATCTCATCTTTGTTCACGTGTATAGTAGAAAACCTAGTATCCTCTCTAGGTTGGTTTCCCAAACTTTGCATTGATCCAATGCTTGATGTGTCAACATTTGGCTCTTCAAGAGATGACTTCGGAGTCAACCATCCCATTCAAGAATACATGTGCCCTAGGAACAAAGATAAGTTAACTATTCATTTGAAGCTTTTCACCCATTGCATACACATTCCTCACAAACATGGCTCCTCACAAATCTACACATCACTCCTTTGAGGCTTGGTTTCAATGGCCTAAAATTCTATGTACCTAAGAAATGGAAGGGCAAGCCTAAGTATAATCAAGTGATCTTGTTGGGATGCAATTATTTACTAGATGATTAACAAAAAAACCAAAACAAAAAGCTAGATGAATTAAAAAACAAGAAGCTAGAGCCATTGTTAAGAAGAAATTAGTACATTGAAATTTCCAGATTTTATTTAGGTCCTTTTCTTGGTTGTCATGTGGATTTTTGGAGATGAGAGATATGTATACAAAATTGATGCACTTAATATTTAACATAATTCACCGAATAGAATACAATTATTTGCAAGTTTGAACCTTTATAGGAACATAGTTATGGCTATCACAAAATGAAGATGAGAATGGTAGTTACACATGGCTATGAGAGGGAAGCCATTCTATGAATTTGAATGCTTGAATAGGGTTTGGACAAAAAATATAATGGTGAAGAAGAATTAGATGACATGCCAAGAACTCGTGTAACAAGAAGAGATCAGACACAATGAAGAAGAAAAAAACGAGAAAATTATTGGAACGAAAATGGATCAAGATGACTCCTACTCGGAAATTGCAACCATTGATTTTGATGGTAGATTGGACCTTGACAGAAGTATTACAATTAAAAAATATAAGAGAAGTTTTTTTGTCATGATGATGGAACTTTGTTTGTCTAGAGTTGTGCAAGGAAGTGCATCGAGGGAAGTCAACTCATCTAGTTGAAATGAGAGCACAACTTGAGTTATGAGACATTTAGATAGGGGCGAAGGTGCTAGGGAGGAACTGCAAAGAGAAGAAAGATGGATTCGATTGTGAAAATTCAGTGTTATATACAAGATTCAGTTTTGACAAGGCTTAGTGGTTTAACCGGAGGAAGAGGAAGGGGACAAACGGATGTAGGGGCGGAGTTTTGATGATTACAATAGATTTTTATTTATTTTTTAAGTAAAATTCATATTTGGCTAGAATACATTATTATAATGTGACATAGCTACTATGAGAAGATGATAACATGTGTTTCCTCAAAGTCTTTGTTATGAAAATAATACTTTAGGTCACGATGATAGATGGCTCTCATTGTAAGGTTATTGAGAGCCCATAATTCGATTAATTTTGTAGGATGAGGATATTAATAAGGCTCCAAGAAATATTATCTTGCACCTTATCAAATATAAAGCATGGTGAAGGTGCAAAGGAGTGAAGATGTTTACATTTAGTTGAGAGGTCATTTTTAGAGAGAAAGTTATAATACCTTACGTGTGGGTGGTATAAAAGTGGAAAAAATTGCTTTACTATCCATATTTTTCTTTTCCTTGTTAATGGTCATTCATAGCGAGTTCTTGCATGAGTGTTTTGCATATTAATGATGACTTGAAACTCATTAGAAAATGGAGATCAAGCTCTTTGGAGGATCCGGTTGTCTAAGATACCTCATGGATATGATTGTTTCAACGGATTCGAACACAAGAGAGTTTAAAGTGTAGTTTGAAGAAAGAACATTAAAAATTTTCCCAAGAGAAAAACGTGAGAGTTGTTTCTATTGTTGAGAGTACATAACTTTATGAGTTGTCATTTAAGGACCAAAGATTAGAGGTTGAGAGAGAAAAGAAACTTGGGAGAGCAAAACCTTCATCTAGAACCATAGTCTCCCCATGAATCCAAGAGTAGAATATATGGTGATAATTATGAAGTGATAGAACTTCCCATAGGACATGAGTGTAGTGGTGTGAAAGCTGTGTTAGAGCACTAGTGGAGGGCTTTGAGGATAAAATGAGTGTAATGACCAAAAAATTAAAATCTCGAGGTGACTCAAGTTCCAACTTAAAATGGATATCATTTTCACAACGATTGAGAAGATGTATATAAGGGTAAGATTCATACTATTTTTAGGAGAAAAGAGAGTCATGGCAATCCTAAACCAACAAATTCTATTCATTTTTCCATTGATGAATTACTCTTGAATGAAGCTTGTTTTGTTTGTGTTGTATTAGGAAGTCCCATATAAATTTCCAACAACAACAACAACAAAAGAAGTTGGAAATGAGAAAACTTCTGATGTTTTATGGGAGAGAAAATGAAGATGTAGAAGCTCTTGTGATGGACTTCAAGAGAGCATGTGTTGAAAACAATGAGAGAAAAAATCTGAATGAGCTATACTTTTGTTTGACTTTTTAAATGATTTTGCATTGAAGTGGTTTAATAAGTACAAGAAGGTACACATGGAGGAAGACACTTGGAAGAGTTCGACGGAGAATCTTATTCAAAACATTCTTCTGATGAAAGTTTTAAGAAGTTTATGTGTGAAGTTATCTTTTTGAAGCAAGGGGAGAGTGAGAAGGTGAGGACATATGTGGAGAGAAAGAAGAAGCTGGAGTTATGTTTTTTTGGGGTGTTAAGAAAGAGTGAAGAAGAGGTGGAGCCAATCATCGTGGGGATTGTGATGATGTTGACGAAGAATCTCATTGGAGTATCAAATTTTAAATAAAAGAAATAAAGTTTGAAAAATATAACAACGTATAATTAAACTATTTGCATCATATTTTCATTTTAATTATATAATTTTTTTTATGAAAAATAATATTTTAAAATATTTATCATTATTTGGAGATAAAATTTTATATTAAATCTCAAAAAATTAAAAATTTGAGATCTTAGCATTTTAAAATATAAATTATTTATGTGAAAAAATAAGAGTTTTAAATTGTAAGATTTTGAGGAAGAAAAAAATATACAACAAAAAATTAAATTTCAAAAAAATCAAAATATAATGTCTTTAAAAAATAAACATAATTTTGAGATATAGTTTTGGCTTTTTTTCTAAGTTAAAAGCCTTCCATCTTAAACCTCATGACATAGAATTTGAACCTAGCTAAAGGTGAGGACATATGTGGAGAGAAAGAAGAAGCTCGAGCAATAGGTTCAAATAATTATTTGAACCTATTGTTTACTAAAACAGTTGAATTATACATAATATATTCATGGAAAAAAATTATATTTTTTATTTTATTAAAAATATAATTATTAAATATATAAATTTAAATAATATCCATTATATATATATATATATATATTTTTTGAAAACTCAAAATCTTAATTAGGTGCAAGTGCCCATGACATTAAAAAAATGGCTGAAAGCTATGGGATTTCGTACTAGTACTACAACAAGACCTACATTGTCAAAGACATCACAACGTTAGTTGTTGGGTTAGGCTATGGATCTAAACTGTTTGACATGGATTGGGAGTCTTGGATTGGCTGAGTGGAGATGCATGTAGTCCACATGTGTGATTGCAAGACCATTGATAAGCTCTTTGCCTACCGAGACGGTGGAGGCAAAAGCTAGGGGCGAGAAGTGTCCAAGATCTCATCCTTGATCTTAAGAGGATGTCAGAAAAGGAGGAGTAAAGTCCTCTTTGAATATGGTCTGAGTATTTTGCATGGAGCAACTTGCGGTTACCACCACAGACCTCTAGGATACAACCCAAGAGATTATAGCTAGAGCGGTTGGAGTGGTTCACACTGAACTAGTGGAGCCTAGTATGAGGGAGCAGAAAAAGCTATTGGCTTAAGAGGTTTTCATTGAACAATCACATACTATGTCTTATATCTCCAATGTTGATGGAAAGATTTGGGATATTGAGATTGGTCCCAAAGTGACAGGAGGAAAAAGACGTAGGATGTGGAGATTTTTGATCAGTTTCACAAAACTATTTTGCCTTCACTATGAAGGATTTAGTCTGTTAGAAGGGACCTAGTATATGGATTGACTTAACAATATATGCACTAGTCTTCCATCATCCCTATCACTACAACGATATGGAGAGAAATTGGATCCAAAATAGGGGTCAAGATCTTCTTGAGGTTGGATTACTAAAGATATCATATGGAGAGTATGCCTTTGCTTTGATGATCAAGAAGTTTATACATAACAATTATACAAGTAAACACATGTGTGGTGACCACCAATCTATCAATCGACAAATAAAATCCAATTGATATGCTATGTCTACATATGAGAAGATCTTTGATGCGGTTGGGCATGCAAAGGTTCACATTGGATTTACGAGCAATATATCATCAATTGCGGATTCAAGATGAGAAAAATACCAAGATAGCCTTTTGGACAATTGATTTGCATGGCAAGGATGTGTATCAGTAAAAATTCTTACTATGTGGATTGAAGAATGAGAAGAAGATGAAGTTCTTACCACTTGTTGAGTTTCAAAGAGTGATAGATAGGATCCTAGCCCAACTTGATTATGCCCGAGCCTACATCGATGATATTCTAGTATATAGTGTTACTGTGATGGAGCATGAGAGACATTTGTAGGAAGTATTTGAGAGATTGATTGCTCATGACCTCAAGTTATATATTGGAAAGTGTAAGTTCTTTCAAGAACAAGTAGAGTACTTGGATTATACCACATACCCAGGAGGATTGGGATTTCAACAAACCAAGATGGATGCAATCTTACGTATTCCACAACCCTCAGATGTGAGTAGGACGCGAGTCTCCCTTGTACTTGTAAACTTTTATTGTCGATATGTGCAAGGATTTAGCACTATTGCCAAAGCTCCAAAAACTAGATCAAAAGTAGTGTTGGGGAGATGAATAGGATAGAACTTTTGTTGAACTCGAGGAAAGGTTGGCATGAGCCCCTATTTTGAGCAAATTAAGAATATATTGATTAGAGTATGTTGGATTTGGGAGAAGTGCTTACCCAACATGGTGATGAGAAGAAGTTTGTAGTAGTTTATGCAGATCGCTCCAAGAATGCAACAAAGTCAAAGTATAGTTATTATGAAGGAGAATGTTTTGCATTTGTTTGGGCAATGACACATTTCAGATGTTATTTATTAGTAAACTCATTCACTCTCATCACTAATCATCAATAATTGAAATGGTTAATGGAATCAGACAAGCTTATATGAAAGCTTGCATGATGGGTTTTTATTTTACAAGAGTATTATTTCATGGTTGTACACGAACTTTGATCAAAGTGGAGTCAACATGGGATATGGATAGACGGCAACATGATCCATTTGTGATCAGTATCCGATATCTTCAACACAATCATTTTCGGACGTGTTTTGTACATCACTTTGGAAATAGTTTTATGCAACAAATGATAAATTTTCTAGACCTGATTATTCTTCCAATTATTTCCTATAGGGCTATTTGGGACTGATATTATACATTTTGATTTAGTTGAGCGCTATGGAACTAAACTTGTTAGTAGTGATGATTTTCAACACATGGGTTTCAATCCATCACTATTGTGTACCAAAAGCAAGCCATAGGGAGTTGATTGTTAGCAATTTTGGCAAGGAATATTATTCTCAAGTTATAAACTCCCCGGTTCTATTTGTAGTTCCGTTCATACTTAGCTAGTTTCAAGTTGTTATTTTGACTCTTTATTAATAGTGGCTTATTATTTATATGATAGCTAAAAAATATATTTAGGTAAGTTAAAAAGCTTTAAGTTAACATGGAGCTGATTTTGCCACACTAGAGGTCAAAAAAGTGACTCTTGATTCTTACCGGTAGTCGAGTTTGGACCAATGAGTGTATTTGGTGAAGTTCTTTGAAGTTTTGAGTAGTTTTGGAAGCCTTTAAGAAGACTATTTAAAGATTTGGGGAAATGGTTAGAAAATTGACAACAAAAGCTATGAGGGGGGCTCAAGAACAAGTGCAATTGAGTAGGTTGTCACTCTATTGTGATGATTTGAAGTTGAAGAGTTAAAGTCAGACCATGGAGAATTTTTGGATCAATTTTGAGAATTCTATGAGCGTTTTAATAGATAAAATTTAATGAAGATATAATTTACAATTCAAGCTTGTATTTGGATTGAAATTTCAACTCAATTGAATGACTTTTGAGTACAAAGTGATACTTTGAAATTTGTTCATAGAGTTAGAGTTGCAGGATTACACTTATTGTCATGAAGTTAGTACAGTGATTATAACTTTTGCTATTAGGAAGTTTCATCAATAAAACTTTCTAGAGTTAAAGCTTGGATGATAAGTGAATTTCTCATAAAATTTGAAAGCAATTGGAATGAAGGATTGGGATGTGTGATGGTTTAAGTACACATGGATCTGCATACCACCTTGTGATACTGTGTACAATTAGACAATTGTTCCAAGAGATATGGAGAAGATAAATTTCAAGTAATTTTCTGAGAGAAGAAGAAGTTTTTAAAGCAATTATAGATGATGTCGGGGCAAGAGATACTGGTCTAATTATTGAATATCACGATCTTCATTTTTATTGGTTGCAATGAACTCGAATGTGGATTGGTGAGGAGACGAAAGAGAGAGTATAAACTCACACAAGGGTCCGGAGGGTTCTTGTTCAGCCATGTGCTTAGGCATTCTTAGAGCAAAGCAATGTCCATGAGACAATAGTCAAACCAACTTATTTGTTAATTGCATCGAGGATATCTTCACCATCCAATTGGTACCACATTGAGAGATGTTGTTAAACATGACATATGCAATCCTCTCAAACAAGAATCACAAATCAACATGCAAAGTATCTCAAGGTTGAGCAATAGTCACGTTGTCAAATACCATGAACATTACCCTACAAAAGGTTTATGCCCTTTGAGAACACACCATAATCCAAATATCAAGGTTATTCAAATCCAAAACTTCAGTTGACTCTCGATGAATAGCTACATGGATATTTGCATCTCTACCATATAATAAAAAGTATGGTGAGAATGATGCTAGAGATGCTTGTTAGCTAAATCGATAATTCATGGCCAACCATGATAGCTAGATATGGTAGTTTCCTAGATGATCTTTCTCCAAGTCAAACTTTTCACTCCTCTCTTTACCATCTGAACAACTCTCTATGCTAGACCATTATGTTAGGAGTTAACTCAGGTTTTGAGTAACTTTGGTTAGTTTGACTATATTTAGTTAGACTACGGCTAGGGCTGGTACTACTATATAAGAGGATTGGCAGAAGCTCTCTGCGATACAATTAGGCTTTTTCAGTAAAGTGACTTTTAGTATTCCGTGGACGTAACCTCAGTGAAGTGAACCACGTATTTCCTGTGTTATCTCTTGATTGCTTTTTTTCTTCTTGTATTCTTGTTTCGTACCAACAATTGGTATCAAAGCGATTGGGTTGTTATGATTTCATTGATACAGAGGGTGTAGCTGCACACATCTGGAGAGCGAAGAAAGGCCACAAGGAAAAGAGTGGAGGGAACAAACATGACTTGAAATATCACGTGCAATTGATGGATGCGTCTACTACAAGTCCAAGTCCATCAATTGCACTTGGACCTGTAGTAGACATCGTGTGATTGACAAGCGCTCAAGAGTGGAGAAATTTCTCTTGCGCTGGGTGTAGGAAGGAAGCAAGGAAGGCTTGAAAGTGGTGGTGTTGGCTAGCCTCGGTTGATCAGAGTTTGCCTCTGAGAATAGGGAGGATTGATCCTTGTAGTAGGGTTATTGTCAGTTGGTTGGTTGCTGATCGTCTGAAAGGAGAGGTGGAAGAGTGTGTGCTTTGATAGAATGTTGAGTTGCTTGTTGATCTTTGGTGTGCCTCGCAGGGTTGATCGATTGTGGAGAGCTTCTAGAGAGGATCTACTTTGAGTTTTCTTGGATCTGGCTCTTTTAGTTTGGAGACTCAGACGGAGAAGTTGACAGGACGCCACGACATTTTTTGCACCGGCACAGGGTGTCAGGGGGAATCTAGATTTGTCCACTGGGTTCGAACTATAGCATCACCTTGTAGGAGATCTGCAAACCCAATGTATATCATGGACGTTTGACTTTTTTTGAGCGGTGGAATCACGCAAAGTTTACAGCGGAGGTTTTGGTCTTTTGGAACTTCTCGTCCATTCGACGTACTGTGCTTCAAGAACATGGACAGGAGGGTGAGGATATGTATTGGAATGGAGGCTGGGGTGTGCGCTGAATCAGATCCGCCGCACCACCCGGTGTCGGTTTTAGAACGGGTGATTTTGTGGCACTCCGGAATGACAAAACGAGCTACAGCCTCTTCTACAAGAAAGTGAGTTTGACTGAATGTTGTGGAGAATGTTAGTCCATGAAGGGTAGCGCATGAATTTGGCAAGAGGTTGGGCATGTATTGCTTTTTGTCCGGGATCTGTTAGTGATGTCGATGTGCTTCACCCTGCTATCCATCACTTGATTTGCTGCAAGATGTAAGGCACTTTGACTATCACAATGGAGATTAACAATATCCTGTTTCAATCCCATCTCAGTGATAAGTCTATTCAACCAAATAGCCTCCTTTGCTGCTTCCACTGCTGCTACATATTCGGCTTCCGTGGTTGATTGGAGGATGGGTGATCACCCCCTCTGAAATTATGTCTCTAGTAGGATTGGTAACCATCACATCCGCCACAGTGACTTGGTCCTCCCGAACCAAGTACAGGTATGCCCTAACCCTAGTCGACTGCAAGGCATACCAAAGCTCTCTCCATGTGAGGTATCCACCCTCTTGCGCCATAGTAAACACCATATCCCTAATGGCATCATGGGTAGCTATCCTCTACCATCCGAATGGACAACAAGTTCTATGAACACATGTTGCATCTAAAGTGATACCACACTAGTGTGTGAGTAATGAAGATGTAGATGGATGGACCAAGCCAAGACGGAACCTCATCGTTGTAGAGAAAGTCGCTGGTGTGAGTCAGAAAGCCATGATGCATGGTCGAGCCTAGATCCACGAGCCTGCACCCTTGCTTGAGCAAGAGCATACACAAGCTCTAGTAGTACAAGGAATGGCCTGGTCCACTAAAAGTGAATGTAGAGCCTCATGAAACTATCGGTCTATCAAGATAGACTATAGACCCTAGTCCAATCGATAGTCAGAGAGGAAAAAGACAAGAGCTCATGTCATACTTCACGTGGTTAAGCATCTCTCGTATGTCATAATAATACATGAGCATCTCGTATCCACGTCCCTCAGAGATGCAGTTTCTGATAGGAAGGTTGAGCTAGTCAAGATTGACGGTAAACTCAATCGAGCTGATGCTTTGATCAAAGTTATTCCTTTAGGGAGTTTCAAGAGGCATTGTGCTACTATGCAGGTTTTGCATAAGGAGCACTAGTAGAGTTACTCTAGCAATTGTTTGATTCTTGCATATGCTTTACTTCTTCCTTGTTAGGCTATAGCTTAGTTCTAGTTAATCCTTGTTTACAAGAGGGCATATGCTTCAGGTTTCCTTCTAGGACTTCCCGCGGAGTATGTATATGGATAACAAGAGTTAGAAACCACAACACATGAGTCAAGGGGGAGATTGTTAGGTGTTAACTCAAGTCGTGAGTAACTCTGGTTAGTTTGACTATATTTAATTAGAATAGGGCTAGGGCTGATACTACTATATAAGAGGGTTGGCAGAAGCTCTCTGCGACAGAATTAGGGTTATTCAGTAAAGTGACTTTGTGTGTTTCATGGACGTAGCTTCAGTGAGGTGAACCACGTATTTCCTATGTCATCTCTTGATTGCTTGTTTTCTTCGTGTATTACTGTTTCGTACCAACACATTAGCCTCATGATGATCTCTTGAGATGGCACGATGATAGATTAACGCTCGAACATACAAAGCCTGAAACTTGTCCAAAACTCAATACCCTTATAAGTCAACCTCTGCTAGTGCACCAAATTGGCTAAGCATCAAAGCTAAGAATGCATAAGTTGTTCTCTCACTTGACTTGTCAGGAAATATCATTGACTCAATCCACTAGAAAAAATGCCCCACCATGACCAACACATATAGATGATATCATATAGTCAATGATAGAGGAAGTGCAAAATCCAAGCTCCAATGATAACCAAATCCCATGATTGGTACAAGATATAACTATGGTGTAGCGGTTTTGAATGATGCTCAAACATGATCACATATCATACATCTAGCCACAAACTATTCCACCTCAGTTTGCATACCTCTCTAACAATAATGACTTTGAAGTAAGTTATATGTTCGCTTCACTCCAAAATGACCTTCCTCCTCATGAGCATGTCTGACCAACTATGCTTTCTAAGATGAAAGTGGCAAAATAAAAACGCTGCCCTTTCCCCATTCTTAAAGGAAGTATCTACCTTTCCATATGTATTTTCGAGCTCTCTGTAAAAGCTCCCACTCCTTGGCACTCAAAATGTCCCCCAAAGCACCTGTACAAAAATACTCCAACACTACCATGTTATCATGGATGTCTCGAATTACCATCAAACCGTCCTTGAATATGTTGGTGCTTAAGCACCAACATATTCAAAAAGGCAAATGCATATCAATCTAGCACCAACTCCTCATCAGTTCACTGTGTCATCGACCCCCAGTTTCATCAACTTGACTTTTACATGGGTTTCAACTTAACCAATCCACATCACGGTCACCACTCTAGCTCCTTAGTCAACAAAGCAATCTTCAAGTCTCTCATTTCCCCTTTCCATCCTGACCACATTTTATATTCAATAAGGTCCAATATAATATCACTTGGAACCTTATCAACATCCTCATCCTAGAAAATGGATCCAACTGTGGGCTCTTAACAGCCTTACAATGAGCCGATGATACTCTTGACTTAAAATATTATCATCATCATCACAATGTATCTATAGATGACATATGTCATCATCTTCCCATAGTAACTTTGTCACAACATGACATCGTTATCTGGTATGGATTGCAAACATGCAAGTTATGATGGAGTATTGTAGAACTTGACATCCTAATCTTAGCCTCACGAAGGGCATATCATGTCCACGTTTAGTAGGACATGTAGAGTTTGAATTAGGACTCCTTGGGATGCAATTTTTGAAGTTAAATCTTTGAGAGTGTGGCTATGGTGGATAGAAGCTAGTGCAAAAACCTGGAGTCTTTGAAGCACAAAGTGGATTTAGCTCAACTGTAATCTCTCTTTTATCCTATGTTTATGAGTGGAGTGTCCTTTTGGATGTTGTGAGAGTAAAAAAGATTATTCTGGTATATTTTTGTTGGTGTATGATGATCTATGTATTGTGATGTTTGATGTGATAGCAATGTATATTGTGATGCAATATGTATGTCCATGATATGTATGCGAGGGATGTGGATGCGGGATCATTTTATTTACAGTTACTATTATAACATATGAGAGATGCTTTACCCTTGAGGTATGACATGATGTCTCATCTTATTTCTTTTTGCTCACCGATTGGACTAAAGGTCTATATTCTACCTTGATGGATTGACAGTTTCATCATGTTCTATATTCACTCTTAGTGGATCCGACCATTCCTCGTACTACTAGGGCTCTTCTAAGCTTTTTGCTCTAGCAAGTGTACATGCTCGTGGATCTTGACTTGACCATGCATCACGGCTTTCCGACTCGTACAGTTACTTTTTTTTACAGTGATGAGGTTCCACCTTGGCTTGGTCCACCCATAAACATCTTCATAACTCACATGTGTCGTGCACATATATATCGCATCACAATATACATCGCTGTCACATCAAACATCACTACACATAGATCATCATACACCAACACAAGTGTATCACAATCAATCTTTTCTACTCTCAAAACGTCCACAATGACACTCCGCTCATAACCATAGCATAAAAGAGAGATTACAGTCAAGCCAATTCCATTTTGTGCTTCAAAGACTCCAGGTACCCACACGAGCTAGTATCCACCATAGCCACACTCTCAATGCTCAACTTCGAAAAGTGTCCTCCATGGAGCCCTAATTCGAACTCTACCCCTTGAGCCCTAGGACCCCTAACGGTGCTGTCGGCCCTAACGGCAGTTCCAGTGCGAACGGCGCTTACTGCATAACCGGCTCTAGCTGATGTATCTGCTCCTGCATATGCGCACCTATCTAACTAGAGATGCCACTACATAAGTCGTGACAACTGTCGTGCACATATATATTGCATCACAACATACATCGCTGTTACATTAAACATCACAACATACATCGCTGTTACATTAAACATCACAACACATAGATCATCATACACCAACAGAAGTGTAGCACAATCGTCCCCCTAACTGGCGGTTAGGTCCCTCTAACACCAAGTAGCCATCTAGTCCATAACATGATATGCCCTTCGTGGGGCTAAGATCAGTAGTCCGGGTGCTATAATGCCCCATCGTTAGTTGTCTATCTACAATCCATATCATGTAACGGTCAGACCTGCTTGCCTACTAAACGCATCGAGAATATCTCCTCCGCCCACTGGGCACCGCATTGAGAGGAGGTGTCAAACATGACATATGTCATCCTCTCAAACAAGAATCACAAATCAACATACTGGCCGCTCCACCAGCTGATCCACATAACATACATCTCAACCTTGCACGCATAACCGCCAAAGCTTGGATCCACACTACCATCAATGTTTGGAAGGTGACATGGCGCACAATTACGCACATGATCCTTCCAAATCACACCATCACGAACCTCCAATACCAAAACTCTGGAAGGTAAAACCTCATGTACTCGTTGAATCGTGCAACCAACCATAACATCCAATGTGGTCGATGCACTCTGATGCAAGTAAACGTAATCGCTAAAATGAAATTTGCGAATTGAAGGTCGATATCCACCTCCTCGGATGGTAGCATAACGCAAAGTATCTCTATGGTGAGCAATAGCCAGGTTCTCAAATAATATGGATATGACTCTACGGAAGGGTTCTGCCCTTTGATAACACACCCTAACCCAAACATGAGGGTTATCCAAGTCCAAGACTTCACCTGACTCTCGATGGATAGCTGCAGGTAAGTCTTGATCTCTACCATATAATAAAAAGTACGGTGAGAATGACGCTAGAGATTCTTGCCGGCTAAATCGATAACCCATGGCCAACCATGGTAGCTGGATGTCCTAGTCTCCGAGATGACCTTTCTCCAAGCCAAACTTTTTCAGTCCTCTCTTCACCGTCTGAACAACTCTCTTTGCTAGACCATCAGCCTCGGGATGATCTCTTGAGATGATACGATGATCGATCGACGGTCGATCACACAAAGCCTAAAACTTGCCCAAAAACTCAGTACCCTGATCAGTCAACACTTCTACTGGTGCACTAAATCGGCTAACCACTATAGCTAAGAACGCATAAGCTATTCCCTCACTTGACTTGTTGGGCAAGGCAACCAATTAAATCCACTTGGAAAAATGTTCCACCATGACCAACACATATCGATGATGTCGTATAGTCAATGGCAAAGGTCCTGCAAAATCCAAGCTCCAACGATAACCAAGTCCGATAATCGGTAGAGTATGTAGTTGTGGTGTAGGGGCATTGAATGATGCTCGAACACGATCACATACCATACATCTGGCCACAAATTGTTGCACCTCAGTTTGCATACCTCTCCACCAATAGTGACTTTGAAGTAAACTATATGTCCGCTTTACACCAAAATGACCTAACTCCTCATGAGAATATTTGACCAACTGTGCTCTCAGAGATGGAAGTGACATAACACGAACATTGCCATCTCCCCATACTCAAAGAAGATGTCTTCCTTCCCATCTGAACCATCGAGCTCTATGTAAAGCTCGATCCCGCTCTTTTGCACTCAAGATGTCCACCAAAGCACCTGTACAAAGATACTCCAACACCAGCATGTCATCATGGATGTCTTGGTTTACCATCAAACCATCCTCAGTCTCAGCGTCCAAGGCTAATATATATGCTCTCTAACCCAAGAGAGATATCATATAGCTCTCAAGCGCCAACATACTCAAAAAGGTAGATGCATGCCAACCATCTCCTCATCAATATCACCATGCCATCGAGCTCCGGTTTCGTCAACTTGACTTGTACATGGGTTTCGACTTAGTCCATCTGCATCACGGTTCATCACCCGAGGTCTATGAACAACCGTGAAATCATACTCATGTAGGATAAGAGCCCATCGTGCAAGCTTTCCTCAGAAGAGCTTGTCTGATTCCATCAACCATTTCAATGGTTGATGATCAGTGATGAGAGTGAAGGAGTTTCCAAATAAATAACATCTGAAATGTGCCACCGCCCAAACAGTTGCCAAACATTCTCCTTCAGAAGAACTATACTTTGACTCGGCTGCATTGTTGGAACGACTTGCATAAGCCACTACAAACTCCTTCCCCTCATCATCATGTTGGGTAAGCACTGCTCCCAAACCCAACATACTCCAATCACTATGTACTTGAAACGGAAGACCTCTCGCATGTCTCCTCAAAATAGGGGCAGATGTCAACCTTCCCTTGAGCTCAACAAAAGCTCTCACCTGTTCATCTCCCCAACTCCACTCTTGATCTAGCTTTGTCAAGGCTTTAGCAATAATGCTAAATCCTTGCACATATCGACGATAGAAGTTTGCAAGTCCAAGAAAGGCAATCACCCTTCTCACATCTAAGGGTTGTAGAATACGCAAGATTGCCTCCACCTTGGTTTGCTGAACTCCCAATCTTCCTAGGTATATGGTATGACCCAAGTACTCCACTTGCTCCTGAAAGAACTTGCACTTTCCAGGATGCAACTTGAGGCCATGAGCAATTAGTCGCTCAAATACCTCCTGCAAATGTATCTCATGCTCCCTCATTGTAGCACTATACACTAGAATATCATCGATGTAGGCTTGGACACAATCAAGTCCGGCTAGGATCTTATCAATCACTCTTTGGAACTCAGCACGTGCATTCTTCAACCCAAACGGTAAGAACTTCCACTGATACAACACATCCTTGCCATGCGAATCAATTAGCCAAAAGGTTGTCTTGGCCTTATTCTCATCTTGAATCCGCAACTGATGATATCATGCTCGTAAATCCAATGTACTGAAAACCTTTGCATGCCCAACTGCATCAAAGATCTCCTCAAGTGTAGGCATAGCATATCGATTAGATTTAGTCTGTCGATTGATAGATCGGTAGTCACCACACATGCGTCCATCTATATAATTGCCATGTATATCCTTCTTGACTGGCATCATCACAGCAGAGGCATACTCTCCATATGATATCTCCACTAATCTAGCCTCAAGAAGGTCTTAACACCTACTTTGGATCAGATCTCTTTCCATATCACTGTATCGATAGGGACAACGGAAGACTGGTGCATCTGTTCTCAAGTCAATCCGTATACCAGGTCCCTTCAAACAGCCTAAATCCTTCATATTGAAGGCAAAACAGTTTCTAAAACTCCTCCAAAACCTCCACACCCTACGTCTTTCTTCTCCTGTCACTTTGGGACCAATCTCAATATCCCATATATCCTCTCCATCAACACTAGAGATAGAAGAAGACGTAGTATCTGGTTGCTAAATGACAACCTCTTGAGCAGAAAGCTTTTTATGCTCTCTCATACCAGGCTCCACTATCTCTATGTGAACAACTCTTGTTGTTGTTGCTGTAACCTCTTGTGTTGTATCACAAAGGTCTAAAGTGGTAACCATCGCTTGCTGTGCACAAAAAACTCAAATGATGCTCAAAGAAGACCCTACCTCTCCTTCTCTAACATTCCCATAAGACCAAGGATGAGATCTTGGGCACTTCTCACCCCCAGTTTTTGCCTCCACCATCTCGGTAGGCAAAGAGCTTACCAACCGTCTTGCTGTCATACATGTGGATAGCATGCGTCTATGCTCAGCCAATCCAAGACTCACAATCCATGTCAAACAGTTCAAGTCCATAGCTTGACCCAACACATGACGTCGTGATGCCTCTGACAATGTAGATACTGCTGTAGTACCGGTACAAAATCCCATAGCTCGCTCTCTCTCTTCAACATTGGGTTCCACCAACCATTGCAAGCGAGAATCCCATACAAGTCCAGGTCCTCCCTCTTTGTAAGCATGGGAAACTAGGTAACTCAACAATATGGGTAATGCCGCTCTTGGCTGACCCACAAGGTTCACCACTGCCATGGGTGACCTGTCAGCATAGACCACTGCATGGGAATGTCTATCCACATCCAAAATACTCTCCACTCCGTCATATGCTCACAATAAAACCTCCCTTGGAAGAAGTTTTGTCCATCATAGACATGGACGGTGTGCAGAAGATCCTACTCTCGCTACATCCAGCAATACCGCTGGTCCAATCCATGACCGCACCTGATGTGCACTCGTCATCACCCGTGCACGTGGATCACCCAACAAGGGAACATTCTGCAAAATGTATGCTGGAGAATATGTTTGCTATGACTAGAGAGAACGTAACACACGTAACATCTCCCAAAACATGCCAGAATGTGAATCCTGTAGTCCATGACCATTACAAGCACGTGTGTGTCCCTAACATGATCATCCAGCAATAACCAAATGTATGGTGCCATGCCGAGCAAGGTCTTGCGCCCCCAGCAATAAAATATCTGACACCAAGGCCTGCTGATATCCTTGAACTGCCAACATTGGTAGAAGATCTGGGTATCTCCGCACCAACTGTGCCAAATGGCGTAATGAGACGCGCCTTGCAATCTCATCTCACTCCACATACAAATATCGATGTACTCGTATGCCAGATTGCAAAACAGCAGCCAAACCTAGGCTAATCGAATTCATATGGTAAACCAGATTGGCTCAACATACTAAGCACCTTCTTCAATTGCCCAAATGAGCATGTCATCCACATAGAGTATTAGAATAATGAGGCTAAAGATCTCATTATTCAGCTTCTTCATGTAAACACATGGATCAAACACACTCCGTGAAAATCCTTGTGCTTTCATGAACTCATCAAACCTTGCATTCCATTGCCTAGGAGCTTGCTTCAATCCATATAGAGATTTGAGCAATCTACAAACTAACTTCTCATGACCTTTCTTCTCATAGCCAGTAGGTTGTCTCATGTAGATTTTTTCCTCCAAAGATCCATATAGAAAGGCCATGACAACATCCATCTGATCCATAACTAGACCAAATATTG
Organism: Marchantia paleacea; assembly: GCA_014180765.2. Lineage (NCBI taxonomy): Eukaryota > Viridiplantae > Streptophyta > Marchantiopsida > Marchantiales > Marchantiaceae > Marchantia > Marchantia paleacea. The sequence continues at coordinate 2,004,074 of MUAA02000035.1, read as the reverse complement.
CAGCAAGTGCACATACCAGACGAATTATAGCATACTTTACTACAGGTGAAAAGACTTCGTTGTAGTCCACACCTTTCTCTTTTGTGAAGCCCTTAGCCACCAACCTGGCTTTGGAGATCCTCTTCTCTTCATCCGTTGGATTATCCTTCAACTTGTACACCCACTTGCTATCAACCAAAGCTTGACCCTTAGGAAGCTCTACCAGCTCCCAAGTCTTGTTCTCAACAAGTGATTGCATCTCACGCTCCATAGCAATATCCCACTCAAGCTTATTGATAGAGGCTTGAGCTTCTCTATATGAACAAGGTTCACCTTCTTCCAAGATCAACGCATTGCCATCATCATTCTCAGTTTCAATATCATGATTCTCAAGAATAGATGAATCCGCCCGTGTTCCATACCTTTCGGGAGCTCTACTAATCCGATTTGATGATCTCCTAGAAGATGGTCATGGTTGATCTCCATCGTTTCATGATGTGTCTTGAGGCTTAGCAACGATAACTTGCTCCTCCAATTCCTGTTGTTCAGGAATTTGCTCCATCTATTTTGGAGCTTCTCCTTGTGGCGCATCATTAAACCCATAATGATCAATCTCCCCCTCAACAACATCCGTGAGTAGAGATTTTCCCTTGTCACTACGGGAAGCATGAGATATTTCCCCTCTTTTAATGATATGGGCTCATCGAAAGATACATCCCTACTGACAATCACCTTATAAGCTACAGGATCCCATAGCCTATAACCTTTCACACCATTTGCATATCCAAGAAAACGACACTTCTTGGATGTAGAATCCAACTTGGTCCTATTCTCCTAAGGTATGAGAGGATAAGCCGTACAACCAAAAATTCTCAAACGACTATAATCAGCCCTCCGTTTGTGCCTCAATTCAAACGCTGTCAAGAAATCGATTGCACTTGAAGGAGACAGATTTTCCAAATACAACGCGGTATTTACAGCTTCAGCCCACATATATACCCTCCTCTGGATACTTCCAAGAAAAATGCGTTGTATCTAAAGGTGACAATAAAGTGGAAGTGGGAATAACTTCCTTCGTCTCCTCCCTCTCCGGAGCAAAAGACTCACTCCAAGCCTGATGTATGAGCTGATCAACCATCTATTGTAGCTGCATACATGAAGTACCTAGTGTTCCATCCAATGTGGATGACACTACTCCACTAAGACTTGGCATGATAGCCATATCCTCTCGACCATGACTATCATGAGCATCCATGTTACCCTCCAACGAATCACCAGGCCAATTAACACAAGTACTGAAAGGTGCAACATACGCCAAACCTCCACTTGGTAAAGGCCTAGAACCGGTAATGAATTGTACAGGTAATCGACTCACTCGGCCCTCACTAGATTGCCATCGTGGCCGATAAGAGGCTGTCTCCTCCCAATAATCAATGCTAAACCCCATCACATATAACATTGTCGCACTCACCAATACATCATAGGACTCTGCAAGTGTAACCACATCACGTGCTCGTGTTGTAGAGCTAGTCGTGACATGATCCGGTTGCACTTGCACAGTCAATCCCACCCGGATGATGTATGGTGCCGGGGCATCTTTAGAACCTCCAAGAGATATCTGAATTTGGAATGGACATCTCTCCACATCGGTCTTTTGCAAAACCAAGATCAAGTAGTGCATCCTTACCCAACATAAGGGGTTGTGCACCAGAATTCAACAACACGCGTTGAGATCGATAAACCTTTCCTGAAGGTCCGACCAAACAGAAGACACCACTTGTGTTATCCAACATCATCGCTCTTGGTAACACCCTAGTACGCTCATATACCGGCCTCGTTGATAACTCCATCATTCGAGCGGCAGCAGCTTGCCAAGTTCCACTAGTAGATGTTCTTATCCCAAGATCAACACTACTAGTGGTCATACTACTAGAAGCAACCAACGTATCCTATTTGCTTTCGCAAAGTGTGGCAGCCAATCGTAGTACATGGGATGATGACACCCCCAACGCCAATAAATTCTTGGCTAAGAAAACATTAGAATGAACAAGAGTCTTTGCCGGCCCCCAACATTGCGCTGGATGCTACCTCAGACGATGTTGATGGCTGGACCCTACTTGCTCCATCTCCAAGTACATCCACATTAGCTTGAACCCTCATCTCTCCAATAGGTTGTCTAGGAGCCATGGATGATGTTTTCAATGCCTTAGACAATGTGAAAGACCAAGGAAGTCTAACCTGTCGGTTAACCTCCCCTCTTTGTGGATCCAACTCCACGGACGCTCCTCTAGACTCAGTAGTATGTGTTGCACTACGAGTCACAGCAACTGCACATGGTTGTGCCGCTGCGCACATGTACTCCACAACATCTCCATCATATGATGAAGAGACACCAGCTCCAGAATCTGATCTTTGTTGGGCTATAGCCATACTTACTATCTTCTGCTCCAACTGCTCCAATCGAGATGCCATGTTCAACTCATGACTAGCCTCATGGGCTAACACTTGAGTAGGGGCTGGTCCTCTACCACCACACCTACCACCTTAAACTCCTCGTCCTCTTCCAGGGACTGCCATGACAACTCTTGTTGATCGTAATTCTGGATGGAGATCAAAACATCGATCCATCATGTGACCATGTTTGTGACAATGCTCACATGATTTTGATCCAACAGGATCCATCCTTTGACCTTGAAGCCAATCCTTCTTGTGATGAGGTCCACCACATGTCCAACACACCATCCCAACAACTGAATGTTGACTTGAAAAGGATGGCAATGGTCTGGATGCTGCACCTTCATCACTCTACCCGGATGGTCGAGACTGTCCCACATGTCTACCATAACCACTCCGGATTTGTGTTGTAGATTGGTAACGTGAAGAAGTTGATGAAGATGGTGAATCCTTGCTGAACCTTGCTGTCACCACCCTCTCTTCTTGCATGTTGAGCTCAATACGCTCAAGACAAAACACAATGGCCAACGTAGATGATGTCTCGTGTAGTAAGATAGCATCTCTCACTCTATGTCTCAACTCGCTATCCAATATCCCATACCAATATTGGACAGTTTGTGCCTCTACCATCCCATGGGTAACACTGATCGACCAACGCATTCGGGTATACGCCTCTCGAAGACTCTCCCTAGTCTTCAGTTGAAACTCTTGCAAGTCTCGTAGCTTGTCAGTTCTCATCCCTTGGTAGTCTCTCCTCAACCGTGCGAAGAACTCCAGAATAGGGTTAAAGGTTGGGACCTCTGAACTCTTCCCAACTCTACTAGCTCCAACCCTATCATCAGTGCCAAGTACAGAGGATGAACTCGCACCTCCAAACACTGTACCTGAAGTAAGAGAGATGTAGTTTGGATACCAATATTATCTCCATAACTCTATCTCCTCAAGGTGTTCACGCCGAAACTCATGATAATCATCCATCGACGGATCCTCCAAATGCTGGAATAATCCCTTCCAAGCCATAAACAGACTTAACAACGTAGATTTGTGCATCCGCTGTAAATCACACCATGAGTCAAACTCTTGGATGAACTCATTTTACTCAATAGTACCAACTGTTCACGAATATTGTCTGGGATCCTTGGTGGCCCCATATATATCATCCATGTCCCACAACAACGGTGTGGGTACACCCTTCAAGATATCACCAAGCTCAGCTCCGTCACTCTCAAAAATCAAATCAAAGTATTCTGTGAACCTCAAAGGCCAAGGTTGGTACCAAACTTCGCTACGGATGCACCCAATGCTAACCCAAGCAGTCTCTCCAGAACCTCCAGAGAACTCCACTGTAATACTAATGTATCAACTCTGCAAACGTATAGAAACAAGTCCCAACTAGAATCAGAAACATCAACTGGAACCAAAAATTGCAATAGAAGGTACATGAGACACCACAAGGTGCTAACACAAGGGCAACCTAAAACCTGCCATCATCATATGCACTCACCCAATCTAAAGGTCCACAAGTCCTGTCTCACTTGGGAGAAACATGGATAGTCTGACTGGTCCGCAAATCCAGCCTCACTATTGACATCACACAAGAGCTCCAACACTCCAAACAACAAAGCACCAACACAAAAAAACGTGGTGCACAAACATGAAGTAGAGATGGAGGTATATCAATCACAAGAAACATAAAAAATAATACTCCATCTCAAAAACATCCATCAAAGGGACCAAACCAACCCAACCTGGACTTACATAGCCTCAGAAAGGCATTTAGAAACACAAAAACTCAATTTTAGAGGTCTTTTGCTCTCCAGATAGATAAACTGACACTGAACATCCAATTGTATAAGGCATTTGATGAAACTAGACATTTTCAATTTGCTACCTAACACAATTTTATTTTTTTGCAAACGGACACCGTTTGAAACTTCTGCGGGACTCTGAAAATCTTCAACTCTGATTTCAGACCCCTAAATGTCAAAATTTTGCAATTCCGACACTGCCAACCTTGGGCCTGGCTTCTCTACCCCCTCATGACAAACTTTACATCATCTATCACCCCACCAAATTTCAGATCAAACGGACACTATATGATAATCAGATAGCTTGAGAAATAATGAGGGACGGCGAAGTGATGGACATGTTACTCTATCATAATAAATTAAAAGTTATGGTTGAAATCTCATATAGAGAGCTGCAAGATGGAAAGAGGGATTGGGTAAATTGAATACACAATATCATGATTCGGCTGCTGAAGGTTAGCTGACGATCAGCCTAGTGGATGGTAACCAGTCAGTCGCTTATGAAGCTTGAGACTTTGTAAAGTAATCAGATGGGCGCCTAGTGATATGGAATTCATATCAGGCTTGTATTATCACTACGAATATATTTAGTTTGCGATTATGATATTCTATTAATTTGAGTGAGTGAGAAGCCAGTAACGTGTAACGATAAGCCGAGAGCTAGTCTATGCATTATTCGGCGGAAGACTTGATAACGATGAAGATAGTGTAGATCGTAAGCTAGAACCTTCCAATGCCTTTTCCTCATAATCCTTTGAACAGCTAGCTTAAGAATAATTTCCTACTGTAGTGCTCCAGGACCTAAAACCCATCCCCCTCATTTCAGTAATCATGATTTTGAAACTCAATACTTTATCAGGGGTTCCTAACTCTTCTGCTGCTGCAGATTTTTTATTAGCTAATAGGAACTAGCTGGGAATCTACTACCGTGCTAGATACCAGCCATTGTTGAGAATGTTGTTATAGTACATGTTTCTTCTGGTGCTCGATAGTAGATGCTCCCAGTTTAACTCTGCCGACGGTCCGATTTGATCTTTCGAATACGGTCCCCTGGCCAGTGCTGACCTCTGGTGCTTAAGGTAATCATTAAACGTCAACAAATAGCGGCGCTTCAATTTTCCCACGGTTGCTTGCTCTACCGTAGTCCGTACTGAAGCTTCGTCTGGTCACCGGTGCTCAGATATGGCTGATTAGGCCTTTGGAAGTCCGGATGCTTCCTCGCCCGTCTGAATATAGAAACTAGGACCGTCACCCGCAATCAGTGAGAACTGCAAGTCCTTCCCTGGTTCGAAGATTCGAGTTCCTTAGCATGATGCATCCTGCGCTTCGAACGTTAACAAGGTTTTCGAATTATTTCTAGTCACGTGCTTCACCATCAGAGACAGAGCTTATGATCAATCTACCCTCGAAGTTTCGTGCTTGGAAAGAGATGCAATTTTAATCTTCCTGACGTGGCTAAATCAGATCGGGCTCCTAAGTTGTCTCAGGCACCCGTGTGCTCAAGAATTTAGTCCATTGCAGGTCCTCTGATCACATTCAAGTTCTTCATATTTATGATGCAGCAACCTCTTCCCGGTGCAAGGATTCCATTATTAAAACAACATCTAGTGTTGGAACGATGGACAATAAACCCGTTCAGGTCCGCAATGCTTTGTAGAGCTTTTCAAGGACTAGAATCTCGCAGTCTAAGCTCATTCAGTGACTTTCTTGAGGTTGGGTCCATATGAAAAGAGCACAATGTTATCCACAACGCATCGATCAATGATTTACGTCACCTCACACACGTTTCGTAATATCAAACCTGACGTCAAACCTTTGTCGAATCTGAAGTAGTTTCATGTCAGATCCTCCGTTGATTGTTATTATATTTCTTCTTTATCAAGGCTGGCTTCCAGAACACACGAACCGCAAAGGTTCTGAATTAACTCTAGCTGCAAACCGTAAAGGTCCCATTGGATTTACTGTTTAAATCTGGTGCAATGCAACAAAGACAAGGATACGGACTAGTCCCTTCTTCAGCTAGTACCGCTCATATACGGACAGGCTAAAATACGAAGTGCTTGACTGTAAATCTTACTCTCTAGATGGTGTGCCTCAAGAAGTGGATATAGTCGCTGACGATAAGGAGCAGATGATTACACCGAGAGCCACCATGAGCTTCGTTTCATGCACACAGTACACTATCGTAGGCCTTTAAGCGTGTGAGAGACGCTCTGTGGTGCACCGATGATACGAGGCTGGAAAGAAAAGTTGGAACCAAAACGCACAAATTGGTGACAGATACCTTGTGGTTCATAATTCGCACGGCGGGTTGCAGTCAACGAGAATCTTAGATTCCAGTTTAAACATTGTCGGAAGTTTGAGACAGGAATAAAATATTGAATCCAAGTTTTTGCGCCTTGCAGTGGAGTAACTGTAAGTGTGAGCTTTTTCAGCCTTTGGATTCCAGTTGATAGTATCCTGTGTTTTTAGGACAAGAAGGCATAACAATCTGATTGATTTTGCTTGACTGCTGACGCTGTCAACATCATGCTATTGATATTTTAAGAGGAAAGAGTTGGATTCCTTCTTTCTCATTCGTGCTGTGACTGCAAAGGAGCTCATTTTCTGCCCGGCGCGAGCGAATAATATCTGACGTTTTGTCAGCACGAATATGTATTGAAAAGTCAATATTCTTTGTATGTATGTACTAGGGTAAGGTGAACAAATTTTGGTTATCTGGTTTAAAAAATTGTTGGGATCTCTTGCATGTACTTCTAAGTTGTATTCTAGATTCTGAAGTTATTTGTTTTCTAAAGGTTAGTATCAAAATTGAATCGTATGTGGAATGAATAGTATAAGTATAGAAAACATAAAATCATATCATTTGACAAAAGAGCAATTTAAGCTAGTTGTCAAAGTATCTACTGGAAATAAAACCTGAATGTCATGGTCTATGTAAAATGAAAATTGAAGAGAGTATTAAGCCATCTGTTTTTCACTTTTCCTTTGGGCGTTGTTATATGCAGCTTTGCTTTGTATCACTTTTGGTGCCTTTTGCAATGGTTTTTGTTGTTTTCCCTGCTTCCATATTTCCTTCAGTCGTTATTCATTGGTATATGTACAAGGAGAAGAAAGAAGCAGAACATACAACTCCAACTTTGTTGCATGTATCCAAATTATCTCTCCAATGCTGACCAACGTATGACATATTGGTAAACTACTTAAGTCCGCTCTGAGCTACCGTACCTAGAAGATCCATCAAAGGAGTACTCGAAGGGTAAATTCCTCATACCGTGAATTAAAATCATAATTCCTCCAATTTTCATTCTGACGAGTACATGGTATATCGTGCAAAATGATCGTGCATATATGTAAAGGTGTCCACGAACATTTTAAAGTTTTAAAGTTTTATCATATGAACATACGGTCGAAGAGTAATGAAGCAGGTCTATCCGAACACATCGTAGCGGCCGAACCGCTATACGGTGCATGAACTGGCATCTGATCTGATCTGCTGTTGATTATGTCATGCGCTCGAAAAATTGCCGACACCTTAGGTCACTCGACAATAGACACAATGTCATGCACTGCATGTTCAGGACTACTTTATTCCGAAGGTGCAGATCTGTTTAGAAATCTGTTAACACGTGCTTTCTGGAGGGGGCCCAACCTGCTCTTCACAGCTTCGATTGTAACATGTTCCAAGAAGTATGCAAGCAGCTGCATGTCGAGAACAAGGTGGACATTCATGATCAGCAAGATCTTTGCGCTTCTTGATTGACAGGTATGCTACAAACAGCCCCGTGTTCTAGACACGTGAACTACCTCCACTGAGCCTTAGTCAAGCTGTAAAAGCCAAGATTCGAGTAGCGTTTTAGAGCGGGTAATTTGCCCCTGGATCGATCATTCCGTGTGCTTCGAGTCTTTCAGATGTTTGAGTTTCCAGCACTATATGCCACCTTAGCTTCCATCCTGACTATTTAACTCCTTGTACCCAGGCATTGTACATTTGCTTTCAGCTCTGGCAGCGCGTTAAAACAGTTCCGACCTACTTCTGATATTGTCAACAACCAGTTCTCATAATTTTGATCTTTGATTGACATCTAGAATTAGTCCTCCAACTGCTTGGTTCAGGCTGGTTCGGGACCTACCAGCGACATCCCAAGGTTTCAGATCTGTTCGGTTTATAGCGATTCATCACCGGTTGAAGAAGAACGGAGGGGTTGCAGATATTTCAGTTGCTTCAGATCGGCCGATCCCATGGATTAGTTGGATTTCTATGGTTTGGTTGTTTGATTGAGCTCTCATACGTTCCGTTACAAGTGCTAAGTACACATATAGTCCGGGCCAGCACCGCTTAACCTTTAGTTCTATGAGTTGTCACCGAGTACTTATTTATTTCTCCTTGTCTAACCCTTGTACGCCTGAATCTGTTTGGGCGCATCATTCAGTTTCAGACGTCCAAAGATCTGGAATTACCATCCAGAAATTTATCGACTCTAACCGCGAGAAAACTGCACGACGATTTGAGTGGATTTGGCGCTTTCTGTGCCCGTCCGTAACAAATACTTGTACAACTGTGGACTTGTACTTGCACAAAGTACAAGTCACATTATTTGTTATTTATGTTATACATTTTGAATGTAATGAATCTAAATTTTATGAAAATAATTTTTAATATATGAGTTTTGATCTATCATTAATGTTTGTTAAAAAAATTCATAGATTTTTAATTAATTTATTTTCAAATAATAAAGTTTTCGGTTTTATATGTAATTTTGGTTATATTCAGTTTATATTAAATTATTATTTAAATTATATATTAATAATAATTTGAATTATTTATATTATAATTAAATAATATTTTTATGTTAATTTTAATTTATCGATCAATCATGTGACCATGGTTATGATAATCATCGCATGATTTTGATCCAATAGAATGCAATTTCCAACTTTGAAGATAATACTTCGTGTGATATGATACACCACAAGTACAACACACCATCAAAATAATTAATTGTTAATATGAAAATGATAGTAGTGATCTTGATCCGACACCTTCACCATTAAATCCGAATGATCGAGATTGTTCCACAGGTCTACTATAACCATTCTAAATTTGTGTTATAGACTTATAATATGTGTCGTCAAGGGTTTGTGTTGCTAACCTAACTGAGTAGCATCAGGTCCCCAACTAGATCCAAAAATTATAAGAAAAGGTACTTGAGTCACATCAAGATGTTTCAAGAGCAACTTGAAACTTGCAATCACCACAAGCATTCATCCAATCTATAGGTCCGCAAGTCATGTATCACTAAGGAGAAACATGGATAGTTGACAGGTCTTCAAATCCAGTCTCACTAATAGCAACTCATAGGAAAATTAACACTCCAAACAACAAAGCATCAACACAAGCAAACGTTATGCACAAACATGAAGCCAAGATGGAGGCATATCAATCTCACACAATCTTTCCAGGAGACTCTCAAGACGATGATACTAACGTAGTTCCAATACTTTTAATGCTTTAAGTTCAAACAATGAATTTAAAAATTAATGATCAGTTTTTGTATGATTATATATATTTTTATAATAAATCACTGGTTCATTTTGACATGACCTTTTTAAACATCAACATTTTCTGTTGTAGAAACTGATTTGAATTTATTCATTTTGCCGATATATACATGAAAAATATCTTACATAAACGATAATAATTAAATTTAAAATTTTACATTATTATAGTTATGGATTTTTTCTCCAAAATATATATTAAACTCTTCATCCATATACTTTTTATAATTTAAGGTAAAAAATCCAAAAATTAGGATTTTATATACAAAATATGACTAATAAAATATATAATTTGAAAAAAATATGTATACAAAAAATCTAATATTATATCTCTAATAACAAAAAAAAATTCTAAATAATAGATTATCAAAAAAAACTATAAGCATTAAAAAAACATCTCATGACCTCATAGAAATACAATGATTCATTAAAATAAAATTTCAAAATAACATACAATATTATTTATCATTGTTTAGGTTTTTTTCATTTAAGTCATTTATATTTTTATATTTTAATTTAATTTGAAATTTAATACATCCACATACCAAATAAAATCAAATAATAATATATTTTGAAGATATTTTTTTGCAAATGAATAAAAACATGTAGATTGATAATTATTCTTAATGATTATTTAACTTATTTTGTTATTTATTTTATTATCAATCTTTTTTTAATCATAATATCTGATGATAGTTATATTATATATTTCAACTCATAAAATTATTATTTATTTATATTTAGTTTTATATGTAATTGAAATTATATAAAAAATATATGGATGAGTTAAAAATATTATAGTTGTGAATGTTCATATAAATTGAGAAAAATTTAACTTCTCAAATATCCTCTAGACCTATAAGCACTTTGATAAAATATGCATGGACTCCAAGCCAACCATAACCTTGCAAGGATCTGTTCATCTTCAAGTTTATGATAAAATATCTAAAAGTTGATAAGCACTTAAACATCCACTATATCACAAGTTCATATGCATTTCATTGTGTATAAATATTATCAAAAATTTAAATACTCTACTTATAATATTGCTAAATTTCACAAGATCATATTTCACAATTGAAGTTACAACTCTAGACAATTTTATTCATTAAAATCTTTTATAACATAGCCATTATCATAACTTTATGATTATTAGTGCAATCATGCAACTATGACTATTTACAAAAATTTCAAACTTACATTGAATAATCAAAATTCCTCTAATTTAGTTAAAATTTTGATGTAGACACAAGCTCAAGTAATAAATTATATGGTTTTTTAATTTGATTACTTGAAATATTTATCATTCTAATTTATACTAACAATCATATTTTAAAGTGTGAATTTCACTTTATGACTTCAAATTATTACAAAAGAGCAAATTACCTTCAATTCTATTAAGTCTTAACTTCATCTCATAGCTCTCATTGTGAGTTTTTTAACCCTACCCTTTGATCCTAGATAGGTTCCCAAAAAAATTTCAAAACTTGTAAAAATCTCAAATTATTTATCCAAATTTCATTTATTGATTCAAATTTCACAAGGAATGAAAATGAAAAAGAATTTTTATCCATAATGTGGACAAAGTAATTCCATTTTAACTTAGGGATCTAATTTTTTTCTCCACAAAGTATTTATTCAATATTGGGTTCCACCAACCACTACAAGCGAGAATCCCATACAAGTCGAAATCCTCTTTCTCTATAGGCATGGGAAGCTAGTTAACTCAACAATGTGGCTAATGTAGCTCTTTGCTGACCCACAAGGTTCACCACTACTATGGATGATTGTAACATAGACCACTTATTGGGAGTGTCTAACCACATCCAAAATACTGTCCACTGTGAGATGTGAGGGCCTCTGCACTTCTCATATGCTCATAATAAAATCTCCCTCGGAAGAAGGTTTCTCCACCATAGATCTGGACAATATGCACGAGATCCTACTCCTGTTGCATCCAGCAATACCGCTGGTCCAATCCATGACCGCACGTAATGTGCATTTGTCAACACTCATGCACGTGAATCATCCAACAAAGGAACATTCTCCAAAATGTATATTGGTGAATAAATCTTCTATGACTAGAAAGATCGAAATACATGTAACATCTCCTAAAATATGCTAGAACATGAATCCCTTAACCCGTGACTATTACCAGCCCATGTGTGCCCATGACATGGCTATCTAGCTTTAACCAAATGTATGGTGTCATGCCAAGCCAAATCTTGCATCTCCATGAACAAGACTTATTGATATCCTTGAACCGCCGACAATGGTAGAAGATCTAGGTATTGTTGCAGCAACTGTGCCATATGGAGTAACAAAACATGCCTCACAATCTCATCTTGCTCCACATACAAGTATCAATGTACTCGTATGCAAGACTGCAAATCATCATATAAACCTATGCTTATCTCTCCAAACAGATCTAGCACACATATGACTCCTCTTGATACTACCAAACAATAGGCGTTGTATCTAAAGATGACAACATAGTGAGAGTGAGAATAACTTCCTTCGTCTACTCCATCTCCGGAGCCAAAGACTCACTCCAAGCCTAATGTATTAGTTGATTTGCCATTTATTGTAGCTGCATACATGAAAATACCCATGATTCATCCAACGTGGATGACAGTACTCCACTAAAACTTGACATGATACTAATTTAGAGCTTTACAGCTATCCTTAACACACTTATTAGCCATCATATAAACAATATGACTTGTCACTAATAAAAAGTCAAAATAACAACTCGAAACTGTCTAAGTCACAACGGAACAACAAAAAGGACTGGGGAGTTTATAACTTGAGAAAAATACTCATCTCCAAAATTCCTAACAATCAACTCCTTATGGTTTGCCTTTGATAAATAATAGTGATGGATTGGAATCCATGTGTTGAAAGCCAACACTACCGGCAAGTTCAAATCAAATCAAATCAAATCAAAATGTATACTATTAAGTCCCAAATCGCGCTGTAGGAAACAACTAGTAGAATAATCGGATCTAGAGAGTTTATCACTTGTTGCATTAAGTTATCTCCAAAGTAATATACTAACCACGCCCGAAAGTGATCGTGATGTAGACACCGGATGTTGATCACAAATGGATTGGGCATCGGTATATGTGAAGGATCATGTTGTACTCTTTCCATGTCCCACGTCGGCTCCACTTTGATCGGATAAGCTCCTTAGTTAGTTCTAGACCTCATCCATTCCCTTGCCACACTTTATATATGATAAGGTCCAAGATAATATCTCTTGGGTCCTTATCCACATCCTAACTCTAGGAAGTCCATCCAACTGTGGGCTCTTAACAGCCTTACAATGAGCCATCAGTCATCCTGAGCTAAAATATTATCATCATAACAACAACTCTGAAGATGACACATGTCATCATCTTTTTATAATAGCCGTGTCACAATACACATTGCAGGTCTGCATATCACCTTATGATACAGTGTATAGTCCGACATTTGTGCTGAGAGATCTAGAAAAGAAAAGCATATGAAATTTTTTTGAGAGTACAAGAAGTTTGCAAAGCAATTCTCTGTGAAGTTTAGGCGAGAGTTTATGGTCCAATTGTTGAGTATCATGATCTTCTTCCACTGGAGTTTACCGAGTGCAATGAATTCAAATGTGGAGTGGCGATGGTGAGAAAGAGAGAGAATCAACTCGCTCAAGGGCCATGAGAGTTCTTCTACAGTGATACGCTCAGGCATTCTCAGTGTTAAGCAATGTCCATATGACAGTAGGATATGGACAATATCTATGGACCACCAAGAGTCCTAGATGATATTCAGCTATAGTTGGTACTATTGAGTTGGATGATTTCATATATGAGTTTGACTCATGTTGTCATTTACAATGGATGCGTAACTCAACATTGTTTAGTTTGTTTATGGATTAGAAGGAATTATTGCAACATTTGGAGGATCCGCCGATGGATGATTATCATGAGTTCTGATGTGAACACTATGAGGAGATTGAGTTCTAGAGAAAAAACTAGTTGCTAAACTACATCTCTATTTAGGGGTTGCAAGTTCATCCTCTTTACTTGGCACTAGTGATACGGTTAGTGCTAGTCAAGTTGGGTAGAGTTCAAAGATCCCAACCTTTAACCTTATTATTGAATCTTTTATGCTCTCAAAACATCCACAAGGACACTCCTCTCATAACCATAACCATAGCATAAAAGAAAAATTATAGTCGACCCAAATCCACTTTGTGGTTCAAAGACTCTGGTTCCGCACTAGCTACTATCCACCATAGTCACACTCTCAACTTCGAAAATTGTACCCAAGGTGACCTAATTCGAACTATAGCCCTTGAGCCCTAGGTATCCTAAGGGCGTTGTCGGCTCTATCTTTTGTATCTTCTCTTGCATGCGCTAACCTCCTAACTAGGGATGCCGCTACATCAGTCGCGACATACATCTCAAATCTCACTATATGCAATCACAAATGAAAAAGATAACAAAAGTAATTTGAGTGCCCTCTGCCCGATTATGTAAACTTTCAACGAGAGTAAATTAAGCTCCTCGGGTCCATACTCAATCGATCTAAATCTGTCTAAGATGCAAACGTGATGGAGTGAAAATGTTCAAAATCTGCTTGGTGAGCCGACTTGACTGCAAGCAACTCTGCAGTGGTCTGCAGAATTAGATCTTTCACTCTCTCTGATCGGAGGCACCGACTCCTTGCCATGTGCACAAGTCAAAGAATATTGATTACAGTAAACTCTAGACTATCCTCCCCTCGACAACTATAACCGTTACGAGGATTTTGCAAGTACCGTACTAAGTTCTTGATAATGTATAGACTTCCAGGCTGTCCTAAATAATTGTAACTCATGCAGCTTCCATCATTTATCGCGACTTATTCTTCATCATTATTCTTCTCTCCATGTGTGTATTGTTTCACTGTAACATATTAAAAAAAATAGCGGCGAGGCCTTATATAAAGATAATATATATACAGATACCTGATAGCAATCTGATTAACAAGGTCTCTCTTAACCCATCCAGTGGACCTAGTGAGAAAATATCCTTCTCATTCACGACGGTGTAATATCAACCATGTATTAGATTAGCCAGATTGATCCTGTTTTGCCTTGAAAACAGGATCAATCTGATTCTTAATTTTTACTGTTGTGAAAGTGGGGAGGAAGAGTCCTAAGAGAAACGCAGTCCACAAAGGATCTAAGCATACCAAGGACGACGTCAAAATTTTTTGGTTCAAATCGTTGCAAGGACTCCATCAGATTCATTACTACAGGAGGGTTTCCAGCATTGTGATTTGAACTCAATTACGATTTTCAAATGTCCTCACTGTACGTCCCGGGTCATGAGGGTACAATGTCATGACATGACATTTCAAGGTCATAACCTCATGAAAGGTGCATGATTCGAAACTTTCAAAATTCTATCATGGCCAAAATTCTGTCCATGAATCTTCAGATTTTCTCAGTTTATCTCGTTATCGTCTGCTACTACAGTTTGCTGGGAATTTTAGTCAGAAAAAACTGCTCGCTCTGCCCTCTCGTATCAGCCGCGAATATAAAACGTGATTAACGTCTGCATGATTTCAGTCTTTCTGCCATGTCCCTTTGAGTCGTACAACTGTGAGTTAGCTTCAAGATTATTCCCTCTGCACATAGAGAGACAGAGATCGTAGTGTACCACTTCCTCTTTCATGATTGTTTGATGTTTTATCCACCAAAGTATTTTAATCTGCTGTATACGGCAGTGATAACATATACTAACTTATCGGTATGATCTTTAGAAACACATAGTGGCGTTTGATGAAAACAGTTTATGTTATGTATGACAAGCTCACAACTCCAAATTCTATACCCTTTTAGGATATCATTCGAGTGTAATATTTTTCAACTTTGAAGAATAGTTTTTAGATTTACAAGAGTTGCTCATGACACTTCTTTATTCTAAAAATTTTCTTTTGAAGCAAGTCAAAAGTCGGCCTATAGAGTTGGTAATACTGGTCACGTTTTCAGTTCTCCCCATCTGGTGGCTGAAGAATCGTTTGGAAATTCAAACCTTACCGGTTGCTGGCAAGGCAATGCATGGCATCGAGTCTTCAGGAGAGCTCATTATTTTGCAGAAACAAAAATAATACATAAACTTACGTACAAACGAAAAATCAATCACTTTACGAGAAAAGTAATCCAAATCACACACAAGGGAAGGAAATGAATGCACAATATTAATTCATGAAGAAAAGGTGCACAATGAAAGGGAGGAGAGAAAGAGAGTCCACAAGGCAGAAAATGTAATATGCTTAAGGCCAAATTGTTGGCTTGCGTTGTTGTTTTCTTCTCATGGACCACATGAACTTACTCGAGCACAGTTTGACATGTGTCCTTGGGGAAAATTGCATGCTTTGACTGCTGTACACTTAGGGTCAATGGAAAAACAACAAGAACATAGTCGACTGTCTGACTCGGTCCAATCTTGTAATTGAGGTGCCATAATATCTACTATTTGTTATGATCAAATGTTTTGCGCCATTAATTCTTTTTGTTAGCCATCCACGTACACATCCATTAATCTTCACGCACTTTAAAAGAAAAATAAGTTCAGTGTTTTATTTTTATTTTATTAAAAATAATCTTTTTATTTCTTATACAAAACTCCATGCTGAACACGGTGCTATTGCTGACAGTACTCTAAAGGTCTGGATACTGGAGACGTCTGAGTTCATGCACCTCTCGGTAGTCAAAGGCTCAGTACTACGCATGTAGACTAGAGCAACCTAATTCCCTTTCAAAATATAATCTAGAATATTGACGAGTGGCATACAGCAGAAGAAAAAAAAAATATGGCAACAATTGAAAAGAATGGGCCGATCAACAACATTTTTATACTATTATAATATTCAAACCCAGATCAAAGGATATTTGAGATATTCACTTCTGCCATGCCGAACGTAGTCCGGTATCATACTACGATACATTATCTTCCCAAAGTTTGTAAATACTCGTTTTTTAATTCTGGTAGAAGGTTTCAATAGGTAGCATTCCGAGTGGGGGTTTCTTTGAGTTTACACTTGTCCGCTTTGGTGTGCCACTTTGATTCAACGTAAAAAAATTTGTACGCTTTTCAATATTTATTTTCTTGGCAGTGGCCTCTATTGATTTGATGCTTTTGAACTTTTTGGCAGTTTATGACCCATGCATTTGAAAAGTTTATGCAAAAAAGTGCACATAAAGTGTTTAAAGAAACGTGTAGACTAAAAGTGAAGCCATGACCTGAATGTGGTTATGCTTTCTACACACGTTTTATCTTAGAAATGCACTTCTTTCCATCTTGTTGTCATTTCCAAAACTTTCAAGACTATAGGGCTAGATACATATAATTAAGGGTTTTTTGTTCTATGCTTCATTTTATTTTATTTCGATTCTAAAGCCATGTGTTTCTTCTTATGCTTCGAATCTCTTTCTATACAATGAACATACAGGTTCAAAATTTCTACGACACCTTATTCGTTACAGGCAATTTTCATGGCTCTTATGACACAAAACTGCTAGAAAATGTTGTACAATCGTTTCATTGATTAAATAGATTCATGCATTGGAAAGGTAACATTTTGTCTGTTGCTTATTTGGAAAGTGTCCTAGAATTTGCAATGAAAGGCTTCAGTCCTAATATATAGTCGAATGAATCCTTAGTACCTAAAGCAATAATCACATTAAATGTTGCTGCCATTTTTTGTATAGTATCTCCATTTGACACTTTACTCCTATTATGGCGATGAGGACACTCCAAAGGAATATTTTATGGACAAAAATCTGGCATTAAAGGTCATTTTTTCTCCCTGAAAAACATTTAAAATTTTCATATTTTTTAGTAAAAAATTATTTTTCCCATTCAGTGAATGATAATTTTTAGAAATAATGATTTTAACTCTAATTTCTCAGTAATATTCATTTACCGCTTAATAATTTTAGATGATTATAACTTCATTTTGTCAAATGTTAGGATGAGTAAGATACATTCATGAGATTATCTTGTTCACTAGTTTTTGAGACTTTAATTTGATGATTAAAAAAATGACCTTGCAATAGTTCTAAATATTGATAAAAATGTAGATCATGAAGATGTGAAGGAGCCCATTTGGTTCATGAGTGCCAAGAAGTTGCCAGTAGGATGAGTGAGACCTTTGATACCTATGCCAGAGTGGACATTATGCCTTGTGCTTGAAAAACTTGTGGGGCACGTTCTTGTCATGGCAATGGGATTATGTATATACTAAAAATAATAAGTTCATTAATTTTTTTGGGAAGTTTTTTTTTTCTTCAAATAAAATATGTCATCAAGTTAAACAATGAAAAAAAAATTTGAAATGAACAAGCAAAACTTAGAATTAGTTAAACATGTAATTTTTGTGAAACCTTATGTATTTATTTATTAAAAGATTACAATTCACAGTATAATTGATTCATGACTTATTCAAAGAATTAATTTGATCAATTAAAAAATTTATTAATAAAGTTAGCCCACTTTGTCAAGAAACTATGATATTTAACCAAGTGTACACCAATTAGTGATGTTGCTATGTTAGTGTTGTATTTCATTTTTTCTAAAAGTAAAAAATTGGATATTTTGTATATATAAAATCTAATCAAAAGTTTATATATGTTATTAAACTTAATAATATATATAAACTTTTGTTAACATATATAAATTTTTGTAATTCTAAAAATTACAAAAATTTATATTTATATATTAAATTGTAAATTTTTTATACTTTAAATATTCATAAATTTATTTTAATTATAAAAACGAGGCAAACTGGTAAAATAAAAAATAATTGCACCAACATTCAAAGCAGTTTAACTTACACGGCATTGTGGAAGTATCATTTCATGATGCAACAAAGCACATTTTCTAATGTAATTTTTGCTGATTTTTAAACAGTATTTGTTATAGCTTTGACATCAATATTGTAACAACATTATAATTCTATAAAGAGAATTATAAGCACTGCAGCACAGAACTCATAAGCTGTTCCCTCACTTGACTTGTCGCGCTAGAGCTGAAACTACTATATAAGAGGGCTGGCAGAAACTCTGTGTAACACAAATTAGGTTATTTAGTAAAGTGACTCTGTGTGTTCCGTGGATGTAGCCTCAGTGAGGTGAACCACATATTTCCTGTGTTGACTCTTGCAGAAGTTTTCTTCATCTATTCCTGATCCGGACCAACAATTGGTATCAGAGTGATTGGGATGGTCGAAACTGTTGGAGGCGGAGGATCCATGGTCTTGTCGAAGCAAATGCGAGATAGAGCGGAACATTCAAAGTGGACAGCAAATTAGACAGAAGGTCAGGGCAGGGCAGGAGAGGAGAAGCAAAAGGCCGATGACGACGGAAGGAAGGTGAAGCAATTCGTAATTAGCGTGGGGACGATCTTCCGTTGCTCAGTGATTCACATCAAGGATCGTCTAGGACAAGGATCATTATTTGTTGAAGTAATCTGAGCTAACACTACACGAGGGTTCGTCAATTGTGAGGGTTTGGAGCTTTCATAGTCGCTGAGATTTGGACATTTGCAAATCGCTGCGTGTTTCATAACAAGCAATTCTGGCGGCCTATTCCTTAGTGTTGCAAGGAAAGCTCGGGAAGATCTAAACATATATGGTGTAAGAGATTACGGGATTCCATCGGAGATGCTGCAGCAGGTGTGGATGCGTTGTACGAGAAGGTGAGGTTGAAGCTCTACTATGCATCATTGAGTGAGGTGGACCGGGGCTAGAGGAAGAAAAACGATGATCTTGACAAAAACAAAATGTGCTCCAAGGCCATCGCCATGCAGAAGTACGTATGGAGAGTCACCAAAGACGTTCCCGGAGCTGTTTTCTTTGTGCGTGCTTACATGCTGAATGCCAACAAGACTCAAGTGGCCTCTGGCCAGACGACCGATGCCACCAGGACGTCCAATTTGGAGCGGTAATTAGGTTGTTGCATGTCTCTGCCCTAATCTTGTCATGATATTTGGAAGCTAGTGTTGTTCTTGAAGATCTAGAACAAAAAGTCAACAACATCTAGCACCGGTATCTCTTGTGGTTTGGGATTTTTACCCAAGGTAAATTTCCATTTTTCTCATATGAGTGGGAAGAAGTCAATTTTGGAGATTCCATTTGACAACCGAACGACACAAGTGACGAGTTCAGGGGCTACACGAAGCGAGATGGCAGTCATGAAGACAGGAGGAGCCGGATTTGACACTGCCAAATACGATGGACGTGGTGACTATCTTCTGTGGGAGAGGCAAATCAAAGGCAAGTTGAAGGCTTCTGGTTTGGGCAAGTCATTGAGGCCTAAACCCTATATATTCGATGATGAAGACTAGAAGGACCTTCAGGAGCAAGCAGTGAGTATTGTTATACTTCATCTACAACCTTCAGTTTTGAAGCAAGTTGATGAGTATGACAATTGTACTTTATTGTTTGAGGCTCTTCAGCGACGGTTTCATCGCAAAGAGTTATCCAACAGATTGTACACGTCCTTGAAGCTGATGAGCTTCAAGATGAAAGATTCAGGTTCAAAGATACAAGATCACATTGATGCTTCATATCAGTCACTGTCACGAGTGTTGTTCCATCGTGATAGATAAACGATCACTTACAATGAGGTTGTAAGTGCTCTATTGACTAATGACTTACAGCAAAAGATGATGATGCCCTCTACTCCATCCTCATCATCTGGTACGGTACTGAATGTGACCCGTGGACGATCACAATCAAGGAATGAGAAGGATGGGAAGAAGTTTGGATCTAGAGGTAGATCCATGTCTAGGAATAAATCCCAAGACAGGAAGACAGTGGTATGTTGGAAGTGTGGCAAGAGTGGTCACTTTAAGAAGGACTGTCATGTGAAGACCAAGGCTAATGATCCTCCTTTGGCCAATGTAGCTCAAGATCTTGATGAGGAGTATGACTTGCTCGAAGATGGACTATGAAACCAGAGGTATGCCCTATGCAACTCACCAAAGGGCATTGCTGATGTATGAATTCTGGATAGTGCTTGTTCTTATCACATTTGTTACATTAGAGAGTTTTTTCATACTTTCTCAGTGTCAAACGGTTTAGTTCTTATGGGAAATGATCAACCCTGAAGAATTGAAGGTGTTGGATCTGTACAGATTCATATGTTTGATGGAGTCAAACGTACGTTGACTCACATCAGGTTTATACCTGAAATGAGAAAGAATCTTATCTCTCTTGGAATGTTAGATTCAAAAGGCCTTGAGTGGAGTTCTAAACAAGGAGTACTTGAGGTGAGAATATGTGATAAGACTATCTTAAGAGGACACAAGCATAAAAATCTGTATGTGCTAGAGGGCAATACCATTTGTGGTGAAATCAATCTTACCTGATCTCGGCCTGAGATGGCTCATGTTTGGTATTCTAGAATGACACACATAAGTAACATGTACTTGACCTTCCTTCGAGATAGGGGATTGTTACCTGGTTTAGATAAAGTTGACATGGAATTTTGTGAGCATTGTGTTATGGACAAGCAACATAGAAAATCCTTTGGTGTTGGAACTCATAGTTCCAAAGAGTTACTTGAGTATGAACATAGTGACGTGTGGGGACCCTCTCCTAAAGACTCACATTCTAAAAAGTGCTACTATGTATCGTTTATTGATGATTACTCAAGATTTGTGTGGGTCTATATTCTCACACACAAGTCTGAAGTCTTTGCAACTTTCAAAAGTTGGAGAGCCCAAGTTGAGATTCAGACTAGTCACAAGGTGATATATCTACGTTTGGATAATGGCAAGGAGTATACTTCAAAGGAGTTTAGAAGTTACTGCAAAGAGGAGGGGATCACTCGTCATCTCACCACGGTTTATACTCCGCAATAAAATGCTGTTTCTAAGAGGCTCAACCGAACAATATTGGAGAAGGTGCGTAGTATGTTGAGCCAATCTGATTTACCATATGAATTCTGGGCTTAAGCTGTAAATACTGCAATGTATTTGGTAAATCTGTCACCTTCAAATGCAATCTATTTCTTGACACTGTTTGAATTGAGGCACAAACGGAGGGCTGATTATAGTCGATTGAGAATTTTTGGTTGTACGGCTTATCCTCTCATACCTAAGGAGAATAGTACCAACTTGGATCCTACATCCAAGAAGTGGCGTTTTCTTGGATATGCAAATGGTGTGAAAGGTTATAGGCTATGGGATCCTGTAGCTTATAAGGTGATTGTCAGTAGGGATGTATCTTTCGATGAGTCCAGATCATTGAAAGAGGGGAAAATATCTCAGGCTCCCCATACTGACAAGGGTAAATCTCCACTAACTGATGTTGTTGAGGGGGAGATTGATCATTATGGATTTAATGATGCGCCACAAGGAGAAGCTCCATAAGAGATGGAGCAAATTCTTGAACAAGAGGAATTGGAGGAGAAAGTTGTCGTTGCTGAGCCTCAAGACACAGCATGAAACGATGGAGATCAACAAGGATCATCTACTAGGAGATCATCAAATCGGATTAATAGAGCTCCCGAAAGGTATGGAACATGGGCTAATTCATCTATTCTTGAGGATTATGATATTGAAAATGATGATGGCAATGCGTTGATCTTGGAAGAAGGAGAAACTTGTTCATATAGAGAAGCTCAAGCCTCTATCAATAAGCTTGAGTGGGACATTGCTATGGAGCGTGAGATGCAATCGTTTGTTGAGAACAAGACTTGGGAGCTGGTAAAGCTTCCAAAGAAACAACCTTTGGTTGATAGCAAGTGGGTGTAAAGGTTAAAGGATAATCCAGCGGATGAAGAGAAGAGGATCTTCAAAGCCATGTTGAGGGCTAAGCGCTTCACACAAGAGAAAGTTGTGGACTACAATGAAGTCTTCTCATCTATAGCAAAATATGCTACAATCCGTCTGTTATGTGCACTTGCTGCGATATTTGGTCTAGTTATGGATCAGATGGATATTGTCATGGCTTTTCTATATGGATCTTTGGAGAAAGAAATCTACATGAGACAACCTACTGGCTATGAGAAGAAAGGTCAAGAGAAGTTAGTTTGTAGATTACTCAAATCTCTATATGGATTGAAGCTAGCTCCTAAACAATGGAATGCAAGGTTTGATGAGTTCATGAAAGCACAAGGATTTTCACGGAGTGTGTTTGATTCATGTGTTTACATGAAGAAGGCGAATAATGAGATCTTTAGCCTCATTATTCTGGTACTCTATGTGGATAACATTCCCATTTTTGCAAAGGAACAATCCAACGTCGATAGATGCAAGAGGCAAATGAAATCTGCATTCAAGATGAAGGATTTGGGTGAGTCCAAGAGGATATTATGTATGAATGTTCATAGGGATTTGAAGAAAAGGAAGCTATGGTTAAGTCAGGGTAAATACATTTCGCGTATGCTTGATAGGTTTAACATGGCAGACTCTAAAGGAGTGTGGATTCCTTTGGCGGCACATTTTAAGCTCTCATCAGCTCAATGTCCAATTGATGCAACAGAGAGAGGAAAGATGTCGTCAATTGGGCAGCCTCATGGTCAATTGAGCAGCCTCATGTATTTGATACTATGCACTAGACCTGATATTGGTCAATTGAGCAGCCTCATGTATTTGATACTATGCACTAGACCTGATATTGCTCTAGCTATGGACAAGGTTCAGACCTTGAAAGTCATGAACCCAAAGGAGGGACCGTAAGTTCTTTCTTTGTTTTAGGCATCCATTTGCTTGCTTGAGAGAAACGCGACGCATGGAACGCAAAGAACGATGGCAAAAGGCCAGCAAAGTTTCCACCCAAGGGCAGGAGGAAAAAGAGAAGGCTCAACCGTCTCTTAACCAGGAGTCCTGGCAGCTTTAGTCATCCCGTAGAACTAGATTTGTTGCACATATCTGCATAAGAACTAGTTCAGTCCAATTGAACATGACTTCAGATGACTCACTTTATTTACTTAATGAAATAGCTTTCAAAAGGAACGTTCTCCCATCCGAAACGTTAACGTTCCTACAATTACCGAATAAAAACTGGAAAAAACGTATTTACAGGTTTTGGCAGAGAAATTGAAATAATCATGGCTTAATGAATGATAATGTTGCAGTATAATGACTGGAGACCTGCCCTGCCCATGGATGTGCTCATCAGATGAATCACCAGCTGTGACCAAGTTGCGCTTCTCACATCGCATTCTTGATAGCAGCGCTGTAAGAGGGATTCTTATCGTAGTAGTAAGACCAAAGCATAACGCCACCGAAGTTGTTGTAACCTCGAATGTGGGGTAGGACATCTGAGACCATCACATCACTGGGCAACCAGCCTGAATCCAGATCATAATTGTCAGTAGCTGCATCCGGGGAAGCAGGCAATCCCATGAGTATCTTGGCATTGGGCACAGAACTGGTCCACTGATCCCAGGATGAGAAAAGGTCGTCAAGATGGTTTCCATTTCGGTGGTACTGGCACTGGTCGTTATTGTAGAACTGAACCCAGACGTAGTCGAACAAACCTGTCTGCAATGCACTATCACCGCCCGGACCAGCCCATTCATCTGGGAATGGACATTGGGGTGCAGCACCCAGGTAGAATTTCTTGTCCCCGTCCTGCATGAGATCGTGCAAGGACTGAACCAAAGTGTTGTAGTGCTTGGGGCTGCCTCGCTCGATATCTAGATCGATTCCATCGAGATTCGATTGCCCCAGTGGTCCCGATCCATCCTGGCCGCCGAGGTACGTGTTCCATAAATACTGGGCGACATTATTGGCATCATCTTTTGAGTCAAGACCATAATTGCCATCAGCTCCGCCGAGAGACAGTAGAATTTTGACACCGTTATTCTGACAGTGCTCGATCTGCGAGTCTAGTCCTTTGCACTCGCCACTTCCAGCATCACAATGTCCCGAGAGGTCAAGCTTTGGCTCGTTTCCCCGACCGAAGGTGGACAAGAATGAAAGGATGACTATTCCGTAGTCTCCTGTGTCGCAAGCATCGGCCAAGCTTCCTTCATCGAACTGTCCCCAGTACGTGACCACCAGATGATCCCCATCTTCATGACGCTTGCCATGAATCATGTGAGGCAGAAGCAACAGCAAGCCTAGTAGACCCAGTAGGTTTCTAGTTTCTGCCATTGTTAAAGTGCCGGTTCTGTTGAAATCAACAAGGAAAAATGATTGAAACTGCTTCTTCAACGTGCCTGCTGCTGTATTACAGAGGCTTCGAGCTCCAATACTGCTCTTTGATACGGGACTTTCTCTGATCAAATGAAAGGTCTACGACGAATGATAATAAACTCAAATGGATACTACTGACTTCGATAAATTCTATGCCTGGCCTGCCTAGTGGATCTAGTGGGATCTTGAGCACTGAGGCAACTACTAAGATACTGCTTTCTAGAGGTGAGGGATTTTCAAGAGCGACCTATCATAAGCTGTACTGATCACTACCTTTGATAACGAAGTGATCAGCCAAAGCTCAAGTTTCGAGTGTTGAAGATGAAGACAAGTGCAGATGAACGATGATAGAATAGCTCTTATAGTAAGAAGTCAAATTTGGTCAAATTTTGATTACACAATCAAACTGCCAAGATTAGTACAAAATGATACTTTTGTCGTGAAGTCTGGACTTTGACCAGCAGATTGAAGTACATGTACAACGCCACTCCGATACAACTGGAACGGCACGGCGCACCACGTACTGACATGGGCCAAAGTTGGGAGGCTAACTCGGTACCGCCTGAACTATTGTATTTTGTCCCCAACTCTGTCTGAACCATTTTGCGGTCGTTAGGACAAGTCATAAGCGACAGAGACGTTGCTACAATCAATTTCTCCAATATTTTGACGGCCCATAATCAGCCGATGGAAGGGACGTTGCGGTTCTTCGAGGAAAACTTCTTAGCGAAACTGTACCAATAAACTTCGATTGCACTTGCAATATTAAATTAGAGACACAGATGCAGCAAGGGAGCCCGGCCCAAGGCTCCCTTGCTGCATGTCACACTAGGGGCAACAATCTTCTTACCTATGCATGAACGACGTACTCACACAGACAGGTAAATTTAGTACTACGAGCTTTGGACATTCCTGTTTGATCGGTTCTGGTGTTTAGATCCAGAACGTACTTCCTAGCAGAAGACTCCACCGTTGAAGTTGGAAGAGGCTGGTGGAATAACTTCATCCTGCATTAAAGTCAGTCAGCTGCTTGTAACACAGAGAACTAGTGGAGCTCACAAACGTTATCGGTGAACCAAGACTATATTAGTGTATCGGTTTATAGATCTAGAGCTGAACTTAATTTGTCCAGTGACTCCAGTCTGATATGGGATACAAAAGACTTCCACCCTGTATAAAAAAGTACGCGCTACTGAGAAGGCTGATTACCGTTTGACCAGCGTTGAAGTACACGTTAACGAAGATAGCCATCGCAGTGGTCAGCAGAGAGATATTTCTGTTCTAGCAAGATGGCTGGGGCTTTCGTCATTATTATAGTGGACACGCAAAAGCAGTTGAGAGACAGAGAGGGGGAGAGAGAGAGAGAGCTTGGGTGATGAAGATGGAATGCATTTACTGTTCGAACCCGATGGCTATAGGTCTCATCCTTGGAATTTGACTTTGACCATCAAAATGATGTACCTAAGAAAAACGTGAGCAATGGTTACGACTAACATCTTTTCATTCCGAATAACGAGATCATGCAAACTGAGTTCATCAAAGACGATATTATTTTCATATGATTTATTCGTAGCTGTAAGTGATAGATAAGTAAAGCATAACCTCCACATAACACTGCTGTTGTGAGGGGGTTATATAAACTTGGCAGCTTTCAAGTTTCATCTGCAAGTTATTACGTGTAATAGCTTGAAACGCATAAAATTGCCACCACTTTGTAGATTCATCATAGCAACATGAAATTGAGATCGTCAGCATGGAAGCGTTCAGATATGGCCGGCCAATCTTGTATCTAAAGATCTTTGAGTAGGAAAGTGTTCAAAGACTTTGTGAATGGTTGAAAGAATACTACGGCTAAATAGCATATTATAATAATATAATAACTACTCACAAGTCATTGCAGAAATGTGTATTTTCCTTCACATGTGGAAGATGTGGAAACCCCAATTGTGACAAACAAAAAACAGAAGCGGAAAGGAAAGAGCAAGGCTTCCTTTCCAGTTGGAGCTATACCATAACGGTCTAATAATCTATAATGTCCACCTGTGACCTGTTAATTTAACGAATCGTTGACCTTCAAGGTCCCTCAACTTCGGCGTGGTCTCTCCGGGGCAGTACTCAGTTTACAAGCTACTGTATACTAACTAAACGAAATGTGCGTAGTGTTCCAAAACTTTCGATATGACGAATGTTGTTTGGAAACTAAAGACATGTACGCTAGTGAATGTTGGGGATGGTGTCTTGAATATCTTAAAGTATTCAAAGTCTTCAATATGTGAATGAAGACAGATCTCTACAGAACCAGGTGTATATATGGTGTATTTCGCATTAACGACGATACTTTATTATCCATTTACTCTTAAATAATCCACTACCAGTTTCTGAACCTTGTAGTTTAAACATGATTCATGATATAAAATTCATCTGTTGATTTCTCTTTCAAGATACGACACAAGTACGCTTTCTGTTATAGCTTTTTGTTATCTTGTTATTAAAAAATCGATCAGATATGTATGTCTTCGAGAAACGACATGATCAGTCTCTCATTTTAATAGCATATATTTGTCATTTGCTGCCTCCAACATCACTCCGTTGGAGGCCGTAGTGCATAGCAAACATCGTGGATGTCACGATGGGCTTTCGATAGTAATGAATAGAACGGTGCCAGGAACCTGAAGCATCTGGCGCACAACTACGACTGTATGTCATCCACGCTGTGTACCATAATTTCGAGCATCCATTCGAATTCTATATTCCAGGACTTTATTATATGACAGAATCACGAAGTCGCCCATACTTGAAAAGTAGGACAACGTCAGGACCTTTTGAAACTTGCTACAAAATCAGGCCGCTTGCAATTGCAGCGTTCATACCAGCCACTATCACGGACAATAGTCTCCCGATAAGTAGTTGACGATCATAGTTCTTAAGTGATCTCCTGGAGTGTTCAATTGCCCATGGTAATCAGGTACTTTTCCAGGCCCAGAGGATTGCTAGTTTCTGTGGGGGACTCTTTATTGAACTAGATATCATCCCCTTCAGTTCATGCTGAGGTGCATTTTGTACTATAGTAAGTCTTGTGTAATGTTGTTCTACTCCTTTTCCGAATTGAGAGGACACGACAGGACTACTATTTCGCATCATATTCGGCTTGATGAGTTAAATTGCACCCAAGAAGAATTCAAAGTCGCCTTGTACCCAGATAATTCGGTTGCTAAGTTGGTGAATTACTATCAACTTCGTTCTTCAAAAACGAAGACTATCTTTGTAAATCGTCTGTGGCAAACATATTCGTTGTAATCTACTGGCGCGAAAGTCTGAGAGAAGTCACCCTGTCAACATGAACTACCGAGATCTGGATCAATGGATATAGCTGTTGGATGATAACACAACCATGAAAATTCCTCAACATTGAAATTCCAAACTTGAAAACCTCTGTCAGAGGAATATCATAATAATCATTACAGAACCTTTCAAGCGTGATTTAGCTCTCCAGAATCCACGAGGTTCTAAATAAATGGCTGATCATGAGTGTAGGCATTCCGTGCATCAGAATTGCAATCGAATTCTGGGATGCTTATGACCGAACACTATTGTAGTGTACCATCAGTCTTCAGCTTTCACGCATGTTCAACAGAGTAATGGCTGCTACGAGCTTATGATCTTCTCGCAACACAGAATATAAACTTGTTTCCTTCAGTAATTCGCTGATAAGATTTGAATTGGGTGAAATCAGATTCCTTCAACTTCTGTGTATCTAGTAAAGTGGAGAAAAAGCTAGAAAAGTTTCCTAGACTAGAAAGGGAGTAAACCGCGTTCTTTAGAGTTTGAAAACAGAGCGATTGACGTCGAGCTAGGAGGATGAACCAGGTGCAGGGCAGAAGTTCAATTCTGGACTTTAAATAAGCCAAGAAAATGCCCACTAGAAAAAAAATCAGTAATGAATAATCATATGAGTAACTTATCGGATGCAGATGCGAGCTGCTCACACCATCATTATATAATTAACACGACCAGGGGAGATTTCCGTCTAATGTACCCAAAAGAACCCACCCTTGTCCTACGATTTAGGAACTGATCTTCTGTACCTCTGAACAGAATTTTCTGGAAGGAGTAGGTGAGTTCCTTCAAGAGGAATCACAAAACAAATACTGTTACAGTATAGTAGTAACCAGTGTGATCCCACAGAGGTGCGCGTGAGATGTTGAAGCACTTGGTAACGCACATAGCGCGCAAGTGGTACAAGTTAATAATTCATATTGCTCAAAATAACAGTGAAAATTTCATATTTATTGGAAAGAACACGCTTTGCTCCCGCTCAGAGATAAATAAATCAGATTCATATGTGGCTGTTTTAAAAGTGTGGAACATGCATGCATCTAACTCATCTAGGAATTTTCAACTCGTTTTTTATATAATTTTATATAGGCATCACTTGAAAATTATGAACCCTTGTGCGAAGCCAAGAAATCTTGTGTGAGCAGATTGACAGGCTGCTACGGTTGTTGCTGAGGTAATGTGCAATGGAAAGCGGATTTTGGACCATAGTGGAGGAGTAGAACAGAGGTGGGGCGGTGTAACATACAGGTTACTCAAAGGTTTTGCCATTTGCACAGAATTACAATTCGTTCTCAAGGGAATGAGGTGTTATCTTTCTGTCAGCGACGAATATGGTTGTTTATGCTTCTTTTGAAGACTCTGGACATGCATAGTCCGAAGAGTGCTGTGACAGAGTAGTCCAAGACCACTAAGTCAAATTAACAAACCATTATCCATCCATTACATTGCACAGAATTACACATGTAATCGAAATTACACTCCAGAGTTACTGATGGGAGTTGATCACTCTTTTACAAGCTGTCGACGAGGCGATGTCCTCGATGAAATTCTACTGCGAAGTGGATCCGACTACGGCTCATGGACAAATACCCGGGTATCTTCACAGGTATTGCACACCAGTCAAGGCCAATCGAATGCAACATTCAACAGCTTCTCGAGCACTTCATTCTACCCTGACTACAATTACAGTTCTCAATGAACACTTATAAAGAAAGCGATAATCCTACTCTAACACTACTCCTATTTATACAATCTACTCGCACCGATTCCTAATCGTCGCCTACACAGATCGCGCCTGACTACAATTACGGGGCATCTCAGGTCCCTTTGATGACGTCTCTTCTTTCAACGCAAAGACATCGACGCTCATCTGCAATTCCTTCGATCCTTTGAATCGCAAGGGGTATTCATCGAAATTGTCAAACGTTCCAACCTTTCAGCCTCCACATCGTCACACCGAGCAAAAAGGTATTGCGAGCACCTACTCGCCAAATCTTCTAGTCTAGCCGGTCTCTCAATATCAACTTCGTGCAACTGCTGCTTCGCCCTCTTCAATTGCTGGTGAAGCTTCTCATTCTCTCTCTCGACAAATTTCACTTCCACGCTTCGAATTCTACAGATTTCTCCGTAGGCTTGCTTTGCTGAAGCTGCTTCCTTTGTCACCTCCGCCTTCTGCTTCTCCAGACGCATATGCCGATCCATCATCAAGCACTCTTGTCTCCATCCTCAGTGCTATGATGTAAGGCTGCCCAAGAATCAATGGGTATGATGGAGAGTCTTGCACGAAGAAATTATGCTTAGCTACTACATCCCCAACCTTCACCGGAATAACTGGGCACGCTCCATACAAGTCCCCTCGAGTATTGTTGGCTGCCCTAATCACCCAACCATGATTGGTGTTTATGGGCCACTTCCCCTTCATGTAGAGCTCTCTCGACATTATATTGATCTCCGATCCATGATCAATTAGTGCTAACACCGGTTTACTGAGATCCCCTAGCTTCACAAGGGTTTCAGTAGTTGCCCTTGCCCAATGCGATCGGGTGTAGTGGCTAGACACCTTCACACCTTCTACTTTTGCCTCATCCTCAAAGCGACCTTCTGAGATTTCAATCCACAACACTCTACCATCGCATCTTCTTCATCCCTTGTTACCTTTGTACCCATAGCATGAAGTAGAGCAAATCTCATTGAAATTGTCAAGTTTCCTCTTGATGATATCAATGATAACATCATGAAACTCCCTCTTTGCTATTCCAAGTATCTCCCTCAAGGTAAACTCTACTTTGGCATTCAAAATCCTCTCCTCCAATACTCCCTTCAAATCTGTTGCCGCCTCAATATCGATTGTAGTTTGTAAGTCCGGTACCTTCCCTTGTCCTTCTCACCCCCTTTGGTTCTTTCCTTTGATCTCGAAGGACCTGCTTCCTCCATAGTGTGATCAGGTGGGAGAGGTGTATCAGTTCTGATACGTTCTCTAGCCACCCTCTTCAATGAGGGTCCTTCGTCAGAACCCTCCTCTTCCCCTTGTCTCTTCTCTTCCACCGATGATTCATATTGAGTCTTAGCAATATAAGCATGAATCGACATGGTTTCTACTGGATCTTCCCATCCAGTAGTACCACGAATTTCCGCCGTTGTTCTTAGAAGAGTCTCTCTAGCTACCTTCCCTTTCTTCATCGTAGCGAGAGCACTTGACCATAGGCCATTAAGCGGTACGTGGCCTTCAAACTCCTCTCCTGCTCCTCTAACCTTAGCACCATAGCTAAAAGCTTCAACTGATGCCACTGCATGTGCACTATGGTAATCATCCACAATCCTTCTCATCCCTCCCTTACCAAAATTGGTTTGGATGATTGCTCCGGTGTCCTTGAGGGCTACCTTCCCTTCTTTCCAGAAAAATTCTCCACTTTGCAATGTTTGTGCAAAGTCCCCACAATCCCTCCGTGCATGATCAGTGCTGTCACACCATATGCACCGTTGCACATAGCTTGCTTGGTGGAAGTCTTCTTCTCCCCTCCCATGTCTTTCTCTTCCAACATTGCAAATTTGATCTTAAGCTCCTTCATCCCTCGCATGATCTCATCGATGGATGATTCTTCCTTTCTGTAATTCACAACCGGAGCTTGAATGTTGGAGGTTGGAACCACTTGCCTAGTAACAAAAAGAGCAATAGAAACAGCCGTGTGAAGGGGTTTTCTCATCACAATCTTCTCTCTTTCTTTCTCCCTTCGCCAAGAGTCCAACTGCCTCCTCGACATCCTTCCAACTACCTGTTAGCCCTTCTTCCTCATTTTTGTCTTCGAGAAGCAACTCCAGCTTCTCTTGCAACTCCACATCAGCAGCTCGGAGAAACAACTCTGTTTTATGTGACTCCAAGGTGATCTTCTCCAATCGAGACAATTGTGAGAATTGTCTCTCAAACTCCCTAAGAAGCTCAGTTGCATGAGACTTCTTATTGGGCCTTTCAACCCACTCCATGAAGGACTTCTTAGTGATTCTATCAGAATCTTCTAATAAGTACTCATCCCTCAAGGCACGGGAATATGTTTCCCAACCCTCACCAAAGTGTTCCTGTAGGGATTTCACATGGCTTCTAATCTCCGGCACCGCAGCAAGACGGAACATTTCTATCATCTCTTTTTCAGCAACACGGTTCAGCTCCATTTCCCTGACGTAGTACCTCAAGTACTTTGAGACATCCCTCCCATCAAACTGATCCATCTTCCCCACCACAGCTTGCAGCACCCTTGTGGCTACATTCTCCCTTTAGTCCTGCAATTGTTGTTGTTGAAGGAAGAGTGTGTACGCTTGAAACATCTCCGCTGTTGCCGGATCAAGCTGCACCTTAGGTACCTCGCTTGCTCTGCTCGACCCCTCCCCACTCATTGTAACTATCCTTGTGATCCCGAACATCCACTCAGCTCGTTATCAATGAAAAGCCGCCTTGATCGTTGACCCTTCCAATCTCCCCCAGTATCCAACCTTCTGCGTCTATCTGCTCTGATCTAAATCCCCGTAGTTTGTGTCTAATGTATTGGGCAACCTAACCTGCCATCACCTCAAGCACTCTTGGGAGAGCTGGTCATCACTTCCAACTTCTTACAAGAGAAATATGCAACACGCTCTAGAGTGGTAACCGGTGATCAAGTCCGGAGCACTCCTATTGAATCAGGCGCCCACACAAAGCTACCATGGCGCACACACAAGAAGTCAGTATGGAGGGGATCCAAACACAAGAAGCAAACAGCGACCTTCCACACTCAAATTGTTCCAACCCACCCACGACTGACTCTTGCCATCACCTGGCATTTGACATATCATAAAACTCAACGTTCTGCGCTGAGCTATCACTATAGAGTTCTTACAACTTGATTTCTTATCTATTTTATATCTCAAGTCCAAACAAAACTTGAACTTGCACCCTAATATGTCAAAGCTAATCCACGTTTCGAGCTTGCAACCAACCCTTGCTCTAAACTTCAAACACTAAACTATAAACTGAAACCCATGAATCTGTAAACTCACAACAAGAGAACTCATGAAAGTTCCTCCACCTCAGAGGTTTTACGTTGAGTTCACCACTTATGTCGCTTGGACATTTCTTTGCTCTGAGAACGCCCGAGCGCCTAGCTGTAGAAGAACCCTCTAGAACCTCGTGTGAGTTGACAATCTTTTCTTCTTCTCCTCAGTACTCCACATTACAACCGGTAAAACTTCAGCGGAAGAAGATTATGATATCCAATGATTCGATCGATAACTTTCGCTTCAACTTCACAGAAAATTTAAATCTCTCAAGAAAGTTTCATATGTTTCTCTCTACTAGATCTCTCAGAACAATTGTTGATTTCTACACTGTATCACAAGGCTATATGCAGACCCCTGTGTACAAAACCCATCACACATCCCAATCCTTGACTTCAATTACTCTCAAATTTCATAAGAAGGTCACTCATCATCATAACTTAAACTGTGCAAAGTTTTATTGACAGAACTTTCTGATATCAAAAGATATGATCTCCGTACTAACTTCATGACCAAGCGGTTTGCAATTCATCAGATACACAAACTTCAAGCTATCACTTCGTACTCAAAACTCATCCAATCGAGACAAAACTTCAATCAAAACACAAGCCTGAGTCGTAAATTATATCTTTGTCAACTCAGATCTCCCAAAACCCTTGTAAGGTTCTTAGAAACTCCCCAAATACACTCAAAGGTCTAAATTTCTCACTAAAACTTTGAATCACCACTTCAGAGTGACAAATCCTTCAAACCCATCCATTCTTGAGCCCACGTCGTAGCTCATCCTGTCAGCTCTCCAACCCAATCCTCAGATCTCCAAATGTCTCCATGTAAGGTCTCCAAAACTCCTCAAAACCTCGAAGAAGTTGCCCAAGTGCCCTCATTGGCCCAAACTCCAAGACTAATGAGAATGAAGAGTGTTATTTTGACCTCTAGTGTGGCCAAATTAGCTCCATTTTAACTTAGAGCTTTACAACTATCCTAAACACACTACTTAGCCATCCTATACACAAAACAAATTGCCACTAATAAAGAGTCAAAATGACAACTCGAAACCGGTTAAGTATGAACGGAACTACAAACGGAACTGGGGAGTTTATAACTTGAGAATAATACTCCTCGCCAAAGTTCCTAACAATGAACTCCCTATGGCTTGTTTTCGGTAAGCAATAGTGATGGATTGGAACCCATGTGTTGAAAGCCACCACTACTGGTAAGTTCAAATCCATAGCGCCCAAACTAAATCAAAACGCATTAATCGTTACGTCCCAAATCGCGCCGTAGGAAACAACTAGAAGAATAATCGGGTCTGGAGAGTTTATCACTTGTTGCAGAAAGTTATCTCCAAAATGATACACTAACCACGCCCGAAAATGATCACGATGAAGACACCGGATGTTGATCACAAATGGATTAGGCATCGGTACAACTGGAGGATCATGTTGTCCTCTATCCATGTCCTCGTCGGCTCCACTTCGATGAGATAAGCTCCTTTGTCAGCAAAGTGATGTGTCTAGCTCTCTCCCATACCCTTTCCATCTTGACTGTGCTTTATATTGATAAGGTCCAAGATAATATCTTTTGGAGCCTTTTCAACATCCTGACCCTACAAAGTTGATCCAACGGTGGGCTCTTAACAGCCTTACAGTGCGCCATCGGTTATCCTAACCTAAAGTATCGCCGTCATGACAACAACTCTGAAGATGACACATGTCATCATCTTCTCATAGTAGCCGCGTCACAACACTACACCGTAGTCAAGTAATTCCGCTCCGCTGCTATCAGCATTTGGCTGGCAAAATAAATTGGGTGATCCTTTCCTTTCTCATCTTTCTGTCCCAACACCACACCCATAGCTATGGAGGAAGTATCTATGTCCACATGGAATGGCTTGTCCCAATTAGGTGGAACCAGAGTTGGTGCCATGACCAATTCCCGTTTCATCCGTTGGAATGTAGCCTCGTGTTCTGCTGTCCATACGAAATCTATCCCCTTCTTGAGTAGGCCGGTTAGGGGAGCCGCAATAGCGGCATATGCTTTCACGTACCTACGGTAATAACCTGTGTGTCCTAGGAAGGCTCTGAGTTCCCGGATGTTCCTAGGGGGTTCCAACAAGTTAATGACTTTAACCTTATCTACATCTACTTCTAATCCTCGAGCTGACACCCGATGTCCCAACAGAATTCCTTCTGTCATCATGAAGTAACATTTCTCCGGATGCAACGCTAGTTGACTACTTCGGCACTTCTGGAACGTCTACTAGAGATGATTCAGATGGTCAGCCCTCGACCCGAATACACAGAAATCATCTATGAAAATTTCCAGAAACTTCCTTAAGTAGTCTTGGAAAATGTGTGTCATCATTCGTTGAAATGTGGCTAGGGCATTACACAATCCGAACGGCATCTTGTGGTAAGCAAACGTCCCCCAATCAGTGGTAAAGGTAGTCTTGTCCTTATCTTCCTCTCGAATGGACACCTGATTGTATCCAAAAAACCCATCTAAGAAACTATAACATTCGTGCCCCGCAACATGATCCAATATTGCATCTGCGAAATGCAGGGGGTGATGGTCTTTCTTAGTGGCTGCATTGAGCTTTCTAAAGTCTTGACAGACTCTAATCTTGCCTGTGTTTTTCTTGGGAACAATCACAATTGATGCAACCCATTCACTACTCAACACGGGATAAATAATACCTGCTTGCAGGTACTTATCAATTTCATATTTAACCAACAAAGAGTATTTGGGATTTAAACGGTACTGCCTCTGTCTTACATGGACTGCTCTGTGAACTCCGGGCTGACTCTCACTCAGGTTTACCTCCGATGGCTTTTTGGAAGCTCATTATGAATCTAGAAGGACTTAGTCCCACCCTATGACCATGACCCTATTGCTCACTCTTACACAAACTCTCAAAGTCCAAGCTCCATTATGCACATTATCACCAAGAGTAAGATATCACTCAAAAGGAAAGGGATACTTTGGTAATCAAAGTCTTCATTGAATCAAGGCTCCACTCCGAACATGACGTCTCCAAGAACCAAGCTCCCCAAAACTAAGATCACCACACTATCTTCTCCCAAAACTAACTTCCATTGAAAAACTACTTGAGAGGTGCTTCTCAACCTCTCTATTTATACTACTTAGAATCTTACCCTAGTAACTACAAGTAATCACCATGTAACTTCCTCTTACCAAGTTTAAACGAGGTAGAGATCACAAACCCCAATGAAAAGGGTATATGGCAACATGCAATTGGTCCACTTGGATCTTCTAGAAGCCCAACTACTCCCTAATTGACTTCTAGTGTACCAAGTCAATCTCGCCCTTAGATTTAAGGGTCTTCACCAAGTCCAACCAATGAAAACTAGTCCAAGTCAAGGGAAGTCAAGATACCCATGTGATGGAATCTATTCCTTGACTCATACTAAACAACAAAATAGAAGTTCTCATCTACCACACCAAAAGTTACTCTATACTTTCCTCCAACTTAACCATAACTAGCTAAACATAGTCATGACTAAGATAAACTTAGGCACAATTTAGATATACTTTCATTTTATCCTATATGTACAACCCTGGGTCTTACATTTACCCCCGGACCAAGATTTCACTCCGTCCTCGGAGTGAAAGAATCTGATCGTCGATGAAACGGCTTCAACTTATCGTGATTTACCCGGTCAAAATGTCGTCCTCCCAACTCCTTCAAATCGTAAGTAAAGTTTCCCCACACCTTGTGAACTATGAAAGGACCAAAGTACTTTGGAAGAAATTTCTTTCTTGCTCTCTTATATCTAATGGAGTCGTAAAGCATTACCCAATCACCTTCTTTGAAAATCTTCATCTTCTTTGTCCCAAATTGATTATCATGATATTTCTTCTGCAATTGTTGAGCCCGCTCCACACGTACCATGGCCACAGCTCGAGCCTCCTCCAGCTCCAACAGTTGTTGACGTCTTGATTTGATAGCTTCTACTCCATTCTTCCTCTTTAACTTCCGTTAGATAGTTAAGAAGGTCGTTAAATCAAATTGAATTGGAAGCTTTGACTCGACACCATATACCATACGGAAAGGTGAGTACCCTGTTGATGTCTTCCAAGTCGTCCGACACTCCCACAAGATAGCATGCAGCCTCTTGTCCCAATTTTGCTTGCTCCCGTCCATGTCTGCATCCTTGGCCAACATCATGCAAAGCGTATAGTTGGTTCCTCAGAAGACCTGTGGTTGTACATATAGGATAAAATGAAAGTATATCTAAATTGTGCCTAAGTTTATCTTAGTCATGACTATGTTTAGCTAGTTATGGTTAAGTTGGAGGAAAATATAGAGTAACTTTTGATGTGGTAGATGAGAACTACTATTTTGTTGTTTAGTATGAGTCAAGGAATAGATTCCATCACATGGATATCTTGACTTCCCTTGACTTGGACTAGTTTTCATTGGTTGACTTGGTGAAGACCCTTAAATCTAGGGGCGAGATTGACTTGGTACACTAGAAGTCAATTAGGAGTAGTTGGGCTTCTAGAAGATCCAAGTGGACCAATTGCATGTTGCCATGTACCCTTTCATTGGGGTTTGTGATCTCTACCTCGCTTAAACTTGGTAAGAGGAAGTTACATGGTGATTACTTGTAGTTACTAGGTAAGATTCTAAGTAGTATAAATAGAGAGGTTGAGAAGCACCTCTCAAGTAGTTTTTCAATGGAAGTTAGTTTTGGGAGGAGATAGTGTGGTGATCTTAGTTTTAGGGAGCTTGGTTCTTGGAGATGTCATGTTCGAGTGGAACCTTGATTCAATGAAGACTTTGATTACCAAAGTATCCCTTTCCTTTTGAGTGATATCTTACTCTTGGTGATAATGTGCATAATAGAGCTTGACTTTGAGAGTTTGTGTAAGAGTGAGCAATAGGGTCATGGGCAAAGGGTGGGACTAAGTCCTTTCTAGATTCATGATGAGCTTCCAAAAGCCATCGGAGGTAAACCTGAGTGAGAGTCAGCCCGGAGGCCACATTTTTGGTTCCGTTGCCGGGACCTCGCCTAGAAGGAGAAGAGATGTTCCGAATCCAGTTTTTGCCCGTGAGAGCGCAACGATGAGAACTCATATGGAGAGGACTGTGGGGAAGAGCGAACCGAGATCATGATGCATAGTAATGTACCATTTGTGTATCCGTAGT
This sequence comes from Marchantia paleacea, assembly GCA_014180765.2. Taxonomy (NCBI): domain Eukaryota; kingdom Viridiplantae; phylum Streptophyta; class Marchantiopsida; order Marchantiales; family Marchantiaceae; genus Marchantia; species Marchantia paleacea. The sequence continues at coordinate 1,965,567 of MUAA02000035.1, read as the reverse complement.
GTTATATGATAGCCTGGAAGTTATTTTGTACATTTTGTTTACTTAAGTGTTGTTTGGGATGAGGCGAGAGTGCTATAGTATGTATTTGGGAGGAAAAACTTTATTTTCCAAAGTTTTTCCGATAATTTTATTGATTTTAGATTAGTAGATGGGATACGTTTTGCACTTGAAATAACAGTCATATCATGTCTAGATCAAAAGTTATGATGTTTAGAATTTGCTAGGTCTTGACGGGTTTTGAAAGATAGCTCTCGGGAAAAAGTGTACAGAGTTTATCAATTCGTGCAAGAATTGAATCAGGATTTGAAACTTTGCACGATTGTATATCAAGAGCTAAGCTACATGTGGGTTTAAATTTCGTTGAGAGATCATTTTTATAGAGAAAGTTATGATACCTGAAGTATAGGGGGGTATAAAAGTGAGCAAAACTGCTTTACTTTTTCAGATTTACTTTTTCCTTGTTTATGGTCATTCCGAGAGAGTGAGTGCATGAGTGTTTTGCATAGTGAGGATGACTTGACACTCATTGGAAAATGGGAGATCAACCTCTTTGGAAGATCCGGTTATCTAAGATACCTCAAGGGCTGGACGTGATTGTTTCAGCGGATTCGAACACGAGGGAGTTCAGAGTGGAGTTTGAAGAGAGGACACTAAAAGTTCCCCGAGAGCGAAACGTGAGAGTTGCTTCTATTGTGGAGAGGAGGAGACATAAGCTTGTGAGTTGTCCTTTGAGGACCAAAGATCGGAGGTTGAGAGAGAGACGAAACGTGGGAGAGCTAAACCTTCATCCGGGACCATCATCTCCCCATGAATCCAAGAATGGAAACTATTGTGAAAATTGTGGAGTGACCGGACTTCCCTTAGGACACACGAGTGTAGTGGCGTGAAAGCTCATGGAGTCACTAGTGGAGGGCTTTGAAGATAAATTGAGTGCAGATACCGAAAAAGTTGAAATCTCCATGTGGCTCAAGTTCTAACAAGATGGAGATCATTTTCAGAATGATCGAGAAGATGTCGATGAGGGTAAGGCTCATAGTGTGTTTAGGAGAGGAGAGAGCCATGGCAATCTTGGACCAACCAATTCCGTTCATTTTGCCATTGATGAATTACTCTAGAATGGAGCTAGTTTTGTTTGTGTTGTATTAGGGAGTCCCGTATAAATTTCCAACAACAACGACAAAAGGAGTTGGAAATGGGGAAGCCTCCGGTGTTCTATGGGAGAGAAAAGAAGATGTAGAATCTTTTGTGAGAGACTTCAAGAGGGCATGCATAGGAAAACAATGAGAGAAGGAAACCCCGAATGGGCTATCCTTTTGCCCGACTTCTTGGAGGATTCTGCATTGAAGTGGTACAATGAGTACAAGAAGGAGCATGTGGAGGAAGACACTTGGGAGAGTTTGACGGAGAATCTTGTTGAAAACTTTCTTCCGGATGAAAGTTACGAGAAGCTGATGTGTGAAGTCACCTTTTTGAAGCAAGGAGAGAGAGAGAAGGTGATATCATACGTAGAGAACGGAGAAGCCGGAGTCACGCTTTTGTGGTGTTGAGAAAGAGTGGAGACGAGGTCGAGCCAACCATGGTGGGGATTGTGGCGATGTTGACAAAGAACTTCATTGGAGGTTTGAAGCCTCGGATTCGAAGCAAGGTGAGATATGAAAAGCCCTCTTCTAAGGTTGAGGCTATTCGCATTGCTATTCGAATGGAGGAGAGCCTAGAAGACGATGATTCTAGCTTGGTGGCTAGAGAAGCATCACCACCGCTGTGGTTAGAATGGCAACTCCTACCGTTGTTGCCGCGCCAAAGAGTAAATTCTCCATTGTGGTAGACTTGCACCATGAGTTGAAATCTATCACGTAAAACACTGATCTCAAGATTAACGTGGTACAACTATGGGAGAGGAGGAATCGGAATGTAGGGGAGGATCTAGAGGGTATGGGAATTATCCTCCAAAAGGAAATCCACCACAAGGGAACTTCACAAGCCATGCTTTAGTTGTGGAGGCCCTCATTTCCAATCTAAATTGTCCTAATCCTCGACAACATGATGGAGTTAGACACAACAATTCTACTCCTGCTCCAAGTCAATCGAAGGATAAGGGAGTAAGCGTCATTGATGTGTTTCCTCATCGCACGTTTGAGAAGGGAGAGAGCTCTATAAGTTCCGTGAGTTGATATTCTTGCACACGAGAAGAAGAGAGCAAGATTTGCGTGAGGAGTCCATCTCAATGGAAGATCAACTGCCGGAGCACTCGATCCATGGTGTGAGTCAACCGGAGCACCGAGAAAGAAGTTGGGAATGGATGATTTCTCCATTTCATCTACCCAAATCAAATACGACGTGGTGGAGGATGTGGGGAATCAAAAAGCCAATATAACGTTGGCCAATTGATTGCTCTAAATCCTACGATAAGAAAGGAGTTGAGGGGAGGCCTAAGCTCCAAAAGGACCAAGAAGCGACGATCCAAGGGGAAAGCTTCCATGGCGAATGTTGGAGTAGGAGTGGTGGATGCCGCTGCCTCGGAGGTATGCACTCAAGGCCAAGATTGAAGTACGCATTAATGGACGTGATGTTTCGGATGTACTAGTGGATGGTGGATCTGCGGTGAATGCCATGTCGAACGTTTGTTGAAGAAGTTGGGGATGAAGCTTTCAAGACCTTCCAACATCATTGTTGGGATGGCCAACAAGCAAAAAGGTGCGACCCATTGGAGTGGTGGACAAGGTGGTGGTAAGTGTGATGGGAGTTCAAACCTTGTTGTCCTTTCAAGTGCTTGAGGAGGCTAGCTACGACTTGTTGTTAGGAAGACCTTGGTTGAGGGTCGTGAGGACAACTGATCGGTGGCATAAGGGTTACCTTCGTATAGGGCCGAAAAACCATCGAGTGAAGGTCCCTCTCTCACAAGTGGCGGAGGAGCGGTCTCGGACTTCGGATAGACCTACGAGTGATTACTCGTAGTCCGAGAGTGAAGAAAGTGGTAGTTTTTCGGAGGTTGACACCAACATGTCGATCGATGAGGAGACATCATCTGAAGATACCTCGGACGATGATGTTCAAGTTCAAGTTCTTGCTGCAATGGATTTACTTCCTAGGCCGGGGTGGTGAAAGATCCCGACAAGATGAAGATGAGTAAAGATGAGATAACTCGGACGGCTCTCCACTCTCAAGTTTGGTCCCAAGGTTACTATGGAGGAGAAGTCAAGGTTCTTGGATATATTTCGAAAATATATCCATGTCTTTGCCTTTAGCTACAAGGATTTGAAGGAAGTAACCTTAGAAACTCATCGCATTGAGTTAGAGGAGAAGGCTCGTCCAAAGACGTCGAAGCAACGTCGATAAATCCACCAACGGCCGTGGTGGTCAAGGAGGAGATCGACAAGCTAAAGGATGCGGGTTTCATCTATGAGGTAGAGAATTCTGAATGGGTTTCTCCTATTGTGATAGTCAAGAAGAAGAATGGTAAGCTACGTGTATGCGTAGATTACAAGAAGTTGAATGTTTGTCACAAAGAAGGATTACTATCCTTTACCTTTCATAGATGAGATTCTAGAGGAGGTGGCAGTCATGAGTGGTATAGTTTTGGAGATGGTTATAGTGGTTATAACCAAATTCAAATTGCTCCTGAAGATCAGCTCAAACCACTTTTACCACGCCATGGGGAACTTTTGCCTTTAGGGTAATGCCCTTTGGTCTATGTAATGCTCCAAAGAACTTTTCAGAGGTTCATGAACAAGGTGTTTGAACCTTTTATTGGGAAATTTGTGCGAGATTTCATAGATGATTTTTTTGTATATCGGGGAAGAAGGAGGATCATTTTGATCATTTGATCAAAATTCTACAACGGTTGGAGAAAGCCAAGGCCTCGCTCAATCCAGAAAAATGCATTTTTGGATGTGAGGAAGGTTTGTTGTTAGGGCACATCATCTCCAAAGATGGTATAGCGGTGGATCCGAAAAGGTGAAACGCATCCTCGACTTACCTTTTCCCGGTGACGTTGACCAAGTTGAGGCAGTTCCTTGGAATGGTGGGATACTATCGACGGTTCATCTTTTCCTTCTCCAACAAAGCTTATGCCTTGACGGTTTACATGAAGAAGGGGACGGATTACGATTTAATCCTCAAGGATGGAGAGGCAATTGCATGGCGTTCAACTTCTTAAGAAGGCGTTGGTAACGGCTCCTATTTTAGCCAAACCAAATTGGGGTAAACCTTTCATTCTCTACACGGATGCATCAAACATTGCTATAGGATGCACTCTAAGCCGCTTAGATGAAGATAGCCATGATCATCCAATTGCTTATGCTAGTAGACGGATGGTGCGGTTTGAGAGAAATTATTCAAGGATCGAAAGGGAGGCTTTAGGCTGTGATCTTCTCACTCAAGAAGTTTCGACACTATCTATTGGGAGGGAAGTTTACTATCGTTCTTGCGACCACAAGGCTTTGAAGTACATTTTCAACAAGCCTAATCTTTGAGGGTAGGATAGCCGATGGAAGTTGTTAATGGCGGAGTTTGATTACATCATTGAGGATCGAATCCCGGTAAAGAAACATGCCAATGCTTGATTTGATGTCTCGAGCATACGATGAGGAAGGAGATCAACCCGATGGATGATACATTTCAGATGAGGATTTGCCGATGATGGACACCATAACAAAGGTACCGGCTGAATACAAGGGGATATGGGATTTCATCTCGAGGGAGAGTTTCCCCAAGGCATGCATTCACGGGAGAGGAATGCATTGGTGAAGCGATGTGAACCTTATACCATCATAGAGGACGTGTTGTTTCATCAAGGAGCAGATGGACTACTCATAAGGGTTGTTGGAAGGGAGGAGTCAATTCAACTTATGAAGGAGTTTCATGAAGGCTCAGTATGTGGAGGACACTTTGCAGGAAAGGTAATCGCATTTAAGATCCTAGATGCGGGGCTATCATTGGAAGGGCATTTTCAAAGATTGTGTGGAATTTTGCAAGAGTTGTGATGTGTGTCAAGCTTTTGCTAAAAAGTCCATGAAAACCCCCCTTTGACATCAGTTCCTATTTTAGGTCCTTTTGAAAAGTGGGGAATAGATTTTGTAGGACCCTTGAATCTTACTCCTCGGGGTAACAAGTTCATTGTGGTAGCTACAGATTATCTAACCAAGTGGGTAGAAGCTAGACCTCTAAAATCTACTAGTGATGAAGAAGTGGGTAGATTTCTATATGAGAGGATAATAACTAGATTCGATGCCCTCTAGAAATTGTATCGATAGAGGTGGTGAGTTTGTTGGAAGCATTATACAAGCCATGCTAGGTCATTTCTCCATCAAGGCACGGGTGACTACTTCCTACAAACCAAATGCTAATGGGTTGGCGAGGCGAACCAACTATACGCTTTGCATGATGTTGGCCAAGGATGCGGACATGGGCCGGGAGCAAGCAAAATTGGGACAAAAGGCTGCATGCTATCTTGTGGGAGTATCGGACGACTTGGAAGACATCAACAGGGGTACTCACCTTCCCGTATGGTATATGGTGTCGAGTCAAAGCTTCCAATTCAATTTGATTTGACGACCTTCTTAACTATCCAACGGAAGTTAAAGAGGAAGAATGGAGTAGAAGCTATCAAATCAAGATGTCAACAACTGTTGGAGCCGGAGGAGGCTCGGCCAGGGCCATGGTACGTGTGGAGCGGGGCTCAACAATTGCAGAAGAAGTATCATGATAATCGATTTGGGACGAAGAAGATGAAGATTTTCAAAGAAGGTGATTGGGTAATGCTTTACGATTCCATTAGATATAAGAGAGCAAGAAAGAAATTTCTTCCAAAGTACTTTGGTCCTTTCATAGTTCACAAGGTGTGGGGAAACTTTACTTACGATTTGAAGGAGTTGGGAGGACGACATTTTGACCGGGTGAATCACGACAAGTTGAAGCCGTTTTCATCGACGATCAGATTCTTTCACTCCGAGGACGGAGTGAAATCTTGGTCCGGGGGTAAATGTAAGACCCATGGTTGTACATATAGGATAAAATGAAAGTATATCTAAATTGTGCCTAAGTTTATCTTAGTCATGACTATGTTTAGCTAGTTATGGTTAAGTTGGAGGAAAATATAGAGTAACTTTTGGTGTGGTAGATGAGAACTACTATTTTGTTGTTTAGTATGAGTCAAGGAATAGATTCCATCACATGGGTATCTTGACTTCCCTTGACTTGGACTAGTTTTCATTGGTTGGACTTGGTGAAGACCCTTAAATCTAGGGGCGAGATTGACTTGGTACACTAGAAGTCAATTAGGGAGTAGTTGGGCTTCTAGAAGATCCAAGTGGACCAATTGCATGTTGCCATGTACCCTTTTCATTGGGGTTTGTGATCTCTACCTCGTTTAAACTTGGTAAGAGGAAGTTACATGGTGATTACTTGTAGTTACTAGGGTAAGATTCTAAGTAGTATAAATAGAGAGGTTGAGAAGCACCTCTCAAGTAGTTTTTCAATGGAAGTTAGTTTTGGGAGGAGATAGTGTGGTGATCTTAGTTTTAGGGAGCTTGGTTCTTGGAGATGTCATGTTCGGAGTGGAACCTTGATTCAATGAAGACTTTGATTACCAAAGTATCCCTTTCCTTTTGAGTGATATCTTACTCTTGGTGATAATGTGCATAATAGAGCTTGGACTTTGAGAGTTTGTGTAAGAGTGAGCAATAGGATCATGGGCAAAGGGTGGGACTAAGTCCTTCTAGATTCATGATGAGCTTCCAAAAAGCCATCGGAGGTAAACCTGAGTGAGAGTCAGCCCGGAGGTCACAGAGCAGGAGTAGAATTGTTGTGTCTAACTCCATCATGTTGTCGAGGATTAGGACAATTCCGTTGGAAATGAGGGCCTCCACAACTAAAGCATGAAACTGTGAAGTTTCCTTGTGGTGGATTTCCTTTTGGAGGATAATTTCCATACCCTCTAGATCCTCCCCCTACATTCTGATTCCTTGTAACAGCAAGGTTACATTAGAATTGGATAGTTGTAGTGTTTATTGATTCGTTCCCAAGGGAATGGGGTGTTAACCGAATATCAAGTGGGAAATAGGTATGTTTAGACTTCTTTAATCAACTACGACAATCACAAAATCAAGAGTGGAATCAATTCATAACTTAACAACCCATCAAGACATAAAGTTCCAAGAATTCAACGTATACATGATCTTCCGTCGGAAATCATCCTTAATCAAATCAATCTTGAACCCGTTGGTCCCCTTCCTTCCTCGAGGATCAAACCACTTGGACTCATCGAAGTCGAATCCGGTATGCAAAGCCGATCCTTCCCAATCGATGCCGTCCTTGTCTTCTGCATAATCCCGGCCCAATGCTTCCGCCCATAGAATCGCATCCCAGGAATTGGGGTAACCTCTCCATCCAATCGGATTGGCAACTTTCTTGGCCTTCACTTCTTCACACAACTCCGGACAGACATAGTCCCATCGCCATGCTAGAACGCTCCGCCCAATTGCTTCAATCGTTTCAATTCTTCCAACGCCCAGTCCGGTTTTTGGCACTAGAGGTCTAATTACACTCGCCATCTTCTCAGGAGGAGGTAATCGAATAGCTTCCCCGTGCTCCCGATCGCAATGCCACTCGCTTCTTCATCGTGTCACTCTCTTTGGATCTGCGCCACCGCGCTCAACGATACGATTACAACTTATCCTAACCGAAACAGAATTGCTTCCGCCGGATTCAATCTACACATACTCTTCTCAACATGCATATTCGCCTTAAGAGTCATCTTCGTATCCGTCAATACTCAATTCCGCCGAATATCATGCGTTTTATTCCGAAAAACAAAAAAAACAAGCTTAAAATTCCTAACTAGGGTCCTACATTCCTCCTCTCCCATAGTTGTACTACGTTAATCTTGAGATCAGCGAGTGTTTCTGTGATAGATTTCAACTCATGGTGCAAGTCTACCACTGGAGAATTTACTATCGGGCGCAGCAACAACAAGTAGGAGTTGCCATTCTAACCACAACAGGTGGTGATGCTTCTCTAGCCACCAAGCTAGAATCATCGTCTTCTAGGCTCTCCTCCATTCGAATAGCAATGCGAATAGCCTCAACCTTAGAAGAGGGCTTTTCATATCTCACCTTGCTTCGAATCGAGGCTTCAAACCTCCAATGAAGTTCTTTTGTCAACATCGCCACAATCCCCACCATGGTTGGCTCGACCTCGTCTCCACTCTTTCTCAACACCACACGCGTGAAACGTGACTCTAGCTTCTCCGTTCTCTCTACGTATGATCTCACCTTCTCACTCTCTCCTTGCTTCAAAAAGGTGACTTCACACATCAGCTTCTCGTAACTTTCATCCGAAGAAAGTTTTCAACAAGATTCTCCGTCAAACTCTCCCAAGTGTCTTCCTCCACATGCTCCTTCTTGTACTCATTGTACCACTTCAATGCAGAATCCTCCAAGAAGTCGGGCAAAAAGGATAGCCCATTCGGGTTTCCTTCTCTCATTGTTTCCTATACATGCACTCTTGAAGTCTCTCACAAAAAGATTCTACATCTTCTTTCTCTCTCTCCCATAGAACACCGGAAGCTTCCCCATTTCCAACTCCTTTTGTCGTTGTTGTTGGAAATTTATACGGACTCCCTAATACAACACAAACAAAACTAGCTCCATTCTAGAGTAATTCATCAATGGCAAAATGAACGGAATTGGTTGGTCCAAGATTGCCATGGCTCTCTCTTCTCCTAAACACACTATGAGCCTTACCCTCATCGACATCTTCTCGATCATTCTGAAAATGATCTCCATCTTCAGTTAGAACTTGAGCCACCTGGAGATTTCAACTTTTCGGTATCTGCACTCAATTTATCTTCAAAGCCCTCCACTAGTGACTCCAACAGAGCTTTCACGCCACTACACTCGTGTCCTAAGGGAAGTCCGGTCACTCCACAATTTTCACAATAGGTTCCACTCTTGGATTCATGGGGAGATGATGGTCCCAGATGAAGGTTTAGCTCTCCCACGTTTCGTCTCTCTCTCCTCCTCCGATCTTTGGTCCTCAAAGGACAACTTACAAGCTTATGTCCCTCCTCTCCACAATAGAAGCAACTCTCACGTTTAAACTCTCGGGAACTTTTTAGTGTCCTCTCTTCAAACTCCACTCTGAACTCCCTCGTGTTCGAATCCGCTTGAAACAATCACGTCCAGCCCTTTGAGGTATCTTAGACAACCGGATCTTCCAAAGAGGTTGATCTCCCATTTTCAATGAGTGTCAAGTCATCCTCACTATGCAAAACACTCATGCACTCACTCTCTCGGAATGACCATAAACAAGGAAAAAGCAAATCTCAAAGGTAAAGCAGTTTTGCTCACTTTTATACCCCCCTATACTTCAGGTATCATAACTTTCTCTTTAAAAATGATCTCTCAACGAAATTTGAACCCACATGTAACTTAGCTCCTGATAAACAATCGTGCAAAGTTTAAAATCCTGATTTAATTCTTGCACGAATTGATGAGCTCTGTACACTTTTTCCCGAGAGCTATCTTTCAAAACCCGTCAAGACCCTAGCAAATTCTAAACATCATAACTTTTGATCTAGACATGATATGACTGTTATTTCAAGTGCAAAACGTATCCCATCTACTAATCTAAAATCAAGAAAATTATCGGAAAAACTTTGGAAAATAAAGTTTTCCTCCCAAATACGTACTATAGCACTCTCGCCTCATCCCAAACAAAACTTAAGTAAACAAAATGTACAAAATAACTTCCAGGCTATCATATAACACTACCAGATACACAAAAGGTACATTACTATGCATCATGATCTCGGTTCGCTCTTCCCCCACAGTCCTCTCCATATGAGTTCTCATCGTTGCGCTCTCACGGGCAATAAACTGGATTCGAAACATCTCTTCTCCTTCTCGACTGAGGTCCCGGCAACGGAATCAAAAATGTGAACTCCGGGCTGACTCTCACTCAGGTTTACCTCCGATGGCTTTTTGAAAGCTCATCATGAATCTAGAAGGACTTAGTCTCATCCTATGACCATGACCCTATTGCTTACTCTTACACAAACTCTCAAAGTCCAAGCTCCATTATGCACATTATCACCAAGAGTAAGATATCACTCAAAAGGAAAGGGATACTTTGTAATCAAAGTCTTCATTGAATCAAGGCTCCACTCCGAACATGACATCTCCAAGAACCAAGCTCCCCAAAACTAAGATCACCACACTATCTTCTCCCAAAACTAACTTCCATTGAAAAACTACTTGAGAGGTGCTTCTCAACCTCTCTATTTATACTACTTAGAATCTTACCCTAGTAACTACAAGTAATCACCATGTAACTTCCTCTTACCAAGTTTAAACGAGGTAGAGATCACAAACCCCAATGAAAAGGGTACATGGCAACATCCAATTGGTCCACTTGGATCTTCTAGAAGCCCAACTACTCCCTAATTGACTTCTAGTGTACCAAGTCAATCTAAGCCCCTAGATTTAAGGGTCTTCACCAAGTCCAACCAATGAAAACTAGTCCAAGTCAAGGGAAGTCAAGATACCCATGTGATGGAATCTATTCCTTGACTCATACTAAACAACAAAATAGAAGTTCTCATCTACCACACCAAAAGTTACTCTATACTTTCCTCCAACTTAACCATAACTAGCTAAACATAGTCATGACTAAGATAAACTTAGGCACAATTTAGATATACTTTCATTTTATCCTATATGTACAACCCTGGGTCTTACAGCTCCTTCTATGAGGTCTATCCGATATTCTCCCCACTTCTGGGGTATGCCCTTCATATGTTCTATCTTCCAAGCAAAGACATCTTCGTACCTACTAAGGAGACTCAACAGGTGGTGCAGATCTCTGGTCGGCAAGCCTCGTTTAACTTTGAGTTGGTGGCCAACAACGCCATAAGTGTGGTTGTCTTCACTTCTTCCCACACTGATCTGTAATTGCTATTCGTCGTTGGTGAGGAGTTCTTCCTCTATCTCATAACATTCGAGGTAATTAACTCTGTCTTCGGACGAATATCCGGACTCGGTCTCTTCGTCACTTGGGTCAGCCATGCCCGAGTCCGATGAGGTCTCCCCCTGGTACTTGGAGTGTTTCCAGGTCGTACTGCGGTAGCTTCGGGATCAAAGAAAGACAACGTCTTTTGTTGCCAATTTGTCAGCACCTTGGCGCTGTACAGCCAAGGCCTCCCTATTAATACTTTGTACCCACTGTCCTCCTGGGGTTTGAGGATTATGTACGTGAGCAAGAAAGGTACGCTCCCTATTCGGGTCTGTAAGACCCAGGGTTGTACATATAGGATAAAATGCAAGTATATCTAAATTGTGCCTAAGTTTATCTTAGTCATGACTATATTTAGCTAATTATGGTTAAGTTGGAGGAAAATATAGAGTAACTTTTGTTGTGGTAGATGAGAACTACTATTTTGTTATTAAGTAGGAATCAAGGAATAGATTCCATCACATGGGTATCTTGACTTCCCTTGACTTGGATTAGTTTTCATTGGTTGGACTTGGTGAAGACCCTTAAATCTAAGGGCGAGATTGACTTGGTACACTAGAAGTCAATTAGGGAGTAGTTGGGCTTCTAGAAGATCCAAGTGGACCAATTGCATGTTGCCATGTACCCTTTTCATTGGGGTTTGTGATCTCAACCCTTGGCATAAGGGTTACCTTCGTATAGGGCCGAAAAGCCATCGAGTGAAGGTCCCTCTCACAAGTGGCGGAGGAGCAGTCTCAGACTCGGATAGACCTACGAGTGATTACTCAGAGTATGAGAGTGAAGAAAGTGGCAGTTTTTCAGAGGTTGACACCAACATGTCGACCGATGAGGAGATATCATCTGAAGATACCTCGGACGATGATGTTCAAGTTCAAGTTCTTGCTGCAATGGATTTACTTCCTAGGCCAGGGGTGGTGAAAGATCCCGACAAGATGAAGATGAGTGAAAATGAGATAACTCGACGGCTCTCCACTCTCAAGTTTGGTCCCAAGGTTACTATGGAGGAGAAGTCAAGGTTCTTGGATATATTTCGAAAATATATTCATGTCTTTGCTTTTAGCTACGAGGATTTGAAGGAAGTAACCTTAGAAACTCATCGCATTGAGTTAGAGGAGAAGGCTCGTCCAGTACGTCAGAAGCAATGTCGGATAAATCCACCAACGGCTGTGGTGGTCAAGGAGGAGATCGACAAGCTAAAGGATGCGGGTTTCATCTATGAGGTAGAGAATTCTGAATGGGTTTCTCCTATTGTGATAGTCAATAAGAAGAATGGTAAGCTACGTGTATGCGTAGATTACAAGAAGTTGAATGCTATCACAAAGAAGGACTACTATCCTTTACCTTTCATAGATGAGATTCTAGAGGAAGTTGCTGGCCATGAGTGATATAGTTTTGGAGATGGTTATAGTGGATATAACCAAATTCAAATTGCTCTGAAGATCAGCTCAAAACCACTTTTTTCCACGCCATGGGAACTTTTGCCTTTAGGTAATGCCCTTTGGTTTATGTAATGCTCCAAAGAACTTTTCAAAGATTCATGAATAAGGTGTTTGAAACTTTTATTGGGAAATTTGTGCGAGATTTCATCGATGATTTTTGTGTGTATGGGAAGAAGGAGGAGCACTTTGATCATTTGATCAAAAATTCTACAACGGTTGGAGAAAGCCAAGGCCTCGCTCAATCCAGAAAAATGCATTTTTGGATGTGAGGAAGGTTTGTTGTTAGGGCACATCATCTCCAAGGATGGGATAGTGGTGGATCCAGAAAAGGTAAAACGCATCCTCGACTTACCTTTTCCGGTGACGTTGACCAAGTTGAGGCAGTTCCTTGGAATGGTGGGATACTATTGACGGTTCATCTTTTCCTTCTCCAACAAAGCTTATGCCTTGACGGTTTACATGAAGAAGGGGACGGATTATAATTTAATCCTCAAGGATGGAGAGGTAGCTGTGGCGTTCGAACTTCTTAAGAAGGCATTGGTAACGGCTCCTATTTTAGCCAAACCAAATTGGGGTAAACCTTTCATTCTCTACACGGATGCATCAAACATTGCTAGAGGATGCACTCTAAGCCAGTTAGATGAAGATAGCCATGATCATCTAATTGCTTATGCTTGTAGACAGATGGTGTAGGCTGAGAGAAACTATTTAGTGACTGAAAGGGAGGTTTTAGCTGTGATCTTCTCACTCAAGAAGTTTCGACACTATCTGCTGGGAGGGAAGTTTACTATCGTTACTGACCACAAGGCTTTGAAGTACATTTTCAACAAGCCTAATGCTTTGAGGGTAGGATAGCCGATGGAAGTTGTTAATTGGCGGAGTTTGATTACATCATTGAGGATCGACCTGGTAAGAAACATGCCAATGCTGATTTGATGTCTCGAGCATACGATGAGGAAGGAGATCAACCAGTGGATGATACATTTCCAGATGATGGACACCATAACAAAGGTACCGGCTGAATACAAGGGGATATGGGATTTCATCTCGGAGGGAGAGTTTCCCCAAGGCATGCATTCACGGGAGAGGAATGCATTGGTGAAGCGATGTGAACCTTATACCATCATAGAGGACATGTTGTTTCATCAAGGAGCGAATGGACTACTCGGAAAGGGCTGTTGGAAGGGAGGAGTCAATTCAACTTATGAAGGAGTTTCATGAAGGCTCGGTATGTGGAGGACACTTTGCATGAAAGGTAATTGCATTTAAGATCCTAGATGCGAAGCTATCATTGGAAGGGCATTTTCAAAGATTGTGTGGAATTTTGCAAGAGTTGTGATGTGTGTCAAGCTTTTGCTAAAAAGTCCATGAAAACCCCTCCTTTGACATCAGTTCCTATTTTAGGTCCTTTTGAGAAATGGGGAATAGATTTTGTAGGACCCTTGAATCTTACTCCTCGGGGTAACAAGTTCATTGTGGTAGCTACAGATTATCTAACCAAGTGGGTAGAAGCTAGACCTCTAAAATCTACTAGTGAGGAAGAAGTGGGTAGATTTATGTATGAGAGTATAATAACTAGATTCGGATGCCCTCTAGAAATTGTATCTGATAGAGGTGGTGAGTTTGTTGGAAGCATTATACAAGCCATGCTAGGTCATTTCTCCATCAAGGCACGGGTGACTACTTCCTACAAACCAAATGCTAATGGGTTGGCAGAGCAAACCAACTATATGCTTTGCATGATGTTGGCCAAGGATGCAGACATGGACGAGAGCAAGCAAAATTGAGACAAGAGGCTGCATGCTATCTTGTGGGAGTATCGGACGACTTGGAGACATCAACAGGGTACTCACCTTTCCGTATGGTATATGGTGTCGAGTCAAAGGTTCTAATTCAATTTGATTTGACGACCTTCTTAACTATCCAACGGAAGTTAAAGAGGACAAATGGAGTAGAAGCTATCAAATCAAGACGTCAACAATTGTTAGAGTTGGAGGAGGCTCGAGCTATGGCTATGGTACGTGTGGAGCGGGCTCAACAATTGCAGAAGAAGTATCATGATAATCGACTTGGGACGAAGAAGATGAAGATTTTCAAAGAAGGTGATTGGGTAATGCTTTACGACTCCATAAGATATAAGAGAGCAAGAAAGAAATTTCTTCCAAAGTACTTTGGTCCTTTCATAGTTCACAAGGTGTGGGGAAACTTTACTTATGATTTGAAGGAGTTGGGAGGACAACATTTTGACTGGGTGAATCACGACAAGTTGAAGCCGTTTCATTGACGATCAGATTCTTTCACTCCGAGGGGCGGAGGAAATCTTGTCCGGGGTAAATGTAAGACCCACGGTTTTACATATAGGATAAAATGCAAGTATATCTAAATTGTGCCTAAGTTTATCTTAGTCATGACTATATTTAGCTAGTTATGGTTAAGTTGGAGGAAAGTATAGAGTAACTTTTGCTGTGGTAGATGAGAACTACTATTTTGTTATTTAGTAGGAATCAAGAAATAGATTCCATCACATGGGTATCTTGACTTCCCTTGACTTGGATTAGTTTTCATTGGTTGGACTTGGTGAAGACCCTTAAATCTAGGGGCGAGATTGACTTGGTACACTAGAAGTCAATTAGGGAGTAGTTGGGCTTCTAGAAGATCCAAGTGGACCAATTGCATATTGCCATGTACCCTTTTCATTGGGGTTTGTGATCTCTACCTCGTTTAAACTTGGTAAGAGGAAGTTACATGGTGATTACTTGTAGTTACTAGGGTAAGATTCTAAGTAGTATAAATAGAGAGGTTGAGAAGCACCTCTCAAGTAGTTTTTCAATGGAAGTTAGTTTTGGGAGAAGATAGTGTGGTGATCTTAGTTTTGGGGAGCTAGGTTCTTGGAGACGCCATGTTCGAGTGGGAGCCTTGATTCAATGAAGACTTTGATTACCAAAGTATCCCTTTCCTTTTGAGTGATATCTTACTCATGGTGATAATGTGCATAATGGAGCTTGGACATTGAGAGTTTGTGTGAGAGTGAGCAATAGGGTCATGGTCATAGGGTGGGACTAAGTTCTTCTAGATTCATGATGAGCTTCCAAAAAGCCATCGGAGGTAAACCTGAGTGAGAGTCAGCCCTGAGGTCACAGGTCTGAACTCCACGAAGTAGCCCTACCGGTTTCTTACGGGACTGGTCTGCCAGCCTTAGAATTCGGGGGGTATCTTCGTAATGGTGGTACCCCGAGGCCACAGCCGTGTCCTTTGTCATGATGTTCACTCCTGATCCCAAGTCGATGGGTACGGACTTCAACATACAGCCAGCGATTTTGATTTCTATTTCCAAGTGCCTAAGTCTTCCTGCTCCACAGAATACACTGTAGGCAACTTGTTTCTTTTTAGGACTCCCGGCTTGCTGGACTTCAGTGCTTCGATGAGAATCTTTTTGTACACCTTGTTGTCATCCAACAATTGCTTCATCGAAATATTTGCCTTGACTTCGGCAAGGTCTGCCACGGGATCGTAGTAAGTGTGGGGCGCAGCCGTCAATACCTCAGGTTCTGATTTCTTTGGGTTGCCTCAAATCAAACCCTTCGTAGTTGTAGGCATTAACTCTTTGAGGTACCCCTACACCTCCTCCCGAATATCGGCGGGGAATGTTGATCCTCCTGGCTCCTCCATCTCTTTGGGTGGGGACTCCTTGGGCGTTGGAACATCTGCTTTCTTCTTCTCCCGCTGCTTGGCTTTCTCCTTGATGTTTACTGGGGCTATCTTCGTGATCTTCGTACTTCGGGTCGAGACCCATAGCACGTCTAGGGCTTCTTCGGGCCAATTTAACTCCTCCGGAAGTCTTATCGGCTCCTGTTCTTCAACACTAATTTGATGTACCCCAACATTCTGTTTCGGTGGGGTGACAAACCGCACACCTTGCGCTGGATAACGTTTGCTCTCCCCTCATGGTTGGGGTGGTTGTTCACACTCTACATTCGTGTGTCCTGGCCTGTGACCTCCGGGCTGACTCTCACTCAGGTTTACCTCCGATGGCTTTTTGGAAGCTCATCATGAATCTAGAAGGACTTAGTCCCACCCTTTGCCCATGATCCTATTGCTCACTCTTACACAAACTCTCAAAGTCCAAGCTCTATTATGCACATTATCACCAAGAGTAAGATATCACTCAAAAGGAAAGGGATACTTTGGTAATCAAAGTCTTCATTGAATCAAGGTTCCACTCCGAACATGACATCTCCAAGAACCAAGCTCCCTAAAACTAAGATCACCACACTATCTCCTCCCAAAACTAACTTCCATTGAAAAACTACTTGAGAGGTGCTTCTCAACCTCTCTATTTATACTACTTAGAATCTTACCCTAGTAACTACAAGTAATCACCATGTAACTTCCTCTTACCAAGTTTAAACGAGGTAGAGATCACAAACCCCAATGAAAAGGGTACATGGCAACATGCAATTGGTCCACTTGGATCTTCTAGAAGCCCAACTACTCCCTAATTGACTTCTAGTGTACCAAGTCAATCTCGCCCCTAGATTTAAGGGTCTTCACCAAGTCCAACCAATGAAAACTAGTCCAAGTCAAGGGAAGTCAAGATACCCATGTGATGGAATCTATTCCTTGACTCATACTAAACAACAAAATAGTAGTTCTCATCTACCACACCAAAAGTTACTCTATATTTTCCTCCAACTTAACCATAACTAGCTAAACATAGTCATGACTAAGATAAACTTAGGCACAATTTAGATATACTTTCATTTTATCCTATATGTACAACCCCTCGGTCTTACATTTACCCCGGACCAAGATTTCCTCCGTCCTCGGAGTGAAAGAATCTGATCGTCGATGAAACGGCTTCAACTTGTCGTGATTCACCCGGTCAAAATGTCGTCCTCCCAACTCCTTCAAATCGTAAGTAAAGTTTCCCCACACCTTGTGAACTATGAAAGGACCAAAGTACTTTGGAAGAAATTTCTTTCTTGCTCTCTTATATCTAATGGAATCGTAAAGCATTACCCAATCACCTTCTTTGAAAATCTTCATCTTCTTCGTCCCCAAATCGATTATCATGATACTTCTTCTGCAATTGTTGAGCCCGCTCCACACGTACCATGGCCACAGCTCGAGCCTCCTCCAGCTCCAACAGTTGTTGACATCTTGATTTGATAGCTTCTACTCCATTCTTCCTCTTTAACTTCCGTTGGATAGTTAAGAAGGTCGTCAAATCAAATTGAATTGGAAGCTTTGACTCGACACCATATACCATACGGAAAGGTGAGTACCCCGTTGATGTCTTCCAAGTCGTCCGATACTCCCACAAGATAGCATGCAGCCTTTTGTCCCAATTTTGCTTGCTCCCCGTCCATGTCCGCATCCTTGGCCAACATCATGCAAAGCGTATAGTTGGTTCGCTTCACAACCCATTAGCATTTGGTTTGTAGGAAGTAGTCACCCGTGCCTTGATGGAGAAATGACCTAGCATGGCTTGTATAATGCTTCCAACAAACTCACCACCTCTATCGATACAATTTCTAGAGGGCATCCGAATCTAGTTATTATCCTCTCATATAGAAATCTACCCACTTCTTCATCACTAGTAGATTTTAGAGGTCTAGCTTCTACCCACTTGGTTAGATAATCTGTAGCTACCACAATGAACTTGTTACCCCGAGGAGTAAGATTCAAGGGTCCTACAAAATCTATTCCCCACTTTTCAAAAGGACCTAAAATAGGAACTGATGTCAAAGGAGGGGTTTTCATGGACTTTTTAGCAAAAGCTTGACACACATCACAACTCTTGCAAAATTCCACACAATCTTTGAAAATGCCCTTCCAATGATAGCCCGCATCTAGGATCTTAAATGCGCTTACCTTTCCCCGCAAAGTGTCCTCCACATACCGAGCCTTCATGAAACTCCTTCATAAGTTGAATTGACTCCTCCTTCCAACAACCCTTATGAGTAGTCCATCTGCTCCTTTGATGAAACAACACGCCCTCTATGATGGTATAAGGTTCACATCGCTTCACCAATGCATTCCTCTCCCGTGAATGCATGCCTTGGGAAACTCTCCCTCCGAGATGAAATCCCATATCCCCCTTGTATTCAGCCGGTACCTTTGTTATGGTGTCCATCATCAGCAAATCCTCATCCCAATTTGGTTTGGCTAAAATAGGAGCCGTTACCAACGCCTTCTTAAGAAGTTCGAACGCCATTTGCCTCTCCATCCTTGAGGATTAAATCGTAATCCGTCCCCTTCTTCATGTAAACCGTCAAGGCATAAGCTTTGTTGGAGAAGGAAAAGATGAACCGTCGATAGTATCCCACCATTCCAAGGAACCGCCTCAACTTGGTCAACGCCACCGAAAAGGTAAGTCGAGGATGCGTTTTCACCTTTTCTCGATCCACCGCTATACCATCTTTGGAGATGATGTGCCCTAACAACAAACCTTCCTCACATCCAAAAATGCATTTTTCTGGATTGAGCGAGGCCTTGGCTTTCTCCAACCGTTGTAGAATTTTGATCAAATGATCAAAATGATCCTCCTTCTTCCCGTATACACAAAAATCATCTATGAAATCTCGCACAAATTTCCCAATAAAAGGTTCAAACACCTTGTTCATGAACCTCTGAAAAGTTCTTTGGAGCATTACATAGACCAAAGGGCATTACCCTAAAGGCAAAAGTTCCCCATGGCGTGGTAAAAGTGGTTTTGAGCTGATCTTCAGAGCAATTTGAATTTGGTTATAACCACTATAACCATCTCCAAAACTATACCACTCATGACCTGCCACCTCCTCTAGAATCTCATCTATGAAAGGTAAAGGATAGTAATCCTTCTTTGTGACAAACATTCAACTTCTTGTAATCTACGCATACACGTAGCTTACCATTCTTCTTCTTGACTATCACAATAGGAGAAACCCATTCAGAATTCTCTACCTCATAGATGAAACCCCGCATCCTTTAGCTTGTCGATCTCCTCCTTGACCACCACACAGCCCGTTGGTGGATTTATCCGACGTTGCTTCCGACGTCTTGGGCGAGCCTTCTCCTCTAACTCAATGCGATGAGTTTCTAAGGTTACTTCCTTCAAATCCTTGTAGCTAAAGGCAAAGACATGGATATATTTTCGAAATATATCCAAGAACCTTGACTTCTCCTCCATAGTAACCTTGGGACCAAACTTGAGAGTGGAGAGCCGTCGAGTTATCTCATCTTTACTCATCTTCATCTTGTCGGGATCTTTCACCACCCCGGCCTAGGAAGTAAATCCATTGCAAAGAAGAACTTGAACTTGAACATCATCGTCCCGAGGTATCTTCAGATGATGTCTCCTCATCGGCCGACATGTTGGTGTCAACCTCCGAAAACTACCACTTTCTTCACTCTCGCGGACTCGAGTAATCACTCGTGAGGTCTATCCGAGTCCGAGACCGCTCCTCCGCCACTTGTGAGAGGGACCTTCACTCGATGGTTTTTCGGCCCTATACGAAGGTAACCCTTATGCCACCGATCGGTTGTCCTCACAGCCCTCAACCAAGGTCTTCCTAACAACAAGTCGTAGCTAGCCTCCTCAAGCACTTGAAAGGACAACAAGGTTTGAACTCCCATCACACTTACCACCACCTTGTCCACCACTCCAATGGGTCGCACCTTTTGCTTGTTGGCCATCCCAACAATGATGTTGGAAGGTCTTGAAAGCTTCATCCCCAACTTCTTCAACAAACGCTTCGACATGGCATTCACCGCAGATCCACCATCCACTAGTACATCCGAAACATCACGTCCATTAATGCGTACTTCAATCTTGACTTCGAGTGCATACCTCCGAGGCAGCGGCATCCACCACTCCTACTCCAACATTCGCCATGGAAGCTTTCCCTTGGATCGCTTCTTGGTCCTTTTGGAGCTTAGGCCTCCCTCAACTCCTTTCTTATCGTAGGATTTAGAGCAATCAATTGGCCAACAGTTATATTGGCTTTTTGATTCCCCACATCCTCCACCACGTCGTATTTGAGCTGGGTAGATGAAATGGAGAAATCATCCATTCCCAACTTCTTTCTCGGTGCTCTCGGTTGACTCACACCACCGGATCGAAAATTCGGCTTGGTTGATCTTCCATTGAGATGGACTCCTCTGCAAATCTTGCTCTCTTCTTCTCGTGTGCAAGAATATCAACTCTGGAACTTATAGAGCTCTCTCCCTTCTCAAACGTGCACTGATGAGGAAACACATCAATAGACGCTTCTCCCTTATCCTTCGATTGACTTGGAGCAGGAGTAGAATTGTTGTGTCTAACTCCATCATGTTGTCGAGGATTAGGACAATTTCGTTGGAAATGAGGGCCTCCACAACTAAAGCATGAAACTGTGAAGTTCCCTTGTGGTGGATTTCCTTTTGGAGGATAATTCCCATACCCTCTAGATCCTCCCCCCTACATTCTGATTCCTCCTCTCCCATAGTTGTACTACGTTAATCTTGAGATCAGCGAGTGTTTTACGTGATAGATTTCAACTCATGGTGCAAGTCTACCACTGGAGAATTTACTACTTGGCAAAGAACAACAACAGTAGGAGTTGCCATTCTAACCACAACAGTGGTGATGCTTCTCTAGCCACCAAGCTAGAATCATCGTCTTCTAGGCTCTCCTCCATTCGAATAGCAATGCGAATAGCCTCAACCTTAGAAGAGGGCTTTCATATCTCACCTTGCTTCGAATCGAGGCTTCAAACCTCCAATGAAGTTCTTTGTCAACATCGCCACAATCCCCACCATGGTTGGCTCGACCTCGTCTCCACTCTTTCTCAACACCACACGAAAAGCGTGACTCCAGGCTTCTCCGTTCTCTCTCGTATGATCTCACCTTCTCACTCTCTCCTTGCTTCAAAAAAGGTGACTTCACACATCAGCTTCTCGTAACTTTCATCCGGAAGAAAGTTTTCAACAAGATTCTCCGTCAAACTCTCCCAAGTGTCTTCCTCCACATGCTCCTTCTTGTACTCATTGTACCACTTCAATGCAGAATCCTCCAAGAAGTCGGGCAAAAGGATAGCCCATTCGGGTTTCCTTCTCTCATTGTTTCCTATGCATGCCCTCTTGAAGTCTCTCACAAAAGATTCTACATCTTCTTTCTCTCTCCCATAGAACACCGGAAGCTTCCCCATTTCCAACTCCTTTTGTCGTTGTTGTTGGAAATTTATACGGGACTCCCTAATACAACACAAACAAAACTAGCTCCATTCTAGAGTAATTCATCAATGGCAAAATGAACGGAATTGGTTGGTCCAAGATTGCCATGGCTCTCTCTCTCTCCTAAACACACTATGAGCCTTACCCTCATCGACATCTTCTCGATCATTCTGAAAATGATCTCCATCTTCAGTTAGAACTTGAGCCACATGGAGATTTCAACTTTTCGGTATCTGCACTCAATTTATCTTCAAAGCCCTCCACTAGTGACTCCAACAGAGCTTTCACGCCACTACACTCGTGTCCTAAGGGAAGTCCGGTCACTCCACAATTTTCACAATAGTTTCCACTCTTGGATTCATGGGGAGATGATGGTCCCAGATGAAGGTTTAGCTCTCCCACGTTCCGTCTCTCTCAACCTCCGATCTTTGGTCCTCAAAGGACAACTCACAAGCTTATGTCCCTCCTCTCCACAATAGAAGCAACTCTCACGTTTCGCTCTCGGGGAACTTTTTAGTGTCCTCTCTTCAAACTCCACTCTGAACTCCCTCGTGTTCGAATCATTGAAACAATCACGTCCAGCCCTTGAGGTATCTTAGATAACCGGATCTTCCAAAGAGGTTGATCTCCCATTTTCCAATGAGTGTCAAGTCATCCTCACTATGCAAAACACTCATGCACTCACTCTCTCGGAATGACCATAAACAAGGAAAAAGTAAATCTGAAAAGTAAAGCAGTTTTGCTCACTTTTATACCCCCCTATACTTCAGGTATCATAACTTTCTCTATAAAAATGATCTCTCAACGAAATTTAAACCCACATGTAGCTTAGCTCTTGATATACAATCGTGCAAAGTTTCAAATCCTGATTCAATTCTTGCACGAATTGATAAGCTCTGTACACTTTTTCCCGAGAGCTATCTTTCAAAACCCGTCAAGACCCTAGCAAATTCTAAACATCATAACTTTTGATCTAGACATGATATGACTGTTATTTCAAGTGCAAAACGTATCCCATCTACTAATCTAAAATCAAGAAAATTATCGGAAAAACTTTGGAAAATAAAGTTTTCCTCCCAAATACATACTATAGCACTCTCGCCTCATCCCAAACAACACTTAGGTAAACAAAATGTACAAAAATAACTTCCAGGCTATCATATAACACTACCGGATACACAAATGGTACATTACTATGCATCATGATCTCGGTTCGCTCTTCCCCCACAGTCCTCTCCATATGAGTTCTCATCGTTGCGCTCTCACAGGCAATAAACTGGATTCGGAACATCTCTTCTCCTTCTAGACTGAGGTCCCGGCAACGGAACCAAAAATGTGACCTCCGGCTGACTCTCACTCAGGTTTACCTCCGATGGCTTTTTGGAAGCTCATCATGAATCTAGAAGGACTTAGTCCCACCCTTTGCCCATGATCCTATTGCTCACTCTTACACAAACTCTCAAAGTCCAAGCTCTATTATGCACATTATCACCAAGAGTAAGATATCACTCAAAAGGAAAGGGATACTTTGGTAATCAAAGTCTTCATTGAATCAAGGTTCCACTCCGAACATGACATCTCCAAGAACCAAGCTCCCTAAAACTAAGATCACCACACTATCTCCTCCCAAAACTAACTTCCATTGAAAAACTACTTGAGAGGTGCTTCTCAACCTCTCTATTTATACTACTTAGAATCTTACCCTAGTAACTACAAGTAATCACCATGTAACTTCCTCTTACCAAGTTTAAACGAGGTAGAGATCACAAACCCCAATGAAAAGGGTACATGGCAACATGCAATTGGTCCACTTGGATCTTCTAGAAGCCCAACTACTCCCTAATTGACTTCTAGTGTACCAAGTCAATCTCGCCCCTAGATTTAAGGGTCTTCACCAAGTCCAACCAATGAAAACTAGTCCAAGTCAAGGGAAGTCAAGATACCCATGTGATGGAATCTATTCCTTGACTCATACTAAACAACAAAATAGTAGTTCTCATCTACCACACCAAAAGTTACTCTATATTTTCCTCCAACTTAACCATAACTAGCTAAACATAGTCATGACTAAGATAAACTTAGGCACAATTTAGATATACTTTCATTTTATCCTATATGTACAACCCTGGGTCTTACAGCACCTACTCGCCAAATCTTCTAGTCTAGCCGGTCTCTCAACATCAACTTCGTGCAACTGCTGCTTCGCCCTCTTCAATTACTGGTGAAACTTTTCATTCTCTCTCTCGATAAATTTCACTTCCACGCTTCAAATTCTACAGATTTCTCCGTAGGCTTGCTTTGCTGCAGCTGCTTCCTTTGTCACCTCCGCCTTCTGCTTCTCCAGACGCTCCACAGACTCTGTCAACTGCTTTATAGTATCCGCCTGATCCTTCTTCCCACGAGCAGTGCGGTTCAGCAACTGAATCAGCTCCATGTAACCGTCTTCTTGCGGGTTCCACCCCTGGATGTAACTGCCTCCCATCTCGTTCAGCTCCATCAGAACTGGCACTACCACATTCTCCAGCTTCTGCGCCAACTGTAGCACCGAAGAAAGTGGTTCTTCTACTGCTACTTTAGTCGCTTTCACCTTAGGCCGCGATGCCTTCGGTACTGGACTTCCTGATTGCGCGGTTTCCTTTAGCTTCCTCTTCTTACTGCTGGGCTCCGCAATTATCTCCACACTGGGACTTCTCTTCTCTGTGGTCCCCACGGAGTCTTCCTTTCCCAATATCGCTTCTTCCTCATCTCTCACTGCCTTGGCTCTCGCCTCCGAAGTCATCTCCTGCTGATTCGGTCTCATCGGCGACTCCACACCGTCATGTTGGTGGGATCCCACACTTCTCGTCGAACCACTGCTGCCATTGCTCGCTGCTGGCCCACCCAAAGTACTGACCACGCTCACTTGATATCTTCTTCGTTCCTGTGGCGTCAACCACCCCATACGGGAATACATGTGTATCAGAAACGAGGAGATATAGATTACTCCCTTCTCTCCCGCTCTCAGCCTCTGTCCCATCGCTTGCACATTCCGAGCGAAGATTTCTCCCCAATTGACCTTGATTGCTCCGCCGACGAATCCCTCCACTATCCTCACCTTATGCATACTTACATAAGTAGTTCGTTGTGGTGAGAAGAGTTGATTCAATGTATACATTATCTTCCTTCGGAAGTCGTCCCGAATAAGATCAATCTTGAAGCCGTTTGTACCCTTCCTCTAGGATCAAACCATTTTCGCTCATCGAAGGTGAATGCAGTGTGCATTGCCGAACCTTCCCAATCGACTCCGTCCTTCTCCTTCGAGTAATCTCTTCCCAAGGCCTCTGCCCAAAGCAACGCATCCCATGAGTCTGGATGTCCTCTCCAGCCTATCGGGTTTGGTGTCTTCTTGGCTCAAACTTCTTCACACAACTCTGGGCACACATAGTCCCAGCGCCATGCTAGAAACTCTCCTCCCAAGGTCTTCAATCGTGCTAATTCTTCGGTCGACCATTCTGGCTTCGGCACCAAGGGTCGATATACTCCCCTCGGCATCTTCTTCACAGGCAATTGAATGGCCTCACAAGCTCCCGATCGAGTGATCGATTTCCTCTTCATTTTGGCTACTTGACTCGACGCTCGTTCTTGCTCCTCCGCGGCTCGTTACGCTCGTCAATGTTGTAACTAACTGCCCTAATCCGTTCGACGCTTCAGACCTCCTTAACAACTTATTCGTCTTGGTCATCTTCGCGCTTATTTCTCCTATTCGTATTCGGCGATACATACTTCCCCCGAATATCGTCCATTTATATTCCAAAAACAAAAAAAACAGTCTGAAACCTCTAACCATGCCCCTACATGCGGTGAGCTTTCAAATGGCTACGTGATGTGTGACCTAGTGCGTGCGTGAGATTCAGGATCTTGATCATGCAAGTGGCACAAATCTACGAGTGCCTTCAGTAGTCCTTGAGTTGTCCAACTCCTGATCTGTTGGTGAGTTGTCTATGAGTGTTGAATTGAAGTTCGTTTTGTACTTGGTCGAGCCTGGGGAAGAGTAGTTGAATGTTATACTGGTTCTGTTTGTATTGTTGTCGATGAATTTCCATCGCGTTTTTTATTCCATGTGTCCCCTTAGCATTTGTTGAGTGTTCTAAAACAGAATCTGGGTTTTGATTTCATGGCTCATTGACGGCTCTTCTATCAAGCAGGCGCATATGCGACCGGTTTAGTCACTAGCAATAGTTGCTAGTGCTTGCATGTCTAGTGACTAAACCGTATTAGATCTATAGCTAGCAATAGATCAGTTTGACACTCCCACACACGCACAGATAAGGAACGTCATCACAGTTATGTGTCTTGACATTTCTGGGTTTCATCTTATCGATGGCATCCACAAAACAGGCAGCAATGGCTGGTTCGCTAGATATGCGATTCTGAATCATATTGAAAACAGTAAAAGTCAGCTGATCCGTTCTCTTCTAGAAGAAAATATGCTTCAGTCTGAATGATCAGCGAGAGTTTACTCAGCACCTCGGTCCCAATCTTGAGAATAGGTTCTACTACAAATAACCATATGCAGCAGAAGTGACTTCTCCGAGATGGCCCACCGGATACTCATAGTCCAAGCCAATTACAATCAGATGATGACACTTCCCTTATGTGTGCCCTCTCTCAGTGACATTTTCCATACTCCGGTATCAACATATCGAGGACTTGACACTCGCGATCTTTTGATCCTGAGTAGACGACACAAATCAAATGCCACAGGCTGTAGCTTTAGATTGGTTCTTGTGTCACACCAGTATCCAAGCCCACCTCATCAGAAAATATTCATACTCACTGGGCATGACCAAAAAATCTTTACCATTTTCTATATATTTTCTGCACAGTATTTCACTTTGGAAATTAAATTGAGAAGCCGTGACGAGGTGCTACTTCTTGTACTAAAGGTGTGTTTTAATGGATTTCTATGGATCCCAAAAAGATGGGATTCGATTTGGCTATATTCGTGAAAAAATTTGTCTCAAGCTCAAAATCATAAAACAAAGCATTCTAGCATTCTGTACGTTAGTCTACTTTGCCACTTATCTTTCCCGACATATTAAGGTTTTGGTTACTCACTTGTCTGAAACAAAGAAGAAGGGTTTCAGAGTCTTCACTCGAGTGAAACTCACGTAGGATTTAGCTCGGGAGAACGTTTAAAGTCCATGCCGACCGCACTTCTGATAGCAGTTTGTCAAGCATTTGTTTATGGCCCTAATATGTGTTCTATGAAATCCATGACCACATAGACCATGACTACTATGCTCATAACTGGAGGAGCGCTGCTTCTGCTAGTAGGAACTCAGCACTCGGATCTGTTCCCTGGCGATTCATTTCGTCCCACGAGTCACTCGAAGATGTTGGTTTAGTCCAGGTGAAAATGCGTCATTCATACCTTGTGGTTTGTTGCTAGATCGGACTTTCATTTGAACCGGTAAGGTCTTACGAAGATTTTTTGAATAATTGTAATACGTATTTAAATATTACAACTCTTTGCGATTCATGTGAGTGCACTCAGCAAGTGACAAAATGTATTATAACCCGTAACCTGAAAGCCATTGCTCAAACTCCTTCCCTTCCGTCCTCTTTCGTTTTAGAAATCTTCCGGATCTCGTGGACTCCGAAACACTAAATTCCGAAAGTGCTAAATTGCC
Source organism: Marchantia paleacea (assembly GCA_014180765.2). NCBI lineage: Eukaryota > Viridiplantae > Streptophyta > Marchantiopsida > Marchantiales > Marchantiaceae > Marchantia > Marchantia paleacea. The sequence continues at coordinate 1,938,251 of MUAA02000035.1, read as the reverse complement.
AGTAGTTGAAACTAGAAGTCGGATTGAATTTCAGCACCATATATCAACAATGCCAGTTTTACTACACACATCGTTGCGTGATTACAACCGTTGTGTACTCTCACGTCTAGGTCTTGTCGTATGGAAGGTTTTGACGGAAATTTTCGATAATCCAAGCTAATCATGACACCGAACTGAAAGGCAAGTAAAACGGACACCCCTAACACTTTCTCCGGCGAGATCTTGACCGAGCCTAGATAAACATATGAAAAGATGGACAGTGAAAAGAACCCTAGTTACGAGAAGGTGGTTTAAGAGGATAAGATTTCTCCAAAGAAGACAAGATTTCTCCACTCTCATTTGCTTTACCATACTGCTGACACGCATGTGGAGTTATCTCTGATAACGGGCAACTAAGCGTCAATCTTATGATGCTCACACGAGCAGAGTCAAGTGTCGGAGGGAAACATATTTAGCGATGGAAATCGTAACCTCGCACTATATTACCGATGATATCAAAATTTTGGTGCAAACAGGACTAATCCGCCTGATGAATATCTGGGCAGACAGAATGGGCCTGCCCGGTTGCCCCTGAGATTTTTTTGAGGATACTTCAGTGGATTGGTAATAAAAAGGGCAACGTGTAAATACAAGTCCTATATTTGCCCGCTTTCGAAAGTCGCTGTAGCTCCTCCTTCACAAGCCCTAGGGCAACCTTGACCACTTTACTAGCAAATACATGTACAAAATTGACCTTTGCGTCACAATCTACAATTGGCAATTTCGTGGCCAAGACTGGTCCAGATTTAAGTAGCAACAGGTGGTAGATAAGAGAAAGTTGTACTCACCTAGACATTCTTCTTGACAAACCTTTGCCCGTCATGAAAGGTTGTGCAAACAATATACAATGAATTAGCTCGACAGGCCGAGGAGAGATAACTCATATGCTCCTCAACAACTCCAAACCACAAATGAGCGATGCAAATTCAGGACCCAATTGATGGAGCTAATACGAAGACACTCAAGATGGGCCGCACAGCAAAGCGAATCTACTCATAGCTACGCGTTAGTATTAGAATAAACCTCACAGTCAAGAACTAAACGAGCCTGATGGTCCACCCTCGTAATGCAGTAGAGAATATTTAACACGTATAGAGATTTTTCCCGTCTCCACATCCAGCTTTGCACCAGTCACGAGCCAATGTCCTGGCATATCCTGGGCTCCTTTCGTCATCTCTGTCATGTCAACGTACTTCAACAGCTTAGGGTTTGGAGCAGGTGTCTTTGGAGCGCCTGGAAAGACTGCCGAGTTTTGGTTGATAGGTACATGTTTGGCTCCCTGCGGTCCAGTTGGTGGAAACGGACCGCTCAGCCCAAAAGTTTTAAGTAAACCAGATTTCGCCACTGCAGCCGGTGTGTGATCCCACAAGGACCTCCTTATAGAGCACCCGGGAACTTTCGAATACAAGAGTCTCAGAAACAGCACGTTCTTCATTCCGAAATTCCAAACTTGCAATTGGGCCCCAGTGACGACGAAGGTACCACTTGCTTCACCAACCCATGAATCACTATTTTCCACAGGAGCAGTACTGACATGTGAGAAGTTCTTCCACTGAACGGGTTCAAACCACCGGCTATCCTGCTCTTCAGGCTCTTTCCAAACCGGCGCCCCAATGGAAACATGAGTATCCCAGTATGGCTGTAGAATCTTGGGAAGACTTGACAAATGCTGGAGGTGAATAGCGAGTCTATTGCACTTCTTCCCCTCTAGAAACAAACGGAGACCTGTCACTGGCCGTCTCCCGACAGACACCTGGTGTTAACCCACATTCGACCACACAAACATCAGACAAAGAAAACGACGTGCCGTACAAGTAACCGGGGGCTCGCAAAAGAAAGTACTGGCCGGAAGGAGAGTCACTTACTTGACTGGTGCTAACATACAGCTTTGGACCCATCAAACTGAACTGCAACGAAGGGCATACGGGTTCCTTCCGTGGAGGACCAAGTGGTAGCTCAAAAACAGGCGACCACTGCTTTGGGATTTGATACTCCAAAAAATACTGGAGCTCCTCTATTGGAGGCTTATCTGCGGTTACAGTTTCGAAAACCACAACGTGATCAGTTCACCGGACAAAGAAAAGAGGTAATGCGCAACTACCAATAACGACGATGCTTCTTATCTATATACAAGCAAAGAACATTACCTTTCTCTATATCAGAAATTACAAAACCAACAAGCATTTGCATCAAAATTAGAGAATTTATCCTCAGAACCGGAGACATACATCGCAGGTAGAGGTTGACAGCATGACTCAAAAAACCGCTTCCAGCTACTCCATTTAGAAGAGCATTGATTGGAACAAAAGTCATGGCTATGATGTCAGGGGAGTCCGAAACTGTTGCCACCCAGTCATTGTGATTCTCTACCATGTCATTTCCTCCCCTTCGTCTGCAGATTATTTCTACGTCCTGCAGCACAAAGTTCATTAATAATGCGATCCAACTTATGTTCATCATGTAATAACATGAGGAAGTGTGTTCAATCAGCAGGCGAGTAAAGAGAAAGGCAAACTAATGAAGAAATAGGACTTGTGCAGCAATTGTGCACATCCGGAAACCTGACTATTACGGTACTTAACGAAAACTATAAAAACCAGGCGTCGCTTCCAATATCTGCAAAATTTGAAAACCGGAATGCGACATCGTAGCGCATGAACCTACTTCTTTGGACTTCAGCCTCGTAGTACTATAGGTTGGCTCGAGTGGTGACCGACGTGTTGTGCTGGTAGCTGAATATGAATCCGATACCTGCAAATTCGACACCCAAATATACTCAATTGATCATTCAATAATATCCTAGTGTAAATTAAAGACATTCATGGCTGATTATTGGGATCACAGGAACAGTGGTTGCTACGTTTAAGTACACAAAAAATAAGTAACAAGTCATCAAGAATGCATAAGTATAAATGAAAGCGCAACATTTTTGTAAAACCCTTTTAAAAAAATTTCTCCCAACCCCAAGCTGGTTGCCACCTTCAAACACTTCATCCACCAAGAATTATTCCTGTCAGAGAAATGTGGATCTTCCACAAGACATTTACCTTCTCTTTGCCCGATCTCTCTCTCGTCTCAAAGCTGGTTGTTCCATTTGAAACGCTCTGGAAACGCTGATCGGCAAACTTCTGCATTAATTTCGCAACCTCTGGAGGTTGTAAAGGTGAAGTCTGATGTTGTCGTACATAAATGACATCTTTGCCCCCAACTTTTACACTAACGACAATATGTGTTCCATACTTTTCGATAAAACTGGAAAATAATATCAAGCCCGAGTTGTTGATAGTCAGTAACATAGGCCATTAATGCCTCGCATCATAGGAAAACTATCGCCTTCCTCGTAACATTCAAAGCATGCATCCAAATAGAGAACATAAGTCACTGACAGCCACAGGGTACCGCACCACATCGACTGGAAAATTTGAGAAGGGAAATCCTTTACCAAGATACTATTCTTCAATAATTCCTCCTTCACTCAACTCCTCTTGAAATTCTAAATATGTAACATTTTGACGTTCTAAAAGCCACACACATGTGTACCTGGCCAAGGCCTTGGGATCCCAAACAGTCGGGACTGCCTTCTTCACTTCCTCAATAAGCACAGGAGAGGACCTAGTAATCTGCAAACTGTAAAGCGTGATGAACCACCCATCCAGAGCTAAGGTCTTCGTTGCATTGGCATCAGCTTGCCAAGGTCCACTGAAGCTGTACATATTGTTGAAAAGACCCAGCGGCATTTTCCCCGTAATCGAGGCACCTTGGTTAAATCGTTCTGACATCTGGAAACAAAGCCTACCTTTTATCAAAACCAGGCTAACAAGTATTGGACGAAGTTGCAATGAAACATGATGAAAGCCCGTTGTCGGTCGGTATGTTCTAAAGTTGTAGTAGCAATCACTGGCCTGAAGGCACTACTTTGGATTTTACAAGAGATGACATTCTGGTCAAGAATTTGAAGACACGATAAAGGCATGCTTCCTATGGTTAGCAAGGCCTTACTGACTACATGGCCCTGGTTTTGTAATTGCTCGAAAGAAATTACAAAACCAGTCTACATAAAAGACGCGGTGCCTGTATCTGAAGACTTCATCGAAAGAAAGCCCAGCAATAACCCTAGAAAAAAAATTTGAAGAATCCAGTTGCTGGTAATAGTGAAAGTAAAGCCGGCAGCTCTACCCTGAGCTGCGTAAATTGAACAACTGTGATTGACGGATTCAGTTCTCTAACGACAACGAGACAGAAGTTCAACTTACCATCCCAATGGAACACACATTCGGGTTTGTGACAACAAATTACAAAGCTTACGCCCATAGAAGTCTACTGAGTTAATTGGTGGACATCGAGATCTATCGCATAATTTCCAGCTAGTCGTAGGACATCTGAAGTATCAAAACTTCACTTTGCTCCTTACTAATCTCTCACAGACCTAACCGATCTTGACGATCTCAGTCTGAATATGTAGTATCGAATGCGGGAAATGCAGTCGTTTCACCATTAAACTCGAGAGAATAAGAATACTGATTCAATCTCGTCTACTTGTATAGCGTCATGAACATGAGATACTAGAATGTCAAGTGGGATCCCAACTTATGTACTCCGAAGGCTGAAAAGGCAGCGCGGGCTGAGCCACCTGTAAAGTGCAATACGGATACTTCTAGGATAAGAATGAGGATGCACAACGCCTTCCACTTCACAATCGTACTCACTCGTTGAAAGAAAACTATGCTAGACAGCTACATAGATACCATTGAGGAAGAAAGTCCGGACGTGGATGTCCTGCTCGGTTTCAGGCTCTAAAACTGATTATATCAACGTATAATTGCCTAAAGGTTATCAAGACACTGAATCAAAGAGAAGTAATCAGTGACCGGTAGGAAGAAGTGAACGGTTCCCATCTCAGCTATAGCCAAGTGCAGGAGCTAAGCAGATCTTGAAGGTTCCATAATGGTCGCGTTTAGAGTAGATAAAAGCCCAATCACACAAGGCTGAACTGGTGATGTGATGCTGAAGCCAAGTTCATGGCAGTGTCACAGCAGTCTCGTAACGGATGTCTTATTTATAGATTACTCACATCCTGCCGGACCCTGATAACGTAACTTCTCAGGCGCTGAGATTGCCCGGGACAATATGTCCTTCGTCTGTAGCAACTCCTTGAACCTTCCTCCTCCCGACTTGAACAACATCGTAGAGGGACTGGCTGCCCGAGTCAGCCTTTGACGAACGCGAATAGAGATGATGTAGCATGAGCGACTAGATTGAAGGACAAGCATAGACAAGAAGCTGAAATATTACTTGTTGAAATGAAAGGACGTCCGATTTGTAGCGAGTACGTTCTCCTTTGTCCACCTTGATCTCCCTTGATACATTTTGGATCACCACACCTGTCGGAGTAATCAAATCCTGTAGGTTTTCTTCGTCAAGTTCCACAAGACATGATCCTTTACATGAACCGACCCGAAAATCTGTTGTTACATCAAAACCACGCCCGAGAGCCTGTGTTGCTTCGTATGCTATCTTTTCAGCAGGAGTGGCGATCTTAGGTTGACCAGAATTCCTGGTCTGCGGGCGCATTGCGTACGCTTTGTCGGCCATTCCAAAACCATCAGGCTGCACCTGGACTACCACTGAGTTCAACGCCCTGATGAAGAGTTCCCCGAAGTTCAGTCTCCATTTACATCCTACTTCATGTCTAGCGGCTGGAATTCTCCGACTCTCAGGACCTTGATGAACTTCTCATGCCATCATATCCGGTCCTCGCAGCTCGCTGTAGAATATCCTCCAGCGCAAAATTTCATCGAGGTTCAACTCTGAAGATTTTACGTCCTTGCGTCAAGCAGCTCCATACCAATCAAAGGCCTGATGCGAAAGCGAAAGCTGCCGGTAGAGAATCATTAACATGATCCAGCCTCGCCTCCGAGACTTCTTTCAAGTAAAGCCCGCACTACGCAATATCGAACCGTGCTCCAATACTCACCTGAAGAGGATTCTGATAGTGCACAGCTTTTCAAATTGTTTTCAGCGGGCACTAAGTGCTGCTGCAGCTCCGACCTTCAGTTCAGCAAACCTAGGTTAGTAGTGATGTGATGTTTGAGGCGCAAGCGTACTGCGAACCAGTCGAAGAGCTCGTCAGTCAAAATGACAGGTAATGGCGAATCTGCTAAAGACCATGCCTGAATCTCAGCGTTAACATCACACAACTTCGGCAGAATCCTTCACTTTTAACTCGGGCCATAGTTCAACTTATCCAAAAGACTAAACTCCGTTAAAGGCAAAAGAAAGGTGTGAGCCAAACATCTTCGCGTCAACCTGCCAGCTAGGTCTAGTCTAAGATGGCGTAATGGGCTCGCTAGGTCTTAAGCAACTATCCCTCGGGACCCCTGCATGCTGCATATGTTGTAAGGATCACAAGAACAAAAGAATGTATCGACGGGCTAATTGTGGCGAACCCGGGAGCATGCTTAGGGCAATTCACGAATTCAGAATCAACCAAGTGCAAAAAGCTCAGCAGCTGATCTCCCAGCCCAGACAGAAATCGGCTCTCCTTGTTACCTGCTCCATGAAAGTCCAGTCCAATCCAGTTCTAGGTTCAGTCTTCCGAACCTTCCCTAACGAAGAGCTCCGCAACGTCAGATTAAACGAGCTCAAGTGTTGCGGAGCGCGACTAATAGCTCGGCATCCAGAGGGGCTGGTGTTAATTTGAGCCTCTCCTTCTCGGAAGAAAAATAAAATAGAATTCAACCAATCTACAGGGAAGAAAAGTCTTGCAAGAGTCGTCCGGTCTCGAGAGTCAATCGATTGCCACCAGCTAAAGTCGTCAGACACACCAACGCAGCGCAAACCCAATTGGCCCACCAAATCAGAGGCTCCCTTCTCAGGCTTCCGGCAGGAGCTCCATCTCCTCCGACAGCAGCACGGGCATCACCCAATGCTTCTTTCCGTCTGCTACTTTCCCATCCCCTTCCCTCGGCCTAGAACATCCTCAAATTGGTCCTCACTCCCCAGCTGAGCGCCCAAATATGGTAATTTAACCAAATAAGTCTATCTGCTACTGAGAATCGGGAGCGGAAGGGCGGGATGCCTGTGTTGCATCATGGAACGCACCTCAGAATCTTCGTGCTTCTAAACCCGCAACCAACCTGACCATCACCGAATCCCGCCGAGGAAAAAGCATGCAGCAGTAACTCCCCTTTCCCCTTTCGTCCCCTCGGGCTCCACTTTTCTACTCGCGCAAAAGGCCGCAATTCCCCTCCACACTGCGCCAGGAACGGGAAGCTCGCGCTTCACTCCAAAACTTCCTGCATAAACTACACCGGAAAATTAAGGCCCCCCGCCTCGTACAACTCATTGTCCTCCCCTTCCCTCGCTGTACTTGTATTCCTACCTCCCTTACAGGTGTCTCCAAGAGCTCCTCCACGGCCCAAATCCGCTCTCGCTACCCCTCTCCTCTGCTCGGGCCGGTCGCCGTGCTCTGATTCCACCTCCGCTCTGGCGCGGCGACGCTTGGCTCGACTCAAATGCTATGCCCTCGGCCCGCTCCACCAGACGCTCCACTCCGTCCCGGTCCCCGCTGCTCTGCTTTTACCCTGTCGTAAGTTTGTCGTCCCCTGCTCCTTCTTCTTCTTACGCATTGACGAGTCCGCGATTTGCTCGGACGGGCCCACAAGGCCGCCCCATGGAAGATCACGACACCCTTGGAGAGGCAAATTTGGAGTTTTACTATTTTCTGCACTCGGGCACATTTACTGCGTCGTAGGGTTGTCATAGTCGTGAGGGCGACCGGCAGACCGCCACAAAAACACCGGGTCGTGACTCATGAATGTGTGTCAAATCTCGGTTCGGTCTACGCCGTTGGATGACCCCTTTCAAGAATCCGGTTAGTCAGCTCACTACATACATTTCAACGACCAGTACATCAGCGATACAGTACGATGCGAGAAACCTTCAATGCTACAGGCTGTAAGCCCTCCGATTTGCATCCATGTTACTGGTCCCAGTATATCAAAGTATAAATACCATAATGTACGTGACCTGCAGTACCCATCATGTAAGTCACCTGACCGTACACTGTACATTTCTGGAACTGTACAGCTCGCTCACCACAACTGTAACCAGGTGATCACGTGGTAAGATTACTCTACGGAGTGGGATCAAAGTCCCTCGACTGCAGGATTCGTAAACTAATATTCCTCTATTTACCTCATCCATCACCTCGCTTATATTTGCCGAATATTTAATCAGGGCTTGAATTGATAATTTTCGATCGGGTATTTTTCACTGCGAAAAGAAGTCCCTATGTTGCTCTCAGGCATTCTCAAGACAAGTTCCTGTGCCTCTATTTAAAGTGCAAGGAGGACTCCGTACATCCAGTGCAGAGCGGCACCGAAACCACAAAGCAGAATAAACCAATAAACCAGGACAGCGGATAGAACACACCAAAGCTCATTCCAGTTTGTGATGAGTATGTTTTATTTACAGAACTTTGTTTCAGTTGAATAATGTAAATAAAATATAGCAACAACTCCCAATGCCCCAAGAGGTGCTGCGGTTGGATAGACCCTAGAGCTGAATATTACAAGACCGCTGAATGGATGTCAGACATTCGTTCAGGCTCTTCTGGAGGAGTCTGTAGTACTTTCTTTATTTCCATTTCTTCTTCTTTTTTTAGAGGATTCTGAATACAGTACAGTACTCGATCGATCGAGGTGGATCGACGCCGCCTGCCTCTCTCTCTCTCTCTCTATCACCTGTGACTTCCGTTCATTGACCGGGAATTTTAACGTGGGAGAGGAGCGGCATGGAGGTCATCGGATGACCATCCTACGGTGAACATCGTTTCGCACTCCGTCAATGCACGCCGCCAATCAGGCACACTGCTCAGTATGTACATTGTACATACGAAGGTACAGCACCTGACTGACGACGTCAACGTAGTATCTCGGACGAACACTTGCTGCTGTACCGGAGGGCCTGGTCGACTGACACGAAGAGAGAGAAAGAGAGAGAGAGGACCTTTTCGGTCCTACTACTGCCCACGGGACGTGATGCCCCTGCTTATGTGGACCTTCCACCTGGTCTCTACTCCCAACCTTTCGACAAAAGACATTAACGCTCCCGACTACTTTATTTGCTCCTAGGCAAAACGGTCAACAGTAAAAACTCGTCCTCCACGGACGTACTCATTACATCCCTTTGACCTTGACGTAGAACTATTTACCTGATTTTACCCCACTTATCTTGCTGATTCTCTTTTTCACTCCATGGTGTACAAGATTCTCTTTAATCTTGTAATGTTTTGGGTGGCTCATCGATTTAGGTAATCGACAAAAATATGAATGCATACCAAGAAGGAGATTAGACCAATTCCAGTATTCTGGAAATTTTCAATATTGCAGAAGAATTTTGCGTAAAAATCAAAAAAAAATCTATAGTGAAATATTTTCTTATAACATATCCAGAGAATCAATAAATATAAAATAATCACAATTGTTGAACGATTGAGTCACTCCTCTCCCAATACTTGATTTCGGATTCAAACCCCTTTGCCCTTGTGTGGAAGGTTTATCTTTTTGGATGAATTAGAAGCTAACTGGCATTCTGTTACACCACCGGTCATGATAGCTTACCACCGAGTGTACACATAGCGGCCTATATCATGACAATTAGTAAACAATGAGACATTCTAACATGAAATGCTAGAAAAAAACAAGGAAGAAACAAAGAGGAAATCGGTTTTCACATATTGTGTTCAGTCTAGTGGTGAACAGCAGCTTTTCTTTTCACACGAACCTGCTAATCTTTCGCAGGACAGGAGCGTGGGGAGCCGCTAGAGAAGGGACAAAAAGTCCTCGCAACAAGTGGATCGAGGTCCAACCATGCGAGACCGCCGCATAGAGCGGGCAGGGGACGGAGATGGGCCCAACGACACCGATACTAAACATCGTGTACACCAGAATACCGTAGTATTGAGTTGGCCAAACCAGACGAGAATAGAAGGCGCGAAAGACTGCCGGTGATGCGGCATGTGATCTCTAGAAGCCCCTAGCACAAACAACGTTCTAGCCTGTGTAATAACGAGTTGGACTCAACATCGTTTCCACCGTTCAAGGGCTTTCAAGTGGAGAAACATTTGAATACAAATGGGCTTTTAAGCCAAAGGGTTATGGCCCTTGACGCTGATTACTTTCACTACCCCGCTCCTCCTATCCCCCTATTTTTTATTTCTTTTCCAAACATGGAGATTGAATAGTCCATTCTCTTCGTCTTTCAGTTTGGATTCCATTACTTTCAGTACCCCCCTCCTCTTATCCCCCTATTTTTCATTTCTTTTCCAAACATGGAGATTGAATAGTCCATTCTCTTCGTCTTTCAATTTGGATTCCATTGGTACCTAAATTGAAGACTATAGAAAATGATATAGTGATATAAGTATTTTTATTTTTTTAGGGTTTTGAGTGATTTTTCTTCGATTAGAGATATGGGTCGGGTTTTTTTTGTTCTCATCTCTTCCTTTTCTTGCATTAGTTCTATTGGAACCTAGTTGGAAAATTATGGAGATTTAAATAAAAAGTTGTGAATATTTTTAGATTTTAGGGCTTCCATAGTTATCATTTTCCAATGTGAGGTGGTGTGTTAGAGGGTTGTGGTTCTGCAGGTGTGAGGAGATACATGATGGAGTGTTGGATTTCTTTATGTTCCCTTTGTGCTAGCTATAGCTTAACTTTCTCTCATGGGGCTATCAAAGCGGTGTGTGGTAGACCATGTCATGTGTGTCATTGTCTCTTTACCTTGCAAGGGGTAAAGACCCACGTGGGAAAGATGCACAAAGATTATGATTGGACTACTTGGGATGCGCATGTGAGGAGGACGGTCACATCGACATCGGTATTTGTCACTTCGGGAAACATGCAGACTACATCGACTCCTTTGGCGAGCATTCCGGGTATACCGTTCGGGTCGTGGGAGTGGTTAGCTTCCCATGCAGGTTCGATTCTAGGGCTTTTTGAGACTAGATTTCCATGTCCACGTTTATTCCATAGGCTTCGTCGGGCACTACATGACGAGGCTAGACGTGCTTTTTGTTTACCACTCGATCAATTGGCGTGCGATCCCATGGACGAGTTAGCATGGTTTTTGTTTTTATTACTTCCGCGATGGTGTCTACGTTATACTAAAGGGGGACGTGTTGGACATAGGGAGGTGGCAGCTAGATTTCGGAGATTCTGAGCAGGGGATTGGGCTACATTGCAGGAGGAGTCTGTTCGGGCCACCCAGGTTAGAAATCGGGTTCAGTCACATGATAATTCTGATTCGGTGTGATTGCGATGGTGTAGGATCTTGGGGCAGGCCGGGGAGTATTCCAGGGCTGCACGGGCCCTTAATCCTTTGTCCATGGCTAGTCCTACTGAGGAGACAATTTCCACTTTACGCCTTCTACATCCACCTATGGGCGAGGAGACACCGTTAGAGGTCTTGGAGTATCAACCAGAGGAGCCATTATGTCTTGATAGATCATTATTTGCTCATTCTCTATGCACAGCCCCACGTTTATCCTGTGGGGGTTTGTCAGGGATAGTATATGAGCATCTTCGAGATTGCTTCCATGCAGATGATCCCTCTAGTGATTTCACGGAGTTGTTCTAGGTGGCTGCATCAGTTACGAGAGGGGAGATTTCGTTGTCAGTAAGTCAGGTTCTGGGTGCTAGTCGACTTCTCGCGATGGAGAAGAACATCAAAAAGGGCATCAGACCGATTTCTATTGGAGAGGTCTTATTACGATTAGTCAGTTGTTCCATTGTCTTGCAGCATCGCTCACACTTCCAAGAACATCTTTGTCCACATCAGTTTAGAGTCGCCACACCATGAGGCTGTGAGGCCGTATTGTTGGACATTAGAGCACTTCTAGATATACATCCGGATTGGGTTGTCTTGTAGGTGGACGTTGAGAACGCTTTTAACAACATCTCACGTGCATCCATTTTTAGAGAGCTTAGAGAGGCTGGTGGACCCCTATCAAGTCTCATTCCTTTCGTACGGTCTTTCTACGGTTCATATTCTTTTCTATTTTATCAGCATGGCTTTTCCGAGGAAAGAGTCACCGTTGTACAGTCCGCCGTTGGCAATCGAATGGGAGATCCTTTGGGAGGACCCCTATGTAGGACACTAGTCAGGAATTTTAAGCTTGTTTTTTTTGTTTTTTGGAATAAAACTCATGATATTCGACGGAATTGAGTATTGACGAATACGAAGATGACTCTTAAGGCAAATATGCATGTTGAGTGAGAGTGTGGGTAGATTAAATCCGGCGGGAGCAATTCCATTTCGGTTAGGGTAGAGTTGTAACTGTATTGTTGAGCAGAGGCGGGCGTAGAATCAACAGGGTGACACGATGAAAAAGCGAGTGACATTGCGATCGGGAGCAAGGGAAGCTATTCGATTACCCCCTCAGCAGAAGATGACGAGCGTAATTAGACCTCTGGTGCCAAAACCGGTGTCGCATGGACATTTCTTTGCTCTGAGAACGCCCGAGCCTGTAGAAGAACCCTCTAAAACCTCGTGTGAGTTGACAATCTCTTCTTCTTCTCCTCAGCACTCCACATTATAGCCAGTAAAACTTCAGCGGAAGAAGATTATGATATCTGATGATTCGACCAATAGCTTTCGCTTCAACTTCACAGAAAATTTATCCACGACCCTTTCAATCTCTCAGAAAAGTTTCATATGTTTCTCTCTTCTAGATCTCTCAGAATAATTGTTGATTTCTATCACAAGGCGATATGCAGACCCCTGTATACAAAACCCATTACACATCCCAATCCTTGACTTCAATTGCTCCCAGATTTTATGAGAAGGTCACTTATCATCAGAACTTGAATTGTGCAAAGTTTTATTGACAGAAATTTCTGATATCAAAAGATATGATCTCCGTACTAACTTCCTGACAGTAAGTGCAGTCCTGCAATTCTGACTGTATACACAAACTTCAAGCTATCACTCCGTACTCAAAACTCGTCCAATCGAGTCAAAACTTCAATCAAAACACAAGCTTGAGTCAAAAACTATATCTCTGTTGACTTAGATCTCCCAAAACCCTCATAAGGTTCTCATAAACTCCCCAAATACACTCAAAAGTCTAAATTTCTCACTCTAACTTTGAATCATCACTTCATAGTGACAAATCCTTCAAATCCATTCATTCTTGAGCCCACGTCGTAGCTCGTCCCGTCAGCTCTTCAACCCAATTGTCAGATCTCCAAATGTCTCCCTGGAAGGTCTCCAAAACTGCTCAAAACCTCGAAGAAGTTGCCCAAGTGCCCTCATTGACCCAAACTCCAAGACCAATGAGAATGAAGAGTGTTATTTTGACCTCTAGTATGGCCAAATTAGCTCCATTTTAACTTAGAGCTTTACAACTATCCTAAACACACTACTTAGCCATCCTATACACAATACGAGTTGCCACTCATAAAGAGTCAAAATGACAACTCGAAACCGGCTAAGTATGAACTGAACTACAAACGGAACCAGGGAGTTTATAACTTGAGAATAATACTCCTCGCCAAAGTTCCTAACAATCAACTCCCTATGGCTTGTTTTCGGTAAGCAATAGTGATGGATTGGAACCCATGTGTTGAAAGCCACCACTACTGGTAAGTTCATATCCATAGCGCCCAAACTAAATCAAGACGTATTAATCGTTATTCGTCCCAAATCGCACCGTAGGAAACAATCGGAAGAATAATCAGTGCGGAGAGTTTATCACTTGTTGCGAAAAGTTATCTCCAAAATGATACACTAACCACGCCCGAAAATGATCACGATGAAGACACCGGATGTTGATCACAAATGGATTAGGCATCGGTACATCTGGAGGATTATGTTGTCCTCTATCCATGTCCTCGTCGGCTCCACTTCGATCAGATATGCTCCTTAGTCAGCAAGTGATGTGTCTAACTCTCTCTCATACCCTTTCCATCGTGACTGCGCTTTATATCTGATAAGGTCCAAGATAATATCTCTTGGAGCCTTTTCAACATCCTGACCCTACAAAGTTGATCCAACGGTGGGCTCTTAACAGCCTTACAGTGCGTCGTCGGTTATCCTAACCTAAAGTATCGCCGTCATGACAACAGCTCTAAAGATGACACATGTCATCATCTTCTCATAGTAGCCGCGTCACAACACGACACCGGACTAGACGGTGAAAGTGTTGAAGCGATTGAAACAATTGGGCGGAGCATTCTTAGCATGGCGATGGGACTATGTGTGTCCAGAGTTGTGTGAAGAAGTGAAGGCCAAGAAAGTCGCCAATCCGATCGGATGGAGAGGTTACCCCAATTCATGGGATGCGATTCTATGGGCGGAAGCATTGGGCCGAGATTACGCGGTAGATAAGGATGGCATCGACTGGGAGGCATCGGCATTGCATACAGGATTTGACTTCGACGAGTCCAAGCGGTTTGATCCTCGAGGAAGGAAGGGGACCAATGGGTTCAAGATTGATTTGATTAAGGATGATTTCCGAAGAAAGATCATGTATACGCTAAATCAGTTGTTTTCACCGCAAAGAACTACTTATGCTAGTATGCATAAGGTGAGGATAGTAGAAGGATTCGTAGGGGGCAAGATCAAAGTCAACTGGGGAGAAATATTTGCTCGGAATGTGCAGGCTATGGGGCAGAAGTTGAAAGCATGAGAAAAGGGAGTAGTGTACATTTCCTCTTTTCTGGTACACATGTACTCAAGGATGGGGTGGTTAACTCCAAGGGAAAGAGTGAAGTATTAGTTGAATGCAGAGAACGTTTTGCGGGAGCCGAATATGAGTGAAGCCAGTAGTAGATCAACGAGAAGCGTAGGTCCCGAAGAAGGAAGCACTTTGCAGTCACCAGTTGCAGGCGAAAGGGACGAGATGTCTTTAGAGGAGTTGGACGAAGTAATGCGGGGACTTGAGGAAGCTGTATTCAGAAGAGAGGATTCGGCAGGACCTTCGGGGAAGAGAGTGTGAAGTCCGAGTGTAGAGGAAGTTCGAACGCCGGTCAATAAGAAGCGGAAGTTAAAGGAGATTGTTAAACCAAGAAACCCGGTACCGAAAGCATCGAGGCCTAAGGTGAAGGCATCCAAAGCATATGGTGGAGAACCGCTCTCTTCGGTGTTACAGTTAGCACAGAAGCTAGAGAATGTAGTGATCCCCGTTCTTATGGAGTTGAACGAGATGGGAACAGACTATATTCAGGGGTGGAATCCTCAAGAGGACGGTTACATGGAACTAATTCAGTTGATGAACCACATCGCAACGGGAAAGAAGGACCAGACACATACCATTAAGCAGTTGACAGAGTCGGTGGGGCGTCTGGAGAAGGAGAAGGCAAAAACACAACGAGAAGTGGCAGCAGCGAAGAAGGCTTATGGGGAGATTTGTAAGATCCGAGGAGCGGAGTTGAAATTCGTGGAAGTCAAGAATGAGGGGCTTCGGAATCAACTGAAGGAGATGAAGCGCCAGCTACATGAGATCGATATAGAGAGACCAACTAGATTAGAAGTTTTGGCTAGTAAATGTGCGAAGTATCTTTTTGCCCGGTGTGATGATGTGGAAGTTGATCGATTGGAGACATTGACCACTGTGATGAACACTCCTGGCGATTCGAAGAAGAAATGAAAGGAGATGTACAAAGCGATGGGTCGTGACTGTCAAGAAGCCATGCGAATTCATCGGAGGGAGATCGCAGAAGATATCAAAGAGTTGCAAATCAGCGTTGATACTTTCGCCTGGCGTGAAGAGACATCATCGAAGGGTGCAATAGATCTCCGAAGTTGTAGTCATACGTGATCTGTGTAGGTAGCGATTCAGATAGGACGTTAGAATTATGTATAAATAGGACTAGAGTAGTTAGTGGAGACATCTTTAATTTGCAAGAGAAAGTCAAGATTTGTTCTTGTGTAGCCAGGGTAGAACGAAAACTCTCAAAGCCGAAAGAGATAGATCGGTGGCTTTGCTTTACCGAGAGATTCTCTTGAAGATACCCATGAATTCATCCCACGAAGTGGGCTATTGAAGATTTCACCGGGAGAACTTCAGCGAGCTTACGTCTGGTGAATGTTACCTCTTGTAATTGGGATCACCCAATCTTAGTAAAAGGATTCCTTTTGGAATTTCTTAGCACTTTATTTCCTGATGGGTTTTAAGTTATGAAGTGATTTCACTCTTCGGACCGTGATTGTCCAGAGTTGATTAAAGAAGCCTAAACGCACATATTCCCCACATGACATTCGGTTAACACCCCATTCCTTTGGGAACGAATCAATAAACACTACAACTACCCAATTCTAATGTAACTTTGTTGTTACACCCCTATTTGCCATGGCTCATTATAGAACTCTTGTGTCTACTACTTTGGCCGTGCCCGGTTGTGTGTTCCCCTCCTTAGCGGATGATACACACATTGTGGGCCCTATAGAGAACATTAGGCAAGCTTGAGAGTCAAGATGTCAAAGTGTAGGGTTTGGTCTCCTTTGGACATTCCGCCTCATATTCAGCTTCCAGAGGGATGTATGATATCGACAGACGGCTTACGTATTCTATGAGTGTCAGTAGTAGGGTCTGAGGATTTTGTTCCATGCTACCTTGACGTTGCATTGGCCGAGGATGTTTTGCATGTAGACGACCTTCCTCTACTAGGGGATCTGCATGTGACGTTGGTATACGGTCATCTAGTATTGCTCGTCGATCCATTTACCTTCTTCGAATGGTTCCTTCTTCACCTACATTCATATCACGTTTGACAGCCTTTGATAGGAGGATCATGGGCTTTGGTGACATCATCGGACCAGGGACATTCGAGTGTGTGACTAGAAATTTGGCAAGGAGACAGACATCTTTGCCAATTTTGTGTGGAGGGGTAGGCTTATTATCCATGGAGGAGACGGCACCTACGGCATTCTTGGCAAGTTTGACGCTTGTCGCACCTTTGTTATCTTCTCGATTTGCGATCGCAGATAGACTTATCTTGAAGATATATACGAGGGACGTCGATACGGGATCATTTCCCTTACATGCATTATTACGACATACGAGAGATGCTTTACCACTGGAGGTACGACATGAGTTCCCATCTTTTTCCTCTTTGGCTATCAATTGGACTAGGGGTCTATAGTCTATCTTGATGGACCGACAGTTTCAAGAGGCTCTACATTCACTCTAAGTGGATCCGGCCATTCCTCGTACTACTAGAGCTCGTCTACGCTCTTGCTCGGGTAAGGATATAGGCTCATGGATCTTGGCTTTCCGACTCGCACCAGCTACTTTCTCCATATAGATGAGGTTCCGTCTTGGCTTGGTCCATCCAACTACATCTTCATCACTCAAATGTGAGTGTGGTATCACTTTAGATGCAGCATGTGTTCATATGACTCGTTGTCCATTCGGAGGCCAGAGGATAGCTACCCATGATGCCATTAGGGATGTGGTGTTTGATATGGCGTGAGAGGGTGGATACCTCACATGGAGAGAGCGTTGGTATGTCTTGCAGTCGACTAGGGTTAGGGCAGACCTGTACTTGGTTCAGGAGGACCAGGTCACTGTGGCTGATGTGGTGGTTACCGATCGTACTAGAGATACAGTTTCAGAGGGGGTGATCACCCATCCTTCAAGATGGACGGCGAGTGGAGCGGCAGCAACCAAGGTCTCCAAGTATAGAGGTATGCAAAGAGGTCACCTCTTTGTTCCTCTAGCTTTGGAGTTATATGGAACTATGGACACCGACTTCGACATGTTCGTGAGGGAGTGTGCGAGAGCCTACCATACTATGCGACATGGGGTATCACTCTCTTTAGCTTACTGTATAGCCTATTTTAGGCAACGTGTTTCCATTGCTCTACAGAGAGCACTAGCTGGTGCAATCCATAAGAGAGCAATCACATTAGGTGATGCTTCTTCGGATGCTCCTGTTGTTTGTAGACATTTTGACTTGGATAGTTCAGATATCTTAGGTGTTGTATGACATATTTCCCAGTGGGATATTATTGGGGCCTAGCCCCATGTTACAGACAACACTAGCTGATGCAATCCATAGGAGAGCAATCACGTTAGGTGATGCTTCTTCGGATGCTCCTGTTGTTTGTAGACCCTTTGACCTAGATAGTTCAGATATCTTAGGTGTTGTAGGACATATTTCCCAGTGTGATACTATTGGGGCCTAGCCTCACGTTACCGGTTTGGTTCCATCCTTGTACGCTTTGATGGGGTCTTCCCATCCCTTTTGTTATTATACTTTGTATACCGTCAAAATTTGGAATGCTTGGAATCCTAAATTGAACTCTGTTCCCACATCTGCATCTACATAACCAAGGGTGTCACTACATAAGTCATGACGAGCACAATAATCATTTAGAGACATATCTACAAATGGCATGTAGAAAATGGTAGAAGTTTTAGATGTTTGCGTCTTTTCTTCATATTATGTGCTCCCGGTCCTTTACATTAAGGATATAATGAAAAGTTTCCAAATATATGAATGCTTTACATTGCATATGTATGTTAGATGTATTAAAAAAACTTCTTCATACCTTAAAGAAATAACTAATTTATTGAAGAAGGGCTAATTGTAGTGTGTTCCTACAGGGATGTGAAATCCCGAATCTGCGGAGGTCTGGCTCGTTGAAATATTTAAACGACGAAGTGATAATCAATGAGCGTATCAGTGTTTGGTAGTCAACGACGAACGGATGCAAAACTGTTGTCAGCGACACCTAAAACTTGGTATCTTCATACTTCCGAATTCAAGTACTCTGCAACCATACATGCATAAAATCTAGGCCTACAAAGAGAAATAAGTACAAATGTGAATCACATGACTTGTGTTCCATTCGTTTCGTGTGAACTCAGCGTCACAAGCAACTTGCGCTCCAGGCAATTCCAGCGGTTCCAGTTTATGACATCCTCGTTCAGACTTCAGAGACGTACTTTGTCGTGGAGGTCAAAAGTGAAGTGAATACGCGTTACTGGCTCATGAAGCATTTTGCGAGTGCTCTTAGATCTGTTACGGGTGTGAATAAAGCGCTGGGGAGGAAAAGTACAGCCACTGGAAGGTTGTTACTTCAGCGTGCTGTTTTCTTCCATTGCACTCCTCGCCGGAAGGCAGTCACATCGATCTAATAATGCGGTTCCATTGATCAGAGGGATACTCGAGTGTCTTCCGAAATTGTTTGCACGGGAACTGGTCAACTCGTCGCTACGTGAACTGGAAGGCTTCTTTCCACGGCAAATGACTGATTGGTGCGAGCGCATAACTGCGATGCTATCGCGCCGATTGTGAGTGTAACGTTGAACACGCAAATCATTCCCTCTGTCCGGGAACATCGTATAAGTTCGTATTCAAAAGCTTGCTCATTACGGTATTTCAAACTGTCAAACAAGTTTCGAAGAACGACGCCGCTCCCGGGCCCTGCAACTGCACATTCCAATTATTGCTACCCAACTATTCCAAGAATGCTAAGATTTAATATTTCCTCCTACCAGTCAAGACCATGCAACTTACTCATACAGTACTAGACAGTACCTTTATAGTAGAAAAATAATGTCTTGATGGTCATCGTATGTAAAACCCGCTGGAACTGGAACTGGTAATATTTCCAACCTGGTAATAGTAGCTAGGTGTAACCGCATAAGAATGGTGGTTACAGAGATATTTAGAATGTTTACTTCTTGGTCGCTCTTTACGACAACTTGCATTGGAATTTCTTTCGCCGGCCACCAAATTTCCAGCTGACACTTTGCGGTTTCAGTATTTTTAACCTCACGGATTTGAGTAAATGGTATAGTGATCACGAGGTTCTGAGTAAGTAATAAGTATAACTCTGCAAGAATGTGTTAAAAGCTTATCCGCTATATCATAAAATCAAAATTTTAGTTCACAAAATTACATATTCAATAGTTTTTGTAAAAAAAATATTGTATTCTGCAATTCAGATGATTCTAATATACAATTTTTATCATAACTTGCAAATTTTACAATACAAGTATTTACATATAACTTCTAAATATTAAAATTTTTTGTAGTCAATGCAGAAGATATTAACGCCAATTTCACACACTTGAAAAATACTTCTTACTCCTTAAATATAGTTTTCACATATAAAAAGATTAAGAGTCACAATATTCACACAAACAAACATGACAATAATGATTTCATAAAAATAAAAATACATGTAAAAAATCATGACTATAATTTCACACATGTTAAGATTATATCAAATTTTCAAGATCTATCCACGTCAATGCTCTTGCAAATTTATAAATCCAACTTGTGAATATATTTAAACAAATAGCTCCAAGACAGTTAAGAAATAATATAGTTCATTCATGTTTGTAAGAATTATTTCATATTAATGAAACATTGAGTTTAAAAGATCAATAGAATATAAAAAATCAATAAATGTATAAAATCAAGTAAATTGTCAACATGAGCTTTATAGTGATGAAAAAATATCTCGTTTTATTTTTTAATTAAATATGAAAATTTTAATATACTTAAAAAAAAATTTAAAAGTATTTTAAAAAATAAATGGAGGAATTATTTTTTAATTAATATATTTTTTATTTTTTATTTACTCTTTTAATTTAACACAAATAAATTCCCCATTGTTATCTTGTTTCCTTTTAAATTAAATATTAAAATTTTAATTTATTTTTAATAAAAATTAATTTTGAAATAAATTTAGTATTTGATTTTTTAATTAATCAATATTTTAAATTTAAATTATCCTCTTTTAATTTAACACAAATAAAGTCCCCATTGGTGTCTTGTTTCTTGGCAAATCAAACTATGCATATTTGACATAGATGCTTGAGAAAATATCAGACTCATTTTGTCATATGATGTGTTTGAATGGAACAATATTTTCACTCTTTGGTTATGGATGAATGGTATGGCATAGAATCAATCAAGAGTGTTTGTGTTATATATAAATGTATAGTCATGACATGTTTAGATTTCAGATATAAAAACCTTGTAGATACACATGATCAATATTTTAATTATAGTAAATCTCCAAAACTATACTTGATAAGATTTTTGGTGTAAAAAACAACATGCTGTACTAACATATATAAATAATATTATAATAAAATTTATTTTAAATTTTGAAATATTTTAACTAAATTGAAAACTCCATGAAAAAAGAATAAGGAGATATTTGGGGCACGTCCAATCTCATTAAACATAATAAGTTGGCGGCCCGAATTTTTAAAAAGCTAGACCTTATTCTATACAAAGTTTCAATTGACATTTTCTGAGCTTTTAAAAAGTAACCTCTGCTCCAAATGTAGCGTTCCTGATTGAAAATAAAACAGTGTCAAACCTGTTCAGACTAAGATGTATAATGATTTTGTGTATCCTTGTGAGGTGCCATGACTCACCTTTGGAGTACGAGTTCTGACTACAACAGCTCTCCTAAGAACAATTTCCAGACCACGTAGCAATTAGCAATGTGCTGACATGTGCGTTTCCTTTGCTCTCACTATTCGGTCATTAACCATGAGTTCCAGTAACTCATGGTACTGAAAGAGGTTGAGGGTTGCTGGAACAGTATATAAAAACGAGATACAAATCATCCTAATAGGTCATTTCATACTTCTAATCTGAATGACAAAGAAGTATGAGAAGAGGCAATACAATGTCCACAATATAAACTGTAATCTTAACAGCATCAGACTGACTAAGCTGGGTAGAAATGATGCACGAAAGGGAGACTCATGAATCCCCATACTTCGAGCTGTTAGACCCAATTAAAAGATCTCACAATAGGAACTCCTTGCGAACAGTGCATAAGATAATCACCAGTGAAGAGCAAGTATAAGACATGAAACCAATGGACGATGAATAACATTGTTCAGGAGCCAAATCCGCGACAGGAGCGATAATTTTCCATAATACAAATAAATTACAGCTGATTGCATGTCGAGTCTCTCGGACTCGAATTTTCTTCTGGTTGTATTAAGATCTAAAGGAAGACTCTTGGGTGATTGAATTGATATACATGCACAATCGATCCGCTAGGTGTTAATATACAGGCTACTGACCTCAAAAGTCTATTCATGATCAAGGCCTCGAGGAAATCCAAAAACTTAGTCCGGGGTACAAAGTTTGACAATCAATTTTTTGTTCAAAACCGCAGCTGTTCGCCTTATTCGTACCTGTTCGGTTAGAACAGAGGACTGCAGGACCGAATGTACCGCTACATACAATCTCCTCCTTTCAAGCAAGTTGTCAACAAAATTATTCTCCCAGAAGCCTCCCAGCTTCCCTGCTACCCCTCAGTGCACCTGGATGAACTGATCTATCCGACAGATTCCCCATCCGAACTTCAGACTCGATAGTTTCTCCTGACGTCA
Source organism: Marchantia paleacea (assembly GCA_014180765.2). NCBI lineage: Eukaryota > Viridiplantae > Streptophyta > Marchantiopsida > Marchantiales > Marchantiaceae > Marchantia > Marchantia paleacea. The sequence continues at coordinate 1,915,828 of MUAA02000035.1, read as the reverse complement.
GCCTCCCTCACAATCAGCATCTAAACCAACAAAACGGCAGGTGCGTTTTCAGTTTACACATGTTTTCAACAAATTTAACTACCTCAACAAGATGACGAGCATGTCCCCATCTCACTGAATCTTCCCAGTGGACATCGCGCTGCTGCTGTGTTCCTCATCCGCCGACGATGCCGCAGGCGACATCAAACGCTCTCCATTCGAAGATAGGGGCGAGTTCCCCTGTGGGATTATCTTTGGATCCAGAAACGGATTACTTTGAGACATATGCATCTTTCCATTATTGTGCACAGCAGCCACGTTTGTACTCCCTTGATAAGGCTCGTCAGTCTGCACATAGGGGCCGACACTCATCAGCTCGGGCTTCGAGGATAAAGGCGACTTGCCGTTGACGACCACCTTCGGCTCCAGGAAAGGATTATTTGGAGACATGTTTTTCATTTCATTATCATCCACGGTGACAAACCTTGAGCTCCCCTGGTGGGTCTCTTCTGCTGGCAATTGAGAGGATGATAAGGAGGAGTTCCCATTGCGGATCACCTTGGGCTCCAAAAATGGATTACTCGGAGACATATGCTTTAGTTCGTCATCACCCACGGTGCTAACAAACCTCGGACTTTCCTGGTGATAACCCTCGTCTGCTGGCAGGAACGATGTATTTAGCGTGGATGTCATCTCTGGGCAGTCATAAGCGCCCTCTTCTGTGCGCTGAAACATGTTGTTCGTTGTTGTCGGTGAATCGAAAGAAGGACCATCCTCTCCATGCAGGGGAGGGGTTCTCGAGGTGACAGACTGGTGCTTGTGCGATGAGCTGTCGTTGGAGGAATTTCGTTCTAAATGAACAGACGACTCATTTGACTTCGCTCCTAAATCCAGACGCTCGTGAACCGCCTCTCCTCTAGACGTGATCGAACTGTCAAAACCATTGCTCGCATGCGCAGAGCCGTGGCTGGAATGCAAGGATTCCCTGGAGGCAGTGACAGCCGTGGGTGGCGCCAGAGGATTGAAGGTGGCGAGAACCTCCGGAGTCAAGAAAGGGTTGGTGGATATTGGCGAATGACCATTGCTGATCTCTCCGGTTTGCACAAACGGATTCGTCGAAGAAATGAGCTCGATTTCCGTTCCATCAGTTTTGGCGCCGGTGGGCGGCATCTCCTTGACAGCGGGAATGGTCGTGGCCGGTGTGTTGAAAGAAAGAGAGCCCTCATTCGGAGGGGAAGTGGGCAAGGGCGATGCAACTTCTCTGTGCCCACGAGAGTAAAACTTGTCATCCCGAACCTCGTAATACTCTGCCGTGCGAACTTCCTGGCAGAGGGAACAAAGAGGGCAGAACATCCATTGCGCGCAGTCTGCAACATTGTAGTATCCACAGCAGCAGGGGTTGCCGGGTAATTTGAATCTTTCCCTCATTCTGATCCGCCAGAACCCACCATAGAGCAGACCGAAGGCGCACAACACTATGCCTGCTGCTCCTATACTGTGACGAACGACCCTATCCTGGATGTTGATCGCTGCCAAATCGAAAATCCAGAACGGGGCGGTGCACAGGAGGACGAAGGTCACAATGTGCACATATCGATTGCCGAAACCTAGCCTGTCCATATTCCAACCGAACACGCACGGGCAACAGACGGTGGAGAGCATCGCTATGGGTTTATCTTGAGCGCAATCAAACACCCCTCCCCTCCACTCAGGATTTTCCACCATAGAACCTTCTTCTCTGTCCGCGAAGGATACTCTCCTCTCCAGCATCCTGTAAATCTTAGCGCGTGCTTGGTACTGCCTGTGGCTATCCAGGCTTCCCTTCTCGACGTCTTCCGCACTGCCATCGGACTCCACCTCGAAATCCTTGCCCAGGGGAGAAAGAATGTTGTAGATGCCCGCTCCTGCTGCACCACCCATGGATAAGCTGAGGCAGAGGCCGACCCCGATAGCCGGTCGGTCTGCCCTTCGGTAACCCCAATTGAGTCCGCACAGAGCGTACTGCGCCCAGCAATTGAGTTGCAGCAGCGACACGACCACGCACATGTGAGCCCACTCGTGCGGTTTCCTGGTCCCGTTCTTGCAATAAACTTCTCGGAGCTTCAAAATGTCCGCGGGCGTCCACCTGATTAACATGTGCAAGTGAAAGCACCGCTGCGGATGGAGGTAAACACACATTAAAGTGAAAAGAGCATTCAAAATTTGGTTACTAACTTCGAACAAAGTGTCTCGTTCACTTCTGCTGGGAATTGCTGCATCCAGCATCCCAACCATCACCATGAACAGAAGCGCTCCCGAGACGCCAACCGCCAATCCCCAGAAAAGAAGGGCCAGATTCTTGGGATTTTTTAGCCATTTCTTGCAAGCCGCAGCAACGTGGTCAAACCTAACCTCGCCAACTAGAGGGAGTTTAATCCTATCTTTGAAACAGGAGCTAGTGCAAGGAGTTGGGGTCTGTCTAGATACCTCGTCCCTTTCATCTCTGAGCCTAGAAAAGGTACGGGATGGAGTTAGAAGCTTCGTGAGGTTATTTTTTAAAGGATGGACATTCAGGCTCAACACGGCAGGCGAGGTTGGCACGGGAGATTTACAATTATTCTTGGGCGATGAGAAAAAACCACTGGATTTGCCCTTCGACGAACCGTCCGGTGTACTGAGCACATCACCACTCGTCTCACGCAAGCTGGAAAACAGGCCCTTGGTCGAAATGCTAGAAAGCTTGGGCAAGTCGTTGTCCGCACCATTCCGATCCCCTCCTTCAATCGTCATTGTTCACCACTCTACATAGCAATCTCTACTCCCTGCATCCGCAACTCCCCCGGTTCATTCTCCACAATCCCCACAACGAGCCTCAATCCGGCAGCTAAATCACCTCTCCCGCTCTCCGCCTCGTGCTCCAACTCGTTTCCTGTGCACAGCACACGTCCCTCCTACCGCAGCTCACCACTTACCCCAAAAATAAAATACTGTCCACAATCCAACAATCCTCCCTTCGTTCTTTCCTCCTTCCCTCTGCCCTGCAGCTGCACTAGCTTGATCCCACTACCAAACAAAAAGTTTCCTCGTCTCCATTTCTTTCGGTCAGCTCTTCGAGCCCCGACGTTCCTCTGCTGGTGAATGTGGTCGACACTGACAAAGGGCCGAGCGCTCAGAATAGACCTCTCGAGCTGGCGGCCACCAATCCAGCCGGGACGACAGAAATACACCCTCGCCTAAAAATGCACTGACCGATTATGAAATCGAAACACCACCCCTACACATAAACGAAACAGAAGCACGGTCTGTGGGCTCGCTCGCTTATCATTCTTTCTATCTGTCAAACCTGGCACCTGCCCTTCTTTCTCTCAGGTCGGTCGGTCTGTCTGACTGTCTCTGCCACCACTGCACTGGTCGCTAACAACGAACGTCCGGATCGCTCGTTCGTATAGTCCTCATGCTATTGTGCTGCAAACGAGCACCATTTCGGAACTAGAATCGCGCGTGTGGCTGAGTGATTGAGGTAGTGGACGAATTCCGTACCCACTTTAAGACCTCATTCATTCGCTCTCTCGCTCCTCCCCTCCGACGCTCCCGTACTTCCTTTTTTTCCTCCTCCAATGCAACGACGACGAGGAAGACGACGACGACGACTGGAAACCTCACGCGTGGATCTGCTGGAGGAGGAAGAGGAGGAGGCTGGAAGGTCCTGCGAGGGAGGTAAGGGTAGAATCCCACCAGCAACACCGCTGCGGGTTGCGCTTCCTTGCTTCCCCTGTGAGGAAGAGAACAAGCCCCAGCCCTCGGACCCCAGGCCCCAGGCAGGTTCGTTCGCCGACAGCCAAGCAGCGTCAACTCTGCCTCATCACTCGATCGCCACACGAACAAAATCAGCAAGCCACATTTCATCGCCAGCGGACCGTTCCCTTGCCCGACCCGACCCGACCTGGCTTGCCCTGCAAAACTGAGGTCTGCTCGCGGCCTACCACGGCCTGCCACCTGCGCTCCCATCCGTCAACGTCCCTCTATTCGTTACCCCTGGCTCCCGTGTGCTGTTACGCCGCTGTCTTGATGCCTTTTTGACACTTCGATGGGGAGGTACCTTGTGGGTCCGCCTTCATTGTTTTTCCCCTCTGTTTTTGACTGCACAGTATCTCCGGAGCCGATTTCAAACTGGAGAATATTCATCTGATTTATTTCACTACTTTATTCCGCTTCGGTCAGGCGTCAGTTCAAATTCAAAATCACTTGCTCTTGGCAAGTGGTCGTGAAAGAAGATTCGGTAACTGACTCTGATTAACTGATTGTCTGTCACGGGTAGCGAAGTTATGGGCGAAGAATAGGATGAAAGTCATTTTAGCGGTTATATAGACCTAAGGACACTACTTTTACATATATGTGCATGAGAGTTTTCACCTCTGTGTGTAATGGGTATCATTTTTTTAGTTTATATATATTAATTTATGTAATCACATTAGTTAATGATAAATTAAGCTATATGACCTAGATAATTCAAATATGTTAAATGCAATATAAAATATTTTACATTTTGATATTATTTGGGCTAGCTCCATGTTACCCCTTTGGTTTCACTATGTATGATTTGATGGATTATTCATATATTTTTTCTATATTACTTGGTACTTCACTTCTCTTTGAGCCTCATTCGTCTTCCTAGCATAAAAGGTAACTAACTCGGTCAAGCGGTGATTTGTACATAAAGGCCTTGAGGTTTCCACAAAGAAAAGCGCTTGTCGAAATTGAGCATCCTTGCTGAAGGAAAAGTCCACCTTCTGCATTTCTTGATACATGAAGGCCCTTGAATGAATCATTCAGTGGATGTGCCTAGTCGTCTAAAGTGGAGCTTGATTTTTAAGAATTCACAAGATCGCCACGTAACTGTTGCTTTAAGCCTTCGAGGTAATGAAGCGTTTTATCTTGACTTCCGACTGTGCCACGTCAATAACTATATCAAATCTGAGTGCATACCATCTGCCGTGCTATGAGCTTCAAGCGCGTCCCGTCTCGGCAAAGAGTAAACTCCCCCGGAAAGTCACCATGTTGAACTTCGAAAGTTGAAGGAAGTTTGCTGGCGACATCCGAAGAAGACGTTGGGAGGAGCTACCATGTTTGAAAAAGGTAGTGCGGACGAATCCATCAAAGGGTTGATCGAGACGTGTGAAGGACATCTTTTCCTTAGAGGGTTGCGGAGATGTGTGAAAAAGGTTGTGCAGAGGTGCTTATCGAAGCTCCAAGGAGACAAGTGAGTTGAACTTTCTAGCTCGAAGGTTGTGAAGATCTTCCGTGAATGGAAAAAGTAGTGCCGAGCTACTCATCAAAGCTTGGCAGAAATCCAGGTGAGTGAAATTTCTCGAATCAAATTATGAGAACAGAGCACCAAAAAAGTAAGTGGGCCCTCTGGTGTCAGTGTAAGTAACATATAGAGAAATCTCATCAATCTATATTTGGAAGTGCGAGGACCTCGACTCACAGGAACGGAAAGTCGACTGTAAACTCCAAGGGGACAATGTGATATGGCACTGCCACCAATCAGCAAGCGAGTATCCCTCCATTTCTACCGTAGAGGTCAGATGATTCAGATCCAATAACTGAAATTAGACTTCGCGAAAGTACAAACGCACCACTTGATGTTCAGTGTCGGGCTCGTACCTAATCTGGACTGACGAACGAAGTAAAATATCAAAAGGGATGGGAAGACCCCATCAAATCGTACAAGGAAGGAACCAAACCAGTAACATGGGGCTAGGCCCCAATAGTATCACACCCGGAAATATGTCCTACATCACCTAGGATATTTGAACTATCCAAGTCAAAATGTCTACAAACAACAGAGCATCCGAAGAAGCATCACCTAACGTGATTGCTCTCCTATGGATTGCACCAACTAGTGCTCTATGTAGAGCAATGGAAACACGTTGTCTAAAATAGGCTATACAATAAGCTAAAGAGAGTGATACCCCATGTCGCCTAGTATGGTAGGCTCTTGCGCACTCCCTCACAAACATGTCGAAGTCGGTGTCCATAGCTCCATATAACTCCAAAGCTAGAGGAACAAAGAGGTGACCTCTATGCATACCTCTATACTTGGAGACCTTGGTTGTTGCCGCTCCACTCGCTGCCCATCCTGGAGAATGGGTGATCACCCCCTCTGAAACTGTGTGTCTAGTAGGATCGGTAACCACCACATCAGCCACAATGACTTGGTCCTCCCGAACCAAAATGCAGTGTCTGCCTCTAACCCTAGTCGACTGCAAGGCATACCAACGCTCTCTCCATGTGAGGTATCCACCCTCCCGTGCCATAGCAAACATCACATCCCTAATGGCATCATGGGTAGCTATCCTCTGCCTTCCGAATGGACAACGAGTCATATGAACACTTGTCGCATCTAAAAAGTGATACCACACTCACATGTGAGTAATGAAGATGTAGATGGATGGACCAAGCCAAGACGAAACCTCATCATTTGTGGAGAAAGTAGGCTGTGCGAGTCGGAAAGCCCCGATGCATGGTCGGTAAAGATCCACGAGCCCCGCACTTGCCCCTCCGCAAGAGCGTGAAGCGAGCTCTAGTAGTACGAGGGATGGCCGGATCCATAAGAGTGAATGTAGAGCCTCCCGAAACCGTCGGTCCATCAAGATAGATCAGAGACCCCCTAGTCCAATCGGTAGTAAAGAGGAAAAAGATGGGACTCATATCGCACCTCCCGTGGTAAAAGCATCTCTCGTATGTCGTAATAATACCGTAAGGGAAATGATCCCGTATCGGCGTCCCTCGTATATATCTCCAAAATAGGTCTATCTGCGATCACAAATCGAGAAGATAACAAAGGTGCAACAAGTGCTTTGGCTTCGTCAAGAACGCCGTGCAGTGCCGCGTCTCCTCCATCGATAATAAGCCTCTACCCTCCACACGAGATTGGCAAAGATGTGCATGCCTTGCCAAATCTCCAAATACACACTCGAATGTCCCCGTCCGATGATGTCACCAAAAGACGCCCATGATCCTCCTATCAAAGGTCAAAACGTAATATGAATGTAGATGAAGGAGGAGCAGTCGAAGAAGAAGAAGATAGGTGGATTGACGAGCAATACTAGATGATAGTATACCAAACGCCACCAAGGATCCCCTAGTAGAGGAAGGTCGCCTACATGCAAAACATCCTCGGTAAATGCAACATCAAGGTAGCGTGAAACAAAATCCTCGAGACCCTCTTGGCACTCCTAGAATACATAAGCCATCCATCGATATCATACATCCCTCCTGAAAGTTGAAGATGAGGCGGAATGCCCAAAGGAGACCAGCCCTACACTTTGACACCTTGACTCTCAAGCCTACAAGATGAAGCTCGGTAGTCAAGTAATCAAAGGCCCGCCCTATCTTTGTCTACATGGCCCACAATGTGTGTATCATCCGCCAAGGTGGGGAACACACAACCGACACGGCCAAAAGCAATGAACACAAGAGCTCAGAATGAGCCATGGCAAATAAGGGTCCCCCCCCAAAGGATCTCCCTCGTCGAGTGCCGCCAAGCCGATAGAAACATGTGACTTCCTCCTCCTCAAAAAAGCCATCTTGATAAAATAAAGAAGAATGAGAACCGTAGAAAGATCGTACAAAAGGAATGAGGCTTGATAAGGATCCACCAAACCTCTCTAAGCTCTCTAAAAATGGATGCACGCGAGGCGCCATTAAAAGCGTTCTCAACGTCCTACCCAAAGACAACCCAATCCGGATGGATATCTAGAAGTGCTCTAATGCCTAACGATACTGCCTCACAGCTTCCTGGTGTGGCGACTCCAAACCGATGTGAACAAAGATGCTCACGGAAGTGTGACGTCTTTGCAAGACAACGATGCGGTGACTAATCGCAATAAGACCTCTCCAATAGCAATCGGGTCGAATGCCCCCAGTGTCCTTCTCCATCGCAAGAAGCCGACTAGCACCCGAGCGACTAATCGACAACGGAATCTCCCTCTACAATCGCTAACTGCAGCCCACGCGGAACAACTCTGTGAAACCACTAGAAGGATCGTGCGCCTGAAAGCAATCTCGAAGATGCTCATATACCATCCCCGACAAACCCCTAGAGGATAAACGTGGGGCTGTGCATAGAGAATGAGCAAATAATGATCTGTCAAGACATAATGGCTCCTCTGGCTGATACTCCAAGACCTTTAATGGTATCTCCTCGCCCATGGGTGGATATAGAAGGCGTAAAGAGGAAATTGTCTCCTCAATAGGACTAGCCATGGACAAAGGATGAAGGGCCCGTGCAGGCCTGCTATACTCCCCGGCCTGCCCCAAGATCCTACACCGTCGCAATCGCGCCGAATCAGAAGTATCATGTGATTGCACTCGACTCCTAACTTGTGTGGCCCGAACAGACTCCTCCTGCAATGTATCCCAATCCCCTGCTCGGAATCTCCGAAATCTAACTGCCACCTCTCTATGTCCAGCACGTCTCCCTCTGGTATAAAGTAGCCCTCGGGCTCGTACCATGAAGTCGGATTTCACATCCCAGGAGACACGTGGCTTTAAGAGCTTGTAAAAATCAAGTCTCGCCTTTGTTTCCCTTCCCCTTCGAAAAGCGATGGAACACCCCTCTTCTTCCCAGCCCCATACTAATTCAATCCGTTATAGGCTTAAAGCATACTGAATGTACTGATTGGATTATAATCATGAGTGAATGAATATAAGTACGTTAGAGCGAAAGCAATATTCTCAATCTCTAATACGTGTAGATTAAAGTCTTGATAGGAGAAGGGACGGGACAGTGTCCGTCAGATTCCGATTCCGTCGGCCCTGCCATTCACCAATCAGGTCTGCCCACATACACGTTTTTAAGCAACGAAGGTCTGCAGATTCAAAATAAATGAACCAAGGAAACCCCTTCAATTCAAACTTGGATAAAACCAAAGTGGGGCTAGGCCCCAAAAGCATCACAGTGGGAAATATATCTCACAGCACCCTCCATATTCTACCTTCTCTCTTGGGAACCAGACTAAAACCGCAGGCTCGGTCTCCAAACTTCAGGCTCGGATATCGACCAGGTGTCATATATACATATGAATATATCACCCAACCCACCGTTCACATACATGTTCTTACAAAAGTTCATGGAGCCTATGCTATCCCGCTACGGGTAGCACATCCGATCACCCCTTGGTTCTCTTTGCTTGATTCCATTTGACATTTTATTCTATTCTAGGTTATTGTATAGCATATTTTATGTAATGTATTTTCATTGTTCTAATTAGTGTAATCCATAGTGCTCTAGTTAGTAAAATCCATAAGAAATCAACCATGTTAGGTGATGTTTTCTTTATATTCTTATTATTTGTAAACCATATGATCTATATAGTTAGAATATCTTAGATACAATATACTATATTTTCCATTTTGATGCTATCGGAGCTAGACTATGTTACCCGTTTGACTTCATCCATGTACGAGTTGATAGGGTCTCCCCTTCATTTTTGTTATTTTACCTTGAACACCGTTTTCTGTTCGATTAGGCAGCAATCGGAGATCTGATCAGCTGGCGACCTTTCGCCGATGCCAATTATACTGCGGTACCTCTACATCTGGAAGATGTTCTAACGAGAAGTACTTTTGATCACGTCACAGCAAGCGTTGCTAAAGCAGTGGGTTCATCCCGTTACGACTTGATGGGTCTTCCCATCCTTTTTGCTATATTACTCGCTACTTACATTCTAAAGTAGTGGCGGAAACTGTAGTGCTGCTACTGCAAAAGTGAGCAGCTGAAAGAATGAATGGGTGGATATCTCATCTTCCGTGCTGGAAGGATCCCATGATGGGATCTGAGAAGCCAACACGTATGAGTTCTGAAAACGAGTTGATAAGGTTGGGGAGAAATCCGAAGAATGTGCGCAGCATCACGTGAATTAACAAGAGATCGACGGAGTGGAACTTCCGAGCATGGAATTCGTTGGACGGGTACACCACATGTCTGTGTCATTCAACAAGTGAGTTAACTAGCAGACGGGAGGCCCTCCGAGGGATCAAGGAGTTCTGTACGCCGCCTCGACAGTTGAGGCACATTACTATTTCACAACTGGAGGAATGTAAATGTACTGTAATAGAGGAAGGGTGGCAGACAATGGCAATGAGTGTCTGCAATGAGTCTGCAATCTCCATGGTCAGTGTAATCTCGCTCATACCAAAAAAACTTTCGAATTCGAACGGAGATTCTTCCGGGGCATGATCGAGGGGAATTGCGTCTTCGGAGTAAGAACACATCGAATGTTTTCAGATGCTTTGCTTTGTCTTCAGGTTGCTTTGCTTTCATGATTCGATCTCATGGGCATGACTCTGTATCTGTGGGTTATTGAGTTGATGTGCGAATGTACCTTCCTTGCACTAACGCTGGTTGTGTAGACTCTGTAGAGTACAGTACTGAGAAAGCAAACGTGTGGCTCTAACGCTCTTTAGACTTCTATATAATCCGTATTGTATCGGAGCATTGTGAATCAGGTCCCGAGTAACTGAACTATTACCCGGAAGTTTGGTTCTCCTGGTATTTGGGTGCAATTATTTCTTCTTCTTCGTATGGAATGTGTCGTCTACAAATCAAACGCTATGACGTACAAACTTAGGATAACTATGTTATCACATATTTCAACATTGAAAAGAGGAAGAGTAGTAATATATAAAAAATGATAGCAAGAACCATCAAGTAATTTAGGGATAGTCCATTAACATCACAATGTGCAATATGTATTATTTTTATTATTTTAATAAGAGCAATCGTGTTAGGTGATATTTTTTAAATATTTTATACATAATAATACATATTTTCCATGGCGATGCCATTGTTACCTTTTTGGTTTCATCCATGTCCAACTAGATGGAACATATAATCGGACATATAAGATATTAGAACTATATAAATCAAACGATTTACATATTACCGGAACATCTTAAGAATCATCATCTATCTAACATGATCAATGTACTATGGATTGTACCAGCCAATGGTCTCTTTAGAGCAATGTGTACACATTGACTAAAATACACTACACAATATGATAAAGTAATTGATACATTTATTACTAGTAAGAGAGTCTCTCTCTTGTTCTTTCATGATTGCATCAGCGTCTATAATTCCATATAATTCTAATAAGAGATAACAAAGAGTTGATATCTTTGCATACCTTGGCTTCTGCACATTGAAAGTAACTTCATATTTGTATCACATGATTTGTGAACTCGTATGATCTATAACCTGGAAGTTCTCGCCTCCTATTCCATGGGTGGAATTTTTTCTTTTTTTTTTTGGGGTGGAATATGTAGTCTGCAATTCAAGGGTTGTTAGTTACAAACTTAGACTGAACATGTTATCAGACTTCTTCACCTTAAGAGTATCTTCACAATGTGCAAGTTTGTAATCTAGCGAATCAGATGAACTGTACACAACCATTCACTACCTCACACGGCCTAAAGGCAAATCAGGCGACCTCATGCATGGTGAAGTAACGACGCCTTCGAATTCTGATTGTACATGATATAAACTCCCGTACAGATTCTACTGAATTGTATTCTAAAATCCGGATTGTACGGAATATAATTATTTAATCCTTTGTCTCCTTTGTAGAAAGACAAACCACTATTATCTCAAAATACAACTGAATTTCCTGTCAACTTGCAGCTTGGCTGTCTCGAGTAAAATGAGACGGGTGCCACCAGCAGTCCGATATGTGCGAATGATATGAATCCTTTTTCTTATGAATGACTATCGATTTATAGATGTTAGAATCAACGTTGAAACTTAAATTCGAGACTTACCCACTGTTATCATATATGGTAAGGAAATCAGATATTTTATTTTCATATTTGCGCCAAAGTATGAAAAAAAAAATACTATATACTTCTTTATTTGGAAAAAAATTTAATTTTAGAATTAATCTTGTGTATTAAATTTTATGTTATTTAAAATATTAATTTTTATTGGAAATAAAAATGAAATATTTATTAAAATACATCAATATTTAGAGTAAAGTCATTTTATTTTTAGTCCACAATCGATATTGTTTTATTTCAATCCACAACTTGAAGTTTATTTAAAAATTTCTTCGTTATAATTGAGAATTTAGCAAGGAAAAACATATCAATTATTTTTTATCTATAATCAAATTTTAATCTGGTATCAAATATTCAACTATATGTTATTACAAATATTTTAAGATGAAAAGATGAGAATTACAAAGTCATGTATACTTAAAACAAAAAAGTGATTGGAATCATTCATGATCTTACTACAATTAAATACTAAAAGATTATGAACATCATGAATTTTAGTCTTTCATCATATGAAGTCCATATTTGTATCCAATCTTGACATAACGTTGATATTTTATGTCAAGATAATTCACAGCTTAGGTTATCTTAATGCTATCATGAGGTCATAGTTGGGTTGACTCTAATTGATCATGGAGCAACAAAAACTTTTCTATCACGATCTGTTGCAATGAAATTAAGATTGATTTTGATGAAGGATGTGAGTGAGAAAGTGGAGTTGCCAAATGGGCAAACCGAACCAATTGAGACATTAGCATGGAGTGTACAACTACCCATATACGGCTTCCAGGAAGAGATTGAATGGAGAGTAATCCGATTAGCTTGATATGATGTCATCCTATGAATGCCATGGATGGAGCAATACAATCCGGAGATAGATTGGAGAAAGAAAGTAGTAAAAAGTAGTGGATGGAAAATTTACGGAGATAGAAATAGATCTCAGAATAAAAGCTTACCTCTATTTGTGATTGATAAGAGTACCATTTCTAGAGATGATATATGTTTCTTGGGACTTATAAGAGATGTTGTTGATTTTCATGGAGAGAACAAGAAACAAGCACGATTGATTGTCACATATGGGATGATGGAAGGACATAAGGTGAGAGTCCTACAAGGTGAGTATATTGATAAAGTTTCAACGTATACTATCTTAGATCTTATCAAATATAAAGAATGATTAGGATGTTAAAGGAAAAAACTAGTTTTCAATATTGATATGTTAAATAGAAAGTTTAATTTGGTCAAAATAAAATTGACTTCGGACATGAATAGAATACAACAACATATTGTTACAACATAATAACAATATCTATAAAATGTATTATTTCATTTTTCAATCAGTAAAACTTTCATGAATTCTAACTTGGATTCCAAAAGGTTTGATTATGAAATTTGAAGGTATTATAATTTATGGCTTGGGATTTTTGCAATAATTTTTGTACACAATGGTTTACATATTCTTTTGAAATATATTAGATGTTTGAAATATTGCTCATGGAGATATAAGAATGAAAACTATTTGAAATTTTACACAAATCATATAGAGTTCCAAATGCAATCAATTATAAAGTTTGAGCTAAAATTAACAGTTGAGTTGTGAGATCTAACAAGCTTTTTATGGAGATTTTCAACTTGTAACAATCAATTTGCATATGAATTAGTGAAGCGGAGAAGACATGCAATTGAAACAAAGGTCAAGAAAATTCTTTAATAGTCAAATGCTCATATGTTCTTAAATTGAAGCAAATTTTTAGCAACAACATGCGCATTATGAAAACTATATTATGTTTTCATGATGATGTTTAAAAATTTTAATATTATTTTTAGTCTTGGGAGGATATATGTAACATTAGAAAGTGAGACCTGTAAGACCCAGCGTTGTACATATAGGATGAAATATGAGTATATCTAAATTGTGACTAAGTCTATCTTAGTCATGATTATGTTTAGCTAGTTATGGTTAAGTTGGGGGAAAATATAGAGTAGCTTCAGATGAGAAGAACTATTTTGTTGTTTAGTAAGAATCAAGGAATAGCTTCCATCATATGGATATCTTGACTTTCCTTGACTTGGATTAGTTTTCATTGGTTGTACTTGGTGAAAACCCTTAAATCTAAAGGCGAGATTGACTTGGTACACTAAAGTGAATTAGAGTGTAGTTGGGCTTCTAGAATATCCAAGTGGACCAATTGCATGTTGCCATGTATCTTTTTCATTGGGGTTTGTGATCTCTACCTCAATTAAACTTGGTAAAAGAGAAGGTTATATGGTGGTTACTTATAGTTACTATGGTAAGATTTTAAGTATTATAAATAGAGAGGTTGAGAAGCAACTCTCAAGTTAGTTTGGAGAGAAGTAAGTTTTGTGATCTTAGTTCGGAGAGACCTTGTTTTGGGAAGTTTGGTTTTGAGAAGTCATGTTAAGGTTGGAGACTTGATTCAATGAAGACTTTTGATCATCAAAGTATACCTTCCTTTTGAGTGATATCTTACTTTTTGTGAGAATTTGCATCATGGAGTTTAGAATTTGACAGTTTGTGTAAGAGTGTGCATTAGGGTCATGGTCCTAGGGTGGGAACAAGTCCTTTTAGATTCATGATAAGCTTCTAAAAAGCCATCGGAGGTAAACCTGAGTGAGAATCAACCCAAAGGTCACATAGGAGATCACTTTGAAGACTTTTGAAATTGAAAAATAACCTCAATGGTTTCTCTTTGTCCATATATAGTCCTGAAAAAGTACAATATAGATAAGATCCCACAACCACCATTCATCTAACTCCTCGTGGATCGATGAAGTAGCGAACATCACTATGAACACACGGTTTGTTGACGTGACATCTAGTAGTAGTCAACTCAAGACTATCTATCTCCATTTTGTGTAACCTGGATTTTAGTTCTCACTAACTAAAGATGATAACAAACCTCCCTCCTTTAGAGATGCAACATGCCTATTGTGCTCAGATTTAAACTCTTGAATGATCAATGATGCATTAACTAAATTGTTTGCTAGTTCCTAAGTTGAATCATATGATGGATATCATTTTTATTGAACAAAGTACTAAGTTTTTGGATATTTTTGATCCCGAATCCATTTTTTGAATATTTTTTCAAACTCAAATTCTTCATGATATGTTCATAGGTGAAAGAGGAAATGCTGATGAATTGGTGAACTGCTTGGATCATTGTACATGATTTTGCTATCAGGACACATAAAATACGGGATATATTTTCATATGAAATGAGAGCTCCAACTTGTAAGACATCTTGCCAACGTGTTTCAATAGCACAAGAGGACCAATGAATCGAGGTTGTTTCTACAACTGACAACTTGATTGTGGATAAACAAACTTAATCTCTAATCTTAAAAATCAACTTCATGCGATGAAAATATGCATATTGCTTTGTTCAATTTGGAGCAATTACACACTTCTCCTTTGTTTGATGAAGTCCTTTATGTATGTGCTCCACAAAATCATTGACCATAACAACTTTGGTTGAAAACTCATGCCCTTTGAAATTCTCTCCAAACTAGAAGTTGTCAAAGGTTGAGCAAAATACATAAGATAAAATGGAGACACTTTTGCGGATGCATTAATAGAATTGTTATATGTAAATTCCACAAAAATCAAAAGAGTATCCCACTCTTATTGTTCATCCATGGTGAATGCTTGTAGCATACCCTCTATTGTTCTATTGACTCTCTATGTTTGACCATCATTTTGAAGATGAAAGTCTAAAGATATTGCTAACTTTGTTTTGTATAACCAAACAAAGTTTTTCAAAATAAAGTAGTAAAATAAATTTTTCTATCGGTGATTAAGAATTTGATTAATCTATGATTCACAAAAACTGCATCTACATACAAATGAACAAGTTGTGATGGAGTTAGTATCTTTGTGTTAGATCGGATGTGTATAATCTTACTCAATTTATCCACAAAAATCATAATTGAACCATATCCTAAAGAGATTTTTGCTAACTCATAAACTAGATCCAAAGTAACATGTTCTCATTGTTGTTCGGAAATGGGAGGGATTGTAATAAATCTATAAATTTTTAATTATCCGTCAACCCAGGGTTATCAATGCACAATCGTATATTTCCATCCTTCTTCTTCACAAATAGCACAAGTGCCTCATAAGGTAAAATGCTTGGTTATATGAACCATTTTTTCAATATCTATTTCATTTGAACTTTACATTCCTCCAACTCGTTTGGAACCAAACGATATGGAGCTTTGCAAGTTGGTGTGCTACCAAGTATGAACTCTATTTTGTGATCTACACAACTATTAGGTGACAATCTTGCTGTGGGATCATAGTTAGTTTGGTAAGGCTCTATTTTTTTTGTTTTTAAAGTAAAAATAGTGATATTGGGAGTAAAGATGGGATGACAAATACAAATAAGCCTTGTAGTCCAAAAATGGCTGTATGAATAGGGTGTTAAGAATAGGATAAGGGCCAAGAGAGAATTAGGATCCGTGTTGACTTTCAAGAAGCTACATTCCACAAGCAAAAGGAATGAAAAGATGGATTGAGCTACCACAATGAAGAAGCAATCAATTGTTTGATCGGGAGCTCGAGAGGCTATTCGATTGCCGTCCAATCAAAAATTGCCAAAATGAATGTATAGTTCATTGGTACCAAAGCCGGACTAGACTTTGGGTGAAGTGAAGAGATTGCAAGAGTTAGGAGGAGCATTTCTAGCATGGCGATAGGACTACTTGTGCCTTGAGTGTGAGGAAGTTTGGACAAAAAAGACAAAGAACTCGATTGGTTGGAGATGCTATTCCTTTTTATGAGATGCAAATCTATGGACTAAGATGCAAGGACATGATTACAAGGAGTAGAAAGATGGCATCGATTTGAAAGGATTGGCAATGCATACAAGATTCAATTTTGATGAGATGAAGTGGTTTGACCTGAGAGAGGAGAAGAAGGGGACGAATGAGTACAAAATCGACTTAATCAAGAATGATTTCATAAGAAAGATTATGTATACATTGAACGAGTTGGTCTCATCGCTGAAAATCATCTATGTAAGTATGGATAATGCAAGGATAGACGAGGATTTCATGACAGGGTCAATCTCCGGATTTCAGCCCAAGAAGTTGGAGGGGACGATCTATGTAAATAAGGATTAAGAGAAGTTGCTAAGAATTGTATAAATAAGTGTAGCTTTAGTGGGGAGGGATTATCTTTTTCTATTGCAAGTATTCATTGATGAACTACAAATGTACTCAGAGAAGAACGTGAGCCTAAGGAGCTAAGTACATCTAATTCGATTGGCCTAGACTGAAATTGTATACTCATGAAGTTATCCGAGTATTCATCCATGAGTTGTGAGAATTAGTAACCTTAGTAGAACTTCATCGAGCTTGATTCCAACTTGTAATAGAGTAGATTGACCTTTCCATAAGTAAGTCTTTGGAAATTCTGTCCATTCATGGTGTAATTATCTCTGATGAGTATCTATGATGTGTTTACGTCAAATCGTACATTGAGGAAGTGATATATTTAGTGAGACTCTTTGGACCGTGAATGTTTCAAGTACAGGAAAGATGCATAAACTCACCAATCTGTCTCTGAATACAAATTAACATTTTGTTCTCTTGGGAACATATTTTGAATTCACTATATTTCATATTCCTTTGTGTAACTTGGCTATTACACTTGCTGAAAGATCATCGGGTAATACATCTGTATACTCTTGAATAATATTGTTGAAAAAGTCAAATATGGAAAGATTGAATATAGATCTTGCTGGTTCTTAGAAGAGTCTTTTCATATTTGACTTTTTCAACAATATGTATATATTGGCACTGATATATATTTATAAGTGCCAAGAAATATATATCACCTCTAGAAATGAAAACTTTACCAGAAATGAAAACTTTATTTTACTTAGTAAATCTTCTATTCGCTATTTTAAACCACTTTTCTTCTCCAATCTACCTCCATATTGTATTGCTCCATCCACAACATTCCTAGGATGACATCATATGGAGCTAATTTGATCATTGTCCATTCTATCTCTTCTTTGTATCTGCATATGACTAGTTGTACACTCCGTGCTAATGTCTCTATTTGTTTAGTTTGCCCATTTGATGACTCCACTTTTTCACTCGCATCGTTCATCAAAGTAAATCCTAATTTCATTGCAACATGTCTTGACACAAAATTTTATGTTGCTCCAAGATC
Organism: Marchantia paleacea; assembly: GCA_014180765.2. Classification (NCBI taxonomy): domain Eukaryota; kingdom Viridiplantae; phylum Streptophyta; class Marchantiopsida; order Marchantiales; family Marchantiaceae; genus Marchantia; species Marchantia paleacea. The sequence continues at coordinate 1,897,833 of MUAA02000035.1, read as the reverse complement.
AATTAAGACTCTCACCTTGTGTACTTTCATCACGTCTATGACAATCAATCTTGTTTGTTTCTTGCTCCTCTCATGAACTTCCAATCAATGTATTCTCCCAATCTCACCTTTTCTTTGTTGAATGAAACCAGTAAGGTTGCGAGTCAAGTTTATTGATGATGTTTGTTTCTATGCAAGATCTCGTCTTCATCTTTGTATTCTCCTTCTTCCATGTTGTTGAAAGTATGTCGTAACATGGATCTTCCTCCTTGTGATCCCTATCGAGTTCTATAGAACTAAGTAATGTGACCTATCCTCCCACATACATAATATTGTGATTGTCACGAACTTCCATTTCTCCTCAATTTACCGTTCCATTATTTGCAGAAGGAGACTAACAAGATCCACATTGAAAATATCAAGATCATGAAGAACTAGAACAACATGGCATTGGTGATTTTGTAAGCAGATCAATGTCAAGCTCGACAAATGCAAGGACATGATCCATTTCTTACTAGACAAGGCATGTTTTGTGTACAGGTGAGAACACATCTCTGGTTCTTTTTGAGAAGTGATACATGTATCATCTCTCAACTTGAATGTGAAATCATTTTTGTTTCTCTGATGAGTTACCTTTCTCAAAGTGATACTTGCATCATTTCTAATCTTTGTTTTACTTTTCTTTCACATATATTATATTGCAAGAGGAAATCATGCAGCTTGTGACTACAAAAAGTTCTTCAAAGCTTACATGAGTCTAGATTTCATGGAGTGAGTTTGTTGGGATTTCAAGGGGTTACCGGGGAGCATATTTAAACTCTTGCTTGGAAGTATCTTGATCAATCTTGACCAAGAGTACAGAAAAAATATGACCACAATTGACAAGTATATAGACCTACCATAGAATCTTCATGATTTGTAGAGGGAAAAAAATGTGATTCCTCATTGCAATTTAAGTGTGAAAGGGAATGCATGGTGCTTGATTTGTAAAAGGTGATAGAAAAAGCATAGAAAAGTATGACAGTCTTTTTCAACTGGCATTTTGCCTTGTAACTGTCTAGTACCTATAAGATAAGATCTTCACAATGCATACATTATTGGAATTGAAGGGGTAGAAGAAGACAATGTTGCCCTCAAAGAAGGAATCATCTAAGGACATTCCCAAGGGCATAATGAAGCTTGCCATCACATCAAGGTTGTCAAATATAGGACCCGGGAGGAGGTCGATGTGGTGAGCATCCTCAACCGTATCATTGCAAAGGAACTATCCTTGAACAAAACGGCAAAGGAGGCCATGTGAATCAAGGATCTTTCAAAGATTCAAATATTCTTCATGTCACTGTTCAATCAACATGTGATATGTAAGAGGAATTTTCTTGAGGAGATGACTCTAGAGCATCTAGAGTCTTTTGCACCTTCTCTTTGGGACCTTATAAGTGTACTTTTGTGATACATGTATCATTTCACAAGGACTGCCATGGCAACTCTTTTTGATCGTAATTTTGGATGGAGACCAAAACATCGATCCATCATGTGACCATGTTTGTGACAATGCTCACATGATTTTGATCCAACAAGATCCATCCTTCGACCTTGAAGGCAATCCTTCTTGTGATGAGGTCCACCATATGTCCAACACACCATCCCAACAATTGATTATTGACATGAAAAGGATGGCAATGGTTTGGATGCAGCACCTTTACCACTCTGTCTACATGATCAAAATTGTCTCACATGTCTACCATAACCACTCCAGGTTTGTGTTGTAGACTGGTTACGTGAAGAAGTCGATGAATCCTTGCCGAATCTAGCAGTCACCACCCTCTCTTCTTGCATGTTGAGCTCAATATATTCAGCAAGACAAAATACAATGGCCAACGTAGGTGATATCTCTTGTAGTAATGTAGCATCTCTCACTCTACGTTTCAACTCCGTGTCCAATATCCCATACCAATACTAGACAGCTTGTGCCTCTATCACCCCATGCGTAACACTGATCAACTGACGCATTCGGGTATACAAATATGGAAGACTCTTTTTAGTCTTCCTTTGAAACTTCTGCAAGCCTCGTAGTTTATCAGTTTTCACCCCTTGGTAGTCTCTCCTCAACCGTGTGAAGAACTCCAGAATAGGGTTAAAGGTTGGAATCTTTGAACTCTTCCCAACTCGACTAACTCCAACCGTGTCATCAGTGCCTAGTACAATGATGAACTGGCACCACCAAACACTGTACCCGAAGTAATAAAGATGTAGTTTGGAAACCAATATTGTCTCCAAAACTTAATCTTCCCAAGCTGTTCATGCTGGAACTCATAATAATCATCCATCGGCAAATCCTCCAAATGCTAGAATAATCCCTTCCAAGCCATAAACGGACTAAACAACGTAGAGTTGCGCATCCGCTGTAAATCACACCATGAGTCAAACTCCTAGATGAAGTCATCCAACTCAATAGTGTAATGTCTGGGATCCTTGGTGGCCCCATAGATATCGTCCATGTCCCAAAATGTGGGTACACACTCCAAGATATCACCAAGGTCACCTCCGTCACTCTCTGAAATCAAATCATAGTCTTCTATGAACCTCAAAGGCCAAGATTGGTACCTCACTCCACTACGAGTGCACCCAATGCTAACCCGAGCAGTCTTTCCTCCGGAACCTGTAGAGAACTCCACTGTGACACTAATGTATCACCTCCGTAACCTTACAAAAAGAGGTCCCCAACGGGAACCAGAAACCACAACAAAAGGTACCCGAGGCACCACAAGGTGCTAACACACAAGGGTAACCTGAAACCTGTCATCACCATAGGCACTCATCCAGTCTACAGGTTTGCAAGTCCTGTCTCACTGGGGAGAAACATGGATAGTCTAACTGGTCCTCAAATCCAACCTCACTATCGGCAACATACAAGAGCTCCAACACTCAAAACAACAAAGCACCAAGTGCATTTAAAAATCAAAAGGGCATTTAAAAATACAAAAACTTGATTTTAGAGGTCTTTTGCTCTCCAAATCGATAATCTGATATTGATTATCAGGCTCCCTATGGTGATGGCCTAAACTACTCCTTTTCAATTTCCTATCTAACGCAATTTATTTTTTTGCAAACGGACATCGTTTGAAACTTCTGTAAGACTCTGAAAATCTTCAACTTCGATTTCAGACCCCTAAACGTCAAAATTTTGCAATTCTGACACTATCAACCTTGGGACTGACATCTTTACCCTAGCGCAACAAACTTCACATCTTCTATCATCTTACCAAATTTTAGATCAAACGGACACTATATGATAATCTGATAGCTTGCTCCTCCTATTTTTGATCCAAAAATTTCGAAACACAAGATCTAGGACTTTGAGCACTTCTGTCCAAAATATTTTTTGTCCAATCTCGATTTAATGCCCGAAGATAACTATAAGCATCAACCCACTTTGTCAATTTCCAGTAGCGCTAACACACTCAAAAATTTCTGATTCGGATTTACACTAAAACAAAAAATACAGAAATTCAAAATCGACTCTACTTCTAGATCACCACGGGCTGCACTCCATCAATGCCATGCGCACTCAACAGCCAACAGATCAAAGCTACCATTGATCCAAACTCACCAAAACACCTTGAGTGCTCCAAGAACTCATAGTTCTCACCACAGAATCCAATTTGAGTTTTCAAAGTAATATTTTCTACTCTCAAAACGTCCACAAGAACACTCAGCAGTCAAGCCAAATCCACTTTGTGCTTCAAAGACTCCAAGTTCTCGCACTAGCTACTATCCACCATAGCCATACTCTCAAATGCTCAACTTTGAAAACTGCCCTCCAAGGAGCCCTAACGGCACTGTCGGCCTTAACGGCAATTCCAGTACAAATGGTACTAACTACACAACCGGCTCTAACTGATGTATCTGCTCATGCATATGCACACCTACCTAACAAGAGATGCCGCCACATAAGTCGTGACACTGCCACTTGCACAAATCTATTCATGCTTGATCTACTTTGCCACTCGCATGAACTATTGGATCTTATCCAATGGCAAGGAAATGTTTGAGGATCCTCCCAAGGTTGGTCATGACGAGCTTCCTTCATTGGCAGGTGATTCAATACCTACTATGGTACATAAAGTCGCTACATAATTTGAGCTTAAACAAGCCAAGGAATTTTTACGAGAACTCCATGGTCCATAGCTCTATCTTGGATTTTGTAATTTCTTTCATGTAATAAAAATTGTATTTCATTTAACACATCATTATCTGATTTCTCAAGGTGTCTTTGTTTAACATTTAGGTGCAAATCCAAGGCCTCCCCCTGAATGGTCTGATATTTTTCCCATCTCCGTCAGAAAAATTCATTTTATTTATATTAAAAGTAAAATTTTATCAACTTAATATTTTTCATATCAAATAAAATAAATTTTAATAATTTTTTTCACTAAGTAATGTAGAAAAATAAAAGAATTTATTATGCACATAAAAAATATCTTGCAAACCATTACATTAGCTTTTCTTTATAATGATTCTAACAAGCCATTGCAAAATAAATATATTCAAATTATTTTTCTTTGATTTATTTTCATTACTATCAATACATGACTCATCATGATAATAATTTTTTAATTTGGCACATTATTGTTAAACTATCATAATATCACACATTGATTTTCCTAGATTTATGTCAAAATCTAACCTGACATTTCATATATATTTAATTTCAATCAATAATAGTATTTAAAACTAATACATATGATTATAAACTTTAAAAAATTATCATTTAATGTGTTATTTATATAATAAAATATAAATAGAATTATTAATATAAAATAAATAAATAAATATCTTTACATACTTTAACATCAAACACTATTTCAGAATATATGATCAATATTTATTTCATAAATTATAATAAAAAATAGTTAGACATTCAAAACTTGAAGCAAAATATTCTGACTTTATTTAAAAATATATCATTAATTAATTTTAAAAGAAATAAAAATTTATTTTATCAGTTTTATTGAAGATTTTAGATTTCAACATAAAACATATGAGTTTGCTTCATTTTTAATGATAAAAAATATTTCAAATTTATTGAAAATTTTAATCAGAATATCCATGTTTAAAAATAAATTGAATAGATTTAAAATATTTTTTATTACTTATATGAAATTTATTAAATTAAGATAGATGCTTTTGAACTATGTGAATTGTAAAAAAAATTAAATATATAATATTATCAATATCATTTTTAATATTGCTAATCATTCATATTCTTCAAATTTAATTTCAAGAATTTAAAATTTCCAAAAAATTATGATTTTTTGGTATTAAATGATATGATTTGTTATCATTGGAGAACTAAATTTAATTTTTCTATCTAATACCATTTGAAAATGAATATTTCTACAGAATTACATTCATAGATCAATCAAACAATTGGTTCTCACAAAAGACTGATAGTTCTAGCAAGCGTTTTTATTTTTGGAGTTTTCTAAGAATTTCAAAGATCACAACGAGTGATCATATTCAATCTATTTTAGAATAGATTTAAGTTTGAAACTTGAAACTTTTGGAAGTTAAATATAGCAACTTAATTTTAGGTAACTTCTGACAGTTATGACTGCAAGAGATATTGGCTTAATTTAGCATCAAATTTGCAGCTAGCTTACAGGACTAGCTGAAGTTCCCATGTTGGAAGTCAGTGCCTTTGATTAATGCATTATCTTATCCTAAATACATAATCGTGAATTTTTCCAATCACCGCTTTCACTGTAAAGTGTGTTTCCACTTTCTAAGTTTCAGTCAAAAGTGTAATTGACAATCAAGTTCTAGTTTTTACTGACATGACATCAAAACATGTATACACCTAGTAAATTAGATCTAAAACTAAGTAACAAGTAAAATAGCAAAAAGGATGGGAAGACCCCATCAAGTTGTATAGTGATGAAACCAAAGTGGTAAACTATTTGAGTCAAAATGTCTACATACTACATGAGCATCACAAGAATCATCACCTAATTGTGTTCTCTATAGAGCAATGGATACATGTTGACTACAATGTGTTAAAAAAATTGATACCTCTGTCGCCTAGTATAGTAGTCTCTCACGCACTCTCTCACGAATGTGTCAAAGTCGGAGTCCATAGCTCCATATAACTCAAAAGCTAGAGGAATAAAGAGGTGACATCTCTACATACCCTTACATTTACAACAATAACCTAGTCCTCCCGAACCAAGTATTGGTATACCCTAACCCGAGTCCACTTTAATGCATACCATCGTTCACTCCATATGAAATATCCACCCTCTCGTGCCATAGCAAACACATTCCTAATCGCATCATGGGTAGCTATCTTCTACCTTCCTAATGGTCAATAATTCATATGGACCTTTGGTGATAGTACTACACTCCCAGGTGAATAATGAAGATAAAGGTGGGTGGACCAAGCCATGACTAAATTAGAATTACATGTTGACATCAAAGCACAACTCTAGGTCAAAGGAACTTGGTCCATCCTTGTACGATTTGATGGATCTTCCCATCCCTTTTGTTATTTTACTTTCTGGGGGTCAAAGGGACTTGCTCATTTCACAAACCCCATCTTCAAAACTAGCTTCCTCGCATCAGAGTTTGTCATTTCTAATGGCGGGATTGCGAGGAGTTGTTTAAGAATCTAGCTTTTGTTAAAAGGCAGACGTCAGGTTTTAGTAAAAGTACTCTTCAGAGAGGGTATAGTGCGAGAGGCAGGCCAGCATAGCAAGATCATGGTCCTGATGCATGGCAAAGTATCTAAAGGGGTATCATATTTTCACTATTTCACTCACTTGTTTTGTGTTCAACGTCAGCTTTTTCCTAAGTTGATGTTGAACACATCAGCTTTTTCCTAGGTATATAAGTTATAATTGGCTAGTATTAATGAAATCGATATTGTATGTTGTCACATAGACAAATTAGGAAACTTTAGCCCCTGTAGAGTTGCCCTACCCTTTTAGAGTTGATATGTTTGGAGTGTTCTTACAGAGTGTTCGTCCGGTATATCAATCCGACGAACACTCTGTAAGGGCAATGTTTAGGAATATTGCAGTTGTAGATGTTTTAGATAAAATTTAATGCTAACCCTTGCTAAGTGCAACAACCTCGGGTCTGTCAAAGTGCAACACCTTGCTTGTAGAAGACATGTTGTGGAAATCAAGCACACCTCACGATCTATTCAGGCAAGAAAACTTGCATTATTTATCTTGGTTTTAGTTTATCTCTTTGGTATCGAACTGAGAAAATTTGAGTGAATATCATGCAAGTCATTACAGATTTTAGTCATTTCGAACCTATCTTAATTTTTCCACTCCTGCAGCTGGAGGCATGAAGATAGGTCATATAAATAAGAAGTATGAATAACAGCAAGAAGAAGTGCAGGAGATGGCTAATAAAATACTAAAAATGTACCACAGTCACTGGGTATAGTGCAGGTTACTTCCAAGTAGAAGACATGACTCAGAGATGAAAAACTTGGACGGTGCTAGAGCTGCTCGAATTGTTGATGATGGAAACAACGAGGTTTTGACATTCCAGCCGAGGCCATTGGGGTGAGATTTGTAGGACACAAGCATCTTTGCCCTTTGGCATCGCAACCACATGCTGTGGACAAACTGTGAACTCTGTTACTCTGTAGCAGCAGAAGTGCGAGTAACACCAGGAACATAGATCTGGTCATTAGACCTGAACACGTCGGCATTCTGACTGCTACGACCTGATTGTGGAGAGTCAACTACGAGGAGTTCAAGACTGTGGGCTACCTTGAATGAAGAGTACTTGCCCAATGCTGGATTTATACAAGAAATCAGTGGGCAGTTTGTCGTTTCATGACCGTAAGAGTAAACAGTGTTTGGATTATCTAGGTGTGGAATCGATCCAGACGGTGGCCATGAAAGAGGGGTTCCACCAAGTTGCCGATGAACCAGAAATACACATTACTATTCAAGCACTCTCATGAAACACAAGGCTTTGCTGTTTGATCCAGTTTTAAGAGCTGGAGTTTGCGAATTTTACGCTCAAGCAGACACCAACACAAGTGTACCACAATAATCTTTTCTATTCTCAAAACGTCCACAAGGACACTCCGCTCATAACCATAGTATAAAAGAGAGATTACAGTCAAGCCAAACCCACTTTGTGATTCAAAGACTCCAGGTTCCCACACTAGCTACTACCCACCATAGCCACACTTTCAAAGGCTCAACTTCAAAAACTGGTCTCCAAGGAGCCCTAATTCGAACTCTACCCCTTGAGCCCTAGGACCCTTAACGGCGCTGTCGGCCCTAACGGCAATCCTAGTGCGAACGGCGTTAACTGCACAACCGGCTATAATTGCTGTATCTGCTCATGCATACGAGCACCTACCTAACTAGAGATGCCACTACATAAGTCGTGATAGCTGTCGTGCATATACATATCGCATCACAACATACATCGCTGTCACATCAAACATCACAACACATAGATCGTCATACACCAACACAAGTGTACCATAATCGTCCCCCTAACTTGCGGTTAGGTCCCTCTAACATCAGGTAGCCATCTAGTCCATAACATGATATGCCCTTCGTGGGGCTGAGATCAGGAGGCCGGGTGCTACAATGCCCCATCGTTAGTCGCATATCTTCAATCCATATCATGTAACGGTCAGACCTGCTTGCATGCTAAACGCATCGAGGACATCTCCACCGCCCAATCAAGCACCGCATTGAGAGGAGGTGTCAAACATGACATATGCCATCCTCTCGAACAAGAATCACAAATGAACATACTGGCTGCTCCATCAACTGATCCACATAACATACATCTCAAGCCTGCACGTACAATTGCCAGGCTTGGATCCATAGTACCATCAATGTTTGGAAGGTGACATGGCGCACAATTACGCACATGATCCTTCCAAATCACACCATCACGACCCTCCAATACCAAAACTTCAGAAGGTAAAACCTCACGTACTCGTAGAATTGTGCGACCAACCGTAACATCCAATGTGGCCGGTGCACTCTGTACTGTGACCTCCGGGCTGACTCTCACTCAGGTTTACCTCCGATGGCTTTTTGGAAGCTCATCATGAATCTAGAAGGACTTAGTCCCACCCTTTGCCCATGATCCTATTGCTCACTCTTACACAAACTCTCAAAGTCCAAGCTCTATTATGCACATTATCACCAAGAGTAAGATATCACTCAAAAGGAAAGGGATACTTTGGTAATCAAAGTCTTCATTGAATCAAGGTTCCACTCCGAACATGACATCTCCAAGAACCAAGCTCCCTAAAACTAAGATCACCACACTATCTCCTCCCAAAACTAACTTCCATTGAAAAACTACTTGAGAGGTGCTTCTCAACCTCTCTATTTATACTACTTAGAATCTTACCCTAGTAACTACAAGTAATCACCATGTAACTTCCTCTTACCAAGTTTAAACGAGGTAGAGATCACAAACCCCAATGAAAAGGGTACATGGCAACATGCAATTGGTCCACTTGGATCTTCTAGAAGCCCAACTACTCCCCCAATTGACTTCTAGTGTACCAAGTCAATCTCGTCCCCTAGATTTAAGGGTCTTCACCAAGTCCAACCAATGAAAACTAGTCCAAGTCAAGGGAAGTCAAGATACCCATGTGATGGAATCTATTCCTTGACTCATACTAAACAACAAAATAGTAGTTCTCATCTACCACACCAAAAGTTACTCTATATTTTCCTCCAACTTAACCATAACTAGCTAAACATAGTCATGACTAAGATAAACTTAGGCACAATTTAGATATACTTTCATTTTATCCTATATGTACAACCCTGGGTCTTACAGTACCAAGTAAACGTAATCACCAACATGAAATCTGTGAATTGAAGGTCGATATCCACCTCCTCGGATGGTAGCATAACGCAAAATATCTCTATGCTGAGCAATAGCCAGGTTCTCAAATGCCATGGGCATGACTCTACGGAAGAGTTCTGCCCTTTGAGAACACACCCTAACCCAAACATAAGGGTTATCCAAGTCCAAGACTTCACCTGACTCTCGACGGATAGCTGCAGGTAAGTCTGGATCTCTACCACATAATAAAAAGTACGGTGAGAATGATGCTAGAGATGCTTGTCCGCTAAATCGATAACCCATGGCCAACCATGGTAGCTGGATGTCCCAGTCCCCCAGATGACCTTTCTTCAAGCCAAACTTTCTCAATTCTCTCTTCACCGTCTGAACAACTCTCTCTGCTAGACCATCAGCCTCAGGATGATCTCTTGAGGTGGTACGATGATCGATCAATGCTCAATCACACAAAGCTTGAAACTCGCCCAAAAACTCAATACCCTGATCATTCAACACTTCTGCTGGTGCACCAAATCGGCTAAGCACTGCAGCTAAGAACGCATAAGCTCTTCCCTCACTTGACTTGTTGGGCAAGGCTACCAACTCAATTCACTTGGAGAAATGTTCCACCATGACCAACACATATCGATGATGTCGTATAGTCAATGGCAAAGGTCCTGCAAAATCCAAGCTCCAACGATAAGCAAGTCCCATAATCGGTAGAGGATGTAGTTGTGGTGTAGGGGCATTGAATGATGCTCGAACACGATCACATGCCATACATCTAGCCACAAACTGCTGCACCTCAGTTTGCATACCTCTCCACCAATAGTGACTTTGAAAAAAGCTATATGTCCGCTTTACTCCAAAATGACCTAATTCCTCATGAGCATGTCTGACCAACTGTGCTCTCTGAGATGGAAATGGCACAACACGAACGCTGCCATCTCCCATACTCAAAGAAGGTGTCTACCTTCCCATCTGAACCGTCGAGCTCTCTGGAAAACTCGATCCCGCTCCTTTGCACTCAAGGTGCCCACCAAAACACATGTACGAAGATACTCCAACACAAGCATGTCATCATGGATGTCTCGGTTTACCATCAAACCGTCCTCAATCTTAGCGTCCAAGGCTAACATATCTGTTCTCTGACCCAAGAGAGATATCATATAGCTCTCAAGCGCCAACATACTCAAAAAGGCAGATGCATGCCAACTCGGCACCATCTCCTCATCACTATCACCATGCCATCGAGCCCCAGTTTCGTCAACTTGGCTTGTACATGGATTTCGACTTAACCGATTTGCATCGCGGTTCACCACTCCAGTTCTATGAACAACCGTGAAATCATACTCATGTAGGATAAGAGCCTATCGTGCAAGCTTTCATGTAAGCTTGTCTGATTCCATCAACCATTGAAATGGTTGATGATCAGTGATGAGAGTGAAGGAGTTTCTAAACAAATAACATGTGAAATGTGCCACTGCCCAAACAGCTTTCAAACATTCTCCTTCATAAGAACTATACTTCGACTCCGCTGCATTGTTGGAACGACTTGCATAAGCCACTACAAACTCCTTCCCCTCATCATCATGTTGGGTAAGCACTGCTCCCAAACCCAACATACTCCAATCAGTATGTACTTGAAACGGACGACCTCTCACAGGTCTCCTCAAAATAGGGACAGATGTCAATCTTCCCTTAAGCTCAACAAAAGCTCTCTCTTGTTCATCTCCCCAACTCCACTCTTGATCTAGCTTTGTCAGCTTTATCAAGGCTTTGACAATAGTGCTAAATCCTCGCACATATTGACGATAGAAGTTTGCAAGTCTAAGGAAAGCTCGCACCCTACTCACATCTGAGGGTTGTGGAATACGCAAGATTGCCTCCACCTTGGTTTGCTGAACTCCCAATCGTCATGGGTATATGGTATGAACCAAGTACTCTACCTGCTCTTGAAAGAACTTGTACTTTTCAGGATGCAACTTGAGGCCATGAGCAATCAGTTGCTCAAATACCTCATGCAAATGTATCTCATGCTCCCTCACTGTAGCACTATACACTAGAATATCATTGATGTAGGCTCGGGCACAATCAAATCCGGCTGGGATCCTATCCATCACTCTTTGGAACTCAGCAGGTGCATTCTTCAACCCAAATGGTAAGAACTTCCACTGATACAACACATCCTTGCCATACGAATCAATTGCCCAAAAGGCTGTCTTGGCCTTATACTCATCTCGAATCCACAATTGATGATATCATGCTTGTAAATCCAATGTACTGAAAACCTTTGCATGCCCAACTACATCAAAGATCTCCTCAGGGGTAGGCATAGCATATCGATCAGATTTTGTCTGTCGATTGATAGATCGGTAGTCACCACACATGCGTCTATCTGTATAATTACCATGTATATCCTTCTTGATTGGCATCACCACAACAGAGGCATACTCTCCATATGATATCTCCACTAATCCAGCCTCAAGAAGGTCGTGACACCTACTTTGGATCAGATCTCTCTCCATATCTATGTATCGATAGGGACGACGGAAGACTGGTGCATCTGTTGTCAAGTCAATCAGTATGTCATGTCCCTTCAAACAACCTAAATCCTTCATACTCAAGGCAAAACAGTTTCTGAAACTCCTCAGAAACCTCCACATCCTTCAAACAACCTAAATCCTTCATACTCAAGGCAAAATAGTTTCTAAAACTCCTCAGAAACCTCCACACTCTTTCTTTTCCTGTCACTTTGGGACCAATCTCAATATCCCAAATCTCCTCTCCATCGACACTAGAGATAGAAGACGTAATATCTGGTTGCTAAATGACAACCTCTTGAGCAGAAATTCAAATTGCTCCTGAAGATCAGCTCAAAACCACTTTTACCACGCCATGGGGAACTTTTGCCTTTAGGGTAATGCCCTTTGGTCTATGTAATGCTCCAGCAACTTTTCAGAGGTTCATGAACAAGGTGTTTGAACCTTTTATTGGGAAATTTGTGCGAGATTTCATAGATGATTTTTGTGTATACGGGAAGAAGGAGGATCATTTTGATCATTTGATCAAAATTCTACAACGGTTGGAGAAAGCCAAGGCCTCGCTCAATCCAGAAAAATGCATTTTTGGATGTGAGGAAGGTTTGTTGTTAGGGCACATCATCTCCAAAGATGGTATAGCGGTGGATCCGTAAAAGGTGAAACGCATCCTCGACTTACCTTTTCCGTGACGTTGACCAAGTTGAGGCGGTTCCTTGGAATGGTGGGATACTATCGACGGTTCATCTTTTCCTTCTCCAACAAAGCTTATGCCTTGACGGTTTACATGAAGAAGGGGACGGATTACGATTTAATCCTCAAGGATGGAGAGGGCAATGCATGCGTTCGAACTTCTTAAGAAGGCGTTGGTAACGGCTCCTATTTTAGCCAAACCAAATTGGGGAAACCTTTCATTCTCTACACGGATGCATCAAACATTGCTATAGGATGCACTCTAAGCCGCTTAGATGAAGATAGCCATGATCATCCAATTGCTTATGCTAGTAGACAGATGGTGCGGTGAGAGAAATTATTCAAGGACCGAAAGGGAGGCTTTAGTTGTGATCTTCTCACTCAAGAAGTTTCGACACTATCTATTGGGAGGGAAGTTTACTATCGTTCTTCGACCACAAGGCTTTGAAGACATTTTCAACAAGCCTAATGTTTGGGGTAGGATAGCGGATGGAAGTTGTTCTTGGCGGAGTTTGATTACATCATTGAGGATCGATACGGTAAGAAACATGCCAATGCCGATTTGATGTCTCGAAGATACGATGAGGAAGGAGATCAACCAAAGGATGATACATTTCCGGATGAGGATTTGTTTTATGATGGACACCATAACAAAGGTGCCCGTTTGAATACAAGGGGATATGGGATTTCATCTCGGAGGGAGAGTTTCCCCAAGGCATGCATTCACGGAGAGGAATGCATTGGTGAAGCGATGTGAACCTTATACCATCATAGAGGGACGTGTTGTTTCATCAAGGAGCAGATGGACTACTTCCAAAGGGTTGTTGGAAGGGAGGAGTCAATTCAACTTATGAAGGAGTTTCATGAAGGCTCGGTATGTGGAGGACACTTTGCGGGAAAGGTAATCGCATTTAAGATCCTAGATGCAAAAGCTATCATTGGAAGGGGCATTTTCAAAGATTGTGTGGAATTTTGCAAGAGTTGTGATGTGTGTCAAGCTTTTTGCTAAAAAGTCCATGAAAACCCCCTCCTTTGACATCGGTTCTATTTTAGGTCCTTTTTTTTGAAAAGTGGGGAATAGATTTTGTAGGACCCTTGAATCTTACTCCTCGGGGTAACAAGTTCATTGTGGTAGCTACAGATTATCTAACCAAGTGGGTAGAAGCTAGACCTCTAAAATCTACTAGTGAGGAAGAAGTGGGTAGATTTCTATATGAGAGGATAATAACTAGATTCGGATGCCCTCTAGAAATTGTATCGATAGAGGTGGTGAGTTTGTTGGAAGCATTATACAAGCCATGCTAGGTCATTTCTCCATCAAGGCACGGGTGACTACTTCCTACAAACCAAATGTTAATGGGTTGGCGAATGAACCAACTATACGCTTTGCATGATGTTGGTAAGGATGCGGACATGGACGGGGAGCAAGCAAAATTGGGACAAAAGGCTGCATGCTATCTTGTGGGAGTATCGGACGACTTGGAAGACATCAACAGAGGTACTCACCTTTCCGTATGGTATATGGTGTCGAGTCAAAGCTTCCAATTCAATTTGATTTGACGACCTTTCTTAACTATCCAACGGAAGTTAAAGAGGAAGAATGGAGTAGAAGCTATCAAATCAAGATGTCAACAACCGTTGGAGCCGGGAGGAGGCTCGAGCCAGGGCCATGGTACGTGTGGAGCGGGCTCAACAATTGCGAAAGAAGTATCATGATAATCGATTTGGGGACGAAGAAGATGAAGATTTTCAAAGAAGGTGATTGGGTAATGCTTTACGATTCCATTAGATATAAGAGAGCAAGAAAGAAATTTCTTCCAAAGTACTTTGTCCTTTCATAGTTCACAAGGTGTGGGGAAACTTTACTTACGATTTGAAGGAGTTGGGAGGACGACATTTTGACCGGGTGAATCACGACAAGTTGAAGCCGTTTCATCGACGATCGAGATTCTTTCACTCCGGGGACGGAGTGAAATCTTGGTCGGGGGGTAAATGTAAGACCCGGGGTTGTACATATAGGATAAAATGAAAGTATATCTAAATTGTGCCTAAGTTTATCTTAGTCATGACTATGTTTAGCTAGTTATGGTTAAGTTGGAGGAAAATATAGAGTAACTTTTGGTGTGGTAGATGAGAACTACTATTTTGTTGTTTAGTATGAGTCAAGGAATAGATTCCATCACATGGGTATCTTGACTTCCCTTGACTTGGACTAGTTTTCATTGGTTGGACTTGGTGAAGACCCTTAAATCTAGGGCGAGATTGACTTGGTACACTAGAAGTCAATTAGGGAGTAGTTGGGCTTCTAGAAGATCCAAGTGGACCAATTGCATGTTGCCATGTACCCTTTTCATTGGGGTTTGTGATCTCTACCTCGTTTAAACTTGGTAAGAGGAAGTTACATGGTGATTACTTGTAGTTACTTGGGTAAGATTCTAAGTAGTATAAATAGAGAGGTTGAGAAGCACCTCTCAAGTAGTTTTTCAATGGAAGTTAGTTTTGGGAGGAGATAGTGTGGTGATCTTAGTTTTAGGGAGCTTGGTTCTTGGAGATGTCATGTTCGGAGGGAACCTTGATTCAATGAAGACTTTGATTACCAAAGTATCCCTTTCCTTTTGAGTGATATCTTACTCTTGGTGATAATGTGCATAATAGAGCTTGGACTTTGAGAGTTTGTGTAAGAGTGAGCAATAGGATCATGGGCAAAGGGTGGGACTAAGTCCTTCTAGATTCATGATGAGCTTCCAAAAAGCCATCGGAGGTAAACTCGAAGTGAGAGTCATTTGAGGTCACAAGACAGAGTGCCGACCACATTGGATGTTACAGTTGGTCGCACAATTCTACGAGTACCATGAGGTTTTACCTTCTTTAGTTTTGGTATTGGTCGTGATGGTGTGATTTGGAAGGATCATGTGCGTAATTGTGCGCCATGTCACCTTCCAAACATTGATGGTACTATGGATCCAAGCCTGGCAATTGTACGCGGGCTTGAGATGTATGTTATGTGGATCGGCTTGATGGAGCAAGATGTTCATTTGTGATTCTTGTTCGAGAGGATGGCATATGTCATGTTTGACACCTCCTCTCAATGCGGTGCCCAGTGGGCGGTGGAGATGTCCTCGATGCGTTTAGCATGCAAGCAGGTCTGACCGTTACATGATATGGATTGAAGATATGCGACTAACGATGGGGCATTGTAGCACCCGCCTCCCGATCTCAAATTTCCCACGAAGGGCATATCATGTTATGGACTAGATGGCTACCTGATGTTAGAGGGACCTAACCGCAAGTTAGGGGGACGATTATGGTACACTTGTGTTGGTGTATGACGATCTATGTATTGTGATGTTTGATGTGACAGTGAGGTATGTTGTGATGCGATATGTATATGCACGACAGCTATCACGACTTATGTAGTGGCATCTCTAGTTAGGTAGGTGCTCGTATGCATGAGCAGATACAGCAATTATAGCCGGTTGTTGTGCAAGCACGCCGTTCGCACTAGGATTGCCGTTAGGGCCGACAGCGCCGTTAAGGGTCCTAGGGCTCAAGGGGTAGAGTTCGAATTAGGGCTCCTTGAGACCAGTTTTTGAAGTTGAGCCTTTGAAAGTGTGGCTATGGTGGGTAGTAGCTAGTGTGGGAACCTGGAGTCTTTGAATCACAAAGTGGGTTTGGCTTGACTGTAATCTCTTTTTATACTATGGTTATGAGCGCAGTGTCCTTGTGGACGTTTTGAGAATAGAAAAGATTATTGTGGTACACTTGTGTTGGTGTCTGCTTGAGCGTAAAATTCGCAAACTCCAGCTCTTAAAACTGGATCAAACAGCAAAGCCTTGTGTTTCATGAGAGTGCTTGAATAGTAATGTGTATTTCTGGTTCATCGGCAACTTGGTGGAACCCCTCTTTCATGGCCACCGCCTGGATCGATTCCACACCTAGATAATCCAAACACTGTTTACTCTTACGGTCATGAAACGACAAACTGCCCACTGATTTCTTGTATAAATCCAGCATTGGGCAAGTACTCTTCATTCAAGGTAGCCCACAGTCTTGAACTCCTCGTAGTTGACTCTCCACAATCAGGTCGTAGCAGTCAGAATGCCGACGTGTTCAGGTCTAATGACCAGATCTATGTTCCTGGTGTTACTGCACTTCTGCTGCTACAGAGTAACAGAGTTCACAGTTTGTCCACAGCATGTGGTTGCGATGCCAAAGGGCAAAGATGCTTGTGTCCTACAAATCTCACCCCAATGGCCTCGGCTGGAATGTCAAAACCTCGTTGTTTCCATCATCAACAATTCGAGCAGCTCTAGCACCGTCCAAGTTTTTCATCTCTGAGTCATGTCTTCTACTTGGAAGTAACCTGCACTATACCCAGTGACTGTGGTACATTTTTAGTATTTTATTAGCCATCTCCTGCACTTCTTCTTGCTGTTATTCATACTTCTTATTTATATGACCTATCTTCATGCCTCCAGCTGCAGGAGTGGAAAAATTAAGATAGGTTCGAAATGACTAAAATCTGTAATGACTTGCATGATATTCACTCAAATTTTCTCAGTTCGATACCAAAGAGATAAACTAAAACCAAGATAAATAATGCAAGTTTTCTTGCCTGAATAGATCGTGAGGTGTGCTTGATTTCCACAACATGTCTTCTACAAGCAAGGTGTTGCACTTTGACAGACCCGAGGTTGTTGCACTTAGCAAGGGTTAGCATTAAATTTTATCTAAAACATCTACAACTGCAATATTCCTAAACATTGCCCTTACAGAGTGTTCGTCGGATTGATATACCGGACGAACACTCTGTAAGAACACTCCAAACATATCAACTCTAAAAGGGTAGGGCAACTCTACAGGGGCTAAAGTTTCCTAATTTGTCTATGTGACAACATACAATATCGATTTCATTAATACTAGCCAATTATAACTTATATACCTAGGAAAAAGCTGATGTGTTCAACATCAACTTAGGAAAAAGCTGACGTTGAACACAAAACAAGTGAGTGAAATAGTGAAAATATGATACCCCTTTAGATACTTTGCCATGCATCAGGACCATGATCTTGCTATGCTGGCCTGCCTCTCGCACTATACCCTCTCTGAAGAGTACTTTTACTAAAACCTGACGTCTGCCTTTTAACAAAAGCTAGATTCTTAAACAACTCCTCGCAATCCCGCCATTAGAAATGACAAACTCTGATGCGAGGAAGCTAGTTTTGAAGATGGGGTTTGTGAAATGAGCAAGTCCCTTTGACCCCCCAGAAAGTAAAATAACAAAAGGGATGGGAAGATCCATCAAATCGCATAAGGATGGACCAAGTTCCTTTGACCTAGAGTTGTGCTTTGATGTCAACATGTAATTCTAATTTAGTCATGGCTTGGTCCACCCACCTTTATCTTCATTATTCACCTGGGAGTGTAGTACTATCACCAAAGGTCCATATGAATTATTGACCATTAGGAAGGTAGAAGATAGCTACCCATGATGCGATTAGGAATGTGTTTGCTATGGCACGAGAGGGTGGATATTTCATATGGAGTGAACGATGGTATGCATTAAAGTGGACTCGGGTTAGGGTATACCAATACTTGGTTCGGGAGGACTAGGTTATTGTTGTAAATGTAAGGGTATGTAGAGATGTCACCTCTTTATTCCTCTAGCTTTTGAGTTATATGGAGCTATGGACTCCGACTTTGACACATTCGTGAGAGAGTGCGTGAGAGACTACTATACTAGGCTTACGCAGGTATCAATTTTTTTAACACATTGTAGTCAACATGTATCCATTGCTCTATAGAGAACACAATTAGGTGATGATTCTTGTGATGCTCATGTAGTATGTAGACATTTTGACTCAAATAGTTTACCACTTTGGTTTCATCACTATACAACTTGATGGGGTCTTCCCATCCTTTTTGCTATTTTACTTGTTACTTAGTTTTAGATCTAATTTACTAGGTGTATACATGTTTTGATGTCATGTCAGTAAAAACTAGAACTTGATTGTCAATTACACTTTTGACTGAAACTTAGAAAGTGGAAACACACTTTACAAAGAAAGCGGTGATTGGAAAAATTCACGATTATGTATTTAGGATAAGATAATGCATTAATCAAAGGCACTGACTTCCAACATGGGAACTTCAGCTAGTCCTGTAAGCTAGCTGCAAATTTGATGCTAAATTAAGCCAATATCTCTTGCAGTCATAACTGTCAGAAGTTACCTAAAATTAAGTTGCTATATTTAACTTCCAAAAGTTTCAAGTTTCAAACTTAAATCTATTCTAAAATAGATTGAATATGATCACTCGTTGTGATCTTTGAAATTCTTAGAAAACTCCAAAAATAAAAACGCTTGCTAGAACTATCAGTCTTTTGTGAGAACCAATTGTTTGATTGATCTATGAATGTAATTCTGTAGAAATATTCATTTTCAAATGGTATTAGATAGAAAAATTAAATTTAGTTCTCCAATGATAACAAATCATATCATTTAATACCAAAAAATCATAATTTTTTGGAAATTTTAAATTCTTGAAATTAAATTTGAAGAATATGAATGATTAGCAATATTAAAAATGATATTGATAATATTATATATTTAATTTTTTTACAATTCACATAGTTCAAAAGCATCTATCTTAATTTAATAAATTTCATATAAGTAATAAAAAATATTTTAAATCTATTCAATTTATTTTTAAACATGGATATTCTGATTAAAATTTTCAATAAATTTGAAATATTTTTTATCATTAAAAAATGAAGCAAACTCATATGTTTTATGTTGAAATCTAAAATCTTCAATAAAACTGATAAAATAAATTTTTATTTCTTTTAAAATTAATTAATGATATATTTTTAAATAAAGTCAGAATATTTTGCTTCAAGTTTTGAATGTCTAACTATTTTTTATTATAATTTATGAAATAAATATTGATCATATATTCTGAAATAGTGTTTGATGTTAAAGTATGTAAAGATATTTATTTATTTATTTTATATTAATAATTCTATTTATATTTTATTATATAAATAACACATTAAATGATAATTTTTTAAAGTTTATAATCATATGTATTAGTTTTAAATACTATTATTGATTGAAATTAAATATATATGAAATGTCAGGTTAGATTTTGACATAAATCTAGGAAAATCAATGTGTGATATTATGATAATTTAACAATAATGTGCCAAATTAAAAATTATTATCATGATGAGTCATGTATTGATAGTAATGAAAATAAATCAAAGAAAAATAATTTGAATATATTTATTTTGCAATGGCTTGTTAGAATCATTATAAAGAAAAGCTAATGTAATGGTTTGCAAGATATTTTTTATGTGCATAATAAATTCTTTTTATTTTTCTACATTACTTAGTGAAAAAATTATTAAAATTTATTTTATTTGATATGAAAAATATTAAGTTGATAAAATTTTACTTTTAATATAAATAAAATGAATTTTTCTGACGGAGATGGGAAAAATATCAGACCATTCAGGGGGAGGCCTTGGATTTGCACCTAAATGTTAAACAAAGACACCTTGAGAAATCAGATAATGATGTGTTAAATGAAATACAATTTTATTACATGAAAGAAATTACAAAATCCAAGATAGAGCTATGGACCATGGAGTTCTCGTAAAAATTCCTTGGCTTGTTTAAGCTCAAATTATGTAGCGACTTTATGTACCATAGTAGGTATTGAATCACCTGCCAATGAAGGAAGCTCGTCATGACCAACCTTGGGAGGATCCTCAAACATTTCCTTGCCATTGGATAAGATCCAATAGTTCATGCGAGTGGCAAAGTAGATCAAGCATGAATAGATTTGTGCAAGTGGCAGTGTCACGACTTATGTGGCGGCATCTCTTGTTAGGTAGGTGTGCATATGCATGAGCGGATACATCGCTTAGAGCCGGTTGTGTAGTTAGTACCATTTGTACTGGAATTGCCGTTAAGGCCGACAGTGCCGTTAGGGCTCCTTGGAGGGCAGTTTTCAAAGTTGAGCATTTGAGAGTATGGCTATGGTGGATAGTAGCTAGTGCGAGAACTTGGAGTCTTTGAAGCACAAAGTGGATTTGGCTTGACTGCTGAGTGTTCTTGTGGACGTTTTGAGAGTAGAAAATATTACTTTGAAAACTCAAATTGGATTCTGTGGTGAGAACTATGAGTTCTTGGAGCATCCCATGTGTGACAATCAATCGTGCTTGTTTCTTGCTCCCTCCATGAGCTTCCAATCGTTGTCTTCTTCCAACCCCGCCTTTTCTTCATTTAGTGGAACCAGTAAGGCCGCGAGGCAAGTTTACTGGTGATCTTCGTTTCCCTGCAAGATCTCATCTTCATTGTAGTACTCCCTTCCTTCCATATTGTTGAAAGGCCTTCGCAACATAGGTCTTCCTCCGGTGGTCCCGATCGAGTTCTCTACGTAACTTGGCAATGTGACCTATCCTCCCACATGTATAGCATTGACGATTGTCACGAACCGCCATTCCTCCTCGATTAACCGTTCCATTATTTGCAGGAAGATCCGGCAAATTTGGAATAAATGGTCGACGATTATCACCTCCATACCTAGGCGGTGGTCCTCGTGGTGGTGCATATCCTTCCCTACGTCGAAGGTTTCCCAACTCCATGGGTGTTGGGCCAAATGGTTCTCGAACATTGCTTGATGGTTCACCGTGTGTGATCCCATAAGCACCCGAAATCCGTTGAGCAATTGCGATTGCTTCATTCACTGTGGATGGATTACTTACCATCACCTCCTTTCGCACTCTCTCCTTCAGACCTCGTTTGAAGACATCTAAGGCTTCTGCTCCACTCATATCCATAATGGATACTTGAAGATCACAAAATTCTTCAATGTATTCATGTATGCCTCCTTTCTGCTTCAAATCCCACAACTTCATTCTCGCGGTTTGAAGGGAATCCACTGCTTGAAAGTTCTGAAGAAGTCCCTCTTGCATCCCACTCCATGAAATAAAAGCACCTCGTTCTGAAAGCATTCGTTCCCATGTAGTGTATCATGTAAGAGCCTTATCCATGAGGTAAGACCGCATGAACATTCCTGCAGTAAAATCAGAAACATGAAAATGTGATAGATGTATATTCATCCTCATGATCCATCCCTCCAAAACTCCCATGGCCCTACTGCCCTTGTAGGCTTCCACCTTACATGACTTTCCCATCCGAAGTAAGAGATTGGCTTGATCTTCCATCTCTTGAAGTCTTCTCCTATTTGCCTCTTCGTTGGCAATAGCGATTAAACTTGCGGTTGGGGTTGAGTCTCTTGTATCGGAGTTTCCACTTCCATCTCACCAACTCTCTCTCTCTCTACCTTCTCACTCTCTAATGCCGAGATCTTGTCCTCCATGGCTTGTTGCTTTGTATGTCCATCTACAATAGCTTTTCTTAACTCTTTCATTTCTATCATGATTGAGTTCGAGAACTTCACTCATAAAACCGACGCTTCCATGCTTCTCCACCACTCAAACTAATACAATGTAAGTATAATAACAATCCAATCTCTCAAAATAGGGATCACAAAAGGCCGAGGTGATCCTATTACATCTCTATAGTACTCTTCACCATAATTCCTAACAATAAAGTCCCTCCATACTCTCTTCTGTCGGTAAATTGTTCTAATTTCTACATACGTGTTGAACGGAACCGGTGCGGGTGGTTCACGATTCAAATCCATCCAACATTCAGTATAGAATGTAAATGGTACAATCCCACGTTTCTCCATAACTGACAATCGGAAGTATCATTGGTATTGGTGATGCCATCACTCGAGTCATAAAATCTGCACCCCAATTTGCCACAAGGTACACTCTGAAAACATCCTTCTCCATGAATCGAATATGGATGTTGAATAGATTGGGAAATGGAAAGTTCGGTACAGGATTTCCCTCAGGCACATCCATACCTGCAGCCCACAATTTTCCCTTTCCCCCTTACCCTACATGCAGATCAATGACCTCTGCCAGTCTCTATAAAACTCTCAAGAACTTAAAGTTATCATCATGATCTTGCTATTCCAAGAGGGGTAGTCCACACTCAAGGAAAGAGCAAGTTCGCTCTGATACCATTGTAACACTAGGGAAGTGAGGAGAGACCACTCGAATAGCTCAAGAAATTCTGAAGTTGAGAGATCCCTCAATGGTCTCTCTTTCTCCATATATAGTCCTCAAAAAGGTACAAACAAGATGAGGTTACACAACCACCATCCACTCAATTCCTCGTGGATCGATGATGTGACGGACATCCCTATGAGCACACGGATTGCTGACGTGTACTCCAACTAACACACAAGAAACACAACCTAAAGAGCACACGGATTGTTGATGTGGCACCTTTAGATACTCCACTAATAGTCAACTCAAGACCATCTATCTCCTCCTTGCGTAACCTCTACTTTAGTTCTCACTAACTAAAGATGGTTACAATTTCACCAACCGCTGCAAGCAAGAATCCCATACAAGTCCAGGTCCTCCCTCTCTGTAAGCATGGGAAGCTGGGTAACTCAATAATGTGGGTAATGCAGCTCTTGGCTGACCCACAAGGTTCACCATTGCCATGGGTGACCTGTCAACATAGACCACTGCCTGGGAGTGTCTACCCACATCCAAAATACTGTCCACTGTGAGATGTGAGGGCCTCTCTACTCCGTCATATGCTCGAAGTAAAACATCCCTTGGAAGAAAGTTTGTCCACCACAGACGTGGACGGTGTGCACGAGATCCTACTTTCGTTGCATCCAGCAATACCGCTGGTCCAATCCATGACCGCACCTAATGTGCACTCATCATCACCCGTGCACGTGGATCACCCAACAAGGGAACATTCTCCAAAATGTATGTTGGAGAATAGGTATGCTATGACTGGAGAGAACGTAACACATGTAACATCTCCCAAAACATATCAGAACATGAATCCTGTAACCCATGACCATTATCAGCACGTGTGTGTCCCTAACATGGCCATCCAGCAATAACCAAATGTATGGTGCCATGCCGAGCAACATCTTGCATCCCCAACAACAAAATATCTGATGGCAAGGCCTGCTGATATCCTTGAACTGCCAACACGGGTAGAAGATCTGGATATCTCCGCACCAACTGTGCCACATGGTGTAATGAGACGCGCCTTGCAATTTCATCTCGCTCCACATACAAGTATCGATATACTTGTATGCCGATCGCAAAACAAAGGCACCAAACCCCGTGCTAATCCCTCCAAACAGATCCAACACACATATACCCTCCTTTGGATATTGCCAAGCAATATGCGTTGTATCTAAAGGGTACAACATAGTGGAAGTGGGAATAACTTCCTTCATCTCCTCCCTCTCCGGAGCAAAAGACTCACTCCAAGCCTGATGTATGAGCAAATCAGCCATCTATTGTAGCTGCATACATGAAGTACATAGTGTTCCATCCAACGTGGATGACACTACTCCACTAAGACTTGGCATGATAGTCACATCCTCTCGACCATGACTATCATGAGCATCCATGTTACCCTCCAACAAATCACGAGGCCAAGTAACACAAGTACTGAAGGCTACAACATACGACAAACCTCCACTTGGTAAAGGTCTAGAACCGGTAATGAATCGTACAAGTAATCGACTCACTCGGCCCTTGCCAGATTGCCAACCTAGCTGATAAGAGGCCGTCTCCTCCCAATAATCAATGCTAAACCCCATCGGGTATAACACTGCCGCACCCACCAATACATCATAGGACTCTGCAAGTGTAACCACAGCACGTGCTCATGTTGTAGAGCTATCCGTGATATGATCCGGTTGCACTTGCACAGTCAACGCCACCCGGATGATGTATGGTGTCGGGGCATCATTAGAACCTCCAAGAGATGTCTAAATTTGGAATGGACATCTCTCCACATCAGTCTTTTGCAAACCAAGACCAAATAGTGCATCCTTACCCAACATAAGGGGTTGTGCACCAGAATCCAACAACACTCGTTGAAGTCGATAAACCTTTCCTGAAGGTCCGACCAAACAGAAAACACCACTTCTGTTATCCAACATCATCGCACTTGTTGACACCCTGGTACGGTCGTATGTCGGCCTCGCTGATAACTCCATCATTCGAGCGGCAACAGCTTGCCAAGTTCCACTAGTAGCTGTCCTGATCCCATGATCAACACTACTAGAAGCGACCAACACATCCACTTTGCTTTCGCAAAGTGTGGCTACCAATCGTAGTACATGGGATGATGACACCCCCAACGCCAATAAATCCTTGGCTGAGAAAACATGAGAATGAACAAGAGTCTTTACCATCCCCCACATTACGCTGGTTGCTTCCTCAAACGATGTTGATGGCTAGTCCCTACTTGCTCCATCTCCAAGTACATCCACATTGGCTTGCACCCTCATCTCTCCAATAGGTTGTCTAGGAGTCATGGATGAGGTGTTCAATGCCTCAGACAATATGAAAGACTGAGGAAGTCTAACCTGTCGGATAGCCTCCCCTCTTTGTGGATCCAACTCCACAGATGCTCCTCTAGACTTAGTAGTATGTGTTGCACTACGAGTCACAAAGAATCGTGGTTGTGCCGTTGCGCACATGTACTCCACAACATCTCCATCATATGATGTAGAGGCACCAGCTCCAGAATTTGATCTTTGTTGGGCTATAGCCATACTTGCTATCTTCTGCTCCAACTGCTCCAATCGAGATGCCATATTCACCTCATGACTAGCCTCATGGGCTAACACTTGAGTAGGGGCTGGTCCTCTACCACCACTTTCGTCACCATTGAACTCCTCGTCCTCTTCCAGGAACTGCCATGGTAACTTTTGTTGATCGTAATTCTGGATGGAGATCAAAACATTAATCCATCATGTGACCATGTCTGTGACAATACTCACATGATTTTACTCCAACATGATCCATCCTTCGACCTTGCAGTCAATCCTTCTCCATCACATGTCAAAAACCGTATTCCAATAACTAATTGTTGACATGAAAAGGATGGCAAGGGTCTCAATGCAACACCTTCACCACTCTATCCGGATGGTCGAGATTATCCCACATATCTACCATGACCACTCTAGATTTTTGGTGTAGACTAGTAACCTGAAGGAGTTGACAAAGTTGATGACCCATTAATCACCACCCTCTCTTCTTGCATGTTGAGCTTAATACGCGCAGCAAGACAAAACACAATGGACAATCTAGATGATATCTCATGTAGTGAGGTAGCATCTATCAATCTACGTCTCAACTTACTGTCCAATATCCCATATCGATATTGTACAACGTGTGTCCCTGTCATTTCATGGGTAACACATGATCAACCGATGCATTGGAGTATAAGCCTTTCAAAGACTATCCCCAACCTTCCGTTGAAATACTTGCAAGCCTCGTAGCTTATAAGTTTTCACCCCTTGGTGGTCTCTCCTCAATCATGCAAAGAACTCTAGAATAGGGTTAAAGGTTGGGATCTTTGAACTCTTCCCAACTCGACTAGCTCCAACCGTATCATCAGTGCCAAGTAGAGAGGATGAATTCACACCACCAAACATTGTACCTAAAGTAATACAAATGTAGTTTAGAGACCAATATTGTCTGTGGAATTCAATCTTCTCATGGTGTTCACACCGAAACTCATGATAATCATCCATCATATAACCCTCCAAATGCTAGAATAATCCCTTCCAAGCCATAAATGGACTAAACAATGTAGAGTTGCGCATCTGTTGTAAATCACACTATGAGTCAAACTCATGTATGAAGTCATCCAACTCAATAATACCAATTGTACCCGAATATCGTTTAGGACCCTTGGTGGCCCCATAGATATCGTCCATGTTCCACAACAATAGTGTGGGTACACACTTGTAACCATCTTTAGTTAGTGAGAACTAAAGTAGAGGTTACGCAAGGAGGAGATAGATAGTATTGAGTTGAATATTAGTGGAGTATCTAAAGATGCCACGTCAGCAATCCATGTGCTCTTTAGGTTGTGTTTCTTGTGTGTTAGTTAGTGTGTTAGTTGGAGTACACGTCAGCAATCCGTGTGCTCATAGGGATGTCCACCACATCATCGATCCACGAGGAATTGAGTGGATGGTGATTGTGTAACCTTATCTAGTTGTACCTTTTTGAGGACTATATATGGAGAAAGAGAGACCATTGAGATATCTCTCAACTTCAGAATTTTTTGAGCTATTCGAGTGATCTCTCCTCACTTCCCTAGTGTTACAACACTCCAAGATATCACCAAGCTCAAATCCGTCACTCTCTAAAACCAAAATCTTCTATGAACCTCAAAGGTCAAGGTTGGTACCACACTTTGCTACGGGTGCACCCAATGCCAACCTGAGCAGTCTCTCCTTAGGAACCTCCAAAGAACTCCAATGTGACACCAATGTATAACCTCCATAACCATACAAGAACATGTTCCCAACTGGAACCAGAATCCTCAACAGAAGGTAACCGAGGCACCACAAAATGCTAACACAAGGGCAATTTGAAACTTGCCATCACCATAAGCATTCACCCAATCTATAGGTCAGCAAGTCTTATCTCACTGTATAGAAATATGAATAGTCTGACTAATCCGTAAATCGAGCCTCACTATCAATAACACATAGGAGCACTAGCAGTCTAAATAGCAAAACATCAACACAAACAAACGTGGTGCATAAATAGAAAGTCAAGATGGAGGTATATAATTTACATGAAACATAAATAACAATAATCCATCTCAAAAACATCCATCAAAGGGATCAAACCAACCCAACCTTGATTGACATAGCCTACGGAAGATATTTAAAAACACAAAAACTAACTTTTGGAGGCCTTATGCTCTCCACATTGATAATATGACACTCAATTTGCTACCTAATGCAATTTTTTTTCTCAAACGGACACTGTTTGAAACTTCTGCATGACTTTGAAAATCTCCAATTTCATACCCCTAAATATCAAAATTTCATAATTTTGATGTTGTCAGCCTTGTGTTTGACGTCTCTAGCCTTGCGCTTGATACTTTACATCTTCTATCATCCCATCAAATTTCAGATCAAACGGACATTATATGATAATATGATAACTTGCTACTTGTGTTTTCGACTTGAAAACTTTGAAACACCAAATCTTGGACTTTGAGCACTTCTATCCAAAATCTTTTTCGGCCAATCTTAATTTTAAGCTTCAAGATAACTATAAACATCAACCACTTTGTCAATTTTCAGTAGCACTTCTGTGCTCAAAATTTCTTAATTCGGATTTACACACTATAAACAGAAAATATATAAATTGAAAATTGATCACATCAAACTTTGAATCGACTCCACTTCTAGATCAAACTACCATTGATCAAAACTCATCAAAGCACCTTCTACGCTCCAAAAATTCATAGTTCTCACCATGGAATCCAATTTGAATTTTCAAAGTAATCTATTCTACTCTTAAAATGTCCACAAGAACACTTTGTTCATAACCATAGCATAAAAAAGGTATTACAATTGAGCCAAATCCACTTTGTGCTTCAAAGACTCCAGGTTCTTGCACTAGCTACTCTCCACCATAGCCACTCTCAAAGGCTCAACTTCGAAAACTGCACCCTAAGGAGTCCTAATTCAAACTCTACCCCTTGAGCCCTAGGTGTCCTAAGGGTGATGTCAGCACTAACGGTAATTCCATTGTGAATGACGATAACTGTACAATTAGCTCTAACTGTTGTATCTGCTTATGCATGCGCATAGCTACCTAACTAGGGATGTCGCTACATAAGTCGTGACAAAAATTATATTAAAAAATTCTAAAGATTGTATGTTAAAATCATATTATGATGTTATCAATTATGACATCATAATTTATTTATTACAAAAAATGAGTCAATTAAAAAAATAATGCATGCTCCTCCAAATGAACATTATAAATATGAGGATATGGTGATAAGTTAGAGAAAAGTTATTGCTCAATCAATTTTCAACAAGAGTCATTTTAATTAATCTCATGAGTGGAAATATCTATCATACTAATATCAGTACCACATATAAATAAACATCTCAACCCTCATATACATTTTATGTAAATGTTATTATGATGTTTTTGAATAAATGTCTAAATGAATGAAATATCAAACTTTTTTAACCAAATCTCGATGTCGTGTTGTGACACTACTATTATAAGAAGATGATGACATGTGTCATCTTCAAAGTTGTTGAGATGACGGCGATATTTTAGGTCAGGATGATCGACGGATCATTCTAATGTTGTTAAGAGCCCAAGGTTGGATTGACATTCTAATGCAAGGATGTGGATAAGGATCCAAGAGATATTATCTTGGACCTTATCGGATATAAAGTGTGGTTGGAATGGCAAGGGAAGGGGTGAGGTCTAGAACGTTGCTTTGTTGACTAAGGAGCTTATCCGATTGAAGTGGGACCGATCTGGGACATGGATAGAAGACAACATGATCCTCCACATGTAGCAATGTCCAATCCATTTGTGATCAATATCCGGTGTCTACATCGCGATCACTTTAGGACGTGGTTAGTATATCACTTTGGAGATAATTTTATGCAAGTGGTGATAAATTTCCCGAACATGTTCATTCTACCAATTGTTTCCTACGACACGACTTGGGACTTAACGGTATACGCTTTGATTTGATATATGCATTATGGGTCTGGACTTACCGGTAGTGGTGGCTTTCAACACATGGGTTCCAATCCATCACTAATGTCTATCAAAGGCAAGCCATATGGAATTGATTGTTAGAAATTTTGGCGATGAGTATTATTCTCAAGTTATAAACTCCCGGGTTCCTTTTGTTGTTCCGTTCATATTTAACCGATTTCGAGTTATTATTTTGACTCTTTATTAGTGACAACTCATATTGTCTATATGATGACTAAATAGTGTGTTTAGGATAGTTGTAAAGCTCTAAGTTAGTATGTGGCTAATTTGGCCCCACTAGAGGTCAAAATGACACTCTTCATAATCATTGGTCTTGGAATTTGGACCAATGAGAACACTTGATCGAGTTCTTTGGGGTTTTGAGGAGTTTCGGGAGACTTCAAAAGGGAGATTTTAAGATTGGAGGGCATGGTTGGGAAGCTGACGGGAGAAGCTAGGATTTGGGCTCAAGAATGAATACGATTGAGCAAATTGTCACTCCGTTGTGGTGATTTGAAATTGGAGAGTGAAATTTGGACTGTTTAGAGAGTTTGGGTCAATTCTGAGTGTTTTGTGAGGGTTTTGACATATTAGGTTCATTGAAGATGTAGCTTACAACTCGTATTTATGATTTGATTAAAATTTCAGATTGATTCAATGAGTTTTGAGTGTAGAGCAATAGTTTGAAGTTTGTGTATACAGTTTGAGTTGCAAGATTATATAGATTGTCATGAAGTTAGTACAACAATCATAACTTGTGATATCGGCAAGTTTGATCAATAAAACTTTACAAAGTTGAAGCTTGAATGATGAGTGAATTTCTTGTGAAATTTGAGGATAATTGGAGTGAGGGATTGGGATTTGTGATGGTTTTAGTACTCAAGGATTTGCATATCGCCTTGTGATACAATGTATAGTCCTACATTTGTGCTGAGAGATCTAGAAAAAAAAAAGTATATAAAATTTTCCAAGAATACAAAAAGTTGTAAATAAGCTATTTGTGAAGTTTGGGAGAGAGTAAACGGTCCAATTATTGATTACTATGATCTTCTTCCGCTGGAGTTTACCGGTTGCAACGGATTCAAATATGGAGTGATGAGGAGGTGAAAGGGAGAGTACCAATTCGCACAAGGGCCAGGAGAGTTCTTCTACAGCCAGGCACTCAGAGTAAAGCAATATCCATGCGACACCGTGAAATAGAGTATCATATAAATGTAGATGGAAAATATGTATATAAAGAACAATTCATAGTTAAAAACAATACACTCACTTATCAATGTTTTTAATTCATGAGGAGACAAATTTCACACACTCATTTTGAAGTTTATGAATAAAATTTTTTAATTTATTTATATAACCATAAAATCCAAGTATATGCTTTAAGTATTGAACCGGGTGCAACTTTGAGCAAAAGCTGGAGATTTATGCCAACTTGGGAAAAAATTGCCTATTTACCGTTAATATAGTATCTCGTTAGACTCGCAATCTTGAAGCTCTCATGTGATTTGCAAAATATCTCCCACACAATATATTCAAAAATTTAACTATTGTTTGATATATAGCTTCCCTCTTACATTCTAAGCCTTGTCCAAAATCATTCATTTGAGCACTCATTTCTTTTCTTTCTTAATACAAATGTATTGAAACTTTTGTTTTAACCTCGATCCAACCTTGTCTCCACATATTGAATCCCATGTTCAAACTTTTCTGCATGTTTCATACATGCAAATTTAGCTATACCCGATGCTATTTCTCTTCGTTTGATTTCAATCCGAGCACCAATTCGGGAAATCATGATATAAAAAAAAATCAATGAATTGCAAATTTGTGTTTTGAAAAGAATATTGGGGCAAGAAGTAATATTTTGAATCTTAATCAGTGTGATGCATATTAGTGAACACTAATTTGAGAAGAGGGTCTAGAAATATTTATCACTACCGACATTTAAGAAAAAAAGTATGCTAATGATGACATCCAGAATTACATCGGCTACCTGAATAGCCAACTTGTTCTGCCCCAAACTAACGGCAAGTATTTCAGAGAAGGGACCGGTGAAACATGGACATGAGTTTGTTATTGAATATTACATGTCAGTCACAGCGCAGGGGTACCGTAGTCATGTGTAAGAGTATGTTGCGGAGTGTGCAAAGCGGCTCGCAGACTTAGAGTTCACGGAATCATGGATTGTGGATAGGCGGATAGTCTTTCCGTGGCGACAAGTGTTGCCACCGCCTGGCCTCCATGTCCTCACTTGTCGCGCCGTGCTGCCGAGAAGGTCGAGGCCCAGACGAAGTGGGTTGACGAGTCCCATGTCGAGGAAGCGGAACGATACGAAATTGTAGACAGGGAGGCAGCAGGGGACGAGGTGGGACGTTGCGGCTCTGCTGTTGGCCGTCAGGAGCCGTGCATTCACCATGGCTGGAGTGGTGCAGCACACCTTCTCCCTGTCGTCGCATTTCCTTCCCATCGCCTGCGCGAGGTCCCGGGGAGCGCTCCTCTCGTCCGGCTTGGCGAGAGTGTTCACCGGGTCGACATCAGGATGTCTCGGATTGAGAGGAATGTCCGGTGGCAATGTGTCCGGGAGAGTGAGTATGACGCTGAGAGGTGGAATTGTGGGACTTCCGAACGTGGGGAAGTCCACTCTCTTCAACGCCTTGGTCGAGAATGGCAAGGCTCAAGCTGCGAATTTTCCTTTCTGTACCATAGAGCCGAACGTAGGGATTGTAGCTGTGCCAGACCCACGACTGGAGATTCTGTCCAAGCTTGGAAAATCGCAGAAAATTGTTCCAGCATCGGTCGAGTTTGTGGATATTGCAGGGCTTGTCAAAGGGGCCAGTCAAGGAGAGGGTTTAGGGAACAAATTTCTTTCGCATATTCGCGAAGTGGATTCCATTGTACAGGTTGTTCGGTGTTTTGAGGATGATGACATTGTGCATGTGAGCGGGAAAGTTGATCCTGCATCGGATATCGAGGTCATTAATTTGGAGCTGGCGTTTGCAGACATGTCCCAGATTGAGAAGAGGTTGGAAAGGCTTAAAAAGGGTAGGGTGAAGGATCCTCAAGTCAAGGCACAGGAGGAATTGGAAGCTGCTGCATTGCAAAGGATAAATGATGCACTTCTGAGTGGAATTCCTGCCCGAGCAGTTACACTTACGGAGGATGAGAAGAAGATGGTGGACCAGCTGTGTTTGCTTACGATGAAACCGGTCATTTTTGCAGCCAATGTTGCCGAAGGGGATCTCGCCGATCCATCTGGAAATAACCACGTTCAGCAAGTGAAGGAAGTCGCCAGCAGTCTCAATGCCGACGTCGTAGTGGTTTCTGCCCAGGTTGAGGCTGAGTTGACAGAGCTGGATCCCGCAGAGAGGACTGATTATCTGCAATCACTTGGCGTCGACCAAGGAGGACTGACTTCTCTGGTTCGATCCACCTACAGCTTATTAGGTCTCCGCACCTACTTTACTTGTGGTGAAAAGGAAACAAGAGCATGGACGATTTTAGCTGGCATGACAGCACCGCAAGCAGCTGGCGTTATTCATTCAGATTTTGAACGAGGGTTCATTCGAGCAGAAACTGTTGCCTACGACGATTTTGTCACAGCTGGTTCCTTGGCAGCAGCTAGAGAAAAAGGTTTGTTGAGGCAAGAAGGCAAAGATTACATTGTGCAGGAAGGAGATGTATTGCTGTTTCGTTTCAACGTTTGAGTTGAAGACGTGAGTTGGTGTAAGTAGCTTAGGTAGGGAATAGAATTCATTGCAGTAGATCACCCATTCTTTTAGATAGGGCCTCATTTTTGAAAGTAGCTATTACTAGAAAGAAGACCAACTGTCTTTTCACAGGTGCTTAGCGCACCTCGGACGATCACTAACACTCTGTACTTTGCTCAACTTGAAAATGAGTTGAAAATGCTGACATTTTGCATCTGAATTGAAACCACTTGCTTTATATTCTTCATCGCTGGTTAATGGATAAATTGCAACTATTCTATTTCTAGACCAGAAAATAGAATCTCTGAAGCGGCACAGATCATTTCTGTGAAGCTAACACCTTCCCTGTAGAGCGTCGATCGTTAGATAGGTTAAATTCTTTTCTTGTTTTCGGGGTAGAGTCTTTTGAGTAGTTTAAGTTTGATTTGGTATACGAAAAGAGATAGAGAACCCAATCCTCGGCGTTGGTGTTTACATTAACAGGTCAAGCTCTACAGGAAAGTCACTTTTCATATATATTCCATCATCTGACCAGAATCGTCCTGCATTCAAGGTCATGTCAATGAAAACTCTTCATCAATTTACATAGAACATGTTATGTTTTACTTGATCAGATCCTAATCAGATCTCCTTATTAGGATCTGATGTTCCCAATCAGGAGATCTGACTAAAAACATCAGATCTCCTTCCAAAAACAAGTTATCGGTTCCAAGCCTCTTCAGATTTTTTGTGGGTTCACTCTATCTCACTCTGCCCACCTCGGTGTCCTGCATTTAGTCTAAGACATTCTGGGTTATCTCAAATTTCGGTCAGGTTCCTGCATCATAAATCCTTGAAGTGCATCATAACTCTTCCTTACGTTAAAAGTGCCGGTATTCACTGTGATTGTCTCTGTAGATCATGTCAAGCAGCTATGCGAGCCCGGTCTGCTGACACTAATGATCACTTCACAGCAAGGTCTCTTCTTGCTCTGTTTTTCATGTTAGCGATTTTTTTAGTGTTCCTGGAAGCAATTTAGAAATCATATGCATGTCTCGTTCATCGAATTTGAGCAAAGCGAACCCGAAAACATACGAGGATCCAGCCGATTGCTTCTTCGTTTGCAGGTTTCGACATGAGTGGTGTCCCGATATGTTTCGCCCGTTGTAGTTTACTTCAGATAAACAAAATGTACACCTGACTTTCAGATCCTAGAAGAGTTCTGTGATGAGTTACAGTTTATACGTGAAATGAAACCTTCTACTCGAGCTCAACGCAAGGTAACCCGGCACTCTGAATACCTAGTCACTCACGCTAGGAGATCTAAGTAAATAAGCATGAACTTAGCACCAGATCCATAGAGATGAAGGGATAATATTAGCTTCAGTATGCTGCATCAGCAAATTGCGTTTTCTTTTGTGTCTACCTGATCCTTGTCACATTTCGCCTCAGATTTGAGACGCTGGTATCCACCTGGTTAGTAATTAGATAAATATGATGCATTAGTGGCGTGTAGGCGTCATCATTGACTAATGTGATTGCGGTTTAGACTACAGGAAAGCCTTCTAGGCCATATGAAACATATGTGGGGTAAAGATATGACAAGTTGATGCTATAAATAAATCAAAAGTAATTTATTTATTTGTGATCAAAATCTATGTCTCCATCAAAATTAATTATGGGCATGGTATGTATATTATTTTGATGATAAATATGTTCAATTTCATTATTATTTGTATAATGTTTATAGTATAGTTTAAAAACCAATTATTTATATTTTGTGTGCGTGATTCATTTAAATTTGTTGATCCTAAGTAATGAATGACACATTAGTTTTCAGACATTACAATAGATTAAAGTACACTTATATAAAATTGATAGTTAGTTGTTGTATAATAAATTTGCCGATTTTGTTTCTAAATTTTTATACTTAGATATTTTTTCATTATTATTTTGACAATATATTGATAACATCATGAATTGTCTATATCAACACTAGAGGAGAATACATAGTATTTGGTTGCTGAAGTACAATCTCTTTAGCATAAAGATTTTTATATTCTCTTATACCATGCTCCACTAGTTCTGTTTAAACAATTCAATACGGAATAGCTGTAACATTGAGTTGTATCATAAAGCTTTGTAATGATAACCACCGCTTGCTCCATCCAAAAAACTCGAACCATACTAAAAGAATGATTCCATCCCCAATGATGAGATCTTGGACATTGCGCGTCCCAAGCTTTTGACTCCACTATCTTGGTAGGCAAAGAGCTAAACAATGGTCTTGCAGTCACACATGTAGACCCCATGCATCTGTGTTCAACCAATCTAAGGTTCACAATCCATGTTAAACAATTTAGGTCCATAGTTTGACCCAACATTTGACATCGTGATGGCTCAAAAAATGTAGATAATGATGTAGTACAAATACAAAAATCCATGGTTCGCTCTCTCTCATTAGCTTTGGATTCCACCAACCGCTGCAAGTGAGATCCCATACAAATCAAGGTCCTCCCTCTTTATACACATAGGAAGTTGGATTAATCAACAATGTAGGTAATGCAGCTCTTGGTTGCCCCACAAGGTTCATCACTGTCATGGATGACCTGTCAGCATAGATCACTGCATGGAAGTGTCTACCCATATCCAAAATATTCTCCATTGTGAGATGTGAGGGCCTTTGCACTCTATCATATGTTTGTAATAAAACCTCCTTTGGAAGAAGATTTGTCCACCATATACATGGACAATGTGCATGAGATCCTACTTGTGGATCATACAACAAGAGAATATTCTCCAAAATGTATGTTCGTAAATAGGTCTGCTATGATTGGAGAGATCGCAATACACGTAACATCTCCCAAAACATGCAAAAACATGAATCATATATCCCATGACCATCACAAGAGTATGTGTGTCCCTAACATGGCCATCTACCAATAACCAAATGTATGGTGGCATGCCGAGCAAGGTCTTGCACCCGGAGCAATAAAATATATGACAACAATACATGCCGATATCCTTAAACTGCCAACAATGATAAAAGATCTATGTATTGTTGCACCAACTGTGCCAAATGGCATAATGAAACACATCTCGCAATCTCATCTTGCTCCACATACAAGTATCGATGTACTCATATGAGATTGTAAAACAACAGCCAAACATATTTTGTTCCCTCCAAACAAATCCAACATACATATGCCCTCGTCTATATGGGTATTGCCAAGTAATATGCATTTTATATAAAAGTGACAACATAGTGGAAGTGGGAATAACTTCTTCGTCTCCTCCATCTCAAGAGCAAAATACTCACTCCAAGCATGATGTATCAAATGATCTACCAAATGTTGTAGATATATACATGAAATACATAGTGAATCATCCAACATGGATGACATTACTCCACTAAAGCTTGGCATGATAATAACATATTGTAGATATGAACTGTCATGTGCATGCATGCACATGGATCCAACAACACTCCTTGAGGTCGATAAACCTTTCCTAAAGGTCTGACCAAACAAAATACAACAATCTTGTTATCCAACAACACTGAACTTGGTGACAACCTAGTACACTTGAATGCCGACCTCGTTGATAACTCTATCATTCAAGCGGCAAAAGCTTATCAAGTTCCACTAGTAGTTATCATGATCATAGAATCAACACTACAGTGTTGTTAGATCCAGAAGTAACCAACACATCATCTTTGCTTTTAGAAAATGTGCCTGCCAATTAAAATACATGGGATGAAGACACCTCGAACACCAATAAATTCTTGGCTGAAAAAACATGAGAATGAAAAAGAGTTTTCGCTGCCCCCAATATTATGATGGATGCTACCTTAGATGATGATGGCCGGACTCTACTTGCTCCATCTCCAAGTACATCAATATTGGCTTCCACCCTCATCTCTCCAATAGGTTGTCCGAGAGCCATGGATGAGATATTTAGTGCCTTAGATAGTGTGAATGACTTAGGAAGTCTCACTTGTTAACGAGCTTCCTCTCTTTGTGGATCCAAGTCCACTGATTTAGACTAAATCGTCTATGTTGCACTACTAGTCATAACAACTGCATGTGATTATGCACCTGCACACATAAATTGTACAACATCTCCATCATATGAAGTAGAGCCAAAAACTCTAGAATGTGACCTTTGCTAGGTTATAGCTTACTATCTGCTACTCCAGTCGAGATGTCATGTTCACCTCATGACTAGCATTATGGGCTAACATTTGACTAGGGGCTGGTCCTCTACTACCACATTTGATACCTTGAACTTCTCATTCTCTTGAAAGGACTGCCATGACAACTCTCGCCAATCATAATCCTGGATGGAAATCAAAACATCGATCAATCATGTGACCATGTCTGTGACAATGGTCACATGATTTTGATCAAACATGATTAACTCTTTGAGTTGTCCCATCAAATGAACAATATACCATCGCAACAAATGATTTTTGACTTGGAAATGATGGCAATGATCTTGATAAGATACCTTCACCACTCGGTTCATATGGTTGAGATTGTTCCACATGTCTATCATTACTACTCCGGTATTTCTTGTAGATTGGTCACGTGAAGGAATTGATGAAGTTGGTGAATCTTTGCTGAACCTAGCAGACACCCTTCTCTCCTCTTGCATGTTGAGCTCAATATGCTCAATAAGACATAACACAATGGTCTACTTAGGTGATGTCTCCTATTGTATTGAGGTGACATCTCTTACTCTATGTCTCAAGTCCCTGGTCAATATCCCATACCAATATTGGACAGCTTGTGACTCTTTCATCCCATGAGTAACACTAATCAACTGACACATTCGAGTATACATCTCTCAAAGCCTCTCTCCAGTCTTCCACTAGACCTCTTACAAGCCTTGTAGCTTGTGTGTTCTTACCCCCTAGTAGTCTCTCCTCAACCGTGCAAAGATTCCATAATAGGGTTGGAATTTTTGAACTCTTTTCAACTTGAGTAGCTCCAACTGTATACTCAGAATAGTTAAAGAGGATGAACTTGCAACACCAAACACTATACCTAAAGTAATAGAGATGCAGTTTGGAGACCAGTATTGTCTCTAGAACTCAATCTCCTCATGGTGTTCATGCTAGAATTCATGATAATCATCCATGGAGGGACCCTCCAAATGCTAGAATAATCCCTTCCAAGCCATAAACATACTAAACAACTTAGAGTGGCGCATCGAGTGTAAATCCCACCTAAGTCAAACTCATGTATGAAGTCATACAACTCATTGGTACTAAATGTACTTGAATATCGTATAGGATCCTTGTTGGTACATAGATATCGTCCACGCCCCCACAATAATGATGTGGGACACACTCCAAGATATCACCAAGATTAGCTCTGTGACTCTTTGACACCAAATCAGAGTCTTGTATGTATCTCAATGGCCAAGATTGGTACTGTACTCCGCTACACGTGCACCCACTACTAATCCTAATAGCCTCTTCTTTAGAACCTCCAGAGAACTCCAATGTGATACAAGTGTATCATTTTAGTAACCGTATCAGCAACATGTCCCCAACAAGAACAAAGAAATCACAAAAGAAGTTACTTGAGATACCATAAGGGGCTAACACAAGGGCACATGAACCATGCCATCACGACATGCATTTATCTAGTCTACATGTTCACAACTCATGTCTCACTAAGGAGTAACATAGATAGTCTTATTGGCTTGCATATCCATCCTCACTATCAACAACACACATGATCACTAACACTCCAAACAACAAAGTACCAACGCAAATAAACATGGTGCACAAACATGAAGTAATCACAAGAAACATAAATAAGAATCCTTCATCTCAAAAACATTTATCAAAGGGTTTCAACCAACCCAACCCAAACTGACATAGTCTAAGAAGGTCATTTAAAAATACTAAATCTCGTTTTTTGAGACATTGTGCTCTCCAAATTAATATTCTAATTGTATAAGGTGTTGACTTAAAGTGGCCTTTTTCAATTCTCTACCTCTAGCAATTTTTTTCCAAAAAGGACACAGTTTGTAACTTCTACAAGATTTAAAAATCTTTGACTTTAATTTTGGACCTATAAATGTGAAAAATTTGCAATTTTGATACCGCTAACCATGTGCTTGCATTCCTTACTTTGTATGAAAAATTTTACATCTTCTATGATAACATCAAATTTTAAATCAAAAAGACACTCTATGATAATCTTAGAGCCTGCAGCTACTATTTTTGACCCAAAAACTTACACACCTACCTAACTAGAGGTGCTGCTACATAAGTCATTATATATTTAATATTTTTGAATTATTTGATCCATACAATCCTGCAACATTAATCATAAAAAACAATCCAAAAGTAACATATTATTGATTATAATATGAATGTAATTAAAATAAGCTATGATAAATTCAAATACACTAGTTGTAAATTTGTAAAATTATAGATATTTTTTACATCAACCATAAATTTTCAAATTTAGTATTAATAAGATTTGTTAATTTTGGAGATTTTTTTCCTTCAGAATATAAATATTCAAATGCACTACTTGTAAAAATTTTAAAAATATACTTGAGGCAAGTGTGTTTCTTGTGTATACTTTTCATCTTGTATTTCTCTACTTCATAAATATCCTCTAATAAAGGAGATGAGTGATGTGTGTTGTAAAAGAAAAAAAACCATGGAATATACTTGCAAAAATATACAAATATATAAAATACATCATATCTTTTTATGTTTGGTGAGAATTTCAATTTTATTCTAATTCTTATAGACAAGAAAGAATGGGCTAGCCTTTGTTAATGCATGATTGAATTATTATAAGAAAACTTAACCAACGGAAAAAATCCATCTCAATCTTATTAACTTCTTGAAGTAAAAATACAAAATATGATTTTAATAGTCGTATTAACCTTTTTATTTTATCCATCCATTTGAGGATGATAAATTATAAATATGACAAGTTTTGTTTGAAATATTTCAAATAAGAAAACTTAATCAAGGATAAAAATGCATCACAATCTTCTCATTCCCCTAAATTAAAAATACTTTATATTTTTCAAATAGTCATATTAATTTTTTGATTTTTTTATCCATTTAAGTATGATAAGTTGTAGATTTGGCTAGTTTTGTTTTGAATATTTCAAATAAGAGATTCTGAAATATGTTAGTAATTTGAGTATCCATATTCATGATGAGGACTGTAGCTAAACCAAGTTGTGTATAAATTCCATCCATTTAAATACACAAAAATTATGATGTGGTGATTATTTTTGTTATGGACCTAAAATGGATCATTTTTCTTAATTTATCTAAAAATAAATATAAAATCATTCTAATAAGATATTAGATAACTCACATACTACCGTGCTCGCATCTCCTACTTGGTATTGTAAGAGATTAGAATACATATGTTGGTTTATTATTGCTAACCTTATTGTATTGACATGGAAAATGGATGAGTAACTTGTGACATCATTTCTCAATCTTGCTAAAAAATATATACTTTGGATTATTTCAGTAGTATACTCAATTTTTATATAACATGCAATAGGTTAATTATATGACTCTTATAACATTGTTGTATATGGAACAACACATGAAAATATCCAAATCTTCCATTCATGAAAACTATTCTCACATATAAAGTGTGATTTACAGTTCCAAAGTATTCATGCAATTTTGATCTCAATGAGGTGATTAATGCATGACATTCATGTCATTGCATTGACAAGATGATTTTTTCCTTCACATTCACCATCTTTATATTAAATCATTGATTCATGAACCCAATGAGTATGTCATTTTGAGAGATCTCTTTACATTTGAAATAAATCAAAGGTTTGTGATCCATCTCAACCACAAATTCCTTATTTCTAAAATAAAGCTTGCAATGTTTAAGATCCAACACAATAACTAAATCTTATTATTTTAAGATATGATAATTCTGTTATGCCGGTTATAGCTTAGTGAAGAAAAAGCAATTAGAGCCATCTACCTTTCCATTCTTGTTGTAACACTCATCTCACCATAATTTTCAATGGATCCCATAACAAGTTTTGTTGATCTTATTGAGTCCATGAGATTGGATGCATGTAAGATTTTGTATTTGAAAGCTTGAAATGTAATTTTTGAAATGTGATGTATTGCCATTTGTGTCCTTGGTGTAAGAGATAAATTGAAGCTTGAGCAATGCTTGCAAAAACTCCCACAAATCTTATATAAAATCTTATAAAATCTACAAAATTTTTATAGTTGAGTTTGATTTTTAATATCACATAAAAAATTACATAAAATAAAATAAAATTGGAGACTCTTGCAATTATGCACATGTACATGAGTTCTTTTATATTGAAAAAATTCAAAATGAATAATTAATTTTTAGTTAAATAGAGGCTGCTTGTATATATAATCATGTTTAGTACTTTGATATATTGCAAAGAGTTTCAAAAAAAAAATTACATGGATTTTTGATGATTCATCTTGAATTTTCTTGTGCAATGATTGTTGCATTTTGCACTCATCTCTATCAATTTGTGGCATTTCTTTCATTTAAAGATAACAAAATTTTCATAAAGTTGACACTTTTGAATGAATATACAATAAATTTTAAAACAATAGTAATTAATGAACACAATAATCATTCTACACATTTGTTAGACTTGTGGAGTCCATTGTTGTAATAAAATATGATTGGTTGTCTATATTTTTTTCCTTGTTGTGGCTCATTCGATCACTCTTTTTAATGTTATTGGTCATAAATTTGTCAAGATGAAGAATGAAAACCAATGACCAACATTTTGCCATATGATTATGATGAAGTGAGTTTCATTGAATTTTTTTTATCATGGTCTTGTCCAACATATCTAATTGAAACTCTCTAGCCAAAACTCTAGAATGATAAATTTGGTGCATGTGCATCTTTTTATCATCATTAACCATGAGTAATTTACAGAACACCATCATAACTATATTGATCTTCTTTATACAATATCAAAATCCATCTTTTAATGATGATACATTGTAGACTCTCCTATGTTACAAAAACTTGCTTGAAAAAATATTATGTTCTAGTTTGTGATAACGAGTTCAACAAATGATTTCAACAAATAAATAAAAAATTTGACTCTTATTTTTTCACCTATCAAACTTAGCTTTAAGTTTTGTAGAGAGTTACATCATGAAATCTATAATTTTTGGATCCATCAAGTGTTTTAACTTTAACAAAAGTTTATTACAGATTACCACAAAATTCATGGACATTGAGTTTCTATCATATGCATGCAATAACTTTTATCTATGTACCAATATAGTAATTTCCACTCATATAAGATTTCAATATTTATCATTATATCCATAAACGAGGTACTTTTGTAAGATAAATTTGATTGGTTCAAAACAAATAAATCCATGAACACTTAACTCTTACCTATAGTACTCACATCCCATTTTTTTGATCTATTTTCAAGCTCATCAAAAGTCATACATTTGATCACTTATTCTTCTCCTATTATGTCGCAACATAGTATCATGTATATTACTCTTGATTTCTTCTCTACTCTTCCCCTCCTTCCACTCATATTCAAATATGACCTTAAATTCTACTTCCCTTCCTTGATCTCATTCTCAAGAGCTTTTTATGGGATAGTTTCAA
Source organism: Marchantia paleacea (assembly GCA_014180765.2). Lineage (NCBI taxonomy): Eukaryota > Viridiplantae > Streptophyta > Marchantiopsida > Marchantiales > Marchantiaceae > Marchantia > Marchantia paleacea. Next base: position 1,854,746 of record MUAA02000035.1, on the reverse strand, counting down.
CCTGAATTCAATCATAACCTAACTTTAAATTGGATCTCAATTTCTTCTTTCTTTCCTTGAGTCTCATTCTTAGGATACTCTTAGTGAGTAGTTTTAACCTGAATTCAAACAAAAATTGATAATATGGAGGACATGTGGAAAAAAATTGGAGAACACGAACAATGTTTGATGTTAAAAATTTTTAAGGTGAAGGGTAAAAATTCTCTTTCAAGAGGATGTGAGGTGAGAGGTTCAAAACCTTCCAATAGTTCATTTAAAACATTCGTTATTGTGAAAATACACCCAATTAGTGTTAGAGATTTTTGGATTCTGAAAAACCTGAAACATGTGAATCACATTGGCTAACACTAATTAGATGATCTCATTATTTGGTATCTACACACTATTTCCAAAAAAATTAAAACAATTAAATTCATGACAATATATGTTATTTTTTTCAATAGATGTTGGTTTGAGAAGTCAAAGAAATCGACACAAAAGGTAAGTGGTTCACCTCCTTGAGGCTACATCCACGGGAACATGCAAATCGTTTTATTGATATCTAGGTCCGTCGCTCATATCAAGACTTCACAGCTTAAGGTCTCTTTCTCATTCTCTCAACTTGCTCCGTAAGAATGAACTCTAGTGTGTCATAGAGAGCTTCCACAAGCATTCTTATATAATAGTACCAACTAATCATAGTTAGCATCTAACTAGAATAAAAGCTTAACTAGGGTTAACCAAGACCTAAGAGTAAACCCAACAATAGATGTTACTATTTGTAATTTCATAATCATAATATTTAAACATGATTGAAACTAGCAGAAAAAATTAATCCTTACCTCTTGTACATCTAGGAAGACACTCATATGTTGTCGGTTTCTTAAATGTAATTTCCAGTTTTTATGATATTAAGTTTTAAACGTGTGTATGCACATGTTAATCTAATTGTTACAAGATAGCATCAGATTTGAAATATTGCAGATTTGCATTTACATAGAAATCATGTACTTCTCTATTCATTTCATATGATATTATATTAATCATATATTAAAATGTTTTTTAACACCAAACATATTGCTAAAAGTATAAATAGAAAGATTTGGGTGGGCAAACCACTAGATATTGATAATCAGTGAGACCAACAATTCCCATGGTACATAATTCATACATTCTGCCTTAAAAGTCATGCAACCCATTCATCCAGGACCCAACAAGATTTTACAAATTTTTGTTCATACTCACAAAACAAACAAGTCTTTTCTTCAGTCGGAACCTTCTTTCAATCACATCCCGTGATTGTCGTGACCTGAAAGTGCAACAATTTGATTATTCAAAACGTGACGAAAGAATTCTCAGCCAAGCATGGACGTTGTTTACGATCCCTTCAATCAAAATCTAGTTATAGGAGACCCCAACAATAAGTCCAAAACTATTCTTCGCTCACCACATCATATTGCTGATCGACAGATGGTGCCCCTAGAACGAAATATCTGGCTGCTCTTTTTGGTTCCACTAAAATTGGAGTCAATAGGAGAAACGAAAGCAGAATTGATGGGCCCACAGATCCGCTGAAAATGGGAGGGAGGCAGTGGACGTCTGAGCTCACATTTCTCAATTAGTGGCTAAGTGGAGTTTGAAAATTTGAGGTGCTTGGCAGTCCATGTCTGTCTGCAACTACGTGATCACCGATACACTCAGTGACTAATCATACTTTAGAAGGGTCGACAGAGTCCGTCAGTCTGCACTCCCACCAAAAGTTTGTGCACGAATGTTTAGTCTCTACAGAGGCTCGCACCTTCATTCAGATTAGTCTGTTCGGGGATATTGTGTGATTCATGAAAGTTCGCCTCGCGTGGAGGGTGGAGAAGATTGCTGCCTCGACGAGGATAACGTCTTGGAGCAGCAGCTGGACTAGATCAAGACTGTCCTTCGCAGTCGGGCTAGCAAGTGGAAGACGATGGCCACCGAAGGATTGGGGTTTTTGGGCCTGGGCATCATGGGTGTAGCCATGGCAAAGAATTTGCTGAAGCTGGGGGTGCCCGTTTGTGTGTGGAATCGCTCGTCTGAGAAGGTGCGAATTTGGAAGGCTGAACTCAGTTCGAATGTTGGATATAGGAAAAGCATCTGCTTATGACATCCTGAATTGGTTGATGCGCGAATGGGGTACATATTTGTCAGCTTTGCTTAACGGGGTCTCACTTTACGTACATTGTTGCATTGGCATGTATTCGAACACTCAGTGTCAAGTATTAGTGACAGTGTTCGCTGCTTATGAGTCTTGCCTGCAGGCAGTAAGATCGTCACGTTTCTCACTCTGCATTGACATTATTTTATAGTTTCTGGAATTCCATCGTCAGCGCCAGAGGAAATTCGATCTTGGCTCTGCCTTACAGACCCATCTGTGACACCCCCAACTGTGTCAGTTACCTGTTTCATCTGAATTGTGAGCAAATTGATCTAGCGTTTCCTGAGTGGCGTCCAATGTAGCTTTTGTAGATCTTAAACGGGCAACTGAGTGACCATCCTTTCATGGCTTTCGCCATAGTCTGATCTCAGTAGCGGTTGAGTCGATACTGCTTCAGTATCATCAGTACACTATCACACATCCGAAAATTTTAGACATTCCCTCAAGGCGATGTTGTAAGTCGAATTGTATTGTCGTGAAACTCTCAGTGAGCCGTCTAGACAGTTCTGCACCAGTAATAATTCATGTGTTTATCCACTGTGCGAAATTGGCCTGCAGCTCGTTTTCTGGATTTCGTTCTTGTCCAAATGGTCTTGAAAGTCGCTCCGCCAAGGAGCCATAATCCGTTTCAGAATTGCAATCCTAAGAGCGTCTGATTGTGGCCTGTTGCTGCAGTGCGATGCCCTGGTGGCTTTAGGTGCAACGGCCGCAAAATCCCCTGCAGAAGTTATACTGAAGTCGAAAATCACATTCGGCATGCTGGCTGATCCAGCTGTTGCCCTGACAGTAAGTAGAGATCTCACAGCTTGTGACTGATGTGAAGGACTCGGAGAGGTAGAAGACGAGGATAGTTTCGAGGAGTTAACTCAGTGTGAGAATGACGGATTACACACGTCTGCGATGTTTGGGCATATTATTTTTCTCTCTGATCATCCCATTCATGGCTTTCCTCTTAATTAGGTGGCTTTCGGGCCTGGGGGAGTCGTGGAGTCAATTATGCCAGGGAAGTCGTACGTTGACATGTCCACTGTGGATGCAGAAACCTCAACGACGATCAGTAAGGTATGCAGGACCCTATTCTCCGAACAATTTTTCACTGCACGTTCCCTCAGTTCGTAATATGGAAACGAAGCGATGCAGAGTATCAAATATTAACTTGTTGAGGACAAAATAACGTGCACACTTTCTTAATTACTGTGAGAACGAAAGTACAATACAGCTCGTCGAAGGCCTTTTAACATAGAACAAGTGGACTAGGTCTGATCTTTCTTTGATCAGACCTCGTCCACTTGTTGAAAACTTCAAGCTACTTGTTGGTGCTCGAAAGAAAAGAAGAAAGGTTGGTACCTCAAAAGAGCAGGCAGTTAATTCCCTTTCTTCTTGCACTCAAATGTGCAGGCAATCAACGAGAAGGGAGGTCGATTTCTCGAGGCACCCGTTTCAGGAAGTAAGAAACCTGCTGAAGACGGTCAACTCGTCATCCTTGCTGCCGGGGACGAGGTACCCAAAGCACCCATCAAATATAAAGTCATGCTCAGATTGTCGCTGTTCCTGATGTGCTTTGAGCTGGACAAGGAAGACTGCTTTGAAGTTAATGATGATCGTTATGCTTGGCTCATCTTTTGCATTTTGCAGTCGCTTTACAACGATGCCGGGGCAGCTTTTGATGTCATGGGAAAGAAATCCTTTTTCCTAGGAGAAGTCGGCAACGGTGCAAGGATGAAGCTTGTAGTGAACATGATCATGGGAAGGTGAGAAAGCGCCGCTTGTTTTACGAATCCAAGTCCTAGTCCCCACCCCAGGCACTGTCCTGCAGATGCATGTCAAAGGACAACCACTGGGTGTAGCAAATTCACATGCTGTTTGATGGTGGACAAGGCTGAAGTCATTGTCCTTGTTGGTGTTTTTGGTTCCAGCATGATGACTGCTTTCGCAGAAGGTCTTTCGCTGGCTGAGAAGGCAGGGTTAAGTCAAAGCGACCTTCTTGACGTTCTGGTAAGCATTGTCGTTTGAGCGCGGTGTCCGTGCTGAATGACTAATGTGCTATACAAGTTCCTGTGTCTTTATTGATTGCTGACACTCGGAAGCTGCAGAATGAGAAACTTGGCAGGTGAGGTGGATATAGTTCTAACGCGTTGTTTCGTGTATTGCCAGGATTTGGGAGCTATTGCGAATGGCATGTTCAAACTGAAAGGTCCAAGTTGCATCAAGGGAAGTTTTCCTCCCGCATTTCCCTTGAAACATCAACAAAAAGACATGCGTCTAGCTCTCGCTCTGGGCGACGAAGTGGCACAGACGATGCCTGTAGCTGCAGCTGCCAATGAGGTTTGAATCTCCTGTGAAACTTCATGCTGCTCCTCCTTTAACAAGTCTCGACTCCTGATGTCTGAAGTTGTCCACTTCGATGGAAAGCTGTTTGTAGGATAGGACGACCGTAACCATGACACAAAGGGTCAACCCAATTTAGTCGAACTCAATCTGACAAGTAGCTCAGATTCGATAAATACTCCGATGTCTGATGTAAGCTCCTGCAATGATGGGAGTTAGAGAATCTCAGTTCTTCTTGATTGTGCAGGTTTACAAAAAGGCCCGAACCCTGGGTTTCGGAGACAACGACTTTTCAGCTGTTTACAAGGCAATCGCTGATAGTTCTTGAGCAATGTTCTTTTGGGAAGAAAATGGCGATGCTTACAGTTTTGAAGCCTAGTTCTCCTCAATAATCAGGTCATTCTACAAGCTGATGCAGACGAGCAATGAGCTTAGATGTACATTCCAAGCAAGTAGTGTACATGTAGGAACAAGCAGGAACTCATGAGCTGTCGTAGCCAGGGCTAGAGCTTCAAGTCTTTGGGTATGAGTGGCGTATAATAAGAATCGAGTCTCCAGTCAGCTTCCATCAGAAACCGGGTCCTTCCGTGAAAAGAGGATGTAACTTGTAAAGAGCCCAAGTAGTAGTGTAATTTATTGACCATTGTCTCTTACCTACATGTCCAAGCGTTGTCTGCAGATGATCGTTCACCTGCGGAAAGAAGTTTACACCTGCACCAGGAAGTTGATTTGCCGTATGTAGTGATTAATATATTCTCTATATCCGTTTTCAGCACTACCCATCACTATCAGCCGTTGTTGCACCACAAGGCAGGAAGAGTCAGCTAGCACACGTCTTGCCTTGACATCTGAAAAATTTAATGAGCTAAACAAATTCCAAATTTATTGTCTTTGCTTCTACATTTGTAGAAGCAAAGACAATTGTGAACATAAATCTTCTCCCTGAAACTACTCGGTAGGCAATTAGAGGTTAAATCTGAGACCACCACTGTTCCGCTGCCTAAGGCCTCTTCTACAATTTCAGTGTCGAGTCTGTCGAGTCTATCGAGTAAAGAGCAGACCAAATAACACGATAGACACAAATATTTTTTGAAGATTAGTGTGAATGTGATCTTATGGCTTCTTGTGCATTTGCCATAGTTCGCTCCCACTCAATTTAATCTCCACTAGTTTTTAGTCAATGATTTCGAGATCAGAACTTTCAATGTAATACTTTCATTTTGAATCAAAATCTAACTCGAATTCAACTAGCATGAAATCATTTCCCCATATTCAATCCAACAGGTCATAGGTGCGTTCATTATATGAAGCAATGATCATTATATGCATTCCTTGAAATGATTGCTTTAGTAGTTGAATAGTAACAACATATAACTTTCATGTTCAGGTTCGAGTTTGGACACATAAATCCGAAACCTAAACCATAGTGGTTGATGATTCATTATTCACACCCTAAAATAAATTACTATTTAACTTCTATAATTATTTATCAATTTAATTTACATTTTATTTTTATTAAGTTATTGCTATGGCCTTGTCGCGAGATTAGTTCACAACACACATTTAATGAAGAGACATAAACATTCTCATCTCTCTTACACACTTCCTATGTTTCTCTTTAGAGAATGCTTTGGTTATCAACAATCATGTCATGAGTTGGGACTAAGCATTAATGTGTATTTCGTTTACTTAGTATGAAATACAAAACTCATTAGCTACTTGATTCGTTGACATCTCATCGGCCACATTTTTTACATCGTCCAATTGCTCAAGAGATGGATTAACAACCCAAGCCACGGAACTTAAGGCTTCATGCCTGATCTCTCCGATGTGTTTTTGACGCCGGTTATGCTCTTGGGTTTTAAAATTACGCTTTTCGCCTTAACGGTTCTGCTCTTGGGTGTTAAAAATATCGCACTTCTGCTAATCTCCCAAATATAAGATCAAGTGAGGGTCTGTCAATAGCCCGTCTCAGCTTCGAAAAGTCAAAGATGGGAGCTTGGCCTCGTCAACTGCCGATTGAAATTTATGGACTTCAGTACGACATCCTCCGGGCATTCTTCACTGGCTAAGGGTACGAGAAGTGATACTTGACAACAGTGATCGATGTGTGTATACGAGTAGTACTCGCGTGTATTATGACAACCAGTGGTCAGCGTCATCTTAGACACCTGTGTCAGTATGAGATCAAATGTTGGGGGTCAAATAATTACAGCAAATTGTCTTCTAAAACTTCATATACACTTATCTCGTTTGAAAGTACCAATCTTCTGTTTTATGAATCAAGTCATAAGACCAACTCGATCATGTGTAATTGACAAGCGCAGGAAAGCACTTTACACTGGATTCTCACATGCAGTTGAGAATAGATAAACTATGAGTGAAGTATTGCTTCTGTAATTCCTCCTTCACTGGTATTTCTGTGTTACAACCTCCTATTCGGTTCTCGTCAGCAATTCTGTCAGATTTAAATATCCAAGAGCAGCGTTCTGAATGTTACAGATGAGTAGCACTGTAAAGGTCAACAAAATCCTATAAAACTGGCATACTTGTGCTTTCCTTATCGTAGGCCTCAAAAAATTGAGAAAATCAACAGTAGCACAATTCCAGGTAAGACAAAAAATTTCTTCGGCTACTTTTACTGAAGTCTCCTGCAGGTAAATCTGTGCACGAACGAATGCAAACAGGTCAAGATCTATCGAAGGTGTGCCCCAGGACTAGCAATCAAGGTCTTGATCCTGTACAGAAGGTCAGTCCTTGGGTTCTGAACAGATATACTCCTTCACGGTAGGATTTTCAGAAGCGTGCCAAAGCTGGGTGAATGATGTTAAAGCCCCTAACGAGATGGCCAAAACAGGTCAATAATCTTCTACTTGCCCTCTGTCTCCATCACATATTGCCTCTTTTGCTCCTCAAATACCTCGTCATTGGTGCTGCAACCAACGATAGACAGAAGGTCAGTTTGCCTCAAAGAAACCTACTTAAACTTGATTGAAGTTACAAGGAGTAAGTGAACTCGTCCTGATTCATGATCCTTCTGTTCTATCTTGAACTAGCAGTGCACTCCAAAACGACCAACGGGGACTGTGTAAAGCGAGAGGTCACAGACGATCTTTCAGCATCTGACAAAGACAACTATCTCTCGTTTCTCTCTGGCTAGAATTTGTTACAAGGACATCAACTGACATCCCAGCCGGTTCATTGTATGAAACACCAACTTTTCATGATCACAAATAACTCCCACAGGCGAATTACAGTAAAAAGGACAGCTAAAATCCTATAAAATAAAATGCTACACATAAACATGACTTCATCCCTCTAGCTGGGCAAGTGATAGTATTCGTCAGGAGTTTCTGTAATACTGTAATACTGCATGAATACTTCCAACTCTCTGGACTTGCATAATGTCTGAAACTTAGACCCAAGATCTACTGTGACAAACATTTTGCAAGTTCAGATACTTGCAGATTTGGACAATAAGCAAGAGAACATTGTAGGGATGAGTTGAAAGAGATGTCTAACACAGAGCACACGAAATAAAGAGCATGCATGAGAGGTGAGTGATCCATATGCTCTCACAAAACAACCTCAAAAGACTTATCTCCCTTGCCTTCGAAACAAAAAGGGAAATACAAAACAGGCACCTTTCATGACCAAAAGCTAGTCAATTTTGGAATGCCACACCTTCAATGAATGCTCTGGAGATGTGAAATAGCAGTTGAGCGCCATCCTTGAATTCCGCAGACGCATTCAATTTAATGTTCACTTTTAGAATTACTACCTTGGGTTAACTCAAATTTGGTGATAATGCTAAATTTTTCTCCTTTACTAGTCTTAGAGTCGATGTGACAACTTACAACTGTTTGAGGCAATCATTCATCTCCTTGTGTTGCTCGCGGCAAGCCCAAACAACGGACAACGTTCTTCCTCTTGCACATTCAGTGAATTTCGAAAGCACGTTGTCACACTCCCTGAGCGCTTTAGCCTTCATCTTGCTGCGGAGAGCTAGCCCAGGCAAAACAATTAGATATAGTCATGAAGTTAGCTTTGCGCCCCGAAAACCTACCATCGAAAACCTCATCCAGTATGAATGACGGTGAAAAACTATTAAGAGGAAATACATGTCAGCGTATTTACATATTCTGAGAGAATGTAATCCAGAATTTTCAACAACACCCATATGAAACTCCGATATTCTCTCACACGATACCGGGAACCACATGCGAATCAGTTTTTCACTCCGGAGTTTGCAAAAGGGCATGTAACCACTAGATTGACGAGATCGGACACTAAAGCGCAAGATACCATCCCTCAAGAATCAAAACTCATCTCCCGTGTGGGTAGATTCTTCCCAGGTCATTCCCATTCACTGACTCTTGGCGATCATAGTACTCGCTGCTTCCTTGATAACTTTTGAGAACTTCAATAAAGACAACTTTGAACATATTCACTAAGTCGGAAATTCAATGATCCAAAGAACATAAATGTGACAATCTACGATGTCTTCTACACCCTAAAGCCACGCACGATTCAACATTACAGCTGTGACAGATAATCCTAAATAAATAACAATCTGTCAAACACAAATAAATCTCATAACAACAGCACCTAAAATCTAAAAGTGCTGGTGAATCACTGACCTTCTTCCACCTTCTTCTTCATTCGCAAATCAGCCATCGTCTCCATTTTGCTGGCTTGCGATCAATCAAACAATCGATGGATCAATCGATCAATCACTCACTAGCTAGCTTTCTTTCTCTCCTCCCTGTGCCTAAACCCTCTCGGTTCCTCTCCCCTGCAACTTCACCCTTCGCACTCGTCTCCTCTCTCGTTTCAGTAACTCGCTCACAACCCTCCCACGTGTACTTTACTAAAGAAATTGACTACATAAATTTGTCGTATAGTGGATAAAGCTGGGATTTGATTGCAGCGGCAGATCAGATGTGCCACATAAGCTGCACTTGCCACATGGACCTTGCGGAGTTTCACGCCATGGCGTATTAAGTGCGAGGCGGAAGGAGTTGGATCTTGAGGAGAGACTCCGGGAGAGAGCCGTTCCGCGAGGGAATGACGGTGGCAGCGTGCTGACGGCGACCGGCAATGCCTTCCGGTAACGGCCTGCATTGTGTCGGAAAGTCTCTTTCGGTGGCTAATTCCTGGCGAGGGAAGAGGTTTGCCAGTCCTCGTCTCCAAGAGATGAGTTGTGAAGCTAGAAGTGCTTCGTTCGTCCAATGTAGCGAGAGCAGGTACTGGATGTGCTCGGCGCAACGGCAAAATTCTGTGTTTAATTTCGTGGATTGCGGCCAGGCGCTCCGCATTTGAGGTTGAATTTGGTTGCTGGTGCTTTGCTCCAATAGATTTCCGCCATGAAGGAAAACGTGTATTGTAACATTGGATTTGGCTAGTTTGGCAACGAAATTGTTCGGACGATGAATCATCAGAAAATGCACGCTAATGAGTTCGAGTCGAATTTTAATTAGTTGGTTCAGATTACCAAAGAGTATGTCGAGCTTACGTTTCAGCAATTCGCTTTTCAGAAGAAAGATAATGCATGAGCAAGGCTCGGAAGGCCATACGTACTGAACGGAGGACAGACGGGACGATTTCAGGAACCTGAGCTATGGGGACTATCCCCTTCCCTTCAACATGTTCTCTTCTCCCAAATGCAGGGAGGAGCTCTATCATTAGATTTCCGTCGACGGTGCTGTCTCGTTCTCTACAAACTTGTCCAAGTTCAAAAATTTCGAGGAGGGTTGTGAGAACAATTTGCTCTGTGACAGGAGATAATGTTCTCCCATCTATCCCAGCAGAAGGTTTCACTGACAAAGAGGTTCATATCACATCAACAAACAGAGAGCAGCCTGAAGATCATGAGAAAGTGATTATATCTACGGAAAGAAGTAGTAGAACAGCACAACTACTCCAGGATGAGCGGGAATATGTCAGCGAAAGATATGTAAGAGGATCAGTGAAGTATCAAATTGAGTTGGAGCAGAGTTTCCGCGTCGGAAACCCCATTTCCGAGGACGAGTCGGAAGGAGGAGACTCTCGTGAGGATGCTGAGTCTTTATCAGGGTTAGGAGGTGATTCTGATGGAACTGGTGAGGTCTCCACAAGCGGGAAGGATGAAGGAACGTGGAGTAGTGAGACATATCTTAGACAGCTTTTGATGCAAAGATGGAAGTCGAAGCAGGTTATACTGAATGTCTCAACAGAAGATACACCCTTCCTATCCCAAATTGCAGTTCCTACCAGCGAAGTTCGAATAGAGGACTCGAGAGCAGATGCAGGTGCTTCTCTGGTTCGAACTGACATGGAAGATAAGCCTGTCGATGAAGATGAGCTGATACTGAGACGAGCATTGAAAAAGAAGAGGGCGATTGCGGAGGAGACACTTGAATCAGCTTTACGAGCTGGTGGTCTCGGTCCGACTTACTGCAGAGATGTTATGGCTCGGTTGTCACCTTTTGTTGACAGAATATTGACGGAAGCAGTCTATCTGAAGAAAGTTCCCGCGTATAAATATTTGTCTTTCAATTCCCGAGCAAGGCTTTACTTGGATCAGAGCAGAGTCGTGGATCTCATCAAGTAAGTTTTCGTGTATGTCTAATCCCATTGAAAGTACCGTGGACTGGATGATATATCTGTATCAAGCACGCGTTCTCATAACAAGTAGATTCCGTCAAGACACCATGCGTTCATCGGCTTTCATTTCAATTGCAGACGAAGACATGTGTTTGCAGCCTTATGAAGAGTTGCGATCTGAAACCTAGTAAACCATGAGCTTAATCTGGAAACTTACGGTCGTGGTCGAGGGAATGTTAATCTTTGTTCGTTAACGTTTCTGTGCGCTGTAGGTGGTTGAAGCACCAGAATCTATCAGTTCCGCGAATTGGCAGTCTTATCTGCCTTGCTGATGAAAATCTGGGACGAATCAAACCGAGGATAGAGGTTCTTAAAAGTATATATGTCAAAGGAAGGGAATTAGGAGTTGTTATTGAAAGGGAGCCGAGCATCTTGGACCAGTCACTAGCTGAGATTCACAACACTATCCAGATTCTTGAAACCGCTGGAGTAGAAAGGAAATGGCTCGGTCTGGTCGTGAGCCGGTCACCGAGAGTGTTCTCTGTCGGCAGTGATGAGTTGCTGCAGAAGATCTCGATGTTTACTGATCTGGGTATATCTCCAGAGGACTTCGGACTCTTAGTCTTCAAGTTCCCAGCGGTTCTTGGGCATCTGTCTGTGGAGGAAATGTTGTCGAAGGTGAGTCATCTGGTGGTATACTCCAGAAGGAGCTGTGAAAACGAATAGTATTTCTGGTAAAGGGAGTTTTAACCCAACAGAAGGACTTGCTCTCTTCTGGTGGATTGATTGAAAGCTTTAGGTTTGCACTTGATTTATGGCACTTTCCAATGTTCTTGTCTAACGAGTAAAGTGTGTGTCCCAACTATTTTTCAGGTGGACTACCTTGAGCAAATTGGGCTGGAGGATGATGTGCTCAGAAGGGTGATTGTGAGCACTCCGCAGCTTTTAGCATGTAGCATTGGAGAATCTTGGGATAAGTTGCTGAGATATTTTTATTTCCTTCGGATTGAATTATCAGGGATAAGACGAATCTTAGGTGTGCAGCCCGAAGTTTTCTGCCTGAATCTCGCAGATAATATTGCACCGAAGGTACGAAGTTCTTCTGTCTTGATTATTGTTTTAACTGGTTTTGAATTAACTGGGATTCCCAGTGAACTGCTTCTTTTCTGTTAACACTTTGCTGTCAGCAGCCCTGCTATTACTCAAGACCTGACTTTGTTATGATAGGTACGGTTTCTGCGTGCGATAGGTGTACGTGATGAGATAATTGGCCAAGTGATTGTAAGCTTTCCAGCAATCTTGACGTACAGCTTGGACAAGAAGATCAGACCCGTGGTGAGTCTGCTCTTTGATTTTCCTCTTGTGCACTGCACTAAATGTCACCTGTAGATCTGAAAGGAACTTTATTTACTGCAGTTAAAGCTGTTTCTATATATTCTCAATGTGTAGTAAAGAAATCTTCTTAGATGCTCTGACTCATAACAAGTGGATAGATTTTCATCAGCTGAATTTTATATTTTGAACTCTGCAAATTCGCTTCACGTTTTTTAGGTTTCATTGTAGAATGTTTGCCTGTTAACGTGAGTGCATTAACTTCTTTGTATCGAACCTGTATCGATAATCAGGTTAGGTTTCTTCTGGAAGGAGCTGGAGTTGCCGAGGCGGATGTGGGCAAGGTCATTGCTCTGAAACCAGAGCTAATCGGTTGCAGCCTGGAAGAGAAGCTCCAGGTTATTGTGAAATGGTTCGGTTCACACAGAATACCACCTCGGCTGCTGGGTGGAATGATTGCTAATTTTCCACCTTTGCTGATGTACAGTATACCAACACTTCATCCCAAAATCCGATACTTCAAGCGAGTTATGAAGCGGCCTTTGGATGACATAATCGCGTTTCCCAGGTGAGTGATTCAACCTCCTATTATCACCCTTACTCTTATTATTGGCTTTTGCTGCTGCCAATGCAGTACTCTCAGTTCTCCCCTTACACTCGCAAATTGACTTCGTTTTGGCTACTTTAAGCTGTTCTGTTCGATATCGTGATGCAGGTACTTCAGCTACTCTCTGAAGACGAGGATTATACCCAGGCACGAACTTCTTGTCAAGAGGGGGCTAACTTTCAGTTTGAAACATATGCTAGCATGTAGTGACGAGACATTCAACTTGAGGGTTGCAGCAGCGGAGTCAAGGTTTTTGGAACCAGGGAAGATGACCGAAGAGGTTGAATCCAATGTAGACTGCGAACAAGACGATGTAATTGGTTTTAATGATGAAATACAGAACGTGTCTGTTTTATCGTAAATGGGTTCAAAGTTACAATGAGCTAAATTTCTCGGTCCTAAAAAGTAATAATTCTCGAATCAGAAGCCGATAATGAGGTTTTAGAAAATTATGAAGTACCTCGCTTACAGCCGCGCTAGGGAAAAATTCGTTTCAGCTATTCTGAAGTTACGGAATGTGGACTTGTGATGAAATTCTTAGATTTCGTTAATACGTGCCTCTTAAAGCCACTCTTAAACTTGTGAGCTTAGAACGTGTGGCAAATTGAGCTCTACATGTGAAGAGGTTGATTAATTCCACACAAAGTCGTCGAAAAGCACAACTCGGAAGGACAGAAAAGTGTGAATTAAAAGCGCGCAAGTTAACGTGGCAGAAGACGACAAGTCCATCATCGAGACAGGTAGATCGATGAGACGGAACGTAGTCGTGAAAGCTTGCTCACAGTGACGCTGGAAATTGCAAACGAATTTGAACTGTGCTCCTTCAGGTACACAATGGAAAGGGGTCTTCCCATCCCTTTTGTTATTTTACTGTGTCTCTGTGGTACACAAAGGAAAGGGGCAGTCGATATCTTGTGCATCAAAGTGAGAGGCATCGTGCATTCATACGTGGGGCAAATTTCTGGAAGGGGAGACGAGAAGGACATTCCCGTGGGACCGAGCAGGCAATAAATGATCGGCAGCCCCAAGAAGCCAGCACAAATAGAGTAGGGTATTTAGTGACGGGGTCTGGTGTGGCCTAAGATTTAGACTTTGCCTTACCTTGTGACCCAGGTGTACTTTGTTCAATCACGCAGACTGGTTTAGGGTTTAGGGTTTAGGCAGCAGCTGAGGGACAAGAAAACAACTAGCAAAAGACGAGGCTTTTGTTGACAGTGGGATTCGAACCCACGCCCTTTCGGACCAGAACCTTAATCTGGCGCCTTAGACCAACTCGGCCATATCAACTGATGTCCATAACTAAGAGTGTAGATTAATTTAAAAGATTTTAAAATCTTTGGATGCAAAGAGAATAATAATGGCCGTAGTTTATTTTCGATAAATAAACGAGTAGATATACACTAAATTTTGAGTAAAAGATTCGTATATCTGTAAAGTAATTCGTTCAATCCAACTTTTGGTTGCAAAATGAGAAAAGTTCAGGTCAATCATTAACATTTTTCATCGCTTTTTCTTCTTGTTCACTATTTTAAGAATTAGAAATAAGAAATTCTAAAAGGAGAAATTGTTCACATTTCCAGACTGAAAAACCGGAATAAAAAAACCGGTACAATGCTACATAGTACTGTAATTTGAAATTTGAAAAGTATCAGGGCACATGGCAAAGCGACGAGGAGTTTGACTCTAGTGCAACAATCTACAATCTGCAGTGTAGCGAACAATGATAGTATAATAGCTTCGAAGAGACAAAGATACCTCGATACAAGAACGTGGCTGGATGTGCCCAGTGTGTTGCGCAGGGGTAAATACGTCCACTTAGTGCCGGAGGCTGCTGTGCCCTGTCATCAGGTCGATGTGTCCAGCAAGGCCCTTCTTTAGGCATGCACAGCTGTCAGCGTAGAGAGTGAGCTACTCGTCGTCGGAAGTACCTTCATCTTTTGAGAAGCGAAGTCGCCATTGGAGAGCTAGAGAAGAGTGGAGGCACCAACGACAGCAAAAACACTCACTCCAATCTAGCCCTTCGACGCCTCCACTGGATCCAGGTCCTGCCATTGCCCGCTTTCCGTTCCTCATGTTATTATCTGTCGTAACTAGTGCGGGTTGTTGATTGCTCTGATTGTCGTCGCAGCCAGTGACAGTTTCCTGCAATTTTTATTTCTTCGAGTTTTGAGTGGCTTTCGGAAAGCAGAGTAAGGGTGTCGAATGGTTCGAAAGAATAGGAGTCTTGATTGGTCGCCGTGTGATTGATAGAGTATCTGGTTGTTGTAGTGAGATTTTGCTCGTCGTTGTATTGGGTTTTCAGGGTAGATGGGGAAGCTTCTGATTTGATAATCGACTTCTATGTAGTGCTCGGGGAGGAGTTTCAAGGATGGATGTCCAGTCGTTTGATTGCGTTGACGGTGTGTGTGGAATGGATTGTGTAGTGCAGGCTCGGAGCTTTCCAGAAATCGAACTTGCCGGCAACCCTGTTCGCCCAATTTTGCATCCAAACGCTTGTTCACGTTCTCCGGGCGTAGACTACTTGTCAAGAAAGAGAAAGAGGGGAGGTGAAGTGAGAAAATGGCTGGGGAGAGTCAGAATGGCCAAGAGCAGGCGCCGCGAGTGGATCGGGAACCTGTGGCGCCACCACCGGTGGCAAGCGAGCCAGAAGTTGGCGGAGTGAGTGCATTTATCGTCACGGGGAATTACGGCATGATGCCTCCGACGGGACCCATTTCGGACGAGCACCTGCAGATTGTGACTCGCCAGTACGCCATCAAGGGAGTGCTGTTCCTCATAGTGGGCATAGTCGCAATTCTGTTTCCCTTCATCTTCGGTCTGGCAATCGAGCAGTTGCTGGCATGGCTTCTGTTGCTGGGTGGAGGAGTGATGCTGATCCAGTTCCTCATGCTCTGCGGCTCTCCCGGCACAACGTCGTTCGTGCTTCTGGGCGCCCTGCATTTCTGCGTAGGACTGTGGCTGCTTCTTAAACCGCGCGAAGGGCTCACTGCTTTGACATTCGTTCTCAGCGGATGGTTTCTGGCTCATGGCTTCCTCAAGGTGATCATGTCCTGGCAGGTGCGCCACATGAGGTCCTGGCCGGCAGTGTTGATCAGTGGCCTGCTGTCCATAATTTTGGGAATGATGATTGTCTTCCTCACTCCGACCTACGGATTGAAGCTCGTGGGAATCATCTTCGGGGCAGATTTGACTGCAACTGGTGTTTCCGTGCTGGTTATATCGTTCATTGCGTATCTTCACAGGGGTCGCGCCTCCGCGGATGTGGAGTCCGGAAGCACCCGTGAGCCTCTTCTTCATAGCGACAGCAGCAGCAGAGCTGCCCCAGCCCCAGCTCCAGCTCCAGCTCCTTCAGCTTAGACCGTGGAATCATGAGGGGAATGCTGTCGATTGTCGAGTTACTGAACGCCTTCTAGTCCTTGTATGCTGCGTATTGTGAATAGAACCGAGTTGTAGGACTAGGAAAGCCCAAACGCCTTCTTACCCTCGTCGTCAGCTGTAAAAACTTGTGCTCATATATGTTCATAGCCGTCGTCTTGTTCGCGCATCGTCTGATGCCTGCGACATTTTGTTGGAACGCCGATGGAATGCATGTGCCTACTCATCGGTATTGAATACTATTATTTGCTCCTTTGTGATGTTGCGTCTCTCGCATAGCCAGAGTGTGGCCGGTTTGAAGGGTGCCCAGAATTGTGCTTCGTCGACTGCATATCGATTGTCGCTTGTGCGCAGTCATGCTTACCCCGAGTTGGCGAAGTGTCAGCATCTGATGGGAGTCGGCTTTGATGTTACACGTCACAGCAGCCAAATCATTAAAATTAAATGGTGAATTGATGGGGATCACTTCACCAGGCACTTCAACAAGGGTCAATGGCTTCCAGAATTTTCCACCAAGCTTTAGCCGCAGACCATGGACCATGGTACTAGTTGAGTTTGGTGCAAGAGAAAGATCTTTCTGCCGCGATGGTCACACTCTGGGGAGCACTTGTTCCTTGTCGTTGCGTTTCGCTGTTTCGCGTGAGGTCTCGTTACTTCCCCTTCACCCTTTGCCCTTCAGACTATCACAACTGTTCCCATGCTGTAGACTAGAGAGACGACCTGATCTGGTTCATGTACCCTGCCTATTCGCTGTCTTCCTTCACGCCGAAGTGTAGGGCATATCCTTCGGCTTGTGCTCTGTCTCCGGATCTTTCCTGTAAATATACCAGATTCTTGGAGAGAACATTCGATCCCACGACATAAAGCATTGTTCAGAGAATTGAGATTCTTAAAGAGTAGCATGTCCATATCCATGGAGTCGTACTGAGATCCTTTTACAGATCAAGAAAATCCAGTTGCGCTTGCTAGATAGGCAAGAACTTCCAGCTGAAACAGGGAAGGGACCTACGTGAGGAGCACATATGTAGTAAAATGGGAGTGCGCAAAGTAGGATGAGGCCAACCGTCCATTGACAGATTAAGCTAGAGTTTCAGAAACGATGTCTGTGCGTGCAATTAAAGAACATATCATGGTTTGAAACTTCGTTAAATGTTCTCATAAGCTTTTATCACTGCATCTGAAAGTTTAGGTGGAAGAAAAAGTTCATGGAATGAGTCATTTATACAACGGAAAACTATCGTTCAGTGCAAGTAATGTCCCTTTCTACCCGTGTATCTAAAAACCTCTAAGGGCAATCCCTTCGTTAGATTCCTGCAGTTCTAAACCATGTAAGTGGTTTCGAACGCAGGATTTCTCATTCATCACAAGTATGGTTCTGGTTATCGAAGAGATCCTTCCGCTAGATCTGGAAAGTTCAGTGGCCTGGGTTCAGTGATGTGCAATAGTAAAAGGATCTACGTGATGGCACAGGAGGATATGAAAAAATCAGTGTGCTCTGGAAACGTTGCATGCGTGGAAAACTGGTTTCCACGCCTAAAGAGGGCATCCGATTCTTCTCATGTTTCGAAGTCACCGCCTGCAGTCGTGGACATATGAAATTGGATGGACGATGGACGTTCATATGGATTTTGTTTTATCCGGAATGTTTCCATAGCCGAGTTGGGTTCTGAACCAGACTGGGAATAAAACCTTGACAATCCTTTGTGAGATGCTGGGAATAGCATTCTTTTTTCTCGACACGAGACTCATGGTTCGCGCAACCATAGCTGTCCCCGGGTTCGTGCACCCCTGTCGTGTGATAATGGTCTTTCCAATTCGCAATGGTTTTTTGGACGATTTGTATGTCCACGGTCGATTGGTTTTTCTTTCAGCGTGTGATCCGGACAGATTGTGCCCAATTGCAAGTCTGCTTCGGTGCATCATGTGAACTGTACTTGTTTCTTGAAGATCCTGTGAATGCCTCGTGCATTTGCGCACCTCGTACTTTCTTAACTCTAAATTATTGAGCTGGCTCAGTTTTCCTTCAGTTTTGGCTTGACCTTGAGGCTGAATGGTCCTCATTTGACCATACATTGACAGGAGTGGAAGAAACTTCGCGTACAATACGAGAATTATTGTCCTAGAGGACTTACCTTCAGACTATGACCTGGCTGGTGGACTCATGGAGAGGGGTTCACAGAAAGAGGATAGCAAGGCCTCCATCGTGGAGTTCAAGGTAAGAGAGAATCGTATACACAATCCTCATGCTCCTCTTTAATTTGTATCGGACAATATCGTGTCAAACTTCTAGGGATAGTCTAGTGAAGGGTAGAAGAAAAATGGTTGGCCTTTCCGGTGAAGTGAATCAATTCTGTAGGTTTGACTACAAAAGAAAGCAATAGAACAGATTCCATCGTGTGCTCGCCTGTTGAAACATCAGAGAGAGCATCACTCTGCGCGTTGTTTTAAAGTTGTAGGGCTAATTCCACGAAGCATCTCTACTCGAAAAGGACTGACAAGAACAAAAATCTTTGTCTGCTTGCTTGCTGAAACGTCAAGGTCATGCCTAGTGGCAGAAGAGAGAACATCACAGTGCGCTTCGTTTCGAAGTTGCAGATTCAACTCCACGAAGCATTCAAAAAGATGGACTTTCATTGTGTGCTGGATAAGTTCATTGAATTCATTGAAACGTTAACGTCACGACGAATGGCAGCCAAGAGAAATCACTTCGCACTTTGTTTCGGTCAAATCCCTGAGCCACCGGAGAAACACGCGTCGTTCTGTTGCTTACCCATACATTTGAAATTGTGAAAGTATTCTCATCCGCTAGAATACAAACGTTCTTTTTTTGCGCTCTACATATTGCAGCGGATGAAAAAAGTTCAAAATCGATCATCCCCTGGGGAACAAGGCAGGAACAAACTTGATAACGGTCTCCAAGCTTTGAACTGTACAAGGATCTGACTGACTGCAAGACCTGCGAACTATTGATTCTCGACTGACGCTGCTGTTCCGACCGCAGTATTAAATTTTGCGTCTCGGAGGAAGTCAATCCCGAGGAGACCAGGTGCCAGTGATTCACCCCTTCAACTCATTTCACAGTTGATTCACTGAACCTAACTTCGAAGGAGCTAGCAGCACTTGTGATGTAGACTACATCTATTGCCATGAGTAATTGCACGTCCATTCCAACATGGACCTGAAGTGCGGGCAAACATCGTCCTTTTCATATCTGCGTGGGGGCTGGTAGGTATGAAAGAGGTCTGTATGTGGCCGGAGTTGCACATAGTTCTTGGGTTAGATCCTCTGGAGTTCATGATCTGGAACATTTCCAGGGACTTCCCACCGTAGAGCATGATAAAGTATGCAGAAACAGCGTGCTCGACCAACGACGGCCAACGGACTCAGCTTTTGAAGGTCAAGGACTGCTTCCAAGTCTGTGCTTATGCTATGATGTAAAGAGAATCTTCATGTGGAGAAAACCCGAGGAACTGCAGCTCACAGCTCGGTGTGAACCTTCTCAAAAAATGACTTCGATGTGTCCAGATGGCCATCGGCGTCATGGGGACCGGAGAAAGCTTTGATGATCTCTTCGTACACTTTGATGCCTTTGAGGTACTCTTTGACGTTCAGAAACTGTCGCAACACAAGAAGAAGTCAGCGCGCAGTTACATTTCACAACAGAGCAAGTAGTTCATGTCTTGAAACCATCGGGTTTGCCAAGTTTTTGGGGTATGTTACTTCAGTTTTAATGATTGACGCCAGAGATTGCTTACTTACCTCATCGTGGGCATGCATCAAGTTAGGTGTGTTGGACATAGGGGAGAACCCGAAGGCAGGAATTCCTTTCCGTCGAGAAAATCGACAATCCGAGGCACCAGTGCGAGTTTCTGGATTGTGAAGCTTTCCGCCTGACTGAATAACGGCATTTTTCAGCAACACCCACCAAGGATTTGAATCATCTATCGAAGTTATCAAAGGCTCCCCATTTTCGTCCCGTACTTGCTGCTTGCTGACAAACTGATTTAACATAGGCGACGGTAAACTGAGTTAGTAGTAGCTATACAAGAGGAAGAAGTTTGTTTACTCACCTCTCGTACATGGCATACGCATATCATGCTCATGAATACTTCACATGCAATGAGGTGAAACTGTATCAGGCGATTTCAACGAGAAAGTCGAGATAGAAATTAACGAAACTCCTCATGGCTATCCCAATTCACGTCACAAGCGTATTAGTTAGAAGGTAAATATGCAGCAAACATTGCAAAAACGATCAATGAAGGTCTTTCTTCATACTTTAATGAAATTTCGATCTTAAAAATGCTCTAAAATCTGCCCAAGAGTCCAGAGCTCTGTAACTTCAAATTTTTATCGACAATTAGAGCAGAAGGCATCAGGTAAGAAGTAGTGCACATGGACACTGAGATTATGAGACGCAGGGGCCCACTCCTCCGTAATAAGCTTCTCCAAAGCATCTGCATCAACTTCTGGTGGCAAACGCATATCAAAGCCAGCTTCCGCATCTGAGGGTTGCAAATTCATCACGAATCCCTGCCAGAAGACGAGAGGGATGTCCTTGTTTCAGAACACTGAAATGGAGGCCAAGATGCACCATACACCTGCTTCACTATTAGCAACGGGCATTATAATAAACTTTCTAAACCAAAAGCAGATAGTCAAGAGTAAGAGAGGGACAGCCATCAACGAAGACCAACCGTGGGAGTGGGTGTGCCAGCTTTGAGGTAGACGTTGTTGACAGACACAACTTCTCCCTCTGCAACGTCGCCTGCCTTCAAGACATTCAGCTGACGTTCTCTAAACGCTGCTACTCGATTCAATGCTTCTCGCAAGTTGTCCACGGCCATCCCATCGAAGAGCCTAGATCCATGGCCTGGACTACCCGCAGCCTTAATGACGAACGACCACATAATTTTCTCCCGGTTGAAAACTCGGTAACTGTCATCCATTGATGCCATGCCCTCATCTACCACAACGGCAACATCGAGCTCCTCGAAGTCATGAGATTCCACAAACGCCTCAGCTCCATCGGCTCCCCCAATCTCTTCATCGGGAACATATGAGAAATGGACCGAGCGCAATGGGACGAATCCAGCGTCCATCAAATTCCGAACCGCCTCTAAATACTGCATTCCAACAGATTTCATATCCTGAGATCCTCTGGCGAATATGTTCCCCTCGTCATCCATGTGAGCAGCGAACGGGGGATGCTTCCATTTTGAGAGCTCCACCGGTACCACATCCGTGTGAGAGGTGAACATGACGGAAGCCAATTCCGGGTCCCTCCCAGTCCATGTTATAAGAACGATTGGTTTTGCAGGAGCGAACTCCAGGATTTTACTGTCCAGCCCCAGCGACTGTGCTTGTTGTATGAGAAATTTTGTCACTGGCAAGTAGTCTGGATTCGGGTGTACCGTTCTGATCTTTAGATAGTCTCGGAATCTCGTCACGGCGAACTCATCTTGTTCAGAATGCAAAGCAGCAGCAGCGCTAAGCTGGGAGAAACTTAGCAATGCAAGGAGCAAAACTCCCACGAGTTGCACGCAATCTATACGTGAATCGATACCACCTGTCATCACTCTGCTTCTTCAGCGCTTGTGTCAGGATGTGAAGTTATCCAAAATGCTTCCGATAACAGTGCGCAGATAGGGCTACAGGGCTCAAACGTTGATTAAAACGCGCACGTATGAGAGTCACCGCGCCCAAATCAGGTAATTGAGAAAGCTTCGATTCTTGGTGCAGTACCCATGAATGAACATAAAGACCGCACCTCAAGTACCACAAAGGTGATTGCAGTACCACATTGCAATAGACATTCTTTCTCCGTATTTGGTGTCCGATCGGCTTAGCGAATCACTGCAAAGCTTCTGGTGCTTTCCGCATATCGCAGCTAAATCTCCATGCCCACTGTCTCGACGAAAAGAACTCTACTAAATTACAGCATTCGCTGTCATAATTTAAAGTGCAATTGAACGACTGGACGAGAAGCTCTTCGAACCACCAGACAATGGGAACAACGGGCTCATCATTTTCTTCACGAATAACCAAACAGACTTCGGACAAAAAAAATCTCTCACGACGATCCTCCGAAAGGGAAGAGCCCTAGCAGCTCGGTGACTTCTTCAAATGGATTTTTTTAGCGAGCCGGAATTGTGTAACCGGGGAGGCTCTGACTGCGCCAACATCTGGGCGTCGCATCTGTCGCTCCGCAGGCCCTGAGGTCACACCGATTCCGTCGACTCGAAAGGCTTGCGAATTGTGACAAACTGCGTTCAGCGGATCCACCATCCGGGGACCCATTCTGCTGGCGTGGAAAAGAGGACACTGAGATTATGACGTGGATGGACGACCTGCAAGCAAGGTTCAACCACTGGCCAGTTTTCGAATCTGCGCAATGTGTCCTCGCTTCCGTGGCCCCGATGCACAAGACGCGAAATCTGCCTCCCCGTGCAGCTCTACGGTTCTGAAACATTACCCGCGGTAACTCGTACCAGAAAAAGGTGAAAATTAGCAGAATAAAATTCGAAATCTCATTTTCCCAGACAGTTGATACGGACTCGGATACGGTAGAGTCAGGCGCAGTCACTGCAGTAGAACCCGCAGGACAAGCGCCAGCCGTGGTTGGGGACCTCGTAGGATTCCTACACACGTACCGCGTACCTCGTATGTCAGCAAAGGACGTTCACGACGATGACGATCCATGTCCGGTCGAATTCGTTGGGCGACATCAGGCAACTGTTGCACGTGATTCGATAGGACGCTGGTACAGTATTCAGAGTTTGTGAAATGGAATCACTGTCAGTCAGCACTGAATATGTTGTCCAGTACTAGTTGTTACTAAACACCGAGTACTGCACTTGCACCTTCCCAGTTGACATGTACCAGCTCTGTGGAAGTACGAGCTTACGGCCGTCCAAATTTGCTTTGTGCAGCTGAACCCAAAACTCGAGAACAGTTCCGGAATCATCAGAGTCCACGTTCATGGAACATGTAGAACGCAGCAGCAGGTCGTCGAGGGGTAAGGATTCTCAGTCTCACTGCTCTACAGCTCGGAGTCACTTATCTTTGTCCAGGGAGTGAGACTGCGAGATCAGACACGTCCCACCAGCGACGATGGAATAGATCTCCCTTTGACCCTGACGAGGGGGACTCGGGCGGTTCAGGGTCAAAATAAAGACAGAGGATAACGAAATGGGTTCGTTCAGAGGCCGAAGACTGCTGTTTCCGATATCACATAGAAACAAATGAGGGTCGATTGATACAATACTTCCGTGTCCACATTCTGGGCGGCACTGACTTAAATCCCAGAACCTTGTCTGAGCCATTAAGCCAAAGCAAATTGGATAAATATTTGTTACTCATTTGCTTATTGATTTACGTGCGGTAGGTGAAAGCAATTCAAAGAATCTGAGCTGCATCGAGCGCTACCCTTTTGGTTTTGGCGAGGTTAACTGAGAATCTCCGAGGTTAGTGGAGGGAGATTCGTCGTACGATTTGGAAATTTGACGATCCCTATCTGTGACATACGATAAAACTTTCAGGTTAGGGGTAGTAGTTTACTTGATGGGGTCTTCCCATCCTTTTGCTATATTACTTGGTTTCTTAGTCTCGAAGGGTCTACAATAGTACGAGAGTTTAGATGGTGGAGTAACTAGCGTGATCAAGCAGCGGAGTCCCCACATGCTCACCCAATTGATCGTCCATGAAAAGTCCCTTCCGCTCCGGCGCGACATCTTATATGCTCAAAATCTCCCCGGACATCCAAAACATATCAGCAAACATAATGTACAAGGTGATCTGCCAAAACACCAGACTCAATAATCAAAGAGCAATGATGTTGTTTGGGGAAATCTCCCAAACACTGCTACGCTCTTCACATGATTCTTCAAATTTTTGTAGTTGATCCCATTTTCATTTTTGTCACATTATGTTTTAAAGTGAAAAGTGTGTAGATTAACTTTAATGCACACATATCATGTTAAGATAATAAAAAACTATGGAACTATAATCAGTTTTCCATTTTCAAAAGAAAAATAATCCATTTTTAAAGATTTCTTATAAATTATCCTACTTTGTCTTAAATCCAAAATTGACATGATTTTTTATACCTTAATGATGTATAACATCACGCAACATGTTAATGTGATATGCGAACATTTTTGTTCCAACTTGTTGCTCAAAGTCCAAAAATTCAGTATCTTTGCACAAAAATCCAGTATTTGACTAAAAAATCATTCAATTTTAAAGAAATTACTTTCTGACATCATTATTTAAATTTATAAACTTTTTCAAACAATGTAAATTTATGTGAAATTGAGTGAGATCTCAATAATCATAATATATTGAATGAAATAAAAAAATATTATTCTTTGACATGTGAATTTTTATCTATAATATTTAATTATTAAAAATAATTGAACCTCTACTCTTTGTACAACAAAAATAATTTTTAAATAGCTTTCAGGACTATTTTATGTTGCTCATATATTTAAAATTTGATTTCATCATATTTTTTATTTAATTTTTTAAGATATCTTTTATTTTATTTCAATACGTCTTGATATTAAATCTACCATGATTAATTGTGTGTTTGTAATAGAGTTTATACTTCAAAAAATATATAAAATAGAAAAAAATTTACATATATAATAATTCAAATGACAAAAAATTTAAATAAAAAAATTTAAATATATAAAATATTTAATTATTAAAGTTTTCAAATAATAATTTAAACAAAATTATATAAAATATGAATCAAAATGAGAACAATGCAAAATTTATATCACTATGAAATGTTTGTAATATAAATATATTTCAAAATATATATTTAAAGATACAGACATATCAAACCTTAGGATTGTCATATGAAAAAAAAGTTATCATATCATTTGAATGTAAAATAAACAAGAGAAATAATAAAAAAATTTCAGTTATTTTGAAATTTTTTTAGGGTGTTAATACAAATATTATAAGTCATATTATTTAAAAATATATATTTTATATTTTTCACACAAAAATATTTTTTGAAGATAAAAACATGATCAAATTAAATTTTTAGTTGTTATAAATTAAAATTTCATTAAGGCTTAAAACACAAGGATTTTTAATTTTTAAAGAAAGAAATATTTACAAACAATTTTTGTGAACATTTCATCACTTGAGCTTTCATTTCTTGAAATATTTAAGAAAAATCTTTAGATGAATGGTGAGATTTTATGATTTATTTCAATTTTTTAATAAATCTTTACATCATTATAGTTTTCATTATAATTACAATTTTATATCAATATTATTAAACAGATTTTACTCATGAATGATTTTTTCATATTAGAAGATCAAAATTTATTAATTAATAATATTTATATTATATAAGATGATATTTATTATTTACAAAATTTTGCATCATCCACAATATAGAAAAGATGAAATTTGATTTCAAATAAATTTTAAATTTTTTTTAAAAAATAATTTATAACTAAGAAGTATTTTAAAAAAAATTTCAAAATTTTTATTCAAATTTCATTTTAATTTTTTATTTTTTGTGTCAATATTATTTATTAATTTTTTTCTAATATAATTTTTGAAATAGATATATAATTTGATATTTTTTTAAACTCAATTTACATGAATTTGACATCCATTCATAATTACAAAGAATTCAGGTTTTTTACCTTTTTCATGATATTTCATCTAAAAGAAAAATTTAATATATTAATTTTCTGTTAAAATTTAATATAACATGTTCAAAGTTTCTTTCAAAAATTATTTAAAATTTTAAATAGTGAATACTGATGAAATCAGTCCAATTTGATCGGAATAATTCATATGAAATATACATCATGGGCATGTATATTACAAAAGATATAATCTTGAGTCAATTCAATAATAATGATTTTTTTCGTAAAAAATATATTATTATCTTTTGCTTTAAATACATAAAATCACTATTATCATTACTATCGTTAATTATCTTTTGCTTTGTATACATAAAATGATGTACCATGAACTTACTTAATTATTAAGCATTTGGAAATCATATGTGATATGATGATTATTTAAGATAAATATTGTTTAATAAATAAAAACGTTATTGAGAAAAATAATCTTTGAGTTAAAAAATTCGAAGTTTGCAAATTACCCGCACAAGTCTGAGGTAAAATTGAATAGCATTGCAAAAACCTTTCTCATGATATCAAACTTTGCAATTTTCACTTCTGCAGTTACTGCAATTCATGAGTGTGTATATATATATATATATATCTATATGTTTAGAAATTATGTACAGGTAAAACATAATGAATCATATTTTCCCAATGTATGAACAAGTGGTTGTAGGGCTATGACATGTCACATAAGGAATACTCTAGACCCTGGTAATATCGTGTCATACCCACGTTCCTCATGAGTAGGAAGGAATACTAAATAAAGAGAAAAACCATAATCACGTAACAAATATATTCAAAGACCCTGGTCTTCTATAACCAAGATGGCAAAGTGACCACAAAAGTCAAATAAATATATTTTCTAAAACGCACATAGCCCTGTACTGCATATATGTACCCTCAGCTGTTCGACAGATCCATAAGGGAATAACAAGTCTCTTAAAACTGAAAGTGGTATAATTTTCGACAACTCCTAGAAGCGTATCTACATCAATAATTCTAGGAACCATATGAACATCACCAAATGAGAAACAAAAACAAAGAATGACAGTTTGTTTCCAGCTTCCTCATTCTGATCTATCATTCCATTAGAATTAAAAAAAATAAAATTGATTGATACTCTTGTTTTGTCTAATTC
Source organism: Marchantia paleacea (assembly GCA_014180765.2). NCBI lineage: Eukaryota > Viridiplantae > Streptophyta > Marchantiopsida > Marchantiales > Marchantiaceae > Marchantia > Marchantia paleacea. Next base: position 1,827,552 of record MUAA02000035.1, on the reverse strand, counting down.
AAGGCCAAACTTTACAAACTCCTTGCTATTTGAGTAAATGGTGGGAAAAAAAAATAAAGCCTTGAGATTTACTCACTCCGGGCATGATCACTTCGCGTACACGGAGTATCCCGTATCTGGACCCAAGACTCCTAGCTCACTGAACAATGTCTGCTTCAGGTAAACTAGATCTGCTTCCTATCTCATATCTTTGTATCCAGTAATGATGCATAATCCTCGCACACCGTTCACTCACCCCAATGAACAATCAGAAGAACTTTCATCGCCTGTACAAAGGTTTTATGTACAGTTCACGCATGTCGGTAACTAAACATCCGGCTTCAAAGCACTACCTTTAGCAAAATATGTAGAAAACTTAGAGCTCCGAGTGGATCGTTTCTGTGAAAGCTCCTGTTGTGCTTTTCGACGGAGTCTCCTCAGTGGGACTGGTGAATGACTGCAGAATCTGTTCATACACCTTGACTCCCTTGAGGTATTCCTTCACGTTTAAGAACTGGATACAAAGAATACAAAGCAAAGCCAAGAGCGGTTAAGAAAAAATATATGTTTTTCTGGAGAAAACACCTTTCTCTCTATGGTTTTACTCTCAGGAAACAAGAATCAAACACACAGTAAGGTGTATTAGCTAAGCCTTCTGCATGTACAGTATACTTTTCCTCCAGAGTGGACGCGTTTAGTGATGTAAGATGTAAGATAGAGAGCAGAGAGCAGAGAGCAGAACAAACCTCGACAGTACACAACTCAACGCCAGTAATTTAGAGACAGCATATACAAGTCATTAACCTCAGAAGCCAGATCCAAACAAAAAGAACACCAAAGTAACGTGCGTATGGTTCTTAGCTGCAAGGCTAAGAACCATACGCACGTTAGTATTCGTTGTGAGAAAAAAGGGGATCCTGTAAATCCTGTATACAGAATGAGCATGAACCTTTTTGGCAAGTACACACATATGTGGGTTGTGGATGAAATGAAGATATAGCACCTCCTCCACGAACATTCCAGGTACATCTTACAGTGCCTACGTCATGCACCACGACTATTTTGTCCCTCTATGCGCTGAGAAAGTTTCAAGAAACATTATTTAAAATCCATGCCTTCATACCAGAGCCACAGAGCATCAAGGACGAATACTTTTCAGGAAATGAACTTGATCTGAGATGTCTGAACTGAAGATTTGGCATCTAAGCAACCGAAGCAGTAAAAAATATGAGAAGGGCACGCTGCATCCAAAGAGACGTCATGAGTTGAAAACACGAACATAGAACCTGAAAAAAAAACGCAGAGAAAAATAAAATAAAATTAAAGGAAGATCCTTCCACGGTTTGCAGCAGAAGTGCAGATAGTCATACAAGGTGTGAACTCATATCAATTTCAAGTCCGAACTCCACTGTCAATGCCAGCGTAAATCGTTGTTTTTCCATCACAGCAGATGGCTTATGATCTGAGCAGAATCTGCTAGTTATGCATGTGTGCTACTACGCCTGGTTAAATTAACGTTCGCTACTTGATATGGTTAACGAGTATTTTGACAGGATAAGGCACCCCGTGAATGTCCGTCAATAGGGGAAAGATTACTCTTCAGGTTTAGTACGTTAAAAACCTCTATTCTACTTCCAGAATTGAGTTACCAAGTCTAGGTGAAGGTGATTCACAGTCTTGACCAAGTTGGAAGAATGTAAATGAATTTGGGAACAAGGACTCATCAGAATAATTTGTCCTGCAATATAATGTGTACATCGATATCGGACTGTAACAAGTGGAGATGTGAAAGCATCTACGCTTTGCTCACACTGAGCAAGTAAGGTGACAGTGTAAAGTGAATGAGTGTGTCAATAATGGTTTACACCTTGAAGATGGGTGCATGCGTTCATCAGGTAATACTACCGGAAGATCAGATGTTTATAGAAGCTACTCAGCTGAAACCCGAGGAAAAAGATAGAAATAGGAGGACCAGTACAACCGGATTTCTGGAATATATTCGAATCAAAGGTCTCAAAATGCCGAAATTGACGGGTACACATTCAAGTACTGTCGAATTCAAACCAAGCACATAAAGACTTTGACAAGTTTCCAGAATGTTGTTCTCAGTGATGCGAGAATAAGATACGTAGCACTGTGGCATGGGTGGCTGTTAGTGTAGCATGGTGTGCTACCATCCTCACTGAGAGTTAAAATGACTAATTCATTCAGAAGGGAGAGGTGAGATGCGACGATAATAATCAGCGTTCAACATGTCGTGATGGAGAAGAGCAATACTGTATTACAAGCGAATATAAACTGTGAAGAAAAAAAAAATAAACAAAAACTCATGGAACAAGATTATCAAAAATCTTTTGCCTTCCTCCAATCTCTACATGCCACGGTATTTCAGATATAGCTTGTATCTTACCTCATTGTTATCATGCAGCAAAATTGGTGTGTTGGACATAGGCGAGAATCCAATGGCAGGAATGCCTTGGTAACGGGGAAACCGAGCATCTGTGGATGCCATGAAAATTTCAGGCCTCGAAAGGTTCCCTCCTGCTTTTGCGACGCTCTCTTGAAACAGCGGCCACCACGGATTTAAATCGTCGAGCAACGTCACGGAAGGTTGTCCAAACTTGTTAAGCACACCCTTCTTTTGAAGAAACTGCTCGATTTGCAAAAGAAAAAAAAAACGTCAGTTATCTCCTTAAAAAAACCATGACCACAGCACTTTTAAGAACTCATTCAATACAACAAATGTTCGGAATTCCATCCTTTCTTAAGTTTCAAAGGAAAGTAGTGCATAAACTTTGGACGAAGCTCCTTACTCGATAAGTGAGGTTGCGAGATGCAGGTGCCCACTCCTCATCCATTCGCTTTTGCAGGGCATCCACGTCGACAATGGGTGGTAACCTCATATCAAAACCTGCTTCTGCTTCTGATGGTTGTAGATTCATAACGAAGCCCTGAATGCCAGTAGCAACAAGTTCAAGATGAGTAGGAAGGACAATACAATTTACTAAGCACAAAAAATGACAGATGAGGACCTTCAACTATCTAACTAAGAATATATCCATCCGTTAAACAAAAGTGACATATTTTAGGAGATGTTTTCTACTGAAGGGAAGTAATTTTGATTCCTTCTGTGCCAGCAGACACAACAAACATAAACGTTGACATGACCTTGCGGTTAAGTGTACTCAATCAAGGTGACGGGGCAAACTTCCGTCTGACTAGTTGTTTACCAATAGGTTAATTTTTTGGCAAGCAAACCTGGTCTAAAAGATGACCAGAATCAGTGTGCTTGAAGCCATTTGAAGTCAAATTCATTATGAAGTGAACTTGAATTGTTATTTGAAAGTGTACTCTACTTGTAGTAACCCAATAGATCGTGAATTCAGAAAGTGATACATAAGCGAGAGACATGTAATTAGCATAAAATAGAAACTCACAGTAGGAGTAGGAGTTCCGGCGGTCAAATACACATTGTTCACAGAGATGACTTCACCCTCTGCCTTCTCTCCGGACTTTATTTTATCAGATTCAGAAATCCGAAACTCTGCAATTTTATCCAAACTGATTCTCAGATTCTCCAAGGCCATTCCATCCAACAATCTTGATCCATGCCCCGGGTGTCCTTTCGCTGTGATGTAGAACCACCAAGCTGATCTTTCACCATAAAACACTCGGTAGTTGTTACCCTCAGAGGCAAGACCCTCATCCAAAACTAAGGCAACATTGAGCTCCGCGAAATCTTCAGATTCGTAGAACTTTTGGGCTCCGTCGCCCCCTCCGATCTCCTCATCAGGAACAAAAGAAACATGAATTGAGCGTCGCGGTTTATACCCTGAGGCCTTCAAACTGCGAATGGCCTCTAAGTATTGCATGCCTACACATTTCATATCCTGGGAACCCCGGGCATATATGTTGCCTGCCTCATCCATGGTGGCGGAGAACGGGGGGTACTTCCAGTTGGCAAATTCGACGGGAACGACATCAGTGTGAGAATTCAGAAGCACAGAAGGCAGCACGGGCTCCGTTCCCGCCCAACTCATAAGAACAACAGGCTTTGCCTGAGCATATTCTAAGACTCTGATATCAAGGCCAATTTGCTTAGCTTGACCGATGAGAAAATCAGTAACCGGGAAGTAATTGGGAAATGGGTGCACGGTGTCAATCTTCAAATACTCCTGAAATCTAGACACAGAGGCCTGTTCCTTTTCACTTAAAACCACACCCAGAACCATCTGCTCGCAGCTTAAAACCAACAGCACGAAGAGACCCAGGAGACATCCTTTCAATCTGCCTGAGCACATGCATGCAAATCCGGCAGAATTGGTAATCGCCTCCATTCTGTACACTCGCCCAAACTCCACAGCAGCCTTTGGGTTTCTAGTGAGGTCTGTTCGCCGGGAGCGAAAGTGATCGTAATGTAGTCTTCTAGCCCAGGGCATCCTGTGGACCTATAACGCACAACCGTGACGTCAATAGCGTGGATCGAGCGAAGAGGCTATTTGGACTCGGTGGTGAGAGCAGCATGATTCCCCTTTTTGTCCAACCAAGTGGTGGGCCCGAAAACAACTGACAGATGGGAGAAGGTTCCACACGGCTGCCTTTTCGTGCCATTCCTGCGAAAATACTTTGTCAATGACCTACCGGAATGAATTCTCCCCATGGCAAGGGATCAAACTTTAGCCCAGACATGCAATTCTTCTCACATGCTCTCTAGATGCGCACTGCGACAATCAATGTCATCGACTGTTGATGTTGATATGGCACCAACGACGAGCCAAGCACTGACGACTCTCGACTTCATCGTCGCTCATTTAGGTTTTTATACTTCAATATTGTGCTCCGAGAAGAGCATTTGTGCAAATGTACATCAAATACTGTCTATACACTGTATTGCGGCTAACAAACAGCTTATCTCTGCTCTGCAACTTTCTGAGTCAGCTTGTGTAAATCTCTCTGTTGCACGAAAAAAAGGTGTGACGAGAGAAGTAAGACTGAACTGTACTTTCATTCTTTCTAAGAGAAGATAAAGAAGTACACATTGTACTCGTGGAGACGCATGGAATCATTGGAATACAAAATGGATGGCAAATACCCAAAATTGCAAAAGTGCACAGAAGGTCGAACAAGACAAATGTTAAGGAAAGCCCATTGGAGTCCAGATGAAAGAAAAGAAAAGATAAGTCGGAGGTCAGGGTCCTCGGGGACTTCCGGTTGCCGGTTGACTAAATCTTGGGGCTTAGAAGGTTACAAATATCTCTACGAATCTGCCTTGGTTGTTGCACCTTAACCTAACCCATCAGTTTTTATAAGGGTCCAACTGATGCAAACTTTTTTATGATATGAAAAACTTTGAAACTTATCAACTCACCATGATTTTTTTAATTTTCTTTTTAAATCTTATCACATATATTAAGTAAGTTGTTTTCTTAACATAGAAAACAGTATCATAGTTGAGTTGAAGTCCCTTGTACAGCTCTCTCAATCTAGATTTAAGAAAGTTTGGTAAAGTCGAATTTAAGTGTACATTTGTCCTTCAATATTCACTTACAGTCATTTTAGCCGTTGATCTTGAGTTTGGCGGTAGTGATTTCTGAGATATCTCTTGACTTTAATTCCATTTGATAGAAAAATTTATATTTTTTAATAAAAAATTAGTTGACCTCTGAAATGGCTCATGATAAAATTTTCTTCTAAATAAATAATTATTTTTCCTAATCGGCGATCAGAAATTTAAGTTCAATTTTTTATGCAAACAGTTTGTAAAAAAGCCACATCTTAACTTCAAAATTTTATATGCGTTTTCTCCCTTTTAACATTAAAATAATTTTTTTACATATTTTTTTATACCTATATTTTAAATTTGTCATACTTAGGTAATTAAAAGAACACTATATTCAAAAAAAAGACATAAACTCGCATAACGAAAGCAAAAAAATTTAGAAAATAAAAAATTTCACTAAAATGTATAATCAATCAAATAAGCTCATTCTAACCCATCAAATTTTTATGTCAAAAAATATACATACAGAAGAAAAAGAATAATTGATTAAATTTAACTAAAATTATATAAACTATAATGATCCAATTAATATCTATTATTAATAAATAATATATAAAAATCATCCATGTCTGAATTTTTAAAGCACCCAACTCATAATTGACGAATTTACAAGTTCAATTCCTGTTGGATGCATTTTTTAAAATATTGAATTCAAATATGTAATTTATCTTTACGTATGTGAATTCAATAGGTAATGTAAAGAGACTATGGTTTTTTTATTCATTTTTTTTATACATTTACATATTATTATATATTTGTATAAATTTACCTATCTTCTGTTCGACATATGTGACTGATATAATAAACATTGATTGATGTATGTTATGTTATTTGCATTTTTAAATTTTTTTTGGTCCCTTGCTTAGTGTATGTTACATTAGTATACATCAATTAGTGTTAATAAACTACATATGCTCTGATATAAACAATAATAATATTTTTTTTCTAAATAGTGTAAAATTTTATTAAATAAATATACTTTTTTAAAAAGATGATTATATACAGTAATAGAGATCACCTTTATTGGGGTTAATAATTTTTTATGCAATTTAACAACTTTGCAAATCCCTTTGTCTTCTACCCATTTTTTTACGTTTATTTGATTAATTGACTTTAAATAGATTTTTATATTATATGCTGCCTATTCATGAGACACTTATTTAGAATTTAGCAAAGTAACCAAAAAATAAAATAAACAGAACTCGTTTCAAGAAGAACTCAACATTTTACTAGGTTGGACTTGTCGTGGGGATTTATTATGAGTGTCACAAACTCCATATTCGACATTGACTGCGGTTTAGAAAATTTTCAAATTCGTCGAATCTTTAATTAGTGTACATTACACTGATATATACTAATTGAATATATACACTAAGTACGGAATTGTCTGTAGCTTCAATATTTGGTAAAGATTTTTAAGTTTTTACAAACTTGTGTGAAATTATGACCTCTAAAATTTTAGCGCCACCTTGGAAATAAATGTATGAATGCATTTACAAGTCTGTTTATAAAAGTGAGAGAATGTTAATGTTCATGGACAATGCACATCTTTGATAGTTATAAAATTTAAGAATCACTTAAAATGTGTTTTATTGTGTGAGGTTATTTTTTTCATTTTTGTACATGTGTAAATTATCAAATATCATTTTTTACACAAAAAATATTTAAAGTATTTTTTGAGCGGATAAAAGCTATGTGGATGACTTCTACATCAATTCTACAAAATGCTGAATTCTGCTGATGGCACATTACTATTATGTATTTTTGAAATTATATGGGTGAACCGCCAGCCAAAAACATATTGAAGTCAATTGACAATTGTACATGAATGAGTCCACAGGGCATTTCAATTAATAACAAATGTGTTTGCGTGCCTTCAAACATAAAGAGTTTAAAGGGCTCAACATGTGGGTCTCCGGACCTTCCTTCTTGTCATGGTTATAAAAAATGTTTCGAGTTCATTTACACTCACTTTCGGACATCTCTTGCACTCTTCACGAAGGCTAAATAATACAAACCTCTATAAAAAACTATGAAGAAGGTCATTACAAATACGTTATTAACTAGACTTACATTTTCAAGATCATATTTCTCAAGAACTTGATAGAAGTTAATGTTCGTCTGGTCGTCGCCCCAATTTGTGTTCCACAAGGAGGTAATCTCGTTCACCAAGAAACCTTCATAAGGATACTTGAAACCTGAAAGGTAGTGTAACCATAGCCATCCCTTGGGAATTGCATCTCTGCAGGAAACCATGATGCATGCGGAACTAATTAAGCAGACGAGTTAGACACAAACAGAGCACGCGAGAACACGACAAGATAAACCATCTTAGGAATATCAAAGAGCAGTAAATGAACTAACTGCAGGTCGTCAAAAAAACATCCCTATGGACGTTGAAGCATTCTCATGTTTGTCACTGAATACACAATTCAGTATAACAAATGTCAAATTCAGGTGGCACGGAAAAATGTAATATGTTTCAGTTATGGGGGTTGACAGTTAGACAGGGAAGACTGCGATTTGAGTCACCATTGCAAAATGACCGGGTGCCAAACATAGAAGAATATGAACATCACCGGACGGGGTTGGCGCGGGATGGGGAGCTTTTTGAATTGAGGGCATGCGGATCCAAATGGATTCAGAATAAGCGGCGGGGAGACATAGGACCGCTGCGCTGGGAAAATGGCGTTCCTGCACACCACGCAATGCATCTCTTTATGGAAGCTGCAATTCGGATCTATTAGGTGCAGTAGGACATATTTTACATTGTGATGCTATGGGAACCTAGCCCCGTATTAGTCCTTTGGTTTTATCCATGTACCGCTTGATGGGTTTCACACCTTTTTGCTATATATTTCTTACTTCGATCTTGAGAGAAAACCCTCATTTAGAGTGTTTGAGAGGCTGGAGAAGACGTACCTGCGAAGGAAGAATCCCGAGAAGAGCATAAAGAAGGACAAGGTAGCGGAGAGAACTGCTTGACAAATGATGATGTTAGGAATCCATCCCGCACAGCAAGAAGCCATCGCTTGTGCCAGAGTGAGGACCAAGAACCACATCCAGATGTAGTAGCCGACGGCTCCCACGTTGTTGGCCCAACCGGCAATGAAATATGTGAGGATTGAGAAGATTAGAGCTTGGAAAAAGAGGAATGGAAGGTGAACTAGCGTTTGGCTGAGCACGAAGGAAGCTGGACGGTAAGCTCCTCTGGAAGCTTCTCGGATGAATATGTTGCGCTCCTGCAAGAAGATTGGCAGAACTTGAGTCGAGGTGAAGGTGCAGTAGGCCAAAAGAAAGGCAGTCATTGATAATCGCTTGGTCACGCCTTCCATATCGTACGACGAAATGTGAAAGACTGTCGAAGTTACGAGTCCTCCTAAAATCTGCGACGCTAGCAGAGGTGCATCAGTAGGTGACGACTTAAAGGTCGCTGCAGAATTGAAATTACAGGAAAGGTGATCATCACCATGCCAGAGCATATGATCTATCAGCAGCATGAACCTCCACATGTGCTTTCCAGGTAAACGAAGTTCAGAGAGACGCGCTAGGCTAACACAGATGGAAGGACTATCATCTGACTAAATGAAATTCCGAAATCAAGATCTTGATGATCTAAGAATCCATAAACCCTTGCAGAATGGAGGTTTTGTTGAAACTCTCATGGGGACGATTTCTCTAAACTGCTTTTAACGGCAGAAAATAAATTCCTGTATAAGGGGAATTCTGAAATCTCGGGTACTTACGGGACCTCGCATTGTTCATAAACTCGCAGATGCTCTCTACAACAAGACAAGTTCGATAATCCATGCAGTTAAGACGCCAGCATTTATGCAGAGCACAAGATTGAGGTAAAAACTGTACCAGGACTGCCATTCTTGCAAAAAATAGGGGCTTCGTTCGCAGAATTAGCTTGACATTACGCTCGCCAAGCACATGGAGTTCGGAGCGGAAGGATGTGGCGAAAGTCATATTTATATTATCGTCGAAATCACGTGTCGAAGCTGTGGCTTCTGCATCTAGTTCCCTAGCTGCTTGTCCGTCCATGATCTTCTCCTTCTCCTTCACTACCTACAAGAATTTACACGTTCGTTCGTGGTTAAGTCTTTGGAACATCCTGCTCTGCGCAACAATTCATGCAAATTGGACTAACTTACTGTGTATATATTTGATATAATACTATACATCGATGAAAGTGGGGAAGCTTTCTGGACATGCATCCGTGAGCTCGTTGACTGGGCCATACACTCGAATGGACTTGATGAAGTTAGAAATTGTGATTGGTTTAAACTCTGTTAGAAACCGTGTCCGTGGAGTTTCTTCAACTGTGATAAATTCTGACCTCATTTATATCGAGCGGATAGCATTGGAACAATAAAGCTTCCTACCAACGAGGACTGCTGATGATTTCTAATAGGCAATGATCAGTGGATATCTGCAAAGAGAAGATGATATTTATATGAATTTTGAGGAAGCATTGAGAGTGGAACTTTGCACCTTGAGTTCGAGAAGTTGTGTTACACCCACAGAAGAGGCCTTCACTTTCTGCATCGTGTCCAAGGCGTATTCCAGCGGATTGACCTGCGCATGGAACCAACAAAGGCTCCACTGGTTATTTTTTCTTCTTTGGTGCAATTCGATAATTCTTCAATCAAATTCTGTTGTTCACATGTCCGATGATGGTCCTAGAATTTAATGCATCTAATTCCCGGCCCGCCGTAAATTGCTTTCAATAGATATAGTACCGAAATTCGGTACTATATCTATTATGACTAAATTCCGAGGATCTGTAGATAAATATAGATAATTAGATAGTACTCTGGAATTCTCATTGCTATTGACACCTTCGTGAAATGACTTATATTTAGGTAATATGACTAAACTTGTTGACCAATCTCCCTTTTGACTTTATGAACCTTTAGTTCAGCGTCTAGACTGAAGTGTTTTCAGAACATCCCCCGTATTCATGTATTAAAGTGTGGCGATTACGTGGGAATATAATTAAGCCTCTCGATGTCTCCTCCTCCCAAGGCTATGGCAGGCTCTTACCAATGAGTGAAATTCTCTCTCATCATTTCCAAGATCCAGCTCGATCCTGCTTCAAGTCAGGAACATATTCCGTCCTCTGAGGACGTGACCGCAGGCCTAGGCAGATCCGACTCATCCACTCATGCACCATTTTCATGTGCAAAGACCCCAGTCTCATGATCAAGGACATATGTAGCTGAGTTGGAGCTACAGCTATGGAATTTCACACGGACATTAGTTTCGGGTATAGAGAGATGTCATTCATTAGTAGGAGCCTGCCATAGACTCCGCGTCCCGAAAGAACTGAGCAAGACTAAGGGGTTGCCAGTCCAGGATCGATGGCTACGAAGCAAGAGCATGTTTAACGTCACCGTACGTACGACCTCTTAGTAACCCACAATAACTCCTCGCATCAGAACTTCAACAGCATTACCTGATCGCTCCAGTGTAGCTGTTCGACAAAGTAGCTTTGAACGGATGGAGTTTGATCACACTACATGGAGGATTATGGTGTAAACATGCCATCATGATCTTGATGGGCAGTTTGAAAGCAGGGGGGGAATCAGAACGAGGACAGCCAAAGCTCTTTTTTTAATCAGCCAAGGTTCAAAGCCACCGGTTGTTCTCTTATCCATTGAATTCACTCTATTCCCTTCTGTGATTACTTCAATTAGCAACTTCATGACGATTATGATTACATTTGAAATTGAGCTAGTTACTATAACTCCTGACTAGATATGGCAGACTGGACAGAGAAATATATAGGATGAATAAAGAGCCAGCAGATTTTAAAGAGAAAGATAAAGTAGGTGTAGGTTAGAGAGAGATACATATTCAGGCATATTGTAGCCAATGTCGCTGAAGTAATTGACCAAGCCCGATTGATGGCCACTGAAGATGACGTTTCCTTGGATCATAAGGAGCGTGTTGTGGATTAGTTCAAGAATCGAATAGCTGGGCTGATGGATGGTGATGATCACCGTTCGGTTGTGAACTTCAGCTAATGTATGCAGCTTCTGCATCACTTGATATGCCGAAAAACTATCCAGCCCTGTCGTGGGTTTATCCAGGAAAAGCACAGCAGGATCATGCATAAGATCCACAGCTATAGAAACGCGCCTCTTTTCCCCACGAGAAATACCTCGAACCTGACGAAAAGCCAGAGAAGACATCCATTAGAGCAGCTTGAGGTCTAAGCCAGACCATATATTCGATAGCTGATGGTCATGATCAGTATGCTTCGAAACTATAGTATATTGTACTTGTTCTGATGAAACATAATAAGCAATGTAACCACGGGGCAAACAAACTGGCGGTTTACAGATTAATCTGCCGAAGGTGAACAATTGTCAGAAATAGCAGCTCTGTCGATGTGCTCCAAAGCTTGAAAGATCTTTCGTTTACTCAATAAAGTACTTTCAAGTTTCAGAGAGGACATTCCCACAGCCTTCGAAATTTGGGACACCTAAGCAGCTTGCATGATAACAGTTTGGTTCTGTTTGGTTCTGTCTGTGAGGTCTGAAAGGCAGAACTTATGATTCTACCAGTGAGCTTAAAGCTGATGTAGGGATGCCGTTAATAAATAAGCTAGCTTACATGCAGCACGCTTTGGTTGTAAACGACCAGACCACCAAACTAAGGCTTTCAAATACTATCCAAAGCTCCTGGTAGATTAGAAATGAAAACATCATTTGCTTGAGTCTAGTGAGAAATATCACCGACGGTCATCATTGCCAGGTGTATTCTATTCTACGGAGATCGCCGGTTAAAGCATACAGGTTCTTGCGTAGCTTCCTCTTGATACCTCCAGTTTAAATGAAAGAATTACCAAGGCCCTGCAAAACATAAACTTGATTGGCTTGAATTTAGCTGAACATACCAAATCATCGCCAATCACCAGGTCGGCGCAAGGTTGGAGGCCAAGCTCTGCCAGAATTGTTTCAACACGCGCCATCCTTTGGTCATCCGTCCAGGAGGATGGCAAGCGCAGCCTAGCACTGAACATTAGTGTTTCTCGGACAGTCAACACAGGGTACAAAGCATCATCTTGCAATACATAACCGGATACACGTCTGAACGTTTGATCAATTGGCATTCCATTCACAAGAATTGAACCTCTGAGGCTCCTCCTGTCGATCCGCCCAGCAAGGGCATCCAACAGAGTGGACTTAGATGACCCTGAAGGGCCCGCTATAGCTAGAACTTCTCCATGGTTTGCCTTGGCGCTGATGTTGTTGAGAAGGACCTTATCTTTCGTGGCTCCCCCCTTTTCCTTCACCTGGACCTAGCAGACGATATTGCACGAGAGTAAGGAGACTGAGGACATTTTACCTTCACATGTCAATAAATGTTTTGAGTCCAGTACCATATACCTTGTATAGAAGATTTCGGATGGACAAATCATATGTGATTTTCTCGTCTTTATGAGTGCGGGCTTCCTCCAAACCTCGGAGGTTAATGCTTTGCCAACGGGTCATGGAAAGGCAACCCTGCTTCAAAGGAGCCCCATCCATCATACGAGGGGAACTAATATACATTACCGGATCTGGACTGCGACTGTGCAAATTCCCCATTTTGCACTCAATAGTTGTTGCAGAACTCGAAAGAAACTCTCTTTAGAAGTAAGCTAAATTTCTGATGTTTGCTGTACACTAGTGCTTAAAAAATAAGTAGATCGATACCGTGCAACTTCCAATCTCGTGCTCGGTAAAGATTCTTAAAAACTGTCAGCTCCAAAGTATTACTTCAGCAGTTATGGAGATGGATGACTTCCGTCAATCTCAGAGAACTGCACTGAAGTAAAAACCGTAGGTCAAATCTAAGCTTTATCAGCTCATTCAAACAGTATGCGTTGAAGCTGATGACGCTGCTTGAAATCGTGACCTCATCTAAAGTTCTGACCCGCCCGTAAAACGATCAGCTCCTTTAGTAAAAACCTGCTTTCCTGAAACAATTGTACGCACTAAGACTTGGGAATCCAGGAACAGAATCTTTGATCTCTAATATCAGCTTATGTTTGGTTCAGTGCTTATGAGAGCTGATATTGCTCAACGATGATATAATGCCCGCGCGCTTAAGATATCTTGTCAGTCCAATTTTGTTACTGGAGTTGCAGGGTGCTTACCTTTACAAAGAGACCTTCTCCACAGGTTCACAGCCTGGAAGGATCCTCCCTGATGTATAACAACGCCTTCTGATGAAGCCCAAGACATGTCAACCGCTCAATGATGGATGCTCGAAAGCTGGGCCCACTATCAGATATAACAGAGATCTGATTCGGAAACAGAGCCGGTTTTTAGTGCTTGTAGACAGACTGTACATAGCCATGCGGTTTGCAGTTACATGCATTGGCTTTGGACACTACTTATGTCGAAGTCATCAACTTGTTCACACGCATGTTGAGGGCACATGTTTGTGTGATTCTAACTTCTGCTGTGAAACTCACGTCTCTCCTTTCTGGAAGTCAGTTCTTTCTGGTATGTCTCATTTTAGAACGTACCTTTTCCTGAGTGAAAGCAGCGAACGTCTACTAGTATCCAAACGGCTGGTCAAGGGGCTGCCAGATATGGTCTCTCTGCAAGCATCTGATTGCCATCCTCCTTCTTCTCCTAGTATGCAACTGTAGTTTAATCAATGTGTCCATCCACGACCTTAAGCCACGATCGACAATTCCATGATGTCATTTTTGGCTTCTAGGGTGCCTTTCCCTGATTGTACGCTCAGTGCTCTTAGATTATTCTTGAACGTGTCATTGTTGAGCTCATGGACATTTTATTGGGAGGGCAACAGTGTTCGTTCATTAAATAGATTAAACAAATAGTTTTTTTTAGAGACATGACTCGTGACAAGGATCACGAGAAGTATTACTCAGACCAGCAAATCAGCTGCTGTAGAGATGCAGCAGCAACGGAAGTGCAAATTCTGCCACTTGTTCTACTGGTATTGGACACCCACTTTTCGTAACCAATGATCTGTTCCCTTCAACTGCTCATTTCAGAACCGAAATCTTTTTTACCTGGTCAACCCGAAATTCTTCAACCCGCACTAACTTACGATAGAGGTTTTGAACTGTTGCTCAAGGGAATGACCATTACGTCCTAGTGGACAGTAATCACGATGGCAAACTTTCTCTCGGGCCAGGTCCGCGAGCGTGGACACGTTCCATTTCTAGCACAATTCTCTATATAGCTTAACATATATCCCAAGAATCCAAATCTAAGCCAAAGTATTGATATATACTGTAGCCATCTCGTGGATCAACTATGAATTGCTGGCTTTCTTCAGAAATGAAAGATAACTTAGCAGAAGACTCTGAGAAAAAAAATGTGTGTTTAGTTCACAGCATTAATACACCGTTGTCTTTCTCAATTTGCTGGCTGTTGTCGGGTAGAATGTTCAGTTGAGCGTCCACTTGTAATCGGAAAATATCAGCGGGAGTAACACACAGTAGTCAACTCGTCACACACAAACACATCAAACTAGGGTGTGAATCTGCTCTAAGGGATAAGCTGCTCACAAGAGACGAACTATACGCAGCCTTCTCATACCTGAACTAGTGACATGACTTTACTGCTGATGTAATTACTGTCGGGACAAAGCACTCCCTCAGTGGACAAAGTTTTATTCGCCTAACGCGCCAATTACGGTGTCTATGGGATAACTGGAGTGCGTGCAGATCGAAGGATCTTGAAACGTGTGTTGCATCCAGTAAAACAGGAACCCAGATTCCATTGATCATAGACAGCCCAGAAAGAGGTAAATCTTTCCTGAAAATTTGAAAGCGCACTTAGCGGAAGTCATAGAGACATTGGGTGACAATGGGGGTTCAATGGTGAACCGCGTAACCTATCCGCTCTTTGAGCAAAAAACTACCAGAACATTGGCACCAAATTACTTATTTCATCTCGAAATAAAATGCCACCTTCAAGGCTTGCTGGTTTGAAAAGCTTCCACCAAAAGTTCTGTCCTTGTCTGAATTTCTCTCACGTATTCTACAAGTAGCCTCTGCTGATAAGACCCATTTTCCTGCACATGAGCCAACTCATTATCAGTGTCTAAGAATCTGGCTCGTGGGAAACAGATTCCTTCCTAGAAGGCTCAAAAAACCATGTACAGTGAAGCTTCAGCTTCGTTCAAAATGGAGACGTGCAGCAAGACAAGTCAAGACCAGGAATAAGGGTTAAAAGGGCCGGAGAAGAACAATATCGAAATTGCATTCAGCTAAACAAAATACGTGCCCTGTTTTCATATGCTGGACACTTAAGTCATCAAGAATAGGACCATGATACCATCAGTTACATCACATCTCAGACAAATGTACTGTATCTAGTTCTTAATCAACCCAGGCTGGCAAGCCTGCTATGCTTTCATGTATGATCTGCATTGTACCCCTTAAAAGAAACGTTCTTACCGTTCGCATCAGCGTCCTCTCAACCCGCTTCTCTACAACTCTGAACAAGTCACTGGATTCGACACTGCCACCTCCGAAGACAAGACCAGCTCTTAGCAGCTCATTCCAGTTTTCCTCGTCACCTGCTCATCAGATGCAACGCGCTTCTGAAGTGTAAGCTTTTTGAACTGTAGTATGGGCTAAATTTAGTAGCCCCTCAGGACGTAAAGAGTATCAAGTAGCACACATAAATTGATGAATGCCCAGGAATGGAACTTAGCAAAGTAGTGAGTTTTAGTCGTAATCAGAACGAGTTGTGAAGCTCACTAGCAATCAGCTTCTCAAGAAGCTCTTCTGCCTTGTCTACTTGATCTCCTGCACAATCGGGTATTGGAAATTTTAAGACAAAAATCCTCATTCGACATCGACTTCTTGCGCATTTCATTCGCAATTATGATGAAAATGTCTCGGTTTCAAAATTGCAAACAGCAAAATCTTAACAGAACAAGTCTCCTTGAAAGGGTAGACGTTGGGAATAACACGAGACATAGGCGAGACTGCCACCAGCAGTGTGGGGTTGTAACGTGGACTGACCCTTGACCACAGGCAATAAGGGTATTTGCAAACAATACAGAGTCTAAATTCTTCTTTGCAGAGGTTGAATACATATCTTGTAATGGATTAGATTTAGCAAGCAGCTAAAACTAACCTTTCACTGCATACGTTCGTCTGGAGAGGACTGTGCTTGCATAAAGCTGCAATACTTTTTGAAGGATAGCTACAAGGCCTGGTTTATCCCCATCTTCAGTTGCCTGAAAAGTATGACCTCTTCAAAATCAGCAAAAACAGAAGAATAGACCGACAACCAACACCCTTCAATGTTCCCATCTACTGCTTAGAGCTCTTTTGGTCAAGACCTGTCCGGTATGGAAAGCAATGACCAGTTGTAACACATACAAGCAGCAAACTCGTACCTTTACCGAAGGCCAAAAAAGAGTCCACCTAAATATCCCAGACAGAATAGGAGTCACCTGTCTTAACTGGGCAGAGACCTCGCTGAGAAAACTTTCGTCCAGATAACCTCCGTCTTCTCTGCGTTCCACCTCCTGTCAAAAGTAGGCACATTTGTGATCAATAGATCGCGAAAACTCAGTAAATACCTGGCCTTTTCTATACTACAATAATAACTCGTGTTCACCAGCTCCGCAAGATAATCGAAAGGCTGTGCATTGGCGGGTGCAAATATAGGTTCCCGATTCCTCTTTGTTCATATGTTGCGAAGAGTCAATAGTAATGGTGCACGTTTAAGCTCAAACATGAAGGAGTCTCCTATCATCCTATAGTGGGGATGTTCCATGAAACAGCCTAGGGCTAAATCAGATGAAACGATTGACTTCATTACAAGTTACATACCCTTATCGTAAGCTCAACTAGTTGTAAAACAGGGGGGATCACAATGAAACTCAGGCTTGAAATTACGGCACACAGAACAAGTCGCTAAACGAACTACACTTTACTCCTTCGAAGACATTCGATGAAAAGACGAGAAGCGGACATTTCTCATCATGGAAATGCTTTCTGCGTTGCGAGGAGGCCAGCTGATTTCTCCATCAGCATCTTCGATCAACGGAACCAATATGGACTTCAAAATGTCCGTGGACGATTCAATCTTCTCCTGAAAAAACAATCACTGTGTACAATGTGAACACAACGAACGAACACAAATAGCACCTACATCGCAAAAAAAGCAAACAATGTAAGGCAAATCAAGGCCCCCTAAAACTGAAAGTTCCTACATCCGCTCGTCCGTAAGACCAAATCCAAGGTGCAGCATACTAGGTTTTCCTCTACTTGAAACATATGCTTGTAAGCTTGACAAAATTGCCAACGAAGTATCTCATTAATTCTCAGCTATCTGCACTGCACGGATAAATTTACAGAAACTGAAGATTCCACTCCATTCTATCTGCCCGTTCCAACAATAGTATCTCTGTAAGGTAGTTGTCATCAAGACATCGATCTAATAAAAAAAATCCCAAACGGCCAATCTGAGAGGAGTTGGCGTCTTGTTTTGGTGATGGTAGTACCTAAAAGAGTACCTGTGTTTTTCGAACTATAAGCTCCACAAGATTCATGATATTCGACGCCAAGACCTCGTAATCCCTCTGCAGAGCATAACACCCGAAATCTGAGAAACACTTCGAACGAGCCGCCAAAAACCATGAAGGGCAATCGCTGTACATTGGATGAGGCTTTCCAATGCCATTTTCTGAATCTTGCTGTACACTGTGACAAGCTCAGAAACTGAGTGCTTCATGCTGGGGGTCGTTTTGTCAAATATACTGCTTGAGCAAGGGGTAAGAAGTAGATAAAAAAGAAGTCGAATTTTAAGCAAGTAACAGATAATGCCGAAAATTCCGGGAGACTCCAGCATACAAGAAAAGAGACATAAGTAGAAGAGGACGGGAAGAATAATCGGATGAAGCAGGAATGTGACGAACGGTTAGGACTTACGTCGCCACTTGACTGGACAGCAGAGGGCAACGAACCATTCTTGTGCTCTGTCTTCCAAAATGCAAATGTTTTACTTTTACCGGCATTCAATTTAAAATGTGAAGACATAATCAACGAACCTGATCATCAGGAGACGTAGCTAGGTCGGCTCGTGCGGCCAGCCGTAACCAGAAATCTGTATTGAATCCCAGCACATTCTCCGCAACAATTTGGGGAAGCTGTGACATAACGGAACTCCATCAGAATCTTCAACAAACATTGAGATTGAACGTCCGTTATCCGTATGTGAGTGACACTTGATTTATTTCGTAGGCCTATGGACCAGTATGGAATTCATCAAAAGCGTGCAATCCCGTGCACTGCCATGGTGGTAGCCAACAGCAGCAAGAACATAAACACTTCCTAAGAACCCTTTTTGGGTTTTAGTAGCACCTTCTCGTACTCTGTCTCGCGCAACGTGTCAATTAGCTTGTCAAGCTCCACCGTGGTTTTGAATTGCTTCTCTGTCCCGTTGCCTGCATTAGCTGCCCGCACAACCTTTTTCCTTTACACAGCAATTCTCAGATTGTTAGAACTGTAGAGCAGAAGAGCACCCCAACAAATATTCAAACATATGCCAGTCCATGTGGCAGAACCTGACAGTGTTATGGGGCCGCAGCTTGGACAGTATGCAAAGAACACCACGGGGATCATGATAAAGTGTGTGGTAAGCTGCTACATTCAAATTCTACCCACTTAGACGCATAGTCAGAGAATGAGGGCAAACTACTTCAAATAATTTCACTGCTTTCGAGAGGAGTGTTCAACGCATAGACAACCGAGGGTGCAGAATGTTTTAGAATACCTGGCACCCACTGACTTTGTAAGGCCTGGAAGTTGGGTCTGTCCCAATCCTAGATTGATCCTGAAGGATACCTTCACAATACACCAAATTTGAATTTAAAATGAAGGATCAAATCCTGTTCTACGATGATGATTTACCAGTATGTTTACTGAATGGTGAATAGAGCAGCAAGTCTTCGTCACAGATTTTTCTACCAGTCTTTACACTCGCTCTGAAGCTCATCTGAGAATCTGATTTTATCTTTGAGTTATGTTTCAATAATTCCATGTCTCTCATCCTCTACAGCTGCGGTTGAGAATGATTCGAATACTGCTCTATCGGTGTGAGAAAGAGCTTATTGTGGTCGCAGTGAAGAATGCGGCCTGTGATGCAGCAGCATGTTACTACTTTTCCAGGCTCAAGGCTGAAACAGGATACAGAATTGCACTCTGTACCGTACCCACCTCCGTAGAAGAGCTGATTCGCACATTGGGTCGGACTTGACAGATTCCGGGCAATGCCATCGCTCCTGCTAGCAATGCCATTGCCACCAGTGTGAGCTGTCCGGCAGCAGGATTTCACAACTGCTCGACACTCAGTCACCGTTCTATTTCTTGGTGCTCTCGTCTGTCAACTGCTACTTCTTTTCAGCTCTTAGACTGTGGGCAGCAGCGTTGACGAAGACTCAAGTGACAGAGCTAGAGATGAAGATTTTGTAGAGCCAAATTGGTGGACAGCAGAAGATGCGGATGAAGTAGCATTTGTTCACAAAATGTGGATAATGTTCAAAGGCGGTAATAAAGACAAAGTTTGATTCTGATTCTGAGTTTGATTTGACTTTCTTGCACAAAGAGGAGGGCATGTTGATTGCTCTTCTGCTACCATACTTTGGTTCTTTATGGAATGACGGGAGAGAGGAGAGTAGGTTAGGGGGGGATTAGTTTTCCCACATTCTAATTTTCTGAAAGTTGATAAAAGACCATTCTATTCATTTTCGTATGTAAATTTAGGTTTTTTTATTATATTTTTTTATTTTTATACTTTGGGTATATTAGAATTTAATTGTAAAATTATAGAGATCAAAATAGAAAATTATGAATGTTTAAGAGTTTTGATAATTATCATTGACTTATGTGAGATGAGGTGTCAAGAAGTTGTGTTTTTGCAAGTGTGAATAGATACATATATACTTACTCCATCCTTTAGATACTCCATTAATTGTCAACTCAAAACTATCTACTTCATTCCGTAATCTCTACTTTAGTTCTCACTAACTAAAGATGGTTACAAGCATCCCTAGTGCATTGCATGCATGGCAAATATATCAATTAGAGCCAATTGTGGAGTTAGCTATGCTATGTAAGTGTATGACATAAGTTATAGTTAATACAAAGAGAACAATAAATACACACACGTCAACAATCCATGTGCTCATAGGAATGACCGTCACATCATCGATCAATGAGGAATTGAATGGATGATGGTTGTGTAACCTTATCTAGTTTGAACTTTTTTGATGACTATATATGGAGAAATAGAAACCATTGAGGTATCTCTCAACTCCAAAATTTCTTGAGCTATTTGAGTGGTCTCTCCTCACTTCCCTAGTGTTACAACGGTATTAGAGCGAACTTGCTCTTTCCTTGAGTGTGGATTATCCCTTTTGGAATAGCAAGACGATGATGATAACTTTAAGTTCTTGAGAGTTGTATAGAGACTGGTAGAGGTCCTTGATGTGCATGTAGAGTAAGGGGGAAAGCGAGAACTGTGGGATATAGGTATGGATGTGCTTGAGAGAAATCATGTACCAAACTTTCCATTTTCCAATCTATTGAACATCCATATTTGATTCATAGAGAAAGAAGTTTTTTAGAGTGTACCTTGTGGCGAATTGGAGTACAGATTTTATACCAGTGGGATTGTACCATTTACATTCTATACTGAATGTTGGATGAATTTGAATCGTGAACCATCCGCATCGATTTCGTTCAACACGTATGTAGAAATTAGAACAATTTACCGACAGAAGAGAGTGTGGATGGACTTTATTGTTAGGAATCATGGTGAAAAGTACTACAGAGCTGTAATAGGATCACCTCGGTCTTTTATGATTCCTATTTTGAGAGATTGGATTATTTTTATACTTATATTGTATTAGTTTGAGTGGTGGAGAAGCATGGAATCATCAGTTTCTATAAGTGAAGTTCTGAACTCAATCATGATAGAAATGAAAGAGTTAAAAAAAGCTATTGTGGATAGATATACAAAGCTACAAGCCATGGAGGACAAGATCTCTGCATTAGAGAGTGAGAAGGTAGAGAGAGAAAAAGTTGGTTAGATGAAAGTGGAAACTCCAATACAAGAGACTCAATCCCAACCACAAGGGATTGCTATTGCCAACGAATAGGCAAATAGTAGACGACTTCAAGAGATGGAAGATCAAGAAAATCTCTTACTTCGTATGGGAAAGTCATGTAAGGTGGAAGCCTACAAGGGCAGTAGAGCCATGGGAGTTTTGGAGATTTGGATCATGAGAATGAATATACATCTATCACATTTTCATGTTTCTGATTTTACTGTATGAATGTTCATGCGGTCTTATCTCATGGATAAGGCTCTTACATGGTACACTACATGGGAACCAATGCTTTCAGAACGAGGTGCTTCTATTTCATGGAGTGGGATGCAAGACGAGTTTCTTCAGAACTTTCAAGAGGTGGATTCCCTTCAAACCGCAAGAATGAAGTTAAGGGATTTGAAGCAAAAAGGAGTCATACATGAATACATTGAAGAATTTCATGATCTTCAAGTATCCATTATGGATATGAGTGAAGGAGAAGCCTTAGATGGCTTCAAATGAGGTCTCAAGGAGAGAGTGCGAAAGGAGGTGATGGTGATGGTGATTGCAATTGCTCAATGGATTTCGGGTGCTTATGGTATCACACACGGTGAACCATCAAGCAATGTTCGAGAACCACTTGGCCCAACACCCATGGAGTTGGGAAACCTTCGACGTAGGGTAGTATATGCACCACTACGACAACCACCATCTAGCTATGGAGGTGATAATCATCGATCACTTATTCCAAATTTGCCGGATCTTCTTGCAAATAATGAAACGGTTAATCGAGAAGGAATGGGGGTTCGTGACAATCGTCAATGCTATACATGTGGGAGGATAGGTCACATTGCCAAGTTTTGTAGAACTCAATCAAGACCATCCGGAGGACGACCTATGTTGCGAAGGCCTTTCAACAATATGGAAGGAGGGGAATAAGGCAATGAAGATGAGATCTTGCAGGGAAACAAAGATGACCACTAAACTTGCCTCGCGGCCTTAATGGTTCCACTAAACGAAGAAAAAGCGATATTGGAAGAAGATAACGATTGGAAGCTCATGGAGGGAACAAGAAACAAGCACGATTGATTGTCACATATGGGATGATGGAAGGACACAAGGTGAGAGTCCTAATTGATCCTGGAGCAACAAAAAATTTTCTATCACGATCTGTTGCAATGAAATTAGGATTGACTTTGATGAAGGATGTGAGTGAGGAAGTGGAGTTGCCAAATGGGTAAACCAAACCAATTGAGACATTTGCACGGAGTGTACAACTACCCATAGGTGGGTTCCAGGAAGAGATTGAATAGAGAGTAATCCGATTAGCTTGATATGATGTCATCCTATGAATGCCATGGATGGAACAATACAATCCGGAGGTAGATTGGAGAAAGAAAGTAGTAAAAAGTAGTGGATGGAAAATTTACGGAGATAGAAATAGATCTCAGAATAAAAGCTTACCCCTATTTATGATTGATAAGAGTGCCATTTCTAAAGGTGATGTATGTTTCTTGGGACTTATAAGAGATGTTATTGGTTCTAAGGACAATCTTTACATTCCGGAATCATTGAGTGATATTATTACAGAATATAAGGATGTCTTTCCATATGATCTACTTGCAAGATTGTCACCTAAGAGGCGTGTAGATCACAGGATCGAGGTGATATCCGGAAGCACTCCAACGTGCAAAGCTCCATATCGTTTGACTCCAAATGAGTTGGAGGAATGTAAAGCTCAAGTGGAGGAGATGTTGAGAAAGGGATTCATACAACTAAGCATTTCACCTTATGGAGCCCCTATGCTGTTTGTGAAGAAGAAGTATGGGAGTATGAGATTGTGCATTGACTATCGTGGGTTGAATCAACAAACGGTGAAAAACAAATATCCATTACCTTGAATGGATGATTTGTTTGACCAACTTCAAGGGTCGAAGTACTTCACCAACCTGGATTTGAGGAGCGGGTACAACGAAATTCGAATTGTTGATGAAGATGTTCAGAAGACAGCTTTTCATACTAGGTATGGTCACTATAAATATCTAGTGATGCCTTTTGGTATCACTAAGACTCTTGCCACATTCATGGGATTAAT
Organism: Marchantia paleacea; assembly: GCA_014180765.2. Taxonomy (NCBI): domain Eukaryota; kingdom Viridiplantae; phylum Streptophyta; class Marchantiopsida; order Marchantiales; family Marchantiaceae; genus Marchantia; species Marchantia paleacea. Next base: position 1,803,826 of record MUAA02000035.1, on the reverse strand, counting down.
GAATGATATTTTTTGTCCTTATTTAGACAAATCTGTTATTGTCTTTTTGGATGATATTTTGGTATATAGTACAACCTTAGAAGATCATAGACGATATTTACGAGAGGTACTTTAGGTTTTGCAAGAGAATGAGTTATATGCCAAAGCTTCAAAATGTTAATTTGACAAATCATAAGTTGATTATTTAGGTCATCGAGTCATAGCGGAGGGAATCCAAGTGATGAGTGAGAAGATAGAAGCCATACAGAAATGGACAACACAAGAGGATCAAACTCAGCTAAAGAGTTTTTTTAGGTCTTACCGGATTTTATCTCATATTTGTTAAAGCTTTTGCACGCCTTGCCCAAACATCTGCATATTGCTTTTGTCGATTTTGAGCAATGACCAACTTATATTTTGCTTGATGCAGTCTTTGTGTATGTGCTCCACAAAATCATTGACTGCCGCAACTTTGGTTGAAAACTCATGCACTCTAGGAATTCTCAACAAACTAGAAGATGTCAAAGGATGAGCACCATACATCACATAAAATGGAGACACTTTTGTGAATGGATTAACAGAATTTTTATATGCAAATTCCACTAGAGTCAGAAGAGTATTCCACTCTTCTTCCTCCAAGGTGAATGCTCGCATCATATCCTCTATTGTTCTATTGGTCCTCTCTGTTTGACTATCAGTTTGAGGATGATAGGCTGTAGCTTTGTTTTGAATAAACCAAACAAGATTTTCCAAAACAAACTAGTAAAACGAGCTCCTCTATATGTGATTAAGACTTTGCTTAATCCGTGATTCACAAAAATTGCATCTAGATACATATGAGCAAGTTGTGGTGCCATCACAATTTATCATCTTACTCAATTTATCCACAAAAATCATGTATCATGAATCATGTACCAAAAGAGGTTTTCGGTAACTCACATACTAGATCCATAGTAACATGTTCCCATCGTTGTTCGGGAATGTGAAGGGGTTGTAATAAACTTGCTGATTTTTGATTCCCCACCTTATTTTGTTGACATGCGACACAACTTTGAACATATATCTCCACATCTTCCCACATCCTTGGCCAGTACTACACTCGTTGTATACTCTCCAAAGTCTTTTCAGCTCCCACGTGCCCCGCAATGACTGTATCATGGACTTCTGATAATGACAATGTACGTAAATCTCGATCTTGTGGGATCCATATACTCCTTGTCTCCCAAGTAGTGCTTCCAATGTTTCGTGGCCAGACAATGGCTAACTCTTCTTGTTCAGTTGTGTGATAGTTTTGCTCAACTGCCACCAACTTTCGGGAAAAAAAGACAACAAGATGCCAACCATACTCCCACTCCTTTTGAAGAATTCCACCCACTGTTATACCTGATTCATCAGTAGCCAACTTGATTGGTCAATTAGGATCATACCACTTGAGAATACGTGCATGCAAGAGAGCATCTTTCAATGTTTGAAAGGCTAATTCTTGTGCAGTTCCCCATCTCCATTTTTGACCCTTTCCTCTCCAAACATCACATGCAAATCTTTTGATCGTCTTCACTACTAAGCAAAGCTTCAAATGGCTCAAACCTAGAGTGAGCACTGCAAATCTTTGATTTTTTGTATTGTTCCAAAAGTGAACTCCATTTAGCTTTGACTTGTTTATTATCAATCTGAATACATATGCTTCAAAGAGCCTCAACAATTTCATCTCATTTCATTGCAACCGTTATTATCATCTCTCGATAGCTTTCTATGTGAGATTCATTTCATGGTTCTCTTTTCATTCTATCAAAACCCATCATTTATTTTTCCTTGAATTACTTAACGAAGGATGCATCTGTGTGCATGTGCGGCAGCGGCTGACTTGTTTTTTTAAGCTATACATTTGACTCAATCAAGTTAACAGTGAGATCAAGTTTTACTCCATCTTTCCTATAGGATACTCGAGCTTTTATACAGGTTTGTATTTTTTCTCTGACTAGTTTTTACCATTAGTATTCTGTTATTTTCTTACTTTCGCCTTTTGGATCTGAGGGTCTTTCAGTGGGGTCACTTTACTTTTACCTTTTTATTTACATTAGTTTAAACTGGACTAAATTATAATCTTTTAGTGCGTCTAACAAAATTGAAAACATTTTACATAATACAGAAGCTGTTTATATCACTTTTGAATGCGTAGTGAGGAGTAAAGGTTCTCTGTGGAAAAAAAGCGAAGGAGTTGAAGTCCAGATATTTTGTGGTCAATTATCTTCATCTGTGTTTTCTGTGCGACATATTTCTGTCTTATGTTGAAGTCTCAGTCGGTACTCTCTCTGCAAGAGCAGAAATGAACTTACGTATTTGATCGTTATTATTCTAACACATAACGGCAAAGTGAAATAACGAAAAGGATGGAGATTATTCTAATTGGAGAATGGATTCGTTTTGGTACAGTAGTATATTCCACCATCGCAAGATAAAGTTGAGTCTTACATCATCTGATTCTTTCATTTGTTTCTACTTTCAACAGACATACTGCATCGAATACTGCGACCTGGGCCACGTTCTCCTCGTATATTCAGGTGCACACGAATATTGGCCTGAGAATGTACGTCCGGTGAAGTGGTAGAACTGCTTCTGATTGTTCAAAAGGTTGATTTCGCTCTTACGAGCATCGTAAAGTCGATCATCCAGGCAGACATATAGTAAAGAAAAGTTGATCTCGGACTTAACGCACGCGAATATCCCTTTCAGCACATTGCAATCCCACTTATCTACTTCGACAGAATCCAGATGTCCAGACGGACGGCTGATTGCAAGCAGACAGTAATGTAAGTAAGCTCTAGCACACAAGAATGCTTTTCAAAAAGCTAAAGCGTTTGCAAGAGAGTTTGATGCAACTCATCTGCTTTGGTTAAACTCCAAATTGATCGTGAACAACAGCAACCCAACCAATATCTGGCTATAACGGTTACTACGGGGGACCGTTTTCACCAAATTTGCGAATACTGCGACTATTCTACACGGTTTACTCGTATCTCTGACTAATGTGGAATCTGAAACATGATAATGAATAAAAAAAATTAAGCTGATCCTAATGTGCAAATTGTGCAATTTACGAAGCAGTACTTGCAGCTACGAGGGCTCTGGAGGTACAAGCTTTAAACTCCGCATCCATTCGCAGAAACTCAGATCATCTGTTGGAATAAGACTACTTTTAAGCCGGCCCCTCTGATCTGGCCGTAAACTCCGTAATTGCGGAAACCTTGCTTCCTGTGTAGCACAAAAAACATCTTTCAGCCAAAGTCTAGAGCTAGAGATCTCGTTATATAGTGGATGCTCCGGACATTGTAAGAGAAATTTATGTATGTAATAATACCAGTGTCACCTTAAGGAGGCTGCTTCGACGTACCTGTTCGTAGGGGGGGTCTTTGTGGGCAGGTACGAGTCTAGATTTCAGATATCTAGACTGCGAGCTCGCTTCCTGCAAACCAATCAACAAGCAAGACCCAACTCATAACGTGGTACAGAGTGGTAGTATGCAAGAAGAAAAAACTCATAGCCCTTTCTTGAACTACACCTAAGAAGTCTTCAAACAAACGCATTTAGAAATTTGTCTTCCTTCAGATATGATGTGACCGACCTTGAAAGCAAGAAGTCGTGGCGAAGGAAATCGACTTTCTGTCAACTCATTGGCAAGAGTACGGCAAGCTGCTGCTGATGCAGCACTTTGTGCTTCATCTGCTGCCACATCCAGTCCCTGGAAACAAGACAGTTACATTAAGATCAAGAAGTTCACGTGTGTATCAAATTTAACACACCTCAAAGAAACGACTGACCTTAGAGCAGTAAGAAAATGGGATAGTAATCAAATACAGTTCATCTATTTAGTGGATCCTAGATAACCACATGGACTACAACACATAAAAGGAATCTCAAGTATTAAAGTACTACAATCATTTTGCAAGAAGAGGATAGTAAGAAACGACTGACCTTAGAGCAGTAAGAAAATGGGATAGTAATCAAATACAGTTCATCTATTTAGTGGATCCTAGATAACCACATGGACTACAACACATAAAAGGAATCTCAAGTATTAAAGTACTACAATCATTTTGCAAGAAGAACAATTCACTCATGGATAAGGAATAGTAATAGTGTCTCCTCCACTATTGACTGAATCTGAGCAGCAGTACATGTACTAGGCTACACCGGCCGATATTTACTGAATGGACAATTACGCTCAACAAAACTCAGTTGATGAGATCCTTACGAGCACGCACGTAAGGAACTAGAGAAAGAACATACCGTCCATATGAAAAGATCAGTACCATGATCCATGACTAATGATGTGTCAGACTGCAAAGCAAGATCATAAGCAGGAAGCTCCTCAAAAGTTCCCCCGTCTCGGTGCATGAGAAGCCTTGGAGCCAACATTCGCAAAGCCAAATCGAAAGAAGCCTGCAAAAAAATGCTTCTGTAGACAGCCCTCTCATCCTCATGCCCAACAATATTTCCCAGCAGTGGGCCCCTTTTCAAGTGAAAGAGGAGCTCGGGCAATCTTGGTAGCTCCTTCGGAAATCTCCAAACCTTTGCTTTAGGCATCTGCTTGCCAAACTTATGGCCAATGTCCTTCACCCGTTCATCAAGGGAGGCTCGCACGTCAGCTAGGTCAGAGGGCTTCTCGGCTAGAAGAACACTTTTCTTGGCTATGAGCACAGCTGCGACTTCGTCATCCAAACTTTGCAAGTAGGTCGAAGGGCTGCCAGTAGTTGGGAGCCTGACAGTGATAACACGGGTAACCTGAAGGTGGTAGGTGTTGGTGTATCGCGCGACGAACTGGAAGTAAGCGAAGTCCCCAGTGATGTTCTCCACCAGTTCCATATTCAAAGCTAGACCCTGACAATCCTCCACACTCAACAGCTGGACAGCTGTTGCGCTATCCTTGCGGAATTCAGAAGATTCAAGGTGAGCTTCTTCTCCCGGACCTATGATACGGTTCACAGCAACCTCACTTGAACATCGCACCTCCAGAAGACCTCTAAATCCTGTTGCTCTTCTCACTGCCCTTTGCATATTTATTCCAAACGTTTCTCCAAAGTCATCATGAAGGATCAACACACCACCCGAAGACTTCACTAAGGGTTGAAGTGCACATATTCTTACAGGGCATGTTCCCGCACAAAGCACATCAACCGCCGTGTCCAATCGGCGAGCTTCATGCCCTAACTGATCCATCTGTTTGATTGCCTTCTTTTCTAAATATGCATAATTAGGATGGGTATCTGAATGGGGTAAAGAACCTAAACCCAATGTATTAGGTCCTCCCACACAAGCAATAATTCGATTGCTTCCTCCTGACCTTTTCACAGTGCTTCTTGGAAGTTCGGTGGCGGGTCCTTGAATAAGAGATAGAGCTACCTCCACAGCTGTCCCTAGACACCTGTCTCTTGCCACCTCTGGCAAATCCCCTCTATAAGACCGAAGAGAAGAGACAATATTTTGAGCTACAGCAAGACATACATGAATGGGAGCAAGATAAACACCAGTGCCGTATATTAACATCTTCAGAAGTTCCTGGCTAGGGGTGCTATCACCTGGTAACACATCAGCCGCTGCCAACGCCAACTCCGACAGATCGTATACGGACACAGTCTTCCCAAATGTGACTATACCAATTCTAGTTGTTGGCGACAAGGAGTCTAGAAAAGAATGAAGGGAGCTTTGCAGATGCTGAAGATGAGGTTCGTCTAGACTCTCATCAACAAGAATGACAACTGGAGCAGCCATAGTTGAATCTGTGACTGACATCAAGCCAGGGCGCCTGTTACCAGCGTCAGCATAGTCTACAACGCTTGTTACGAGCTCTGGCCAACTGCGAACATTCTCCGAAGTAGCAGACTTGTACTCCCCTTCACTACTATTTAGCTTGTTACAAAGAACACACCTCCAGTGTCCAGAGCTTGGGACAATACCACAGAAAAGATTGACATAAGCTCCGCAATTGCGGCATCGGATGCCGTCTCTCCTTAACATCGGCGGACTTGGAGAAACCTCTCTGCCCAGGGACACCAAGGCACCAAACCCCAAGCTTGCTGTGTTTGTCAACTTCTTATCTTTCAACATCTGTAAGAATGAAAAGGATTTGTTATAACAACCAGCGAATTAAAACAACGTACAAAACACAAAACAATCAGAAATCTTCGAGTATGCACATAGCCAATGGGTTTCAGTAGTACAAGGTCAGAAAATGACCTGGTACTACCTGGGACTTCCAAAGATTATTCAAGCTGTTACAATGACCAAATTAGCCTCGATGTGCAATTGTAACCTTCATACACCTCAATCTCCTAAACAGCGCTGATCTCGTCCTAATAAATCCCTGCTTTGAACAATGAAAATTTCAAAAAAACTTCATAGCTCTGAAGCTCTAGGGCACTCGTGGCATGCCTTCGAGGTTGTACAGTACATCTTCCCGCACACTTGTTATGAGAAGAGAGACAAAACACTTGCAAGTTTGTAAGTAGAAGAGAATCTACAAGAGAGTTTGGGGCGAATTTTGCCGCTTATGTGAGCAAAAAGTAAACCACGGCCTCAGTACTTTCAAACTTAGAAATGTTCCACAAATCATCAATGAACGCTAAAGGTTGGCCGACTCAGATCAAGAGTTAGGAGCATTAAATGCAACTCTTGCTAGTCTACCTCTTTCCTTGTGGTCTTGCGGCTCTCAGTAAGCCGGCTTCAAGAGTGCTCGAGTCAATTTTGAATGTAGACCTGTTTCTTTCCGTTTCCAAGAAAGTTGTTTTCGACTTATAATGCAGACATTGTCACTAGTTGCATCGGTTTATCTGAAGCATTCACTGTAGGTTCATCTAGAGAAGCTAAAGTGTATCTCATCATAGAAATTATTCAAAGAGAAAGAAGGACAGAGAAGGAAGGTGTGCAGATTGAGTACCGGCGTCATAACAAGGCCTTACGTGTCTTAAAAATCAAGGCAAAAGAAACCTAAATTTCTGGATACATGGGCCACAAGGACCATCTTCCAGCGGCTCAAAACTTCTCAACCTATGAGGAAAACTGAACCAAGGGGTTTTCAGAGCACAGAAAACAATATAAGGATGTCAGAAAATCTGCAGTAGGAAACACAGAAAAGTGTATTAAAAACCTTGTAGCTATGTCCTCGCAGTTCGCAGCTTATTGTAAGCTTGGCCCACATAATTCCACGCCACCAAAATTAGTTGACACCAGAATTAGCTACAGTTTGGGAGGCAAGGGATAAAACATACCGTTTGAGATGTGAAAAGCACAAACGAAGAAGAAGCTGATTGCCCAGAAGCATCGAAGTCGTCCTCCACAAGGGTATTATACAATGGCTGATCTGCATTGGATGGATATCCATTCGCACTTCCGGGTTGGGGAGGAGGTGTCCCGGCTGCTAACGGGATTTCGGAGAAAGTATTACCTCTAACCGGCGATGCTCCTACTCCTGTGAAGGAAGGGATGGGGCGCAAAGGGCTGGAAAAAGGAGGAGGACCAGGAGGGCCTGAAAACTGATGCTGCGGTGGTGGCCCTAGAAAATGGGGCGGATGGTTCAAATTTGCTGGTGGAGCGCCCATGGGGATGGCACTTGGAGGTTCAGGAGGAGGACCTCCTGGGATCAAATTGGTCCTGCCGTTGGCCAAGCCAAAAGTGGGATGAGATTTCGCATCCGATTGTTGGTCTGGAGCCAATCTCTCCCTCGATGATCCATTAGAATAATCCTGATTCGAAGACTCCTGAGTTTCGGCTGGTGACGACGAGCTGTCCGATTCAGCAACTATGACTGCCGAACCCGGTGTTTCTCCACTGCGGCCAGTAGCTTGAGAAGGAGGGAACTGGCGGAACGGTGGTGGAGTCGGAGTGGCGGGAGCAAGAGTCGAGGAGAAGGTGCGAACAACAGGAGCTGCAAATGCAGGCGGGGCAGCCCGACGCCTATCAGGCTCCTGTGCGGGCGTAGAAGGTGGATCGGCCATAATTCCACCTCACCACCAACAGATCTTCAGCATTCCACTGGCAAAAATCAGCCGACGCGATCGCTCTACCTCGGCCCGCCCACGCAACCAAACTCCTCCAATTCGGCAACAACACAAAAACTCCTTCTCCTCTCGACGTCCCCACAACCCAAACTCCCCGCTTCACATCCTCCTCATCCCCACGACTTCTTCCCCGATCACACTCCAACGCCCCAAAACCTCACCGCCCAGAATAAATGCAAAACTGATCCACACCTTCTCCTGCCCAGCCCTGGCTGCACTGCTCCGATCGCCACGCCACGCGACAAACCCAAAGAACTCCAATCAACACCAATATTATACACCAAATCTCCTCCTCCGCCTACGACTACTATACATCAGATGCTCTCCAGCGAGCGAACGAACGACCAGACAGTGAAGGCGCTGGTCGCTCCCTCGCCCCCTCGCTCCTCAAGGCCGAGCAATCTGAGCTCTGCAACTCCTCTGGGAAGCATGACCGGCATCACATCAATGAACAGAGCAGCCCGTGGCTCCCTTGGCCTCCCTTCCTCTGTCCTCTCTCTCTCTCGCTCTTGCTCGCTCTCGACGTCAAAGGATTTGCCCGCTCCACACGGCGTACAAGAAATCGGGGTTCGTTTCCCCTGGACGGGGAACGACGGCCACGGCACTAGCGCGTCCCCGACCGTCAGCCAGCTCTCGCGACGTGGTTTTTTCACGGGGTTTGTCAAGAATACTGATTGGTTTCTCCCACGTCGAGCGCTTGGACTTTTGCCGTCGGATTGGGATCGGATGGCTGGTGGTTCGTGGTTATACGTCTGCGAAGTCTTTCGAAATGTAGAATGGGCCAAGTCTATCGCGAAGGACGACGCGATTGGGTGCAATTTGCATCAGCTCGGCCTCTGCTGATCAGTTTTCGCGGAGTAGCCAAAGGGGGCTGTCCTTAGGGTGGAATCTCGAATCTTTGCATTAAGTTCCGTCGCCGGTCGACGGTGGGATGGGTTCCAATGCGCTTTTGAAAAATGATGTGGTAGCGCCACGTTCCGCATGTGGACGGAAAGTTTTCTCATCAGGCGGGAGGGATGTGGTAAATTTCATATGAATACTACATCAAATTATCGATATGTTGATTGACCAGAGCTCCTAAGTTGCGAATGTGTCGCGCAGAAAAGAACAAAGCACTCATGGAGTGCGGGCGACGACGCAGCTGTCGCGACGTCCAATGTTGTCGCCAGCCAACTACGGCGTAAGAGGGCCTACACGTGGGGTCGGAGCGGCAACGAAGGGATCTGACAAGGCTGCACAACTGTACTGTAGTCTGAGTCGTTTCTTGGACGGGAGGTTCACGGCTTGGATTCTTTCGCTTGCGCTCGCTTCTACACGGAGTGTGAACAAAGTCGACCAGCGCCCGGACTTGACTTCCAGCCAAAAGAAAAGATTGTACTTAATCCTCGGTTCGGCACGCTCTCTTACACGAAAGACGAAGGGACGAACGCCAGGTCCGAGGTTCGGCAGTCAGAAGGGACCTGATCCCTCGGCTTAAAAAGTGTACCCGTCCACTTACACCGGGACCAAGTTGACTTTAGACCGTGGTTAGTAAACCCCGCTTAAACCCTACACCCCTGATCTACAGAGTCCTGCAGTCTTTACGACTCTGGAGTCTCGAAGCCCTAAATCTCGTCTCTATGCTTGTCCACCTTTCAAGGCAGAAGTCGTGAGCAGGGAGTGAGGGAGGCCTTGAAATTGATCAAATTGGCCACGAGGTACCAACGGCTGACATTATCGGTGTTGATCTTGGACCAAGCGTGTCTGTTCAGATTTGGTGACTGTCGATGGTTTTATGGGAGAACATCGAGATTTCGATTTTTCAAATCTTTACTGCTGCTATTTGGCCTGTTCCCCGTTCTACATCGTGGAATCGACTGAAATTAGCTGCAGATTTTAGGAAGGAGACTTAAGGGTACAGGTTATGGCTGCCGTTGCGGGAAGCGCCATTGCCTTGGGACTAGGCGAAGGTTTGGGTGAAGTGAGTGCCCCTTTTTCTGATCAAGACAATGGGAACCCTGTTGAAAGCAAGGAAGAAAAAGCAGGTGCCGATCTAGGCGAAGAAGAATACTGGTCGGACGAAGCTGACTCTGATGAAGATGAGGAGATTGCCGACGCTTTGGATTGGCTGGACTTTCAGGATGGTATGCATGAGGAAATTATGTCTTGTTTACTGGTTTTGTGGTTGTAGAGTTTATGCCCGCTTTTTTTTGCCGAAAGTGCCTGGACCTCGGATCACTCGGTGGCATGTGAGTCTGAATGTTAATCCGGAAATCTGATATCAGTTGGGCTGGCTCAGATTTACATTCTCGAGGCACCGGTCAAGGTACAACAACAGCGTACGGTCCTGGGTTTTCTGTTCAAAATCGTCCCAACGCCCACGGTGGAGCTCACAATCATCACACTGGTGGTGCTCTTCAACCGCGAACTAATCAACAACAAAAGTTGGTTGGACGAATCAATCCGCGGCCACTTTCTGTAAGTAGGGAATTTCTCCACTCTAGGCAGATGAGTTGTCAGTTTGTAAGTTCGTGAATCAGAGGTTTCTAATGATTCTTGTTGAAGAAATGAGCGAGATAAAATGGGTTGTTGTCTGGGCGAGTTCCTATTATTTGAGCTCCTTCATTCCCATCGTCCCTACATCGTCGAGAAGTTTTATCGCACTGTAAAAGGAGCTGAAGTCATTTTTGACAGGCTGCAAAAGTCCAGTCGTACAGTAGGTCAAGTAGAAGACGCAGCTACGTTAAGCTCGGTAAAAAGCAGCATAATAGAAGTTTCTAATGAATCTTGCTGAAGAAAATGAGCGAGATAAAATGGGTTGTTGTATTGGCGAGTTCCTATTATTTGAGCTCCTTCATTTCCATCGTCCCTACATCGTTGAGAAGTTTTATCGCACTGTAAAAGGAGCTGAAGTCATTTTTGACAGGCTGCAAAGTTCCAGTCGAACAGTAGGTCAAGGAGAAGACGCAGCTACGTGAAGCTCTGTAAAAAGCAGCATGATAGAAGTTTCTAATGAATCTTGCTGAAGAAAATGAGCGAAAAATATTGGGGCGTTGTACGGGATAGTTTTCTTTCACTTTAACTACTTCGTTCTCATCGTCCCGACATATTATGTAGGACGTCTTTCAGCAGTATCAGACTTTTGAGGCGGGAGGTCGTCATTAAGGCAAGGTGTCAGAGCAGATACATGAAGATTAAGCTGGTTAATAAGCAGCATGACAAAAGCCTATAATGTTGCTTCATGACCATTAAATTTACAAGAGTACGCGATGATTTTACCAGTCGAAGTCAGAGACCGCTCTCATTGATTTCATGCGCAATTCTAGCGAGTCATACTCAATTTCAGAAAAAACGTGGAGTATTACTTTAGACGAATAACGGCTGTAATTGAAGTCTAGGTGGTTGTCTTACTTCGGGAAGCTCGGTAAAAAGCAGCATGATGGAAATTTCTCATGAATCTTGCTGAAGAAAATGAGCAAGAATGAACGGGCCTTTGTATGGGTGGAGTCTTTCGCACATATGCTCCCTCATTCTCTGTGGCCATATATGTCTTCAAGCGCTGTTTATTCAATTTTGATTGAGATATTTCTAATACGCTCGGTAAAAAGCAGCGTGGTAGAAGTTTCTGATGAACCTTGCTGAAGAAAATGAGCGACATCAAACTGGGTTGGTGCCTGAATGAGTGTTTTTCACACCGATACTCTTTCGTTCTCATTGCCCCGACACAGTTCACGTTTACTAATTTTGTAAGCATAACCAGATTCGGTGAAGATGGACTCCTTGAGTTCAGTATTGGGTATTGTTTTGATTGGTTGGTTAAATGGTTTGTACAGACTGAATGGGAAGGCCATGGTCAATGTGCAATGTCAAATACTGCCGCCACGACTGTCAGAGACAATGTTCGTCAACAAGCAGAGGGTCGAGTGAGGAGAAATGAGAAGGCAGACCGAGCCACAGTGGAGCAGGTATGCGTGCCTCTCATCGCATTACATTATACAATACATGTCCCTTACTGCAGTGAACACAATGGTACTGGAGTTCTTAATCTTTCATTTGTTTACTCCAACTGCTCTCAACACAGTTTTTGGAGAGTTTGTGGTTGAATTAGTTACGGTTTATGAGCTTTACAATTGTTTCTATGCTTTGAGCATCATATCTTGCTGCATCCACTAGTGGACTCATGTATCTTATCTGTTTAGGCACAACAAGAAGTTCATTCACTCACTTAAGCTAACCAGTAGACGTGCCTGTGCAGGCATTAGATCCTCGCACGCGGATGGTTCTTTTCAAGATGCTCAATCGTGGAGTTTTTCAAGAGATTCATGGCTGCATATCTACCGGAAAGGAAGTATGTTCCTGTATACTTTTATCTATCGGCATACTTGACGTTAGCATATGTGTATGGGATACAAGTTGTACCAGCGGACATAACCTGTGTCGACTTCTACTTCTTTGTTTACGTCGTATCTACACGTAGATCTGTAGCTTGCGTGTATGGGTTAATAACAATGTTTAATGTGAGCCATAACTGACCCGGGTCTTTTGTCGTGAAGGCAAACGTGTATCATGCCTCGACAGCTACTGGGAATGAGCTAGCCGTCAAGGTTTACAAGACTTCAATTTTAGTTTTCAAGTACGTTCTATGAGATGACTATCGATTTCTCTCGGGAACGTCTATGTATTCTATCGACTGATTGAGTCTGTAGCTATTGTACTAGTTGAAGCGCCGAAGTCAATTCCGCCACGTTCTCAGCTGGCTATGACTTCAGGGATCGAGAAAGATACGTACAAGGAGACTTTCGTTTTAGGCACGGCTATTCGAAAAGCAACCCGCGGAAGATGGTCAAAACCTGGGCTGAGAAGGAGATGCGAAATCTCGCGAGGTAGAACTCCAAACGCTTCATTTTGATATGTCACCTTAGCCTCCCCCTTCCTCCGGTTCCCGTCTGCTATGAACTCACTGTCACTTATTATTTAGTTGTTATGAAGTCTCACGTCCTATCGTACATCATCCTTGAACGTTCCTACTGCGAGTATTTGACAGCTTGAGATGCCTGGTCAGTCCGAGACATGTCTTCGTTGTAATAGAAGTCCTTGGTCTTGTTTTACGCCTCTCTTATGGGTGACAAGAAAGTGGAGAGATTCTCGTCATTAGATAGATACTGTTTCCTGTTCTGTTACCTCGTGCAACATAGCTACCAGGCAGGAACTATGTCTCATTTCAAATCTATCAAAAGCCTTCATTCAGATGAGATCAGGTAGCAGTTGAGTTACCCTCGTTGCGGTTTGTATCAGATTGTTGAGTTCGTTGAAACTTGTCACCAACTGTATTATTTTGCTTCTGGATTAGGCTCACGGCGGCTGGAATTAGAAGTCCCACACCGGTCCTTCTGAGGCTTCATGTTCTCATAATGACGTTTATCGGTAAGTGAGTTGAATGTATGTTTTAGAATTGTTGCCTTGTTGGAGATGTCAATGTTAGTATTTCACAGGTAGGAACTGAAGGACATTTTTTGTCTGGCTTCAACATTTCAATTGCGGCTGATATCATGGGTTATGCAATGAAGGTTGTATCATTCCTAAAACTGTGCCACGGGCAAGTAAGAGTATCTTTCTTATTTTCATCTTGAATGACTGCAGGAAAGGATGGTTGGGCAGCTCCAAGGCTGAAGGATGCTGCACTTTCAGAGTCGAAACTTTGTGAATGTTATTTCGAGGTAAATATACTTCCTGGTCTTTACATTATATTTGGAATTGACCTGCACGCTCTTGACGAGCTTGAAGCCACCCAACTGTTATCAACTTTATTTTCTCAAAAGAAGGACATTACTCGGTCACCGATGATTTAGTAAGGCACCGTTTGGTTTTAACGATCAGATCAATTTTTCTGAACCGAATTTGATGTCCGTTTGTTTGCAGATGGTTACTATTATCCGAAATATGTATCAAGTTTGTAAGTTAGTACATGGTGATCTGAGTGAATACAATATCCTGTATTACGAGGTATCGCACCCTCTACCTTGAGTGACTCGCGGTTACATAAAAATGATCTTTCACTGGTGGATATGCACTGTCGGTCTAACTTGTCGGAAAAGTGCTTTGTAGTTCTCTGCATATGCTTGAAACTTAATTATCTTAGAATGTGTTTCAGCTGTACCTGAGTGGGTTGTGCCAATTCTCAGGGCCATTTGTACATCATCGACGTATCTCAGTCAGTGGAGTTGGACCATCCTAGGGCCCTCGACTTTCTTAGGGAGGACTGTCTGCATGTTACGGTATGTCTGACCAGATCGCACCGCCCGTCGTTGCGCATTTGTTCGGCCGTCTGGCTGATTTCATTGTTGTTAGCCAGCTCTTTTGAAGGTTTATTGGAAACGACATAAAGAACTTCAAATAGTGACATAAATAAGACAATCTGTCTTTTAGTTGGGGCTTTAGTTTTGGTGTTTGGCGTTTGCATAAGTTTATGGTATACTCATCTTTCTCCACACAATTCATCAGGATTTTTTCCGGAAGAGCGGTGTTGCTGTGATGACAGTTCGAGAACTTTTTGACTTTGTTGTCGATCCAACGATTACCCCTGATCTAGTTGACGAGTACTTGGAGAAGGTACGTGATCTCGTCTAATTAGCAATCTGATGTGGAATATGGGTTATAAGTCACTTTTAATTTGTTAACCATCGTAAATTCGCAATTCTGCTAAGTTCATTCCGTGCGGGCTCAAAAATGACAATATGTCCTGGTCATTTAGAAGATGTGTATGTAGAAGATGTTTATGGAGTCTACGTAGACGTTGATTCACTACATCTCACCTGTCTGATAGTATAGGCAGAGACCCTCTTAATGGAACTGATTTGAATCGTTGAACTCAACAGATTCAGGAGAAAGTTAATGCCCGAGGATTGACGCCAACAGCCGAGGAAGAAGTTGCTGAAGCAGTTTTTATTCAGGTAACCTTTGATATCTGAATTCTTCCTCGTGCTCACTTCCATGTTTATACCACTGCCCGTGTCATCACTGGTGTTATGGTAATTTGTTTTGTCAATTATCGGATTCCATATTTCTCATAGAGTTCGGAATACAACGTTCAAGGCCTTTTGTTATATTCGTTGTGAAGTCTGGTCTTTACTGGAAAGTTGGACACCACGCCTCTTCGTTGATTGGGGCCTCTTGGACGGGACCGGACCCACTCTGTGTACTGCTTGATCACCGCAGCAACTTGTTACTTGGAGTCTTCTTCTAGGTTAAGTTTTCTTCGCTCACTAGGTGTGGAGGGCCGCATCAACCAAGTGTACAATTTAACGTCGTTCTGCTGATTCGTCTTGTTAATTATTGAATTGTTTGCCTTACTACATGAATTCCCAAACGCCTACAGTTTTATGGTGCTCAGCAGTTCATCAAGTCGTCACTTTCTAGTTTGGTTTCCCTTCTTTGTGGAGATCATACGTCGTACCGCATTAGTGATCTCCTAACATCTTACGCCTATCTTGTTAAGAGTTCTTATTCCACATCTCGCTTTCTTAGAGGAGATCATATTCTTGTGAAGATAACTCGGTCAGTAGATTCTGACCTTGTTTGGATACAGGCATTCATTCCAAAAACTTTGGATCAAGTCCAAAACTATGAAAGAGACTACGAGCGGTTAGCCAGCGGGCAGAATACGGAAGGTATATACTATCAGGCCATTACTGGATTGAAAGAGGATATGTCTGGTGTCAACAAAACACCGGCTTTACTCTCCGGGCCTCCTCAGAAAGTACAGTCGGAGGCATCCGTCACGCAAGCGCCCTGTGCAGATGACGGCAAGACGAATGTCGTAGTTGGGACTGAATATGGCCTGGAAGATGATGTTTCTAGCGAGGACGGCAGTGATGTTGATGATGAAGATGAGAGCGGTTCGGAGATAGAAGGCAGTACGGTGTCCACAAAGGAAGAGCTGAAGAAGGCCAGAAAGGAGCACAAGAAGTCCGTTAAGCTGGAGAAGAGAGAGGCTCGCAAAACCAAAATCCCGAAAGCCCTGAAGAAACGGAAGAAGAAAATAGCCTCTGAGAAGAGTAAAAAGTAGGGAAGTTGTGGAAGACTTGCTGGCAATTCGGATGTTTTCAGCTGGTAAAGCTTAACTTACAGAACTGCTAGTGCTGTAATCGCCCTCGACTCTATCTACCCGGTGGAGATATTCCTCGATTACGTTGCAAGAGGCCTTGCAGTATCATCATGATTTTGAGCTCCAAAAGACGGGAATAGCTTTGAAGATAACGTTGCAGCAGGCATGATGGCAAATTTTTACCTAAGAGCCATGGAGATTTTGGACTTCATAAGTTCGCGTGGGCTTTTATGAATCTTGGCTCTCTCTGTTTTTGTGGATCAACTTAGACTGGAGCGGTCACAACTCGACTAAGAGCGTTCCACGACGGAATACGAGAGTTTGATTCCTGCGGGCCTTCCTAAAGGTTTGAATAAAGCCTTCCAGTTATTGTCAACTGAACAGATGGGACAGTTCAGTAGAACCTCTTTGTAGACCTCATCGTAGCTTTGACAAGCGGGGTCGGAGTGGGATTTTCAGTTGCCCTTTCCTCTGGTTCTAGTTCGGTTCTGCCTCCTTCCAGTGAACTGTAGATCGATTCCAGCTCTGGTGGAGATCGAGGTGTCCATGTACCGAATCTCAGTGGAGTATCGATGGAGTCGTTCGAAACTGCAAAACTTTTGAACAGCTTCGATCACAAGCAGCTGTGAATGCGAGGGCCTTCTAAGATTCTTTGTAAGTCGGGAGAGGGCGGGAGTTGTTGGGAGCTTTAACGTTCACCACTAGGTGAGCCGGGCAATATTGCGATGAAGAAACAGGGCTGGAGTATGGCACTACTATTGAAACGTCGTCTTGAAACCATTGAAACCTTCAGATGCTTGGCTAATGGGCTGTAGTTGGGATGGTCCAGGACAGTTGATGATTGTAACGAGCTCATTGCCATTTGCAGTCTCCATCGACAACAGGATGTCTCGCCCTGCCAATCGGTGTGCAAAGTGAAAGTAACGGGAGGACGGCCGGACGTATGGCTTGCGGCTGCCCTCCAAAGTCAGTGCAGGTACTGGAAGTTGGAGACAACAGTTGGCTCTTGGAGACGTGCAATCCTAACAATGTATGCTGGATGCCGAATCAACATCTGTTTTGAGTATTCAGCTGATTACGGTCGTGTATGTCCTGGAAGCATTCGTTTGGGCGATTTTATGCGTCACAAATGTTAACGATGCGAAGTGCAGTTCAAAAGAAATTCTGCTTGGGTCTTCTCAAAGCTCTCTGACAATCACCTTCTCGTTGACAGCTTGCAAATGACTTGGAGCAAGTCGAGGGTCGTTCTTTAGCTGGGTACTTCGTTTTATCCATTTAAAGGCTGACGGGCGCCATGGTATGTAGAGAGTCATTGATTTTTTGGCTGACAGATATTCCGGAAAATGCCGACCACTTCTTTAACCAAACCGGAAGTCAGAGGACTATTCCAGAGCAAACGCATGTCCTAAAGTATCGGATGACTACTCCATGATTGATTAAGGCCAGAGACAGAAACGAGGCGTTTATTATGGAATCTGCTAGAAGTGCAGCATCCAGCATCAGTACCTTAGATTAAATCCCTTAGTAAGTGTATAATATCTGGTACAACTTCTACAAACAGATTAGGTTCCAGGTATCTTGGTACCCGGTTTTTATATCATCGTTCTCAGTTTCAGACTTCGTCGTTGTGAGGGAAGTCTGAAAGGTACAGTTTCAGTCATCTGTAACAAATGTATGATGGATTCCTTTTGAAGAAAGGATAGAAACTTTAGCTTGAATCTTTGATCTATTTGACTGGGCATTCGACTTGATTGGGTCTTCCCATCCTTTTTCTATATTGACCTGGCATATGGTACCTTTCTACTTGCATGTGAAATCTTCCACTACGAGTTTTCCAAGTGGTTGTTCTTATGTCATTAGTCTAGTCTTCATATAACGTAAGTCGCAAGCTTGTCACGAGTATACTGGAGGTGCCAATTTTCTTTGAATTTGAAGCTTGCAACTCCGGTGACACATATCCACACGCATTTCCCGTAATGTCAATGCGATGCAGCGAAGACACTGAGACCGAAGATTGGGTTTAGGGTTCAGAGAGGAAATTGAGAGGAAAGAGGAACATGTCAGTAACGACCGAAAGGAGTGGAAAATTGAAAATGGTTGTGGGGACTGGACAATGAGAAGCAAATCAAAACGAAACCCCTCTTCATGGTACATCTCAATCGGAACAGCGTACCCCATGAGTTTGATGTGCTCTTTGGGAGCAGGTTTGGGCGAAGATGAAGACCATTCAACTCTTGTTGAAGAGTTCCAGAGTAAGAAAAAAATCCACACAAGTCTAAGTACTAACTTCTTGGCAATGAGAAAAGGTTACAAAGAGTATGGAGGTTTAATGATGCTTTAAAACCAGTACTTGATAGTTGCATGAACAGATTTGCATCTCAGGAAGGAAACGTCAGTTTCCAAGAGTAGATAAAAATTCAAAATAGAAATATTGGCTTGTGAAAGAAAAGGCCTAACATCTCATTTTGTTTATATAATAATTGATATGTTATTTCTTTTATATTGTAATCAACACAAATTCACGTTTTAATTAATGAGTATGTTGGCAAGCTGGCAGAGTCCAAAAAGTAGATAAAGTGAACATTAAAGTACATTGAATTGGAACGATGAATAACATACCATCATACACTATGAAAGAATTGAGACTCCAACATCGAACCAATGAAAAATAAAACCCTCATGATAGAATGTATATTGTCATATCCACTAAATCTAATGACGGGGTATTCCCATCTCTTTTATTATTTTACTAAGTCTCTCTTTACCACTTAATCCAATGATGTAATAATATATTAATCGAAGATGTAAGTAGAGAAAAACTTCTGAAGAGTAGTCAAAACGTTGGAATGTCAAAGATTACTAATCACAAGCGCTAAACAAAATGTAGATGTTTAAAAATTGAATTGAAAAATAGTTTTAAAAGATTTGGATTCAAAAGAAAAGACTGAAAAATAAACATGTTGATTGTTATTACGTTTAAATTTACTTCAATTTGATACTGATTATTTAATATAATATGATTTCACAATCTAACATATAAATTAAAAAACGAAATTGAAATATAGAGGATTTTAAAGTATTGAGTGGTAAGAAATAAAATACATCTTAATATTTATGTAAAATAAAATCTTTTTCAATACTAAAATTAATTTTTTTAACACATAATATGAATCATTAGATATAAATTTTGAAGTCTCCTTTAAAAACCTTCAATTCTAAAGATTTAATTAAGGAGGTTGTAACTGTCCCTCCACTAATAGTTTAAGCACACCGTGCTCTTGTCTTGTCCGACTATTCCAGATTTTCAATGGACTCGGCGCCAAGAGAAACATGGGTTTCGAAATCGTCAAAAAAGCTGTTCTCTGGGGACAACACCCTTCTGGTGTGAACTATCGCCAGTTTGGTAGTTTTCTTACACATGTGGCAGACTGGTCGCAGGTTAGAACATGAGATAGATACAATTGTAGAATTTATCACATGCTAATATTAATTGAAGATGTTATTCAACTAAATATTTTTGAAATTTTCAAAACGTAATTATGAGTTTTAGATCAACAAAAAATTGAAATTAATTTAATTTAGTCAATTTATCTTTTAAAATATTTATAATAAATTTTACATAAAATTATTCATCAATTTTATTGTTAATTTCAACCATTTGTTCTCATGGTGACATTAACATTCTTAATCCATACTTGTTAATTTCTTTTTCATTAAATTTATCTTCAATATATGACTTTTTGAAATTTGATAAAAAAATATCAACCTTATCTTATAATACAATGTTGTATTCAAATGCATTGAATCAAGGTTTAAACTGTAATTTTCAAGTAGTTTGAAACCAATATATAATCTTGGAATAGTACAATCTCAATCATTAAATAAATGTGATTGTCAAGGTTGATTCAATGTAATATTTTTTTATAAAATGAATTTTTTGATTTTATTATGTATTGATAATTTTTTTGTAAAATATAAATTAAAAAAAAATAATACATTTGAAATTTATGAAATAAATTATATTTATGACTAATTTTTAAAATAAAAACCATTATTATTAATCATCAATGTTTCATCTAGATATATAAATTAATTTAAATATCATATATTTAATATTAGTAATCATCAAAATCAACTTATCAAGAAAATTATAGCTAAAAGATAATGTTAGTGATATTCTAATTAATATTTTATTATATATTTTCAACACAATATTCAAATAGTTATTTGTCGTTTAATTTTTATAGAATAAATGATTGAAAAAATAAAAATGTATAATAATAAAAAATTGTTATGATATATTTAAATTTTTTCAACTATTGATCTTGAAATTGAAATTTTTGTATTTTAAATTCAAATATTTTGAAAAAATATTATATTATATTTTGATGCAAAATATTTATTTATTTATTTATTCACGTTAATTTGATATAAATGTTTACAATATTTTTACATAAAATTGAATATTATATGATATTTTTCAAATTACAGTTAACTTTTATTATCATGACATTGTGTGCATAATGTCTCATATATAATAATGATATATTTTCTAGCCATTTAAATGAAATTAGAGAAGTAGAAATAAAGACTCCAGCTCAAGAGTCTTTATTTCTACGTGTCACAAGAACATCCCATGGTGTTAAAATTTCATTCTTCACTCCATTTTATCAAGAATTAAAAATTTAAAAAAAATTGCATTAATCAATTGTAATTAAAATAAAAAATTTAAAACATAAAAACCTCAAAGCTTATCTCCCCAAACCATAAAGTTCAAGATGGTTTACATGGGTACCACGTTAATAAGAATGCCAATGGATAAGCAATTACTGTTGGACCTTATACAACACTCGCTCACACTTCGTTTACAGAAAGAGAAGAAAACGTAGACTTGGCCCTAGGGCAAGCAACGACAAGCCATAAGTACAAGTGCCTCCCATAAACCCCAACTCACCACATATGTCAATTTTTGAGCTGAGAGATTCTCAATCTACCTTTCCAGCTTACATGCCCAACAAGCATCTTGGTTTACTGGTCTACTGAAGAGCAGCAAGTTTCATGCGCGTTAAGAACTTGGGGTCACAAGGTGTGAACATATACATGTCAATGCAAGATGGTTCGAAACTAGAACGAGTGAACTTCAAAAGCCTAAGTTTGTACAAGGAAAACTTGGTGTTACATTACGGGCTATGGCTCTATGTTACATGCTCTGATCATCGGCCAAATACAGAAACCTCCGAGAAGAATTGGAAACGGGGAAATTTGAGCCCTTCAGCTCATTGTCAAGTATCCGCTGAACTACAGTTACATATACACCGGAATATCGACCTTGGGCACGGTGGAGCAGACGCGCGTGCTGCTAGTGAACGGTTGCGGAATGCTCTAGTCCACAAGTTGTGTAGGAGTCGAATCAAGGTCGGTGGACGTGTGTACAAAGCTGGGGCCAACTGACATCCGTGAGGTGAAGTCGGCAAAACTCACAGAAGTGATCCAGCAGATGTTTGATCGTCGCTGGCTACAATGGGCTTGTCCTCGTCGCGTCCCAGAGTGAGGGCGATTCTTTCGTGGAAAAGCTCGCCATCCTCTCGTTGTTCCACAGGCATGCGGAGATTTCTCTGAATTTCCTTGTCTATGTCTTCGAAGGAGCCCGCAACGTCGCGGTACATCTCGTACACCATTCCCACTTGTGCATCATGCGAGAAGCTGCTGACCAGAGCAGCCAGAACGGAGCATGCTGCAGCAATCGCAGCCCCACCGTTCACGAAGTTGGCAATGACGCTGGTCAAGGCCAAAACAGGGCCAGAAATTGCCAGCACTTTGTTGATCTTCTGGGCGTTTTTCTCCCAGCCCACGTAAGTGGCAATCTCCGACTTCTTCAGCAGCGCAGAAGTTTTCTTCAAGTCCTCCACTATGGCTGCAGTCCAGCCATTATTGGAGGACTTGTCTTCAGAAAGTGGCACCTCTGGTTTGGACGTGTCCACAGGAGCACTCAGGACAGAGGGGCCAACCACCTCCGGGAACTTGTCGATTCCTCCAGGAAAAAGGGGCAAGGGGAATGCCTTGTCCAGATATTGCAGCCTCTGCAGCTTGGATTCGTAGAAGACATGTGCCTCTTCTTTCAGATGGGAACCTCCGGGCTTCAAACTGCCCTCGATCTCCCGAACGAGAGCTTTGAAGAAGCGAGATGCTGCTCTCTGTTCTTCAGCCAGTTGAGAAGGCTGGAACCAGTTCTCCAAGCACATGAAGAAGAATGATCCCCCTGCAAGAAGGCTGGCTGTCACCGACAGGCTCAAGGACGCAGCTGCTGCCCTTGTGTTCAGTGCTGAAAGGATACCTGCTGAGATCATGGACATGGTGATCGTGACCTGCAACAGCTTGCCCCAGTTGTCCCGCTGAATCGCTACAGCTGCATGCATTTCGCTCCTATCGTCAGCCATCACTCCAAGAGACCTTAGTAGGGCCTGCAGACGAATATCATCCCATCCCTTGTTTGATTCCGGTGGTGAAAAGAAGTTGCTCTCGTGCAGATTGAAAAATCCAGGTGTCTCCCCCAAGTATGCGCTGGTGGGCAGTTTTGGTCTGTCGCCTGCATCGCTGGCTGGACCCATTTGTCCTCCTGCACTCGCACTCGCACTCGCAAATCCTGCTGACCAGTTCAACCATCACAGACGATTTCAGAATCATTGGACAGAGCCTTAAGTTTGGCCAAGCATCTTTTCTGCTCCATCAAACATGCAGGAGACAAGTTTTCCAGGTGTAGGACACGGAGAATTTTCTCGTTGTGTGAAATTCTGAGGACGAGAAGCAGGGAATCTCAGCACCTGTGAGAGATCCCTCGGACAAGCTCGGGCCTTCTTTCCAGATTCCTATCTTAGCACCTGTAGGACATTCCTTCACGGAACTGTAGTGACAACGGCATTCATTCCTTACGAGGTCTCGGCAGATCCTTCAAGTGACATCATTCTTTATCCTGGATTCTTTTTTACGAGGTCTCGGCAGATCCTGCCATCATTCAGCAGCCGGGAGACCCTCTTCCCCCAAGAAATCCTCATCCTTTCCACAAGGGGCCCGATTTCTTCCGATGTCTCGGCAGCTGTATGACCTTCGAAGGGACTCATGCGTTCCTTGGCCGAGAAGAGTGATTCCTTACAAGGTTTCGGCAGATTCGTCCCGTGACATCGTTCTGTACTTAGACCAAATAGAATCGCCTTCTTCCATTGCCGCAGCAGCTGTGAGACGTTCTTCGAGGGAGATCATGGTCTCATACAATTAATTAATCGTCACTTCTTCTGTTTCAGAAGCTGTGGCTCCCTCGGAACAACCGTCGACATTCCTAGATAGAAAATGTATTCTCTAAGAAGTTGTAAGACATTCTTCCGGGACCTTCTGCGCGCCTTGCGGACCTTTGGGACTCATAATATCATGACTGATCCAAGTTGCAAAGAGATTCTACCATCTAATCATCAACGTTGTGGATGAGAGTGCAGGGAGCGCTCCAGAAGACGGATTCTGCCACCAACCTTTGGAAGAAGTCCTCGTGCGCTTAATGCCAAAGTCCGACGCCTTCGTCGGCATCGCCAAACGCGCTGATCCATTGCCACCCGCAACTCGTCTCCTGCTGCAGCATGAAAGCAAGCCTGTTGAAGCCCCCACGAGCGGATTTGCAACCACCAGACCCGCCATAACCCGCTGCCCTCGAGAGCGAGCGTTCGTGCCTAATCGTGCCCAATGATTAATCGTCGGCAAACGTCCGCACTTGGCTCCAACTTCGGCTGGAGCTGGAGCTCTCTTCCTCTGAGAGAATCTGCCTGTCTCTGAGGCACTCCGGGAAGCTCAAACTCGACCCAGCAGAGTAAATTCGCAGCGCAAGCGATCCAGAGCGAGCGCGCAGAAGGATCTGCTTTCTTCGTGCTGATCAAGGTGCGCGTCTCATGATCGACTATGTAGCCCTCATATACTTTGCCTGGATTTCTCGCTCTCTGCCACGGGCTCTCGTGCACTTTGCCACCGCATCGGCCGCATTCCGCATTCTCCTTAGAATACGCGCCTGCGACGCGTACTCTCAGGAGACCAATGTCAAGCCGCGCCGTGGGCCCCGCAGCGATCGGCCACAAGCGCAGGAGCTCCCTAAATTGCTGCCCTTGCTCGGTCCGGACTCCGGACTCCTGAGCCCTGGGAGCGAGAGTTCAGTCCCTAGAGTCGGAAGACTCTGCAGTCAAAACGTGCGTCAGTCTTTGTTCCAAAGTCAGCGCACGGTTTTGAGTCTTCTCACCCAGAGGGGAAACCGAGTAATAAAGCACCCGTGTACTCTGTTCCTATATTGAATGGCTCAACGGGCTCCGATGCGAATCCGAAGGTCGAGGTCTTTTTCTCAGCGGTCGTTCTCTCTAGCTGCCCCTTGCAGGTCAAGACAAATTTCTCCGTGTGGCCTGGGGTACTGTCACGCGGCCACACCACAATTGACCGGAATGTTCCGGTCTCCAGGCTCGAGATCAATTCGAAAGCATGGCTGCGGCAGCCATGCTGCCCACTTACTCAGATATAGTTTTCTCCGAGCTGCTTGACGACTTTATTACTCGTTTACGCCCCTCGGGTTAATTAAGAATGGCTCAACCCCGCGAGTGCCACTCGTAGATGGGCCTTAGCCGGGGCCCAGGAAATTTTCTAAAACTTTTCACTTGTAAACGTGAAGCTCGAAGTCACCGTTCTAAACTACGCTTTCACTCCGGGAAAACGGGGACGCATGGAATTAAAACGCGATGGAAACCATGGCGCCCGGACGTTCGCACGTGCGTCTGGTATTAAATTTGAGTGAAATGAGAAATATATAGCGAAAAGATGGAAAGTCTCGATGAAACCATAGAAGTAACACGGGGCTAGAGTGGAATAGCACGGGAAATATTTCATATACTAACTATCTAGATGATAAAAGGTATATTACTAAAGATTATCGAAGAAATATCATTTTCTCTTATAGATTAAACTAGGTAGTGCAATCTATATAACAATGTATAAATATTCTTAAAAAATTATTATAAAAACTTAAAGAAATTGATAATTTTATGTTTGAGCAGATATGTTCTTGTGCATCAAAGTTAGTATGGATATTTTTTTATTTTTAAAATGATTCAATATTTGATTGTAAAAAAAAAAAAACTTATCCTAGAGGAAATTGGTATTCTTTTTCACATACTCATCATTCCATATTTGAATCCGTTGTAATACATAGATTCCAACCAAAAGAAGATTATTGTATTTTAAAATGATTCAATATTTGATTATAAAAAAAAAAAATTTATCCTCGAGCGCATTGGTATTTTTTCTCACATGCTCATCATTCCATATTTGAATCCGTTATAATCCATAAATTCTAACAAAAAGAATATCATCGTATTTTATTCTTAAAATGACTCAATATTTGATTGTAAAAAAAAAAAATTTGTCTTCGTACGAATTGATATTTTTTATCATATGCTCATCATTTCATATTTGAATCCATTGCAATCGATAGATTTCAACAAAAGAAAAAAATTATCATAATTAATAATTTCATCGCTAACTCTCAACCAAACTTCTGAGTATTCGTAAGAGTTTGATATATCAAATTCAATAGAAATTTAATTTACAATTTGGATTTGATGGAAATCTCAATTCTATTCAATGAATTTTGAATGTATAACAATAGTTTAAAATCCATATATATAGATAATCATACCGCGTGTTATGGGTAAATCTGATTAATAAAATTTTACAGAATTGAAATTGAATGATAAATAATTTTCTCGTATAAATTGATAACAATTGAAATAAAAAAATTAAATTTATGATGATTTTCGTACACAACAGTCTACATTTCGTCGTGTGATATAATATATATTCCGACACTTGTGCAAAGATAATATAGAATAGAAAAACATCTGAAAAAATACAAGAAAATTATATAACAATTATCATGAAATTTCAATCACACTACATGGTATCATAAAGTGGATATAGTATCTGGCACATTGCATGACTCCATAAAGAGTGTGCACCATACATATCAAGTCTCAAAACAAATTATTGGTGTTCTTTGCTAGAGCCCACAATGATTACCAGCCATGTGCAACCCATATAACAAGATAATTTGCTCACCCTTAGAATTTCTGGACATTAGACTTTCATTTCTTCTTCCTGTATGTTACGTACATTGTTCCAAAACCAGACCACCGGTTTCCAAGATCAGCTTAAGTATGCCTAAGTTCATGTACTTGGATGCCTATCTGAACGCATACTAAAGCGGAAGGTCTTAGGTTGCCAGCTAAATATGGTAGGGCCAGGGAACAGTATGCTCTCTTAGTCACCTACACCTCAAAATTTGCTCCATCGAAATAGGAAATGCGAAGGCGCCGTCTTTACAAAGTCTGTACACATCTACTTAAAACTCCGCATGCCCCTACAACCGTGCACTATGAGATCCAAAGGTCTCCACAAACTGTCAATATGGAAAGTCAATATGCAGCTGAACCCATAAGAACAGCCTGAAGAACGGACGCTGATTGACAACCCAATTTCACCAAGTAAAGAACGTAGGATCTGGCAGGAAGCAAACGGATACTTCGTTAAGAATGTCTTGAAGCCCGCGGAATCATAAGATTTGTTCAAAGAGCTGTGAGGGTTTGAAACTTAGAACTTACCAGTGCTGTCGATCATCTCAACTTCAGCTGGAGGAGGCAGAGGTGTATCCCAGCCAAAACCTCCATCAATATCCATAACTGTTCCATGCCGTGACCCACCAGCATCATTCCCCTCTGCTCGTGGACCATGTCCAGCTTCGTTCACCGTTAGAAACCTTCCATTCAACTCTGAACCATCTAGCTGCAAGGCCTTGACTAGGGACGCCTCGTCCTTGAACTCCACGAACGCGATCCTGTCAAAACATGACATCAGTCTCTTCTCATTAGATTAACAAGTATCCACAGGTCTGTCATCATAATTGCAAAGAGAAAACATGAAATGAATCAGGAAGAGAAGAGGCTAAATTAGATAACTCTTAGTATCTCCTCTTCTCATTAGATTAACAAGCATGCAAAGGTCTGGCATACTAATTCCAAAAAGATAATACGAAATAAATCAGGAAGAGAAGAGGCTAAATGAGTTACCCCTTAATATCTCCCGAGTCTCTGTCCGTTGGAATCCGGATATCAGATATAACGCCACAAGAAGCGAAATGTTTATTTAAAGCTTTTCTAGTCTGCACGTAGTCACCTACTAGTTAGAACGAACAACCTGATAATGAAATTAGGGAGCTTTCCTGCCGCAACTAACGTTCAATCTAGCTTCTTAATAAAGAAGGAACTTATCAAGTTGATGCGTGAGATTATAAACCAAAATTTAAAGATACATTCAAGTTCCAGGCTATATCGGATCCTCACAAGCTCTTCATTTAAGTTTCGATCAAAGCCTTTAACAAATACTGATCCCTCGCTTTTGCTTTGATCCCCACGACTTCCAGCACCGAAGGCTCCACCACCACCGCCAGCGGGAGGTTGACCAGCTTCATTCACCACTAGGTGTCGCCCTTCAAAACTTGAACCATTGAGCTGTAAGGCCTTTGCCAGGCTTTCCAGATCAGTGAATTCTACATAGGCGAACCTGAAGCAAAAACAGTTTTATAAATGGGCAGGATACACCTGGAACATTAAACTTAAAGGAGAGATACTCACACAGAACCACAGTGTCCACACCAAAAAATAGTAACCTAATATTGGTGAGCTGGAAAGTGGAAGACATAAACGAACAAGTTCTAGAGAGGTTGGTGACTAAACACCAATGCACGCTAGCCACGCAACCCATCATGTCTCAAAATACAAATATTTTAGTCACGATGCATACCCTTTGATGCCTCCACCGTCTCGGTCTGTTGGTATGCGAATATTTACAATTTCACCACAGCCAGCAAAGTGGTTTCTCAATCCTTCTCGCAGCTGTTAGACACATGAAGCGGATTGTGAAAAATAAACAAAACAGAACCTTGGGACCACATTCAGCTCTTTTATACTGCCATTGAATATGATCAATAATGGTTCTCCAGCACTAACCCATATCTTTCTATCGCTTAATCACTACACTTACCGAGTCCTCCGTCATCGACCTTTCAAAACCCTTAACAAAGGCGGTTTTATCATTGTCACCTCGACCACCACCACCTAATGTACTGACTGAAAACCCTCCACTTCCTCCAAATGTACTGCCAATCAATCCGTCTCCTGCCCCGAATCTCCCACCTTTCTCTCCGGAAGATTGTCCTGCCTCGTTCACCACAAGGACGCAACCCTCCAGATCCAAGCCATCCTTTTGAAGGGCGCTCAAGAAGGAGACTCTATCACTGAACTCCACGAAAGCAATACTGCAGATACAAAAGTAAAAGGTGCATTGAGTAAAACTAACATCACAGCAATTATGCATTACTGAAAGAGCACATTCAGTATAATATACACAACCTTCCAAACTCCAATCAGATTTTGCGCATTATGTGTCCCCGTTTTGAAGGATAGCACAAAGACAACTAGAGAAGTACTTCATACACATGACGGAATTATGTTTATAAGATATGTGGTGAAACTATATGGATAACATGCAATGGTGTCTGATCATTGAGAGAACCCTTTAGTGTTTCCGCTATCTCTGTCCATCGGGACTCGGATGTTGGCTACTTCGCCACATTTCTCAAAATGCCCCCGCAGCATCCGTTGAATCTGTACAAAAAACACCAAAATAACAGACAGCTTTGGATCAAAGCAGTTGGCTTTTAAATCACTTGGTATAGGTGTTATGAAGACTTGAGCTTTGTGAAGAAACAAAGTTTTATCTACAGAAGTTAGTGATGAAGAGTTTTCGTACCGTCTCCGTGCTATGTGACCTGTTAAACCCTTTAACGAAAACAGTTTTATCTGAGTCGCCACGACCACCACGTGAGCCACCAAAAGACCTACCGAATCCAAATACTCCTCCGCCTCCTGCCTCATTAACGACGAGCGTGTATCCTTCTAATTCCGAGCCGTCTTTTTGTAGCGCGTTTGATAAAGATTCTCTCTCGCTGAACTCTACGAAGGCGATCCTGGGGAAAAGACCCGAAAAGCACGATAAAACGTCGGTTATAAATCAATGCACGAAAAGCCTAGGGATGACCTCGACATGTTTGGTAAGAATGTTCTCTCAGTAAGAGACATACCCTTTCAAGTCTCCGGTGTCCCTCCCAGTAGGTACTCTAACGTTGACAATCTCCCCGCAGTCGGTGAAATGACTAGTTAGCAGCCGTTGTATCTGTGGCAAATCTTAACACAATCAGAGAGATTCTAAGAGAATATCGAAAAAGCATACAGACGTTTCCTACAACGTTCAAAAGACAATACGCACCGTCTCTACACTTTTTGCTCTATCAAAACCTTTGACGAATGCTGTCTTATCATTATCACTGCGACTCCGACTTCCCCCAAAGCTGCTTCCACCTCCAGCTCCGGGAGGTTGTCCAGCGGCGCTTACAACCAAACTCCTCTTATTGAACTCCTCCCCATTCATATCAATGGCCTTCAAGGCTGAATTTACATCACTGAACTCCACGAAAGCAATGCTGCAATATTGAAAACCACTTCTTCGAATTAGGAAGGTATGGTTTTCTCTCAGATACAGCAGCATGAGACTGCCAAAGATGGCAAAGCAGTGATTCTTAAGTAAGCAACGTCTCATTACTCATGTGTACTTTATCGAGGACATAAGTGGTGACTTGACAAAGGTGAAACTGGTCCATATTTTCCACCTCTCGAACGTCGAGTTTGGTTTCAGAGGAGGACACTTCCCAGTGATGCACATACAGCTCCATAAGTGTCCCAGATAAGGGTGAATAACCTCTGAAAGCTAAGGATAACTTACCTAGTTTCAAACCTTCTACTACACAAACAATTCTGCAAGGATTGAACCAAATAAACTACTAACCCCTTGATCTCTCCAGTATCTCGATCAGTTGGAATCCGCACACTGATAACTTCCCCACATGAGGCAAAATGAAGTTTCAGATTGCCTCGTATCTGTTTAGACACCAGAGTATTGTTAATGCGTAGAGTAGCTAAACCGAAGATAAGATCCGAATTGAACTCCTAAATGCACCTTGTGCTTTACTTCAAAGCACTCACCACATCCTCGGCATCATTCTTGTCAAAACCTTTGACAAATACACTTTTGTCAGAGTCTCCACGCCCACGATTCACCCCTCCGAAACCGCCAGCACCTTGGGTGGACGCACTTACCACCAAGGTCTGACCCTTGACGTCTACCCCGTCCATATCAAGAGCTCGAGACATGGATGAAAAGTCGCTAAACTCCACGAAGGCAATCCTGTACAGAATAAGCTTTCAGAGTCTTTAACAAATCATCACTATCGAGGTTACCCTATTCTGTTCCGGTGTTAAAGACGCCACTGTTAAACAGCTTTGCGTAGTCAATGACTGTAAACGTTTGAAAAATATTACCCTTTCACTTCCCCTGAATCTTTGTCCGTCGGTATACGGATTGAGACAATATCACAACCGCTGAAGTGATCCTTCAAAATGTTTCGACTCTGGACAAGAGGCCATTCATTAGAATCTCAGTTAGAAAGCATTTGATTGTCTTTATGTGCTTATAATATATCATAACTGAAAACTTAGAGTCGTACCGAATCCTCCCCTTGATATTTATCGAAACCTCTGACAAATGCAGTTTTCTCTGGGTCACCACGACCACGACTGCTTCCAGTACCACTAAAAGTTCCTCCACCAGTACCTCCTGTTCCTGTTGATCCCGACTCATTTACAACTAAAGCTCTCCCATCACATTCCTGACCATCTAGCTCTAGGGCCCTCGCTAGACCTCCTTTGTCGCAAAATTCTACAAAGGCAATCCTGCAGACACAAAAATAGAACACTCTTGATACAAAACCAAAACGGGAGGAAAAAAATCACACTGAGGAGAATTTTAGGAACTATATGTGTATGTAGAAATATATTCAAGGTCTCAATATTGGAAATAAATTTCAGCAAGGACAGCAATGGCAGTGCTGGAGAAAATGTAAAATGCTTCACGAGTGTGAATTATTCATAGATTCAATCATCTCTAGACATTTCAGAGATAGATGTGAAGACTTGAACTGACCCTTTGATTGCTCCCGATTCTCTGTCAGCAGGAATTCGCACTTTGGAAACTCCACAATCCATGAAATGCTTCTTCAGAGTATCCCGTATCTGCAAGAAGGAGCGTGTGAGTTGTCCTGTACAAATAGCCTCGTATATGGAATACGAAGCATTTTAGTATCGAGACTGGTAGCATAAGCTAGTCGTACTAACTTCAGATCTACACTGAAAACTCACCGTTTCCTCGTCCTGATCTATGTCAAAACCCTTTACAAACGCTGTTTTTTCTGGATCTCCCCGGCCACGAGCACCACCACCGAAACTACTCCCTCCATCATAGCCACCTGTAGACCCTCCCCAAGGAAATCCTCCACCGTCCGCTCCACCGGCTGATAGGTCCCAGTTGAAGCCACCTGCCAGACAAAAATTCACTGTCATGTTCATACAAGTCAACACAAATCTCAAATTACTGTCAATTGTTCATTCCCAATTATCAATGTCACAACTGGTGGAGGAACATATGCGATTTCCTAAAAGTCCCAGCTTTCAAAGTTCTCGGACTTGCCAGAACTATAAGTGCTTGCTGTAGCTGATTGGTATGTACTTTCTCCTCCACTTCCACGCTGACCGGCTTCATTCACTACTAAACTTCTTCCCATGAATTCTGTATTGTTGAGCTCCAGAGCTTTAACAAAGGCATCTCTTTCCGCGAACTTCACATAAGCGAACCTGCGGAAATGAAGCTATGTCACACCAATACACATCGATCATACTGACTTAATCCTTATACAGGATTCACCTTATAAGCCCTTAACTCACAAGGGTTTCTTCGTAAGCTGGAACAGGAATCGCTCAAAAACATTCAAAGAAAAGTAATTTTACACTGTACTAATTACTAAACCAGTAAACACACTGCAATAAAAGGATAGAGCAAAGACCAGAAACCATACGTGAAGGTATACAGGAAATCTATTCCCTGCACATATCCTAATCATTAGACACATACCCCTTAAGGCCTCCGCTGTCTCTGTCAGTAGGCAAACGAATACTTGTGACTTCACCACAAGAGGAGAAAAGATCTGTGAGACGTTCCCGAGTCTGTACATGTCATAGGAATGCCATCAGTGTATAGGGGAAAGAATATAGCCACAGTGGGCACTTATAAAAGATATGGAGATAGTGAAAAGGCATGCCGCTATCTTATTTACCCAACGAGGATTGTTGAGCTGGATGACATTTAAGATCTTTAAATGGCCGAATGAGGAGTCAATCTACTGACTAAGTAGCCGAAACAGTATAGCATGGTATTCAACACCTAAACCTCACCGAATTCTCATCATCTGATTTATCGAAACCTTTTACGAATACTGTTTTATCAGAATCCCCCCTTCCACCTCCACCTCCACCAAATCCGCCTCCTTGAGTCGACGAATTCACGACCAACGTTTGGCCATTCACTTCCTGTCCGTCTTGTTCTAGAGCTTTCGCCATTGAGTCCATGTCACCGAACTCTATGAAGGCAATTCTGTGGACATAACAAAGATGAGTATAATAAAGGCGGAAAAATTTGTTTTCTCAATCTATATGATAGGTTGAGGACTACAAAACAATCTACACCTCAGCAGATGTCACATGAGCTTTTCATTTACTTCAAATACACACCCCTTGAGATCACCACTGTCTTTGTCAGTTGGTATGCGCATATTTACAATATCACACCCAGAAAAGTGCTCCTTTAAAGTGGTACGTATCTGCGACAATGAAAGCAAAGAAAGAAGTTAGCCCACAAAAAGTAACAACGTATTTTGGCCCCGGCATGTTCACAGCAAGTATGCGCATAATCGGCAGAGAAGCTGCGTGCACTAGCATATGATCTTTCTCAGTAAGTATAGGTTAAAGACTACGATGATATGATCGTAGAGAAAAACTAGTGTATGATCTCACCGAATCTTCAGTCTGAGACTTATCGAACCCTTTCACAAAGGCCGTTTTTTCAGGATCTACACGACTACCGGCACCACCACCTCCTCCTCCTCCTCGACCTCCAAAACCTCCACCCCCTTGAACAGAAGCATTCACGACCAAAACTTGACCATTCACCTCTTCCCCATCCAGTGAGAGAGCCTTTGCCAGTGATTCCATGTCGCCGAACTCGATAAACGCAAATCTGTATGTGAAAGTATACAAGGAGTTAGTAAAACTAAGCATGTAGAGAGGCTTATATTACAGGTTATATAGGTTGCAACAGTTGAAAATTCGATAAAAATATTTAGTAAAACACAGCCTGGAGGAGGTCATACCCTCTAACTTCAGTACTGTCTTTCTCGGTTGGTATGCGTATCTTTACAATCTCACAACCAGAAAAGTGTTCTTCCAAAGCAGTCCTAATCTGCAGAAACAAATACTGTCATCAGTAAGCCATTTGGTGACTTTTGTCAACACCAAAATTTGTACAGTACACCTGCAGTTATAGTGAATTCGTAGTTTAGTAAAAACTTGAGATCCATTGGTCTCACCGAATTTTCTGTCTGGTACTTATCGAAACCTTTCACAAATACAGTTTTCTCGGGACCTCCACGATTTCCCCCACCAAAACCTCCAACAGAACCATGACCAGATGCATTTATTCTCCAACTCTGTCCGTTCACGTTCACCCCATCCAGCGATGTAGCTTTCGACATCGATTCAAAGTCGCTAAATTCGACAAAGGCTATCCTGAACAAACAAACATGGAACTGTGAATAAGCTTAAACGTCCAAGAGGACCAGACAGAGCCATGGGACCAAACATTCCAGTTCATAACGATGACAAATCTGTTATACAATCAACTACGTATGCTTGTTGTCAACCCTCAACGAAACCACTAAAACCCCTTCCCGAGATTATTAGATCCAAAAGCAATTTAAAGACTTGCCCTTTGATTTCGCCAGTCTCCTTATCCTTTGGTAGACGAATCGTAAGAATATCACAGCCAGTTAAATGCTCCATTATAGAGCTCTTGACCTGAGAAAACAAAGCCATCCAAAAAGCATAAGCTCCATGACATAACTTGGCGCACTATACCTGCATCTGCAAGTCCAAGTGTTTCTGAATGCAATTCATAAACATACATAGATGTCAGTACAAGATGAATGAAGTTGTTGATGGAAAATGCTGGTCTTACCAAGTCTTCCGGCTGATCCTTGTCAAATCCTTTCACAAAAGCTGTTTTTTCAGGATCTCCACGACTGCGGCCACCTCCGCCGCCTCCGCCGCCACCTCCGCCTCCGGATGGATTTACAACCAAGGTCTGACCATTGAAGTCTTGCCCGTCGAACTGAAGAGCTTTATTCATTGATTCCAAGTCCCTGAATTCTACATAAGCCATCCTGTAGAAAGAGAAAAATCTATATGAGGGGGCCATAAACATTTCTTTGACTTATTCTATCTATGTCCTCTGTTGAGAAGAAGAGTATAATCAAAAAATAATTGTAAATGCAATCCAAGAACTCATGAGTTGCTTACTTGAAACCATTGCTATAATGTTCACTTAATGAGTCACAAAATAATGGTTCTGGCATGAGTTGTTATTTCCCAGAGTCTATTAGGGAGTAGATAAAGAGCGACTTAATACACAGCCTGAGAACGATGAACTGCATGACGGCAGCATGGCTGCGCAATCAGAAGGAAAAGCCATCAAAACGAAACCGGAGTCAACACGTAAAGAAGAAGGCGCGTTACGAAAACACCTTACCCTTTAATACTACTGGTATCTCTGTCAGTTGGGATACGCACATTCACTATGTCACAATCCGAAAAGAGAGACATCAAGGAACTTCGGATCTGCAGGGTGTATCAATATACAGTTATGATCCGATCAATAGAAGTAACTTTCGACTCTCTGCAACATCCTGATCGTGTAATAATACAAACGGATGGAACCACTAGGATGATAAGTTATACGCTGTCATGATGTTCAGTCGGAAAGCATCGCAAATTTTAGAAGCTTACGGACTCTTCTGAGTCAAATTTATTGAACCCTCTAACAAAGGCTGTCTTGTCAGGGTCCCCGCGAGTACGACCACCCCCTCCACCGAAACCCCCAAAACCTCCATTATAGCCACCTCCGCCTCCATCTCCAGAATCTCCACCTTCATATCCTCCGCCCCTTCCATCACCATAACCACCACCTCCAAATCCTCCTCCTCCCTGTCCAGATGGATTCACGACCAGAGTCTGGCCATTCACATCTTTTCTGTCCAGATCGAGAGCTTTTGACATCGAGTCCATGTCAGAGAATTCCACATACGCAAACCTGTGAAAAAACTCGACTCGTTAGTCACCATAGCCTGAAGACCATAGACCAGGCGCACTGGCTGAGCAGTTAATGACAAAGGCCAAGAAAGAAGAAGTGACTTGGAATGAAGGAAGGGAAGAACTATCAGAATTTGAAGGCGATCCTTTTTATAATGGGATTTGTGGCCACAGATAAAGTTAATTCGAAGTATCCAAGTGTGTCAACAACAAAACGCGTTTACTGGCTCATCCACTTGTTTAACTCTACTGCCCGAGAAAATATCGTTCAGAAGAGAAGCAACTTTGGGCTTTAAAACAAAGCTGGCTCCACCACCGGTATCGTTTCCCTCCGAAGGTGCTGGTGCAATTAGCCTGATTATGATCAGGGGTTTCGTCCTCTATGCTACACAGTGTGCAGGTTGAAGGTTGGTTTGCCATTTTGACCCTTGGGCAAGAGCAAGAATAGCGATTAGAAGGAGAGAGGTTTGATACACACATTCGTCATATCATCCTATGGTTAGAAAAAACTCTCAGAAGATACTAACAGATTTCCTCGCCGACGAATGAGAGTCGCAGCATGAATGGACACTCACCCTTTTCTCTCACCACTGTCTTTGTCAGTAATGACGCGGATACTGGCAATATCACACTCACTGAAATGCGCCGTCAAACTAGTACGAATCTGCACAGATAGTACAATGCTCCAATTTAGCACTCAAATCCAGTTTCTGAAACTCTCTGTACGTTTAAATAGTGGACATTGTCAGCCTTACCTCATCTTCTTCGAGCGATTTGTCAAATCCCTTCACAAAAACAGTCTTCTCACAATCACCACGATTACGACCGCCGCCACCGCCACCACCATAAGTTGTAACACCCCCACCACCTCCTCCAGCAGCATTAACTGTCCAGGTCTGTCCATCCTTGTCTACTCCATTCAGCTCTACAGCTTTGTTGAAAGAATCGAAGTCTCTAAATTCCACGAACGCAATACTGAAACACAGAAAAAGATTCCACAAAAGTTCTTCATTAGTAGATTCTTATACAAACTACATGAGCACTGCAAACCTCTAATTAATTCTAGTTGTCCTGCTCAAGGAGCGTCCAGTGCTTAGAGCCGGACAATACCCTTTAATCTCTCCCGTCTCTTTATCCGTAGGAATTCGTATGTTGACAATATCAGAGTCAGCAAAATGTTCCGTCAAGCTGCTTCGAACCTGGACAGGACAACCTTGGACAGTAAATAGATGGTAGATTATCATATTTCCGAAGTCGTTAGCGAAAGCCCTCCATTCAGCATGTATCACTTAGTGGAGAACGGTAGGTTTCGGCCTTACCGCTTCTTCATCTTGATATTTATCAAAGCCTTTGACAAATGCGGTCTTCTCTTGATCACCCCGACCACGACCACCTCCACCGCCGTCTCCTCCATATCCACCACCGCCACCTCCTCCACCTTGCCCAGCCGCATTTATAGTCAAAGTAATATCGTTTTTCTCCACTTGATTCAGTTCTGTGGCTTTGTACAACGATTCCATGTCCTCAAACTCCACAAAGGCCATTCTGCAAGCGGAAAGGAATGCCAGAAATGAGTTTCACATGCTCAACATAGTAAGAGTTGTCTGACGAGCATGGAAACAAAGTACCCTTGCCATATGGGTATTCAAAGAAAACAGATACGAGCACACTGAACTCAGTCGACGTGCAATTGATTACAGTGAAGAGGAGTCCGACCAAACCCAGCACCATTTACAGCAGAAATTTTCCAGAGAGAAACTAAAAGCTGACGGTGCCTGTGATAGCTCTCAAGTAGTGCCAATAATTGCAAGCATTGTTATTACGACCTCCAAGAACAACCGACAGGGCAATGTTTGCAAATCACCCATCGGATAAGTAAGATGGTCAAAACAACAAAAGACTTGTTCGTTTTCACTGTATGGAGACTTGTTTATGGAGAACAACTAACTACTGACTGTAAACATAGTGAAAGCTTAGGGAGCAGTGTTTCACGCTGATGATGCTGTGTAGAAAAAAACTGAGAATCAGAGGTTTCCTTATTAGTTAGAAATGATTGTGGACGTGAGAGCTCTATTGGAGAACGCAATTTGACACTGAATATGAGTGCTTTAGAGGTTCTAAAGTCAGCAGATGCCCTGAATTTTTTTAAGAAAAGAGAACTGATATGCGAAATGCCAACCATCATTGCGTGAAGATTAACGGACGAAAGTCATATTTGTCCCTGTCATAGTTTGAAGACCATAGCCTTGCTTTGAGTAGAATAAGGAAAAACAAGCATAAGCTTTGGTGCGCTGCTGTAACTAGAAGCAGGGGACCATGAGGGCTATTTTGGCAACTCAGAGAATGGACATCCGTAAGTTTTCAAGTTTGGGATTAAGGGGAAGCAGTTCGAGTAACAGGTCGGCGCCGTTTTGACCAGAGATCTTCAGCATCTGTTTTGGATTTCAGATGATCGAGGAGGGCAAGAAGCTGAAAGTTAATACTTGGTTTGGTTCCAGGAAGACCACTGCTGCCATTTAAACGGTCATTTCGCACATGAGAGATTTGTTAATGGTGGAACCAAAAGTTACAGATACAAGATGAAATTTGTGTACTATCCCATCAACGGCAGTATCTCGAGTGAGACAACGAACACTGAGATCCGAAACTTTCTGGGAGAGAAGAAGGTGAGGAGAATCAAGACTTTGGATAGCATTACCGTCATCAGGTGTGAGAAGGTTTAGGACAAGCTTGTCCTAGAGGAAACAGAAACAAGCTTATTTCTCGCTCCTGCCTTATCGACTAGAAATGTCACGGAAAGAAGTAAAACAGAGATAAATCTTTGACAGAGAAAAACATACCCTTTAATACCTCCAGAGTCCTTGTCTGTAGGTACACGTATTTTGACGATGTTACACCCTTCAAAATGTGTCTTCAAAATATCCTTTATCTGATATTAAAGACAGGTATCACGCGTCACTCACCATAACGGCGAAAGGGCAGACCAGTACAGAATGGATAACAAAATCGAGTGGGTTGCAAGACGATTCTGAGTCTATGATTCGGAGCCATACCGTGTCTTCGTCAAGGCTTTTGTCAAAACCTTTCACAAATACTGTCTTCTCAGGATCACCACGGTTGCCGCCACCTCCTGGTTGTCCAGCCTCATTCACCACGAGAGTTTGTCCGTCGAACTCTGAATCATTGAGATCCAAGGCTTTTTCCAACCCTTCCCTGTCTCTGAACGCGATGTAGGCAAATCTGAGCCATAAAAGGAGAAGACGCTCAGAAAAGATCAAAAGTCGCCACTACATTGCGACAGCCTTCCGTTTGGAAAAAATTTCACCATGATATGATGATTATCCAAAGACCATACCTAACTTTCAGATATTTAAATAAGTATAGATCAAATAATCTTCAGAGTTTGCCCCGTCGGGCATTCTACAACATACGTAGAGTGAGAAAACCAGTTTCCAGGAACAGAGAGGATTTAGTTAACGTAATGAAAAAGCAAATTCTTTTCGTCTTTTCTGTCCTCGATCCAGTTTATGAAAACTCAACTAAACCTTCACGTGCGACCACACGAAAATGTCCATGAAACAACAAAGTATGAAGTTTGACAAGAAGAATGCAATGAAAAAATCGGTCCGCGGAGAGATTGAGACCCTTTAATCTCCTGTGAATCTTTGTCGGTCGGAACGCGAACGCTAAGAATTGCACCACAAGCAGCAAAGTGCTCTCTAAGCCTGTCTCTTATCTGCAGAAGAAGACTCGTATTAGCTATTGAATTGCAGCATATTTTCTTCATAGAGAGGATAATACACTGGAGAAAAGATCGAAGTTCTCTAGACCTAGCAGATGAATTACGACTAATACCGACCACATAAAAATCCTCAAGGACATGAAGGTCGTTCGTACCACCACTTCGCCCAGGGTTTTCTCGAAGCCTTTAACGAACACTGTTTTTTCAGGATCACCTTTTTCAGCCGCTTTTCGTTCGTTAGCCGCTTTCGTTCTCTTCTCTTTCCTGAGGTGTAAGATGCAACAACTTGTCTAGATCGTTATACAACCAAGATAGCTACAAGGTATATGATGTAGTTGAAACCAACTTGAAGTGGTTACAGCTGATAGCATCGTCTAAAATCAGGTCATACTAGCTGTCAAATCAGCTCAACACTCTCAAGGATATAGTAATGGGGAGAAGGTACATTTTAGCAGCCTTCGCGTATTCTACTCGAATCATTATCTCTTCTTCATTTTCTGTAACGTCACGCTCAGCAGGATCACGGACTGCCGTCAGCTTGCTTTGTAGAATTTCTAATGCGTTGAAAAACACCGAAGAAGCTGGAATGGCTCCAGTGGACTCCACTGTAAATATGACGATGTCCTCTCTTCGAACTATCTCGACTAGTCCTGATTTTCCCATTGCTTCTGCTTTCTTCAAGATGCCTTCATCATAAGTGTATGCTTCGGCATCGATTACTTTCACCTGCTAGACGGAGAAAGCGTTTACTAAAAAAACAAATGATGCTGTATGCACAAGTTCACGTTCCTAGCAACAAACCTTACTTATCAAACTTAGTGACAATTTGACCCTTTGATGCTTGACATTTTCTACTGGCCATTCCTGAGGCAAGACTCTAAAAGAGATTCGTGAATTAGACTAAACTTCAAAGTTGGGGAAAGTTACCGTGTGAGCAATTTCAGTTTCCTGGATTCTGCTTTGTAACCCTCAAACATGAGGAACCTGTTTTACTTGAAGGTGAGAACTCATTGCGACGACTTACATAAGAAAAATAGTTTACTTCCTACAGGCTCCAGAAACTTAGCAACATGAGTAAGGAGAGAAGTCCACTGACCTCTTCGGTAGCTGGATCAATCATGAAAACTTGAGTGGGATTGCTAGCTATCCACTCTCTTTTCTGCTGTAAAGTCAAGGTCTTCATGAGAGTTTCGTTTATTATGATTTCAGGCTCGTAAAACATAGACACAGTAGCGGCCGGAGACCATTTGGCATGAAACTTTCCTATTCCTTTCCTGGCTATGGCTCGCAGTTTTATCTGCTGCCCACGCCTTAACTTCGCTATCAATATGCCCCTGTACACGTAAGCTCCGTGTAAGTAAACAGCATTTTTCCAGCTTCTTGAATAGCAAAACTTTCTACCAACTCGACAACCATGCAGCGGTCGTTGCAATTAATGTGTGAGTTCGCTGAGAAAATGACGAACGATGCGCATGTCTGGAAGATTGGAGAAGGCGACAATTCTTACTGCTCTTTCTTTCCGTCATCTACGTCATGTTCATCCTCTTCCATCGCTGTGAAGTCATCCTCGCGTAAGTTATTAGGCCGTTCAATTCTCTTTCTCTTCGAAAACACAGGGTAAACTTCAACATTTGATGAAGTAAGATCGTGGCTCGTCACAATTAAATTCTGGGCCGACTCACACTTCACGTCCAGCGTAAACGACACCGAGCATTGTTCACAACTGCGCATATTGCATGGATTGTTAAATCTCAACTCTTGAGGAGCTATCCAAACTTGATGGATATATAGCTTGAGACTACTAAATAACATACCAATCAGGTGTAATCCCTTAACTAAATTAGTGCAGGGCTTCTAACATACATCGCTCATAGAAACTGGAGCTGTTATCAGAACACACCTTTAACTGGTCGTTCTCTGATAAATACAAATGACTACAGGGGTGTTTCTAAATGTTCATTCCTTGCTGAGAATTCATAACAGTTCCACTTCTTGTACGTTTTTAATTTCTAAAGTTTTAGTTAAGACGCACCCGTTCTCCCATTCGCAATCGGTACATTCCTGAGGAAAAAGCAGGTCCTTTGCCACTTTCTCACTGAAAATGGGAATGAGACCCAGGCGATGTGCCAAGAACTCGTCATCCAAAACAGAAGAGTTCACCTCAATAAAGACCAAGTCGATAGCCAGGGTAGGAACCTCAGCGAGCATAATTCGACGGAGAGCATTTGCAACGCTGGGATCAGTTCCCCTCAGCTCGAGCTTGAGATAATCATCCTTCAATTCACGAACGCGAATTTCTGACTTACGTTGGTAAGAAAGCTCGTTTTGCTTAGGCTCACCGAAGCCGTTCACAAAGCCATTCTCTTGCTCAGCGTCCATGAACTCTTCGGCTCTGCTTTGATACGGTTCCTCCGGCCCCCCACGCACTCCAAACCCCCCATCGTCATCCATCGCGTCCTCATTGTTCAAAGGCTGTCCCCAGTCCATTTCAAATCCGCCTGAGGTACCTCACTGCAGGAAGCACACTCTCCGCACTTAACAACAGAGTTCCGTTGTTGGCTATAGATAAAGGAATGATGATCTCAGGCACACCGAAGATTGACCTCAGGAGTCACCGGGAGTTTACCGAGGAATGCACCAGAACAAGCAATTAATTACAGTTAATTCCAATTAATTCGTACGGACGAACCGAGCAGCTGAACGTAAGAGTGTCGAAATTCAAACTGAAAATATTATACGATAAAATAACATACGGGTTTTGCCCTCTTTTATTCTAGGCTTGTGCAAGTTCCCACTCGAGCTCTTCTCCTGATAACGAAACTGTATTTTAATGGGAGAAGCAATGCAGAAATCTTACAAAATGCAGGGTTGGATAGACCCGCTCCCTGCAATCCAAATCCAAGACCGTCGTTTTCTAAACCCGAGGGAAGGAACACCAACGCCGCAAAAAGCACACAATTCGAAAGCACCAAATCCAGCTTTGGATATTCCACCTTCCTAAAACCCTCGGAGTAAGTACCAGAATGCAGATCCCTTAAACCCCTTCATCACCACGACCTACTGAGGCAAAACCCTCCTCTACACAACAACCCCGGTAAAGACTGTGACACTACTAGAAGCCAGAATATTATACCCACCGTGTCAGAACAATATTTCCAAGTCCTGGAGCATTAATTCCACCTCCCCGTCATGCTCTGCCGCGCTCTTCACAATTCACTCTCTTAGTCACCCGCCTGTCACGGTCTCCGGCGGAGGAGAAAAATTAAGAACGTCCCCAGTCACCCCGCTCGACGCTTGAAACCATCCGAAGCTTGATTCAGGTTGAAAATCAGGCACACAAGAGACTCGTCTGTGTTATACAAACTGGTGGGTGTAGATTTGAGGGATTTGAGCCAATTCTTGGGCTCAGGAACGCAAGCGTTACATAGGCCCAACGTTTAGCTGCAAATCATTTGAATTCCCCTCACAGAATTCATTTGGCGCGTGACAGTGTTGAACGGCTTAAGCCAGCCGTGATACCAAGCCATTTTGACGTTACAAGGACAGGGACAACTCGCCCACTTTTCCATTCCACTACGGATCACTTTGCTGACTCGCTAAGGTCCCAGTCACGTTATAGCTCTACAGTCGCTTGTGCACCTACTACTGCCGGTATTTTCCTTGCCTTCACCACCGGAACAAGGTCAGGCCGCGCTATCGATTCTGTTTGAAGGAATTTCTTTAGTTGGTGGTAGACCGGGTGTGGTGTTGGTAAATCATTGTGGCCTTTAATATGGACGAATTGGCCAATTAAGTGCCTCGAGGTCGTTAAAATTTCCAGGTAATTCAGCGCAGTGAAATGTTGGGCGTACCAACTTTCCATCAGGCTTACCTACTGTTAGTTATACGTACTGTAGGTACGGTGGTGATTGTACGGAGGTTTCGACTTCGGCTGCCAAAGATTGCTAAAGGAGTTGGGGAGACTGTCATATGTGCTTGATGTCGGATGTTCCACTTCTTGTTCATTCAAGACTTTGCTGGTAAAAGGGTTCGAATCTCGGTTTCCGTTGCGACTTCGTGATGAGGCATGGACTGAGCATGTCTTGTCGAGAGTGTTTGAAGGAATGTAAGCAATTAGAAATTGCGTCACACAGTGACCCTCATTGAGCCTGCGACTTAGCCATACCGTACTCTGCAATTTATGTTTCTTGGATTGTCCGTTCCAGTTCGAGAAGATTTGATTTCCGTGGACTGTCACAGAGATTTCGCCACTTGGCCACCACAAGGCCCACAGTGCAGGTTAAGAAGAATAAAAAACTGCCGAGGGTGTAAATGATTCAATGACCCTTTCGCAATGAAGGCTAATGTGCAGAGGGGGACCTTCGGACCTGAATCTAGGACGCTACGCTCTGTAGCGCATAGACGAGGCAGACAGCTCACATGTAATACAGTAGCGCTGTTCAATCTGCCTAGAAGGCAAGACGAAAACTACAAGAAATTCAAGGGTGTCGTAGAGAGATCCGTGATTGTACGACTAGATATTGATGGCCGGATCCTCAGCCTACTGTACGTCGGGCAGGCAGAATTGTCCACCAAGTCAATTGTCAACATCTGTATCTGGCAGCGAGGGAACATTCAAAGCGAGGGAATCGCGAACAAGTATGGAGCATTGTGCGACGCCGCAACGCGGAAAGCGTGTGTTGGCTATGCGTGGGATTCAAGGAGTATGATGCCCTTTTCCCCGACTCCCGCGCTCTCCCGTCGGGACCTTTCCACGAATCCATCATTGAAATTTGCAAAGAATCGAGTGTCCACAGCGTACGTTTGACCCTCGTTGAAAGGCATGCGTGTAATTTCCCTTGCTGCTCCTTTCGCATAGTCGTGTTAACTGGTCCTAGTTCTATATTGGTGGATATGAGCCTTTGACATTGGATGAGCTTTGCCAATCCAACTGATCCTTCCTTTCTAGATCGTTGTTATCCATAATAAAAGGAGTATTCGGTATTCTACCCTTCAACTTTGGCGGGATCCTTTCTTCTTTGTCCTTATCATTTCTGTGTCAAAATTTGGTGTTAGACATGCTATTTGAACGAGTTGGAGAACTAAGTCAACGAACTCCACGTTTGTTGAATTTAGGAGTAAAGTATTTTTGAAAAAAAAATGTATTTACTCTAAATTTTGGTAATTAAACTTTCATATACATATCTTCTCTCTTCTGCGACAATTAAAGATTATGTTGATGAGTTTCATGCTAAATATCTCAGGTATGTAATACATACATCACCCTCATAGATGTATGGATGACATGCTCAAAGATCCGTATCTTCATCA
Source organism: Marchantia paleacea (assembly GCA_014180765.2). NCBI lineage: Eukaryota > Viridiplantae > Streptophyta > Marchantiopsida > Marchantiales > Marchantiaceae > Marchantia > Marchantia paleacea. The sequence continues at coordinate 1,759,219 of MUAA02000035.1, read as the reverse complement.
TACATGTTTTCCTTACGTTGATATTTTGAAATCACCTCCGAACTACTAAATCCTCCATTCATACTTCAGTACAGTAGATTAGCTGATTTCAATTTGTGGTTTTGGGGCTCGCATAACCAGGACACTGGATGTTCTTATTAGCATATATTCCTCCCATTCGACTGCAAGAATTTACATCTTATCTCTAGGGAACGTAAAGTCACTTCTGCTTGATTCATTTGTCTTGTATATCTCCTCTTTGTTCGTCAACAAGGAGATACACACATGTTCTCTTCCTCCTCCTAATTTTTTTTCTTGTTTTTTTCATTTCACTTCCATCCATCATTTTTGGCCGTGCATGAATCAAAGCCTTTCTTTCGTTATATGATTATCCTCAACATGAATGCAACATATCTGTGTGTCATTCTTATTCACAACTACCCATGATATAAAAACTGATATTATATTGAATATAATATTTTTATTTTTATTTAATTTATCTTTGAAAATAATACCTATATTCAATTTCGAAGATATACTTTCATCGTTTTTATTTCACGCACACTTATCAGGATAACTCATGACATTTGTTGAATGTTACAAAATCATATTACCAACATTTTTCAGCAGCATGGAATGTATGATGACTTGTAAATTTTTGACAGTTTGGTCCACGAGCATCAAATTTTTATATATATTTCATTTCATTCATCAACAAATGAGATAAATCAAGGAATATACATAACTCATAAACGATTTTCTGCTGCAAAAATTTACATTCTATTTCAGGTGCTTATGTGTGTATTATAACTTCACGTGCTTGTTTTCATCTCTTGTTTTGTATTCTACGTTACATTGCACACATTGCTCCAACAAGTGTAAATTTTGTTTCATATATTTCTTGAATTATTATATCTTAATTTAAAATAATTCATGTAAAAAAGTAATAATTAATTAACATTTTCTGTGAAAAATTATAATATCCTACTGGAAAAAAATATGAATGAAAATTCATCTGCGTGCCATTTGGTTAAGCTTGATGAAAAATTTAAGTCATTTTGTTATAAATATATAATAATAAATTTTATTTCGTTTATCTCGTCATTTTTATTACGAGTATAATTCTAGATTGAAAGAACTAAGTCTTAACTACCATACATTGAAAGTAAAATAAGTTTCTGATTTAGATTGGGGCTTCTTCATACTCTTTAATTCACAACATAGGTCTTTACCACATTGCAAGTTTGCATCATCAAAATATAGACGATATATATTTCTAAAATGAATCCAAAGTAAGTATATGCCAGTAAAAAAAAATTCATATGAGCAAGCATACTCTTCTAAATCAATGCATGGATATACAATGGGAATGAACAAAACGATATATGTGTTTTGTAAAAGATAGTATTAAAAAAACTCAAACTCTGAATAATCGTTGAAAAATATCTCTTTTAGTTGGATGATTCTAACTGGACAAAGCAACTTCATTTCTGAAGTTTTTAAAAAAATTCCTTCATAACTCTTCTCACAAAACAATAGTATAGTTTCATAAAGATGTTAGCTTAATGTTTGCAATCATGTCATCATCTTTCATGACATGCAACTATAATCCTCAAATGAATCGAGTTTCATGTTTTAGCAAAGATTACATTTTATATTCAAAATAATGCGATAATGATATCTTTGATTGAATTATATTCAAAAGAAAAGAGGGTCTTAAAAAGAAAGAAATTGATTGGTTTATGAAAATAACGGAATAATTAAAAATAATAATATGATATGTAAAACATTTAATTGAATGAAAAGCAGAAAGAACATCCTTTGTTAATATTTTTTGCACCTTATTGCTAATTTAAATATGAATTGTAGTACTAGATTCATTTCTTATGTATTTATATAACAAAATACACATGATGATGATTTTTAATAAAAATGATATGAAATGAAAAAATGTAAGACTCTATAGTTATGAATTAATATGAGTATATATCTCTTACAAATAAATTTGAAATAAATAATATATTTCATTAAAAAATAAGCAGATAAATAAATAAATATATAATCATGTCACATAAGATTACCCAAGGTCTGACTGAAATATACTTACGTTATTATTCTATGAACATATGCGGATTGTTTTAAGTATTAAGACTATAATTCATATGAGTTTATGGAATTTATGATACCTATGTTAGTCATACATATGTAGACTGAATACAACGACATATAATACTATGGGGTTTCACAACAGGGTAGGCGGAACGAAACACAAACGGAAACGTCATAAGTGGAGTTATGAAAATTGATGTTGTGACTTAGAGTTAAAGACAATCTTCTATATTGAACACATACTCTACTGTGTCCTTTTCTTTACTCTAATAATTATGAAAAAGTGTGGTGTTTTTACAAACGGATAACGGTCACACGAGAGGTTTCTCGTTAAATTTTAAATGTCTTGTATACATATTTCAATTTATATGAAAATTTATGGGGAAATCGCATAAGCATTATGGAAAAACGAGAGTTAACTTCCATCGTAAAACTGGTTTTAAAATGACCTTGAACCCAAAACCTCTTGTGAACCACCCTACTACATTTAAATATAGCCATCTCTACCACACTACAATCAAATCGTCTAACCTAAGGTATAAAGTCCATAGCTGATGGAAAATCTCATGTACTGTGTGCGGAAGAAAATGTTGTCTCCACGGGGTGACCTTTTGTTTATGTTGCACTTTTCATTGTTTACTATAACTTAGCAATATATAATATCATTACACTCAGTTCCTTTAGTCCCCGAAAGTGCTCAGTGTATCCTGGTCGAGGGCTAAAGCGTTTGTATCTGTTGTTCCAATCTCGCGACTTGATGATATAATCAATTAAAGTAAGGTCCTTACTCTCTGCGCAATATATGTGCTGTCAAGCTTGACTTGAGTTTCTACTACTTTTGGTAGGTAGATGAAATCTTAGATAAGTAGTCCTACAAGTCACATCTCTGCTGCTGGTCATACGACTGGTGGGACCCTTGTACCTTCTCACTCACTAGTTTCTGATTGAAGTGAAATCACAAGTCTGAAATGAAATTCGATGGACTTTGGGACATCTTATGGATCACACCTTCAATACATTTGTCATGGGTGCGACGGTGAAGAGTAGGAAAAGTGAAAAAATTATACACTTCCACCTGTAATGTCCGTTCATTGCTTATTATAGGCAGGATATACTCGAGAAGGACATACATTCTCCCCCATAGGAATGTTGCATGACGACAAAATTCGCCTTCCAACTTTCCCTTTAGCAAACGGGGCAAAGTGAAAGTCAAAGAATAGCCCCAGGAAGGGAGAATGCGAAGGGTAGGGTCAGTAACGGCGGACTAAAACTTCGCAGATAAAGTAGGGAGAATATCCTGCGCCGACTAACATAGCGCCGTCGCGAAATGGAGAAAAGGAGCAACAACAACATCAACCGGCTTCCAAATTGTCGGGATCCCAGAACGATCCAAGTTCCAAGGATTGCTTCCCAAGTCCCGAGTGACGAGTGCCGGAAAGCAGGAACGTATCGCCTCCATCAAGAACTGAACTTTGGTTGCCCAGCACCCATGCAACCGCGCCTGTGGCTGACCACAGTCGCCACCCCCAGAGAAAGACTATAGGCATGGCGAGCTGGATGGGATGGTATGGATACGTATACGGAGGTAATCGGTAGCCGTATGGGGAACGTCGCCGATGACGTCGATTATAGCACATCGCAGAGTTGCAACCCGAAAGTCGATAAATACGCGCTTTCAACGAGTACTTCAGATCGTACTAAATTACGATACTTCGGACAAGCTTTGCCGGCACAACCAGATGAGAAGCTCAGTTTAATTCGTCCAAATCGTTGAGGTTTTGAAATATTGCCAGATGTAGTAATGACAGTCATAATAAAAATTCCTAAGGGCAGTTTTCTTCGAATTTCCAACCGTGCAGTTCCCATCATACGTTTCGTACCCCGGGCCTTCTAATTCTGTGATCGTCACGAAGAAGCAAGCAACCAATCGTTACCTGGTTCTGATTTTCGTGGTAAAGAGGCAGGAGAAAGTCAAATCCACATCAAAGAGTCCACATTAGAGAATCTGCCATGGGTTTCTCTGAACTTTTAACCCGCTATTTTCTAACGATACCATTCCCTGGGATATCATGTTGATGAATTGTTCGCATTTAAACCACATCGCAGGGACATTAACAACTGCACATGGTGTACCCTACTAGGAGAAAATGGGTATCATTATTATCTTTAGGTTATTATATAGATTATATCTTTAGTTGTATCAGGCGATTTGTTTCCATTATTTTATATAGAATATTAGTTAGTTTGTGCAATCCATAAGAAACAATCACATCAAGACTATTTTCCAATGTGATACTATTGGAACGGAACACATGTTCTGGGTTTGGTTCCATCCTTGCAGGATTTGATGGGGTCTTCCATCCCTTTTGTTATTCGACCCTGTCTCCACACACATCGTGTACATGTCCGGAAGATTTCGACAATCTCCCATACGAAGTCGGGTGTATGGTATCTTGTCTAATCAGTTAGATAATCCCCGTGAATAGCCCATGAATGGTGTCTGTCTATCAAACAGTGAAAACGTGGGGCAGAGTGTCATGATCTCCCGGTCTGAATCCATGAGAGCTGTCTAGAAATCGTAGCACGAAGTGCAGCTCTGTTGCGGGGTTCGTATAAGAATTTAATCTGGATTATTCCCTTCGTCTTTTCTTGGGGAATATCGCACTTCATTTTCATTCTCCGTAGAGTACTCCACCATGTCTCTACATGATCCTCTTTGTCCTGAGTTCGTAACTGCAGTTTGTTATGAGCATGGCACGACAAGGCAGTCTGTACCTGGAGTTTCCATACACGTGTATTATCCTAGAAATACAACATCGCTGACTACAGTGCTTAAGCGAAGTGCAGACCTGGGGACTCGCCATCACTGTACAGCAGACTCTCAGCGGAAGAACGCAGTCCTGTAGAGGAAAGACGCAGTAAAATAATGTAGATGGTTGTCGCCATGGAAGGAACAAGGGAAACATCAAGTGGCAATTTTGCCACTCAGTAGACGAGGTTTGACTTCAGGGCCGGAGCTAAGATTGGGGGTAGCGCGGGAATAATCCCCATTCAGTGCGCGTCTCATCTAGCGATTCTGCCTCCAGGCTATGACGCAGAAACCAGAATGAAGAAACATAGAATAGATCCCCACGGGAATCGTCATACTAAAGATTTTCTCCTTTCCAATTTCGTGTGTGATTGTAATGTGTGAGGCGTTGCCATCCCGCATCCCAGCCCGCTCCCCCCTCGCTTTGACTTTCGCTACACCTCTTGGTCAAACTCATTTCATAGATCCTAAACATGTCTCCTTCATGAACCCCAGGAGCTCAAGTAACATACTGCTGTAGGGCCTCCAGGCTAGTAACCTTGCGGATGATCCACTAGTGACTCGAACAGAATTGTTAAAATCTACAAGTCTTCAGTTCCTTCATTCTACTTGCACAAAACAATATTAAACAATACAAGATAAGAAGTGGTGATTAAGATGGGGTATTCCCATCCTTTTTGCTATATTACTTGGTTCCCCCTGAGAAAAGGAAAAAAAATAAAATGATAAAAGATGCCCAGGCAACAACTAATTTCACAACTTCGTCGTGTGAACCATGATCACGAATTAGATGCATGCGTAAGATTTTCAACATGATCGCAGAGGCAGACAGAGGGCAAAAAATAAGAATGACTCTCACGCCCAAAAAGCCGCGAGGTTTCTTGTTTACGCGCGCTCGATTGGGCTCTGGCTTTGTCACAAAAATAGAGGTTTGGTTTATAGAGTCTTCATCATGATTGAGAGGGGTAACCTAGCAATATAGCAACAAGGATGAGAAGATGTCTTCATCACTAATTGGGCGATGGAGGGAGCAAGCTTCAAATCCGTTTCAACAGGGGACAAGATCCTGTAAGACTTGCAGGGCAATGCAGACTATATTTCGCATCGTCGCTTTAGAGGATCTCCAGAATGTAGATAACCCCAAGGGAGCTATCACATGTGAGAGAAGGCATCAGCCAAGAAGTTCAACATATAGTGCCGTACTGCAGAAAGCAACCTTTTCCTACAATCAAATTTAGAGAATATGGCATAGTGAAAACAAAAGATAAGCATGGACATAAATGCTACTAGCTGCGGATAATCAGGCCTAGGTCCGTCCCAGATTCGTTTAGGAGTTGCAAGTCGGATCGAGCCAATTGGCAACCAGGGTTGGAAATTGGGGCTGGTAAGGAATCTGTCGCCACATGCACGCTATCACGGGTACACACAACTTTCCAGTCTTCAGTCATCATGCCTTAATCGGTGGGTGGGTGATCGAATTGGCAGCCAGATGATTTACTCCCTCGTTGGTAAACAGAGAGTGAAATCCGGATAGGAATGGTGGTGCTAATGGCAATTGATAATACTTTTCAACACTTGCCCTGGTCGAGATCGTTTGTGCTCTGTGGGGTACGTATTGCAAAGGATGTTCACATCTCGGGCTTATCCCGTTGGCAGTCGTGAAGAGGCAACTGCGAAACAGTTCGAAAAATTGACAAATAAGCAAACCCTTGCACTTGCAATCTCGAGGTGTCTCACAGCACAGTGGAATCATTCATGCTCGGAACTATCGTACCATATCTCCGGAGTATTATTCCTGCCGAGCATACCATTAGTACAAATGGAATATGTAAACAAAAAGGTAAACAAACCATCATGGGACCCCAGTTAGGACCTGATGGCCCGGACTCTCGCCAGTAGCAGCTCCCGCCGGCATCCACCATAAGAATACTTCAGTGTCGACGGGAGCATCACGGGGACCCGCGATGATGCGAGTGTGTGGGAGGTTCCAGCTGATCACGCCAAGCAAGAGGGTCGTCGACTCGCGTGGATGAAGGCAGAACCAGAAAAAGCAGCGGCAGCAGGAGCCGATGAAGACCAGACACACCGGTGTGACCGCCCTGGCTCCTTCGCCAGCTGCTGTTCTGGGATCCAGGGTCTGTGACTCTGTGACTCTGGGGTGATGAAGGGGAAGTCTTTGAGTCCCCTTCTGGCATTGACTGGTGGGGCCGCTTGGGGGCCTTCCGCTGTCAGAGAGAGAGAGGAGGTATGTCTCCGAAGGTTGCGAAAGTCTGAGGCATGGCCGGGGCTGGGGCTGTGCCCCGGCAGAGAAATTATTACAGGTCACCGGCCCACGTTTCCGCGGCGTCTGCGGTTCACTCCCCGGCAACTGTTTCTCATCCACTGGGACAAGTATGGACTAACTTCAAGGATCCCAACAAAACACGACCCACGGACTTTTCTTGAGCGATGGTCGATGTCGCTGGGAAACTTTTTGGGAAGGGCCAGGCGCGCAGAAACTGCGCCAAGGCTTCACACAGCGAACGGGGCAGTTTCGACGAGGGTTCGGTTATGGGGGTCTTGCGGATCCAGACTTTCACACGGGAATCCTCTGCCGCAAACCTTCAACTATTAAAAGGAATTTCGGGCCCGCTCTGGATCGCAACATCCGGAGGCAAGCCAAGCCATCACATTTATCTGTCCTGCCTTGCATTGCACCTGGGAGATTCCGAAAAGGGCATCGGCCTCTGAATATGGAAATAATTAATCTTTTCACACTTTCTCCGCGGCCTTGCAGCAGATCGTGAGCCTTGACAAACAAATCTCGCACTGCCGATGCCGCAGTCCCTTTTTGGAACATAAAAGGACTGTCTGTCTGACACCTACGAGCGGAGAATGATCACGTTGACAGGTCACGGTCTTCAATTGCCCCGGAAAATATACGCACTCCCCATTCCCGCAATCTGGTGAGTTCGTACTACATTCTACTCAGCACGTGCACTGCCACTTGTGTCCATCGTCGGTTCGCTGCCTTGGCATCGAATGATCGAATCGCCTGATTCGAAACGTTGTGTCTATAAGAAGTGTACTACCAACTGGCACACCACGCACATGTAGTCACTACGTCCCTCCCTCCGTTTCTCAGTCCTTCTCCGACATCATCCCCGCTCAGAGAGTTGAAATTCCTGGAGCACGGAATGCGTCTACTACGGTAGCGTTTTTGACTGGTACTGTACTCGTCCGTAGCTGACCTATCTTATCTCATCATCCGCATTCTTTCTTGCTTCGTTCTGCTGGCGATAGTTCGAGCTGCAGCATTCCGTGTTTGACTCTTAGCCAGCTGCCTTACATAACTTACAGAACTCAATTTTGCTGTTATGAGTTGCCTACACTGCTGCAGTCTTCGCCACTTGAACGGCGGTAATTCACATCTTGTTGCGACTGTGTGATTCTATCCCGGTTGGCCCAACAGGTAACTCATCCGACGAAATGAGCTCCACCGCTCACGGGCTGGATGTACGTGGTTTCGAATTTGCCTGTTCCCAGTTGAAATTCTGCTCTACATGTGGATCGAACGGGTCGCCCGCGCAGACTCGTTCAACGCAGCTGTCGTTTAGCTTCGTAATGCTCGGTTCCGTTCAGCTCAGACAGGACCTCAAGGCGTGTCCGAACCTCTGGTAATCTGAATGGTTGCGGTTTAGGGAGAGGCGCACGGCTGGCTTCAGCTCTGGCCTCGTGGAAATATTCGGAATGATTCACGAGAATCGCCCAGAATTCGCGATAAACATTGATTTGGCCCCGGATTCCTGGAACGCCGACAATGTCCCTAGCTCCCTCTTTGTAAACTCCTGAGGTTTGCCACTGTATCTCTCGGTGTTGTGTTGTGTGAACCTAGCTTACCTTTATCTGAGGCTTCGCAAATCAGTTAGGAGGTCCATGTCGTGGGAATGGCGGACGCCTGCATATTGTGCCGTGTTTTACGTGTGGTTTCTTGAATTGCCGATGAGCTGATGCATGTTTTGTCAACTGTAGACCTTTTTGTCTTCAGTCTCAGCTTGAAGCTGTAAGCATAGAGGGACTGCTCGCTATGTCGCATCCATCTCCATCCGTCTGCCCTCGATCGAACAATGCCGACAACTTCCGTTGCAGGGCACGGTGCGAGGGCATCTTTCGCCCTTCCTGCTTCTCCAGACTGACACTGTTGAACACAACCGCGTAGCTCGTGGGTAATGTGTCACTGCCTGACACATTACCAACGCCACAGATATCGTTCACAATTTTGCGCCGACGGATCCCCCTTTTGGTCGGATCTTGGAGCTTCCATCAGCGTAGAGCAATTTCTTGCGCTCTTCCAGCGACTCAGGTCAATGGCCTTGACATATATGAAGCGTTCCCTTTCTCCATGCACACTTTCAAGCTCAAGACCCTGACTTCTCCCTTCGCAGTATCAGCAAGTGGTTGTCGAAGCTTGTCTACAAAACTCATGACTCACGCTCGGTTCAGCTCGTGGTAAACCCTGCGTACAGTTCGTCGCTTTCGTTGTCGTCACTCTATAGTCTTTCCCGCTGTATTGTGCATCTCTGAGGGGTTCTCTGAGAAACGCGAGGCAGCTCTTTCTTCTTAACAGACTATCTTCGCTTGCGATCCAACGCGCGGCAATTTGCACAAGCAAAGCAGCCGGTCGTGTCGCAGACGGTGTCAAGAGTTTGCTGCCCCTGCGTTTTGATTTAGAAGCGGGTTGAGGAAAGAAAGCACGAAGGGGATAGATTGACTTGGAATCCTCATGGCTCTGTTCCTCGCTCAGATTCAAGTGTGGTGTTTGCACAGCAGGTCGCATTAAAGTACGTACTCACGTGAAGAAAGCGTTTGCAGTGATGTACCAGAAACCCGAGATCGGGGGCGTGGAATTTGGATTGGTGGAAGTCTAGCTTCTCATCGGCTGGGGGATGGAATGGAACTGTAAGCAGCTGTCAAGCGAGTGGACAAAGGTCACCGTTTGCCTGGACGGATTGCTCGCACTGCGATGAAGAGAGCTCCTCGCTTGCATTCACCTCCTTCCAAACGCCATTGTGACGACGGATACTCGCGCTCAACTAGAGGTCAGGTTTGTGCGTATCAGAATTGTGACAGACCCCGCTGGGAGAAATCGGCCGGTGTGTTTCATCAGTTTTGTGGCAGAATGCATTATAATTTCCATATGGAAGAACTTCACGGGATACAGGACAATTGTGCTGCACGAGACCATGGATTTGGCCGAGACATGAGGTGCAGGCTTGCTGGTTGTGATAAGCAAGTATATGTTGATCTCGACTGCAGAATTCACGACTTTTGTGGCAGGTCGCACATGCTCGAGTATATCACAAGGTCTACGAGGGAATATTATAAGCTGGGCAGGATTTGCAAAATTCAGAACTGTTATCGACTTGCATATGTCGAGGACAACAAGGTTCACGACTACTGTGGCCTCAGGCATGCCAAACTAGCTGCAGCTGCGAAGGGTGCAGGTACAGACGTGCATAAGAAGGACAATCGGATGCCGGAAGTGACTGGCGAAGAAATCAATTCCAATTCCGATCAGGACCAAGACTCGGAATGGGTCAATTTAGCTGTGGTATTTTCCTCTTCCAGATCCCGATTGTGAACTTAGTAGTCACTGAATGTTCGGCAGAAAATTAGAAAAAGTTGCGGCGTAGCTCGAGATCTGACATTGGTCAACGTCTTGAGGTTACCCGAGTCTTCGGCGGTGGTTCAAAGAATGCCGTGAAATCTCTGAAAGAAGTTTAGTCTGTCTCGTCGTGCTTCTTAGCCTCGGTTGTGGTTAGACGCTGCCCTGTTGAAAAGTAGCTTTCAAGAACTGGGAGAGGGATGAGATAATCAGCAGATGATCTTGCAGACCTCTCCTTCCAGCGATTTTCAATGCCGGTGGACCTTTCACACTAATCCAAATTTGTGTGTGTATGATCAGCGGAATCAGGAAACTGAGAAGCACAGACTGCCTAACAAAGATGATTTCGGTCACAGTGGTTTTGATGGACTCATCCCCGATCATCAGTTGCGGGAATACCTCAGAGCAGCTCAGTCAGTACTTCTCGACGACTGCTTTCAAGAAAGGACAAGTGATGGTAACCTGAACAAGGTTAACATCTTCCAGGGAGCAGACGGCTCGAAGTTTCGTCAAGTCAACATTTTTCAAGGAGCAGAGATATCAAAGTTCCATCCTTGGGAAATTGTCACCGGTATACTAGCCCACACCCATATCTCCTAATCTTTAGCAGTTAACATCACACGTGCTGATCATGTTTCAGTAAGGTATTCGAATCATCTGAGAGACTGGAATAGTAGGGAATCGCAGAGGATGTTGGTACCTTTATATACTTGAAAAACGTTGCAACACCCTCTGATCAGCAAATAAACGCTGCACGTTAGGTCGTTAGCTGACCTCCTTCTTAGACTGCCGCCCGTGCAGTTGCCAGTTTCAGTTTATGTTAAATCTTGTAGCTGTTCCAAAAACTGATTTATTTTGTGCTTGTTTGGCTCAAGAGTCCAAGCCCAGGTACCTTCTTACCATCACGAGCAAAACTAAAGTTTCCAGGCAGACAAGGGACGGTCGGTGCTGGAAACAAACCGGCCCTCCATATACAAAACTTAGTGGTCTTCTCTGCAAATACTTTGGGTACAAGCAGACTAATGTGAGCAAACAAAAGCCCGTTGCCAGACGGCAGAGGACAGCAAAAGACAACTGGACGCTACATGAGTACTTTCTAGATGACAAGGTTCTCACCGACCTTGCAACTTCAAAGGGGATCACTTTGACGAAAGGAGCCAAGGAGCTTAATCCTCGGAGACCTGTGATCATGAAGATCTTTCGAGGTGACAATGCTGACCATGGTGTAGCCGAAGATATGACAGGACTTCAATCAGATGTGAAAATCGTTCCAGCGATTGCGCGAGAGAATTCTGGACACATGGAGTCAGCTGTTAGTGAAATGATACCATCATCATCGGGTATTTATGATTTGGAAAATATCGGTGACCAGGAGGCATTCTTTGCTCATTCTAACCATACTCTTTGCCCAATCCATAGTCCAACGGCTGATATGGATACTGCTCCTCACCAAGAAGTAGATAACTTCTGGTGTTATCACCCGTTCCCCAATTACCCTTAGTATGATCATCCTGGTATAGGCTTTTTAGATCTTGCAGTCCTTTTCTTCCATTTGGCTAACAACCCAAATGGACTAAAAGAACTGTGAACCCCATCTTTCTTTGTACACCATACAATTTGTATACTAAATTGCAAGAAGTAGTTCTTCCATCAAACCATGGAACATATTCGAATTCTCATGGTTGTGCGTACCGATCGGCATCTTGGCAACTTCAAACCAGCCTGATGCTTCTTGCATGACAACTGCCATGAGTTCTTGCAAGCAACCATTGGACGCAGACATGGTGGAGTGTAGACTTGAATGTTCCAAGACCAGTTTGTCTGCTACCAGATCTTGTAAGTAGCGCAGGAAATAAATCTTTGCACCAAAATGATGAAATCTCGTCTTTTTTTACCCCACATTGTGCTCATAAGTGAACTCTCACCTGTCATACAAAAAATAATACACCGCCAACGAGATTTATGTCGATTAGCACAGCAAGAGCCGATCGCAGCGGTGGCGTAGCCGAGCCGTGGGCCAAGTGTCCAACCTGAGATTTCAAACCTGTAGCTTTGTTTAGATTTTAGTAAAGAATACAACTTGTAAAACAAAGGGCGAGCCAGCAAGCGTGTCCTGTTACTTTCAAAATAACTTTAAAGCATTATATTAAAGACATTATATTTTCATATAAACTTCATGCTTTGGATGCTGTAATTAACTTGTAAAGTATGACAATTATTTCTACATTTCAGATCACAGCTTTCTGCGAGGGCTACATTTATTAAAAAATCAATTTTCTTTATAAATTTTGTTAAATAAGTGTTGAAATTATTAGATTCAAAATTAGTTTTTGGATAATATCAGAAATTTCAACTTATTATTCGAATAATGTCTTACAAAATTTCAAAATAAAATAAAATAAAATTTACATCTCAGTTTATCAATTCAAGCTGATGAAGTTAGAAATTTTATTTATTCAATTGATCCCAATATAAATCAACAGTTTGTGAAGTTGACTCAAAAGCTATCCACATTCCCTTTACACTCTGCAAAAATTGGATTCAGTTATAAATAGATTCTTTTTACTGATATCTTTCATTATTTGTGAAAACATTTCATAAATAAGCATGATATTATTTATATACACAAAAATCGTTCAAATAATTTTTTAATAAATATGAATGTAGAAATGTGATTGTCAACAAAGTACTTTTTTTTGCACGTAAATATTGCTTTCTTGACAATCACATTTTTACTACAATATTTTTGTGCAAAAAAAATTTGATATTTCAAATCTGAAAGTTTTTTATAATTTTTTTTATTTGCACATTCATGGTGTGAAAAGTAATAATCAATATGATAAAACCCAAATACATATATATCTTTGAAGTTTATTTTATTGATTCAAAAATAATAAAAAATATAAATGATGAGAATAACTATACACTTGTGAAATAATCTCAATGGTTTTTCATTCTTTATACATAGGTAAGATAAGATTACACAATTACATCTTTATATCTTTTCAACTAGCACATCATAAATACAACACAAGAAACATATGGATCATTAATGTTGTATCTAAATAAAATTATTTTTAACTATTTGGTTGCATATGAAATAAGTCTCTATTTCAATCTTACTAACTAAAGATTGAATTTACATATGGATATTGAAATTCAAAAATTATACATCCACTTATTGATGATATGTTGATGATGTAAAATTGTGTTTTACACAACAAATCATTTTTTATTTATCCAATAGAGAAAATTATTCAAAGTGTAATTCATATATTGGTTGTACAAAATGTTACCTCATATGGTTTCTCTAGTGGTAAATCATGACTAATTGTGAAATTAGTTCTCTCACCAAGTGCAAATAGCTTCTACAACTAGTGATGAAGTAAAGTTGGAGGAGGTTCAAGAAGATTCATGTCATTCATCTCTTATGCAAGTTTAGAAATCACAATGAGATTAGACAAGATAAAATATGTTCTAAAGTGGGGGAATCAAGTAATATAGCAACAAATATGTTCTAAAGAGGTAAATGCATGAAGTTTGTTTTATTGCAAAACATGCATATATCATCAAGATAGATGAAAAAAAGGAATCATCAAATATGACTAAGATATGAATAAAACTTGGTGGCAACAATCTATCATGAAAAGATTATAGCATTGGATTATCAACAAACAAAATTTCAATCTTGAAAAAGATAAGTATAATACCATAATGACAACAAGCTATCAACAAAAGGTTGCAACATTGCATCAACAAAAAATAAGTAAATTCAATCTTAAACAAGCTTTAAATAATAATCGGTGTGAACAAGCTATGCAAGAAAAGATTGCAATATTGGATCAATAAAATATATGAAACTTAAATCAACTTTCAAAAGTTAAACTTGCTTTTGATGACAAATGGGATCACAAAATAAATAATAACACAAATAAAAATATAAATTGATAAAGAGTCAAGTTTAGAGAAGTGGATTATTTTCCAAAAGTATAAGATTTATGAGGAAGAGACATTCAATCAATTCTATTTCCAAGGAATGTACAATCTATGCCAATATTGCATACAACACTACAAAAGTGAAAGATGCATGAGATGTATAAGAATTTTGATATGCTATTTTGAAAATAAAATACTATTTTTGAAGTGTTGATTTGATTGACATTGTGTACATGATACAACCATCTAAATATGAGGTATCAAGTCATTTTAATTGGATGTGTGAATTATAAGAAGCTCTATGGGCTAAAAAAAGTACCAATACAATAATACAAGATGATAAGTGTGTTATCATCAAATTGAGGTTAAAAGTTTATATTGATGATTCTTTATAATATATGTTCATCAATGATAGTTGCATATTTATACTTATGTATTTCTGAAAAATTTGATCATCACATGAAACAATAATAAGTAGAATCAATTGATGAAGATTTAATTGCAAAAAGAATTCAAGATTGTTCAATAGATAAACTAATGCAATGTAGGATGACATGTCATTTTTGAAGCATAATTTAAAACTTGCATAAAATATAGATCAAACTTATAATGAAAAATATGTATTGATAGAATATATAAAATTTGATATATAATTAGTTTAAAGATATGATTAAGCTACTCAATTGAACTTGCTATATAATTTATGCAAACTTCAAGAAAAGTTTAAAGATATGATTTAACTACTCAATTGAACTTGTTATACAATTTATGCAAATTTCAAGGAAAGTTTAAAGATATGATTCAGCTATTCAATTGAACTTGCTATATAATTTATGCAAACTTCAAGGAAGTATCATCTTGATAATGTGAAAAGTATTTTTTGATATATAAATCATATAATTAAATTTTAACATATGAAAGATTAAATAATGACTAATGGACACAAAATAATAATCACATTTATGTTACTTCTAAATTTATATGGTTATACACGTTTAGGTTGGATAAATAATGTATAAGTATGCATTTTACATCAGGTTATGACTTTAGTCTTATGTTCGCAGCTACTTGCTCAACATCAAAGAAGTAGTTTACAATGATTCTATCATCCACAAACATAAAGTACAAATTTGTTTTAGCATTTTAGATCTCAACTAGGTGTATATGATTCAGGCACTAGCATTGTGGAATGTATATCAAGTTGTATAGAGTATGAAAATTAATCACATCTATTTGGGATGTGTGACATGTAACTCATGTAACACTTTCTTTGGCAAACAATGGAACCCTTGGGACCTTCTTCAATCCCAAGGTGTGATGAATCAAACAACCAAATTCTTGGACCTTCTTTCGGTGAATATGTGATGAGTCGACATTGAGGTGCAAGTGAATATGTATATAAGAGCTCTTGGGAGTCATCAACATGTTATTTATGACATATTTTTGATCCGTTGAGTGAGAGCCTCCTATACAATTTAGAAATGTTAGTTAATTTAACAATTTTAAGATTGCTCTTATTCCTTTTGGTGTTGATTTTTTTGTACTCAAATTTTGAATTTCTCTTTTAGAGTTTTCATGTCATACTTTTTGTGTATGATTTGATCCAAATAGAAACCTGTTCAAGACTTCAAGATAACAATCATTTTTTTAAATCTGCATCGTGAGCACAATGAATGGAAGATTAGGAAAAAAATTTAATGCAAAGACTATTAAACTAGACACAACCATGCAAGAGTAAGGTTTTCTTGAGGATTTTGGATCTATGTTTGCTCTTGAATCAACAAAAATTTACTACCTTATATCGATATCAAATTCATTTTCCATCCTCATCCCTTGAAATGCAAAAATTTCTCCCTCATGTCTATAAACTTAGATGTGCTTAATATCACTTAACAAAATATGACACCTATAATTAGAAAAGACACAAGCAAATCAAATCTTTATTGTTTCCCAATGTCACTTGATGAGAAAAAATGGAGACTTCTACATCCAAATTTATTAGGAATTGGGTTCAGAACTTTTGATGAATGGATTTTTTTTATAGTTTAATGTATGGGGGAGGAAAATAAGTTGGATAAAGTTATGAGGAAAGAAATCTTTATTTAAAATAGACCAAAATAACAAAGTTCACTTTAGAAGGAGAGAATCTAATTTGATGCTTTGTCGTATAGGGATGACTCCAAAGTGGTAGGATGGGGCTAGATCCCAAATATGTATTCCATATTCAATTCGCGGCAAGTTCACATGCCACTACTGCATATTGGTGACTATGATGATTGCATTCTTTTGCACTCTCATGTACGGACATGTTATATTCATTGGGTGGCACTATGTCATATCCATTTTGCCTCGAAGCTAAGTTTGAAAGAAGAGTACAATGAGTAAAATTCTGCCATAAAGTTACACAAGGTCATGCGTGCTATTAATTATCCATTGTGATGATGTCTTGATTTAATCCCTAGATGACTTGATGGGGTCTTCTTATACTTTTTGCTATATTACTTTGTTCACCAAAACTAGATTCTAATAACACGCGAGTAATGTAACAAAAAGGATGGAAAGATCCCATCAAATCGTATGTGGATGAAACCAAGGGTTCAAGATGGAACTAGGTCCCAATAACATCACTATGATAAAAATATTCCCATGCATCTAAGATTTTAGTGAACTTTCCCTAATCCACTTACTATGACCGATGTGAGATGACGGATACGGTTCCTACCGGGAGAGAAGGGGAGAGGTGAGAAAAGGTTAGAAGGCTGAGATTATCTTTGACATGCTGTAGGGTTATACTTTTTGTAACATGGAGAATGAATGGATAATTCTCTTTGTTTTTCAATTTCGGTTCAATTGGTACCTAAATTGAACACTATGGAGAATTGTATAGAGAGATAATAGTGAATTTGTTATTATTAGGCTTTTGAGTGATTTTTCTCAAATGTGACCTATGGGTCGTGTCTTTTTTGTTCTTATCTCTTCCTTTTCATGCCTTGGTTCTATTGGATTAAACCTTAGTGTGAAAATATAATAACAAAACGGATGGGAAGAACCCATCAAAACAAAAACCCATCTATTGGAACCTAGTTGGAAAATTATGAAGATCAAAATAGAAAGTTATGAGTGTTTTTAGATTTTAGGGTTTTCACTGTCAACATTTCTCCATATGAGGTGGGGTGTTAGGGGGTTGTGGTTTTGCATGTGGGAGGAGATACATGATGGAATACCATCTGTTTTTATCGTTCTTTTTGTGCTAGCTATAGCTTCATTTCCCCTCCTTGGACTTTCTAGAACGGCCCGTTCTCGTGTTGTGACACTGCTATGAGAAGATGATGACATGTGTCATCTTCAGAGCTGTTGTCATGACGGCGATACTTTAGGTTAGGATAACCGACGACAAGACCTTTAAGGGCTATTAAGAGTCCACCGTTGGATCAACTTTGTAGGGTCAGGATGTTGAAAAGGCTCCAAGTTATATATTCTTGGACCTTATCAGATATAAAACGCAGTCAGGATGGAAAGGATATGAATGAGAGCTAGACACATCACTTTGATGACTAAGGAGCTTATCTGATCGAAGTGGAGCCGACGTAGAACATGGATAAAGGACAACATGATCCTCCGGATGTACCAATGCCCAATTCATTTGTGATCAATATCCGGTGTCTTCATGATGATCACTTTCGGGCGTGTTTAGTGTATCATTTTGGAGATAACTTTCTGCAACAAGTTATAAACTCTCTTGACCCGATTATTCTTCCAGTTGTTTCCTACGGCGTGATTTGGGACGTAACAGTATACATTTTGATTTAGTTTGGGCACTATGGATCTGAATTTAACAGTAGTGGTGGCTTTCAATACATGGGTTCTAATCCATCAATATTGCTTACCGAAAACAAGCCATATGGAGTTGATTGTTAGGAACTTTGGCGAGGAGTATTATTGTCAAGTTATAAACTTCCCGGTTCCGTTTGTAGTTCCATTCATACTTAGCCGGTTTTGAGTTGTCATTTTGACTCTTTATTAGTGGCAACTCGTATTATGTATAGGATGACTAAGTAGTGTGTTTAGGATAATTGTAAAGCCACACTAGAGGTCAAAATAACACTCTTCATTTTCATTGGTCTTGGAGTTTGGGCCAATGAGGGCACTTGGGCAACTTCTTTGAGGTTTTGAGGAGTTTTGGAGACCTTCAAGGGGGACATTCAAAGATCTAAAGAAAGGGTTGGAGAGCTGACAGGACGAGCTACGACGTGGGCTCAAGAATGGATGGATTTGAAGGATTTGTTACTCTGAAATGGTGACTCAAAGATAGAGTGAAAAATTTAGACATTTGAGTGTATTTGGAGTGTTTCTGAGAATCTTACGAGGCTTTTGGAAGATCTGAGTTAAATGTGATATAGTTTATGACTCAGGCTTGCATTTGGATTGAAACTTTGACTCAATTGGATGAGTTTTGAGTACGGAGTGATAGCTTGAAGTTTGTGTATATAGTTAGAGTTGCAGGTTTGCACTAACTGTCACGAAGTTAGTACGGAGATCATATCTTTTGATATCAGAAAGTTCTATCAATAAAACTTTGCACAGTTTAAGTTATGATGATGAGTAACCTTCTTATGAAATATGGAAGTAATTGAAGTCAAGAATTGGGATATATGATGGGTTTTGTACACAGTGGTCTGCATATTGCCTTGTGATATAGTGTGCAAATCAACAATTGTTATGAAAGATCTAGAGGAGAAAAACATCTGAAACTTTTGTGAAAGATTGAAAGGGTCGTGGTGAAATTTTCTATAAATTTTAAGCGAAAGTTATTGGCAGATCATTGGCTATCATAATCTTTTTCCGCTGAAGTTTTACCGATTTATAATGAACTCGAATGTGGAGTGCTGTAGAGAAGAAGAAGAAATTGTCAACTCACACAAGTTCTAGAGGGTTCTTCTACAGCCAGACGCTCAGGCGTTCTCATAGCAAAGAAATGTCCATGCGACATCATGATACACAATGTCTTGTGTGTCATAATCTCTTTACCTCGCAAGGGTTAAATACCTCCGTGGGAAAGATGAACGAAGATTATAATTAAACCATTTGGGATGCACATATGAGGAGGACGATTGCATCCACATTTGTCACTTTGGGGAACGAGTAGACTTCATTGATTCCTTTGTTGATTGTTCCAGGTATATTGATCGGGTCGTGGAAGTGGTTAGAATCCAAGTCATGTGATACTTTAGGGCTTTTTGAGATTAGATTCTCATGTTCATGTTTATTATATAAGCTACTTCGTGCACTCCATGAAGAGTCTAAACGTGCTTTTCGTTTAATGCTTGATTGATTGGCACATGATCCCATAGATGAGTTAGCAGGATTTTTTTTTTCTTTTACTTCCATGATGATGTCTACGTTAGTGTCTCACATGCATCCATCTTTAAAGAGCTTAGAGAGGCTAGTGGATCTTTATCGAGTCTCATTCCTTTTGTACGGTCTTTCTACAGTTCACATTCTTGTTTGTTCTATCAACATGGCTTTTCATAGGAGGGAATCACTGTTAATAATCCGCCAGTAATACTTGACAAGGAGATCCTTTGGAAGAATCACTTTTTGCCATAGCTCATTACAGAGCTCTTCTATCTACTACTTTGGCCATGTCATGTTGTGTGTTCCTCTCCTTATTGATGATATACACATCATGGATCTTGTTGACAACATTAGGCAAGCCTTTGATTACTTGACTACCAAGCTTCAGCTTGTAGACTTGTAGAGTCAAGGTGTCAAAGTATAGGCCATGATATCTTTTGGTCATTCCTACTCATCTCCAAGTTTCTAAGGGATGTATGACATCAACATACGGCTCATGCATTCTAAACGTGCAAGTATGATCCAAGGTTTTTGTCTCACGCTACCTACGCGTTGCACTTTCCGAGGATGTATTGCATGTAGATGATCTTTCTCTACTAGAGGATCCACATGTGACGTTTGGTATAATCTCCTATAGTATTGCTTGTTGACCCACCTACCTTCTTCGCATGGTGCCTCCTTCATATGCATTCATATCATGCTTGACATCCTTTGATATGAGCATCATGAACATCTTTCATGATATCATCAAACCATGAACCTTCAAGTGTATGATAGGACATTTGGCACAGAGATATACATGTTTTCCGATTTGTGTAGAGGGGTAGACTTATTATCAATGGAGGAGACAAATCTATAACATTTTGGACTAGTTGGTCACTCTTGACATCTTTGTTATCTTCCCAATTTATGATTGCAGATAGGCCCATCCTTGAGATGTATGCAAGAGACGTGGATGCAGATAATTTCCTTTACAGTTATAATTATGACATATGAGAGATGCTTTATCCCCGAAGATATGACATGAATTTTAGTTTTTTTCCTTTTTATCCACCGATTGGACTATAGGTCTATAGTCTATATTTATGGACTGATAGTTTTAGCATACTTTATATTCACTTTTAGTGGATCATGCCATTCCTCGTACTACTAGGGCTCGTCTACGCTCTTACTTCGGCAAGGGAGCATGCTCATGGATCTTGGTTTGACCATGCATCAAGGCTTTTCAACTCGTACCAAATACTTTTTCTACTGCGATGAATTTCCGCCTTGGTCCAGTCCATCAATCTACATATTCATACCTCACATGTGAGTTATGAAGATAATGTGTGATATTACCTTAGATGCAACATGTGTTCATATGACTCATTGTCCATTCGGAGGGTAGAGGATAACTACCTATGATGACATTAGGAATGTAGTGTTTGCTATGACGCGAGAGAGTGGATACCTCACATGGAAGTAGAGTTGGTATGCCTTGCAATCGACTTGGGTTAGAGCATACTTATACTTAGTTTGGAAGGATCAGATTAATGTTGTAGACGTTGTGGTTACATATCCTACACGTTATAGAGTTTCAGAGTGGTTGATTATACATCCTCATGGATGGGCAAGTGGTGCGACAACAACAAAAATCTCCAAGTATAGGGGTATGCTAAGAGGTCACTCTAGTTTTAGAGTTATATAGAGCCACATACACATAGGTTGACATGTTCAAGAGAGAGTGTAGAGAGTTTATCATATTAACCAACTGGTATTACTCTATGTAGATTATTGTACAGACTATTTTAATAAACATATATACATGCATGTAAGTATATTTAGAGAGCACTAGATTTGCAATCATGTTAGTTGATGATTCTTTTATGTATGTAGACAATATGACCTCCACTAAATAGTTGGTATTTCTTAGGAAGTGAAATGTATATTTCTCATCGTGATGCTATAGGGGACTAGGGCCATGTTACGCGCATGGTTTCATGCATGTCCGACTTGACTTGATAGGGTCTTCCCATCGTTTTTGTTATTTTACTTTGTTTCGCTTCCCATCCTGCATGATGACATGGCCCGATTGACGCGACACAAAACAAGACATAATTAAAGTGCGACGTGTGCCAAGTTTCGAAGCTTGAGGCTCCGCTGGGTCACTACATAGTTGTACAACTCTACTGGCTCTGGAGTAAGACGGAGTCTACAGTAAGGGAACGAACTAAGTACCACACGTACGACTGTGCGCAGTCAATGATTACCGCCGAAATTTTCTAAATTGAGTTGGCCCGCTCTTAGTCCTCGATTGCACCGTGACCGACGAGCGTGTCGATATTCGGCTTCTGCTTCTTCTGGTGCTGCATTTCGTGCTTCCGCTTCTCTTCGTTGTTTAGGGTTTATGATTTCTTCGCAAAACTTGTGGCTTCGTTCCGCGGATCTGCTCTTCCGTCGAGCTGGATCCTGGTGTTACTGCGAGGTGTGTTATTGAGACCGGGGAAGTGAGTGCGGAGCTTGAAGGTAGTCGCCTTGAACCACTTTGAGCGTTGACTGTCGTTCAGGCGCTGTTTCCTCACTCGAAGGAAGACGCGGAGGCATCTTTCGCAGCTGCATAAGGTAAGGACACCGTACTTGACGTGTTTCTGTTTACTGTGCGAAGTAGTCCACTTTGTTGTTGTGGTTTTTCGTGATTACTGGTTTTACCACCTTGTTACTGGGGCATCTGTCTGTGAGTTTTTGCAATTTTTGCACTCGCCGAATGTAGAGTGTGCAAATTTGGTTGGGTTTCCTGGAATGCGAAAAGTGAGTGTTCGCCTCCAATTTTTATTTTTATCTCCTACTGAGGCGCTCAGCCGCTGATAAAATTTGCGGTTCAAAGTTGAGAAACCTGTTGGGAATTGTTCGCATACCGTTCCTTTGGTCCATATTTTAAGCTTCTGATTCTCTTTCCTCCTGCCCGCAATCTGAAAGAAACCTCCACCTGAGGTCATCTAACGGCGTGGGGACGAGTTGTGGTCATGATGCTTTTAGCCGCTTTGTGCTTGAACTTGCACGCAGTTTCTATCAGGAAACGTTCTTATGTTGTTTTTGTACACTGAAGAAAATCAGTTGTTTCGATTTGCCAATATGTTATGCGTTTTCACGCGACTAACGGATGATGAGAGTTTCTCATGAGCGAATCTTGAGCGTTTCTCGTGTTCTTGATAGTCGTATTTCATTGGAAGCCAGTTATATACGATCGGCTAACATGGTCTGTTACCTTATGTGAGATGCACTCTCCGGCATCTGCTACCGTCACCTATAATGCAGGGGTTTCAGCTTCTACTTTTAAGTTTTTGGACGTATGGACAGCGCAAAGTTCCTTAAACTGGTTGAGGAGAAGAAGAAGAAAGCTCTCGAGAAAAAAGAAGCCCCTTTGAAGTGGCAGCAGAGGCTCGAAGCTGGACAGAGAGCTATAGAGGAAGCGGAAGCCAAAGCGAGAGGGGAGAAGAAGGCCCGGAAGAGACAGAAGAAAAGAAGTTCAACCTCAGAGTCGAGCGACGACGGGAGTGATTCCGAGAGGGAAAAGAGATCGAGGAGGAGGCGTAGGAAACACAAGCGGAAGCCGTCGAAGAAACACAGAAGGGATTACAATTCTACTTGTACTTCCGATTCTGAAGAATGGAGTTCTGATGAGGAGGTTGATAAGAAAACCCTCAAGCGGCGGTCTAGGAGGCATCACCGACGGGACCATTCGAGCTCCGAGAGATACATCTCATCAGGTTCGGATGGACATAAGGATAGGCACAGGAGAAAAAGGCGCAGTTTTGAAGACGAGGGTTCGGACGTAGAATATCACAGGGGAAGGCCGAATAGGGGACGACGTAGCCCTAATGACGACTCTGGTTCAGACATAGACAGGAGAGAGCGACACAGAAAAAAACGGCGCAGCTCTGACCGAGAAGACTCCGGGTCCGAAGAACGTGAGGAGTCGAGAAGGAGAAAGCAAGGAGCTGGAGATGATGAATCTGACAGCTATGACACGGATACTGAAGGGGATAGGAAGAGAAGTAGGAGGCACAAGAAGGATCATCATCATCATAGACATCACGATGGCAATGGGAAGCTCAGTGAAAATGATTTGAGAGATAATCCAGGCATAGACAAAAGTGAAGAACGTCCATGATATCACGTGCATATCAGCTGAAAGTGGCTGTTGTAATTTTGTTTCGAATTTTAGAAATTTCGGATGATTAACCATTCTTTCTAGGCGAGTTGAATCCTGTACTAGCATGGACACGATCTCCCCACTAATAGTGAATTCATAGTTCGTGGGTTACTGATCTTTAAAGGTCACTCACATGGATCATCCTTTCGATTAAAGTTGAGTCATGTTACCACATTGAGATGATTGGACCTTCATACGCAGATGTTTTCTCATCTGGTCTGTGATTAGAGGTGAAGTCAAACGACTAAGTGTGCTTTGTGGTAAGGTTTGCATCCAACTTACCTTTGCCATTACCAGTTGTTCAAGGTGCTAGCTCTGGCTTCTTTTTCAGGAAGCGATAGCAATATACATGGGCATCTGATGGGTTATATTGACTTTCTGTTGAACTCCACTTTGTAATGTGCTTGTTTATGCTTACTGGATGTACTTCATACGTACATAGTAGTACTTATAACTGTCACAGTACATTCCGTTTGCTCTTCAGGTTAAACTCTATCAGTTTTCTATCCAGTACTCTTTTCTACGATTATAGTTTTCTACTCTCTCCATCATCTTTGTTTGCACATTTTTTAGCAGATCAATTTCAGTGAAGTATGCTATCGTATGCTGTTCACATATGTCGCTTTTGTATCTTCATTTTTTTCTATTCCTCTGATTTTGTTCGCGCAAGATTATCTTCAGCATGACTTTTTTGACCCAGCATCACAGTTACATATTTCTTTCACGCTCACCATATCCCCGCTTGGGTGGCGTATATATTAACGTTAATGCATAAATTTTGTTCGTTTTTTCGTCGTCGTCACTAGTGACACTCGTGTCAGTTCGTTTTAACCTTGTCCAGATATATTGCATCTATTGAATTTTTATGATAATGTTCTCATTTGTGTATAGATTATTTGTCGTTGATTCTTTTGAATGAGATTATAGCAATTTTTCTGTTGTTCCTGCGCACGTTGGCTGCGGTCTTTTTTATCTGTATGGAACATGATTTTCATTACGGATCATGTCTGTTTAGCCTCAACATCGAGTAAGGCTTTGTTCTGGGGCTACCTCCTAACTCAAATGGATTTTTCATACCGCGGTGTTAATCAATTTTTAGATTATGAAGTCTGAAGTATAGTATCTTTCATTGCCTGTTTGCAACATATGGATGGTCCGATACTTGCATGGCAACTGGGAATGCACCATGTACCGTAACCAAGGTTGCAGTGGTGAAGTTAGTGGTTGTCTCGTTGCTTTTGTGCGAAAGATATTGCAGACTCGCAGACCAATCTTTAACAGTTTGCATTTGTTTCAGGTGCAAGTTATACTGAATTTGTTCATTATTCACTGTGATCTACTGAATGTGTTTCTTATCAATGCACTCCCAAGTCTACTGAAAAATGAATGGAATTTGTCGGAAACGCTCCTAGTAGTTACGATCTTTTTCTGTATCAAGCCGTGAAGCTTCACTTCCTTTCCTGGTTCACGAGTCAACTTGATGGCTGACGGTCAAAATTTTAGTTTCTGTCATAGTCGGTTCAACTTTGACCAAACATCGGAGGTTGGATGCAAGGCACAGTCTACTATTTAGAGCAAGGCACAGATCAGTCATGTTTCCGAGTGTGAAGCCTGACGTCTCAATAAGTTAGCTCAGATTTGCAATAGACACTATGTGAGTGTAAGGAGAAATTGAAGTCCACTGGGAATCTGTGACGCCCAAAATACGTACCAAAATATTTTTTCCAAACTACAGTGTCTTTTTCGTAATCACGTGAGGTTTATGTTGTTGGTGGTTACGTGAGGCTGTTTGTCAACAGGAAACACTAAACGTAGGCTCTCCACGGAGAGTATTGTAGTAAATCCGGAATTGGAAGTGTCCTGTGGTAAGATGCCTTGTTCTACATAACAGGAAGTCGCAACGCATAATACAAAGAATCTAACCACTTCAAATAGCTTCTGACGGGGTGCACATCACAGAGCTCTGCATCAGATGAAAGTTTTGTAGGCTTTTTGGAGATCAGGTATAAGGCCGTGTTCATTGTCAACTGCCGATGCAAGGTTGTGAGCGTTTTTTGGAGTTGGGGCCCTTGACCTCACTATTTTACTTGGGAATATACAGGTCAGGTTTGTACCTTTTCCTCTCATTTCGTGTTTTAGAGATAACTCTACAGAACTGCGGCTGCATTTGACAGATCCAAGAATCAATCGCTGACGGTTTCCGAAGCTGAGGCAATATTACAGCAAATCTACAGCGCTGAGCGTTTACACGGGGAGACAATACAAGTGGATGAGTTATGTTGACGGGAGAATACAATTTTCTTTCTATTTTTTAACTACAAAGCGAGACATCAAATCTTTTCAATACCCACTTGTATCCTTTGACGAACGGAACGTTCATGGTGTCTCAGCCATAAAAAAATGCATGTCCCATCCCTCAAATGCGCCTAGTCAATATCCGATATTTCTCGTGCTCTGTCAACACTCAAAAGGTCTTGCTTTCACTATACGGTGGATATCCAATTCGTAACGTCTCTATGCCGGTATAAAGCGTTTTACTCTCGTAGAAGAGTTGCAAGAGTGCATGAGATCTTGGTATAGAGATCATGTATAAATATGTTTATCCACAATTTAGAAATATGTTTAGAATTTTACATATAATTGGAAACTGAATAGCTTGAAAATTTACAATTGAGAAGCCTCGTTGTGAGAAAATGAGTTGCAATTGTTGAGTTTCAGATAGTGATAAAAAGATCTCTAACCAAATTATATACCTGATTCGATTATGCCCAAGCCCATATCCATGATATTCTAGTATGTAGTGTTACATTGATGGAGCATGAATTATTTGAGTCAATAATAGCTCATGGAATAAAGTTGTATCCTTGAAAGAACAAGTTTTTTCAAGAGTAAGTGGAGTATTTGGATCATACCATATATCCAAGATGGTTGAAAGTTAAGCAAATCAAGTAGAGGAAATCTTGCCTATTTTGCAACCCTCATATGGGAGTGGGGTACGAGCATTCCTTGGACTTGCAAACTTTAATTGTCAATATGTGCAAATATTTAGCACTATTACCAAGAACTTAACAAAATTGATAAAGTTAGATCAAAACGATGGAGAGATGAACAAAAGAGAACTTTTATTGAGCTTAAGGAAAGGTTGACATTTGCATTTATTTTAAGGAGGCTAGTGAGAGAGCTCGTACCTTTGAGTTACATATTGATTGGAGTCTATAGGATTTGGAAGGATTGTTTCCTTAACATGATGAGGGGAAGAAGTTTGTATTAGTCTATGTAAGTCACTTCAACAATGTAGCAAAATCAAAGTTTAGTCATCACAAAGCAGAATGTTTGATAGTCATTCGAGTTATGACACATTTCATATATTATTTGTTTGAAAACTACTTTATTCTCATCATTGATCATCAACTATTGAATTGGTTGATAGAAATAAATAAGCTTGCATGATGTGCTCTTATCTTACAAGAGTATGATTTCACAATTGTACATAGACCTTGAGTCGTGAATTGTGATACGGATGGGTTAAGTTGATGAAATTGAAATTTGATGGTACAATGAAACTCATGACGAGATGATATCGGCTCGGCATGCATTTGTCTTTTTTAGTATGTTGGCTCTTGAGAGCTATGTGATATCTCTCTTTGGTTAGAGAGTGGATATATTATCCTCAAACACTGAGACTATAGATTATTCAATAGTAAACTGGAACATATGGAGATCGTACATGTGTTATGATGGGCATTTTGAGTACCAAGAAGCAAGATCAAGTTCTACAAAGATCTAAGCGGTTCATATGAAAAGCTAAGGATCTTCTTCATCTATGGGAATATGATAGCATTCGTATTGTATCATTTCCATCTGAGAGTGCATAGTTGGTCAAACATGGTCATGAGAAGATAAATTGTTTGGAAGTGAAATTGATATATAGCTTATTTCAAAGTCATTATTGATGAAGGGTTATGCAAATTGAGGTGCATTAGTTTATGATCAAATGCATGGTATGTGATTGTGTTTAGATATCATTCAATGCTCCTACATCACAATTGTATCTCCTATCAATTATGGGATTTTAGTATAATTTGAGCTTGAATTTTGCATACCTTTGCCTTTGTCTATACAACATCATCAATATGTATTAGTCATGGTGGTCCAAAAATATTACTCCAAGTGGATTAAGTTGACGGTATTACATATCAAGTCAAGTGAAAGAATAGCTTATGCATTAGTAGCTTCCATGCTAAGCCAATTTGGTACATCAGTGGAAATGTTGATTGACCATGGTACTGATTTTTATGACGACTTTTAGGCTTTTATGATCAAACATTTATCAACCATTGTATCACCTTAAGACATTATTTTGACACTGATAATTTAATAGAGAGAGTTGTTTAGAAAGTGAAGAGAATACTAAGAAAAATTTGATTGGAGAAAGGTCATTTAGGAGATCCGTGGTTTGCAATAGGTTATCAATTTATCTAGCAAGCATCTCTATCATCCTTCTCAATATATTTTCTATTAAATGATAGAGTTTTAGCCTTACATGTAGCTATTTTTTGAGAATCAACTGAAGTTTTGGACTTGGATAACCCTAATGTTTGAATTATGGTGTGTTTTCATAAGGCATATATTTTTTGTAGAGTAATGATCATGGCATTTGAAAACCTGGCTATTTCTCAGCAAAAAGATACTTTGCATTATGTTATTATCCAAGGAGATGGATGTTGATCTTTAGTTTACAAATTTCATGTTGATGATTACATTTATTTGAAATATAGTGCACATATCACATTGAATATTACTATTGATCGCACAATTGTACAAGTATATGAGATTTTACCTTCTAGATTTTAGTGTTAGAGGGTCATGATGGTGTGGTTTAGAAGTATCATGTGTGAAATTGTGCAACATGTCACCTTCTAAGCATTGATGGTATTATTGACCTAAGTCAATTAATTGTACGGATAGGCTTGGGATGTTTGTTATATGTATAAGCTGGTGGAGCAACTACTATGTTGATATGTGATTCTTGTAAAAAAAGATGACATATGTCATGTTTAACACCTCCTTTCAATGTGTTGCCTAGTGGATAGTGGAGATGTCCTCAATGTGGTTATGTTAATATCCCAAGCTCATCGAGTTGATATAGGTCAATCCGTGCCTGATGATTACATGCCGTAGATCTAGGGTTGTTATGTACCGATGGTACAGATCTGTTTAGGACTAATCCGAGATTAGGGTTTCCTTGTACTCACCCTATATATACAAGCGAAGGCTTCGCCTTCCCCATCTCATTCCTGTACACTCTCTCTTGTCCCTTTGGTGTGCTCTCATGTTGTTGGAGTGATTCCTGAAGAGTCGGTTTCTCAACATGGCATCAAAGCATGGTGGGAGCATTAGTTTTGTAGATTAGACATAGAGGAGTGCTGGAGATCAATGAGGAGTGTGCCTTAGAATTGGAGGCTGTCCCGCTGAAGCGATAAGATTGTTGGGGAACCGTTTCGTGTTTTCTCAGAATCTTCAATCGCGTTTTTGGAGATCAAGATGATCATTTTCGACCTATTTCTGATCGCCCAACTCCCTTTAGAAAGTTGGCTTGCGCAAAATGGTCGAATTTGATAGCCATGAAGTTTTTGTGCGATTTGGAGTTGTTGGTGATAGTTATCGCCTTTCCAAAATCTTTGAGTAGCTGTTTGGAGGCCTAAACTAAGTTTTTTAGAGGTTTGAGGGTTTCTACTTGAACCAAGGCTCAGCCTTCGAGAAGGTAGAAACGGAACTTCGCTTGCCTCTGTCAGAGCTCATGCCACAAAAAATTTCAGCTCAATCCGAGCTTTCTTCGTCATTTTCGCTTAAGTACTGTGCAGACGCAGAATCGCAAATACATTTCCTTCTTCGTTTGTGGGTCAAGACAGGCGCATTTTACCAGTTTCTGGAGTTTTGTATGTTTCTTGATCGAGGTGCAGAGGAGCTATTTTTTGGCGTAGTCGCGGAGGTGTTCTTCGTGTTCGTTTTGTGTCTGTACAGGTACTTGCCGTGTTGGGGTCTTAATTTCCGCTCGTGACCACAACCATGGCACAATCCGTGAGCATGATCACTGGAGAGAAACTCGACAAGAACAATTTCCAAACGTGGAAATTTTGAATGAAGACCTTCCTTCAAGGCCAGGGGCTATGGAAGCTTGTGACCGGGGAGGAGAAAGCATCAATCGTGGTTGTTGGTGATCTTTGCAGTGAGCAGACATTGCGTGAGTGGAGAAAGCGATTGTATCAAGCCATCCACTACATTGCGCTCACGATTTCAGGCTCGATGATCAAGATTGTGACACACCCATTCAAGATTGTGACACACCCAAGGAAGCTTGGGATGCGTTGTCACAGATGTTCCATTCGGGAACAGAAGAAGGAAGCTGCTTCTTTGCGGCAATTCAATACGGTCAAGAAAGGCTTGATGTGTGCCAGTGATTACGTCAATCACATCAAGCAACTGGCAGATTAGTTAGCATCTGTCAATGTTCAACTTGATCCGACCGTGATTATCGGTACGACATTGCAAGGACTGCCTACTGAGTACAAGCAGTTCATTACGTCAATTTTGACCAGAGAACCTCTTCCGAAGTTGGACGAATTGGTTCCAATGATGTTGGGAGAAGAAGTGCGAATTTTGGGCAGTATTATCCTAGTCCTATAGTTATCCTAACTGATAACATTAGCAGCATGATGTTAGCTAACAATCATGTTTTTCATGCTAGGACAAAGCACATTGAGGTGCACTATCACTTTCTTAGGGAGAAGGTCCTTTCAGGTGTAGTAGATCTTAGATATATACATACGGGAGATCAGGTTGCAGATATCTTCACCAAAGCTTTACCTAGAGAGTCGTTTGCTACATTTCGATATTGTCTAGGAGTTCATGATGTGCAGTTGAGCTTGAAGGGGAGTGTTAATATCCCAAGCTCATCGAGTTGATATAGGTAGATCGGTGCCTTATGACTACAGGCCTTAGATCTATGGTTGTTACGTACTGATGGTAAGATTTGTTTAGGGCCAACCCGAGATTAGGGTTTCCCTGTACTCATCCTATATATACAGGGGAAGACGAAGCCTTCCCCATCTCATTCATGTACACTCTCTCTTGTCCCTTTGGTGTGCTCTCCTCTTCTTGGAGTGATTCCTGAAGAGTCGGTTTCTCAACAGGTTATACATCAATATGGTTTGATTGGTACATGGTATGGATTGTATACATGTCACTTATAATGGGGCATTGGAGCACTAGACCCTTTGATCTGAGCCTTACAAATACATATCATGTTAATGAATTATATGGCTAATTGGTGTTAGAGGGATCTAACCACCAATTAGTGGGACAATTGTGGTACACTTGTGTTGGTATATGATAATATATGTATTGTGATGTTTGATGTGATAATGATGTATGTGCATGACATTTGTTATGACTTATGCAGTGACATCTCTCATTAGATAGATGCATGCATGTAGGAACAAATATAAAAATTAGAGCCGGAAGTGCAACTAGCGTCATTTGTACTGGACGTATCATTAAGACCAATAATCCTTTTAGAAGACCTTGAGGCTAAGGTATTCTAATGATTCAAGGGTAAAATTTGAATTATGTCTCTTTAAAAGTTAATTTTAGATTTTGAGCCTTGAAGAGTCTGGCTATGATGAAATATTAGGTAATGCATGAATTTGGATTCTTTGAAGATCAAAGTATATTTGGTTTGATTGCAATCTCTCCTTTAATCTATGATTTTCAATAGAGTGTTCTTATGGATTTTTTGAGAGTAGTAAAAATTGATGATGAACTTCATCAATAATATATTTACTTGGTTCTCAAAAAATTACCAACATGATCCATAAAATATTATCTCCTCTTAATAATCAATGATAAAGTAAGAAGCAATAGTAAAGCCCATTTTGTATAACATTTTTACATCCCCCAATATATCATAAGATTCTATAAGTGTAATAATAATAATTATTTATATCATAGATCTGTCAGCGACATGATAAGATTGGAGTTGATTGTGCAAATATGGCTATAATGGTGGTGCATCACTAGAATCTCCAAGAGATGTTTGAATCTGAAATGGACATCTTTTCAAATAGATCTTTCTCAAACCAAGACCAATCAATATATCTTTATCCAAAATATGCACCATAATCCAATAACACAAGTTAAAATCGAAAAATCTTTCTTGAAGGTCCAATCAAACAAAAGATATCACTCTTATAATCTTGCATCATCTTACTTAATAACACTCTCGTACACTCATATTCCGGCCTCGATAGAAACTTCATCAATCTAATGGTGTCACTCATGACGATCTTGATCCCAATATCAACAATACTAGTGTTGTTAGTATCAAAAGCTAATGTATAACAATCTATATATTGTAACGTTTGATATGACAGTTATGTATGTTGTGATGCGATATATATGTGTACAATATTTTTTACCCACACAAAGTTGAAACATCTAAAGACAAAGTATGTTTTCACTCTATCGTCTATGTTATCCAGTTAGTTTGGCATATCTAAAGACTAGAAAAATTGTCCATAAAAATTGAAATTTTTATGAGTCTAGTGTTAAAAGATCTAACATTCTCCCTTGTACTCATTCTGTTCCTTGACCTTGTGAAAAAATAAATTTTATAAATTTCAAATTGATGATAGTATTAATATTTTTTTATATTTTCTCTACTACATAAGTAGATATTTCACATTTATACTCTTCAAACATTCCATTTGCATGATGTAAACTAGAAAATGAAGTTAAACATTGACTTTATGAAGCTTTCACAAATTGCTCTTGTGAAAGCTTTGTATGCATAATTTATTGTTTGGTTGCATTTTGATATGACTCACGTAATCAATTGGTTGAAAAATATTGCAATCATGGAAACCTGGCACATCGTCTGATATAGAGAGATTCAAAATGGAAGAAGAGAGAATAGTCATCAAAAAATCAATATATGATTATTTTGATTGTGAAGACAATACTAATTTGAATATGTACGACAAATATTAAATCAATGTAAAAGCAATAACACAAAAATATCATTTTTTAAGTAATCACTATAATTTTGAGTTCATTGTCATAAGAATATGTGGCAAAGTAAAAATATTGTGATCTTTTCAATAAATAAGATGTCCTAAACCCATTAACTTTCCACATATTCCTATAGTCAAATCTTAGGCAATACCCAATGCCTCACACTAGGAGATAAAGTTTTCACATCAAAGATTGCATAATGAATAAGCCAAATCGCTATAAGTTTTGTCAAACCAATCAATTTCATTTAGTATCGATAATCCATGATCCTAAATTCTATAATATTGCAAGCTACTATGTATAATTTTCGTGAAATCAAAACAACGAAGTTATTCAATTGATTTTATGGACATAACTATATGAACTTTGTTTATTCAACATGAGAGATGTGATTTTTTTGCAATAGTACACGCTCTTCCTCGGAAAGATTTTCATCTTCTTACCAAATAAACTTCGATGTGAGATCAAAGGTCATGCGTTGCACAATGTTTTTATTTATTGGTCCACATGAGACTCTAACCTGACGCGTCATCTCTCAAGTATGATGGGTTCAACTGAATCAATTTCAAAAGTGGGGGTAAGAGGTAGCCGAAGTGGCCAAATCGGATTCAGCTAAGTCAAATATGGCCTATAGACCAGAAAGATCCGGGACAAAGTATAATAACAAAAGGCATGGGAAGACCCCATCAAAGCGTTCAAGGATGGAACCAAACCGGTAACATGGGGCTAGGCCCCAATAGTATCACACTGGGAAATATGTCTTACATCATCTAAGATATCCGAACTATCTAGGTCAAACAGTCTACAAACAACATGAGCATCCAAAGAAGCATCACCTTACGTAATTGCTCTTCTATGGATTGCACCAGCTAGTGTTCTCTGTAGATCAATGGAAACACATTGTCTAAAATAGGCTATATAGTAAGCTAAAGAGAGTGATAACCCCTTGCCGCCTAGACCAGAAATAGTAGAGGTTCTTCTTCTACTTCCTCTGTAAGTGGAGTGGTTCAGAACTTCAGATATGTTCAACTTAAAAGGTGGTAGAATTATTGGTCGCCTGACGAATCTCCGCATGTTGCCATCTATTATAGAGACATGGAACTGACCCTTCTACTACCCCACGTGATTTTGTAACCTGTTGACAACATCTTCTCTTAATCGAATGTTTACATAGATTTTGAACATAATTTACAAGGATTGAAGAAGAAGCTAGTGCTTTTCCATGAGATCTACAGGTACATTAATTTACCAAGCCAAGTCCAATCTTGTTGATTGGAAGAAGACAGGAGTCTCAAAGAAAAAAGCTAAATCTTAACATAGGGTGATCACCCATCCTCTTGTATGGCAGCGAGTGGAGCAATAGTAACCAAGGTCTCCAAGTATAAGGGTTTTTACAGAGCTGACCTCTTTGTTCTTCTAGCTTTGGGGTTATATGGAGCTATAAACACTAATTTTCATATGTTTGTGATGAAGAGCCCATCATACTAGTCGGCATGGGATATCACTCTCTTTAGCTTATTGTATAGACTATTTTAGGTAATGTGTTTCCATTGCTTTGCGGAGAGCACTAGCTTGTGCAATCATAGGAGACCAATCACGTTAGATGATATTGCTTCGGATGTTCTTGTTGTTTGTAGATTGTTTGATCTCAATAGTTTGGATATCTTAGGTCCAATATGACATATTTTCCATTGTGATGCTATCGGGACCTAGTCCCATGTTACGTGTTTGGTTTCATCCATGTACGACTTGATGGGGTCTTCCCATCCTTTTTGTTATTTTATCGTGTTCTGCACTCAAATCTTAACACGCCCAAGAACAAAAGTTAGTCAGCTCTAATTATGGTTTTGTCTTTTGTCTCTAGTTTCAAAGGAGTACATCAAATATCCAAAGAATTGTGAGCACTATACCATTCTAAAACAATAGAATCTCAAACGTTTTCTTAGAGATTTACTTTTCGCCAATCCCAAACCAACTCATACTTCGCTCATTCACATGGAACCAAATATACCTTCCATCTTTGGCTACGGTGTATTTTTTATCACAAAAAATATGCAGAATTTGAACACTCATATTATGTCTTTTGACATCTAAATCATTTTTTGTGTAAGCCTTGCGTGAAATTTTATAAGCAATTTTGTCCATACCAATAGCTACACTATGAGGATGTGGAGTGATATCATTGGGCATTATATCACTCTTAGATATCCATCCGAATTAGATTGTCTTGTATGTGGATATTGAGAACTATTTTAATAGCTTTTTTATATATAGCATATATCTTTTCAGATATAGCATAAATCTTTTGAGAGCTTAGGGATGTCGATGAGCCTCATTCCTTTCGTATGGCCTTGGACGGTTCACCTTCTTCTCTCTTATATCAACATGGCTTTTCACATGGGTGAGTCACTATTCTATAGTCCACCCTTGGTACTCAATAGTAGATATTTTGGGAGTAATATTTTTTTCCATGGCTCATTAAAGAACTCTTTTATCTAATGCAATGGCCGTGTTATATTATTTTCTCCGCTCCTTAGTGGATGATATATATATTATGGGTTGTGTAGATAAGA
The DNA here is from genome assembly GCA_014180765.2 of Marchantia paleacea. Taxonomy (NCBI): domain Eukaryota; kingdom Viridiplantae; phylum Streptophyta; class Marchantiopsida; order Marchantiales; family Marchantiaceae; genus Marchantia; species Marchantia paleacea. Next base: position 1,723,550 of record MUAA02000035.1, on the reverse strand, counting down.
TTATGCATGTCTTTGACTATTTGATTATTGAGCTTCATCATGTAGGCTTGAATGTCAAGATGCATGGACTTCTTTGGACATTCCTCTTAATCTCTAGCTTCTAGTGGGATGTATGATTTTGACAAACGACTTACATATTCTTGAAGTGTCATTAGGGTCTGAGGGCTTTGTCTCACACTACCTAGACATATTTCTTGCCAAGTATGTACTGCATGTAGATGAATTTGCTCTAATAGGGGATCCACATGTGATGTTTGATATAGTTTCCACTAGTTATGCTCGTCGATCCAACTATCTACCCATTTGTATTCCTATCACGCTTGACAATCTTTGATAGGAGGATCATGGATGTCTTTGGTGACATCATTGGACCATGGACCTTTGAGTGTGTGATAGAAGATTTGGCAAGGAGACAACCATCTTTTTCAAGTTCGTGCGTAGTGGTAGACTTATTATCAATGGAGGAGACGACATCTATAGTGTTTTTGGATAATTGGATAATGGTTATCCTTTAGTTTTTTATTACATATATGCCCATACTTGAGATGTATGTGAAGGATGTGTAGGGGGGTCATTTTTTCTACATGAATTATTATGACAAACGAGAAATATTTTGTCCTCAAAGCACATGAGCTCCCGTCCTTTTACTCTTTACCCACTAATTGGACTAGAGATCTACAATGATGGTCTAACAGTTTAAGCAAGCTTTACATTATCTTTTAATGGATTCGGTAATTCCTCGTACTACTAGAGGTCGTATACGCTCTTGCTTCAACAAGGGTACATGCTTGTGGATCTTGGCTCAACCATGCATAAGGGTTTTTTTACTCTCGACAGTTCCCTTCTTCAGAGTGATGAGGTTCTACCTTGGCTTGGTTCACCCATTTGCATTTTCATTATGAGTGTGATACTATCTTAGATGCAACAAAATTAATATGACTTCTTGTCTATTCGGAGGACACATGATTACTATCCATGATGTCATTAGGGATGTCATGAGGGGATAATTATCTGTAATCAATCTTGGTTAGCTATAGTTAGTTTAGCCAAATCTTAGATTGATCACTAGATCACTAAAAGACAAGATAATCGTGTGTATGATTCAAAAAACAAAAGCTAAACTTTGACTTGTATAGATTAATGACGAGATGGCTACCATGCATTGGTGGATTAGATTGGGTGTTAGATGTCTTTGAGGAATTGGTTATTATAAGATAACAAAACATGCATCTTATGCATGTTAGCCATGTGACAGTTTGGATTTTGGACTATCCTAGTTCTATAGTATATAAAGCAATGAGAGGTCTTGAGAAATCATCTTATCTTGAAATTTATTCCGGAGTCATTGCCTTCAGTGTTACATTACCCATCCTCCTTAATTGGCAATGAGTGGAGCGACAACCGCCAAGATCTCCAAGTATATGGGTATGCAGAGAGATCATCTCTTTGTTCCTCTATCCTTGGAGTTATATAGAGCTATGAATGCCAACTTTGACACAATGAGCAAGTGCACAAGATCCTACTATATTTTGTGACATGGTGTATCATTTTCTTTATTATATTGTGTAAATTGATTTAGCCAGCGTGTATCCATTGCTCTACTCTACGGAAAACACTTGTGGTGTCACATGGACAATGCTTTGCTCTAAGAATGTTTGAACATTTGGCTATAGAATCTTCTTGATCATCGTGTGAGTTGACAGTCTCTTTTTCTCCTCCTCATCACTCCACATTCGAGTTCATTACAACCGATAAAACTTCAATGAAAGAAGATTATGATATTCAACAATTGGACAAATAACTCATGTCCAAACTTCACAAATAATTTTTTTACATGCTCTTTTTCCTCTTGGAAAATTTTCTTATGTTTCTTTCTTCCAGATCTCTCGAAAAAATTATCGAGTTGTACACTATATCACAAGATGATATGCAGACCCATGTGTACTAAAACCATCATACATCCCAATCCTCGACTCCAATTGCCTTCAAATTCATGAAAAGGTCACTTATCATCCAAGCTTCAACTCTAAAAAGTTTTATTGATGAAATTTTTTGATGGCAAAAGTTATGATTGCTATACTAACTTCGTGACTGTTAGTGTAATCTTGCAACTATGACTAAAGGGACCAATTTCAAACTATCATTTTGTATTCAAAACTTATCTAATCGAGCTGAAATTTCAATTCAACACAAGAATGAGAGTAAACTATATCTCAATTAAATTAGATATGTCAAAACCCTCTTACTATTTTCAGAATCAATCCAAACACACTCCATGATCTGAATTTGATTCTTCAAATTTAAATCATTACAATAGAGTGACAACCTACTCAATTGTACCCATTCTTAAGCTCACATCATAGCTCTTTCCGTTAGTTCTCTAGCCATGTCCCCAAATCTTCAAATATTCCCCTTGAAGGCTTCTAAAACTCCTCAAAACCTCAAAGAACTTGACCAAGTGCTCTCATTGGTCCAAACTCCAAGACCAATGAGAATGAAGAGTGTCATTTTGATCTCTAGTGTGACCAAATTACCTCCATATTAACTTACAGCTTTACAACTATCCTAAACATACTACTTAGTCATCATATAAATAATATGAACCGTCACTAATAAAGAGTCAAAATAACAACTTGAAATTGATTAAGTATGAATGGAACTACAAACGGAACCGGAGAGTTTATGACTTGAGAATAATATTGCTTGCCAAAATTCCTAACAATCAACTCCCTATGGCTTACTTTTGGTAAACAATAGTGATAGATCAGAACCCACGTATTAAAAGCCATCACTATTGGCAAGTTCATATCCATAGTGGCCAAACTAAGTCAAAAAATATATTGTTAGGTCCCAAATCGCGCCGTAGAAAACAATTGGAAAAATAATCAGGTTTGGAGAATTTATCACTTGTTGCATAAAGTCATCTCCAAAATGATATACTAACTACACCCAAAAGTGATCACGATGAAGGCATCCGATGTTGATCGCAAATGGATTGGATATCGGTACATCTGGAGGATCATGTTGTCCTCTATCAATGTCTCACGTCGGCTCCACTTGAATCAAATAAGCTCCTTAGTAGCAAAGTGATGTTCTAGATCTCTTTTATTCACTTGTCATCATGACCGCGCTTTATATCTGATAAGGTCCAAGATAGTATCACTTGGAGCCTTCTCAACATCTTGGCCCTATAATGTTGATCCAACCGTGAGCTCTTAACAGCCTTAAAATAAGCCGTCGGTCATTCTGTCCTAAAGTATCGTCATCATAACAACAGCTTTGAAGATGACACATGTCATCACAACACGACAACGGGTGCAATCCATAGGAGAGCAATCACATTAGGTGATGCATATTAGGATGCTCCAATAGTATGTAGATAGTTTGATCTAGATACTTAGTATCTCTTAGGTGGAAGAGTACATATTTCTCACTGTGATGTTATTTGGGCCTAGCCCCATCCTACCCGTTGGTTTCATCACTACCGGGTTGATGGGATCTTCCCATCATTTTTGCTATATTTCTCGCACCTGCATCACTAAACTTTATTATCTCGATTCATTTTATGAGTGCTGTATTTCAGGACGTGAGAATCCCTTTTATTTCAGTTCTTGTAAACTCCCCAAAAAACTGAGAAAAATATGCTCTACTCTTCTACTCATCAGAGTTCAGGTTTCTCAATAAGCAATGTACACTAGAAAGCCTCTTCTCTCAGTTTTGCTGATGCTTTAAAGAATTCTATATCATACTATCAAAACCGTAAGTTGATTACTATGTACGTCGGTAATCATTGGGAATCTACATGATTTGTGACAAAGAGAATACTAACGTAATAGAACAAAGCATGATGCCATGGTGAGTGCGATGAGGCGACAATAGTCGTGGAGGGTAAATCCACTCTCACCCTTGCACTCGAAGTCATACTAGATCTCAGCCTGTCTTATCGTTGTCATCAACAATCACATTGAACGTGATTCCATTTGAATAGCTTCCGTATAACATCCTCTTTAGTCATTGCCGGAGAGTGATCTACCTGTCACAACAACCTCACCTCTGATATTGATGTGTGCCATAGAGGAGGAGGGTATGGAGATTAGGGGGAGAAAGAGAGTAGATTAGGGTATTATATTTCCTTGCATATTCTGTGCCCACACTTTGCCAAACATAGAGAATGAATAGTCTATTCTCTTTGTCTTTCAATTTGGGTTCCACTGGTATCTAAATTGAAGACTATAGAGAATGATATTGTGAAATATAAGTGTTTTTATTTTTTTAGGGTTTTGAGTGAATTTTGAATAATTTTTCTTAAATTAAACACATTGGTCGGGTTTTTTTTTGTTCTAATTTCTTCTTTTTCTTGTATTGGTTCTTCTGGGACCTTGTTGGAAAATTATGGAGATCAGAATAAAAAGTTATGAGTGTTTTTTGAATTTAGAATTTTTATAGTTAACATTTTCCCATGTGAGGTGGTGTGTTAGGGGGTTGTGGTTCTGCAAGTGGGAGGAGATACATGATGGAGTGCTCGGTGTCTTTATCGTTCTCTTTGTGCTAGCTATAGCTTCACTTTCGCTCATGGGACCGCCAAAAGCGGTGCGTGATACATCATGTCCGATGTATCATCGTCTCTTTATCTCGCAAGGGGTAAAGATCCACGTGGGAAAGATGCATAAAGATTATGATTGGACCACTTGGGATGCGCACGTGAGGAGGAAGATCACATTGATATTGGTATTTATCACTTCGGGGAGCACTCAGACTACATTGATTCCTTCGTTGATCATTTCGGGTATACCGATCGGGTCGTGGGAGTGGTTAGCTTCCCTTGCAGGTTCGATTCTAGGGCTTTTTGAGACTAGGTTTCCATGTCCACTTTTATTGCATAGGCTCTCTCGTGCACTCCATGACAAGGGCTAGACGTGCTTTTTGCTTACCGTTCGATCGGTTGACACGCAATCCCATGGACAAGTTAGCGTGATTTTTGTTTCTATTTCTTCCACGATAGTGTCTACGTTATACTAGAGGGGGACGTATTGGACATAGGGAGATGACTGCTAGATTTCGGAGATTCCCAGCATGGGATTGGGCTACATTGCAAGAGGAGTCTGTTCGGACCACACAGGTTAGGAGTCGGGTTCAACCACATGATACTTATCATTTGGCACGATTGCGATGATATAGGATCTTGGGGCACGCCAGGGAGTATAGCAGGGCTGCACATGCCCTTGATCTTTTGTCCATGGCTAGTCCTACTAAGGAGACGATTTCCTCTTTATGCCTTCTACATCCATCCATGGGCAAAGAGATACCATTAGAGGTCTTGGAGTATCAACCAGAGGAGCCTTTATGTCTTGATAGATCATTATTTGCCCATACTCTATGCACAACCCCACGGTTATCCGAAGGGGGTTTGTCAGGGATGGTATATGAGTATCTTTGAAATTGCTTTCAAGCGGATGATCCCTCTAGTGGTTTCAGAGAGTTAGTCTAGGTGGTTGCATCAGTTGCGAGAAATGAGATTCCATTGTCAGTTAGTTAGGTTCTGGGTGTTAGTCGGCTTTTCGCGATGGGAAGGACACTGGGGCATCATACCAATTATTATTGGAGAGGTCTTATTGAGATTAGTCAGTCGTTCCGTTATTTTGCATCATCGCTCACACTTCTAGTGATACTTCGCTCACCCTAAACTCTTTGTCCATATTAGTTTGGAGTCGCCACACTAGGAGACTGTGAGGCGGTATCGTTGGGCATTAGAGCACTTCTACATATCCATCCGGATTGGGTTATCTTGCAGATGGACGTTGAGAATGCTTTTAACAACGTTTCGTGTGCATTGTTTTTAGAGAGGCTGGTGGACCTCTATCAAGCCTCATTCCTTTTGTACGATCTTTCTACGGTTCATATTCTTCTCTCTTTTATGAGCATGGCTTTTCCGAGGAGGGAGTCATCATTCTACAGTCCGCCGCTTGCATTCAACCGGGAGATCCTTTGGGAGGACCCCTATTTGCCATGACTCATTATAGAGTTCTTTTGTCTATTGCTTTGGCGGTGTCAGGTTGTGTGTTCCCCTCCTTAGCGGATGATACACACATTGTGGACCCTGTAGACAACATTAGACAAACCTTTGATTCCTTGACTACCGAGTTTCATCTTGTATGCTTGAGAGTCAAGGTGTCAAAGTGTAGGGCTTGGTCTCCTTTGGGCATTCCTCCTCATCTCCTGCCTCCATAGGGATGTTTGATATCGACAGACGATTTACGTATTCTAGGAGTGCCAGTAGGGTCCAAGGATTTTGTCTCACGCTACCTAGACATTGTACTTGCCGAGGATGTTTTGCATGTAGATGACCTTCCTCTACTAGGGGATCCGCATGTGGCGTTTGGTATACTGTCATCTAGTATTGCTCGTCAACCCACCTACCTTCTTCGTACTGTTCCTCCTTCACCTACATTCATATCACGTTTGACAACCTTTGATAGGAGGATCATGGGCGTCTTTGGTGACATCATCGGATCAGGGACATTCGAGTGTGTGACAAGAGATTTAACAAGGAGACAGACATCTTTGCCAATTTTGTGTGGAGGGGTAGGCTTATTATCGATGGAGGAGATGACACCTACGGCATTCTTGGCTAGTTGGGCGCTTGTTACACCTTTGTTATCTTCTCGACTTGTGATAGCAGATAGAACTATCTTGGAGATATATACGAGGAACATGGATACGGGATCATTTTTTTACACGTATTATTGTGACATTCGAGAGATCCTCTATCACGGGAGGTATGATATGAATTCCCGTCTTTTTCCTCTTTGGCTACTGATTGGACTAGAGGTCTACAGTCTATCTTGATCGATCTAGAGTTTCAGGAGACTCTACATTCACTCTTAGTGGATCATACCATTCCTCGTTGTCGCATGGATATTTATTTGCTTTGAGAACGCCTGAGCGCCTGGCTGTAGAAGAACCCTCTTGAACCTCGTGTGAGTTGACAATCTCTTCTTCTTCTCCTCAACACTCCACATTCGAGTTCATTACAACCAGTAAAACTTTAGCAGAAGAAGATTATGATATCCAATGATTGGACCAATAACTCTTGCTTAAACTTCACAAAGAATTGCTCCACAACCCTTCCAATCTCTCGGAAAAGTTTCATATGTTTCTCTTTTCTAGATCTCTCAAAACAATTGTCGATTTACACACTGTATCACAAGGCAATATGTAGACCCCTGTGTACTAAAACCATCACACATCCCAATCCTTGACTCCAATTGCTCTCAAATTTCATGAGAAGGTTACTTATCATCCGAATTCAAGTGTGAAAAGTTTAATTGATAAATCTTTCTGATATCAAAAGGTATGATCTCTGTACTAACTTCGTGACAGGTAATGCAATCCTGCAACTCTAACTGTATACACAAACTTCAAGCTATCACTCCGTACTCAAAACTCATCCATTTGAGTCACAATTTCAATCCAAGCCCAAGCCTGAGTTGTAAAATATATTTATATTGATTCAAATTTCTCAAAACCCTCGTAGAATTCTCATAAACACCCCAAATACACTCAAAGGTCTAAATTTCTCTCTCTATCTTTGAATCACCATATCATAGTGACAAATCCCTCAAATCCATCCATTCTTCAACCCACGTCGTAGCTCGTCCTGTCAGCTATCCAACCCTATCTTCAGATCTTAGAATGTTTCCGTGGATGGTTTCCAAAATCCCTAAAAACCTCGAAAAGTTGTCCTATTGCCCTCATTGGCCAAAACTCCTAGACCAATGGGAATGGAGAATGTTATTTTGACCTCTCGTGTGGCCAAATTATCTCCATTTTAACTTAGAGCTTTACAACTATCCTCATTCTCATTGGTCTTGGAGTTTGGACCAATGAGGGCACTTGGGCAAGTTTTTTGAGGTTTTGAGGAATTTTGGAAGTCTTCTAGGGGGACATTCAAAAATTTGAGGACAGAGTTGGAGAGCTGAGAGGAAGAGCTATGACATGGGCTCAAGAATGGATGCAATTGAGGGGTTTGGTACTATGCAATGGCGATTTAAAGATAGAAAGGGAAATTTAGATCTTTGAGTGTATTTGGAATGTTTCTGAGAATCATACAAAGGTTTTGAGAGATTTGATTCAATTGAGATATAGTTTACAATTGAGGCTTATGTTTGGATTGAAATTTCATTCAATTGGATGAGTTTTGAGTACAGAGTGATAGCTTGAAGTTTGTATACATAGTTAGTTGAATGATTACACTTAGTGTCATGAAGTTAATACAACAATCAATTCTTTTGCTAGCAGAAAGTTTCATCAATAAAACTTTCAACAGTTGAAGTTTGGATGATAAGTGACTTTCCCATGAAATTTGAGAGCAATTGGAGGCAAGGATTGGAATGTATGATGGTTTTATTACATAGAGGTTTGCATATCGCCTTGTGATATAGTGTGTAACTTGACAATTGTTCTGAGAGATCTAGAGGAGAGAAACATATAAAACTTTTCTCAAAGAATAAAAATGTTGGTGAACAATTTTCTGTGAAGTTTAGGTGAGAGTTATTAGTCCAATTATTGGATATCATAATCTTCTTCCGCTGAAGTTTTACCAGTTGTAATGAACTCGAATACGGAGTGCTAAGAAGAAGAAGAAGAGATTGTCAACTCACACGAGGTTCAAGAGGGTTCTTCTATAGCCAAGCGCTGTTGTGTTGTGACGCGGCTACTATGAGAAGATGATGACATGTGTCATCTTCAGAGTTGTTGTCATGATGGCGATACATTAGGTTAGGATAACCGACGGTGCATTGTAAGGCTGTCAAGAGCCCACCATTGGATCAACTTTGTAGGGCCAGGATGTTGAAAAGACTCCAAGAGATATTATCTTGGACCTTATAAGATATAAAGCGCAATCAGGGTGGAAAGGGTATGGGAGAGACCTAAACACATCACTTTGTTGACTAAGGAGCTTATCTTATCGAAGTGGAGCCGACATACGACATGGATAGAGGACAACATGATCCTCCAGATGTACCGATGCCCAATCTATTTGTGATCAATATCCGGTGTCTTCATCGTGATCACTTTCGGTCATGGTTAGTATATCACTTTGGAGATAACTTTATGCAACAAGTGATTAACTCTCCAGACCCGATAATTCTTCCAGTTGTTTCCTACGGCGCGATTTGGGACCTAACAATATATATTTTGATTTAGTTTGGGTGCTATGGATCTGAATTTACCAATAGTGGTGGCTTTCAACACGTGGATTCCAATCTATTACTATTGTTTACCGAAAATAAGCCATAGGGAGTTGATTGTTAGGAACTTTGGCGAGGAGTATTATTCTCAAGTTATAAACTCCCCGGTTCTGTTTGTAATTTAGTTCATACTTAGCCGGTTTTGAGTCATTTTGACTCTTTATTAGTGGCAATTCATATTGTGTATATGATGGCTAAGTAGTATGTTTAGGATAGTTGTAAAGCTCTAAGTTAATATGGAGCTAATTTGGCCACACTAGAGTTCAAATTAACATTCTTCATTCTCATTGGTCTTGGAGTTTGGGCCAATGAGGGCACTTGGGCAATTTCTTCAAGGTTTTGAGGAGTTTTGGAAACCTTCTAGGGGACATTTGAAGATTTGGGGACATTCAAAGAATTGGATCCGTATGTTTTAATTATATGTTTTGGATTCAAAACATATAATTAAAAGTTGACAATAATTTTTTTACACAATATCTTTATATATAGAATATAATTATTATACTTTTATGCATTACAAAGTTAGGCCTCATTTAAATTATTTTGAATTTTTTTTATGAAATCAATATCTATAATATATGTCTTACAATCAATTCACATAATTGCCATAGTTTGCTCCTCACATGTTAAAATACAAATTTTACAGTCACACAATGCCGTAGTTGTTAAAAAGAATCTATGAAGTATAGTCACAAAAACTCATATAGTTGCAAGATTGCACTAACTATCACAAAATTAGTACATCGATCATATTTTTTGCTATCAAAAAGTTTTATCAATAAAACTTTTCACAGTTGAAGTTTGGATGATAAGACCTTCTCATGAAATTTGAGAGCAATTGGAGTCAAGGATTGGGATGTGTGATGGTTTTAGTATACAACGGTCTGCATATCGCCTTGTGATATAGTGTGTAAATCGATTATTGTTCTGAGAGATCTAGAAAAGAGAAACATATGAAACTTTTCCGAGAGAATAAAAAGGTTGTAGAGAAATTTTTTGTGAAATTTGGACGAGAGTTATTGATCCAATCATTGGATATTGTAATCTTCTTCCGCTGAAGTTTTACCGGTTGTAATGAACTCGAATGTGGAGTGCTGAGGAGAAGAAGAAGAGATTGTCAACTCATATGAGGTTCAGGAGGGTTCTTCTACAGCCAGACGCTCATGCATTCTCAGAGCAAAGAAATGTCCATGGGACAGCGCTCAGGCATTCTCAGAGCTAAGCAATGTCCATGCGACAACGAAATCAATATAATTGTTAAATAAACTGAGGCTTGATGTAGACTTTTAAGTTTAGATCATGAAATTTTGTGGCTCATCACATTAATCTCGTTTAATACAAGAATTAGTCCTCATTATATATTCAAAATTTTTATTACAAAAAAAATTATAGATTATTTATCATCATTTTTTGTGAAAAAAAGACGACGTCAAATCATGAGAGTTTTAAATGAAGGGTGATTGTAAACTTATTTGATGATGGAAAATAAAAACGGCTCAAGACCTTTGAAGTTGAGAGATAATTTCAATAGTTCCTTTCTCTTCATATATAATGCTCAAAAGAAACAAAGAATATTGGAGCATTTAACATTTCTAACTTCCTCCTTCACTCCCATGAGTGAACATAATTTTTCAAATGATCAAACTATAGCTGACCTTAAGCTTTCATTTTCTGAAAGCATAGCATACACAATGGGAAAAAAATCTCAACTTAAGTTTTTGAACAAATAATATGTCTAGCTTTGATAGTAATGTGATTTTAGTTTTGTTCTTATGAATTATAGAGAATCTGAGTTGATGGGAAAGATCTTGGTGAAATAAATAAATAGTGCACAACAACATCTCTTGTCTATGTAAACTATCATACTTGGACAAACCTGGTCGTCAATAAAGGTTTCCAACACAATAGTGAAGACACTTTTGTCACCGTTCAAAGTAATCCAATTACAAATTTTTGCAATGAAACAAGAACGTGAATGAAAAAACGGCTACAACCGACACCATGTTAGCTTCCATGTTTGATGAGTTGAATTTCAAAACCAGGTGAGAGGTAGTCCAAGTGGCCAAATAGGAGTACAATGAAGTCAATATCTACCATTGAACAAATAAATAAATAAATAAATAAATAAATATATACACACAAACGTGAGGTAGCTTAGTGAAGGGTAACGGAACCGTAAGCTCCCAAGCAGTGGGAGGAGAATTGAATCTCTGACCGCGTGCCTGTTGAACAATGAGCCGGCGACTTATAGGCAGTGGCCTGGTTAACGGAGCCCACCGGAGCCGTAGCGAAAGCGAGTCTTCTTAGGTCAGGATGGGAGATATAAGGCTTCCCTGAGGAACCCCGGCGCTACGCGCGTAGCGCTGACTATATATCGTGCGCGTGTTTGTTGAAGTATGACTGGCTAGAGTCGGCTGGAAAATATATGATGACAAAAAAACTCTGACGAACAAATCTTCCCTACTAATGTACAACATTACACATCTTCTCTTCAACATTAGTCCATTCAAATCTTGCAACTTGAATGACTTGGATTCTAATGTCCACTTGGATACGACAGCAATTTAAACTCCACTCCCCAAAAAATCCCAGATAAAGCATCATAGCCAAAATCATATGATCATGGCCTGTTCGAGAAACCATCAGGACATGAGAAAAACCCAACGTGGCGTACAAGGTGAGGGGAAAATAATCGGCCAGGGACACAAAAGAAGAAGGCAAAATGCATAAACCCTAAACCCTACCCCTCCGAGCTCAGCGCAGATTAGCGCATAACCAGTCATCGATCCACAATTAGTGGGTTACCTAATCTCTTAATCTGCAATCAGAGGCTTTGACCTGGACAAGCCAGCGGGACCGTCGGGCGATGGCCAAGAGGAACTGCCGACATTGACGGGGACGAAAAGAGTTTCCGCTGACGACGTGGCAAACGCTGTGGCCTTTGGCCGCTAAAGCCAAGTAGCTTCTTGCAAAGTGGTGGCGATGGCCACTTCTTTTATGATCTTTTAGGACCAAAGTACCGCTGTAATCATCATTTAATCTGTCTAACTAGGGTTTATTTTAGATAGGGGGAATTAAAGGCCGCCGATGGCAGGCCCCAACCTCGTCGCTAGAGGATTAGGACCCTCTCTGATTCCGATCCTGCCGCCCTCATTTTTAAGTATAATTAGTTCTCGGTTATCCAGTCGGTAGACCTGTTGCTCCCGGTCCACTTGACTGGGTAAGGAGCCATTCCACCTTCCTCTTCTATCGTCTCATCTCCCTTTGTTCTTCATAACATAAATATTCGCAACGAATACAAGCCTTGAAGAAAACGGAACTCGAGCAAATTACAATCTCGAGTGACATATTTATTCTGGAATAAATGTATGAATATGACCCTTGGAAAATGTGAAAGGTGAGTTCCTTACAGTCGGTGTCATGTGTGTCAATACTTGCCTTGAATACACCTGAAAGTGACATATAACATACGACTCTTTCAACCCTTACCCGCTAAAGTGCGCAATTGACTTTCACATTGAAAAAGTACATGTAATGAGCCAAGTAGTAGAGCTGTTATGCACCTCTAAACGGGACGATGAGCTCGACCTTGCAAGAGAGAAGGTAATAATAATCGCCTCAGTAAAATTAAGAGGCTGAGTTTACGATATGCACTAATCAACTGATAGCAAGAGACCTCCTGTTTCATAAAAGTCATCGACGCATACATGTAAGACGAAGTATAATAACAAAAAGGATGGGAAGACCCCATCAAATCGTACAAGGATAGAACCAAACTGGTAACATGGGGCTAGGCCCCAATAGTATCACACTAGGAAATATGTCCTACAACACCTAGGATATCTGAACTATCCAAGTCAAAAGGTCTACAAACAACAGAGCATCCGAAGAAGCATCACCTAACGTGATTGCTCTCCTATGGATTGCACCAGCTAGAGCTCTCTGTAGAGCAATGGAAACACGTTGCCTAAAATAGGCTATACAATAAGCTAAAGAGAGTGATACCCCATGTCGCCTAGTATGGTAGGCTCTCGCGCACTCCCTCACAAACATGTGGAAGTCGGTGTCCATAGCTCCATATAACTCCAAAGCTAGAGGAACAAAGAGGTGACCTCTCTGCATACCTCTATACTTGAGACCCACTTTTATTCGCCGCCGCCCACTCGCCGCCCATCCCGGAGGATGGGTGATCACCCCTCTCAAACTATGTCTCTAGTAGGATCGGTAAACCACCACATCGCCCACAAAGGACTGGTCCTCCCGAACCAAGCACGGGTCCGCTCTAACCCTAGTCGATCGCAAGGCATACCAATGCTCCCTCCATGTGAGGTATCCATCCTCCCGTGCCAAAGCAAACACCACATCCATAATGACATCATGGGTAGCTATCCTCCGCCTCCGAATGGACAACGAGTCATATGAACACTTGTCGCATCTAAAGTGATACCACACTCACATGTGAGTAATGAAGATGTAGATGGATGGACCAAGCCAAGGCGGAACCTCATCGATGTGGAGAAAGTAGCCTGGTATAGTCGAAAAGCCCCGATGCATGGTCGAGCCAAGATCCACGAGCCTGCACTCCTTGCCCGAGCAAGAGCGTAGACGAGCTCTAGTAGTACGAGGGATGGCCGGATCCACTAAGAGTGAATGTAGAGCCTCCTCGAAACGGCCGATCCATCAAGATAGACCAGTAGACCCCTAGTCCAATCGGTAGCCAAAGAGGAAAAAGATGGGACTCATGTCGCACTCTCCCGTGGTAAAGCGCCTCGTATGTCGTAATAATACTTGTAAGGGAAATGATCCCGTATCGACGCCCCTCATATATATCTCCAAAATAGGTCTATCTCGCTATCACAAATCGAGAAGATAACAAAGGTGCAACTAAGGCCCAACTCGCCAAGAATGCCGCAGGTCGCCTCCTCCATCGATAATAAGCCTACCCTCCACACGAGATTGGCAAAGATGTCTGCCTCCTTGCCAAATCTCCAGTCACACACTCGAATGTCCCCGGGTCCGATGATGTCACCAAAGACGCCAATGATCCTCCTATCAAAGGTCCAAACGTGATATGAATTTAGGTGAAGGAGGAACAAGGCGAAAGAAGATAGGTGGGTCGACGAGCAATACTAGATGATAGTATACCAAACGCCACCTGCGGATCCCCTAGTAGAGGAAGGTCGTCTACATGCAAAACATCCTCGGCCAATGCAACGTCAAGGTAGCGTGAAACATAATCCTCAGACCCTACTGGCACTCTTAGAATACGTAAGCCATCTGTCGATGTCATACATCCCTCTGGAACCTGTAGGTGAGGCGGAATGCCCAAAGGAGACCAAGCCCTGCACTTTGACACCTTGACTCTCAAGCCTACAAGATGAAGCTCGGTAGTCAAGTAATCAAAGTCATGCCTAATGTTGTCTACATGGCCCACAATGTGTGTATCATCCGCCAAGGAGGGGAACACACAACCCAAGACAAAAAGCAAGATGACACAAAGAGCTCAGAATGAGCCATAGCAAATAAGGGTCCCCCCAAAGGATCTCCCTGTCGAGTGCCAGCGGCGGACTGTAGAATGGTGACTCCCTCCTCAAAAAAGCCATGCTGATAAAATAAAGAAGAATGTGAACCGTAGAAAGATCGTACAAAAGGAATGAGGCTTGATAGGGGTCCACCAAATTTCTAAGCTCTCTAAAAATGGATGCACGCGAGACGGTGTTAAAAAGCGTTCTCAACGCCTACCCGCAAGACAACCCAATCCGATGGATATCTAGAAGTGCTCTAATGCCCAACGATACGCCCTCACGCCTCCTCCCGTGTGTGGCGACTCCAAACTGATGTGGACAAAGATGCTCCTGGAAGTGTGAGCGATGTTGCAAGACAACGGTACGGCTAACTAATCGCAATAAGACCTCTCCAATAGCAATCGGTCGAATGCCCCCAATGTCCTTCTCCATCGCAAGAAGCCGACTAAGTTTAAGGGAAGACCAGTTTAAGGGAAGCAAAGTTTAGGGTCAAGATAACAGAAAGAGAGGTGGCGCACGGTGCATCTAGCCGGTCGGCCAGGGTGGGGTCCTGACTGGACACCGGATGGGAGCGAGCAGGAAGTGGGTGGAATCGGTAGCACGACGGAGCGTGCATCACCCGTCCGCGTCACTTGTTTTAAACTCGTCGCGTGCTCTCATTCATTCAGCACCAGTCTCGTCTTGTTTCGCACAATCTCGTCTGTGGTCTCTGAGGGATCGGTGTCAGTTTTGATCTTCGTGTGTTTTGTGGTTGGAATTTCCAGTTTTTCATCATGGCCAGGGATCCAGTACGCGTGCTCGTCACCGGTGCCGCAGGTGCAGTTTTTGTGCAACTTCTGGCCTTGATTGATTTGTTCTGTTGTTTCTCCTGGTGGTGAGATCCATGTGAATAGCTTTGTTAGCGTGCCGGAGGTTGCTGCGGACGGTTTTTTGGCTGAGTGAGGAAAACTTCAGTTTTGGTTGGTTAGAAACAACGGCTAAGCTAATATGGAGTACAAGAAATCAAAATTTCACGAAAAATGAACTTACTTGGCATAATTACTAGATTGGACCTCGAACGAGATGCCTTTTAACGAGTATTTGTTTGCTCATCTGTCTCTCTTGTTATCAATCTCCCCTACACCAAGAAATTCAGCCTTCTGAATTCTTCAGCTGGACCTGAGGTTTGGACAAGCCTAATCTTCTTCGGAGTTGTTGCAGGCCAAATCGGATATGCCTTGGTGCCCATGATTGCGAGGGGAATTATGTTGGGGGCCGATCAGCCTGTAATCCTTCACATGTTGGACATTCCCCCAGCTGCCGAGGCTCTGAATGGTGTTAAGATGGAACTCATCGACGCTGCTTTCCCCCTTCTGAAAGGTAATGTTTGGTTTGTGTTCTGCGTCACTTTCTCCTGTAAAGAGTAGACATTAGAGTGCTATGTATTCTGTTATTTATGTGTCCTGTATTCTTGTTACTCCTACTTTAAGGTTTTGATTTTTAATCGCTTATTAGTGAGAATTTTCAGTATAATTTTATCAGTCATGTGACTGGCGATCCTAATTTTGGACTTCAAGCATAGTGCATTCAAATGCGTCCATGTCGAGAAACAAGGTCCTTATATAAGAAATAATCAACTGGTTACAGGTATCGTGGCAACTACGGACGTTGCTGAGGCATGTAAGGATGTCAACATTGCCGTCATGGTCGGAGGTTTCCCCCGAAAGGAGGGTATGGAACGTAAGGACGTCATGTCCAAAAATGTTTCTATCTACAAAGCACAGGCTTCAGCTTTGGAAGCAAACGCTGCTAAGGACGTAAAGGTTGGTTATTTTCTACCTAGCAATCAGATCAAGAACAAAGTTGTTCCTACGTCAAGAGTCTTTAGCCAGATTTTGCTGCAAACTTCCTCATTTTTTGGCCGGTGTAATCCTATAAGGTTTGACCTCTTTTCTAGACTTTGGCAGATGGCAGAAAGCATTTCTTATACTCAAAATATGTGTAAATCAGCTCTTTTGAATCTCTTTTAGTTGTTCTCTTCAATTTTGGGACTTATTTTATATACCATTTCATTTACAATGAGCAGGTTTTGGTGGTAGCGAACCCTGCAAACACCAACGCCTTGATTTTGAAGGAGTTTGCCCCTTCGATTCCAGAAAAGAACATCACTTGTCTGACAAGGCTGGACCACAACAGGGCTCTCGGTCAAATTGCAGAGCGCCTTGATATTCCAGTGTCTTCTGTCAAGAATGTTATCATCTGGGGAAACCACTCCTCCTCGCAGTACCCAGATGTGTACCACGCCGTCATCGATGGTGACAAGCCAGTGCGTGAGGCTGTTGCTGATGATGCTTGGTATGTTTCTTCTTTGCTCTTTCTCGTAAAAGCAACTTTTCCTTTTCGTTACTCTAGTTTAGTTCTTTTGGATGACATCTTCCAGAATTTTCTCACTTGACTTCGTGTAGCAGGAAATCGTGGTTTTTCTTCCTATCTTCCCTTTTTTTGTTCTTCCTCTTCTAAAGGCACCGTTGTTAGTTGTGGTCATAACTAAAGAGTTTAGATCTTTGCTGAGCTTGAGTCAGGACAGAGTTGCACCTGAAGTAGTATAATGTTTAGTGGTTAGTGTCGTTTTAAGTCTGGTCTTGACGTTTACTTTAAACTTCAGTTCATGGCGGGAAGCATTGGCATCCGATCCTCTTCTTGCTATTATCTCTACAGGTAGTTTTGACAGCGTGGGACTATCTTATGTCAATCAGGCTAGATGGAGAATTTATCCAGACTGTTCAACAAAGAGGAGCTGCAATCATTAAAGCACGCAAGCTTTCAAGCGCATTGTCTGCTGCAAGTTCCGCTTGTGACCACATTCGTGATTGGGTGCTTGGTACTCCTGAGGTACAAGTTATGGTTTTGCTTGCTCTCTAAGTCAGTGATTACATGCTCGTATTTTCTTATCCTTACTTGCATAGGAAGGATAATACTGTGATGACGAGCTTAACGGTAGGCACTATATGTTAACGTCTGCAGGGTACCTGGGTGTCCATGGGAGTGTACTCCGACGGATCATACAAAGTTCCAGCTGGTCTTATTTACTCTTTCCCTGTCATCTGCTCGAATGGAGTATGGTCCATCGTTCAAGGTGAGCTATTGATGATGATTTCCTTTTACTGCTAGTCACAAACACATTGAGGACTTTAGATTGCTTGTCTGCTACTAAATGTGTACGTATTTATTGTAGTAGTTTAGGTCTGTATAGTTTGTGGAAATAGCTTTTAGCCTTAGTATGAAAGGCTAACCACAGTTGGATTGTTTCGAGGATTTTTATTTAGAGGCTTTTTTTGTGTTCCTAGCTTAGCTTACGAAATGTGGTGGTAGAGTTTGTAGTAAGTATATGCTCCGCAACTGGCTATTTTCCACAAGTGTATATGTTTTGCCAGTGCCCCGAATTCTTTTCAAATATCAATATGTGTTTTTCCTCAGATCTGCCAATCAATGAGTTTTCAAGAAAGAAGCTTGATGCCACCGCAGAGGAGCTGGTCGAGGAGAAGCAGTTGGCTTACACTTGCATCAACGAGTAGTGGGTCAATTTTCCTGTAAAAAATAGTTCAGGGTTTACTTTTTGTCCCCCTGTGGGGGCTCAACAAGTTTATGTTGCAACCTCAACATGAACATATTTTTTGTATTTAAAAATTTATCATACAAATTATCTTCTTGCTTTGCAAGCTCGGAGTATGCATTATATATCCCCAGGTGCATTGGTGCATTTCGTAGAAATCTATTTGGGGTAATTTTTGTTGCCATAAGTTTTGCTACTTGTACTTCAATTCTGTCATCGGCGCCAGTCTTGTCGGATGAATTGTAGTGTTGATTGTAGTTATGTGCTGTGATCATTCAAGCTCAAGTTCCAGGACAGATGGAGTCTGTACTTCAGACGTTGATCATAGTGATATGGGCTGTCAACCAAAGAGTTGATTGTATTCTAGAGGTGGGTCAACTCGCGGGTCCAGGCATTGCCCGGTAGAGCTGTGCAAACACTATCTGCAAGCCAGAAAGGGCTATTTCTCGGAAGATATCTCGAATCTCCGGTGGGAGGGTCACTCAGAAGGTCAACGACATGAAAGGAGCACACGTGTTCGAATGTCCTCATTGGTTTTGCGAGGACTTCACGAAGGTGGATTCAGTATGTATGTTTGTTGAGGTTCTAACAATTTAAAAGGTTAAGGGGGACATGTGGAGACTACCGTTCGCAACTTATTTTGCTGTAAGTTTGCGTGCCAAAGTGCTCATGAGCTTCTTCTTTGTGCAGATTAAAATTGCTCATTTCGTGCACGTTCGAAGATGCATACATAGAATTTCTAGGTCTCTTTTTCACCGGATTTCTAGCTCCGGTTCAGCTTTGCTTTCAGACTATCTTTTGTAATTACCTTAGTGTATTTGCTGTTCTTTGGATTCTGTTTCGTTGATATTGCAGCTACACAATCGTAGTTAGCATTTAGGTTCACTTTATCGGGCCAGACACATCATGTTGTCTTAAGGCGGTTCCACACCATATACTAATATGACTTTTCCTCACCTAGTTCTTTATCCTGATGATAAACAAGTAATGTAATGATGTGGGAAATGCCTTTGGAATGTTGTGTTTCCTCTAATGAGAGTATTGAGAATAACGCTTGAATTTTCTACTCACACATAGTAGTAATAAGGTTTTTTGTTGTTTAAAACCCCCATGTGGTGCATTACCCCTTCATACATTGTTCCTTACATTTTCCTTTTACTTCCGATTATCTCTCCTCTACTTTCACAAATATCCTCTCCTCCTTTCATTGTTATTCTTTACTCCCATGGTTACGTTTGTCGCCCTCGTAATGCATCCATTGAATTCTCCAACACTTACCCTTTATATCTTGTTGTACCTCCTTCACACATCCTTGCTTTACTCGTCTTATCCTCATCCCATCCAATCGCGTTCCATCCTACTCCTCCCCTTCTTTGAGTTCTTATACCATCCATCCCACTTCATCATGATTTCCTCGTTTTTTTCGTGTTACATTTTCTTCCTTCTGATTTGCATTCATGTCCACACCAAATCCCTTACTCCGCCCCATTTTCCTTACCTTCCCGTAGTGACTCCGATGTGCAGACTTCTAATAGTGCAAATTTTTTGTCTTTGACTTCTCATCGTCTTAACACCCACCGTAGCCCTTCTATATGTTCCGTGTACTTGCTCCTTTCTATTTTGCATCTTCCGATGGTGATGAGTCCATTGCTTCTATCCGGTTTCCATTGTTACTGAAAGTGTATCATCATTCAGCCTTTGTACAAAAAGATGTATCATAGTCTTCTAAAATTTTTTTTATGACTTTTTTGTTATAGAATGTAGCGGCAAGTGTGCGGCACTAATAGTCCAGGTGTAAATAACACTTAATTACACAGGAGAAGGTGGAACGACTCCACCTCGTCCTAAGTATAAAAGTCCATACTCTCGTATGATGTCTTTTCTTCTTTCACTTGAATTCTCAAATTCATTCTATTTGCTTTTCCTTACGTTATCAGAAGGACATGGCTTATGTGGCTGATACGAAGAAGATGTAATTGTGTGTCAATCGTACTGTTCTCTGATTGAGCTTTGACTTGCATATAGACTTTCACCCACCTATTTGTCACGCTTACATGACGTGATCCACGTTCTTGTCTAGCCTAAAACTAGACTAAATCGTGGATCTAAACTAAACGAGAATAAACTAGGTGAACATGATTGGTCACATATGTCACCAACATACTCCAAAGCATGATAAACACTTGTAGCAAGATGATGGATCCCTTTTCAGTTTTGTGATAATCTTCAAGAGCCAAGTAGATTATCCTCAAGTGAAGTAAAAGTGCTGCAGATGTCGCACTATGCCAAACTTGGATTGAGGAGTTGTGCGTGTCAATGATTTTGCAAACAATTCATTAACTCAAATATGGTCATTAGTGGACTTTTCGCTATTGTGTTGTGCACATACATATAACATTACAACATACATTGATGTCACATAAGACATACATACACCACAATCATCCCTTTAATTGACGGTTAGTTCCCTCTAACACAAGATAGCTATCTAGTCCATTAACATGATATGCCCTTGGCGAGACTCTTTGTGACCGGGTGCTATAATGCCCCATCGTTAGTAGTCTATTTGCAATCCATATCGGTCAAACTAGCTTGCATGCTACTTGCATCGGAGACATCTCCATTAACATTGAGAGGTGTCAAACATGACATATGACATCCTTTCGAACAAGAATCAAATGTGAACATACTCATTACTCCACCAATAACATACATCTCAAAGCCTGCATGCACAACTGCCAAACTTTGATCCATATTACCATCAATGTTTGGAAGATGACATGACACACAATTACACACATGATCATTCCAAATCACACCATCACGACCGTCTAATACCAAAAACTCCATAAGACAAAACCTCACATACTTGTAGAATCATGCAACAAGCAATGACATCCAATTTGTTCAATGCGCTCTACTACAAATAAATACAATCACCAACATGAAATCTGTGAATTGAAGTTCGATATCCATATACTCGGATGGTAGTTTCGCGCAAAGTATCTATATGTTGAGCAATAGTCAAGTTCTCAAATGCCATGCAATTTTGTGCATTTTGACATGCTGCAATTAATCTGGATCTCTATCATAAAATAGGAAGTATAGTGAGAAGGATGCTAGAGATGTTTGCTGGCTAAATCAATAACCCATGGGTAACAATGGTAGCTACATGTCTTAAATAACTTTTCTTCATGACAAACTTCCTTAATCCTCTCTTCATCGTCTAAACAACACTCTATGCCAAACAATCAACCTCAAGATGATCTCTTGACATGTTACAATGATCAATCAATGCTCAATAACACAAAGTCTGAAATTCATTCAAAAACTCAATACCCTTATCATTCAACATCTCTGCCGGCACACCAAATCAGCTAAGCACAAAAGCTAAGAACACACAAGCTGTTGCATCATTTGATTTGACTGGAAATGCCATCAACTTAATCCACTTGAAAAAATGCTCCACCATGATCAACACATATTGATGATTTCGTATATTCAATGACAAAGGTCATGCAAATCCAAGCTTCAATGATAACTTGCCACACACAATGTTAACAATTGAAGAAGTCTGACTTGCCGTGGCTTGTGACCTTAGAGCAAACTCTCACTGAGGTTTACATCCAATGGCTTTTTGGAAGCTAATCATAAATCTAAAAGTACACATTCCAAACCAATGACCATGCCCTAATGCACACTCTTACACAAACTTTCAAATTCCAAACTCTATAATGAGAACTCTCACAAAGAGTCAAATATCATTCCAAAAGAAAAGATCATTTATTGATGATCAAAGGCTTCATTGAATCAAGTCTCCAATCCCAAACATGACTTCTCAAAAACCAAGCTTTTCAAAACAAGGCTTCTCCAAAACTAACTTTCACAAAACTCACTTCTCCCAAAACTCCCTTAAGAGTTGTTTCTCAATCTATTTATTTATAAAACTTAGAATTTTATCTTAGTAACTAAAAATAACCATCATGTAACTTTCTATTACCAAGTTTAATCGAGGTAGAGATCACAAAGCCCAATGAGAAAGGATACATGATAATATGCAATTGGTCCACTTGTATCTTCTAGAAGCCCAAGCACCATCCAATTGACTTTGGTGGACCAAATCAATCTCGGCTCTAGATTTAAGAGTCCTCACCAAATCACACCAATGAAAATTAGTTTTAATTAAGAAAAATCAAGATACCCATATATAGGACTTTGTTTCTTGATCCTCATATATTACATTAAAAGCTATTTCATATTTTTCTCCAATTTAACCATAATTAGCTAAATATAGTCATAACTAAGATAAACTTAGTCACACTTTAGATATACTCACATTTTATTCTATATATACAACCATGGCTCTTACATGTATCCTCAAAGCAAAGATGTCACTCCATCCTTCAAGTGAAAGAATCTGATCGTCAATGAAACGATCAACTTGTCACCTTCAACTTGTCATGATTCAATCAATCAAAATGTCATCCTCCCAACTCTTTCAAATTTTAAATTAAGTTGTCTCACTCTTTGTGCATTATGAAAGGACCAAAGTACGTTGGAAGAAACTACTTTCTAGACTTCTTATATGTAATGGAGTCATAAAACATTACCCAATCACCTTCTTTGAAAGCCTTCATCATCTTCATTCCAAATCAATCATCATGATATATCTTCTACAATTGTTGACCCCGCTGCACACATACCATGATCACATCTTGGTCCTCTTCCAATAGTTGTTGATGTCTTTATTTGATAGCTTTTGCTCCATTTGTTCTCTTTAACTTCCGATGGATAGTTAAAAAGTTTGTCAAATCAAATTGAATTGGAGGTTTGGACTTAACATCATATATCTTACGGAAATGTGAATATCATATTCATGTCTTCCACGTCATTTGATACTCCCACAAGATAGCTTGTAGCATATTGTCCCAATTTTGTTTTTTCTCGTTCATGTCTACATACTTGGCCAACATCATGCAAAGTTATAGTTGGTTCGTTATGCCAACCTATTAGCATTGGTTTGTTGAAAGTAGTCATCCATACCTTGATGGAGAAATTATCTAACATGGCTTGTTTAATGCTTACAACAAACTCACCACCTCTATCCAATATAATTTCTAGAGAACATTCAAATCTAGTTATTATACTCTCGTTGAGAAATGTATCCACTTCTTCACTAATAACCCACTATATGCAACGTAAACGGTGCGAACAACAACCAACCAAGAATCAGATTTTAGAGGTCTAGCTTCTACCCACTTGATTAGATAATTTGTAGTTGCCACAATGAACTCGGTATCCCAAGCAGTAAGATTCAAGGGTACTACAAAATCTATTCCCCATTTCTAGAAAGGATCTAAAATAGGAAATTAGATCACTAGAGGGGTTTTCATGGACATTTAGCAAAAGCTTGACACACATCAAAACTCTTGCAAAATTCCACAAAATCTTTGAAAATGCCCTTCCAACAATAGCATGATCTAGGATCTTAAATGCAATCACATTTCCTACAAAATATACTCCACATACCGAGTCTTTGTGAAATTTCTTTATGAGTTGAATTGACTCCTCCATCCCAACAACTCATCTAAGTAATCCATTTGCTCCTTGTTGAAACAACACATTTCTCTATGATGGTATAAGATACTTTTCACCAATGCATTTCTCTCCCGTGAATGCATGCCTTGGAAAACTTTCCTCCCGAGATGAAATCCCATATCTCCTTGCATTTCGTTGGTGCCTCCGTTATGGTGTCCATCATCAGCAAATCCTCATCTGGAAATGTTTCATCCATTTATTGATCTCCTTCCTCATCATATGCAAGAGATATCAAATTAGCATTGATATGCTTCTTACCGGATCGATCCTCAAGGATGAAATCAAACTTCACAAGTAACAACTTCCATTTTGCTATCATATCCTCAACATTAGGCTTGTTGAAAATGTAGTTCAAAGCCTTGTGATATATAACAATAGTAAATTTTCCTCTCAATAGATAATATTGAAACTTTTTGAGTGAGAAGATCACAACCAAAAACTCACTTTGTGTCACTGAATAGTTTCTCTCTACTTGCACCATCTATATGTTAGCATAAGCAATTAGATGATCATGATTATCATCATCTAATTGACTTAGAGTGCATCCTATAGTAATGTTTGATGCATCCGTGTAGAGAATGAAAGGTTTATCCCAATTTAGTTTGGTTAGAATGGGAGCAGTTACCAACGTCTTCTTAAGAAATTCAAAAGCCATCAGCACCTCTCCATTGTTAGGAGTTAACTCAGGTCTTGAGTAACTCTGGTTAGTTTGACAATATTTAATTAGACTAGTGCTAGGGCTGGTACTACTATATAAGAGGGCAAGCATAAGCTTTCTGTAACACAAATTAGGGTTATTTAGTAAAGTGACTATGTGTGTTCCGTGGACGTAGCCTCAATGAGGTGAACCACGTATTTTGTATCTCGTCTCTTGATTGTATGTTGCTTCTTAGTGTATTTCGGACCAACAATTGGTATCAGAACGATTGAGCGATTGATTAGGCCTGGATGAGAAATTGGTTGCCCGCGGAGAACAAAGCGATGGCAACGCGGATTTGCCATCCTCTCTAGCAATGAGAATTTCGGAGCTGCGGGTGAGAGGAGATGCGAGGGCAGAGTGGCAATCAGGAGTAGAAAGTTTCTTGCAGGAATTGTCAGTGCGCTTTTGGGAGTATGGGAGAGTGTGGAAATGTGCGGAAGTTGAATTGTATCCGTCCGTTGTCGTGTTGTGACGCGGCTACTATGAGAAGATGATGACATATGTCATCTTCAGAGCTGTTGTCATGACGGTGATACTTTAGGTTAGGATAACCGACGACGCACTATAAGGCTGTTAAGAGTTCACCGTTGGATCAACTTTGTAGGGTCATGATGTTGAAAAGGCTCCAAGAGATATTATCTTGGACCTTATCAGATATAAAGCATAGTCAGGATGGAAAGGGTATGGGAGAGAGCTAAACACATCACTTTGCTGACTAAGGAACTTATCTGATTGAAGTGGAGCCGACGTAAGACATGGATAGAGGACAACATGATCCTCCAGATGTACCGATGCCCAATCCATTTGTGATCAACATCCGGTGTCTTCTTTGTGATCACTTGCGGGCGTGGTTAGTGTATCATTTTGGAGATAACTTTATGCAGCAAGTGATAAACTCTCCAGATCTGATTATTCTTCCAGTTGTTTCCTACGGCGCGATTTGGAACGTAACAGTATACGTTTTGATTTAGTTTGGACGCTATAGATCTGAACTTACCAATAGAGGTGGCTTTCAACACATGGGTTCCAATCCATCACTATTGCTTATCGAAAACAAGCCATAGGGAGTTGATTGTTAGGAACTTTGGCGAGGAGTATTATTCTCAAGTTATAAACTCCCCGGTTCCATTTGTAGTTCCGTTCATACTAAGCCGGTTTTGAGTTGTCATTTTGACTCTTTATTAGTGGCAACTCGTATTGTGTATAGGATGGCTAAGTAGAGTGTTTAGGATAATTGTAAAGCTCTAAGTTAAAATGGAGCTAGTTTGACCACACTAGAGGTTAAAATAACACTCTTCATTCTCATTGGTCTTGGAGTTTGGGCCAATGAGGGCACTTGGGCAACTTCTTTGAGGTTTTGAGGAGTTTTGGAGACCGGGGAGACATTCAAAGACCTGAAGAGAGGGTTGGAGAGCTGATAGGACAAGCTACGACGTGGGCTCAATAATGGATGGATTTGAAGGATTTATCACTTTGAAATGATGATTCAAAGATAAAGTGAGAAATGTAGACCTTTGAGTATATTTGGGGTGTTTAAGAAAATCTTACGAAGGTTTTGGGAGATCTGAACTCACTGTGATATAGTTTACGACTCAGGCTTGCGTTTGGATTGAAATTTCGACTCAATTAGATGAGTTTTGAGTACGGAGTGATAGCTTGAAGTTTGTGTATACAATTAGAGTTGTAGGACTGCACTGATTGTCATGAAGTTAGTACGGAGATCATATCTTTTGATATCAGAAAGTCATGTCAATAAAACTTTGCACAGCTTAAGTTCTGCTGATGAGTGACCTTCTCATGAAATTTGAGAGCAATTGAAGTCAAAGATTAGGATGTGTGATGGGTTTTGTACACAGGGATCTGCATATCGCCTTGTGATATAGTGTGCAAATCAACAATTGTTCTGAGAGATCTAGAAAAGAAAAACATCTGAAACTTTTCTTAGAGATTGAAAGGTCATGGAAAAATTTTCTGTAAAGTTTAAACGAGAGTTATTGGTCGAATCATTGGCTTTCATAATCTTCTTCCGCTGAAGTTTTACCGGTTTATAATGAACTCGAATGTGGAGTGCTGAGGAGAAGAAAAAGAAATTGTCAACTCACATGAGGTTCTAAAGGGTTTTTCTACAGCTAGACGCTCGGGCGTTCTCAGAGCAAAGAAATGTCCATGCGACACCGTCCACGCGAATTATGAATGCTCTGAGAATTGACTCAAAACTGTGTTTGACAAAAGTCAAGAGTGACTTGAATCTGGTAGATCTGAATTGTGATGTTGCAGGAGAAGAAGTTGGGAACTTGTCTCCGCTGTTGAGATGATGGATCACGAATAGTGCTTTTCGGAAGGAGGCAGCAGGATCAACCCAAACTCTGCCCAAAGGATTTGGTCGAAAGAAGTATGGGGGTTTAAAGCCATAGAAGTATGGAAAAGAGCTAAAAGCAGCACCACTCTTGATCCCGACCCCTGTTCGGCCTCCCAAGGTGCGCAGAGGAGTGATGAAAGTGCGTCCTCCTATTGTCACCGTTATGGGTCATGTGGATCATTGGAAAACGTCACTGCTTGATGCTCTTCGAGAAACTTCATTAGCTGCAAAGAAAGCATGCGGGATTACGCAAAAGCTGGGAGCCTTCGAGGTTAGCATGAAATCTGGGGCTTCTTTAACTTTTCTAGATAACCCGGTCATGCGGCTTTCAGTGAGATGAAGGCAAGAGGGGATGCAGTCACGGACATAGTGGTGCTGGTTGTTGCAGCAAATGACGGTGTCATGCCGCTGACACGTGAAGCCATGAAACATGCTCTAGCTGCCAAGGTGCAAATTGTTGTCGCCATAAACAAATGTGACAAACTGGAAGCTAACTTTGAGAAAGTAAGGCAGCTGCGTTCTGTAAGACCCAGGGTTGTACATATAGGATAAAATGTAAGTATATCTAAATTGTGCCTAAGTTTATCTTAGTCATGACTATGTTAGCTAGTTATGGTTAAGTTGGAGGAAAATATAGAGTAACTTTTCGTGTGGTAGATGAGAACTACTATTTTGTTGTTTAGTAGGAATCAAGGAATAGATTCCATCACATTGATATCTTGACTTTCCTTGACTTGGACTAGTTTTCATTGGTTGGACTTGATGAAGACCCTTAAATCTAGGGGCGAGATTGACTTGGTACACTAGAAGTCAATTAGGGAGTAGTTGGGCTTCTAGAAGATCCAAGTGGACCAATTGCATGTTGCCATGTACCCTTTTCATTGGGGTTTGTGATCTCTACCTCGTTTAAACTTGGTAAGAGGAAGTTACATGGTGATTACTTGTAGTTACTAGGGTAAGATTCTAAGTAGTATAAATAGAGAGGTTGAGAAGCACCTCTCAAGTAGTTTTTCAATGGAAGTTAGTTTTGGGAGAAGATAGTGTGGTGATCTTAGTTTTGGGGAGCTTGGTTCTTGGAGACATCATGTTCGGAGTGGAGCCTTGATTCAATGAAGAGTTTGATTACCAAAGTATCCCTTTCCTTTTGAGTGATATCTTACTCATGGTGATAATGTGCATAATGGAGCTTGGACATTGAGAGTTTGTGTAAGAGTGAGCAATAGGGTCATGGTCATAGGGTGGGACTAAGTTCTTCTAGATTCATGATGAGCTTCCAAAAAGCCATCAGAGGTAAACCTGAGTGAGAGTCAGCCCGAAGGTCACAGTTTTGCGGAGGGGCTCCAGCTAGAAGATATTGGTGAAGTCGTGGAAATATTAGCCACCAAGAAAATGGGTTTGGACCAACTCGAGGAGACATTGCTACTGCAAGCAGAGATAATGGAGCTGCATGCCAGTGCTGAGGAGGATGTTCATGCCGTTGTTGTCGAAGCTCGCATCTATCGTTGTCAAGGGCCACTTGCAACAACTATTGTGAAGGAAGGAACTTTGACACCAGGGCAGTTTATTGTCGTGGACAGTCACAATCAAGGGATGAGAAGGATGGGAAGAAGGTTGGATCTAGAGGTAGATCCATGTCTAGGGATAAATCCCAAGACAAAAAGACGGTGGTCTGTTGGAAATGTGACAAGAGTGGTCACTTTAAGAAGGACTGCCATGTGAAGACCAAGGCTACTGATCTTCCTTTGGCCAATGTGGCTCAAGATTTTGATGAGGAGGATGACTTGCTCGAAGATGGACTATGAAGCTAGAGGTATGTCATATGCAACTCACCAAAGGGCGTTGGTGATGTATGGATTCTAGATAGTGCTTGTTCTTATTACATTAGAGAGTTTTTTCATACTTTCTCAATATCAAACGGTTTAGTTCTTATGGGAAATGATCAACCCTGTAGAATTGAAGGTGTTGGATCTGTCCAGATTCACATGTTTGATGGAGTCAAACGTACGTTGACTCACGTCATGTTTATACCTAAAATGAGAAAGAACCTTATCTCTCTTGGAATGTTAGATTCAAAAGGCCTTGAGTGGAGTTCTAAACAAGGAGTACTTGAGGTGAGAATAGGTGATAAGACTATCTTAAAAGGACACAAGTATAGAAATCTGTATGTGCTAGAGGGCAATACCATTTGTGGTGAAGTCAATCTTACCAGATCTCGGCCTGAGATGGCTCATGTTTGGCATTCTAGAATGGGACACATGAGTAATAGGTACTTGACCTTTCTTCGAGATAGGGGATTGTTACCTGGTTTAGGTAAAGTTGGCATGGAATTTTGTGGGCATTGTGTTATAGTCAAGCAACATAGAAAAGCCTTTGATGTTGGAACTCATAGTTCCAAAGAGTTACTTGAGTATGTACATACTGACGTGGGGGACCTTCTCCTAAAACCTCACATTCTGGGAAGTGGTATTATGTATCGTTTACTGATGATTACTCAAGATTTGTATGGGTTTATTTTCTCACACACAAATCTGAAGTCTTTGCAACTTTCAAAAGTTGGAGAGCCCAAGTTGAGACTCAGACTGGTCACAAGGTGAGATATCTACGTTCGGATAATGGCGGGGAGTATACTTCAGAGGAGTTTAGAAGTTACTGCAAAGAGGAGGGGATCACTCGTCATCTCACCACAGTTTATACTCCGCAACAAAATGTTGTTTCTGAGAGGCCCCAAAAATGCATTATACTCCATTGAATAAAAAAAATATACAAAATGACTTCCAAGCTATCATATAACACTACAGGGTATACAAACGGTATAATACTTTGTAGCATGATCTTGACTCTCTCTTCCCCTACTATACTCTCCAAATGAGTTCTCATTGTTGCTTTCTCACAATTAAAAAATTAAATTCAATACATTTTTGTCCCTTATACATTGAGGTCCCAAAAATGGAATAAAAAATATGATCTTTGACTGACTCCCATTAAGGTTTACTTCCGATGGCTTTTTGGAAGCTCATCATGAATCTAGAAGGACATACCCTAAACCCGGTGACCATAACACTAATGCATACTCTTACACAAATTCTCAAACTCAAGACTCCATAATCTCATAACAATTCTGAAAAATATCATTCAAAAGGTAGAGATATTTTATTGATGATCAAAGGCTTCCTCGAAACAAAGCTCCAACTCTAACAAGGCTTCATTTTTCAAACAATATTTCCCTAAAATCAGTTTCTCTCCAAACTCATTTCTCCCAAAACTCACTTGAGAGGTGATTCTCAACCTCTCTATTTTTACTATTTTGATTTTTATCCTAGTAACTAAAATGATCATCATATAACTTTCTCTTATCAGGTTTAATCTAGGTAGAGGTCACAAAATCCAACGAGAAAGTATACATAGTAACATGCAATTGATCCACTTGGATCTTTTAGAAGACCAACTACACTCTAATTGGCTTTGGTACTCCAAATCAATCTCGCCCCTAGATTTAAGACTTTTTCACCAAAGCAAACCAATCAAAACCAGTTCAAGTCAAGGAAAATCAAAATATCCATGTGATAGAATCTGTTCCTTGATTTTACTAAACAAAAATATAATTGTTCTCATCACGAGCTACTCTATATTTTTCTCCAACTTAAACATAATAGAAAAACATAGTCATGACTAAGATAAACTTAGTCACACTTTAGATATATTCAGATTTTATCCTATATGTACAACCATGGGTCTTATAGATTTGTGTAGTAGAGATGAAATTCTTGGAATTGGAGAATGAGCGACTTTAGAACCAATTGTGGGGTTTGAAGCGCTAGTTGCACGAGGTAGATGTAGAAAGGTCTACTAGATTAGAAGCTTTAGCAAGTAAATGTACGCAATATCTCTTTGCTCAATATGACAAAGCCAAGACTGAGTGACTAGAGTGGTTAGCCATGGCAATGAACACTCATTATGACTCGAAGTACAAGCTACATGAGATGTACAAGGCCATGGGACGCAAATGTTAGGAAGCGATATGTGTCCATCGGAGGGATTTATACAAGGTGTAAGGGAATTGCAAGTGAGTGTGGATGCCTTTGCGTGGAAGTTGGAGATGATACAAATGCTACCTAAAGGAGTAGCAAGGCGCAATCTATGTAGGAGGATATTCAAGTAGGACCTCTATGATTGTATAAATATGATCAAAATAGTTAGAGGGCTCAAAATTTTTCAAAAGTGAAAAAAATGGAATTGAAAAGTGCCACCCCCTAAATAAAGAATTGTTACAAATATCTTCAATATGCAAGATTTGTTATAGGAATTGATCTTGAGAATGGATTCCACATATAGAGCTAGAACAAATGGCTAATTAATTTATACTTGTTGTTACTTTTAGATACAATACATATTGCTTGGATATATTCAAAAGAGTGCATTATCTATTTGGAAGCATGAACATAGGTTTGGTTGTTGGTTGTTTAATACTTGTATTGTACAAAATCCACTACTGTCGCTTATCTTAGGTAATAGTGGCCAAAGCACACCATCACTCGTGTGAATATATAACGATTAGTCGACGTCAACTTCTTGTACATGTGTTTGGCATCACTGTCGCTGTGTCAAATATTAAACAACTCGAGCCATATCCACTTATTGGAGTAACTGGATACATGAATACTCCTGAACTGTTCAGTCTATTATACTCGAAGCCGTACAAGCTGTCTGATTGATGAACTGCAAGTTAGCCTTTGCATTTGGTGTTAGTTATTTTGACTGTGGACAGCAGATGCCATTATTCTGGACGTCAGTTAAGCGCCATAAGAGGTCCGTGGGAATGGATGGAAAAATAAGAGGAGCTCGAGATTCCTCCTCGTCCAAGTCTTAAGGAAATCCAAGGATGAAAACAGAATATATTATGATCTCCCGTTTACCTGGTTTCCCCGTTACCTTATTGATTCGTGTCCTCTGCTAATACAAGTCCTGATAGAGTGCAACGATGAATCTACACGGTGGATAATTCCAGCATTCATGTTCTGCTCGATAAGAGAAAATGTCCACCGCACGTTCTGTCGCAAGTAGCATGACGCCACTCGACTCGTGACAAAGGAAAGCGGTGGCTGTTTAAAAGACACAAAGCTCCGAAGGATTTATAAATGTTCGCGAATTTGTTTTGTTTTGCTGGGATCAGAGCTGGTCAACGGTCCAACCACTCAACAGCTTTCCACCTCTAACATTCCGAACTGCATATAATCCCATTTTTTAATGCGTTGTTGTCACGCGGACCCCTCCCCTACTCTCAGGTTCGGATAAAGGATTCTTCATAAGCCAGCGCCCACTTGCTGTGTATCGTGTAAAGCGTTGTTCGCTAACTGTGCCGGCTTGTTCATTCTGACCTCAATTGTCACAGGACTCGCTCGGAGGATAAAACAATTCCTCAGTCCAGGAGAGAGACTGCTGAGATGCTACTAGATATAGACTGGTGAGGGTATTCGCCTCATATCTAGCAAGCCTTTTCGTTATCTTGCCCCTGTTCTTTCTGCCTCCTGGTTGCTGCAAATGGTCTCAGCATCAGAGGGCCTTCAGACCACTTTCTGTTCAAACTGGTGCCTCTTGATGAAAGCAACGTACCCTGTGCACCCATGGCCTGCTCTCGTACGATTTATCTGCTATAGGCGACGAGTACATGATTGTCCTGGTGAGAAGTATGGAGTGAACGGACCCACAGATCGAATTAGGGGGCGACTTATCTCCCAATATTAGTACACCACCTTCCGAACTGGTATTCTGTGTTGCTCGCTCGTTGGTTATCGTGTTCAGTGCTTTGTTATCAAGCCCACTTGAAGCCTTCGCTACATCCAGAAGAATAATCGGAGGATCGAATGATTCCTCCCCCGGCGGTGCTCTTGTTTCCTCCTCCTCCCTTTTGAATTACAGAGAGGAAATGCATCCGAACCATGCCTTTACAGTCCGAATTTATTGTGCATGTTCCAGGGTTCCAGGCCACAAAAAGCCCGCCATAAGTGCATGACTCGAGTGGTGCCTCTGGGAAAAAGACTATTCAGTACTGACCTACCGGCGAGAAAATCATAGATTCAGGTTTGACATCTCCTCGCACATGCGTTAGGTGTGGGGCCTGGCATAACGTTTCTAGTTTTCTCTTTGTTCTCCGAAGATTTCATGCATATGTGCCAATTATTCCTCCTTGTACTAAATCTACTGCCAGGAATTACGTTTTTGGAAGATTTTGTACATGGTATGATGTATTTTATCTGCTATCAGTTGCGCCGAACACAGTACGAGATATGGATGATAGAACTTGGTTCCTCGTCTCATGTGTGACTGATTCCATAATTCCCTTGACCGAACGAACAGAGCTTGAGTTTGGACTCCCTGCTGGCAGCATAGGCATCATGAGCCAGACGTTTTCAGTGCCTTCTACATCGGTTCTCGACTTCTCAGAACATTTGGTAGAGTCGTCTACCGACTTACAAGTGTGCATTAAGTAGTACTCTCAAACTGGTCATTTGTCTTTTTATGTATTCTCCTTCCCACATCAGTCCCCCACCCGTACTATAACCTGGCCCAACGGACCTGGAGAGGAATGTTGGACAATCTGGAAGTCGTCTAGCACGTCCAGGGCATGCAAAGCCTGTTTCGAAGCTCCGGATTCCAGTAGGAGAAGATGCCCTAGCCTTTCCAAACTCAGGGCTTGTTAAAAACGTGTTCGTAAACCTGGGACCTACTAAATATGTCAACCGTTGGGCACGATGAAGGAGCGAGATATGCTACCATCGAAGGTACAGCTGCTCTGATGTAAAAGTAGCACATTTCAGGGATGGATTTCAGCGCGATCCGCCTGTTGATAAATGTGAACGAGGAGAATGCAACCTCAAAAGGTTGCTGGGCTGCTTGGTTGAGCCGAGAACATTCACGTAGCATTCAAAACGGCCTGAATCACTGAACCTGCAAAATAGTCGGTGAATGAAGAAGGAGAGGAAAAGAGGAACACCAAGACCCTGGTGACGGGTATATACAGTCTCTCCGTCACGCTTAACTTGTGTCCCTCGAACCCTCTAGATGTTGACTGCCTCAGTGATTATCATTCCGCTTCTTTCGCACATACTGGGCCGAACTGCAAATATGGCCCGCACTTGACGCATTCTTCCCCCAACTTCGATGAAAAGTTGCACGCCACGGACTTCCCCATGAGACGATGCACCGGCACGCTGCTGGCGAGTTCCGGGGAGAGGGAAGTAACATCTGTGCTTGCTCTTGTAATCACTAAAGTGACTGAAAATTGATAATAGCAACCGTGATTCGAAGCCGTACACTGTCGAACATCTCAGACAAACAATGGTTTTAAGGACTGTCGTCCTTGGGTCCCGGCGGAAACCACGCAACTTGAGGCTGCTCGCCAATTGTCATCTGCAGCTTGACATCTATGACAGGGCCGCAGTGGTAGTGAAGTCGCATTATTTGTGTCCAATATCATGTATGTAGGAGATTTGGGGCATGATTTGAGTTCAAGGCGAGGGACCTGTTTCAGATTGGTCTTCGTGCGGGCCTAGAATCCACGTGATTGGAACTCATGTGAGAACTGATATCGAGCCATTGTCGCTAGTCTGACGACTGGCCAGCTTGAAGAACATGGAACAGAAGTCGAAACTGGTCTGTATGAGGAATCTTGGCAGTTCATCAACTGGGCTCCTTGTTTAGAGGGAATCAGTTGAAAAGTGGGAAAGCTGATACGTTTCAGATGTTCACGTGCGGCTTTGGAGGATTGGAAGACTTAATGCGGCCTTGCCGAAATATCGAATTTTTGGTTTGACGGTCGACCTAGAGCTGGGACGTCCCGAAACAAAATATTCGACTGTAACGGTTATGGTGGGAGCAAATCATTCATGTGCCTCTTAGCTTTCCGAACTCTTGAATCTGTAGGTTATCGAAAAGTCTAATGCAGCCTTCTGGAAAGCTATCGGACTTTCGACGACGAGTGGTTGTGCTCGTGCTCGTGATCGAGCTCGAGCTTCTCTTTTCGGTTTCGGTTACTATATATTTTGGCTGAACCCAGCAATCTGTCAGCTTAGATGATGCTCACGAGGCCAGTGACCGCGTGCCATCTAAAGCTCCGAAGAAAGACCGAGCAATTGTACCTTACACTGTGCTCTCCTTATCACCAATGTGTGCATGGACTCCTTTATCAGGGAAAAGTTTGCCATTATTCCCTGACGCTTCACTTGATTTTCTTCTACCAGCATTTGTGCAAACGTTAGAGGTTGAAGCTGGTCTGGGCTAAACGAGCGGCCTCTCATGGTGGTGTATCTAGAACCGCGACTGTATTAGATCCTCAGGTCGAGAATATCCGGTTCCATAAATTTCCATCAAACCGAAGCCCCCCCTAAATTGATCGAATCGTCGTAAAGAAGGCCCCGCACGTCGAAGATTTTAGCTAGAATGGAAACATGGATCCGATCATCCGACGGTCAATACCTGCTCAATTTCCAGCCCGAATCGAAAGGTTCACATGTCAATTGTGAACCTTTTGATCCACAGGCAGCTCTGAACTTGTTGGAGAAAGCGACAGTAACTTAGAACTGAGGTTCCAAAAACTGACGGGGTGCCGTGGAGCGTCTCATCGTCGAGAATTTCCTCAAACCCAGGATCTAATTGTTTCAGAATTCTTACAGCTGGAGAGCAACGAACTGAGCGATATGCAGACCTGGTATTTCAATAGAATGTCACGGAAATCCAGTAAACAGAATGCCGCTCGTGTTGAGGACATGAGATTCCGCATGCGCGGCCAGAATTGGTTGTTGGACTCCGCAATAGTTCTACTACACTCACTAGAGGAACGTGGGCAAGTATTGCACTTTCGGATGCACAACGTTAACCCGGTGCATCGGCTGTGCCTGACTATATCTGTAGCCTGTACAGTATTCCAAATTCTATATGATCCAGTGTGAATTATAAATTTTCTGCCCAAAAACTGGTGGACCCGTTCCTCAGGTGCCCTTTACACGGAAACTGGAACTTTCCGGCGTGATTGAAGAATGTGCCATATTTTTCACGTGACTCTCTGTAAAATTCTGTCGTCAAGAAATACCTGGATTTGTAAGCGATCGTCTGACAATATCCTATAAATCACATTTCTGAGCAGCAGCGCATACGACGATGCATAACGCTGTGTGCATGAGTGCGTTCGACGATCATTTGCATCAGAACCTACCTCGACGATTTCAACCTCGCCAGGAGCACAGAAATTCAATCCTTCTCATAAGAAATGAGGATTGATTGAGTTTCAGAGAATGATTAAGAGTTGGGACATGATAAGCACATCTGCTAACTATGCCACTTACAGCTCGGCCATCTGACCGTGAGCACAATCACTTCCTTGGGAGACCTTCTCACACTTTTCAACACGGTTCGGGAACTGATAAAATTTTCCGTATGCAAATCAGAAGATATCAGTAATGTATAATACGAGCAAGGAATTGCGTCTGTACAACAAAGCTGATGTAAGAGTAGGTCTTCTCTCTGAGACCATGAACTCGTCAGATCGTAACATGCTCGCCCATTGGGCCAGACTACAGAGATGCTGCAAATAAAGACCTCCTTGGAAACGACCTCCAGCACTTGAAAAGAAGGAACCCATCTAGAAGCCGAGCCCCTGAACTTGCAGGGAAGCTCACGCTGGCATGGAAATGGACGGACCACAAGAGTGCTGTGCTTCAAGGCAGATCTTCAGTAAAAACAAGGCGGTGCCTTCTTCACCAGTCCGAACCTCCACGCTCAAGCTCATCCACGCGCCATCACAACTTCTGGCTGCATAGATGACCACAGAAGAGGCTTTGCGCCTTTCAATTCACTTTATGCCCCGCCTCAAGGCTGGCACGCCGTTGCATGCCATAGCGGGTCTGGACTGGGCTTGGCAATGCAAGGCTAGGCGAGCCAAGGATCAGGCAAGGCAAGCCAGGGCCAGCAAAGGGATCGTGCTTCTGGCAAAGGCTGGGTAAAGGGACTGGGGTAGAGTAGAGGGAGGCAAGCAAGGAAGGCCTCCGGTGGGTACACTTGGACACTTCACAGGTTCGCACCTCCAATTCGAAATGATTGTCTGCCAACGACAAACCGGCACTGAAGGTCCAATGAACTTAAGGTCCCAACTGGACGTCCACGCACTGCAGCGCTTTCTGAGGTTTTATAATGCAGAGGGGCTTGACTCTTCTTGCTCCACTGCACTGCACTGCACTGCACTGCACTCCACCAGGTTTGGTCTGGCCAGATCTCTGTCGGGGATAGCCAGGGCCAAGAATACAGATCTCGTCATGGGTAGGCGGACACTGGCGTTCACCGTGCTGGTCAGGGACGGACTCAATGTGGTTCGCTCAATTTCTTGCTGATTATTTTCGTCCGATCGTTGCCAGTCGCAGAGGCCGAGGCTGCTCCGGAGCACGCAAGAAGGTTTTCGAATGTCAAGTCGGAGGACTTTCCCCTCGGGCCCCTCCGCCATGTCTGATCTGATCTTGCTGATTAAGTCAGTACCTTACCTTAGAATCTAGCTCCTCAGCCATGAGCTAGTACGAGTTTGGATGCAAACGGGCGGATCATCCGGTGCCACTATCTCCTAGCGCATGCGCCTACAGAATCATAACTTTTAAGTGATTACGCTCACCTAACAACCAGAGAAGGGTGTAACTCACGCAGCATAATGCATGTACAAGCCTTGTGGACTACAATCGTGCACCATTAGAAGCTTCGAACTACTACTCCTCGAAACTAAACAATCGAACGAAACAATGAAACTACACAAAAGGCCTCGAGTCGAGTTTCTGGTACTTAGCGAATTTGGGTACAATGCCAACGTGCCTGATCGACTTACCAGATTTTCGGGTTATGATGTAAAGTGAAAGCCGAATTGTTCATTTGAAATGATATTTTTAAAAT
This sequence comes from Marchantia paleacea, assembly GCA_014180765.2. NCBI lineage: Eukaryota > Viridiplantae > Streptophyta > Marchantiopsida > Marchantiales > Marchantiaceae > Marchantia > Marchantia paleacea. The sequence continues at coordinate 1,685,602 of MUAA02000035.1, read as the reverse complement.
TGTATGAGAAGCTGCGAAAACTGCTCAGTCGGACAACTTCTCCCTCCATTCTGATGTCTGGAGGACTTGACATGAAATTTAGCTGGCCGTGTCTCCGAGAAGGTTTCAGCTTGAGAACTTCTAGTTATAGATGGAGAAGTACTGGAGAGTGGATAGTTCAGGACTCGGATCGACAAACTGTAGCTGCTTACAAACTGAAATACCTGTCCACGCCCCGAATCAGGAACCCAGAGTAAGACAAGCTATTCCTTCTTACAATCTCGGAACTGCGCACGCTGTCCAGAAATGCGAAAATCAGATTCACACAGAGTGCAAGGAAGAATGTGCCGGTCCGTAAACGGTGAGCATAACTAGTGTTCCCAAATTGAGTTCTAGATCTGCGAAAACGTTCGCCAATGCTTGGCCGGTGGAGATGGTAGATCCTTGCTTGCTTACTTGCTTACAAAAGACGGCGGTAATGAACTGGGAGGCACTGCACATCTACCAATAGAGTCGCTCTCGGAGGTTGACTGCTTACAGTCACGTTCGCTGAATTCGCTGCCTCTATCTTTTGGAAAATTCTCTGTAGAAACTGAGAATGTCAAACCCTATCTATCTAGTTCCAGACCAGAGCCTGTGGAGTTCGAGTGCTCAAAAGCAAGAATTTAGGATCATGCACCGGGTCATTGGCTTCTCGATTTATTTCACTCCTCCGAATCCTCTCCTTAATCTAATGTTTAATACTGGGATGTGTCTTCTGTAGTAGGGTTGAAACTTTCAGCTCGTATACAGATTCGGATCGGACTTCTTTCCCCAAAGGTCAATTCGGTTATCGTCTGTTGTGGAAGACGTCTATGATCATTCCTTTGACTGGAGAAATAGAGAATGATTGCAAGTTTTCGAATGCGAGCAGCGGAAAGCAGATAATTCTTCAGCTATGCGAGCATGATCTGCAGTCCGGAGGCGTGGTAAATAGTGGAAATATAATTCCAACCATGCGAAAGTTTCACCGAGGCCCTCGGTGCGGAGACGTCTGGCAACAGGTCACTAGATTCCGACGATCCCTCAACTGTTGCATTAATTCCATGGGCGAAGAATCTTCCCAACGATAAACCTACTTGTATCAATCCGCGTACTTCGGTGAGAGTGGGTGAAAGGAAAATCACTCAGTGTCAACAATCAGATTTTCCAAATTTTCATAATCCAAATACTCTTCTCCGGGCAACATTAAACAACCGCCAACTCTTCTGCCCAGAAAACTGCGATCATGATCAAATAAGCAAGCACCTTCTAGGCAGGACGTCGTCAACTCAAAAGATCGAGCAGTTCTCTCCAGAATTCGAGTCCAAATGTTTGCTCTCGATACTGCCCTGCTTCCCGCCAGTTTATCCCGTTGACAGAACGACGGCGTAGGCAACTGCGACGGTCGGGCAGGCCAATGGCAGGCCCCGCAATTGTACGGCTGTCGTGGTGTGTTGCCATCAGCATGATGCGAGGCGCGGAGGACAAAGGAACGGGATTATGATGAATCGCGGATATGAGTCCCATTCCGGGACTCTCAGCGCAGCTTCCCGCATTTCCTACTGGATGACCGACTGCAGGGGATTTATCCGGTCCTCCAGTAGGCGAGAGCACAACGGGCAGGATGTCCGGAAGGATATAAGCGGCACCGGAATCCACTTGACCAGCAGGAGGGAGTCGTTTGTCCAAGTTTCACTCCTTGGGTGTCTGCATACTCAACTGACTCTAGGTCATTATCTGGATCCAGGGTAACATGCAGGTCCGTTCTCGAGCTGTCCCTGACTCCCCGCCCGCAGCCCTCAGCCGTACCCACGTGTCTTACCTCGAACAGCGTCGAGTATCCACGTCAGCATTCCCACATCAACTGTATGTGTAGGTCATGGAGCTTGACCCAATAAGTAACCATCGATGTGGCTAAGAGTCCCTGTAATCACCACTCAAGCGATTTCCACGCAATTTTTGTCCTTCCTATCAATGGCTCACGTTCGGCCAGATGGTAAAAGGCGAACAGGAGTTACACCACATGCATCAGAGTAGTTTGGAGCCACATAGAAGATCTTCAACAGAGTTTCCACGTCGGATCCCGCTCAAGTAGTCCTACATCGAGGCGGTGAAACTGTTACCTTTCCACTGACGTCATCCGCATGTAAATATCATGCCTCTTCGTCAGCAGTCAGAATGTTCTCTGTGTACATGGTTCAAATATCAGAATGGATTGTGTAATGGGCTCATCCGTTCTAATTGGGGCTAGCCTCATGTTACCCGTTTCGTTTCATCCATGTAAGATTTGATGGTTTTCTATCCTTTTTTGTTATTTTACTTGGATGGACCTTCTAATGGTTTTCTTCCATTGTCCGGAGGGTCGAGAAGTGAGATTTGCATGGATTTGAATAATTAATGATTGCAGTAAGAAAAGAAAATGAGCAAAAGATTAAGAAGTTAAACATTCAAAGGGTTGGGTTTTTATTATAATAGAAGCAGTATATATTGAAAAGTAAAGATTTGAGAGTTACCCAAAGCACAAATATATTTGGTTTCTATGATGCATAAGGTGTGTATTTAAATAATATAAATTTGTAACCCAAGTGTGCAAGATTTTTTATAAAATATATGAATCATCATTATTCATCCATGGAAAATTTTTATTGTTATTGACTATGAAACTGTATAATACATTGTCGCACAAGTAACTTTAAAATGTATAACTCCACCATGCGTTGCACAAAATGTTAATTTCTACAAATTATTAGATTATTTACTCATGTAACTTAGATGGCGAAAATTGAAAGGGTCCAAGATTTGCACGTAGTGAATCCAAGACCAAAGTAGCATGAGCTTATAGAATGTTATTAACTAATAATTCAAGTTTAAATCTAGAGTGTGTTACATCAAATGGGAACAAATTTCAATCAGTAACACCTTATGAGTTTCTCCCAGCTTTGCACTGACAACTGCAGATAACTGCGATCTACGTCAAGTAAATTTATAATTTAGGTTTAAAGTATACACTGAAGTGCAATACCCTTCATGTACTTGTGAAGTTCACTCAGAATTCCAATGGGACATGGTGAGGTCCAAACATTTATTGCAGACTTTAGCAAACGCTAAACGCCAAAAGGTCGCATCTTCAACTGTGTAATGTTATTGTTAAGAATAATGTATGTGCTCATGACTGAGCAAGTGAGATCTTCATCTGTATTCGAGAATATTATTTTAACCTTCACGGGTGCTGTGAAACGTGTAACTTCGACCTACTGTGATGAAGTTGCCATGTCAATTAACTTTAAGAGGAGGATCAAGTTTCTGGAGTTATTCTTGTCGATCGTAAGCCAACTAATCAATGTTATTACAGAATTATTTTAGTCTGTGAAATAGTGTATCATATCTGTGAAAAAAGATACATCATAATGAATGAAATTTATATGGATACTAATAGGTACATCCCTTCTCATTCAACAAAATTTATCTTTACTTTTATATTCAGTAGTGTGGATACTCTATTATATGATAGAAACCAAAATTTTGCTTCTGTTCACTACACAAGTTCCAGACTGGTATGGTCCACGTACATTTTTTTGTTGGGACCCCAATATTTGACTTCCCAATTTGTGTATATCACACTAAATACTGCTAAAATCGTAATCGTATATTTGATTCTGGGCCAATTTCCAAGAAAAACGCTTGTAACAAGCTACAGACACTAAGAGTGTTTAAGACCATATTTCCTACCAGATGAGAAATTTCCTAAAATATACAAAAAGATCTCGAGGCTCCATGGTCAAATATTCTTACCAAGCCTACACCTTTGTAACAACGTTCCCTATCTTTTGGGTTGTTATCTACACAGTGGTACACGCTGGTACATTCCGCAGTCAACTGCTATTGATTTTTACAAAATGACAGGTTTGTAAGACGTTGTGAGGATGACAAATCAGGACAGTGTAATTGAGATATAAGAATGTCCGAAGTGTCATCCTCCTTACAGGACAAATCAATGACTGCTATTTCCAGACAATGCCGACATGTACAGAATTCAGAGTTCACTGTTACGTTACCGTAAACGAAAGAAAATCTGGGGAACCAAGTAAACTCACATGGGGTCTTCCCATCCCTTTTGTTATTTTACTGTGTCCACTCTGTGCAGTAAACTCAAAGGACGTTAAGAGAAGCTCCATTAGGACATTACACGTCATAGTCATTTGATGTCCAGTGGGGCATGCCAGATAGTCTCCACATCGGAGGCAGAGACGGAGACGTTTCTGAAAATTCGTGTGATTTACACTTGGTGTTATTATTATCCGCAACAAGTCGTGGGCCATTATCTGATCTACCTAGTACATTATACTGTTGTTCCATAGTAAGTAGTGGTCGGGAAATGATCTTCCAAGTTTAAACTGGAGGAAGGTTACCAAGTTCAAAGTTCAAACGTGATTTCATGGACACATCTCCTTATCATCTAGACACGACTCTGAAAATCTAACGAATCTGCGTATTACCTCGTATCCGCGTACATGTAATAAGTTTGATAGGCTTCGCTCATAATTGTGAATCAAGTATACTTTTTTCAAGGAACCGTTTTCACAGTAAAAAAGCTTAAATACGTTGTTCTTGTGTCTTGTACGGCACCAGCTTTCGCAATCCTAAACTGCTCTTTGCATTTGAAAACCTAGACTTCAAAAAATTTACACGTTACAAGTTTAGTAGGTAAACACTCCCAAACCAATTTGTGATTATACCAATCATAGGTTTTCCTTCTCTTTACGTTTGAGGCATTCTAATGCAACCTTACATACTACTGTACGTTGCCTACTATACAACAAACATATCTTCCAAAGTTTCCGTTCTATCTTATAATTGCTCTAAATGTCTTGCTGCCTAGAGGAAAATCATTCAACTCATCTAGACTACAATATGGACTTTGTTCATGAGATAGTAACTTTGTGTGATGGTTACAAGTCACCGTTTTCAACTTCACACTGACCGTTTAATTTTAAACATTCGACTCCAGATTCGACCTGCTGGAACGGAAGTTCACGGCCGATGGATCCCCGGCAGATTCCTGAACGAGGTCGCGGGTCTGAGACTCGGAACCCGGCTTCAGCTTGGGCCTGCCGCCCCATGCTCCACACTACAGCTGCTGGACCCGCAGATGCTGCTGCTGCTCAGGCTGTTGTGTTGTTGGCCTCTATACGCTGCCGCTTGTAACTTGTTTGCATTCACGCGAACCCAGCACAGAATGTATGGGGAGCTCATCCGGGTGGGTGTTGCTTGAGCTGACGATAATGCTAATAACATGCGAGCGAGATCAAGCAAGGATTAATTAATGTAATTTCCGGGCCCGGTCTACGTCATTCGTACTATATATACAAACTCTCAGGAAGCTCACGGTACTTACATCCCATCCCGTCCCATCCCGTCGCATCGCGTCCCTTTCTTGTGCTAGGAAGAGTCTCCGTCCTCTCTCTTCAGTCTTCTGTCTCTCTGTCTGTCTATGTGTCTGTCTGTCTGGGTGCGTTGAGGTAGAATTGAGTTGATCTTTGGGACCTCGAAGTGTCAGGTGCAAACTATTCGAATCAGTAGATTCACAGTTTTGGCGGAGAGCAATTTTGTTGTTGGAATTGGCGACTCGAGGAGTTCTCGCGCGGTTGATTAACAGGGGGTCACTGCGCAACAGCCGAATTGAATTGTCGCGTCCCTTAGAGGCATAGATTGAGAACTTCTCAACAGAGGTATAATCTTCCAGGAGACTGCTATATTGCTCACTCGCTTCTGTGCTTCAATTGAGATTGCTTAAAAGCGAAAGCTGCTTTGAATACAGAGAATCAGAAACGATAATTCTCTGAATTCTTCGTCTGTGTGGGTGTGTCTGTATTCGACTCAAACGCACATACAGAAACAGCGAGAAGGAAAACCAGACGATCAATGCCCGCCCGTCCGTCCGTCTACGCTTGACCCCATCGGTACTCTGTGCTTTGCGCTGTAGGAGGACTCAACCTTCTAGCTAGCTCGTAATCAGAATCGCTGCATAGTCAAGAAGACGACACCGGTAGGAATTGGATCGGCAGAGCACGCAGTCTTCGCAAGTGAGTCAACCATTCGTCGACAGTAAATTCGAACCGAGCGAGTTTTGTGGATAAGCCGGTGCTTACGAACTTGCGTTTGAGGATTCTTTCAAAGTGTGGGCATTGTGGTGAAAGGTGTTTAGTGTGAAAGTGTGTGTAGGGGTCCGGCAGTGAGCGCTGGCTGCGGATCGCTTGCTTGCTTGCGTGTTCGTGAGAGCAAGGGCAGGCACGTAATACACCACCACCGTAGCAACCATCCGAGATGAGGTTCAGCTTGAAGCATCCAGGAATGGACGACAAATTTCAGTTCACGGCGCGGATGCTAAAGAGCAGATGGTTTGTGGTAGTTGCAGCGATTTGGATCCAATGCTGCAGTGGATCATCTTATAACTTTGGTATATATTCACAGTCTCTCAAAGTCGCGCTCGGCTACGATCAGATGCATTTGGACACGCTGGCCTCCTTTAAGGACATCGGTTCCAATGTAGGAGTCATGTCAGGACTGGTGTTCGACCAGATTCCTCCATGGGGCGTTCTGATCATCGGAGCTCTGCAGTCTGGGTTTGGATATTTGATGATGTGGCTTTCTGTGACCGGCAGAGTCTCGCCCCCTGCCCTCTGGCAGATGTGTCTATACATGTTCCTTTCTGCCAATGGCCAGACTTATTTCAACACAGCTACGGTCGTAACATGCGTGCAGAATTTCCCCCGCAGCCGTGGTATCATTATCGGATTGATGAAGGTACTGCTTCCCCTTCCCTTCAGCCTCCAGTCATCTTCAAATTTCACTATGGGATCTTCATGGTTAGTGTCTCTAATCAACCGAGTGAGTGGTGGAGTGCGAGTGGTGTTTCAAAGGATATCATGAGTTGGAATATTTATAATAATTGACCTTGTGGTTGTACTTGCAGGGATTCTTGGGCCTGAGTGGGGCAATCTTGACACAGGTCTACCATGCGATATATGCAGACGAACCTTCTTCTTTCCTTTTCATGCTAATGTGGCTGCCTTCAGCGATGGCACTCTTCTGGATGTTCATCATTCGCCCCGTGCCATCACCCAAGCGAGGCAACGAGAATCAGAACCTCTATTTGATTTCGGCCATCGCTTTGGTTTTGGCAGCGTACCTGATGACGCTGATTATCATCGAGAACACAGTGGCCTTGAGTCATGTGGTCAGCTTGATCACTTGCACTATCTGTGGTCTGGTTCTACTGACTCCTCTAGCAGTGGTGTACAAATCAGAAAGCGAAGATGCAAAAGCACAAGCTTCATCTTCCAACTCCTCCTGTTCTTCCTCCTCCACCTCGCCACCTTCACTGACGGAACCACTTCTCAGAGGTGATTCTTCGTCGAGGCTTCCAGTCTCTGTCCAGGTGTTGGTGAACCCTCCGGAGCCACAATCAGAGAGAACGGGACCCAAGTTTGTGTATTCTGAATCAGAGGGAGACATGAGCATTCCAGAATCCATCGTGGAGAATCCAGCTGAAAGAATCAAGCCCCACAGGGGAGAGGATCATACATTCACCGAGGCAGTAGCCAAGGCAGACTTCTGGCTGTTGTTCGTTGCCATGGCCTGCGGAATGGGCTCGGGACTCACAGCTATCGACAACATGGGCCAAATCGGAGCTTCGCTGGGCTACTCTACCCAGAAAGTAGGAACCTTCATCTCTCTCTTGAGCATCTGGAACTTCCTGGGGCGACTGGGTTTCGGAACCATCTCCGAAATCTGCTTGCACCGCTACAGAATTGCCAGGCCAGTGTTCCTCGCTTTGACGCAAGCAACCATGTCTGTCGGCCACCTGATTATCGCCACAGCGTTCCCCGGCTCACTGTACGTGGGGTCCGTGGTGATCGGCCTGTGTTATGGCGCACAGTGGTCGCTCATGCCGGCAATCACATCGGAAATATTCGGGCTCATGAGGTTCGGGACTCTGTACAATACAATCACAATTGCCAGTCCTCTGGGCGCGTACTACCTCTCGGTGCAGGTTGCAGGCCACATCTATGACTACGAGGCCAGGCAGGAGAGGACCACAGCTCCGGTTGTAAATACTTCAGGACTAGGCTTTCTGAGGTGGTTCAAGTCGGGAGAGCTCCTGTGCCATGGACCACATTGCTTCCGCCTGACGTTCATCATCATGGCTGCTGTGAGCTTTTTCGGCTGTCTGGTTGGTTTTATCCTCGTGGCTCGGACGAGGAAGTTCTACGCCCGAGTTGTTTATGCCCGCCTGGAGAGTCTGAGGATCGAGAAGCAAGAGCAGGAGCGGGGTCTGCAGGCGGCCTGAACTGAACCATGCACGAAACTGGCATCGGCCTTTACGATCGACGACAACCATGGGAGCACAACAATGCGCTCTGACCACCGGGGTTTAGACTTTTTGTACCTGTAGATATATCCATATTCTTTTCATCAACATGCTGCATTCAGCTTGAAGAGTTGTTCTTCACACTAGGAAACCTGTATATTAGTGTATAGTACACAATTCATAAATCTTCAACGGCAAATTTATAAAGCCTTCAAAAATTTGAACAAGCAAACCGATATTTTCCTCAACTCGTGTCTAGACTCGTCTCTTCTCTTCTCTTCTCGCTTCATCCGATTTACGATGCCGCTCATCCATTCAGATTGCTCGATCCTTTGTCTGATATTTTCGACTTTTCCACGACTTGCGAACTTCTGATTTATATTGACAGTAATAGTTATTGCATTTGATCGATTGTGTTGCAGAGATATTATCTCGTCACCAAGGAGCTAGAGATTCCGGAGCGCCGATGACGTGCATTCATTTTTTTACAATGGTGTCTGCAAATATCCGATTTACGATGCCGCTCATCCATTCAGATTGCTCGATCCTTTGTCTGACATTTTCGACTTTTTTACGACTTGCGAACTTCTGATTTATATTGACAGTAATAGTAATTGCATATGATCGATTGTGTTGCAGAGCTATTATCTCGTCACCAAGGAGCTAGAGATTCCGGAGCGCCGATGACGTGCATTCATTTTTTTACAATGGTGTCTGCAAATGTTATTTCCTGTGGAGAACTCGGTCCTGATTCGTCCATGCCGGCTTTCGGGTCGAGACCTGTTGCTAATCGATTGAATATTTATATTTTGCAGGGGCGGGCATTCAGACATGTTCAACTTTCAGTTCCGTGTCTAGGTAAGCAGTCTACTTGGACAATTTTCGATATGCAAGGCTGGGATGAGACTTGTATTCCACCCGAAAGTAAAATCTCTGACACTAGACTGAACCCGGTAGCATCTGACTAACGAGAGACGACAAGGGGACGTCTCTCCAAGTTGCAGACAATGAGGTGGATTTCCATCTGCGGTTGCTGTAAACACTATCCACATGAGGTGGACTTCTTCCTTCCGTTGCAATCCTCATTTGGCCTTGAATCAGCCTCTGCTGCAATAGCATCAATCCATCTCTTCTCCCCGAAGAAGTCGACCTCGCTTAGTGCCGGGTGCCTTCAGAAGTGGGTGGTCCCCGCCATTGTTTCCTTCGCGTCCCCTGACTCCTCCGAAGACGCATCACGGCCGACCCGTGCTCGTCATTCAGAAATCGGGTCTCTGGCATCTACTCTCCCTGCCTACTTCAAAGACCTCTTCCTTCACGCTGGGCACCATGTCGCGTTCATGTCTACGCTCATGCATATCGTTTCACCTCCTTCAAGGCGCTGATGCTGAATCCCGGACCACCTTCAGCTGCGCTGGCAATGTGGTCGTCTGACCTTCAGCTTAACCTGCCGGAAGAAACTTTGCACCGGATAAAAGCTACAATCAAGAGTCGACAGATTCCGACTCGATAACAACAAAAACGTGTGCCAAGCTTGAGGAGAAGAACCATCGAGTCGATGGTCGGAATTGACTTCTCCACCGTGCTCTCGGTTTCAGAGGACGATGTGTGCGTTGATGTGTAAACGCCAATTCAGCACCACTTGATTTAAAAGATGAAAGTATTTCCGGGTAATAGGAACTCTTCGCTGGATTTCTCGAGATATAGGGAGTCTACAAGTGTCAGTTCCTTTTAGCTCCTGGAAGAACCCCGTTCACATTTCGTGGAAGACCACCTTGTCACCTATAATAAGGAACGAGATCCAGTAAAACCTTGCAGCGTAAAATTGCACAGCTATCAGCCACTGACTCTTTTGTTCTTTTTGGTGGGACAGGCTGCTTTGCGGCCGTTTGGCCCTTGACAGATCTTGCCACCTGTTCGCCAGAATATTCTGAGCCAGTGACCTGGCTCAGATACAAATGTTCCCTTTCCCTTGATTGGTGTCAGGCTTGATCGTTTTTACGGGATTTACCTGTTTGCTGACCGGGCGTGGCACCTTGTTCCCTGTCCGTTTCCCTTTTCCTACCTCAGCTTGGGGTTGGGCAGTTTTATGTCCCAACTCTTGTATTCTATTTGTATTTGGCGGCGGGGAATGCTTCTGTTTCCGGATTTCCAGCACTAAATTGTATCGGGCCTCGGCTCTTTGCGCTTGAAAAAAAAAATGTAGTCTCTTCAGCCTCACAATTACCTTCACATGTCCAAGTGACGATGGGACAGAAGTGAAAACGGACCAGATGTCATTCATCCAAGGAAAGAACCAGAATCTGCAGATTTCTGGTTTTTCCCTTGGATAAATGCTCAAGTGATTTGCCATTTCTGGGTCACAGACATGGCTACTGCTCAGCTGTATTCATAGTCGTCATGACGTGTGGAGATCGGTGAGCAGTACCAGCCAGAAAAATGTGCCTACTTGTATAGAGCTAGGAAACGTGGTAGGAAAAGAGGCCTTCCTTCACTTTCATGAGTGCAGCCTCTTGGTCAGATGTCAGTTCCGGTTGTGGCAAAGTGCTGTGCTTCCTTCGACGTGTCGGAAGTTGCATGGCTTGGAAATGGTGTTGCAAAGTCCCAGACTAAATATTGTTCGAAATACCGTTGGAGGCTTCATTGGAGACGTACATTGTGAAACGAATTGCGGACATCCAGTTCGAGTTAGATTATTCAACCTCAAGCTTTCACGTAGCTAATGCTCATGTGCAAGGGATCTAATAAATTAGAAGTGATCAGCCAATCCATGCGAGAAGTATACCAGGACGACATAAGTAAGTGGTGACATAGAGATTGGAATTGTCCCTTAAGTTGTTGAACGATTATACCACTTCTAATATATAAAATACTCAACTACAAAAGGCTGTAAACCTGCTACCTGTTGGTGTCAACCACCTAAATCCCAAATGATCTTCCCGAGCTATATCACGTCACTATGAGGAAGAAATATCTTTGTGATTCCATCCGGCGCTATTTCAATTGACAAAATTACCGCTGTTCCGTTGAAATCACCGGATTCGTATTTGATCTCCAGGGGTGAAGCATAACAAAACTGTAGCCACCACTTCGAATCTGATCTTTGTTCTACTTAATCAGTCACTCGATTTTGAAACCCAAACAAGAAACAAGTTGCTCTCTTCCATTTGTAGGCTTATCCAAGAACACCGAATGAATGCAGTAAAAAGTATTCTTTAAATAAGCCATTGTGGGCTTTTCAGGTACAGATTCATTCCGAATCTGTTTCCTGCATGAGAACACGTTCTACGCAGCAGTAATCTTAGATCGGAAACTACTAGTTTGAAGGTTTTCTGCCCTTTCCGTTTACCTTCGGTTCGGACGAACTCTTACTGAAGGCACAGATTCTCAGAAGAACTTGGTTGCGGGAGTGTGGTCAGTGTGGTGATGGTATGACTGACTGAGCTTGGCCGGTCCTGCAGACGACGTGATGGAGGACGATAGTGTTGACTCTGTGTAGACGTTGTGCTGCCGCCAGTCAACGCTGTATGTTCTGGCGTGTGTTGGTCACCGGTCTAATACTGACCAGCAGCAGGAGTAGCAGCTGACGTAGCTCATGAAAAAGTTTGTGAGGGTCGCAGTCGGTGCATCCATGACACCAGTGTTCGGGAGAAATCACTTCTGAGGTTCGCGGTTACGACTGTATTGTGCCCAGGTGGTTCAGAATATGCGTGGAACTTGGAGAAAGTAGAAACAGTATTTTTTTCAGTTGTTCCGCAAACGCAGTGTCCTGAAGTTCAAAGCCGCTTGGTGGCATTTATATTTTGTGTTTTCCGGTTGGCCATGGAACGAAGGAACGAAGGAACGTAGGTTTCCTGCATCAGATTTCTCACTACAAGCAGTCCAAATGTTCTTCGTCAACCGTGGAAGTTCACTTGAAATTAAGGCTGGGACCACGCGTATAGAAAGTATATAAGATGCACGTCGTCATGAGTTCGCATTCTAAAGGTTCTCTTCATGTGGAGAGGTTTTGAATATCGAACTGTGTAAGGTGGAGCTGTTAACTTTGGGATAAACATCTTGCTTTGGATGGAGGAGGTTAAATACAAGCTTGCTGTAACTCCCATTCAGTTCGATTGGGCGTACTTTGTGACAAATCAGACTTGTATAAGCTAAATCTCAAGGGGGACAGAAGTTCAGTACAGCAACTCTTGCTGGTGGTGACCCAAAACAAACTTGTACTCGCTGCAGGTCGTAGGTGTTGGTAGCGAAGGTAAGGAACTCGGAAATTGTACACTTCCATCCCAAGGCGGAAACTGAGCACACCCCACCCACCGCCAAAAGATAGCCTAAACGTTGCTTGCTCCCCTCGACACGTCAGTTTCCAAGTAGAATCAGAAGTCGCTGGAGCGCTTTAATCGCGAGCTGACATATAGACCTTGTCCGACCCAAGACAGACAGCTTGGGCTCGTCATTGACGGAACCAGTTGCAGCAGACCAACCAGACTTGCTGAAGCCTCTGTCCCAAACCTCTGGAACTAAGCATAGCTCTAAACAGTAAGACTTTCATTGTTCTCCAGATGCGGCATCTTGGTTCATTCTCGGTGGGCTGCGCAAGCCTTCGACGATAATCACCATACCAACATTCATCTGAGGGCCAAAAGAAAATGACAGGAAAGAGCCCATCAGACTTGTCCAAACTTCTGATTGGTGTTAGAGTGTAACGCTTTTTCAAGTAAAAGACTTTACCCTTTGTTCCTTAATTGCGTACAAGGTGAGACTCTTCAGCGATTAGCCGTTGTCAAATCAGGATCTTGTTCTTAATAAACTCCGGAAAGTACTGTCACCATTGATCTAGCTTTACGTTTAGCAGTGAGGAGGGAGTCTTCCATGACATTTGAAGTTCCAATGGGACAGTGAAAAGTCAATATGGTTCTTTACGAGATTTTGCCTGTTCGATGGGCAACGACATGCCATCCCCACAAACTGCAAGCACCTCTCTCACAAACAGGAGTTACGACTAGAGCAGAGCTCTTCCATTGTGCAACAATTCCTTACATTTTTACCGTCGAAGGTAACGTGCTCTCTTCTCAGCCCTTCTTCTCACCTTCTCTGACAACAAACTCAATACATCTCTGGTTTTATGCTCAAATATCGTCTTGCGGATATAGTCTATAGCAAGACTCGGTCTTTACTTCTTACATCATTCATGTACATTCCTCTAACTCAAGGTACTGCAACTGCATGCAAAGTACCTACCTGACCCTCTCCTCTACTTGTTCTCAACATCCCCGAGAGCCTAGAGGAACATATTTCTCCCCTTTAGCCTCATCTACTTACGCTTCTAAGACAACCTACAGAACACACCCAAAGCTCAGCAGCATGGTAACACACCACGTAGCACATAGCAAAGGTGCACACAAACATCCTCTTTCGGCCCGAAAACAATTGAAAAGTACCACTACAAGCGATACTTTGATTCCAAATGGTTCAGTACTCTCGCTCTTACAGTTCAGCATATCCTCACAAAAACACCGCGTGACGTCGGAACAGCCAGTCATACTATGCCGTTTACTTTAGGATGTGATTTGCCAAAGCCAGTGAACTACAATTATAACAGTGTTCTTTTATCTTCACTGGTCTAGACTGGAGAAGAAGCTCAATATAACAAGAATGGACGAATCGTTGATATTGAGCATGTTTGGACACTGTAGAATATCCTTTCTAAAGCTGCACTGTTGCTGCTGTCGTTGCTGGTGCTGTTGCTCGCTGGGTGCCATCATATGCAGGCTCTCCACAATGGCCCATAAGTCCTGCAATTCTCACATATCAGGGAACATGTATACGAGCTACAAGAACCTGAAATGTGGCATCCTAGAAACCCAAAATTGCAGGAGTGGGTTAGAGTGAAACTCTCGGGACCACCCCATGCCCAACGCGGGGAGGCCGTTGGGCCAGGGTTCGAGCACACAGTTGACTCTCTTTCAGAAAATGCTTGCGTCCTCTCTCCCACGAAATGTCCACAGAACCACCGAACCGAGGAAGAAAAGGAGATGTCGAGTGCGGGAAGCCCTCTCTTCGGGGAAAGATCCGTACTGCTCAAGACACCCACTAGACACTCAGTCCTTCCGCCCGTGATGGCCACGGGATTGATTCAAGCACTTAAAGAACCATCATGATGGGAGATGTGATGTAATGATGATCAACCATATCAAAATTCTGTACAAACTTCTCAACTTGGAGAAAATGCCTCACAACCACCACAATGCTGCATCGGCGCACCTTGAACTGACCACATAGACTATAACAATGGCACCTGACTGGTGAAGTGCCCCATCCCACAGGGGAGAGAATGAGAACAAAGATGTGCCCCATCAAAAAGCTCATATCCGTGATCAGAGTACCTGTGACTGAATACATGACCTTCCTGCCTTCGGCGGCGCCAGATGGACCCCGGAATCACTCGCTGGATTGCCAACAATTTTGTTTAACTCTCCATATTCTCCGTCTGTCAGACTAAACTATGGTTTCTATTTTTACCTGCATTTGCCAGCAGCTCAGCTCAATGGGCAGGAAAGAAACCAAGTGGCAACGATGCTAACCACTTCCAATTCTCAATCTGTGGTGGATAGGATTTCACCGCCTCGATTTTTGTTGTGATTAAGTTTTGCTCTGTTCAGGGGGGACTGGCCAGCGATTGTGCAGGACTAGATTTAGCCTCTGCGAACACTTGTCAGAAGGCTGGTGCGTTCATGAATGAAGATTGTCTGTAGAGCATTCCACTACCTAAGACCTAGATTCAATTTTGCAACATGATTAACAAACAAATCCACGTCTACCTTAAACTCCTCGGGTTGCTCGTGCACATCTTCTGTGAATTTCGAAGTCCCTACATCACACCATCAGTGAGGACTGTATGCACTTCGGAGGTTTGAGAGTCGAGTTCTTCAGGTGCCGACGATATCATGACTTGGTAGGTCAACTTCACTCTCTGGGGGTATGACTTTGTTCGAACTTATGCGTGCAATGACGACTTCATTCTACGTTTCTTGTGTGCTTGGTCCGACGGAGATTTTGACCTCGCAGGAAGACGTTAAAATATTCGATCTCGATCGTTTTCTCTAAAATGGTAACACCACAACAACTTCTCAGTCTTCAAGACTGCAGCTTCTACATCTAACCAGAGTTTGCGGCTGTAAATATTCAAATCTCCTCATTCTCCCAGGTTTCTACGACTTTATATTTATGTGACAGTGTATGTCTCTCACTCTTTTGTTTCTGGCTTGAGAAATTTTTCTGCATGTATATTTAGTTTCCCCTTTTTCGTAGAAATTCATTCGTGGCTTTGGTGATTACTAGCGCGGTTAAGATGCAAGAGTTTTGTTGACTGATTCGAAACGTCCGTAGTGCGAGAACCACGATCTGTAAGTACGAAATTTCACGATTTCCTTAGACATGCATTTGCTTAAAGTCGCGGATACATAACGGGTTGTCGGCTTTCGAGTTCTGATGAGATAATCAAAGTCCCTGAGACAGAGACGACAAACTTTGCTCATCTGTGGTTGGAAAGTTCTTCAAGTACAGGGTCCCTGTACTTGAAGAACTTTCCAACCACAGATTCAATTGAGAGGTCTCCCACTTCTGTCTTGCTAATCCCGTCGTTGTCTCATTGAAAAGGATGATGTTATCCCGGGAAGAATCTAGCAAAGCCACTTTTTAGTACAATTCTTCCATGCCGAAGGTAAGTGTTGTCAGCGGTTGGGCATAATTGGTAGTACGGCAGATGGCTGGTGTTGAGTTACGTTTGCTTCTTGCCAGGAAGAAAGCTTGAACGTTTGTCAAGGATATGATCGGAGAATACACTTGCCAGCTCCGAGTCAATAATCGGCGTAAACGAAGCATGACCCATGAACCTCTGGCGCCGTGGCGAGTGAGGCCAATTAGCGAACACTTTGTATTTCGGAAGGCAGACTGCAGTTAAAGAAGACTAATTACACTTCACAAAAAGCCTGATGACATCAGGTCGAGAGGACGACTGATTCTAACACTTTAAATAGTCATCACCTTCATCGCCATCATCTTCACATCAGAATAATATCTCCGGACGCCTTTCTATTCAAAACATCTGCGGGTTCAAGATGAAGGAGGAAGAGAAGGTTCTTTCTGTCACCAACATAAGGAGCATCAGGGACTATCTCGACCCTCGGGAGACAGTCATGGAGTATTCACAAAAACTCGATTTTAAAAAATTACAGATTTCTTTTGTCAGCCGAGCACTTGAACCTTGTTGACAGTCCTGTGTGGAATTGGCTGTGACAGATATCGAAAGTGAGCCACACTTGAGCATCCAAAGGGAAAAAGGATTCAGTCCAGCAAATCTGCAGCCATATCGATATTTTAAAATCCACGCAAAGATGGCTTGGTCTTGGACTTCCATCTTCATGATAGGTCTCTGCTTCAGTGTCACCGTCTTGAATACTATGACTGTCAGCAGCGCAAACTCTCCGACACACAGAGTAGGAGGGATAGTGGGTTTTGATCACCGTTCTCTGGTGATCGATGGCCATCGTCGTTTTCTCATATCAGGGTCCATTCACTACCCTCGCAGCACGCCCGAAATGTGGCCCGGTATACTCAGGCTCGCCAAGGAAGGGGGTTTAGATGTCATCGACACCTACGTGTTCTGGAACGGGCACGAACCACGGCGAGGTGAATATAACTTCGCAGGGAGGTACGATGTGGTTCGCTTTCTGAAGGCTGTGCAGGCCGAAGGCCTCCATGTCAACCTCCGAGTTGGACCCTACGTTTGTGCAGAGTGGAACTTCGGAGGCTTCCCAGAATGGTTGATAGACATTCCTGGTATCGAGCTGCGAACAGACAACGAGCCGTTCAAGAAAGAAATGGAAATATGGACCACTCACCTGGTAAGATATCTCAAGGACCACAAGCTCTTCTACTCTCAGGGGGGTCCCATAATTATGAGCCAGATCGAGAATGAATATGGTCACGTCTCACCTTCCTATGGCGAAGCAGGCAAAAGATACTCCTCGTGGGCAGCTTACATGGCCGAGAACCTACGCACTTCAGTTCCATGGATCATGTGCCTGCAGAAGGACGCTCCAGCCCACATCATCAACACCTGCAACAACTTCTACTGCGACGAGTTCACTCCCAATTCTCCGAACAAGCCCAAGATATGGACCGAGAACTACCCGGGCTGGCTGCACTACTGGGGACAGACGCTGCAGTCTCGCCCTGTGCAAGACCTGGCCTTTGCGGTAGCTCGCTTCTTCCAATCTGGTGGCAGCTACATGAACTACTACATGTACCACGGAGGCACCAACTTCGATCGCACTGCTGCCAGAATGGTCACCACCAGCTACGACTACACTGCTCCCATCGATGAATATGGCCAGGCCAGACAGCCCATGTGGGAGCACCTGAAGAACCTCCATTCGGCCATCAAGATGAGCGCCCCGGCTCTTGCAGCTGTCAGTGGAGAGCCCCTGGTGTGGAGTCCTCAGAAAAACGTGCAGATCCATGTCTACCAGACCAAACACAGTCAGGTTCAAGACTTCCAAAATTCCCAAGCACCGACTGGAATCTGTGCAGGATTCTTGTCCAACGTTGGGCTGACTGATGCCCTGGTGTCGTTCAAAGGGAGGAAGTACCACCTCCCGGCATGGTCTGTGAGTATTCTGCCTGACTGTAAATCTGTGGCTTTCAACACCATGCACGTGCCCGATGTGACTTCTGTCAAGGAGATTGTGACAGTGAAGCCAGCAGCACACCAAAACTGGAAATTCTTCGCAGACGTGGTTGGACCTTGGGACTCGCACACAGTCTTCACATCCAAGTCTCCCTACGAGCAGTTCAGACTGACAAAGGATAGAACCGACTACCTCTGGTACAGGACCAGCTTCATTGCCCCACAGAACGAGCTACCGCAATGGCTGGTGGTAAAAAAGGCCGAGCCAGACATGATGCATGTCTTTCTCAATGGCAAGCATCTCGGGCACCCAATTTCCAACAGCAGTGGGTTTTTCCAACCGCTGACTCTGCAGCAGGGCCACAATACCATCGACATTCTGTCGGTGACTTCTGGGCGGCCATCATCCGGCTCGTATCTGGAGCAGCAGCCTGGAGGAATCAAAGGCTCTGTGACATTGCATGGACCCAAGTTCAAGGTTACGGAACTCACTGACACGGAGTGGGTGCATCAGGTGGGCTTGAAGGGAGAGGATTTGCACCTGGAAACTGTGCAAAACTCTCGGTCTCGAGCATGGTCGACCCACACGAGTTTTCCGCCGAAGTATCATCCTCTCATGTGGTACAAGACCGTGCAGGATGCTCCGAGCGGTGAAGCTCCGGTTGTGCTTGATCTGGGAAGCATGGGGAAGGGGGCAGCTTGGGTTAATGGGCATCATATTGGGAGGTACTGGTCTCAGATTCGCAATCCCAGTGAGGGATGTGATAAAATATGCTCGGCCAGGGGTAAGTGGCATCCGAATAAATGTGTAGTCAACTGCGGCCATCCTTCACAGCGCTTTTATCATGTTCCTCGGTCTTGGCTCAAGCAGAGAGGCAATCTTATTGTTTTGTTTGAAGAACTTGGCGGCGACCCTCACGGTGTGTCATTTTCTACCCAAATTCATCATACACTTCATGCTCATCACTCATCAAAGTCTCATCACTGACACTCTATTCAAGCTCAAAGTCGGAAGAGTCCTAAAACTTGGCTTGCGGACGCCGCACTCACTAAAAGAATTTAGTAGGCGGTGGGATTGAATCCAATTGTCATGATGGAACTTGTATTCGATGGAAGATTAAGAAGCTTTGCACTGCCATTTAGAGCCGAGGCTAGAGAAACAGAACCATTTGGCAGCATGACCTGGCAGAGTGAAATCCATGCACTGAGCAGGTACTTATGTTCGAGATATTTGCGAAGCATTCAGATACTGAGTTTGCCTGCCATACAATCCACACATTTTATATCTCAAAAGATACTGTCCATGGTAGCGATTACCATCTCCACATAATATGATGTGTGTAATAATTGTATTGTGCCAGTCTGCTGATTTACTTTTGCCTGGATGACTTTCCTTCACTTTCGCTTACTTTCATGTTCTCTCCACGAGTATCGACTGGGAATTACTAAATAACCTGCTCTCCACAAAGCACAACCCGAAACAACACTCCACTCAAGGGACGAAAGTATCACAAGTGAGTTCCGAGACCCGGGATCGCTGCTGGTTTCGACGTCTTCCCACCTGCACTTGGTAAGATTCCAGCCAATCTTTAATGTGAAGAGCTCTTAAAGCCTACCACAACCCAGTCCACAATCCGACAACATGCTGATCCAGTATTCAACTCGTTCCTCGAACCCGGAAACCTCCTGGGTCGAGGTTTAAGAACCGCCTTGCTACATGCGTAGCAAGGCGGTTAAACCCTGACGGCCTTGCTACATGCGAGAAGAGACCAAGGCAAAACGAAACGCAAGGGTATCTGCAGATGGTCACGAAATGTGGCACATAGTGAAGATTTATAAAGAATGTAACTAAAAAGGTGGTATAAATGGCGAAACGACTTCATATCCACAGTTGAAGACTCTGCTGATGCCGCACGACGGTGAAAATGGGCACTGCGACAAGGCTTGGTACATACACACCGCATTTATGACATGGAGTCACAAAATTCGGACAGCCCATGACCTAAATGCTGGATCCGATGTTTGAACATAAAGACCACGTCTAACAGGAATTAACTTTTACAGAGGATCTTCAACCAGGTTCTTTAATCGTCCAGGCTTCACAGCTATCTCCTTTTGTTGGTCTTTCTTCTACCCTTGTAGGGTAGTTACCGAGGAGCCGCACTGTTACTGCCAGAAAAGGCCAGCAAACTTTCCAGGACGTTTATTCCATATTTCATGATATATAAAAGCTGAAGACTGGAAAATTCGACGTTCAAATTCAAAGCTTACTGACCATATGATGCACATTTATACCATTGAAGTCAACTGGGTCCGAAGGAAATATGCACAAGAGAACTACTTACACTTTCCACCCTCCAACCAAAAAACCTTGTACAGTCGAGGATAATCATACAAGAAAAGACGTTCCATTGAGGAAAGCCGTCACAGTAAGAGTACATGAAATCGCTTCTGCTCTAGTTCCTAGTCTCATCCGATAGCTGACCAGTTTCCATCCTGCTTTGAACTGTAGCTTGACTGCAATTCTCGCTGGTCAATCAGGAAAATATTTCAATCTAGCCTGCAGGGTAGAAAATTCTCTTTGGTACTCCTTTTGAAGCAACCAAAAATCTAATCGACAAAAATATGTGGGTTGGTTAAGTCATGCTAAAACTAAGTCGAGAACAGGTGCACTTCCGTCTGCTTGAGGCTTCGTCAGAGCAAACTGTTTGGATACATTATAACTGCTCGCAGCTCATTCATTATAGCTCGACCACTTTAGGTGATATCTCCTGAGGTGGAAGGTGAGTGAGGGCCATGCCTTTACCGAACGCTGCTATGAGAAGGGCCTCAGCTCTACCTGCACAAATGAAAGAATACACGCTTCTTCATGGGCACATCTCAATCTGGCAAACCAGAAATGACTACTCATGAAAAGCATGAATATAGAAGGTTCGAGACAAGGTCTTGTTTACCATGATCTTTTTTCCTCTTCAGTTTTAAAGATAAATCAGGAAATATAAATGACGCCAAGGCTCGGCTATCATCCTGTAGGAATCAACAAGCAAAATTAATGACGACAAAGATTTCACAGAGCCACTGCACATAAAGACTTCTGCGTATGGACACTATTCAAAGTGAAGCCTCTACGCTAGAGGACTATACGATAGCTTAAAAAGACGCTGGCTTGTAAGACTTCATTCTCACTACCAGCCTAGACATATATGAGAGAGTAATACCTTCGTAAAGTCCTTGCCACATATTCTCATAGCAGTTTTCCAGACTCTTGCTTGTACCGGAATTACCGTAAATCCTGCAGCTGCCAATATTCCTAACCAAACGCCATATCCATAGCCCGTAATGTACCATCCCTACAGCCGTTGTAAAACTCAATGTTTAGAACATTGAATCCTTTGAAACAGCATCTGAACGCAGCAAAACAGTAAGTCCATACACGTCATTGCAATGAGAGATAGACTTGTGTTTGTGTTCTGAACATTGTTCAAGGATAGTCGGTATGGTTGGAGGTAGGAGAACCTGTTTACCGTCCTTCGGGAATGGCATTGCTTGTTCCACGTAAGCTATGCTGCCTGCAAAACAACTAGAGTAAGAGAAAATCGATGTGATCATAAGGGAATGCCTTGTGATATCCGAGACACTGATGGCATATCGGTGGGAAAAATATCAAATAATCATGTAAGTCCTTTCATTTCGACTACCAAAAAATAAATAAATAAAATACAATTGGTTTGGTAGGCAAAAATGCATCGCAACTCATAGTTCTTTTGAATAACTAAAGAAGACACACACAGCGAAAACAAAAAGTAGTGTCGAGAATATAATAGTAGTAACAAAGGCAAGACAAGCAACTGAAAGTTAGTCTTAAAAGAAAGAAGGGTAAAAAAAAAGAGAATTGTTCTCTTTGATCTCGCGTCCTCATCAAGTAGTATAAGATGTCATTAACAAGAATCATGAATCTAGCACAGTCCCATAAATATTCATCACCTCGTATCCACGCACATTCGAACCTAGAGTTGCAGTTGTCATCCTATGTCTCTTGAGGATCCAGTGTGAGGGACATGTACCTTCAGGTGCTTGCAGCTCTCTCACGAGGTTTGCAATAGATTGATAGTCATGCCGTCTTCGCGATTTCTTGTTAACCGTCACTGTCACAAATGGGACGTCAATCACCTACGCAGTCAACGAAAGTGGCAGTCAAGAAAATCATATCAAAAAGGAGCACCGTTGTAACTTTCATCGGCTGGCTTCAAAACTCACCCATATTCATCATCGCTAGAAATTAAACTTATAAAGCCCGAGAGCCATACCTCGGCGGTAATCACGTTGTCTTCTGTCCTCAGAACTGCAATTGCACCTGACAAATCTGGATCAATGCCCACGCAAACAGACCTCACGGCAACGGGTACATGGTCAGAGATGCTGATAGTACCGGTCATCGCCGCCAGCTCTTGAGCGATTCTATCATCTTCCGGTTGCAAAACTTCGTCATCGCTGCCTAATGGCAATTGATGAGCCGTGCTCTCCTCAGCGGTCTCGGTAAGCTGCAGATCACCTCTTTCGTCTTCAATAGCAATGCTGCTACCTGCCTTCAGTAAGAACAGTATAACATTTATTTGCTGCAAATCGCTTGCTGCCTAGGGATAAAAACCAGATCAAGGAAATTCAAGACTTAGTTCTCGAGCATCCAGCAGAAGGACAAGGACAATGTGCAAGGTTTTTGAACTCATCACCTGCAGAGCATTCTTCCTCCTCTGCTTGTTTTGTGGTGCCTCGGAGACTGCAACAGAGTCACGTGAAACAGACTCAACTCTAAGGTTCCTGACACTGTGCCAACGGGGTGTGTCCCCCCTCGCTCCTCCGAGAATGAAGGAACTGGGCCTGGAATGCGGAAACTGCGAATTCCACCGACTGATGCACACCTGACTCGGAACAATTCTGACTGCCATCCTTGCCAAGCACGCTCTCAACCAACTTGGAGCTACCATAATAGTCCGGCGATCAACATATCATTCCTGACCTCACAACTGTGCAATGCTCACAGGTCCCTGAACTCTTGGAACCGGGCATCAGGAATCTTGCACGAGGGTTTAAGACTGTAGAGAGCACTTTCAAAAATGACTTTCGCATTGATCAATTTCTACCAATCTAGTACTAACTCTGACCGTGAGCATTTCCTGACCCAAGTAACATCATCCTTTCACACTGACGAGGTTCCATGGGCCCGTGTGTGCTTCTGTACAGATTCAGCGATTCAAAATTGGAACCAACATCTGTTGACAATCGTGGCCAGCAGGGAAAATTTGGATGCTAAAACCTAAACCCTTGCTCACCGTCGGAATTTCTCTGAAGGGACGATTGGGAACGGAAGAGAACTGCTTCTTGGCTCTCAATCATATAGCGCTACTCTAATGACTGGCGATCAATTCAGAAAGATTCGGACCAATGCTGGCGGGAAGTATGCCTGCGGGACATGGAACAAAATACCTGCCACATTATGCGTGACCTGCATCACTTCCATGGCGCTATTATCCCTCTAAAGATGTAAAGAGTTCGAAGTGCCACAACTGCATTTCCTGTTGCCATCGTTTTTGAGTTGTGCCAACAACATCTCGACTACATTCCCTTTGCAGGAAAGAACACCACTGTCCCATAAGCTGACAGTCACAGGTCTCCACCTTAAGTTGAGGCAGTCCAGTGCAATGCTGGTCATTCGTGGTGGCTGACTCTCTTGAGAAGGCGTGACTCAAACTACACAAAAGTGATGACAGGAGTATTCTTACTAGAGAGACAGAAATGCTCAAACTTCAGACCTCCGGGGAGGCACAACTGTTTTCTAAACTTCGAAATGCAATGCACGAAACGGCGTATCCGTAACATTCTGTAACGAGTATTGAGTCTATTGTCAGTGAAGCACGATCTGAATTAAAATTGGCGTGTCAAGCGGATACATTTATTCTGACTCTTTTTTTGGATATTCAATTGGTGTTGGAATGAAAACTTCATGTTCTAGAAAGATTCTAGTGTTAAGTGATAATGAATATAAAAAATTAGGTTATAGCAACAAGAAGAGATGGCCAATGTTAGCTTTCAATGGCTTTGTCATTATTCCGTTGAAGAAGGATATTTTTTAAACGAATAAATACACTTCATACTAATATTACAACAGTGCATTTATTTCATTCATATATTAGATCATATAAGTTTTAGACACTTAAAGTATGTTCCACCTAAATTGTTTTTATGACGTCATATACAAACTTTAAAAAATACTATACACGAAAAAATAAAAATATGAATGCACAAATGAAGTTGCAACATACAAAAATCACATGGAGGTATTGTGAAATGGTTTAATGGAATTATATTTCATGAAATAGTTCCATGTGTTTATTAGATAATACATTTTTGTAAACCCTTAGTCATTCAAAGGTAGCCTTCGGCTAGGTCCGCAAGCAGTAAAACATATAGCGCTACTCTAATGACTGGCGATCAATTCAGGAAGATTCGGACCAATGCTGGCGGGAAGTATGCCTGCGCGACATGGAACAAAATACCTGCCACATGATGCGTGACCTGCATCACTTCCTTGGCGCTATTATCCCTCTAAAGATGTAAAGAGTTCGAAGTGCCACAACTGCATTTCCTGTTGCCATCGAGTTGTGCCAACAACATCGACTACATTCCCTTTGCAGGAAAGGTCACATCACCCCAGCCACCTTCAACTCCTCCTGGGATTGACATGGCAACTCTTGTTGATCGTAATTCCTCTAGCATGGAAGTTCGCCAGAAGTTTCTATTTTCATTTGAAAAAAAAAACCAAAAGAGTAGTTTATTATATGAATTTGTACTTTTTTATTTGGTTACTCATTTTGGTTTGATAAAGTTTAGAGTATAAAATCAAAGAAATACTCATTTGATGCATCATAATTATAAATTTTATGTTTTACTTTTGAAATGTTTCACTATTGTTTAAACAAAATTTGATTTTAAACAAAGCATTTAAAAAAAAATTGTATGTTTTGAATAGTGTTAACTTCTCATAATGATTCATAATACCAAGTACAATCCAAGAGCAACATTAAATAAAAATATTATATGTTATGTACAATGAATAGTATTAAAGTTGATTTACTTAAACTAGTCTATTTTCTTTTAAATATAAAATAATTGTATATTAAAATTATTAATAAATTTTGTATACAATTATACATTAAATCAAATTTATGTATGATGGTTGAAATATCAAAAAATTAATTTTTTTCACAATTAGATATTTTTTATAAGATTCATAATTACGCATTTTTTTTAAGTACAACATTTTGAAATCAACAAAATTTTTAATAGTTTTATATCTAAAACATAAAAAAATATTGAAAAAATGGACACTTTGTTGATTTTATTTTGAGATTATAAATCATGATATAATATATATATATATAATCATTTTTTACTGAATTATAATAATTATTTTAAATTATTTTAAATTATTTTAATGACTTTAAAATCTATAGTGTGTCATACATGTATTTTTACTGAAAGCCAACTTGACTATAGATTATGGTGAACTACAATGTTTTAAAACATACAATGTATATTGTTTCATTTGAAGATAAGTTTTGTCATGTATTGCTTAATAACTCAAAAACTTCAAGTTTCAATTAAACATAAAACACTAAAGTTATTCTTGATGGTTACTCATGCAATACAATGGGTTGTAAGCATGATGTTCATTTAAAAATATATGATCATCATGTATGGTTAAGATGAATATTTATAAAAATTTTAATGCTCAAAAATGGATACGGCATAGCTCACATGAAGAAATCATCTGTGTACACTTGCAAAGAATTTTCAGGGGTATAGTGGTTAAGTCCAAATGAAGGAGAAGGGCGCGTAACGGCTTACCAGCTGTTGCATTAATCCTTCATTAAGGCCCACTTTGTCATTTTAGTAAGCGGAACTCGGTTAGAAACTTTCGCGATTCAAGCGTCGTTACAAAACTTTCTGCACCGGAGTCTTAGGTTAGAGCTTAGTTTAGAGAAAACCGTGGTCTCACATCTTGCAAACAAGGGATTCCATTTTTTAGGTACATACTGCAAACGTACCCGATCTCGTCATCGGATCTTCCATGTGCGCACGGTAAGAGGCAAGACGATTAAGCAGCGTTCAACAGAACGTCTTCGGGTTTGTGCCCCCATTACGAAACTTTTTTACAAGTTAAAAGAGAAAGGTGTAAATTTTTGTTGTATGATTGTATGTTAAATTTACAATAATAAAAATTATATTTTTTGTATAAATGACTACATATTATATATTATAAATAAATAATATTATTTATAGTAAATTATATTTTTTAAGAATTAAATTTATTAGAAATAAATGATTAGACTAAATGGCCAACAATCTCAAAAAAATTAGCTTTTAAATAATCATCTTCCATAAATTTCTTTCAAGAATTTTAAAATTAAATTTGCAATAAATATGTGATTTTAATCACATAATTAAGATAAAAATTACTTATTAAGATATTTTAATTTCAATAATATTATGATTAAAATAAATAAATATTTATATTTTCAAATAAATATTTATTTCAAATTTTTATTGATTTTATGTTAAAAGTAAATATATTTTTAATAATAAGAATTTATTACTAATTATGATTTAATATTAAATTTGATATTTTTGTAATTATGAATAATTTATTGTATGAATTTATTTGATAAAATTTGAAAAATATTAATTTTTCAAATAAAATAAGATAAATTATATGATATCAAAACATAATTTTTTGTAAGAAATTTTTAATATAAAAAATATCATAACTATGAAAATAAGCTTGAAAATTAATGAAATATATATACATATAATCCTGTGATGATGTTATAATTATTAAACCTATCAACCCACATGCAAAACTTAGTACATGATTTGTTGATATAATGTGATCAATTGATATATAAAATATTATTTTATTTTTTTGAAAAAAATATTTATCATTAAAAGCATCAAAACTGATATTGCAATTTGATAAAATTTTAAATTTAAAAATATGATTCATTTCTTGAAAATAATAAGATTCAAATATTTTTTTTTGATATATGTGATATGTTATATTATAAAAAAATGATGAAATTCCAAAAACTATGATACAATTTAATTTTTATTCTTATCATGATATCTATAATTTTTTGAAATATTTAACTTGAAAAATTAGATTAAAAATAAAAAACAAGTATGATTAAATAATAAGATTCAAAAAATTGCATGAAAGACATAAAAATAATCAATCAATATAAATAAAATATTTGAATATGATTTTATATTTTAGAACATCATAAACTTCATTTTATTTAAAATTATTATACTAGTTTTTTCCAATCATATTAATGTATCAGTTTGAGATTTCAAATAATGTACTATGAAAAGATAAAATAATTCGAATTCTTGAAAAAATTTTGAATTTCTTTTCTATCTATTAATATTCAAACCTTCCAAAGGTTCATAAGTATATGCACATAGTTAAATTGATAAATGATTAAATGACTCCTATACATAGTTTAGAATTAATGTTTAGAGAAAATTGATGTTTATTTTGAGTAGACAATAGATATTTTTTTGATAAAAGAGTATATGATACTAATAAAAGATATGTATATATGGTTGGTGAAGACTTCGAGATTTAGCTTCATTAAATAAAACAATTCATACATTTAAACTGTTAGATTGAATTTAACACATGTTTATCACTTTTGATATGATCATTTGTATATATTTTAGTGACAGTTTTTGTAGATTTTCATCTCAAATAACCTCATGTTATTTGTTTGTTTGTTATTTGAATGAGTTTATTACAAAATCATTTCAATCATAATGACATTGCAAGGGAATTTAATAAATATATATAAATATAAGAGTCATAAAGATTCTATAATTTTCACCTTTCAAAAAAAATCTTGTTTGACTTCTTACATGCAAGTATTTTAATTAAAAAACTTTGGATGATTGATGAGGACAAAAAAATCATTAAAACATTATGTAAATTAAATATTAAATTTTTTTTGGGTATATAAATAACAACTCTCTATCTCAAACTGATCATACATATTTATAATTTAATGTTATATTTTTAAAAGAAATAATTATGAATTATAAAAAACATTTAAAAACAAATATTATTAATTTTTATGAATTTAAATATCAAAAAAAAAATTTAATTTTTTATATATAAGTTCCAAGATTTATATTTAAAATAAAAAATAAATTTTTTTATATTTTTTCATATCAATTTTTTATATATGATAAAATAAATTTATTTATATAACTATCACTATTTGTTAACTTCAAAATTTATTTCATACTTTATATTTTCTTAAAAAATATCCATAAAAATAATCTATTACCTAAAGTCATAAAAATTTTATGCATGGAATAACTATGAACATATTTAACAAAATTAAAACAAAGATCAATGTTATATAAAATCTAAAATTTAACATCACTTTAGATAAAAATCGGAAAGATGCATATGGATTTATCATTTTGGGTAAATACTTTGCAATGATACATCCCTCAATCAAGCTATGAATGCAAAATAAATTATAATTCTATGATTATGTATTTAATAAAAAATGGATGGTATATAGATAAACTCATTGTCTTCTCTTTTGATATCAAAAAAATATTTAGAAATTCACTTTCATTTTTATTATAAATAATAATTTTCTCACAAAAAAAATTAAAAAAGCATTCAAAATTCAACACAACATATGTAGAATCATGTGTGTTAAATAAATCAAGAAGTTGAGTATGGAGTATAATGAGATTTAAGGATAAATACTTAAATAAACTATCTTGTTGATTAGCTTCATATTAGTTTTATTTTCTTTATTCTATTTTCATTTTTTCTTGCAAGGTGCAAATGGTAATTTCTTCATTGTCAACTATACTTCATTCAATACAATAATATTTATGTAATGTTCATATATTCTCATTACAAAACACTCTTCCAGTATTATATACATGTGTTCAAAATCAACCTTAAACCTTCTCATGGATTGTTAAAATTTGAGTGGCCGGAGTCGAATTATGGAGGACATTTTGATAGAAATGATTCGGAAGTTGAGAGATTTGAGAAATTCATTTGAGCAAAGCCATACTCAAATACAAGAGTTAGCTCAAGAATTGACAGGAGTCAAAGCGAGAGGAATAAAAAATGAGAAAATGAGAGAAACCCAAATGGAGATAGAAACATCACCATTAATGATGGAGAGTGAAGAAATGGTGAGAGCTCGGATTCTTGGAGCCCAAGCGGCACAACGAGCAAGAGAGTTAGATCTTCCAACATCCATGATTGTGAAGATGACAAAAGTTTGTGAGATAAAACCTTATCAAGGAAGTCGGATCATGGGAGCTTGCTGGATTGGATTGAGAGAATGGTGAACCATCTTGCTTTGTTCAATATCAAAGATCACATTGCATGTCTTTTTGTTCGTACTTTGTTGTTGGAGAAAGCGTCTACTTGGTTTCAGGGTTGGATGATGGAGCTCAATGAGTGAGGCCGGCAAGTTACTTGGAGTGCAATGAAACGAGGTCTTCTCTAGAATTTTCAAGCAATTGATTCCATATTCATGGCACGGATGAGGGTGTGGAAACTTGAACAGAAGGAAAGTGTGGAGGAGTACATTGAGGAATTTCAAGATCTTCGAATTAGATATGAGATATGAGTGGAGCTGA
The DNA here is from genome assembly GCA_014180765.2 of Marchantia paleacea. NCBI lineage: Eukaryota > Viridiplantae > Streptophyta > Marchantiopsida > Marchantiales > Marchantiaceae > Marchantia > Marchantia paleacea. Next base: position 1,655,810 of record MUAA02000035.1, on the reverse strand, counting down.
AGACCTTGATTTATTCAAGAAAAAGATGAAGACCATGATATGTCCTTCATAGTGCTAAGATCATGAGGTTGGGTGTTACAATGCTCCATTATTAATCATCTATATGCAATCCAACCCTATTGTTATGTAAGTAGCGGCCAGACTAGCTTGTTTGCTAATGTCATAAAAAAAAATCTACATTGTACACTGGATATCTCATTGAGAAAAACTGTCAAACATGACATATGTCATTCTCTTGAATAAGAATCACATATCAACATACTGACGGCTCCATCAGTTCATCCACATAATATAGATCTCAAGCATGTCGTCTTAACTACCATGCTTGAACCCATAATATCATCAATGTTTGGAAAGTGACATGATGCACAATTAAGCACATGATTCTTTCAAATCACACCATCATGACCCTTTAATACTAAAACTCCAAGAAGTAAAACCTCATGAACTCATAGAATCATGTGACTAACACAAACATCCAAAGTGATCGATGCACTATATTACAAGTACACATAATTAATGCCATAAAATCTACAAATTGAAGCTTGATATTCATCTACTTGAATGATAACATTATGCAAAATATCTCTATGCTGAACAATAGCTAGGTTTTCAAATGTCATGGTCATTACTTTACGAAAGAGTTTTGCCCTTTGAAAACATATCCTTATCCAAATATTACAATTATCCCAACTCTACAACTTGAATTTAATCTTGATAAATAGATGTAAGTCATTATAGACCTCATGTATATAATAAAAAATGCAATGAGAATGACACTAGAGATGTTTACCGGCTTAATCGATAATTCATGGCCAACCACGGTAGCTAAATGCTAGAGTACAAGTGTAACCAATCTTGGTTAGCTATAGTTAGTTTAGCCAAAGCGTAGGTTGGTCACTAGATCACAAAAAGATAAGATAATGATGTGCACTATCCAAAAAGCAAAAGGTTAATGACAAGATGGCTACCATATATTGGTGGATCGGATTGTGTGGTAGACGTCTTTTAGGAATTGGTAAGTATAAGATAACGAAACTTGTAACCTACGCATATTAGCCAGATCGGCTAATATCTTATCCATCATTCTCTTGAACTTAGTAGGTGCATTCTTAAACCTAAACGGTAAGAATTTCCACTGATACCACACTTAATTGCCATATGAATGAATTCCCAAAGGTTGTCTTGGCCTTATAATCATCTCGAATGTTCAACTTATGATATCTTGCTTGTAAATCTTATGTACTGAAAACCTTTTCATCAAAGATCTCTTTAGGTGTGGAGCTAACATATTGATCAGATTTTGTATATCGATTGATAAATTGGTAGTCATCATACACACGTCTTTATATATAATTATCATTTATATATCCTTCTTGATTGGCATCAGCATAAAGAGGCATACGTTTCATATGATATGTCCACTAATCTAGACTCAATAAGTTTTTGACATCAAATTTTTGAATCAAATCTCTCTCCATATTGTTGTATGAATAGGGATGACAAAACACTAGTGCATCAATTGTCAAATCATCCGCATCACATTCTATATATCGAATTCCTTCAAACAGTCTAAATCCTTAATAGTGAAGGCAAAAACAGTTTTTAAAACTCATTGGAACCTCCACACCCTACGTCTTTCTACTCATGTCACTTTAGGACCAATCTCAATATCTCAAATCTTTAGATATAGAAGATGTAGTATATGATTGTTAAATTACAACCTCTTGAGGAAAATGCTTTTTTTGCTCTCTCATACAAGGTTCCACTAGCTTTGTGTGAATAACTCCAACCGTTGTAGCAATAAACTCTTTGAGATGTATCATAAAGCTAAGCAATGGTAACTCCATGCAAACAACTCCAACCATACTAGAACAAAACTCCACATCTCCTTCTCTAACATAAGAGCTCAATAAGATCAAGGATGAGATCTTGCACAATTTTTATCCCTATTTTGCCTCTATAGGACCCTATTCAGTAATTTTGAATATTTTTTTATGAATAAATATTATCATATTCAGTATTGACATAGGTTAGACTCTTAGGATGATTTTTTATTTTTTAAGAAGAAATACCAATATTCAGCGTAGTTAAGGTCACAATAAAGATGAATTTGGTAACTAGACTTGAAGTATGAGAATGGAAGAAAGTACACACAAAGGATGGCTTGAAGTGCATTAAGATGATAAATTCTTTCAAGGGTTTTTGAAGGAACGAATGAAAAAAAATAAATCATTAGTGTTTTCAATGTAAAAACATAATTTTTATTATCTACCAAGGATACAAGATATTTAATTATCATAGTGTAACTCACCCACATAGGACTGATGAAGAAGAAAGTGTAGATCAAGTCGGATGTGAGGAAAATTATTAGATTTATGAGTGCAAAATAGTTGTGGTGGGATGCATCAAGTCTTCAATATTTATGTTAGATTGGGCGTGAAAAAATACCTTCTGGATAAAGAACTTGAAAACCATATTTTTGTTGTTGCAATGGGATTATGTATGTCTTGATCTATGCAAAGGAAGGTAATGCATCAGTTTAGGATAAGAGGGCAACCTAAGTTATGGGATCCATCAAGTTGGGCTAAGGTGTTAGGCCGAGATCATGAGGCAAAGAAGGATAGACTAGATTGGGAAGGTTTAGGTGTGTACATGGGATTTGATTTTGACAACACAAAGTGGTTCCATCTAAAGAAATGGAATGAAACAAATAAATGCAACATCAATTTGATTAAGTATGACTTTAGGGAAAAGATAATTTATATTGAATCAATTGTTTCACCTCATCAAACCATTCATGAAAGTATCCATAAAGTGTAAATTGTTGAAGATTTCATAGGAGGATCAATTAAAATGAATTGGAGAGAGATCTTTGCCTAAAATATGCATTGATGACATAAAGATTAAGAGTAAAATATAAGGGAGTAATTTATTTTTCTTTATTTTTAATGTCTATGTATTCGATAATGAGCTGATTGAGTCCTAAGGAGAAGAAAAAGTATCAATAAGAGTCTAGATTATCGGATGAAGACATGGATATGGAAGAGGTAAATATTGAATTGACAAGAAGCTTACTAAAATCTGTATATGAAGAGGAGTTTGTTATGTGTGCTTTTGAATAGGAGATTACATCAAAAGAGCTTAATTGCGTTATGAGAGACATCGAAGAAGAGGTCTTTGGGGATGATGAATTTGTGGGATTTACGGAAAAACACCCCCAAAATCCTATTGTAAAGATTTTTCAAGAATCTTAGCTGAAGAGTAAGAAGCATAAGATTGACAAGAAGAGGACAAACAAGACCCAAAACTCGATATGTTGAAGATCAGAGCAATGAAGGAATTAATTATCACAAAAACTTTGTTGACTATTTTTCAACTTTATTAGAAGCTAAAAACAATCGTGATGCCATTTTAATAAGGTTAAAGGATGAGGTGCGATGTCTAAATTCAAGTGATGATTGAAGAAAGTAGATGTTGAAAGACATGATTTTCTGGAGTTCTTAGCAAGCAGGGTTGCTCAATATTTGCATAAAAAATCATAACTTACATGTTAGAAATTAGATCAAGACATACACCAAAAAATACATGTACTGAACTTCATGTGGAGCTCACAAATATAAAATTCAAAATCTAACGAGAGAGTATAACTTAAAAGATGTAAACCCCCTTCATATCAACCTTAAAGAAACTAGAGAATCTAATTAGCATTTGTGGCATATTGTCAAGATATATGACATAAAATTATATATTTGCAATGATTCTTGATGAAAATCACACAAGAAATAAAATACATTGCAAACCTTGAATCATTATCTAATACAAAACACACATTTACTCTTGTATCATGCCATTGATGATTGTTTCAACCCAAAATATCCAATTGGTAATTGACATATCTAGTTAATATGTTTCAAAACCTCTAGATAGATGTTGCATCTTAACTTTTTTTTTGTTAAAATCATCATTCATAATACTTTTTTAGCATCTATATGTATAATGCATCTTTTATTTTTAATGTCTAATAATTATAATAATAGTATATTTTGAAAATATATTGATAATTAAACATAAATCCCTTCATGATCAATCCCATACTTATGAAAAAAATCCTTCGTTACAAGTTTAATACTTGATATATTAAGACTCCTATCTAAAATTCTTCTCAAGTTGTACATATTTTTGTGATAAACATGATGTTTAACTCCTCAAAGTTCATTAAACTTGAATGATATTTTTTCTAGCATTGCAACAAATTATTTTTATTATTTTTGTTTGGATACAATATTACAAATCATATAAACACATATACAAAAGAGAGAGAAAGATTCATATAAGGTTACTTTGGACCATCTTGATGTAAAATTCAAAATCAAAGGAGGGCTTGAATTCAAAACATATAAATCTTAAGCATTTACCACTTACTCAATCTTGAGTATCATCTCAAGAGATGATACTAAGACTTGAATCAATTACAAAAATTAATCACTGCAGTGACAAATAGGCTGCACATAGGAACATGACCTTAGTTTAATTAATTGGAATATTTATTTAATCATTTGTTTCAAATCCATCTATTATTTAGTTCAATTTTGATTTGTTAAATTTATTTGATTCCTTTCACAAGTTATTTGATTCTTCAAGATGCTAAAATTTGAAATCATCAACATTGTAATTGTATTGTGTCACAATACATGTCTTTGCAAAACAATATGGTTGATCTAATTTCATGCCGATGAAACAGAGTCAATTAAAAAGTGACCAAGAAATAGTTGAGATAAAAAAAATTATCTTATAATTTTCTTTGACTTGTTAGGTTTGAAAATGCTTTGTAAATAAAATGGAGACTGATTCAACGGGTGTTGTCACATGAGGATAGGGCATGTGTAAACAAGCCTCAATGCACTCGCCTAGAATTTTGCCAGTTATTGTACTTTGATCATGTGGAACACTTCCTCAAACAACCCGAGAAGAAGCGAACACGGGTGCACAGACCTGACACGTTTAAATTGCAACCGAATCGGATTATCGGAGCAGATGCTGCGTCCGCGCACTACAATTTGAGCCCTCTGTGCTTGTACAGCGCTTTGATCTCTTGTCCAAAATGAACTCTGCCTTTCTGAATTCCCTGCTTCCTTTCATCTGTTTTCTACGCCACAGTGCTCTTGACCTGGCTCCGATCTCACTCGAATTTTTAAGCTTGTCATCAACAATCTTTAATTACTTGCTGGTACAATTCTTTACTTGCCGAAAATCCACAATGAGAATCTCCCGATAAATTTGCAGCAATTGGGTGGTGGTAACAAGGCACAGCTTTTCGATGAGTTATTTGGGCAATATTTGCCATTCACTTATTAATACATGCTTACGCATGCGTTGACAATCGACATTCCAACGCGAACGATAAGGTGCACTGGTTCTTGCTAAACATCCATGGGTCTTCCCCTCCTTTTTGCTATATTACTTGGTACCTTTTTTTTCTTGGTAAACATACGAAGTCCTCTCCTTCTCGGACAAAGGTGGGTCCCAGCTTATAGTCAGGTTACAACTTAAAATGTAGAGAAAAAGGTTTTGTTTGGTCCTTATCATTCTCGTAACTAGAACATAATCTTTGTGAAAAAGCCTAAGGAGCTTGTTTAGGATATGGAGGTTTTGCCTACTCGCAGACCGTGGTTTGGGAAGAAATTTTTTTTTAAGTGCTGTCCGAGGGACAAACGAACACAGAGGAAACTGTAAACATGGGAGGATGATAGTTGCTTTCAGAAGCTTAAGAGAGAAAGAATTTTGGGGAACTGCAGACCAACATTGCTGATGTGAAAGGGCCGACCGTTCTCAAGTGGCGTTTGGATATTGTTTCAGGGATAAGTTGATTCTACACTTTTGACGTTTGTCCGCAAGAGAGCGAGAAGTGGTGGTGGAATGCGTATACCGATTTGGCTTCATAGTTCTCGATGACATTTGCTTTTGTCCTTACCGTTTGTAGGAGTGCTTGAAGGAGTTTTAAGGTTCACATTCATTCACATACATGGAGTCCGCCTTCACTCTCAGCACTACACTTTGCGTTAGAATTGGACGTAGGATCCAACCTTCACTATTCCGAAACGCTCACATAATTGAATCTTCGAGTCTTTACTTCAAATCTTCGAGTCTTTCCTTTGATTGGCACATCATCTAGAAAAGGCATAGTCTTCTCCGGAATAAAGTCCCTTAACACTTTATTCATCCCATTCATCATGTGTGCTACTGAATTTGTGGCCCCTTGTGGTAGCGTGCACATCCTTACCAAGCCCAAGGGTGTTCTCATTGTGGTAACATCCCTGCTTCCTTCTGATAGTTGAAACTGATCATACCCAGAGTAAAGATCCCCCATGGAGTAGATAGCTCTCCCTGCAAAGGCTTCTGCAAACTCGTCCACAATTGGTCCCACCCCCATATTCCTGATAGTCACTTGATTCACTAGTTGCATGTCTTGAATGAATCGTAGTGATCCATTCTTTTTTGGCACTGTAAACCATCGACTGGAATATGGTGCAAAGGACGGCTCCAAAATCCTCATCCTCATCTTCTCCTTCAACAACTCAATGAGTTTTGGAAGATGGGCTCTAGGTACTGGAATCGGTCTCAAGTCCCAAGGCGCATGAGGCACAATAAAAATGATCATGGGAGCTACTACATTTAGATCCACACACCCTATCTCCTTGGCTTCAAAAGAGAATGCTTTTCCATGCCTAGCAAGCATCTCTTTGAAACATCTTTCCTCATTTGCAAGAAGGAAACCATCCGATCCAACCTTCAACTCCTTCATAGTGATTTCAGTAAACTTGTGTCCCATTTTACTAGGATCCCTCAAGTTACTTTCTCTGCTCGCTTGCTGCACTTGTTCCTTTGAGTCGTTTGGTAAAGGAGCAGCTATCGGTTTCACCTTCTTATCAACCATTTTATATCTAGTCTCCACTCGAACCTCGGGTGCTTGGAACATCTCAATAGTGGAGTAGAGCTCTCTAGAGTGAACCTCCACTATCTTGTCTTCATCCCCAAATCCAATCTCCATCATCTCTTTCAACGGATCTCCCAAACCAAACTCCTCATAAACTCCTGATATATATTCACCTTCCTCAAGAAGCTTCAAATCTGCAAGGTTTTTCTTCATATCTGTGCAGTTTGTTCTTCTCCCATCTTTTCAAATTCAGCAACCTCCTTGTATGTAGCATATCCATCACGCGAAAACTCCATCAACCCTGTACAAAAGGTACCTTTCTCTTGCATAGGTGAGAGTATCTTCTCCTCCATACCACTATATCCTCTCTCTACAGCGGCACTTCTCCAAAATCCTCAAAATCTTCAGATTTTGAGAAAGCTCCCTCTCTCAACCGTGCTTTGTTTCTCTCATGATTTGCTGGAATTGTTAGAAACTGCACCAACCGCTTCCCATCTTGGCTGCGAATTCGTGCATATGCCGATCCATCATCAAGCACTCTTGTCTCCATCCCGAAAAGCTATGATGTAAGGTGCTTGACCAAGAATCAATGGGTATGATGTAGAGTCTTGCATGAAAAAATCTGCTCGCCTACTACATCTCCAACCTTCACCGAATATCAGGGCATGCTCCATACAAGCCCCCTCGAGTATTGTTGGCTGCCCTAATCACCCAACCATGATTGGTTTCTATGGGCCACTTCCCTTCTTGTAGAGCTTCTCTACATTATATTGATCTCCGATCCATGATCAATTAGTGTTAACACCGGTTCATTGAGATCCCATAGCTTCACAAGGGTTTCAGTAGTCGCCCTTGCCCAATGCGATCGGGTGTAGTGGCTAGACACCTTCACACCTTCTTCTTTTGCCTCATCCTCAAAGCGAACCTTATGAGATTTCAATCCACAACACTCTACCAGGGCATCTTCTTCATCCCTTGATATCTTTGTACCCATAGCATGAAGTAGAGCAGTCTCATTGGAAATCTGCCGTTTCCTTTTGATGATATCATTGATAACATCATGAAACTCCCTCTTTGCTATTCCAAGTATCTCCCTCAAGCTAAACTCTACCTTGGCATTCAAAATCCTCTCCTCCAAGACTTCCTTCAAATCTGTCGCCGCCTCAATATCCGATTGTAGTTTGTAAGCTGGTACCTTCCCCTTGTCCTTCTCACCCCCTTTGGTTCTTTCCTTCAACCTCGAGGGACCAGCTTCCTCCATAGCGTGATCAGGTGGGAGAGGTGTATCAGGTCTGATACATTCTCTAGCCAACCTCTTCAATGAGAGTCCTGCGCAGAATCCTCCTCTTCCCTCCGTCTCTTATCCTTCCACCGATGCTTCATATTGAGTCTTAGCAATATAAGCATGAACCGACATGGTTTCTACTAGATCTTCCCATCCAGTAGTAGCACGAATTTCCTCTGCTGTTCTCAGAAGAGTCTCTCTAGCTACCTTCCCTTTCTCCATCGTAGCGAGAGCACTTGACCATAGGCCATTAAGCGTGCGTGGCCTTCAAACTCCTCTCCTGCTCCTCTAATCTTAGCACCATAGCTAAAAGCTTCAACTGATGCCACTGCATGTGCACTATGTTAATCATCCACAACCCTCATCATCCCTCATTTACCAAAATTGGTTTGGATGATTGCTCCGGTGTCCTTGAGGGCTACCTTCCCTTCTTTCCAGAAAATTTCTCCACTTTGCAATGTTTGTGCAAAGTCCCCACAATCCCTCCGTGCATGATTAGTGCTGTCACACCATATGCACCGTTGCATTTACGCTTGCTTGGTGGAAGTCTTCTTCTCCCCTCCCATGTCTTTCTCTTCCAACATTGCAAATTTGATCTTAAGCTCCTTCATCCCTCACATGATCTCATCGATGGATTATTCTTCCTTTCTGTAATTCACAACCGGAGCTTGAATGTTGGAGGTTGGAACCACTTGCATATTAACATGTGTTGGAGCAATAGAAACAGTCGTGTGAAGGGGTCTTCTCATCACAATCTTCTCTCTCCTTCTTTCTCTCTTCGCCAAGAGTCCAACTGCCTCCTCGACATCCTTCCAACGACATGTTAGCCCTTCTTCCTCATTTTTGTCTTCGAGAAGCAACTCCATCTTCTCTTGCAACTCAACATCAGCAACTCGGAGAAACAACTCTGTTTTATGTGACTCCAAGGTGATCTTCTCCAATCGAGACAATTGTGAGAATTGTCTCTCAAACTCCTTAAGAAGCTAAGTTACATGAGACTTCTTATTGGGCCTTTCGACCCACTCTATGAAGGACTTCTTAGTGACTCTATCAGAATCTTCTAAGAAGTACTCATCCCTCAAGGCACAGGAATATGTTTCCCAACCCTCACCAAAGTGTTCATGTAGGGATTTCACATGGCTTCTAATCTCCGGCACCGCAACAAGACGAACATTTCTATCATCTCTTTTTCACAACACGGTTTAGCTCCATTTCCCTGACGTAGTATCTCAAGTACTTTGAGACATCCCTCCCGTCAAACTGATCCATCTTCCCCACCATAGCTTGCAGCGCCCTTGTGGCTGAATTCTCCCTTTGGTCCTGCAAATGTTGCTGTTGAAGGAAGAGCGTGAACGCTTGAAACATCTCCGCTGTTGCCGGATCAAGCTGCATCTTAGGTACCTCGCTTGCTCAGCTCGACCCCTCCCCACTCATTGTAACCGTCCTTGTGATCCCGAACATCCACTCAGTTTGTTGTCAATGAAAAGCCGTCTTGATCGTTGACCCCTCAAATTCCCCAAGTATCCAACCTTCTACGTCTATCTACTCTGATCTAAATCTAGATCCTTGTGGTCTGTGCCTAATGGATTGGGCAACCTAACCTGCCATCACCTCAAGCACTTTTGGGAGAGTTGGCCATCAATTCCAACTTCTCACAAGAGAAATACACATCACGTACTAGAGTGGTATCCGGTGATCAAGTCCGGAGCACTCCTATAGAATCAAGCGCCCACACAAATCCAAAGATGCACACACAAGAAGCCAAGATGGAGGGGATCCAAACACAAGAAGCGCACAAATGACCCTCCATACTTGAATTGTCCCAACCCACCCATGACCGACTCTTGCCAAAGACTTTGGCATTTGACATATCATAAAACTCAACGTTACAGCTAAAGCTATCACTATAGAGTTCTTACAATCTGATTTTTGACTAAATTTATATTTCAAGTCCAATCAAAACTTGAACTTGCACCCTAATACCTCAAGGCCAACCCACACCTAACCTTGCAATCTACACCCTTACTCTAAACTTGGAACATCCAACCATAAACCGAAACTCATGAAATTGAAAACTCGCAACAAGAGAACTCATGAAAGTTCCTCCACTTCAGAGGTTTCACGTAGAGTTCACCACTTATGTCGCATAGACATTTCTTTGCTCTGAGATTGCCCGAGCGTCGGGCTGTAGTAGAACCCTCTAGAACCTCGTGTGAGTTGACAATCTCTTTTTCTCTTCTCCTCAGTACTTCACATTACAACCGGTAAAACTTCAGCGGAAGAAGATTATGATATCCAATGATTCGACCAATAACTTTCTCTTTAACTTCACAGAAAATTTATCCACAATCCTTCCAATCTCTTTGGAAAGTTTCATATGTTTCTCTCTTCTAGATCTCTCAGAACAATTGTTGATTTCTACACTGTATCACAAGATGATATGCAAACCCCTGTGTACACAACCCATCACACATCCCAATCCTTGACTTCAATTGCTCTTTGATTTCATAAGAAGGTTACTTATCATCATAACTTGAACTGTGCAAAGTTTTATTGACAGAACTTTTTGATATCAAAAGATATGATCTCCGAACTAACTTCGTGATAGTCAGATACACAAACTTCAAACTATCACTCCGTTCTCAAAACTCATCCAATCGAGTCAAAACTTCAATCAAAACACAAGCCTTAGTCGAAAACTATATTTGTGTCAACTCAGATATCCCAAAACCCTCGTAAGGTTCTCAGAAACTCCCCAAATACACTCAAAGGTCTAAATTTCTCACTCTAACTTTGAATCACCACTTGAGAGTGACAAATCCTTCAAATCCATCCATTCTTGAGCCCACTTCGTAGCTCGTCCCGTCAGCTCTCCAACTCAATCATTAGATCTCCGAATGTCCCCTTGGAAGATCTCCAAAACTCCTCAAAACCTCGGAGAAATTGCCCAAGTGCCCTCATTGGCCCAAACTCCAAGACCAATGAGAATGAAGAGTGTCATTTTGACCTCTAGTGTGGCCAAATTAGCTCCATTTTAACTTAGAGCTTTACAACTATCCTAAACACACTACTTAGCCATCATATACACAATACGAGTTGCCACTAATAAAGAGTCAAAATGACAACTCGAAACCGGCTAAGTATGAACGGAACTACAAACGGAACCGGGGAGTTTATAACTTGAGAATAATACTCCTCGCCAAAGTTCCTAACAATCAACTCCCTATGGCTTATTTTCGGTAAGCAATAGTGATGGATTGGAACCCATGTGTTGAAAGCCATCACTACTGGTAAATTCAGATCCATAGCACCCAAACTAAATCAAAACGTACACTTTTACGTCCCAAATCGCGCCGTAGGAAACAACTGGAAGAATAATCGGGTCTAGAGAGTTTATCACTTGTTGCAGAAAGTTATCTACAAAATGATACACTTACCACGCTCGAAAATGGTCACGATGAAGACACCGGATGTTGATCACAAATGGATTAGGCATCGGTACATCTGGAGGATCATGTTGTCCTCTATCCATGTCCTCGTCGGCTCCACTTTGATTAGATATGCTCCTTAGTCAGCAAAGTGATGTGTCTAGCACTCTCCCATACCCTTTCCATTCTGAGTGCGCTTTATATCTGATCAAGTCCAAGATAATATCTCTTGGAGCCTTTCCAACATCCTGACCCTACAAAGTAGATCCAACGGTGGGCTCTTAACAGCCTTATAGTGCGCCGTCGGTTATCCTAACCTAAAGTATCGCCGTCATGACAACACCTCTTAAGATGACACATGTCATCATCTTCTCATAGTAGTTGCGTCACAACACGATAGCGGTCAGGGTGGCAAGGGTATGGGAGAGATCTAGAGATATCACTTTGCTGACTAAGGAGCTTATCTGATCGAAGTGGAGCCGATATATGACATGGATAGAGGTCAACATGATCCTCCAGATGTACCGATGCTCAATATATTTGTGATCAACATCCGTGTTTTCATCGTGATCACTTTCGGACGTGGTTATAATATCACTTAGGAGATAACTTTATGCAATAAGTGATAAACTCTCCAAACCCGATTATTCTTCTAGTTGTTTCTTACGGTACAATTTGGGACTTAACAGTATACATTTTGATTTAGGTATGGATTTGAACTTACTAGTAGTGTTGGCTTTCAACACATGGGTTCCAATCCATCACTATTATTTACCAAAAACAAGCCATAGGGAGTTGATTGTCAAGAATTTTGACGAGTATTATTCTCAAATTATAAACTCCCCGGTTCCGTTTGTAGTTCCGTTGATACTTAGTCGGTTTCGAATTATCATTTTGACTCTTTATTAGTGGCAATTCATATTGTGCTTATGATGGCTAAGTAGTGTATTTAGGATAGTTCTAAAGCTCTAAGTTAATATGGAGCTAATTTGGCTACAGTAGAGGTCAAAATGACACTCTTCTTTCACATTGGTTTTGGAGTTTGGGCCAATGAGGACACTTGGATAACTTCTTTGAGTTTTTGAGGAGTTTTGGAAGTATTCCAAGATAACATTTGGAGATTTGGGGATAAGGTTGGAGAGTTGACGAGGAGAGCTACGACGTGGGCTCAAGAATGGACGCATTTGAGGGGTTTGACACTTTGATATGATGATTCAAAGATAGAGAGGAAAATTTAGACCTTTGAATATATTTGGGGTGTTTCTGAAAATCCTACAAGGGTTTTGAGAGATTTGATTCAATCGAGATATACTTTACATTTTAGGCTTGTGCTTGGATTGAAATTTTGACTCAATTGGGTGAGTTTTGAGTACACCATGATAGTTTGAAGTTTGTGTATATAGTTAGAGTTAGAGGATTGCAATGACTGTCACGAAGTTAGTACATCAATCATATCTTTTGCTATCAAAAAGTTTCATCAATAAAATTTTTCACAGTTGAAGTTGGATAATAAGTGACTTATTTATGAAATTTGAGAGCAATTGGAGTGAAGGATTGGGATGAATGATGATTTTAGTACACATGAGTCTGCATATTGCCTTGTGATATAGTTTGTAACTCGACAATTATTATGAGAGATCTAGAAAAGAGAAACATATGAAACTTTTCCAAGAGAACAAAAATGTTGTAGAGTTGACTGTTCCAAGTTTAGAGTAGGGTGTAGATTGCAAGGTTAGGTTGTGGGTTGGCCTTGAGATATTAGGGTGCAAGTTCAAGTTTTGTTTGGACTTGAGATATAAAATTAGTCAAAAATCAGATTATAAGAACTCTATAGTGATAGCTTAGCGCAGAACGTTGAGTTTTATGATATGGCAAATACCAAGTGATGGCTGTTAATATCCCAAGCTCATTGAGTTGATCTAGGGTTGTTACGTACCTATGGTATAGATCTGTTTAGGGCTAATCCGAAATTAGGGTTTCCTTGTACTCACCCTATATATATACAAGGGAAGGCAAAGCCTTCCTCATCTCATTCCTGTACACTCTCTCTTGTCTGTTTAGTGTGCTCTCCTCTTCTTGGAGTGATTCTTGAAGAGTCGATTTATCAACATGGTATCAGAGCTCGGTGGGAGCATTAGTTATGTAAATTAGACATAGAGGAGTGATGAAGATCAGTGAGGAATGAGTCTCAAAGTTGGAGGCTGTCCCGCTGAAGCGATTAGATTGTTGGGGAACCATTTTGTGTTTTCTCAGAATCTTCAATTGCGTTTTCGGAGATCAAGATGATCATTTTTGACCTATTTCTGATCGCCCAACTTCCTATAGGGAGTTGTCTTGCGCAGAATGGTCGAATTTGATAGCCATGAAGTTTTCCTGTGATTTGGAGCTGTTGGTGATAGTAATCGCCTTTTCCAAAATCTTTGAGGAGCTGTTTGGAGACCTAAACGAGGTTTTTTAGAGATTTGAGGGTTTCTACAAGAGCAAATGCTTAGCCTTAGCGCAGGTAGAAATGGGACTTTGCTCGCCTCTATTAGAGCTCCTACCACGAAAAATTTCAGCTCAATCCGAGCTTTCTTCGTTTTTTTAAAAGAATCGCATGCGCAGAGAATCGCGAACATATTTCATTCTTTGTCTGCGGGTCAAGACATGCACATTTCGCCAATTTCTGGAGTTTTACATGTTTCTTGATCGAGGTGCAGAGGAGATGTTTTTCCGCCGTAGTCGCGGAGGTGTTCTTTTTCTGCTTCGCTTTGTGTCCGTGCGGTGCTTGCCGTGTTGGAGTCCTGATTTCCGCCGTGACCACAACCATGGCGTAATCGCGAGCATGATCACCGGAGAGAAAACTTCGACAAGAACAATTTCCAAACGTGGAAATTTCGAATGAAGACCTTCCTTCAAGGCCAAGGGCTATGGGAGCTTGTGAACGGGGAGGAGAAAGCACCAATCGTGGTTGCCGGTGATCTTCGCAGTGAGCAGACATTGTGTGAGTGGAGAAAGCGGTCGTATCAAGCAATCCACTACATTGCGCTCACGATCTTAGGCTCGATGATCGGTCACATTCAAGACTGTGACACACCTAAGGAAGCTTGGGACGCATTGTCACATATGTTCTATTCGGGAACAGAAGCTCGAAAGCTGCAGTTGCTGCAGCAATTCAATACGGTCAAGAAAGGCTCGATGTGTGCTAGTGACTATGTCAATCACATCAAGCAACCGGCAGATCGCTTAGCATCCGTCAATGTTCAACTTGATCCGACTGTGATTATTGGTGCGACATTGCAAGGACTACCTGCCGAATACAAGCAGTTCATTACGTAAATTTCGACCAGAGAACCTCTTCCGAAGTTCGACGAATTGGTCCCAATGATGTTGGGAGAAGAAGAAGGGAATTCTAGGCGTCTTAGTGCTTCGTCCCCGCCCGCAAGAATGTGTGTTTTTTGCAGGTTCCGGAGGTCGAGGTAGAGGTCGTGGGCGGAGGAGCCGGATATGGTGATGGTAGAGGTCGGTGTGCGTAACAAGGCACCCAACCAAATTGTGCGCCACCGCCGCTGTAAGGCAAGGTTAACACCGCAACTATCGTCACAAGAATGGCCATTATGCCAAAATTGTTACAAGCGTCGAACGATCTGGCGCGCTTCGGGCCAACAGGGCCATGTAGCTACTGAAGAACAATTACTCATTGTGACACACTGTAGTTATGTTTGCTTTTACCTGATACTGATTGGGTGATCGATTCGGAGCTACCCAGCCACATGACGCCGCATCAAGAATGGTTTGCGTCGCTCGACACTGTGGAGACTCCTCAGTTCATGGTGACTGGAGATGATACCAAGCACGAGATCAAGCATAAGGGTAAAATTCCGCTTGACATTCCAAGATCCAATCTTTATGGAATTGGAAATGTTTTACATGTTCCTACTCTGACTCGAAATCTGTTATCAGTAGGACAGATGGTAGAACAAAATTTCCAAGTGCATTTGAACAAAGATGGATGCTTTGTTGAAGACTCCACAAGTACTGTTGTAGCTCGAGGTAGCAAGAGTGCTAGACTGTTCAAGCTAGATGCTACAGTTAATGTCAGAAACAGCCAACTCCTGTCATTATAGAAAGTGGCTTTTTAGTATCTGACATAGATATTTGGCACAAGCGAATTGGGCACATGAACTTTCAGAAACTGAAGACTCTTCCTAGTTCGGATCTAGTCACGGAGTTTGCCCAACTTCACTTCGCTCGAAATTTAATGCAGTATGTCCCGCTTTGTCGGTTCAAAGAAGCAAGCTAGACAACCCTTTAAGGGATCGGTGGGAGAGCGATCAAGCTTCTAGAGCCGATGCACACGTATGTATGGACTTCTTCTCAACCAAGTTTATCTCGGTTTTGAGTACTTCGTGTCCTTCATTGATGATTTCTCTCTCGCTACACTGGTTTACTTCCTTAAGAGCAAGAGCTCTTCGGATGTGTTAATCGGCTTTCCGGACTTTCCACACCTTGGTGGAGAAACAATGCGACAATCTATCCTTTTGTCTACGCCTCCGATGGAGGAGGCGAAGTTTAAATGCGAGAATTCACCGCTTACCTACGTAAGCTTGGCATCTGGCCAGAGGACTTAGTTATACCCACAAATGAATGGCGTTGTGGAGAGGAAGAATCGTCACATAGCGTGTCGCCGCGCTATGTTGAACGAGAAGAACCCCGCCTAGACCGCTCAGGCGTAAGTTGTTTCCGTTGCGGTGTACTTGATGAATCGAACTCCGATCGCAGGCTCACAACAAGACCCCGATGGAGGTATTCACAGGCCACAAGCCTGATTACTCATTTTTGAAAGTTTTTGGTTGCATTTGTTATGTACACATTCCGGATGAGAAGCGCAAGAAGCTAGATCCGAAAAGTCGAGAATTGTATTTTCCTTGGATATGCCTTTTAGATACGAAAAGATATAGATACTATAATCCTTCCTCTAGGCAATTCTATATCAAGAGAGATGTTGTATTTGAAGAGTTGCAATCTTGGTATGCACATGCGATTGTTCCGGTCATACCTACTCTTCCCTCGCCGAACCGCACCAAGAAGTCCATCCATTGTACCTTTACAGAGTGGAGTTTATGGAGTCACACAAATAGAGTCGAAGCCATCTCTGTATTGAAGTCGCTACGGATGAAGTTCACCGAGCACCATCCGCACCGACTCTAGACTTGAGGATCATCTTATTTTGCAACATATGATGTCCTCACCACGGATTACGGTATTCATCCGTTGGATGAAGCATCCCGGAAAACGCCGCTGGGTACCTCATATCCGAAGCAAGGGGCGACAAACATTACACCCGAGCACGCCTCTACTGAAAATATGAGAGAGTTCGGCATCCGGTTCAGAGACTTATGCATGAAAGTTTCCTTGCTCATCATCATGCATACATGACTCACGTTCTTGCTGAGCCAGAACCGAGTACGCTTTGAGGAGGCGATGCACAAAATGAGTGGATTGAAGCCATGGAGACGAACTTTGCTGCACTTCGTCACCAACAAACATGGGAATTGGTGGACTTACCTCAAGGTAAGAAAACGATTGGTTGCAGATGGGTCTTCAAGGTCAAGCGCAACTTCGGATGGCACCAGATCTCGATACAAGGCCGAGATTGGTAGCCAAGGGCTACGCACAACAAAGATGGAGTGGACTACGAAGAGACGTTTAGTCCGGTTGCCAAGATGGCAACCATTCTGCATTTAAGTGGTTGCTATTGTTTGTCAACAAGGGATGGCGATCGCATCAAATGGACTTCAAGAACGCCTTTCTCAATGGAGATCTCGGCGAGGAAGTCTACATGCAACAACCACATGGTTACGAAGATCCGAAGTTTCTTTCCTGCGTTTGTAAGTTAAGGAAATCCCTCTATGGTTTGAAACAGTTCGAGAGCATGGTATGAGAAGATCAATTCCTTTCTCATGTCTCTTGGATTTGTAGTCTGTCATTCCGACTCATCCCTATACTGCATGAGATCAGGAGTTCATGTAGTGATGATTTCCATCTACGTAGATGATCTTATTATCACTGGGAATTATGAGGAGATGATTTCCCGCATCAAGAGTATCTTATGTTCCGAATTTGAGATACAAGACTTAGGATATCTTAAATTCCTTCTTGGTGTGGAGTTTATCACAGAGTGAAAGGAAATGTGGCTAATACAATGCCAATATGCTTTAGATAAGCTTAAGGAGTTCAAGATGTCTGATTGTAAACCAATAGACACTCCTCTACAACAAGATCTAAAGCTAGAGTTAGACGATGGAGAGTTACTTGCAGATCCCCGCCTGTATAGGCAGATGATTGGGAGTTTGATTTATCTGACTATCACTAGACCGGATTTGAGCTATGCTGTTGGTCTAGTCTAGTCGCCGGCCTGCATGCTCCATGGGTACCGCATATGATGGCGGTTGCCGGATTCTCCATATGTGAAGTCCACACTTCATTTTGGACTTCGATATAGATTTGGAGGTGAGCTGAACCTGCATGGCTACACCGATGCTGATTGGGCATGAGACATTTCAGGCAAGAGATCCACGTCTGGATATGGGTTTGGACTTGGGAAAGATGGGGTGTGAGTCGGGCTTCTAAGAAGCAACCGACCGTGGCACTATCTTCCACAGAGGCAGAGTATCGTGGTGCTATGAATGCCACTTGTGAAGCAGTTTGGCTTCGCTCCTTTACGATATTGGAGTAGATTATCCTAGTCCTACAGCTTATCCTAGTGATAACATTAGCGAAGATGATGTTAGCCAACAATCATGTTTTTCATGCTAGGACAAAGCACATTGAGGTGCACTATCACTTTGTTAGGGAGAAGGTCCTTTCAGGTGTAGTAGATCTTAGATATATACATACAGAGATCAAAGTTGCGATATCTTCACCAAAGCTTTGCCTAGAGAGTCATTTGCTACTTTTCGACGTTGTCTAGGAGTTCAGGATGTACAGTTGAGCTTGAAGGGGAGTGTTAATATCCCAAGCTCATTGAGTTGATCTAGGGTTGTTACGTACCTATGGTACAGATCTGTTTAGGGCTAATCCGAAATTAGGGTTTCCTTGTACTCACCGTATATATATACAAGGGAAGGCAAAGCCTTCCTCATCTCATTCCTGTACACTCTCTCTTGTCTGTTTGGTGTGCTCTCCTCTTCTTGGAGTGATTCTTGAAGAGTCGATTTATCAACACTGACAAGAGTCAGTCATGGGTGGGTTGGGACAATTCAAGTATGGAGGGTCATTTTTTGCTTCTTGTGTTTGGATCCCCTCCATATTGGCTTCTTGTGTGTGCGCCATGCTGGATTTGTGTGGGCGCTTGATTCTATTGGAGTGCTCCGGACTTGATCACCGGTTACCACTCTAGACTTGATCACCGGTTACCACTCTAGTGCGTGCTGCATATTTCTCTTGTGAGAAGTTGGAAGTGATGGCCAACTCTCCGAATAGTGCTTGAGCTGATGGCAGGTTAGGTTGCTCAATCCATTAGGCACAGATCACGTGGATCTGGATTTAGATAACAGTAGATAGACGCAGAAGGTTGGATACTTGGGAAATTGGAGGGATCAACGATCAAGGTGACTTTTTATTGATAACGAGCTGAGTGGATGTTCGGCATCACAAGGACGGTTACAATGAGTGGGGAGGAGTCGAGCAGAGCAAGCGAGGTAACTAAGGTGCAGCTTGATCCGGCAACAGCGGAGATGTTTCAAGCGTTCACACTCTTCCTTCAACAACAACAATTGCAGGACCGAAGGGAGAATTCAACCACAAGGGCGCTGCAAGCTATGGTGGGGAAGATGGATCAGTTTGACGGGAGGGATGTCTCAAAGTACTTGAGGTACTACGTCAGGGAAATGGAGATGAACCGTCTTGCTGAAAAAAAGATGATAGAAACGTTTTGTCTTGCTGCGGTGCCGGAGATTAGAAGCCATGTGAAATCCCTGCATGAACACTTTGGTGAGGGTTGGGAAACATATTCCCGTGCCTTGAGGGATGAGTATTTCTTAGAAGATTCTGATAGAGTCACTAAGAAGTCCTTCATAGAGTGGGTGGAAAGGCCCAATAAGAAGTCTCATGTAACTTAGCTTCTTAGGGAGTTTGAGAGACAATTCTCACAATTGTCTCAATTGGAGAAGATCACCTTGGAGTCACATAAAACAGAGTTGTTTCTCCGAGCTTCTGATGTTGAGTTGCAAGAGAAGCTGGAGTTACTTCTCGAAGACAAAAATGAGGAAGAAGGGCTAACATGTAGTTGGAAGGATGTTGAGGAGGCAGTTGGACTCTTGGCGAAGAGAGAAAGAAGGAGAGAGAAGGTTGTGATGAGAAGACCCCTTCATACGGATGTTTCTATTGCTCCAGCACCTGTTACTAGGCAAGTGGTTCCAACCTCCAACATTCAAGCTCCGGTTGTGAATTACAGAAAGGAAGAATCATCCATCGATGAGATCATGCGAGGGATGAAGGAGCTTAAGATCAAATTTGCGATGTTGGAAGAGAAAGACATGGGAGGGGAGAAGAAGACTTCCACCAAGCAAGCGTAAATGCAACGGTGCATATGGTGTGACAACACTGAACATGCACGAAGGGATTGTGGGGACTTTGCACAAACATTGCAAAGTGGAGAAATTTTCTGGAAAGAAGGGAAGGTAGCTCTCAAGGACACCGGAGCAATCATCTAAACCAATTTTGGTAAGGGAGGGATGAGAAGGATTGTGGATGATTATCATAGTGCACATGCAGTGGCATCAGTTGAAGCTTTTATCTATGGTGCTAAGATTAGAGGAGTAGGAGAGGAGTTTGAAGGCCACATACCGCTTAATGGCATATGGTCAAGTGCTCTTGCTACGATGGAGAAAGGGAAGGTAGCTAGAGAGACTCTTCTAAGAACAGCATCGGAAATACGTGCTACTACTGGATGACATTATGCCATATGGATGTTCAACCAAAGCAAAATTCAAGATTTTTGCTTTCGTCAAACGTGGTTAGGGCCACAGGGCCCTCCAAATTTTTTTTTGGAAACTACATAGCACCTCTCCCTAGAGTCTTGTGCCCAAAGGGAAAAAACCCTTTTTTTTTCGTGAGCCCTTCGGGCACTCTTGCCTTCTTTCTGAGCCATTTCGGCTAAGACTTTGGACACTTTCACCTATTTGATCTCGTTCCCCCCCCCGGGGCAAAAAGTGCATAGCACCTCTCGTTATAGTCTCGTGCCTTTGGTGACCGTAGGGTTCAGAAAAAGCTTTGATTTTCGCTTTATTCCTAATTCAGCTATAAGATTTTCTGTGGAGAAAGTTTACCTCGCAGTAAACAAATGTTCGAATCATAACCAAGAGAAAAAACGTATTTTATTCTCTGAACACCTCGTACACTTGGCAGGATGAAAGGCCATAAAACACATGTAGGTACTTGAAAACCTAACCTTTGTTCTATGGACTACCAACACAATTTATGTATGCATATTAAAAAAAATCTTTAGAAGCTAATTCACAAAAAAATATACGAGAAATACGAAATAACTTATATACGGAACGAGGGCACCCTATGAAAATATACCGATTTCTTACTCGTGTTTTGAAACTATTTCTTAGCAACTTAGACAACTTGAAAAAATATTCATAACGATTTCAGTAGACGTGGAATTTCCTATGACACCCTTGATTCAAAACCATACGTGATAGTGGTTTTGTCTCGGTTATTTTTTAGGTGAATTTATAGTATTAAATTATGTATATATAATTTATAGTATTAAATCATTAGATGAAAAACTAAATTTTTCATCCAATGATGACGTTTCTGTAATTTGTTTTAAAAGAAATTACATAAAATTTTGTATTTTGTTTCTAATTTTATATTTTTTTTCTCTTTGAATAAGACCCTTTTTTGCCATAATTATTTAATCAGTAAGATATTCTTTTTCAATAAATATTTATTAACAAATGTTTTGAGTAAAATTGAAAATTTAATATAAATATAATTTAACCAAATTTACCAGATGTAGAAGTAATTAAAAAAGGCCGTAAAATTAGTTCTACCTATTATCAATAGATCTTCATAGCAAACCCCTAAAGTAGCTGAATGATATGCGAGAGGGCCAAAGGCATGAAGGGCAGAAACCAATTTTTTTTTTGGTTTTTAAGTCTCATGCGGACCCAAGGGGCACTTTTTTTTATCCGACAAAACAAAGGAAGGAGAGTGAAGGGCCGAGGTAAGCCTAGGACCTCCGGGTCTGATGCAAAACCTTTGGATGGTCGAGAATGGTTTGTACAAGTAGGTGAGAAAGTTAAGAAGGACCAATTTGAGTTCTCGCCCATGCGAAAAATTACAAAGCCTGGCAGAAAAGAGAAGCGGTTCTTAGGCATCAACAGCCCTATCAAACAAAAAAAGTGCTATGTGATCGTGATCATTTTAAATTTAACAAGGGCAAAAGTAGAAGAATTAATCCAGAGTACAAGCTATTGACCAATTTAATTCACACAATAATAAGACGATAAATGGGTCTGGAAATGTGCAGATTTTCAAGAACGTGAATCTTACGATATGTTTGGAATTTTTTATGAATATCATCCATGTCTTAAACGTATTTTAATGCATGATAGTTGGCTAGGATGGCCTTTACACAAAGATTTTATCGTACCTAGTTTTTATGAATTACAAGACACTTATTAATTATATAGAAATAGAAAAAATATCTATTATTTTAATAATATATTAAAGTAAAAATAGAAAGAAATATTTAGGTTTTGAGACTCTATACTTGACTACAATTGGAATACTCATGTACCTTGCAAACTAGATCCAACCTTGACATCATCTTTGCTGTGAGATTGCTAGCCAGTTTCAACACTAAACCTACCAAAAAATATTGCAATGGGTAAAACAAGTCATACATTACCTCAAAGGGACTCAAGACATGAGCTTGTTCTATAAGGTTGGAGAGAGTAGTGAGATCATTGGATTTGTAGATGCAAACTACTAGTCTAATCCTCATCATGGACAATCCCAAATTGGCTATGTCTTTCTTAAATAAGGATCAATCATTTCTTGGAAATCAACTAAGCATACTATGGAGGCTACATCCTCCAATCATACAGAGATCTTGCCATTACATGAAGCATCACGTGTAAGTGGTTGAGGTCAATTGATGGCTTTATTCATGTGGTTTTTTATATGTACTTACTCTTCAAACCCCATTGTACAAGGACAATGCCGCATGCATTGTACTTGTACAATGGGGTTTGAATAAGTATTTTAGTCCGAATAGACTTGTTGTGAACAGATGTTGTGAATTATTATCGAAGTATAGAAGAAGCAAATGTGCTTAGGATTCTTGAAGACCATGATGAAGAAACGAGTGTCAACTTGATCCGATGCATGGAAGGCAATTTGATTGCCGCCAAATCTAGAAATTATCATCAGTATTGATATGACACCTAGTGCCAAAGCCTGACTAAATGATGGATGAGTTGCTAAGGTTGAAGAAACTCACAAGTGAAGACATGCTAAATCAAGGGTGGTCACATTAAACACATAGCTCCAATTTTTTTTTTCACCCATATGGTTATATTGATGTGAAATAGGTTTGGTCAACATAGAACTTTGTAGACTTATTTACAAAGTCTTTACCCAAGTCAACCTATATAAAGCTTTTATATGGGATATGTATGAGGAAACTAACATATCTAGAAGAGATATGTAATTGTAAGTTCGTCTAGATGCTTCAAATTTTTTAAAATTATTTGTGAGTTTTTATCTCTAAAGTGATTAGAGTATTCTTATCACATAAGATTTTTAATGAGAGAAGCTAGATAGTATTACATTTAATTACTCAATAATAGATGAAATCCAGTTTGTAAATACAATAGTCAAATGCATAATTGATTATTCTTTGAGAGTGGAAGTATAGATTATCACGGCGTACCAAACTTACGATGACACATGGCGGTGATACATGATGACACGTGGAACCAATGATGACACATGGTGACATGTGTTCGTCACTATGATACCTGGATAAAATGTGAATTATATAAATATCATAAATGTCTCAGGTGAAAAGACACTTTTTCTTCGCTTTTAAACTTTCAGAATTTCAGTGTGGTACGAATCAGTCTCATCAGAATTATTTTAGGTTTCTATCAGAAACTTTTTTATTATAACAAAAGCAATCAAGATCGATGCGTTTCAGTAATGGTGTCAGATGGAGAGTTCCTGTCGTGTGTTCGAAATCTGAATGCTGGGAAGCGCTGGAGTCCAAAGGGATTGTTGAAGGCGCTTGCACTATGTGAATGCTGATGGCAAAGGTGCCCTGATTCCGTAAGCGCGAGAGATCCACGAGTTTCTCGAGGTAGTGCACAGTGAAGATGGGCGACTACACAACACATGACAACCACTGTACTATGATCAAGAAGACGGATTTCCTTCCTGCATTGTGTTGCTTTGACTCCTTGAAAGTTGAAACCAGGTTCAGTGGAAGGTTACAGCGAGTTCGTATATTTCTCATGAGACTCAGCATATTGATCAATGATTACAGAGCACGTCAGTTCAATTTGCAGTGCAGTGGTAACCATGCTTCACACAGAACAGCGTCAATGATATATTCTTAACAGGGGCACAATTAATGGACAAGCTCACGGCGCCGCCGGGCACTGCCTGTGGCCTACTTGCACTGCGCGTTTCCTGCTGTGAGTTGCAGAATTGACAAGCGAATGTGACCACAATATTGAAAGAGGATCGGAAAAATTCTTGTCCTGGAGTACAAAGTGTGGGAGATAGAACAAGCCCACATGACTGAGTACAAGGAATTTCTGAAGACCTTGGGAGCGTGAGAAGTCTAGTGACAACGAGTTAGTGTAATGAACTGATACGGAATGTATTGTGTGCTTCTTGCCGGCTGAATGAAAGCGTGCTGATTCCGTTGTGCCAGCAAATCAAATATGCGCGTACAGTATTATTATTGATGTCCATACACCTGGATGCAATTTGTCAATGTTACTGACGTACAACTCCAGGTACTTGAAATCTGGACAGATGCTGTTGTGTATTCAATCAATTCGTAAAACTCACTGTATGGTTTGGACGTTTCGAATCTTACAAGTTCACTTGGTTTCCTAACCTAGTTTAAGTATCTACATGCCTTTTTCTCATTACATCAAGTTTTTTATATCTTATTTACCAAACGGGTAACATGGGGCTAGCCCCAAGATCATTACATTGGGAAATATGTCCTCCTGCACCTAAGATATCTCAATTATCTAGTTCAACCGGTCTACAAACAATAGAGCATCAAAAGAAGCATCATCTAACAAGGTTGCTCTCCTATGGATTGCACCAGCTAGTGCATCGTAATACACAGGAACGCTTGACCGTAGCGTATGGAAAAATGTTGCCTAAAATAGGATATACAATAAACTAAAAATAATGATACCCGGCAATATTAGATGAGAGTATACCAAATGCCATCTGCAGATCTCCTAGTAGAGGAAGATCATCTATATGAAAAACATCCTCAGACTCTATTGGCACTTATAGAATGCGTAAGATGTTTGTTGATGTCATACATCTCTGAGGAAGATAGAGATAAAGAGGAATGTGCAAAAAATACCAAGCCCTACACTTTGATACTTTGACTCTCAAGCATACAAGATGAAACTCGGTAGTCAAGTAATCAAAGACATGCCTAATGTGGTCTATATGGCCCACAATAAGTGTATCATCCGATAGGGAGGGGAACACATAACCTGGCATGGCTAAAGTAATAGACAAAAGAGCTCTAGAATGAACCATGACAAATAGAAATCCTCTCAAAGGATCTCTCTGTTGAGTACAAGTGACGGACTGTAGAACAGTGATTCCTTCATGGGAAAAGCTATACTGATAAAAGAGAGAAGAATGTGAACTATACAAATATTGTACGAAATAAATGAAGTTCAATAAAGGTCCACCATCCTCTCTAAGTTCTCTAAAAATGGATATACGTGAGACACTATTAAAAGCGTTCTCAACGTCCATGTGCAAGACAACCCAATCCGGATGGATATCTATAAGTGCTCTAATGCATAACGATACCGCCTCACAGTCTCCTAGTGTGACGAGTCCAAACTAATGTGGACAAAGATGCTGTTAGGAGTGTGAATGATGATGTAGGAACATTGTATGATTGACTATACGTAATAAAACCTCCCCAATAGCAATCGGTTTGATACTCCATGTGTACTTCTCTATTGCGAGAAGCCGACTAGCATCCACTACCTGACTAACTAACAACGAAATCTTCCCTCTTGCAATTGATGCAACCACTTGGAAAAACTCTGTGAAACCACTATAGGGATCATCCGCTTGAAAGTAATCTTGAAGATGCTCATATACCATCCATAACAAGCTCCTTGAGGATAATCATGGGGGTGTGCATAGAGAATGTGCAAATAGTGATCTATCAAGACATAATGGCTCCTCTAGTTGATAGCCCAAGACGTCTAATGATATCTCCTCACCCATGGATGGATGTATAAGGCGTAAAGAGAAAATCATCTCCTCAGTAGAACTAGCCATAGACAAAGGATGAAGGGTCTACGCGACCTTGCTATACTCCTCGGTCTGCCACATGATCCTACACCATCGCAATCACGCCAAATTAGGAGTATTATGTGGATGAACTTGACTCCTAAGCTGTGTGGTCCGAACATATTCATCCTGTAGTGTAGCCCAATCCTCGGAATCTCCAAAATCTAGCTGCTACTTCCCTATATCAAGCACACCTGTAACACTAGGGAAGTGAGGAGAGATCACTCGAATAGCTCAAGAAATTTTGAAGTTGAGAGATACCTCAATAGTTTCTCTTCCTCCATATATAGTCCTAAAAAAGGTACAAACTAGATAAGGTTATACAACCACCATCCACTCAATTCCTTGTGGATCGAGGATGTGACGGTCATCCCTATGATCACACAGATTGCTGACGTGTACTCCAACTAACACACTAACACACAAGAAACACAACCTAAAGAGCACACGGATTGTTGGCGTGACACCTTTAGATACACAACTAATAGTCAACTCAAGACTATCTATCTCCTCCTTGCGTAACCTCTACTTTATTTCTCACTAACTAAAGATGGTTACAAATCTCCCTCCTTTTAAGATGCAACGTCCTCGTTGCTCACACATTCAAACTCTTGAACGATCAAAGGTGCATTGGCTAAGTTCTTTGCCGGTTCCCACGTTGATTCAAATGATGGATATCCCTTTCATTGAACCAAATACTCCGTTTTTGGGTATATGTGAACTCAAATCCATTTTTTGAGAATCTTGTCAACCTCAAATTATGCCTGATCTACTACCATAATAGGTAAAGGCGGAGGGGTTGATGGATTTGTGAACTGCTTGGGACATGGTACATGTTTTCGCAATCGTGACACATGAAATACATGATGTATTTTCATATGCAACGGAAGCTCTAACTTGTAAGACACCTCGCCAACACGTTTCAACACCACAAAAGGACCGATGAATCGAGGGTTAAATTTTGGTGTTCCTACAATTGACAAATTGGTCGTGGATAGCCAAACTTGATCTCCTTTCTGAAAATTCACCTCCCTACGACGAGCATATGCATTTTGCTTTTGTCGATTTTGAGCAATTACCAACTTCTTCTTTGCTTGATGCAGTCCTTTGTGTATGTGCTCCACAAAATCATTGAGTGCCGCAACTTTGGTTGAAAAATCCTGCCCCTTAGGAATTCTCAACAAACTAGAAGGTGTCAAAGGATGAGCACCATACATCAGATAAAATGGAGACACTTTTGTGCATGCATTAACAGAATTGTTATATGCAAATTCCACTAGAGGCAGAAGAGTATCCCACTCTTGTTGTTCCTTGAAGGTGAATGCTCGCAACATATCCTCTATTGTTCTATTGGCCCTCTCTGTTTGACCATCAGTTTGAGGATGATAGGATGTAAACATTGCTAGCTTTGTTTTGAATAAACCAAACAAGGTTTTGCAAAACAAACTAGTAAAATGAGTTCCTCTATCTATGATTAAGACTATGCTTAACCCGTGATTTACAAAAATTGCATCTAGATACATATGAGCAAGTTGTGGTGCCGTCACTGTCTTTGTGGTAGGTCGGATGTGTATCATCTTACTCAATTTATCCACAAAGACCACAACTGAATCATGCCCTAAAGAGGTTTTTGGTAACTCACATACTAGATCCATAGTAACATGTTCCCATCGTTGTTTTGGAATGGGAAGGGGTTGTAATAAACCTGCTAGTTTTTGATTCCCCGCCTTATTTTGTTGACATGCGACACAGCTTTGAACATATGCCTCCATATCTTCCCGCATCCTTGGCCAATAGTACATTCGTTGTATGCTCTCCAAAGTCTTTTTAGCTCCCACGCGCCCTGCAATGGCTGTATCGTGGCCTTCTGACAATACCATTGTGCGTAAATCTTGATCTTGTGGGATCCATATACGCTGCTC
Organism: Marchantia paleacea; assembly: GCA_014180765.2. Taxonomy (NCBI): domain Eukaryota; kingdom Viridiplantae; phylum Streptophyta; class Marchantiopsida; order Marchantiales; family Marchantiaceae; genus Marchantia; species Marchantia paleacea. Next base: position 1,627,664 of record MUAA02000035.1, on the reverse strand, counting down.
CTGAAATACTAGACCTCGAACCTTCCTTTCCGTCTTTGCGTGAAGTGCTTTCATGATCTCCTCATACTCCTTTGCTGCAGTCATCATTTGAGACCACCAATCAACTTGGATTTTCACCTCTGTGATGTTGTTGATACACGGCATCCGTGTGAGAGCATCTGCAAGTTGTTTCTTGCCCTCCACATACACTATCTTCATGTTGAAATGTTGACGCCATTGTGACCATCGAATTTGTCGTTTGGAGAGATCTTTCTGAGTTTCCAAATACACCAATGGTTTGTGGTCGGTTTCCACCATAAACTCATTGTCTCCCAAGTAGTGCTTCCAATGTTTCGTGGCCAGAACAATGGCTAACTCCTCTCGTTCAGTTGTGTGATAATTTTGCTCAACTGCCACCAACTTTTGGGAGAAAAAGTCAAACGGGTGCCAACCATCCTCCCACTCTTGTTGAAGAATTCCACACACTGTTGTACTTGATGCATCAGTAGCCAACTTGATTGGTCGATTAGGATCATACCACTTGAGAATAGGTGCATGCAAGAGAGCATCTTTCAATGCTTGAAATGCTAACTCTTGTACGGTTCCCCATCTCCATTTTTGACCCTTTCATAACATAGATGTTAAGGCTTGGGCAAGGCGCATAAAAAAGTTAACAAAAATCAAGATAAAATCTTCAGAAGACCTAAAAAAACTTTTAGCCGAGTTTGATTCTCCTGTTGTCCATTTTTGTATGGCTTCTATCTTATCACTCATTACTTGGATTTCCTCATTTTGTGACTCGATGGCCTAATTAATCTACTTCAGATTTGCCAAACTCACACTTGGAAGCTTTAGCATATAAACCATTCTCTCGGAGGATTTGAAGTACCTCTCGTAAATGTTGCCTATGATCTTCTAAGGTTGTACTATATATCAAAATATCATCCAAAATAATAGATTTGTCTAAATAAGGACGAAAAATATCGTTCATTAATCCCATGAATGTGGTAGGTGCGTTAGTGAGACCAAAAGGCATCACTAGATACTCAAAGTGATCATACATAGTATGAAAAGCTGTCTTTTGAACATCTTCATCAGCAATTTGAATCTAGTTGTACCCGCTCCTAAAATCTAGTTTGGTGAAGTACTTCGCCCCTTGAAGTTGTTCAAACAAATCATCCATTCGAGGTAATGGATACTTGTTTTTCACCGTTTGTTAATTCAACCCACGATAGTCCATGCACAATGTCATACTTCCATACTTCTTCTTCACAAACAACACAAGGGCTCCATAAGGTGAAATGCTTGGTTGTATGAGCCCTTTTTTTAACATCTTAAAGTTATCATCATGATCTTGCTATTCCAAGAGGGGTAATCCACACTCAAGGAAAGAGTAAGTTCACTCTAATATCATTGTAACACTACGGAAGTGAGGAGAGACAACTCGAATAGCTCAAGAAATTCTGAAGTTGAGAGATACCTCAATGGTTTCTCTTCCTCCATATATAGTCCTCAAAAAGGTACAAATTAGATAAGGTTACACAACTACCATCCACTCAATTTCTCGTGGATCGATGATGTGGCGGTCATCCCTATGATCACACAGATTGCTAACGTGTACTCCAACTAACACACTAACTAACACACAAGAAACATAATCTAAAAAGCACACAGATTGCTGATGTGACACCTTTAGATACACAACTAAAAGTCAACTCAAGACTATCTATCTCCTCCTTGCGTAACCTCTACTTTAGTTCTCACTAACTAAAGATGGTTACATCACCCTCTCTAGTATAACGTAGGCACCATCGCAGAAGTAAGATAAACAAAAGTCATGATAATTCGTCCATGGGATCATATACGAACCGATCAAACGGTAAGCGAAAAACACGTCTAGGCTCTTCATGGAGTGCACGAGGGAGACTATGGAATAAACGTGGACATGGGAACCTAGTTTCAAAAAGTCCTAGAATAAAACTTGCATGGAAAGCTAACCACTTCCACCATCCGATTGATATATCTGGAATAATCAACGAAGGAATCAATGTAGTTTGCGTGGTCCCCGAAGTGACAGATATCAATATGATTGTCCTCCTCACGTGCGCATCCCAAGTGATCAAATCATAATCTTTGTGCATCTTTCTTACGTGGGTCTTTATCTTTACGAGGTAAAGAGATGATGACACACTAAACATGGTGTATCACACATTATTTTTGGCGGTCCCATGAGGGGAAGTGAAGCTATAGCTAGCACAAAGAGAACGATAAGAACACCGAGCACTCCATCATGTATCTACTCCCACTTGCAGAACCACAACCCCCTAACACTCCACATTACATGGAGAAATGCTAACTATGAAAATCTTAAAATTTAAAAACAGTCATAAGTTTTTATTCAGATCTCCATAATTTTCCAACTAGGTCCCAATAGAATCAATGCAATAAAAGAAAAAGATTGGAATAAAAAAGATCCAACCTATATGTCCAATTAGAGAAAAATCATTCAAAATTCACTCAAACCCCTAAAAATAATAAAATCACTAATATCTTTCTATTTTATTCTCCATAGTGTTCAATTTAATTACAAATGGAACCCAAATTGAAAGACGAAAAGAAATGTATATTCACGGTACATTTTGGCAAAGCATAACCACACAATATGTGAAGAAATGATCCTATCTTCCTACTACTCTACTCTCTCCCGGTGTTCTCTCTTTCATTGTAATCCTTCCATGGTCTTCCCATCCCTTTTGTTATTTTACTGTGTCTTTTCTTCTTATTCAACAATAATAAGATGATATTACCGCTTACATATATTTTATTGTATTTCTTAGATATTTTAATAAAGATATTCCATATGTGGACATTTGGTAGGTTGAAACTTTTGAGTCCATAGGATACTTACACATTATGCAATTGGAGAGATGTATGCCATTGTTTGGGAGAGTGTACATGAGGGTTTGGAGAGGTATAATGTTTCATCCAGTAGAACAGTACCCTCCCATATTTAAATGTTTAAGGTGGAACACGCTATTGATGTTAATGTGATGGTAATGACCAAGACTTGAGGTGACTCTCAACAAATAGTTGCATGTAAGTCGGATCTCTATCATATAATTGAAAGTAAAATGAGAAGCTGCATTGTTGCTTCTCGGTTCATTGGGCCTGGTGCTGGAAGTGCCCGAGCATTTCGCAGTTGCTATGACCCACAAGTATGAGGATTAGAGGAGTGACAACTCTTCATTACATTGCCATTGGATATTGATACTTCGTCATATTCATTGGGTTTTATTGTGCTTGGGTTTACCATGACAGGCACTTCACTTTAAGCATTGTATTTGCAGCGCTCTATAGCCTCGATTGAGATAACATTGTTATGATAGGTGATGCTTTTTCTGGACGTGATACCCCTCTATTGACTTGCACAATTAGAGGACATTAGAGTCGCAACTGGTGAGATAGCCACTTGTCTCGAGAGGCACTAGCTCTCTCATTTCTTGTGGCACTCTGGCTTTGTTTTTCTAGCGTTTGTTGGCCTTGTAAAATGGGACTCGAATGCCCAAGTGTAACTACTAATCACTTATTCCGTCTTGATATCAAATATACAATAACACCATGTGTTTGAACATGATCTGCCTAGTCACAAAATATTAGTTCAACGAGCTAATCAATAAATGTGGAGTTTCAAATATGACTACTCTCACAAATTGATTGGATGTGAAATTGACGAAGTCATCCTGCATAAGATTAGATATATCCTGAATTTCATACTCTTCAGACTACAGTACTTTTAAGACATTACGTTCGGTTTGCCTTTTCTGAAGTGCATTCCATGCGGCTCTTGTTCTTCAGGTGGCGACTGTCCCCTCTTACTTTTGTTCTGAACTGCGAAGGAGACGGATGAATAGAGTTGCAGTCGTCAAGTACCGTGCATCATGCTGACTTTCATGCGAATTCCATCAGGTTGTCACGGGTCTTGGAATTCAGAGGAGAAGGTTCTGATGGCCTACGACGAAGTTAATCAGAAGAAATTGGAGCAGCACGGACGTGAGCTACTTTGTGTAAGTGGAGAGCAAGATCTTTTCTGTGTAAGACGGGTATCTCGGGAATGCATTGCCTTTTTGGGGAAATTCTGCTACAAACTAATTGCCCTGCCACCAGAGTACTAAAGGAATAAGTTGATGTTTGAGAAAAGTGTACAGCCCTTTTGAAATATAATTAGTGTTTCGGGTGGCCAAGTGAGTATCGTTGAGAGAAAAGCTCAATACTTTATGCACAGGGAAATCCGTACAGTGGATAAGAAATGCGGTATTTCTAACAGCCCTACTGAATTGAGAATGGGGTGGTCTCATATCCGCTTGAAATGAGCAGAATCACCCACAACGAACGCATGGTGAAAATCTCTCAAGGAGGAATACGGCTCTACTGTTCTGCCTCCTAGTCTTCATTCAAAAAGATGTTCTACTGCCCTACCCAAAGCTGGTTCAGGACAATGTCAGATGAGAAACATGGATCTCAATGGCATCGTATACTGCTTCAAGGTTTCGGCGGATAAAGCTCGAACTGGGCCCATGCAGTGGACAAAAAATATTTTGGCAATTCATTGAGGATTGGAATGAATCTGGAATGCATCAGAGGAATCGTTTGGATCGGTAATGAATAACATATTGAGCGGAGATGACCTCGCGCGCTAATATCTGATACACTGGTTACAGCTGCAACTTTGAGCACCGTTGGGTGATCACAAATTCACTGTTCAGAAGATGTTCGCAACATACAGTGATTGAAAGGAGTTTCGTCTTCTGGAGGGCAGCTAGAGGAGCTAAAAAACGATGGGTTTTGTTAAAGCGGGAGAGTTTACATCCTTCTGTGGAGCTGAAGTTGGAGGAAGTAGACGGATTTGGGAGAGTTTCTTCAGAGCCTGTGAATGTTTCCGTCCCTCCACAATCTCCGGTTGGTTTGTGGTAAGAAATTCTGTCCAGTTGGAATATATGCATCGCTCTTGTCATCGTCACATAGATTATGGTGGGTTGGACACCATGCTGAGGACAAAGATTAGCGTTATAAGTCGTACCGGCTGGTGTCAGCAGAGTTAAAATTCTTGGAGGGTTCGAAGTGCTACGCAAGCTCGTTCATGGCTATTCAGATTAGATTCTCTATTCCACTGGCGTTTTTCGATCGAAATTGGTTGCGAAAGCGTTCACCCACATGCTGGTTTAGCAAACTGGAACTGTGGGTGCGTGGATCTCTGACATGACGTTACAATTACGGACAAAGGGGGGCCCCTGATACGATGTCAGATCTCTGGGTTGAGTTCACCAGGTCAACATCTATTGTGTGCCAACATCAGTGGAGCTCGTAACCCTTTGTTTATATCTTTCTGTGTTGATTAAGCCAACGAAACTGGCGTCGGTGTTGGGATGCGCACAACAATGTAGCCAAGTAATACCTTCTCATTGGCGTCACACTATAGGTGCTGAGCGTCTACATGCATTTATGGATCTTAGTCTTGAAGCCTTGATCGTGCGGGTACTGCTTAGATTTGCCAGGCCACACAAAAATGCTGGACCGGAGTATTCCGAAATTGATGGGCTTTGAAGTTGGAGTCCCATCTCCAAATCCACCATAGCAATCAGCTACGGATTGCGAACAAGAAACTTAGAGCATCTCAGGTGAGCTCCTGGTGCCCATATATGGAGATTTTTCCCCCAATGCAGGCAGCTCAAGGGCTCCAGAAGTGCACTAACTCGCATTTTGGTCTCCAACTCCTCGATCCTGGTTGATGCCTTTCCACCTGCTTTCAGTAAATCGGTCAGAGTTGGCAGACGCATACTTAAAATGGCTTCTGTAACTGGTTTTCTTTCTGGCTGCGCTTCTGTGTGGAAGCATGTGTTGTTGTCATTATGGGTGCCTTTGTTCCTTGATACAAAACTGGAGGTGAGATTTTAGATCCGGATTCTGGAATGATGTTATGCTTTGTCAACGAAGTATCGAATTTCAATCTGTGGAATCGTCAAGTCTGCTGGATATTGACCTGCTTGTGTTTGCTCTTGATCGTTACTCTGACAGTCTTCGTTTTGTGAAGATAATCTAACTTCCTAAAGAGGCTGACGGATAGTGTTGTAAAAACCTACTCAGGGCAACTATGTGCAGGAGGCCGCTAAATTTATATGCATTCATAAATTCGCAAGAATTTCAAGAAACTTTATAAACTACTTTGGTACTTTGTACCGGTTGCAGTACAATTACTACTTGTTAATACTGGTTGCAGGAGCTGATAATAACAGAGTCGGCGGTTCCTGTCCCTACTTCTGAGGGTGCGGTTAATGCCCTCATGGAGGATCCACAGGTTGCCATTCTTTTTATCGGCGTCTCACTTTTCTTGGGAGTAATATGTCGACAGGTCTTTAGAGGCACAAGAGTCCCTTACACTGTCGCTTTGCTAATTCTGGGAACTGGGCTCGGTGCCATGGGTAAGAGATGCTGGACTTCTTACCGATGCTTTTAAGTTAAAGTTCAATTTTTGCTCCAGTTTCTTTCTGGGACTGAACGTTACCTCTCTCTGAGCAAGTTCCACTATTTATTTATGTGTGATTTTCGTTAGCGACGGCTAAGAAGCTATCTCACAATCCACTTATGCGTTGCAGAGTACGGAACCAGCCGGGGATTGGGAACTCTAGGAGCAAGTATAAGAATGTGTATGACCACCCAAATTCTTACCTTTGCTTCCTGATATTTATGTTGATGGAAACCAGATTTGACTACAATATCTTACTGGACCACTGAGTGCTATTCTAAGCGACAAGTTCATGAAAGTGCAAAAGTCTTGAGAAACTATGGACTTATACATCTTGTCAAGCTCAGGTTGCTCGCAAGTCTGTTATTAGGACTGCTAGATCTGAATCAATTTCATCCGTTTACAGGGTCACATATCAACCCTGATCTTATATTGTTCGTGTTCCTTCCCGCCCTTCTATTTGAAAGCTCGTTTGCTATGGAATTACATCAAATAAAGGTAATAGTTACTTTCGACATGTTACTTCGTTTTGTTCTTCAGTGCATAATATTTTATTTTCTCTGTACGTTAAACGTATCTAGCAAGGGCCTAGCTACTTATACTGATGGGGATTACGACCACTATCTAAGGTCTTAGTTCCCTTTTGCTGTCAAAGGTTTCGGTAAGTGGAATCGTTAGATTTTTTGAGCCGTTCGATTTGGTCCACAGGTGATGACGGACCACTGTACAGTCGTGTTTATGTCGCTTGTTTTTTCCTTGCAGAGATGTATAAATCAGATGCTATTGCTTGCAGCTCCGGGAGTCTTGATTTCCACGTTCTGCCTTGCTCTCGTTCATCGTGTAAGTATGGTGTATTTGTCTTCTCTGTTTTTTATTCGCTTACACTCGCTTGTGGTAGGTCGTGAAGAACTCCCCTAGAGTACCTCCTACGAAGGAAAGAGTTCGTATTTGTGAAATATACGTCGCTGTTCTTCCTCAGCAGGTCTTAATAGAGTCTTCTTCTCACGTTGTTTCAGCCAGCCATGACGTTTTATCTCATGTAAGAGACCAAAATGCTGCTTGCTGTATATAGAAGATTGTTTAGCGAACTGTTGAGCACATGCAGTCTGAAACTGAGGATAAATGCTCTTCTGGATTGTGGAAACTCAGTATCTTTTCCCCTATGGCTGGAATTGGAGTACCTGTTTGCTTTTGGGAGGTCTTCTCAGTGCGACAGATCCAGTGGCCGTCGTTGCTCTGCTGAAGGAGCTAGGAGCAAGCAAGAAATTGAGTACAATAGTTGAGGGTGAATCACTGATGAATGATGGGTCAGTTTATTTTGTGATTTTCACGCATCTTTGAAGCTTTGAAGAATACGAACGTCTCTTTTCACTTTTGTGCCAGACGGTTCATTGCATGCTAAGACCCTGCGGTTGATCATGTACTAATCAATTTATAATGTAGAATTCGCTACTATTTTCGGGACTGAACAGGTGAAATTGTTTTCCTTACTGCAGAACGGCCATCGTTGTGTTCAAGCTTTTCTTCCAAATGGTACTCGGGCGGCATTTTACACCAGGAGATATTCTTCAGTTTTTCTCACAAGTTGCGCTCGGAGCGTAAGTAGTTTTGTGAGTAATCTTTCAGCAATTATGTATCTCTGAGAAATGCGCGCTGGGCAGGTGCTTGCTAGAACCTTCCTGGTCAACAAATGTTGTTTTTCATGAATAACTTCGTTTACGCAGAGTTGCACTGGGGCTAGCATTTGGACTGGTGACTGTGTTGTGGATTGGAAGAGTGTTCAACGATGCCATTGTGGAGATCACTTTGACGCTTACCGCAAGCTACCTGGCCTTTTTTGTTGTAAGATTGAGTTTTTCATCTTATTTCTAAATCTTATTTCCTTTGAAGTTGATATATTCGTACTTGGCCCATATGTCTAGTTTAACGCTGATGTCCTTTCAGCAACCCCTTAATATCGCCTTGTGTTGTTTACAGGCAGAGATGGAGGCACAGGTATCCGGCGTTTTAACGGTCATGACAGTTGGCATGTAAGTTACGCAACGATAAGCACATGTGTTGAACGTGGATACACTGTAGAGGCGAAGTGTAGTTAAATCTAGGAAAAGCTGAATGCCATGTATCGGTTACCAAGATCATTGAATGAACTTGTTTGCAAACTAATATAGTTTATGGTCACTATGTGTTAACATACAGTGGATAGTTTCTGGGGTCAGCTGATGATGTTTGCTTGCAATTATTTTTGCTAAAGCCCAAGCATTCGTAGTTCTGTACGCACGCTGTGATTTTAGTCAATCAGGTTCGAAGCTTTTACATTTATATCCGTTTTTGATAGAGAACTACTTGAACTCGTCCGTCAACTGATCCCGGCGGATGGAATCTTCACAATGGATGACTACAAACTACTTTTATTTTGCAATTCTTCAGCCGTCCATATACTGTTCATTCGGTGAAACCTACCTGCTTGTGTCCGTAAGTGTATGCACACCGTCGGTCCTTTTATAGGATTGTGCTGCCATTTTATGCACACTTCAGACACGGGTGGTAAATTGATCCATATCTACGGTTGTAACTGTCGCCTTCTTGGATCCTGGTTACCAGAAATAACATGCTGAGGTCTTACTTACTTTCAGGGACTGTTGATTGTCCTTCTTTGGTTGAGTATATGTACTGCGTCTGACATCTGTTCATAGTCGATAATGTAGGTTTTTTGCTGCGTTTGCGAGAACTGCGTTCACTGGGGAAAGTCAACAGAGTATGCACCATTTCTGGTAAAGATTTTCTTTTGGTTGGTTACAGCAGAAGCAGTAAGGGGTTCTGGACATACAATGTTCGGCTTTGCATTATCGCAGATTTTTGAATTTAGACTTCTTGAGGAAACCTTATTTGTTTTAGCCTTGGTCGGTTGATTTCTCTATCTCGTTGTCTGTCCAAACGTAGAATCATCATATTCATAGAATGGGGTTAGAGTTCAGAATGGATTTGTCTTGCACAGCTTTATGTGGTATTAAAACTCTCAATCATCTATCACTAATGCGCACGGTCCTCAAAGAAGCACAAAGCCTGTTGCAGTTTTTTTTTTTTTCATCAGGTAGAGCAAATACAAAATTTACGCAACTTTCTCGATTCGTAAGTTATTGACACAAGTTTAATTACATCTTCGTAACAGGGAGATGGTATCGTACATCGCCAACACATTAATCTTCATCCTTAGGTATGTATATGGTTTGAGCAATGTCTATTGAGGATTAAAACGAAAGTGACCATGGTACAATGTTGGATATAATTCATTTTTCGTTTAGTCTCTTGTGGCACAGTTAGAGAGGGTTCAGAGTACGAGAATCTCAGAACTGGTTTGTCCAGTTTTCTTCTTAACCTCTAGTATGAGGAAGTGATATCTTAATTCGAGGCTGACTTGGGTCCAACTAATGTATCTACAGCGGGGTGGTCATTGCAGAGAGCATTCTACGAAGTCGTGATAATATCCAAGGTGTACATTCAAACTTTTCCAACATTTTCATTTTCATCAACGCTGAAAGTACTTTTGGATCGTTGAGAAAGGCTGAAATTTTATGTCCAGCTCACTTCACTGGTTTGAGAAACGTGGAATGACCCGAGTTAACAAGGTTTTATTGACGTAACAAGATCAACATGGTGGTTCCTTTTTTCACAATTTTCAAAAGTTGTATGGCTAGATGGAAAATTACGCTAAGCCTTCTTCTTGGTCTAAACAAGTTGGAATAGTACAACTACAGTATACGTTCTAAATGAGTCGGCCAATGCCCAGTAGTAATTATAGAACTCATCGTCGTGCATTACCAGACTCATTTCTTGATTTTGACATATTTCTATTGCAGGACAGGATTGGGGATATCTGGTGTTGCTGTATGTGGCCTTGCAGCTGTCCAGAGTGGTGGTAGTTGTCATGCTTTACCCTGGGTTGAAGTACTTTGGTTATGGCCTTGATTGGAAGGAGGCATCCATACTTATCTGGTCAGGACTTCGTGGAGCTGTTGCCTTATCTCTTTCCTTGTCTGTGGCTGTGAGTGACACTCCTTCCATCTCTGATATTGTAAACATTCAGTTTTCAGCGCCCGCCTTGTTCGTTTGCAAGCTGAAACCCAATATGATCACATACACTTTTGGAATTTGAATAGTTGCAAGGATTTGTAATGTAAAGTCATCAACAGGTGAGGCTTTGAGTATTCAAAAGTTCTTAAGAAGAGAAGAGAGCTTGAATCTCGCTGCTTGTCATACAAGAAGCTTAGATCATGCTGAATGTACACCAATTCCCTTATTCTCGCCAGACGCACAATAAACAGCTCATTGAAGAATACGATGAATGTTGAAGACATCAGTATAATTAGCTCGCTTCCTCTAGCTGGTTTAAAGCTATAGAATGTTCGTAAAATTGAAACAAAAAGAAAAGCATTTCCTTCTTGATAAACAATCTTTCACTTATTTTACAAACAGAGGACAGTGACCTGAGTCAATTGACCTTGGCTGATAAAAAATTATTGGATTGCAGCAAGTTGGCCAAGCTGAGTCAGAGGATTACACATTAATAACCAAGAAGACGGAAGCTCAGGTAATTAGATTTTTGTTTTGTTTTTATCTTCAGTGCTGTCAAAAAGACTTTGTTATGTTCATAGGTTTTATCACAAATGGTTCTTACTGTCGTTCTCATCAATCTCTTATGAGAAAGACATCCTCAAGAATTTCAAATAGTACTTGTCTGGTGGAACCGTGAGATTCTTAGCGTAAAGTTAAGAAATAAGTGACTGTGTCATTAATTTGTGATACTTATGCTTGGTAGCTTTGTGGAGTCCCCTTTCTCTACCCTCTGCTGGAAGACTTTGGAGGGTTTTGTTTTACCTGCAAAGATTGTTAGCAAGAATTATATATCTGGAGAGTTCAACATTTCATTCTCTTTCAGTGAATAGACTAAAGGACGTAGAAATTTTATTACGAGGTGTCGAGAACCGCCAACCGCAAATTTCGACACACTACTGCAGACATGGAAATTGGAGATGTTTGACGACAAAGTTTGTTAGTGTTTAAAACTAACTCAGAATTTAGTAATAGAGGCACATTTTGTAGGGTGTAACGTCCCAGGAAGTAATATTTTTGGACCTGGCAACCTCATCGTGCTGTTATCAGATGTGAACCAGAAAGTCATTCACTAGATGCATACCCTGCGCACGTAGCGGTCTTAACTTGTTTATTTATATTGTGTATGCTACAGTTCGTGTTTTTCACAGGTGGTGTCGTATTTTTGACGTTGATAATAAATGGGACAACAACTCAGTTTCTTCTCAAAGCTTTGGGGATGGATCACACGCCTGAAACAAAGGTTCGTTCGAGTGACCTCTCTCATCTTGGTTGACTTGTAGTACTATATTTCGGCGCAAATAAATTGACTGCCAGGAAAGCTTGTATTGTCAACATTGTGTGAGAAACAGCCCGCTCCCGTGTCTTTTTTGTTTTTGAATTTTAATATTCTGAACTCTGATGCAGCAGTTGATTAGGATGTTTCCAAGATGTATCACCGGCAGTGCCTGATGCTCCTATGGACTGTCCTGGATTAGCCATAGCTTGCTACCACTTCCCCTCACCCTCAGGTGGACTATGAGCTGCAACACTAAAGTCAGAATTCTCTAGATAGCAATCCCAACATTTGAATTGAGACCAACTCGAAATTCAGCTAGAGTGCTAACTCCACCCCCCACTTCTCAGCAATCGAGCATTCAAATGTGTGATCAGTAACTGAGGAAATAATCAATGGCAAAGTGTGTACTTTATAGTCAGACTAGCAATATATACAGAGTTCATGGCTCAAACTTGAGCCCGAGTTCCTCACTCGAAAAACCTAATCATAAGGTGGCCGATGGCTGGTAAACCCTGCTTAAGCCCTAAAGTAAATTAGGAGTTACGTATGCTAAAAGTTAGTAACTAACTTTTATTATTTACGATTACTATTTTACTGTTAAAGACAGAAAGAAACTGACTCTGAGATTAACAATTACATCAAAGGATATGGGAAACACATCACTTGTAGAACCTCATGAGGTAACATAAGACTCAACGCCAAGCTTGTATGGTTGTAAGTAACGAAACTGAAGATCTACGAATAGTGAGGCATCAATGAACCTAAACTAGAAGCAGTCCACAATGACATGGCACGTTGCCAAATGGTAGTGAAAATCTGGGATTCTTCGAATGGCGGAAGCCAGCAGAGAAAAGAAGGTTAAATGTTGTTACGTCAGCCGGCCAAGCCTGGATTGCATAATTACTGTAATTTGTTGAATGTAGTGCATTTCATTTTCTGCCTTTCCACAAATGATGCATCTGCTGACTGGTGCCTTTAGATTGATTGATAAGGTGACATCAAATATATGTTTTGCTAGAGCTCTGCTATACTTATACGAAGTTGATAGACGCGATGGTTGTGCTTGTAATTAATTTGTTGGTGCTGCAGGCCCTTGTTCTGGAATATGTGAGACATGAAATGTATAGCAAAGCTCTTGAGTCATTTGGTGAGCTAGGAGAGGATGAAGATCTAGGGCCAGCAGAGTGGTCTACAGTCTGCAAGTATGTTAGCTGCCTGCAACAGCAACCTGACACTGGAGCTCCCACGCATCCTCATGACGCAAGTGTTTCTGGAGAAGAAAGTCGGAATCTCATCCTGCAAGACACTCGAATGCGTTTCCTAAACGGTTCATTTCCAACCTTTTTCTTTACATTTTGGGTCTCGTCGAACACTTGACATAATTCACTTGGACGAGAGTCTGTTGTCAAGTCTAGAGGGCCCTAATGGTTTGGGTACTACTCCAAGCCACGCGATTGGGGTTCGACTCTCGATTTCGAAACTGACCCAAGTGGGTCGATAGATGTACTAAGGTCTACTTAAAAAATCCTGTGTCTGCTGCAATTGTGTTTGCTGTCGAGGATTTGGATAACTGAGACTGACATCAACATGTGGAAGAAATTGAGCTGATTTGTGCTGCTCTGTGACTCAGCCATTCAGCAGAGCGACTGGTGCCTCTCTAGTTGGTTACGACGAGCCGTTTCTGTACTGGAAGAAATTAGTTAGTCATACTACAATTTCCCAGAAGAAAGAAACTTTATCCTGTTTCCTATAAAAGAATCCCAGCAGCACGTCAAATAAGTTTCGAGCGAAACTTATTTGACGGGTGTACAGGCTGTGTATGTGCTGGGCTAATTTTAGTGCTTATGAACGTTCTACGTTTGGCGAACATGTTGAAGAAAATTATGATCTTTTGCTTTTGATAGTGCAGGTGTACAGGCTGCATACTGGGATATGCTGGACGAAGGTCGTATTACACGAACATCAGCAACCCTACTCATGCAATCTGTGGACGAATGTCTTGATGCTGTACGTAGTATGATCTCCCTCTCAGAGCTATTGCCTGCCATTACATACGTTGTTACAAACCAGTGTGGTTGATATCATATCACTGAAATAGCCTCGTGATTGATTGAAATCGTAAGTCACTGCTGTGATGGTTTTGCAGGTGGCTCGACATGAACACATGAATGACTGGAAAGGTCTCCAACAGCATGTGCATTTTCCACAATACTTGAAGTGGAGTAGTCAGTCTATGTTGCCACAACGTCTCCTCTCCTTTTTCACTGTGGTTAGGCTGGAGCTGGGATGCTATATTGCGGCAGCGTTTCTTCGGGCTCACAGACAAGCACGACATCAACTTCGTGAATTTATTGGTAGGATACCCTACTTCGAAATCAACACAGCTGCATGGGGTGAAGGAAGCATCATTCGCGAGCCATTATTTATAAAACTGAAGGTTTTTGAAACCGCGCAATCATTTTACGGGTTCTAATATATTTGGATGATCTACAACGATTTTCTGCATGGCAATTAGTCTGTCAGTCAGTTCGTAGGTCCCTAACACAGTCAGTTCATAGTCCTCTGTACGCGTTACTTTTAGAGGCTTATGATTACATATCTTGATGACATAGAAGTGCCTTGTTTCTCCTCTCATCTGTATCTGTATATCAGGAGAAAGTGAAGTAGCTGATGCAGTCATCAAAGAGAGTGAAAATGAAGAAGTAGAGGCTAGGCGCTTTCTCGAAGACGTCCGGCTTCTTTTCCCTCAGGTTTGTCTACTTGTACAGCTAAAATAGAGTAAAGCAGATAAAGCACTTGAATGATGCCGCCCATGACCAAAAGGTGTTGATGTGCTGAATTTGGTTGTTGTTCGATATGATCGACAAGAAACAACGCTTGGGGACCTCAAATGTTGCGGAGTTTTAATTCAGCTGTCATGATGTATACCGCTTAGCAGCGAATTGTCTGATTGTGTGTGTAACAGGTTCTACGAGTCATTAAAACAAAGCAGGTGACTTACGCTGTCTTGACACGTTTGAGTGCTTACGTCAAGACTCTTGAAGAAGCAGGACTTGTCGAGGAAAAAGAGACAAACCACCTACACGATATGATTCAGGTATGTCTTTCTGGCTAGTGAGATGTCTAAACAGTCCTTAGATCAGCAGTGTGGAGATAACTACTCACTTCTCAAGGCCATCGGTGGTTAAATTATCAATGATCCATTGTACTGTATGTTCTGCCTAGTTTTTGTGTTCAATATATGCAAGCAGTACGGTAAGATGAGAAAGTTTGTGGATTACTTGGAGGGTCATAGAACGGGTTCTTTGCGGTGTAGAACGATGTGTACCCACGTGATTCGTTGGTATGTCAATTGTCATCAGGATCTCTCCAGAGAGGCTTGCAAAATGTGTAGCTATAGTATGCATTGCTAGGAAACGTACTCTATTGTTCACAGAGACAGAGCCTATGTGGAGATGACGTTCAAGGATTAACTCTAGTCAGCTGGGGTTCGTGGAACAGGTAGATTTGAAAATACTGCAGAGAAAACCACCTCCGGTGAAAATGCAATCAGCCCATGAGGTCTTGATTAATCAGCCATTTTTTGGAGCTCTTCCCGGCCACGTGCAGCAAGTTTTGTTAAATGCTGCTAAAGAATGCATGATGTTTCGCGAGAGTTCTCTTTATAGGGAGGATTCAAAGGCAGATGGCGTGTGGCTTGTTGCGAATGGGTCTGTGAAGGTATGTGCTGTCTTCTTTTAATTGGCCAGCTTTTTATTTGTGTTTTTCTCTGCCCAGCTCATAGAAGTTCTAGGCTGTATGGATACAGTGCTTGAGCCCAGCCTGCCAATTACGGTCATTGAAATCCTGTTCTTTCCTACACTAATGTATCAAAGTTGTTTTCACAGTGGACTAGAACCAAGAGTACCGGACGACAATTACTACATCCAACCTTCCCGCATGGGAGTACCCTGGGTCTCTATGAATGTTTAACTGGCAGGCCGCGACTCTGCACCATTGCAGCAGACTCAGTGGCACACTGCTTCTTTATTGACAGTGCAAAGCTCATGGCCGTGTCCGCAACTGAACCAGGTCTCGAAGACTTTTTCTGGCAGGTATTGTGCAAGTTTTCCTCGCCGGCACTTTATATGATATACGTAGTTCTCAAGAATTGGCATGACCTTAGATTGCAAAATTGTTGGGCAGCCAGCATTCTTCTCGTTTACTTGTACTAGAACTACAGTTCATAGAGAATTGTGTAGTACTGTTTCAAGTCTCGTGTGGAATTCGAGGTACTTCAGAAGACGCGTGGTTGAGGTAAAATGGTAAAACAAACCTTCTAAATACAAACATGGTAATATCATATAGATTATGTACTGAATCTTCCATGTG
This sequence comes from Marchantia paleacea, assembly GCA_014180765.2. Lineage (NCBI taxonomy): Eukaryota > Viridiplantae > Streptophyta > Marchantiopsida > Marchantiales > Marchantiaceae > Marchantia > Marchantia paleacea. The sequence goes on along the minus strand of MUAA02000035.1, from coordinate 1,611,405 downwards.
CATTAAACTGATCTCACCGTAAGCAACCTGTTTTCTGTGTAGGAAAGTGCACTTGTAGTGGCTAAAATTGTCCTACCCCAGCAGTTTGAAGCCATCACTATGCAAGAGCTGCGAGCTTTAATCGCGGAAGGATCCAACTTGTGTACATATATTCGAGGGGAAACGATCGAGCTTGAAATCGGAAGAATTGGGATTTTGCTTGAAGGTTTCATTAAGCAAGAGGGAAAGGATGATGTGATCGGTGCCCCAGCCGGTCTGCTGACAAAGACGGAAGTGGTTCCGGCCAGTAAAGGTATGGCTCTATCCTGCTTTCCTCGGAACTCTCTAACCTGAAACTGATCATCGAAGAAGGAAGAGGTCTGGCACTCCACACAATCCAGAAGCTCAACCAGCTGTAATGCAAGCAACTGTAATCATTAGTAATTGCCTGTCATACCCCTCACACCATGACATGACACATTGTAATCTAAGCTACAGCTTATTATAAAGTTCTATAGGAACGAACTTTTTGTTTTTAAACTTGTCAACTGGCCAGCTCGTCCGTAGGCACAAACGTGAAGTAGCCTTAGTCTTCCATCCCCTTGCCAACTTTCTTCTGTCTAAATAATTTTTTCTTTGTGAACAGGTTTTCCAGGTAGCAGGACCACTAGCATCATCCCACAGAGTATTTTCTACCACGTTGAGGCTCGCTCGCGGGTTCTTTTCATCGATCTTCATTCATGTCAGTCCACTCCTTTTGCGTCTTTGAGTCCCCTTATTCCAAAGCAGAGTATAGGCGAGTCTGCTGGTTTGATGCGATTTGGATCTAAGTACCAGAGTTCGAGGAAATCCAGTGAGGGCCCACCCAAATCAGGGGACGTTCATGGAGACCATTCGGCGAGTTACTCCGCAAAAGCCATGGAATTGAGCCTTTTCGGCAGTCAGGTATGATTACATGGATTATCCTGCTCTATTCGCCACGTGACGAGCTCAAGGTTCAGATTGCTCTCAAGTTTTGGTTTATTGTTCGACTTGGTCTCGCATGTGTTGGTTTAGAGTGATGTATTGAATGCTTACATTCCGGCTTGCCTGCTTGAAAATGTTGTGGCTTACGGATCGTAAAGGTAGTCTTTTGCAAATTGACAAACTGCAAATAGTGTGGGAGGGCTGATATGTAGAGTCCCAAGTGGAAGGAATTTGAAGACTGATATAAACTTCATCTTTCACTGCATAATGTCAGGTGACGGTTTCAAACAAGGGCTGGAGAGGTAGTTACATCCGTAGTGTTTTAAATTTACATCAGCCTCGAAGTCAATCATATCCAACTGTTGTGAAAAGAGCTGTGGGCAAGCAGTTCTCGTCAGCATATGTTCTCAAATCACCAGCGCGGAGAATAGGTTCTGTTCCAAGGAAGGTCCGTAGCCACGGAAACTTGGTATTGGGACCACCTCCTCAGGAATGGCCCAAGCCTTTAGTGAGAACCCGATCTGGAACCAGTTGTGATTCCGATGGAGATGAGGAGCATATCGTGGAGATTGAGTCCCCTAGCAAACTTTTTGCTTCCAATCAAACTACATGGTGAAACGTCTTCAGTACCATATGAAGACGTTATAACAATACCTTGGCATGAGATGAAAGGGTACGTATTAATGATCATACTCGCAAGAAGATGCCGGAGTGTTTTTCATCTTTCTCCAGCATGTTAGTCCATATATGTGCATTCCTCCTAGTTTGCGGTTGAAACTAAGAAGGAATGAATGGTTCAACATATCAAGTTTCCGTCATTCATTAAAAGCTTTGGTCTCTTTGGTTGGTGAAAGGAGGTTTTTTCCAGAGGAGAGTATCACTGTTGTGAAGCTCGAACGTCGGTCTGGTCTTGCCTGAAACACAGCCATCTAATTTACGTGGCCTGATATATTAGAATCATTGTTGTATTTGAGGCAGGATTGGAAACTTTGAGATTGTCTGCGCGCATTGGATGCTGAAGCTCAAGGATGCGCATAACGAGGCTGGAAAATTTGAAGAACTGCAGGCCAGGACAAACTAAGTACGAAGCATCAGCCCTTCTGGTCTTCGCACCTCGGCTATTACCCTCTTCGCACTCAAAGGAACAAGCCTATATTGCAATTTGACGATGACACAAACACAGAATACCGATGACGTAGAAACATTACAGGAGACTCGAAGCCCGTTCATTTGAGCTGCAGAAAATTTTGGGCTTCGTTGTCCGAAAATTGAGATGAAGGTTAAATTATGTTAAGAGACATGTAGGGAAATACCTGGCCAGGAGTCCATACTTTATTGATCCCTGAGCTTTAGATGGTGAGCACTGCAAGCATTGCGTATGCAGGGTATACCTCCATACGACATGAAGAAAACCCAAAAGAAAGATATTCCCAGGAATGCTGGTTTGAGAAGGCCAGCCGTAGCATAGATGACCAAAGATTGAGCGTGAAAATAGTTTTTGAATCAGAGCACATTTGTTGAAACAGGGGAGCTGACTCAAAGACCAACATTTGGTTCCTTGCAACAGTTACATTGACCAATAAAAGATGGAACAACAGTCCATCAATCTCATGATGGCTTCTTTAAGATTATGCCTCGTGGTGAATTCGTGTGAGACCTCTTTAATTTCTGCTGGTGATCCATTACGTGGGGAGTTTCGATACCGATCTATTTCAAATTTTGGATTGACAAGAGCAGATTTGCCTTCTGGGGTAGACAAATCTGCGTCTATCTCGAAAGCCCGCCAGGTATTTGTCGCCTATTTGCATCCTTCAATTGTTGCTCGTGTCTTGCTGTCGAGAAACTAGACAATCAATGAATACACCACGACTAACTTGAAGATCTGGCGGCGTGTTTGCAAATAGAGCTCTAACTGACTGAATTCGAACATCTACAGACCTTCGGTGAAGTTTGAAGCCTAAAATCTAAAAAGTGAGGCACAACCTCTAGCGAGACCTGTATTTTACCTTCACCTTACAATTATGTAGGATGGTAGAAGTTCTATGGACACTTCAGAATTTCATGTTCTTTTTGACGATACTCACGTTTGTCCTCATTGAAGCTCAACAGATAAGAAATGACACGTAGCATGCAAGAGCCCGACGCAACTCAGATCTAGATGGTTCGTCTCAAGGGTGCCAACGAAAATTACTAAAGGAAAGAAGCTAGAAGACGATGACAGAAAATCCGACAACGGTCATACATGAACTGAAATAGGAACCTAGATGAATGATTTTTGCCTACTTCTACTCTATTTTTCTGAGTGAGTCATTGTATTCCTTCCATCGAATCTCACTTATTGTTTTATTTACTTATACATTAGATTTTAAAATTTTATAGAAATTGACAATTTTTTTTTCAAAGAATTAATCCATATAATTATAGAGTAAGTGTCAATGAATACAACAAATCATGACAAAAGTGTTGACTCCTGCTTTTCAAACTGATATGAAGAACATTCAACAAAAAGGAGATTAAATGGATGAGTGAATCTAGATATGATTTTTACTAGACCTAATATAGGTAATGATTTCAACTTGATATAATTTATATTTCATATTCTCTTGTTCACATATCAATATTTGAATTCTGTGCACTAATGTGATCATATATTGCATTCTCTTTAACATGTATAGAAACATTCAGTTTCAACATATATTCTTTCATTATACCGGTTTTTCTATTCTCATTGTATTTTATATCTATATATATATATATATGAATAACATAACATTATATATTATTGAAGTGGAACTAATAGCTTTTGTCGACCAATATATTAGATTAATGGATTAAAACACTAATCCGTTTACTTATCTCCCAAAAGCCCAGGATATCTTTGGTCATATCTTTCCCATTCACTGTTGTTCCCAAGGTTCCACTTGTGAGTGACTCCCAATGGATATTGAGCTTTGAGTCTCCTATAGGGGAGAGGTGAGAAGACCCTCAGGGGAAGAAAAAAAGTATGTCAATAAGAAATTCTATTTGAACATAACATATGAGGAATATATATATATATATATATACAAGTAAGTTTTTCTTAGGGATTTAGGATGTCAGCCGGAAGATTTTTTACCATATGTTCAACTATGATTAAATTCTTAGTGATAGTTGGACAAATATCACATTTCTAAGTGTCTTAACATCACATCATGCAATATTGACTAATACATAATTTTATATACATAATGTGTATTTTATGCGCAAATTGAAAATTTGAAGATTATTTCATATTAGCGACACTCCAATGATCATTGTTGACATATCATTCAAAACCTCGTTGCTTGTTCTTATATAGTATGAAATTTTGAATTCAATGACTAATCGGAGTTGATGACATGTGTACCATGAGTTTATTTGATACCATGATGGTGTCATGTTGAGCTCATGTGCTATATCATCAAAATGGATACTCAATCTTTATATGTAATTTCATAATTTTTTTGATAAAGAGCTCCTCATTTAATTTTTTGTTATTTTTTCTACACTTCGTGACCAATGACCTTTGATGTGGCAAGATTTACAAGTGTCAAAACTAGATAAAATCACACACAAAAGCAAGACACAATAGCTTATTGGGAAGTACTCTAAGGTTAATTTGATTTTGAGACCAAAAATATCCCAACTCCAAACATATCAACACTAGAAGTATGATGTAACTCTAATATAGATGCGAAAGATGCAAAAGGTTTTCAATTACTCAATGTCACATATTGCCAAGATAAATATGATTATGACTAGCTAAATCTAAATATAATCTAGAAATACACCAATATCCTCAAGGAAAAATTTAAGTTTTTTATATTTGAACTAAGAGTACATCATTTAGTTACTATCATTGAGTAGATTTCTATTAAATTTTATATTATATAACCTTAAGGAGGATACTAGTGTATTTAATGATTTTAGTTAGGTTTAGCTAATAATAATCACATATATGTTGGCAATAGTGTTTAAATATATGAAATTAATGTGTTTAATCATAACATGAAAAACACATGTTTATTAGTACACAAATACTACTTATATTATCATCATTAAAATAATTGAGTTGGATAATGAAAAACTCATATCAACTAGTAGTTATTCCAAAAATATTGCTATTCTTGTTGCATTTATACTTCTATATATTCAACATTTGTAAAATGCAAAACTCTTCTAAGGTACTTTTTTGATGACAAACAATTAGCTTTAAATCTAATGTTGAAGACATAATCTAATGTAAAATATCTATACTTTGTGATTTTTATTCAATCTGGATTTGTATGACCATCCAAATCCAAATGTAACAATGATGTGAAATGAAATCCAAACTGAATTGATGTTTTACATATCAAAAAAATTTCTTCAAAATATGACAATGAGAATTTCTTAAAGTTTACATACATTAAGTAAAAAACTCAATTGAATAACGAATATCGTCTAGGACCCTTGGTGGCCCCATAGATATCGTCCATGTCCCACAACAACGGTGTGGATACACACTCCAAGATATCACCAAGCTCAGCTCCGTCACTCTCTAAAACCAAATCAGAATCTTCTGTGAACCTCAAAGGCCAAGGTTGGTACCGCACTCCGCTACGGGTGCACCCAATGCTAACCCGAGTAGTCTCTCCTTCGGAACCTCCAGAGAACTCTACCGTGACACTAAAGTATCACCTCCGCAACCGTACAGAAATAGGTCCCCAATTGGAACCAGAAATTGAATCGGAACCGAAAACCGCAATTGAGAAGGTACCCGAGGCACCACAAGGTGCTAACACAAGGGCAATCTGAAACCTGCCATCACCACAGGCACTCACCCAGTCTATAGGTCCGCAAGTCCTGTCTCACTGGGGAGAAACATGGATAGTCTGACTGGTCCGCAAATCCAGCCTCACTATCGGCAGCACATAGGAGCTCCAACGCTCCAAACAACAAAGCACCAACACAAACAAACGTGGTGCACAAACAGGAAGCAGAGATGGAGGTATATCAATCACAAGAAACATAAAGCACAATACTTCATCTCAAAAACATCCATGAAAGGGGTCAAACCAACCCAACCTGAACTGACATAGCCTTAGAAGGGCATTTAAAAACACAAAAACTCGATTTCGGAGGTCTTCTGCTCTCCAGATCGATAAACTGAGACTGGTAATCCAGCTGAATAAGGCGTTGCCTTATACAACGTTGCAATTTTTTTTTCCGCAAACGGACACAGTTTGAAACTTTTGCAGAACTCTGAAAATCTTCAACTTTGATTTCAGACCCCTAAACCTCAAAATTTCGCAATTCTGACATAGTCAACTTTGGGCCTGACATCTCTACCCCCGTGCGACAAACTTTACATAATCTATCACCCCACCAAATTTCAGATCAAACGGACATTGTATGATAATCGATAGCTTCTTTGCTCCTATTTTCGACCGAAAACTTCGAAAAACCAAATCTTGGACTTCTAGCACTTCTGTCCGAAATATTTTTCGGCCAATCTCAAATTAATGCTCCAAGACAACTATAAGCATCGACCCACTTCGTCAATTTCCAACAGCGCTTCCACCTTCGAAAATTTCCGATTCGGATTTACACAAACAGAAAATACAGAAATTTGAAATGGATAAGATCCATCTCAAATCGACTCTACTTCTAGATCACCACCACGGGCTGCACTCCAGCAACGCCCTGCATGCTCAATAGCCAATGGATCGAAGCTACCATCGATCCAAACTCGCCAAAACACTTTCAGCGCTCCAAGAACTCCCAGATATCACCAGAGAATCCAATTTGAGTTTTTGAAGTAATCTTTTCTACTCTCAAAACGTCCACAAGGACACTCCGCTCATAACCATAGCATAAAAGAGAGATTACAGTCAAGCCAAATCCACTTTGTGCTTCAAAGACTCCAGGTTCCTGCACTAGTTACTATCCACCATAGCCACACTCTCAAAGGCTCAACTTCGAAAACTGGCCTCCAAGGAGCCCTAATTCAAACTCTACCCCTTGAGCCCTAGGACCCCTAACGGCGATGTCGGCCCTAACGGCAGTCCCAGTGCGAACGACGCTAACTGCACAACCAGCTCTAACTTCTGTATCTGCTCCTGCATATGCGCACCTACCTAACTAGAGATGCCACTACATAAGTCGTGACACACTTTTCAGGGTACAAAGCCAAATAATTCTCTTGACATTTGCAAAAAGTATGTTCCATGTGGTCCAATTGATCTACCTTTGATCCAAACATTAGGAATACCCAAGCTTGAATTTTCCCTCGAATCTTGAACTTTCCCTGCAAGGCGCCTAGGTAATTTGTTTCCTGAAATTGCACTTTGAGCTCTCGGTCGGTAATTACCTGCTTCAGAAGAAGATTTAGATAAAAATAATTATGAGACGATTATCCATGCTTGTTTTGTTTGGGGGCATAATAAGAAAAATTTCAAATGAGAAAAATGATGTTTTATCCCATATGATGTCCACCAACTAATTCGCTTGTTTGTATTCGGCAGGCGGAATAGGGACAAGGGTTTGCTAGATTGGGTTCTAACATGTACTAAGTTAACCGGTGTCTAGTCAATCAGGATTTTTTCCTGAACTGAAGATAGTTAAATGACCATGAAGAGATTCTTGAAGCTGTACCACGGTACTACCAACTAGAGACAACGAGTGAAACAAGTTGAATGCACTGTTCATGGCGTTGAACATCTCTTGTTCCGTAGGACTGAGAGGAACTCTTTAGTGATTCAACCTTCATATACACCCATATAGTAGTGCCAGATTCTGTGAGGGATTCTGGATTCGGTCGATGAATATATCATCGACCGAATGAATATGATTATCATTAGCTCGTCCATTATCATTAGCTCGTCCAGTCTTTCATGGTCAAATTACTATCTTCAGTTAATGAAAACGTCCAAAACTACTGGGAGAGATAAGAAAAACCAAAAATGTAATTAATATATATATATATATATATATATTTATTTATTTATATATATGAATGATTAGATCTAATTGAATCTCTATAGCTTCCGGTGAATGATTTTATCATTCGGGGTTCATGTTTATTCATCTAAACAAATTCTATCCTCAAGTTGTAAAAAGATTAAACGAAGCTGGATAAAGACTATTTGTCTTGCTTAAATCTGGTCGTAACATGATGTGAGGTAAGTGTTGTGAAGACCTAAAAAAATTTGTAGAAAAATGACTATGATATTGCAGGTGTTAATTGATTCCTTCCTTGCCTCCTATGTGGAAACATTCATCACCTTAAACCTTGCATGAAACCTCATATGGAGAGAGACCTATACTTGGTTCGGGGAACCAGATTCCTATTATATACCTTATGATTACATATCTATGCGTGACATAATTTTCAGAAAGAATGATTACCCATTCTCATGGATGGATGGTAATATAGGAGTATGCATACAGATCACCTCGTTGTTCTTCTACCCTTGAAGTTATATGGAACTATAGACACCGATTTGACACGTATGTGAGAGACTGAACCAAAGTCTACCATACTATGTGAAATGGATATCACTTTTTTTTAGCATTTTTTGTAGGCTATCTTAGGCTCTCTATTGCTCTATAGAGAATACTTGCTGATGCAATTCAAAGGACAACAATCACATTAGGTGATGATTCTTTGGATTCTCATGTAGTATCAAACAATTAAGATATCTTAGATGCAATAAGACATATTTCTCTTTGTGATGCTATTGGGGCCTCGCCCCATCCTACCCCTTTGATTTTATCCTTGTATGACTTGATGGGATCTGCCCATACTCGGTTTCTCATTTACAAATCGTGCCTTTAAATGTAATGTGTTGATTGAGATGCTCAATCTTTTGGTTCACTTCAATGGTACTATCATCAGGTCTCTCATTGAACGTGTACTCCAGGAAAAGAGAGCGTTATCAAAGAATCGGAGAATTAAGTTTGGGAAGACATTGAAATGCATTATCTTTCATGAAGCAAACTAGAAAAGTTGAAAGTTGGAAAAGAATCGAAACATACGAAAATATCAGACAGGATTCAAAGTCAAACAAGCTTGATCAAAGATTCAGTGCATACATCTTCTTTGCATTTTTCTCCATTCTATGAAAAAAAAGTGAAGATTTTTGTATTCAGGCGCAGTTGCCAGCACAAGTCAAAAGGTTGAAACTATAAAACACACGTGCCTCCGCGTAAGCTCTTTTGTTATTATGCACCTTAAATCGCCTACTTGATTAAAGTCCGAATTTTCGAGGTACATGTCCTTACATGCGATGCTAAAAATATTGGGAAAGAACTGCGCAAAAAAAAAAGATTTAAACTATTATCAAATACTTCTTTTGTGAGTTTTTCCTGATTTTATGACCATTCCAGTGAAGATCATTGTCTGTCGTGAACAGAATGGACTCAATGGAGGGACCACTTCCATGAGGAACTAGATGCTTCATCGGAAGTTGTGTTACCAGCTGGCCTAATTGGCCTGACTATATAGTGTTTTTTATATCTGGGAAGCAAAACGAGTTATTGCACGTGCATTTGAATTTTTTGTGCTGCTTGAGGTGACAAAAGTAAGAATCAGTGGTCTGGCTAGAACATGGGTACTCCTCGAGGAGTCAAACACAGCCAAAGAAAGTGATATGTCAAACATATCACTTCCTTTTGAAACTTCGTTTTGATGGGATCTTCCCATCCCTTTTGTTTTTGAAACCACATGGGAGGTGTTTTTGGCATAAAATGGAGAATATAATGGATTATAGTTGCAAGGTACAACACCGTCTACTATTTTCAAGAGGGGAGATACCAAATCTGTTATTCATACATAGGGACGATATCTTCCACAAGGGAAGCAAACTTATGAGCGAGACAAATTTGCTGCAATGTTTGGAGGTGATACCAAGGTTTTGGTTGATGCTTTCTGACACATAAGACCATATACGGCCCGTGAAGAAATATTTTCCAGCACACGCATGTTCAAGCCCTCCACCCATAAGTATTTTCTGAAAATTTTGACTTTTTATCTATTCATTAAAACAAAATTATATGTTTGAAGGCCATATTACAGACTTGTTTTGGTTCTTTTGTAAAATAAATCTTAAGGGCTAAAAGGACATTTAAATTTTATCATTGTCATTGTATGCTGATCTCATGGGTGTGAATTTTCGAATGGAAGTGCTTCTTTGGTTTGCTTTAGTGTTTTTTCGTGTCTTACTATGAGAGTAATGGTATCACATAACTAAGTTCTTTCAATTTCAGTGTAAAATCTTCCTCCCCTACTACATTCGTTTGATGGCAAATTGTTGGAGAATGTTAGTATTTAATGTCATAAGCATAGACTATGAATAAAACATAATTATTTTTTCTTCTTTTCAAAGACTCCATGTCCACATTACTTAAAATTTAGAAATAGTCCCATTTGTTCGAAATTATTGAGCGGGGTGCATACAACGTTGAAAATATATGCAAGTGTAATTGTGTCTACCTAAGATAAGAAATATTTTGATTTTTTATGTTCTTTTGGAAAGATACATTTTAAACATAATTCCAACATCTGCTCATTTTTTATTTTCCATATATAAAACATAAGGGTCTAGTCATGGGCTTGTAAAATTTTATTTTTTAGTAAATGTAAAATGAGTTTAGAATTTTAAGAATTTTTATTTTTTGAAATTTCATTTGATAGATATTTTATTTATACTCATTTATTACATCATAATTTTAATATTTTGTTGCAACTATCAAAAGATACATGATATGTGTCATAGTCATGGCAAATACAATGATATATTAGTTTTATTAGTTTTTGACTCATTATAAGACAATTAAGAGTTCATAATTGAACTGAATCCATAGAGTAAAAATATTGATAAGATTTCAAGAAAATTTATCTTTGATTTTATAACATCTAAAAAATGATCAGGATGAATAAAAATAGTTTGAGACATTACTCTGTTGACTCAATAACATTATTTAATCAGAATGAAAATGATGTACAACTTGAATATAATACAATATGATCTTTTAAATGTATTAATGCACAATCCACTTATGATCAATGTTTGAAGTTTTCATTGCAATCACTTTTGGACATGATTAATATTTTATGTTTTGTATAATTTTATATTGAAGAGGATGAATTCACTGAAGTCGTTTATTATTTCAATTATTTTTCATATGGAAAAAGTTGTGACTTGGCATGATATATTTTGATTTATATTTATAACTATGGATTTGAATTTTTCAACATCGATGAGTTTCAAGTTTTAATTCTCTGAAAATTAAATATTTTATGATATTTTGAAATTTATATACATGATCAAAATTATATGATTATATTAACTATACCATATGTGAGTTAATACATTGATTATAATTTGAAGTTTCAAGATTTTTTATAAATAAAAGCTTTTAGAGTTGTAGTATAAATTTCAAGAGTTTGTTTGTGATCTCAAAATTATTTAAGTAAAAGATTGAAATATATGATCATTATTTCAAGAACTTTGTTTTACTCTGAAAACGTCAGAGCATCGAGCTAGAGAAGAACCTCCTCTATCTTCATGATAAATGCACTTCTCTTTATCTCCGCTTCACCAATTCACATTTGAGTTACAATTAGTCAAAATTTTTCCATATAAAGCTCGTTATATCTCACAATTGGACTATTAACTCTTGCTCAAACTTCATAAGTAATTGCATTATAAAATTTTCATCCTTTCAAAAAAATAATTTATATTTCTCAAACCCGAATCATTTGAAAAAATTCTTGAAGTATACATTATATCACAATGTGATATGCATATTTCTAAAGACTAAAACTATCACAAATCTCAATACTTTATTTATATTGGTCTTAAACTTCATAAGAAGATTTTTTTTCATCCAAGCTTTGACTGTAAAAAGTTTTATTGATCAAAATTATCAATAACAAAAGTTATAATAAATATATTAACTCTGTAATAGTCAATTCATTCCTACAAATTTCATTATGTACACAAAGTTTAAGCTATCAATATATACTCAAAACTCTTCCAATTAAGTTAAAATTTCAATCTAAACACAATACCCACTTAAAAATTATATGGTAGCTTAATCTAATCTCTTAGAGTTTTTAAAGATTTCTTCAAATACAACCAAAAACACTCCATGGTCTAAATTTTAATCTTCAACTTCAATCAAGATAATAGATTAACAATCCACTCAATTACATCCATTCTTGAGCCCTACTGATAATTCTCCTTGTGATCTTTCCAACCATGTACTCAAATATGTGACTAGTCCCCAAAAAGACTTCCAAAACTCATCAAAACTTCAAATAATTTCAATAAATGCTATCATTGGTCCAAATTTCATGACCAATGAGAATGGAGAGTCAATTTTCTTACCTATAGTGTGATCAAAATAGCTTCATATTAATTTAAATCTTTAGAACTAACCTTCATTCACTACTCGGTCATAATATAAACAATATAAGTTGCTATTAATCTAAAGTCAAAATAACAACTCGAAACCGATTAAATATGAACATAACTACAAATGGAACTAAGGAGTTTATTATTTGAGAATAATATTCCTCATGTAATACTGAATTTGATGACTTTATAATGGCTTTCAAAGATGAGATGTCATCTCAAGTTCTCTCCTTGATTTATAAAATATAGGACTAGCAAATATATAGAAAAGGCAAAGCATAAAGTAGTTTCTACCAGAGCAAAGGCTGAGCCTTTGCTTTGGTAGAAACCCTCAAATCTTTAAAAAACCTCGTTTAGGTCTCCAAACAGCTCCTCAAAGATTTTGGAAAAGGCGATAACTATCACCAACAACTCCAAATCGCACGAAAACTTCATGGCTACCAAATTCGACCATTTCGTGCAAGACAATTTCTTTAGGGAGTTTGGCGATCAGAAATAGGTCAAAAATGATCATCTTGACCTCCGAAAATGCGATTGAAGATTCTGAGAAAACACGAAACGGTTCCCCAACAATCTAATCGCTTCAGTAGGACAGCCTCCAACTCTGAGGCACACTCCTCACTGATCTCCAGCACTCCTCTATGTCTAATCTACAAAACTAATGCTCCCACCATGCTCTGATACCATGTTGAGAAACCGACTCTTCAAGAATCACTCCAAGAAGAGGAGGGCACACCAAACAGACAAGAGAGAGTGTACAGGAATGAGATGGGGAAGGTTCTGCCTTCCCATGTATATATATAGGGTGAGTACAAGGAAACCCTAATTTCGGATTAGCCCTAAACAGATCTGTACCATAGGTACGTAACAACCCTAGATCAACTCGATGAGCTTGGGATATTAACAATTTTCAAAAAGATCGAGAAGATGTCAATGAGGGTAAGACTCATAGTGTGTTTAGGAGAAGAGAGAGCCATGGCAATCTTGGATCGACCAATTCCGTTCATTTTGCCATTGATGAATTGATGAATAGAGTTCTGGAGACAATACTGGTCTTCAAACTACATCTCTATTACTTTGGGTGCAGTGTTTGATGGTGCGAGTTCATCATCTGTACATGACACTGATGATACAGTTGGAGGTAGTCGAGTTGGGAAGAGTACAAATGTTCCAACCTTTACGTAACACTAGGGAAGTTAGGCGAGACCACTCGAATAGCTCAAGAAATTCTGAAGTTGAGAGATACCTCAATGGTTTCTCTTTCTCCATATAGTCCTCAAAAAGGTACAATCTAGATAAGGTTACACAACCATTATCTATTCAATTCCTCATGGATCGATGACGTGACGGTCATCACTATGAGCACACGGATTACTGACGTGTACTCCAACTAACTAAATTACTCACAAGAAACACAACCTAAAGAGCACACGGATTGCTAATGTGGCACCTTTAGATACTCCACTAATAGTCAACTCAAGACTATCTATCTCCTCCTAGCGTAACCTCTACTTTAGTCCTCACTAACTAAAGATGGTTACAAACCTCCCTCCTTTTAAGATGCAACGTCCTCGTTATGCACACGTTCAAACTCTTGAACAATCAAAGGTGCATTGGCTAAGTTCTTTGCCGGTTTCCAAGTTGATTCATATGATGGATATCCCTTCCATTGAACCAAATACTTAGTTTTTGGGTATTTGTGACCCCGACTCCATTTTTTGAGAATCTTGTCAACCTCAAATTCTGCATGATATGCTAGCAAAGTAGGTAAAGGAGGAGGAGATGATGGATTTATGAACTGCTTGGGACGTGAAACATGTTTTTGCAATCGTGACACATGAAATACATGATATATTTTCATATGCAATGGGAGCTCTAACTTGTAACACATCACCAATATGTTTCAACACCACAAAAGGACCGATGAATTGAGGGTTTAATTTTGATGTTCCTACAAGTGACACGTTGGTCGTGGATAATCAAACTTGATCTCCTTTCTGAAACTTCACCTCCTTGCGATGAGCATATGCATAATACTTTTATCAATTTTGAGCAATTACCAACTTCTCCTTTGCTTGATGCAATCCTTTGTGTATGTGTTCCACGAAATAATTGACTGCAGCAACTTTGGTTGAAAAATTCTGCCCTTTAGGAATTCTCAATAAACTCAAAGGTGTGAAAGGATGAGCACCATACATCAGATAAAATAGAAACACTTTTGTGGATGCATTAACAGAATTGTTATATGCAAATTCCAATAGAGGCAAAAGAGTATCCCACTCTTGTTGTTCCTCCAAGGTGAATGCTCGTACCACGAAAAATTTCAGCTCAATCCGAGCTTTCTTCGTCATTTTAAACTTAAGTGCTCTTTGCGTAGGCGCGAGATCGCGAACATATTTCATTCTTTGTCTGCGGGTCAAGACACGCACATTTCGTCAATTTCTAGAGTTTTACATGTTTCTTGATCGAGGTGCAGAGGAGCTGTTTTTCCGCCGTAGTCGCGGAGGTGTTCTTTCTGTTCGTTTTGTGTCTGTGCAGGTACTTGCCGTGTTGGAATCCTGATTTCCGCTCGTGACCACAACCATGGCAGAATCAGTGAGCATGATCACTGGAGAGAAACTCGACAAGAACAATTTCCAAACGTGAAAATTTCGAATGAAGACCTTCCTTCAAGGCCATGGGCTATGGGAGCTTATGACCGGGGAGGAGAAAGCACCAATCGTGGTTGCTGGTGATCTTCGCAGTGAGCAAACATTGCGTGAGTGGAGAAAACGGTCGTATCAAGCCATCCACTACATTGCGCTCACGATTTCAGGCTCGATGATCGGTCACATTCAAGACTGTGACACACCCAAGGAAGCTTGGGACGCATTGTCACAGATGTTCCATTCGGGAACTGAAGCTCGGAAGCTGCAGTTACTGCAGCAATTCAATACGGTCAAGAAAGGCTCGATGTGTGCTAGTGACTATGTCAATCACATCAAGCAATTGGCAGATCAGTTAGCATCTGTCAATGTTCAACTTGATCCGACTGTGGTTATTGGTACGACATTGCAGGGACTGCGCCCGCCGAGTACAAGCAGTTCATTACGTCAATTTCGACCAGAGAACCTCTTCCGAAGTTCGACGAATTGGTCCCAATGATGTTGGGAGAAGAAGTGCAAATTCTGGGCAGTACTAGTGCTTCGTCGAGCCCGCAAGAATGTATGTTTTTTGCAGGTTCTAGAGGTCGAGGTAGAGGAGCCGAATATGGTGGTGGTAGAGGTCGTGTGCAGAACAAGGCACCCAACCAGCCAGGTGCGCCACCGGCTGCCAGAAGGCAGGTTAACACCTACAACTACTGTCACAACAATGGCCACTATGCCAAAAATTGTTACAAGCGTCAGAACGATTTGCGCGCTTCGGGCCAACAGGGCCATGTAATCTGGCGACGAAACGACAACTCATTGTGACACACGAGTTATGCTTTTTCGCACTTTGATACAAATTGGGTGATCAATTCCGGAGCTACCAGCCACATGACGCCGCATCAAGAATGGTTTGCATCGCTCGACGCTGTGGAGACTCCTCAGTTCATGGTGACTGGAGATGACCGACTCCTAGACTTGAGGATCATCTTATTTTGCAACATATGATGTCCTCATCACGGATTACAGGTATTCATCCGTTGGATGAAGCATCCCAGAACGACGCTGTTGGTACCTCAGATCCGAAGCAAGGGGCGACAAACAGTACATCTGATACTGCCCTACGAAAATCTGAGAGAGTTCGGCATCCTGTTTAGCGATTTATGCTTGAAAGTTTCCTTGCTGATCATCATTCATACATGACTCACGTTCTTGCTGAGCCAGAACCGAGTACGCTTGAGGAGGCGATGCACAAAAATGAGTGGATTGAAGCCATGGAGACAGAACTTGCTGCACTTCGTCACCAACAAACATGGGAATTGGTGGACTTACCTCAAGGTAAGAAAGTGATTGGCTGCAGATGGGTCTTCAAGGTCAAGCGCAACTCGGATGGCACTATATCTCGATACAAGGCCAGATTGGTAGCCAAGGGCTACGCACAACAGCATGGAGTGGACTACGAAGAGACATTTAGTCC
The DNA here is from genome assembly GCA_014180765.2 of Marchantia paleacea. Classification (NCBI taxonomy): domain Eukaryota; kingdom Viridiplantae; phylum Streptophyta; class Marchantiopsida; order Marchantiales; family Marchantiaceae; genus Marchantia; species Marchantia paleacea. Next base: position 1,594,936 of record MUAA02000035.1, on the reverse strand, counting down.
AGTTGCCAAGATGGCAACCATTAAATGCGGTGGTTGCTATTCTTTGTCAACAAGGGATGGCGACTGCATCAAATGGACTTCAAGAACGCCTTTCTCAATGGAGATCTCGGCGAGGAAGTCTACATGCAACAACCACATGGTTACGAAGATCCGAAGTTTCTTTCCTGCGTTTGTAAGTTAAGGAAATCCCTCTATGGTTTGAAACAGGCTCCGAGAGCATGGTATGAGAAGATCAATTCCTTTCTCATGTCTCTTGGATTTGTAGTCATCATTCCGACTCATCCCTATACTGCATGAGATCAGGAGTTCATGTAGTGATGATTTCCATCTACGTAGATGATCTTATTATCACTGGGAACCATGAGGAGATGATTTCCCACATCAAGAGTATCTTATGTTCCGAATTTGAGATACAAGACTTAGGGTATCTTAAATTCTTTCTTGGTATGGAGTTTATCACAGAGGGAAAGGATATGTGGCTAATACAACGCCAATATGCTTTAGATAAGCTTAAGGAGTTCAAGATGTCTGATTGTAAACCAATAGACACTCCTCTCCAACAAGGTCTAAAGCTAGAGTTAGACGATGGAGAGTTACTTGCAGATCCCCGCCTGCATGCATGCATGGTTGGGAGTTTGATTTATCTGACTATCACTAGACCGGATTTGAGCTATCTTTGTTGGTCTAGTCAGTCAGTTCCTGCATGCTCCACGGGTATCGCATATGATGGCGGTCAAGCGGATTCTCCGCTATGTGAAGTCCACACTTCATTTTGGACTTCGATACAGATTTGGAGGTGAGCTGAACCTGCATGGCTACACCGATGCTGATTGGGCAGGAGACATTTCTGGCAGGAGATCCACGTCTGGATATGCGTTTGGACTTGGGAGTACGGCTGTGAGCTGGGCTTCTAAGAAGCAACCGACCGTGGCACTGTCTTCCATAGAGGCAGAGTATCGTGGTGCTATGAATGCCACTTGTGAAGCAGTTTGGCTTCATTCCTTGCTTTCTGATATTGGAGTAGATTATCCTAGTCCTACAGTTATCCTGGCTGATAACATTTCTATCATTTGCCAATACATGTTGGGATCTACAAGTATTTCATTTACATATAATAATAGTTTTGAATTCTACTTTGAAGGATTAAGAGAGTCTTACATTATATCATTCCAAATTATGTTTTCTTATCTAGTGCATACTTTCAATGCATCATATGTTGATATATAGCTTTAATTATTAATATATTTATGTATTTTGGAAATATGTAACATATGTAGGTTAGGCTTTTTAGCATATTTAAGATTGCTTTGATCTGTTAGGATTCAAATATTTTGAGTTACACATCAAAGTGCTCTATCATGAGTTTACATGTCTCTTTCTTTTTATTGTGTTTGTAAGTGGTTTGATTTGTAACATGGTATCAAAGTGAAAAATGTGAGAAAAATCTATTGTAGTTCTAGATAGACGTATGATGGATGATGGAAAAATAGTTAAGAAAAAATCCCATTGAGTGAGGGATATTCAAGAGGCAACATAGATTTATCAAAATTTTAAATGTGCATAATAAATTATAATTTTGGGGGCTTAAATAACATATACATCTAATGTATTTTACACAAAGGGGAACCAAGTATTATAGCAAAAAGGATAGCAAGACCCCATCAAGTAGAACATGGATGAAACCAAAGGGGTAAGATAGGGCTAGATCCCAATAGCTTCACAATGGGAAATATATCCAACTGCATATAAGATATCTGAAGTATCTAGGTCAAACAATCTACATACTATGTGAGCATCCAAAAAAGTATCACCTAACGTGATTGCTCTCCTATGGATTACATTAGCTAGTATTCTCTACAAAGTGATGTATACAGGTTGGCTAAATAGGCTATACAATCAATTTAAGACAGTGACAGCCTGTCATTGTTTGATAGGCTCTCGCATACTCTTCACGAACGTGTCAAAGCCAGCGTTCATAACTCCATATAAATCCAAAGCGAGAGGAACAAAAAGGTGATCTCTATGTATATCCCAATACTTAGAAACCTTGGCTGTTGCCGTTTCATTTGCTATCCATCCATGAGTATGGATAATCATTTTTCTAAAAATAATATCATGTGTAGAGTTTGTAACCACAATGTGTAAATAGAAAAATATATTCACTTAATCCTAAAGGCAGATCTTGCCCCAGTCCACCCGGGCGTATGCAACTAGCATGCATCTTGGCTCCTGAGACTATTTCATAGAATTCTCAAAGTTTTTCTCGCTCTTCAAACGCCCAAAAGAATGGAGTCAGTACTACTACATCTATAGCATGAGTACTTAAAGCAAGTAAATGGTAAGAGATGGGTCATAAGCTGCGAGCCTTTCGTCAGGTATCAATGACCTTCCTCCGATCCTCCGAACCGGAAGTGCAAGATTTTCTCACATACGGCTTTCCAAGTTACAATGCAAAAAATCAAGACGAGTTCCTTTGCAGAACAGACTTTAGGACATTCAAGAGGACTGTTACGGACTGTCTTATGACTCATTCTAAGAATTTGCATGGCAATGGGTAGAGAGTTTGTAACCTTCAAGTAATCACATAGCAGGTGTTTGTGTGTTTGTGATCACCTCTACAATCTTGTCTGGGACATGCTCCACACGATGCTAACATCTCTTACAAAGGAAATGTCGCGTGGCAGCGATGGAAGGTTCTCGAATCAAAATCAGAGTGAGACATTGTAACATGCCCATACATGAGTCGGGCATTTAAGCTGCTGATGTATAAACTGCTGTGGGGATCCAAGGTCCTCTCAGGGTACCCGTGTAAGGTTCGAAACCATACGAGGATTGAACGTGCTTGAAAGCACGTTTGCGGAACTTCCCTCGAGGACTGTCTGATTGAAGAAGAAGGTGGCATTGAGAAAAGGGAGGTGGCTGGTTTTCAAGTCTTGAAGCTTGCATGCGAAGTAGTTGATGACACCTGTGGTGAGAAAATCCGATAAACTGAAAGGAAAGAAAAAAACTTTAGATTCAGTCATTTTGAGGTAATGAAGACCGTAAAGTTTTGTTCAAAATTTAGTGTGTCATCAGACAGTAACAAGATGATCTGATATGGTATGCTCCTCACGAGGCTGTGGATTTGTTCACACTGAATTGCTATTATTCGACCACTAAGGCTGGCTGAAGGGAGCCTTGTTCCATCATTTTTGGAAATTTGAAGTTATGTTAGTTTCACGCTAACCCTATGATTATGTTTATTTCTGTGCTTGACAATAGCGTATGAACAGGTGCCGGGACACTGATCATTTCGAGGACGCTAGTCTGTATGGATACTAGAGTACATGCTAGAACCACAGACCCGGTCTTTAACATTGCGGATCACCGAAATATGTATCGATTCGTCATCGATCGCTGTGGAACAGTGACGATGCCCTGACTTACATTCCACCCTATTGAACACTATCAATGACGAGTCTGATATATTTGCATGCGCAATCCAGAATGTACCTTCTCCACCTTAGTGAAAAGATAGCTCATACAAGAACGATTGCACACTATACGATAGTTTTTCTCAAAGTTCTCAGATAGTGTTCATTTGTTCTTGAAAGAACAACCTGTATATGAACGATAGTGGCCAGACAAGTTCCACTCTCGTGACTCTCGTGACAGTTGCTCTAGAGTTTCAGATCATGTGAGATGATAGAGAGAGTCATTCGCATCAAATTAGATGGAATATATCCCAGTTCTTTTATTCCGGTTGATTATGTCGGGCGAAGGAAGTGAGGCCCGTTTTTAATAAAGGATTACAGAATCATTTAGGTAGTCGTTTATTTCAAAGTCAAATCCACCTTTGCACCACGTGCAGGTAGACAAGCCTTGACAAAGATGCAGGTGATGGTTTCAATTAATCCAGTGTTAGCAAAAAGATCTATCTATTTTTTAAAACTTGTGTGTATATTCTTGCCTTGTTGCAAGCTCGATGAGAGACATGTTATTCGTGTATTTTCTATTTCATATAGCAAGAATTGTACATGGGGATTTATAAAGTAGATCAATCTCGATCAAACTACGGATCTTGTGCTTTTTTCCAATCTCCAGTGTCCTTCCTTTTATCTACTCCCCATGGCGACAACACATAAATAACAAACAGGATGGGGAACCCATTGAATGTCACGTGAAATTAAAACAATATATACTAGAAAAAGAGAACAATATATAAGGCGTAATTTATATGACGATTTACTTTCAACCCGCAGGTCAAGATCAATTGTTTACGCTCGCGATCCAGTAATTTATTAGAGCCCTGGAAACGCTGTACCATCGGATTCTTCACAACTTCTTTTCTTTTTGATTTATCTATTGATCCCGTCTGTTACGTTTTCTCAAGTTCACTACTTTCTTCGTTGAACCTAGGATACAAACTCCTTGACGATCTTTGCTCGGTCCCTACTCTTTTACCTTTTCGGAACCTCTCTTGTTTTCTCCAGATCTCTTGTACTCCTTACACTTGAATCCCATTTTCTATCATGTAGCCTCACATCTTTTCGTCCTCAGCATTGCGTTACATACCTTTTCATACGGTCAAGTCAAATGACATAAATGGCTAAGCCTGAAAATAAAGAAATCACTTTTTAGGCAAACATAACAAAGTAGACAACGTGATCCCGTTCGATCATGTTTTTATTATTTTCTTGACTGGCGTCCTTCGACATCCAGCACTTCGATGTAAATACCAGTCAAAGCTCCGCTGATGATCAAGCTGCTGCCTTTTCATAGAGAATTTCATTGTCGTTGTCCTAAAACAGATCTTGGACCTCCTGGTGCTTAGGACAATTGGCGCCAGATGCATCTGGCGGGACACCATTTCCAGTCGGGATCCTTATATAGTGTGTAAGTGACCAGCCAGCAAATCAGACTTGCTTAGGAAGAATCACCAATAATCGGCAGACAGAGGGTCATACGCGTCACTGGTGGCTCCGGAGCCTATGAGTCTGCAAACAGTCACGCCAAGATGATTCTCAGTACCAATGCTGGAGTCGAGAGCATGTTGAAATGGGAGCTGTACCTGTGCTACTCATCCCTCCGCAATCCAGAATCCTTGCTGCCTGCGCTATATCTTTGGTCAACGAAGTCAGACGTAGGGCTGCGGGTATTGTAGATGCGGAGGAAGAATACTATTGTAGTATTGTGCCTCCGCATCTAATTTCATGCCTGATTTCACCCTGTCCTTAAGAAGGGTAAACATTACGGATCTGATGCTGCTAGAATGGAGACTCCTTGTATACAAATAAAAATCCTATTGGCAATAATCCTCAATTATCTTTCATAGCATATATACTTGAAGGGGGCAAAGTATAATAACAAAACGGATGGGAAGACCCCATCAAAGGGTACAAGGATGGAACCAAACCGGTAACATGGGGCTAGGCCCCAATAGTATCACACTCGTAAATATGTCATAGAGCACTTAAGATATGTGAACTATCTAGGTCAAACGGTCTACAAACAACATGAGCATCTTAAGAAGCATCACCTAACATGATTTCTCTCCTATGGATTGCACGTGCTAGTGTTCTTTATACATCAATGGAAACACCTAAAAGAGGCTATACAATTAACTAAAGAGAATGATACACCACGTCGCCTAGTATGGTAGATTCTCACGCACTCCCTCACAAACATGTCGAAGTTGGTGTCCATAGCTCCATATAACTCCAAAGCTAGAGGAACAAAGAGGTGACCTCTATGCATACCTCTATACTTGGAGACCTTGGCTGCTGCCGCTCTACTCACCGCCCATCGTGGAGGATGGGTGATCACTCCCTATGAAACTGTGTCTCTAGTAGGATCGGTAACCACCACATCTGCCACAGTAACCTGTTCCTCCCAAACCAAGTACAGGTCTACCCTAACCCTAGTCGACTACAAGGCATACCAACGCTCTCTCCATGTGAGGTATCCATCCTCTCGCACCATAGCAAATACCACATCTCTAATGGCATCATGGGTAGCTATCCTCTACCCTCCGAATGGATAACGAGTCATATGAACACCTACTGCATCTAAAGTGATACCACACTCACATGTGAGTAATGAAGATGTAGATGGATGGACCAAGCCAAGACGGAACCTCATCGCTGTGGAAAAACTAGCTGGATACCAGATATACCAATATCAAATCTTGAAAAAATTCAGAAGTCTTTTGATGTTACAGTATCTTGAAGGTTATATTCTAGGAATATCAAAAGAAATTAATTTCTTTTGAAAAAAAACTCCATGTTATGCTTATGACATATTACATAAATGTGTGATGCTAAAGAGTCAAGGATTTGAAGTGGTGGTATAACAAGTATAAAGCTAACGTTTAAATAGTTTTAAAAAAGAGTATTCTACCCGAGGCCGTGTTTTCTGGCCAAGGTTAGCGCGCAGACGCATAAATCCATCAAAGTGAATTCAATTAATATTTTTTTACCAGTGCATTTCCCAAAATATATTAATGTAATTATTTTATTTTTGATAATCAAGATAAATCATATAAAGACGAATACAATAACGTTCTTACAATCATGAAAATGTATGGTTAATAATGCTTTTGAACCTTAGATTACTGGATACGTTGTAAGGCTTTGAGTTAAAGTTACAAGATATGTAGGATATGTCTAATTCAGGATAAAGACCAAGAATTCTCTTTACTCTGTTTATATTTTAATTATAAGTCTTGTCTCATTTAGGCCTCGGGAAGCATGTTCTCACTATCTTTAATGGACATATCGGTATGTTGCATTCTTGGTGTTTAGAGTGAACTAATGTGTATGCAAACCTAACAATCTTGGACATTGTTAGATTCATTCTATCATCTATTACACAAAACCCTCTTAAGACTGTACCTTAGTTTTGACCTATTTGATGTATGCAAATGAAAGTAAACTTATTGCAAAATCTTCAGAAGGGTAAGAAGGGAGTATTCCCACAACTTGTGAATGCATAATTTTTTGTTAGTTGTACTAAATTATATCGTGAATAAGTTGGATGTGTATCCAACATTCCTGAACTAAACCTCATTCAGGATTAACTACTCCCTGTTGGTTTCAGATTTTCCTTTCAGGTATGTTGAAGGGGTAAAATTCTGAAAATTACAGCAATAGTAAAATATTCCTTTCCTCAAAGGAAAATTTTTAAATTGCGAAACCTAGACAATTAAATTATGCGTGCATACTTTGAAGATGTCAAAACTATACTTAATTTGGCAAATTAAGATTAAAAAATTAAAGGTAAATAGAAATGTGATCATGAATTAAATCCTTCTTCAGACTTAAGAAAATAAATGTTGGAATTCTAAATGTTCCAATTAGTTTCAAAAATCTTACAATGAAAATTTCAAACCTTATGAAACCTTCAAACCTTAAAAATGATTTTATTAGAATTAAAAATATAAAATAACAGAATTCATTTCAAATTTAATCAACAAATAATCATTTAATTCTCTGCATTCTCGCCAAGATTATATGATTCAATTGAATTCTTGACTGTAAGCGTTATGGAATTTACTCATGGACCTCGTTAGATACAGTTCTCAAGCGATGTTTATAAAATAAAAGGTCTAGACTTGAGAAAAGTCAAATTTTAAAAAAATAATGAAAGTGAACGAAGCACTGATAACAAGGCCAACAAAAAAACTGCTACCATCCAAGTCAGCATCACAACGTGAGACCTAGGATGTCTATATAAGGACATGAAGCAGAATTTAAACTCATACAAGACATTCAATGAAATAAACAAAAACACATGCATTCATAAATCACAATTTTATTTCCTTGAAGTATCCACCGACATATCACAATCACAACACTACGGATCACGTACACTGTAAAGGTCAAAACTGAGACGTAGTTCTTAGAAGGTTCTAATTATTTTTCCCTTCCTATTCATCCCAATCTGCATTAGAGCAGACTTAGAGCCTTACCCTTCCTTGATATCTTGCAATAGCAATAATCTTCGTGCTCGTTGTCTTGAATACTGTATTTGTAATAGTTATCATGTTCTTGTGACTTTTAATCTTCATGACCTGGGAATCTTGTGACTTCTCCTTATGAAAATCTTGTGACTCTCTTTTATGACAAAAAAATCTCGTGACTCCTTCTCTTTGTCACCAAAGAATCTTGTGAGTCTTTTTCTTTGAGACTACATAAATCTTTTGACTTTTTTTTACGCACAGAATTCTTGTGGCTTCCTTTTTTTTCTTTGACCCCAGTAGTTTTGTTAGTCTTGAAAAAAATGAAGTATGATTTTCACATTGTGACAAAAAATGATAAATTCATCCTCAAACTTGCTCCAGCAGTGCCCTACAAATGTGACCTCTTCCATATAGGAGTGTAATAGTTTCCAAACTTATCAAAAAAAAATGAATGACATCATTAGTCTCAAAACTTTGAAAAAACAGAATAGCTTCAAGATCCTCAAAGAAACATCATTCGTTTCGATTTTCTACTTCTAAAATAACAAGGATGCACTCGGTACATATAGCATATTCCTTTTATGATGTAAGTGATTGTTGTTATTTCTATATTATGTTCACATTAAAAATGAACTAGGAAGCCAGAATGTTATGTAAGGAGGAGGGATTACCTTGACTAATAAATCAACATCATTCCATATTCTTGTTGAAGAAGATTGACTGAAAAACTTTGTTGATTTTAATTTTGTTGACTTATTTACAATGGCTGACAAATCACATAATAAGATACTGTGCTTGGCTTAGTACTTTAGTGAATGAAAAATACAAAGTTTTTGATACGCTAGTCGGATTTTTCTTCAGGTCATGGGTTTAACTCTTGAAACACAACACTCATTTTTTAGTGAATAATTACACAATTGTTCATCGGAGAAATTAGAGCTCAACTCAAAATTTTTGAGAAAACGCATTTTCTATCAGATATCGGGTGATATACCCCATGTGATTAAATTATTTATATGCTCATTTTTTGAGATGGAAAAAAGGTTCATTAAAAGCATACCAGTTCACTTTAGATTAAAATATAGGCTCTTTCAAGCATCCGGAAACCTAAAAGTCATAATAACATAGGGCCAACTATATAGTTAAGGGTTGAGACTTCAAGTTTTGAACTATTAGATTGGAGAATTTCAGTTAGACACTATGTGTATTTAAAGTAGAAATAAAGTGTTCAAACTAAGTGAAATGATAAAGAGAGCATTCATATCTATATATTGAATATGTACTTTTCAAACTGGATAATTAGCTTGATTTTTCGAACATGTGGAGGTAAGCTTTTGAAAGATTAAGCTCAATCATTTTCTGGAGTGATAGAAAGAAATCGATCTATTCCAAGGAAGTTGTTTATTGTGCTTCAATAAACCAATTTTCTATAGAGTCACGATTAAATGAATCATAATATAAACATCAACTATATTTGAAGTTTTAAAAAACACATTTTCAGAAATATGACCCCAAAATGGGCTTTGGAATGCACTTTATATGCGAACGCACAAAAAGTAGAAAACGTGACCAGGTTCGAACATGTTTTAGTGGGAAAATTATTTCCTTGACTCGCGTCCTTGGGCATCCTGCAATTGGACATAAAGACCAGTGAAAGCTCCGTTGCTAATCACACTGCGGCCTCTTCGTAGAGAATCTCGTTCTCGTCCGATAATGAGCAAATCTCGAATCGGTCAAGGCAATGGGTACATACAGCAGCTCCACCATTCTGAACACATTGTTTCTGCTTCTGAGCGCCTCGAGTTTGCTGAATGTGGATGCTTCTTTGCGTGCTCCAGATGTGACAATCTACATATTCCGGATCAATCCTCCCGCAGCGAACGCAACTGTAGTGGCAATTTATCCACCAGGTTTGCGACCTCCTGATGGGACACCATTTCCAGTCGGAATCCCTATTGTGACTGTGAGTGACCAGCCTATCAGACTGACTGCGTCGGAAGAATCACTAATTATCGGCAGGCAGAGGGTCATACGCGTCACGGGTTTTACTCAAGAGGATCAAACCATGACTCAATCAACTGGAGTTTTGGACCTGAAGATAAATGGTAGGAATGGTACCATTTCATTTTCAGGCATCCAGACCACGGGTCCCAATATTCCTCCGGTTGAAGAGTTGGGCGTCACTGGTGGCACGGGAGCCTATGAGTCTGCAAGCGGTCGGGCCAAGGTGACTCTCGTCAGTATTGTTGGAGTCAAGACAATCTTGAAATGGGACCTGTACCTCTGCTACTCAGCACTTTGCAAGACAGATTCCTTGCTGGACTAGTGATAATAACAAAATACTTGATGAGAAACCATCCAAGGGGCCGTAACCAGCCCCACGCAAAGGGCAATATCCCCTTAACAATTCCTTGCAAGCTGCGTTGTATATCTGGTCAAAGAGGTCAGATCTAGTCATCCAGATAGTCGTTTTGGATAGTGAGCTGTGCCCTCTGAATCACTTGGGTCCAAATTGAGACTCTGATTCAGAAGGATGTCTGCGTTGGTTTATGCTGAACTTAATCAACCCTTTGATGGTGGACTATAAAGCAATTCTGAATCCATGCCCATATGCCTGTTAGCTTCGTATCTCAAAGTTTTGTTTACTAGAATCGATGTGGAAACTTCTTAATAAAAAGATTAAGTATTTCACATTTTAGAATGTCAATACTAATGATCTACAGGCAGATATCTCAATCAGATAATGTAAAGTTTCAAAGTTGGTCATAGATTTATGGTGATAACAATCTAATACAATCTCAACATGATTAACTTTTATTGTAAACTTACTTGAAATTTCGAAAGTCTAAAATTTGATTAGTTTCACATACAAGGAACAATTAAGGAGAATGGAAATAAACTCAAAACAAAATCACAGAGCTGAATTCCAGGTCCCAATCGTTCTTAAGACAAAGAAATACCAACCAAAACCTACACAGATTTTCATTGCCTCCTATTCCATGTAGGCACAGCTGAGTACACACATCCATCGTGGAGCATTTCCAGACAACATTGATGAGCAGCAGAGGACAAACGCCCAAAACACTTATTAATGCTTGCATTGAATGTCATCAATCTACATCTTCAACTAGAAGACAGTCCATAACAGCCGTCTTTTATTGTGATGGAGTTGTTTCTCGATATGAATCATCACTCAAATGTAACCATAAGATCACTACAGTGCCAAAGGTAGACTTTATCAAGATCTGCTCCTTACGACACTATAATTTAACCATAAAAAAATGTTTGAAATAAAAGATAAACAAGACAAGCTAAAAGTTATTTCTATTATAGTTAGTCTCCAGTTAAGCAGCATCAGAACCAAAATGCCTCCCGTTTTATTGACCCAGTACCCTCATTGATAAGTTCTTCAGGACTTAGATTTCTCATCAGAACAATCATAAAAATGTAAAATACAGTGGTGAGTTACATAGATCTTAATCTCAATCTGTTATTATATAAATAGCATTGTAGTATCTACGAGATGTTTTTCTTTTCTAGACATTAAGCACGTCAAATTTGAATCAAATCCGCTGAATACCGTGTTCGTGATCCCGGTTTAGTAATGTAGTGGACCTTTTAACGTAGAGAGAGAGAGAGAGAGAGAGAGAGCTAAAAGCAGGGGCGTCAACAGAGCATGTCTTCAAACCCACCCGCGGAGAGATGTTTCCTGATGAACGCGTCGTATCTTCCTAATCTGATTCCAGACCTCAAGAATCTGCACATTCGAATTTCATGCAGCAGATTGTAGAATTCAACCTCGGACTCGTAACCGTCAAGTGGACTTGGTGCACCTGACGTTGCGGCACAAGAGTGACTCAAAAATTCAAAAAATTCGAACTTCGCCTCCTAAAGAACAGATCAGACTACCAGTATTGCCTACATCTTCAGAGCACGATGCATCCAGAATAAGAAGCCGATTTGGATGGAGTTAGCGTAAATTTCAGAATCTTCATCCTACTAGAGTTCCTCGTCATGATGCCTCGAATTTCGACCAGGTTCTCTGCCTGGCGTTGGCTATGGAGTTTGGCAATGGTGTACACGGCGATGAGCTGCGTGCAATCGTCAGGGGCTCTGCCTCTCGACAGTCCCTTCTGTCGACATGTTGTTTTACCCTTGGGATACTCCTGCGTTGAGTATAAGGTCAATTCTTCATCGCCCTTTACATCTCTGAACCTTCTTATGAAGTTGAGCTTGGTGTTTTAATGAAGATGCTCTTTGACAAATTTAGTCATTCGATCTTCGAATGACAAAATTACCTCTAGGAACTGGATATATAACATGGACTCCTGCATTTTTTAACCAAAGTGACTGTCATCAAACCTGTTTGATGACTGATACGTTAAGGACAGTGCTGTGGTTCACATGTATAAAATGCAGGTGACAACAGATGATGGTTTCATGTTGGTGCTACATCGCATCAGCACATGGTATGTTGCCACAAGGACCGTCAACACGATCACGAATTTACCATGGAGGTTACTCCACCACCAGAGACCACAGGGGAAATTCCCTTTCAGGAGAATTCTGGATCTTCCCACATGGAGCTCATCATGCGTGAACCTAGAGAATTTACTTCAACAGATACCGCAGAATCCCATTCTAATGAACAGCCATTCAAAGGATGTACACTTGGCGATTCTAAGGAGTACTGCCAAGGCAACAGTAAGGAGCGCAACTCAGGGTACAGGAGTGAGCTGTGGGGGCACTAACTCCCCCACCAGATAGTCCAGATGGGTGGCGACCTTTTCAATTTGCAGCTGCTCCAGAAGTTAGCACAGGTGACATGCCGTTTCAAGCAACGAGGACCGAAACCATGAGTCCAGGACTTCTACCATCAAATCAGACAGCCTCTCCAGCTCCAAGCCCGAGTACAGTCTCAGTTCCTGCTCCTGCCTCGTTAGGTCCCAGTTCTAGGTTTCCCACCATCAGACGTCACACCATTTCCATCAACTGCTGCCTCCACACCATCTGCCCAAGGAGCACCAGGGTCTAGTGGTCAATGGCCGAATGCTTCACCTCCATCATATGCACCCGCAGCTAGTTTTCCGCCTCCTCTGCCTGGTCTCTCTTCGCCCTCGGATGTCTCCCCACCGGATTTCCCCATTTAAACTTCCGACATCAGTCCTGCACATTCACCGAGCCCGTCGAGTCCTGTAATTGGTCCGGGGGCACTGATCCCAGCACCATTTCAGGAGCCTGGAGTCGTGATTTCTCCTCCTGCAGCTCACCCTGGACTCGTTCCTGATAAACCCATGGACAATCCCAGCACAGCAGCAGGGCAGCTGAGGCCGCGAAAAGGAGTCCCTGTGCTGCTCATCCATCCGGAGTTTCTGAATGGTGACAGCTGGTTCACGCCAACGTATTCTCCCGGTGATCGCTTCTTACTTCTGATGATGGTCGATGCCGGCTACGACGTCTGGCTCGGACACCACCGCGCCACCGCCTGGGGCCACCAGCACGTCACGTTCCAGCCCAATCAGCCCGTGAGTAAAAGAAGTTTGAAAGCTTGATCGAGTTCGCGTACAGAGGACGGCAACACCAGCAGTATTCTTTTGAAAATTATGGATTTCGATCTGATCAAGTCCGAAGGACGTTGCATGCACGTGTGTAGGATTATTGGAACTGGACATGGGATGATAGAGCTAAATACTATCTTCCAGCCGCTCTTAATTTGATCAACTGAGTCCTGAGTCCAAAGTGCACTACATCGGCGTTTCTGAGGTGATGGACATAATGTGCAGTTGTTAATAACCAAACCCATTCTTTGCAGATGATGGTTTCATGGTTTCGTGGTCGGTTGCAGTCCGTGTCCCCCTGGAAGTCTATATTCCATGGCCTTCGATTTGTGTCAGCGCTGCTGCTGAAACACCTTCGTACTTGACGCGATGCAGAGTGCGACAGTCGGAGCTGCTGCAGCAACCAAATCGATAGTATCGCAGATTTTGAATTCTCTTATTTTGTTGGGGCCCACGATCTATCGAGGCAACACGAACTCGTTAGTACTCGATGCATGGGCTTACCTTTTTGGAAATGGGATTGATCAGGTGAGTCGTCTAAGGATCTCAAGAAAGAAGGGAAGACAGTTGGAAGCCAAGTGAAAGAACTAGCCAAATGGAAGTCATTTTAGTGGAAGGTTAGACGAAGGATCATCGAGATTTAAACCAAGAGATGAAGAGAGATTTAATGGCGTTCCCAACTTATACATAGCAATATTACGTGGCTTGCTTGCAGGCATATTACCTCGAAGGATTTCAACATGAAGCTTTCAATTATTCAGCGTATGAACATTTAACCTTTTCCAAAGTTTCAGATTCACCCACACTACGTGGCAAATGCTCCATTTACTCGTTCTCAATTCTATCCATGCAGCCATGGATGGACAACGAGTTTGCAGCAACAGCAAGACCACCTCCTCCATATCAGATGAAAAGTGCACATAACGCGTGGGAATTTGTCCATAATATATAGTATTGTGCTTCTCTGATGCAGAGAGTTACAGTGAACACGATATACGGGCAAGGTCCGATGGCCATTGTATTGGAACTATGAGGTTTCCAGTTTAGGGGAAAAGCCTTTGAGAAATAGATTTCATTACCGCTTCATGTAGAGAAGAACGAGGTGTACTTCTTCAAGATCTCCGGATGCCGTAGATCTAATGTACTGAGTCAAGAGCTTCACGCACTGGTGAATAAGCTGCTCCAAACCTGTGGTATCTGCACTTTCACTCACTGGCAGGTAGCAGCGTGAAGACAGCAGATGCGATGAAAGCCCGCGAGTAGTATTTTTAATGCTTACCCAGTCTAGAATCTGTTGCGCGAAACTATGATCGACCAGATCTGCCTGATTAACGGGAGTGAGGTCGAACTCATGGCATCATTTACGGAATTGAGTGGCGCAATGCGATCGCGTACAACGGAAGACCATTTCCTCCAGCATATAATCCGGGTGACATTCCAGCAACTCTTCCTGTGTTCGTGGTGCTCGGCGAGCGGGATGCGTGTGCACCGGCTGCCGGCGTGCTCCTGTCGCTTCTCAATGGCCTTCCGACCTCGCACTCTCTTCCCAACTACGCTCACTACGATCTTACCTACGCACTCAAGACATCTTCAACCCGATTCTGGATTTTCGGAAGACTTCTGATTATACTTTCTAATACGTATCTCTTGCTGTAGACACACAACTCGAGACAAGACGGAACATTTAAATCATTTAACGGACACAAAGATTTTTCGAACTCCTTGCAGAGTAGGGACCAAATTGATCAATATCACAGTGTATTGATACTTGGCTTCAAAGTAATATCTAAACATCTGGGTTTTTGCTTCGTGTTGGGTGGTATCAATTATGTACCCGTTACTGATGCATTCTCAGTTTATACCCTTCAGACCTAGTACCGTACCTGATACCTGAGGGCACAGAGAGATCTCCAGAGTGCAGAGCAGAAGAAAATTCTTGGGGACTTTTTACTATGCTAGATCAGCTAATCCCGAATTTCCGGGAACTTCCGCAGCCGAAGAACAGAGAGAGAAAGTGGATATCCCGCTCCCGGCTCGATGTACGTATGCTTTCATGTGAAAATCAACTCCATCACCAGGGTCGAACGAAAACTCTCTTCGTCCAAGCTCAATCAAGTAGAGTCCGCCATCTCTCTTGGTCCAAGCACATTCAAGTAGAGGTACCTCTGTTCGGCCGAGCCCATTCACTCTCTCACTTGTGCAAGCCTATTCAATCAAGTAGAGTCCGCCATCTCTCTTGGTCCAAGCACATTCAAGTAGAGGTACCTCTGTTCGGCCAAGCCCATTCACTCTCTCACTTGTGCAAGCCTATTCAATCAAGTAGAGTTCGCCATCTCTCTTGGTCCAAGCACATTCAAGTAGAGGTACCTCTGTTCGGCCGAGCCCATTCACTCTCTCACTTGGTGCAAGCCTATTCAATCAAGTAATTAAAAAGTTAACTCTGTAGGGCCAAGCCCATTCAACTACGGGTGGCTCTCGGATTTAGGTCAAGTTCATTCAAGTAAGATAGAGTACCTCTCTGTTGGGCCAAGTCCAATGCATTCTCACTCACTTCGTGCAAGCACATTCAAGTAGAGTTACCTCTTCGTTGGGCCAAGCCCACACTCTCTTAATTCTTCCCAGCCCATTCAAGCAGAGTTGCCTCTGGTGTTGTGCCAAGCCCATTCAAGTAGTGGCCGGCTCAGTTCGTCAAGGCAAGCCCATTCAAGTATGGAAGAGGTACGTCTTCGTTGGATGAAGCCCATTCACTCTCTCTCACTTCGTCCAAATTCATTCAAGTACGGTAGAGTACCTCTCTGTTCGGCCAAGCATGTTCAAGGAGTGGTTGGCTTACTTAGTTTGACCCAGACCATTCGAGTACGGAAGAGGTGCCTATCTGTTGGGCCAAGCCCATTCACTCTCTCCTCTCTTCGTGTAGTGTTAGCTCTTTTCTACATTTCATTTTTTGTCAGTTGTAAGCCCATTCAAATAATGGTGGCTCTCTTTGTTAGACCGAGCCCATTCAAGTGCGGTAGAGATAACTCTCATCGGGCCAAGCCCAATCCCTCTCACTTCCTCCAAGCACATTCAAGCAGGGGTCTCTCTCGTCAAGTACAAGCAGCCATATGATCGTCCAATCCATTCCAGTAGACTATGTCTTGTTATTAATGTCAACGTTACTTTCTTTTCGTCCGAGCATATTCAAGTGTACAGTCACAACCTGAACTCTCCCATCGTCCCAACCAATAGCCTATGACATGAATGATCTTGACATTAATAAAACATTGCTGAATTAAAACCTCGCTACCGTTACTTTTTTTTTGGAATGGATTGCTTGTAGTCACTATCATCCCCCCTAGTCATACGAAATTTTCAGAGATTTTGCAGCGAAATGTGATTATAAGAAGATATAAATTTAAAATCATTTTTACTTAACAAAGTGTAAGGCAATTGCTCGAATTTTAGCCGCATGCAAGTTTTGAATCAAAATAAAGAAATGAGATGGTTTTAGAGTTGATCTAGTTTCCATAACAATAAAAATGATCACGATGACTTAAAATGCAACTTCTTGCTAATCTCGATACATCTTCTGACATTTTATATATAGAGTTAGTTGAAGAAATTAGAAAGCGTAGCCGCAATTTTCTGCCTTAGAACCAACTACATAACGCAAGTGAACAAAAAATTGCAGCGAGAATGCGGATGAGTTTTACATTTTTGTTAGTAACTTCAATTTGAAGCAGATATCTTCTCGGATTTCATAAGACTATGAACAAAGTTAATTCCTTCCTACATTCCGAGAATTTTCGTTACAAGAAATTTTTTCACTACCATGTCTGTTTTGTTATTGTAAAATTTCCAAACTAATCTTATACACTAGGTTTAGTTATGTACATCATAATCACATTTTGATGAGTTGTCTTTGTAGATCGATTATATATGCATCTACAATCACACCTTTTAAGAACATTTTTGCTTGTCACCAGAGAAGTGTTACTTACAAGGGTTCCAGGTATCAGTCTGCCCATAGTTGTGTGCTCTAAATGCAGACGGAGCAGGTCCAACGTTTAAGGATGGTTTTTAACACTCACAAATCTATCATGGATCGTGAAAATTTTAAAAGTTTAACTACCATCAAGAGCTTGCTTTTGCTACATTCTGCTTCGGCTACTTTATGCCTTCAAGCTTTGGCGTCAACATGGTAGGAATTATCTCCTACACAACTCATCATAATGGAGATCGTAAAATATGTCCTCAAGCAATCGACGAAGTATTTGTTACATTCTCATTCTCTTATCCACATTCGTGCCTTCTATCTTTTAAGATTTTACTATAAACATCTATTTGAGAGTCTGAGCGTGTTGATAATTATTTGGAGTCCATTTGCAGAATCTCTTGTCGACATGACTGAACCGGATCCCAATGAGCTTTCAGAGGTCGGACGGAAGAACGTTGGTTGCGATCCTCATAACCTTTGCTGCTGCAAGGTATCTCCTCAAACTTCGGCACCGACATCATCTTATGAGACGGATATTTTGTATGCCTTTGAGAATGATTACCCACCAAATAAAAATTGCAGTCCCGGGTATGTGTTTTGCTGCAGCACAAACAAGTCGCCTTGATCAGGAAAAAGTTACAATATTTACTACTGTGACTTATGATATGTACCAACATGATGTTAAAAGTTGTAGCAGAAAGAAATACGATTGAAGTATACATGAATTTATACTTTGTTGATATAGATGTCCTATTCTATCCGCTCAAGATTTATATTATATGGTTCTCATCTTCGGACTGCAAATAAATAAAGAGCCTCCTTTGGGTAAAAGATTTCTGCATGGTAGCAATGTTGGAGGCTCCGGAAATTGTGAGCTTCGTCTCGTTGAGGTCTTTCACGACTGCTTCAAACTGGGCAAGACTTGCAGTAGTGTATCTCTGCAGATGTTGGTTATCGATAATGTCATTCGTCTGAACTCCTAACTCATCCACATACCTCTAATTTAAGCAACATAGGTTGATTCTTAAGTAGAGAACTGATATTCAACTTCAGGTATTTTATCCATGGGATCAATTGCAAGTTTCAGTACTTCATTTCACACAGTTCTGCAATCTGCAATTAGTATGGAAAGCACTTCGACCTTTCCAGCCTCCAACTCTGCTTCACGATTTCGAATGTTGTGGGAAGTACATCCCGTCGCCTGGATCTCAGCTGACACTCGAGTTCTGACAGAGGATGTCTGATACTGCCCTATTAAGAATCAAGAAGCAAGAAATCGCCATAATGAAACGCAACTGCAGCAACCCCTCACTGCATACGCCGAGACATTGACACAATACGTAATCTACCTTGAAGTTTCTGATTCAAGAAATGAATGCATTATTCTAGAATTTAATAGCTGCAAATATGTAGAATGTCAAAAGCCAATATGTCCGTATAGAGATATATAAAGATATCAACTCTTTGTTATTTTAATTTTGGAATTCTATGAAATTCTAGGGAGTTGCGGACATACACTTCAATATGAAGGGGAGTAACTACAGGAGAACCTACGTTACTAGGTTGCATGAGAGTTCACACTTTTTAGTTAATTATATAAATTATTTTATACATAGTATAAAATAAATTACACAATTAAATTGGTTTAAATCAAAATATTTTCTGCATGTCAATATATTCCACTGACATCTTAAACGGATTTTAGATCAGATAAAGCAATATTTAAACGGTTGTTGAACTTTTGCGGAAAATGTAAGTTCTTTCAAAGTAGGTAGAGTACTTGGGTCATACCATATACACAAGAGGATTGGAAGTTCAGCAAACCAAGTTCAAATAAAGCCAAGCCAGACTTTTGGGCAATTGATTCGCAATTACAAAGATGTGTTGTATTAGTGGAAGTTCTTAACATTTGGGTTGAAGAATGCGCATGTGAATTCCAAAGAGTGATGGATAGAATCCTAGCCGGACTTGATTGTGCTTGAGTCTACATAAATGATATTCTAGTGTATAGTGCTACAGTGAATGAGCATAAGATACATTTGCATGAGGTATTTGAGCGATTGATTGCTCATGGTCTCAAGTTACTTCGTGGAAAATGTAAGTTCTTTCAAAGTAAGTAGAGTACTTGGGTCATACCATATAGACAAGAGGATTGGAAGTTTAGCAAACCAAGGTTGAGACAATCTTGTTTATTCCACAACCCTGGGATGTAAATAGGGTTCGAGACTTCCTTGGACTTGCAAACTTCTATCGTCTATATGTGTAAGGATTTAACACTATTGCTAAAACCTTAACAACCCTCAATTGGGGAAATGAATAGGAGTAACACCAATTGTGGAATCCATTCTTATTATGTTATTTATATACAATTGGCAAAAATGTTGTATGACTACAAATTATATCATTGACTCCAAAAACTTTGTTTCCATTCCACCACATGGTGTCGCACGCTATATATAATCGAATTATTGACAATATTCAACTCAATAAAGGGATGAAGCTCAACGTACTGTGATGATACTGGAGTTTCAAAGTCAACGTTAACGCTTTACCACGCTCCACACACTAAGTAATTCACGACACCACTGATTATGTGAAGTCCAGTCAGCAGGTACACAGAGTGATAACAAACATTCCAAGTCTATCGGACTTATTGGGGCCTAGCCCCATGTTACCGGTTTGGTTCTATCCTTGTACGATTTGATGGGGTCTTCCCATCCTTTTTGTTATTATACTTCGTCTTACATGCTAAAAGTCTATCGGACTAGTGACAAAGGTCGACCGGAATCCAGGTTTCCCTTAGGATCCAGAATCTGATCATGATTCTGTATCTCAACACTCGTGCCCAGTTCTCTGTAATGCTCACGTGATATGCCACTGCTGCGATTGCAATAGCGATTCAAACAGATTGCACCATCGGGACGATGATGAAGGGCGGAGCCGAATGGATCTCGTACAGGGGCGGCCGGACGCTGGAATTCTTGAGTCGACGCAGAGGAATGTCAGTGGTCGAGTGGTCCGGAAGGCCGATGTTGGGCGACAGTGCAGCGAAGAGAGTTTCTTTGGGGAATGGAAGGAGTGGGCATGATTTGGGTATCTGTTGGAAGGGCGCACTGAGCAGCTGCCGCAGCAGCCGGTTGTCGATCAGAAGCGCCTTGCGTCTGGAAAATGGAGGTGTGATGGAGGAGAAACCGCTGCTTTACGGTTCAGAATTGCAGGGCTTTGCAGACCGTGTGGCTGCTTGTAATGGTGGCAGAGTATGATATTTCTCGTCATTCGTCATTCGTGATTTGTGAATTTATTTTTCTTGGATTGTTTTTTCTGCGATGGGAATTGACGTTTATTATAGAGTTTTATGAAACATGCGAGGATGGAGAATTTGGCTCAACAAGTGCTGCCAGAGTTCTATCAATTCATCGTCAGCACTTTATGTATTTGGTAGAACAATCAGTTTCCTCACGATTTTCATTCTTTCGTTCCATTCATAGGTTGATATCCGAATCGTATGTTATTTTCAGCTTATCTGAACTATTTTCGCTTCCATCCTAATGCTTATGTTCAAGGTGTTAAACCCTAAGAACTAGAACTAGAATTGCATGTCACCAATCTTCCATTATCACCCTACACACCCCGACTGTGAATTGTCCTGCCCGTCTGCTTTGACATGGCTGGAAATGGAAAGCATCTTGCAATGACCAGTAATTCTTTCGGGGCGAAGGGAAATATATAACTTTAAATAAGCTGCCTTCTTGAGAATTCGACACAAAATGGGGTCACTATCTAAAGACTTGTATAAGGCCAGCTGATGAGGTTGGAGTATCGGTGCCCTGAACTATCACCTTGTCCTTTTGCTACAGGCAAGGAGCTCAGAGTTTCTACCTTTCAAGGTTGACAATTATACACTTGGCTACATACACCATCGGTATGTACCATGGATTGACTTTTCTTGTAAATTTTTGAACTATGTATACTGTAATTTCTTTCTTTTATCTCTCTTATTCATATTCATATATCTATGCAAGCCATTCTGCACGCTCCACAAGCTGACATGTCTGTCTTTGCAGTTTGGCTCAACATCTCAAACGATTTTCGAATGTGTTTTGGATTGAAGGAGATGAGGATGTCAGCCGAATTGCCAGCAGAAGCTCCAAGCTGAGTTGTGTGACCCTCGCTCCAAGCCTTTCGTCCCCTCAAATGCGCACAGAAGCAGTAGCAGGAGTTTTGGAAGCTCTGAAAGGTGAAGGCTTAATCACAGGTTGGCGTAACGAGGTGAGTGGAAATGGTTCTGAATGTATTGCAATCTTTGTTAGTGCATCGGATACTAGCATTTTCTACGTTCATAATCTGGTTCTAGGTCATCATCTGACGATAGCCATTCTGTTGAGAAAGAATTGGTCCAACATGGCTCCTGACGATCTTACCATACTAATGACTTTGCGTGTATGCAGCTGTATCCAGTAGTTCGAAATTATGGAGAGCCACCTTTCTTCTTGATGGAAAGAGCAGCAGCCAAGCACTTTGGGATCAGAGTAAGAACTATACCTCATACCTTTATCGTAATTGCTGTTCCAAGATTTGTTGGGGTCTCTAATCAAACTATTATAATTTTAGTTTGATCCTCTCAATGCCTTTGCTCTAAGCCAGAGGTTCCACCTGTCGACGTTGTTACAAGTCCTTCTAATGGAATTTCGGTTAACTCCATTTCCAGTTTGGATTTTTTGTTGCTGCTGTGAGGGATTTGAAGTTCTCGGTTGATAGTATAGCCTTCTAGACAATCTCCACACAATCAACAGTGGCTTCAATTTCTGTGGTGTTCCACTGAAAAACCTGCTTTAGTAAACCGACAAGAGGATAAATTTTACTGGACTTGCCTGGTTCCATCGCCGTTGTGCAGTCCTACGGAGTTCACATGAACGGCTACGTGAACATAGATGGAGAAAAGCACTTGTGGGTTGCAAGAAGAAGTGACACCAAATCAACTTACCCCGGAAGGTTGGACCACATCGTTGCAGGTGGGCAGGTTGGCCTCCACTAATATAAGTCGGATCAAGTTTGTTACAGATGGTTTTATTTCCGAGTAGGCCTGCAGGAAATATGCGGGGCTTTCTTGTGGTTTTAGGAAGCCCTGAAACCTGATGGGAAGTTAACTTGAGGATTATCTTGACTTTGCTTGCAGCCTGAAGGAATTAGCTGTAAAGAGAACGTCATCAAGGAATGCGACGAAGAAGCTGGCATACCTCGTGACCTGGCTGCGAAGTAAGGACTGAGGATTTCCTTTATTTTCCATTACATTCTTTTAGACAGCTGAACGTGTGTCGCTCTTGTTTTAGTATGTCGCAGAGAAGCCATTGCAAATCAAGTGATTCCGTTTATTTTCGTGATATTTTTCAGAGCTGTGGCTGTAGGAGCTGTCAGCTACGATGAGATCTATGGAGATTGCTATAGCAGAGATCTTCTCTTTTGCTATGACCTTGAACTACCCCTGGACTTTCAACCATACAACAAAGGTTCTGACCGTTCTCTCTGTATTATTTCTGGAGATGATTTCTGGTCATTTTGCGAGGTTTTGGAAGTTTTAGGCCCTAATTGGGATTTGTAAACTCTAAATCATGTCCTAAATTATGCTATATCAATGATGATGTAGACGATGCGTTTCCCTGTTTTTTTTTAGATATGAATATTTTCTTTCTGTGATCTCGTTTATATCTGATTTGTTCCCCTTCAAGAACGACCGCTGCTGTCTAGGACATGTGTGGTCAAGGTCAGGTGGAATTGTTTATCGCTTTCGAGGAGGTTGTTTACAGGAAACTTTGTGCTTTGTGTCGACAGATGGTGAAGTGCAAAGTTTCATGAGAGTACCTGTCTCTGAAGTGGTAAACGTTATCAGAGACAGTGAAGAATACAAGCCCAACTGTGCTCTCGTCATCATCGACTTTTTCATCAGACACGGGTAGGTTCTGTCTCCTTAATTCTCATCTGGTCGTAAGCAGAGATTAGGAGATGAACTATCCAATGGACTTCTCTCTTTGATTGTTTTTGAGATGAAAGTAAGTGCGCTCTATCAAAAAGGACATGAAGAAAATCATTTTACGGAGGTCCATAGGTCCTTCCTGATGATAAACTAGGGCGACATTTACATTCGACGCGATTGAAGTTGATTATATGCTGCCGGCGTCTTTCAGGTACATTACCCCGGAGCAGAAAGGATATTTACATTTGCTTCAGAGCTTACGCTCCGGAGACACGTCGTAGCTTCATCTCAAGTATGGACATCTTGTCGAATTTTAAGACCGGCAGGAAGTTTTTTCTCTCGCTTTCAAGAGCGAAGTGAACATGGCGCGAAGTGCTTCGCCCGTCAGTCTTAAAACGGCATGTGCAGAAGCACGTTCTGTTTCTTCCGTACGTGGAGGGGGAATTCGAATGCTCCTTGGTTTCTCGACAGCAAGACTTAGTGTTGCAGTAACCAGCGCCATGTTCACATGGTCGTTTACAAGTTGGTGCCGAAATGGTCAAAGCATTTGGCCCGCAATTACTGGTTTTCAAAGCAAACAAGTACCGAATTCTTGGTAGACTGCCTCATGGACATCGTGGATTCACGAAATCCTGGCAGTTTGATTGTAGATAATTTATTTGGCTTGTAGGAAGCTTATTTTGTTACTCAAGTACGATATCACCCTGTACTCCTATTGACTGGAAGACATTCAAACTTTTTCCATCGTGTCCTTTTGTCGATCCGTCGTTATTATTGTTCATTAGTAACGAATCCACCACAACGGCGAGGTGCGAATTCACTCGAAATCCTTACCACCGATGACGAACTTCACTTTTGCGGTTACCTTCTTCTGCTGATGGCAAGTCGGTGTTCCCGAGCAGACCCACTCCTGAGCCGTGATTGTGAATCCCGAGCCTCCGAATCCACTCAGCAACACTGTTGTCGCACTGCAAGGCCTACAGATGCATCGTCCACATCGGTAGCTTCTCGTCCACAGATGGTTATATAGGCCCGCAGTGACCTCAGTGAATGACCAGGTCAGACTCCCAACCTGCGCTGATACCACGGTCTCACGGGATCAGCGAACAAGCCAAAAGGGTCAAATAACGCTCGCGTAAAATGGCCGATTCTGGCCCTCGTGCCAGACTCCTTTGACGAACCATGGAGCCCAAGCTACTCAGTTGGTAATCACAAGCGGAAACTGCGTAGAGCAATGGCTTCCCCAGCTGCCCGGACTCGCAGGAGATGAGAGCAATGGCCTCCCTTTCCCGACACGGACGCGCAGCATGGCATGGCCGTAACTAAGCATCCTCGTTAGAGGTCTGGGAGCACGGACGGAACACGGTTTTGTCAGAGCAGTCGCGAGAATGTCACTGCCATCTGTGCTGACAGAGCGAAGCCGAGGGAGGAACGATTGCAGCGCGGCGGACCAAGTCTGAGATTCGAAGTCTTGCATTTGTGCTGCCGAGTGCAAGGCGACCTACTAGCACCTAGTTCGCTGTTCGTTCGGGGATCTGCACGATGCGAAGAGAAAGCCAGAGTGATCGGCAACAGAATGTGTGCATCACGAGTAAGATTTTTGTGGCCGAATGTTAGAGGTAGACTGAATTCAGCACGTAGCTGCAGTGCGGATTCGGGGTTTTTGCGTCCTCTTGCTGGTGTGCAGAGTGCCAGATACTACTCGGACGGAGGAACAGGAATCAGAGCAATGGCTGCAGAGAAAGAGGATTCGGTGTTGGAGGTGGAAGAGTATTTGAATTCTTTTAAAAACTTTGAAAAAGATGGCATTCCCAAGGGCGCGGGCACAGAATCTGATGAAGGTTTTGATCTCCGGCGAATGTCTCGCCTGCTGTCTACGTTAGGGGATCCCATCTCTAAGTACCAAGTGAGTGACAATTTGGTTCGAATTCCTCTCCATTTCATCGCAGAAACTGAAGTCTCTACCAGAATCATAAGAGCGTCGAAGGTGAAAGCAGATGGTGGTTGTCCTTGTTAAATGTAGTGATCTTCAATTGGCTCACTTGGCAGAGCATTCAGTGCTTTCTAAAATGGTTCTGACAAATGCGTTCCGTGTGGAGCTGTTCTTCGTTCTCAATGTCGTCGACGAGAACAGTCTTCGTGGTCACGTTAGAGAGAGAGAGAGAGTGAATGTGTGCTAGTAACCGTGATGCGTTCCTCCTCAAGGATGACAGAATCTGAGTTGTGTATGGCTTTGCACGAGCAACGTTTGCTATTGTGCAATTGGGCTGTCTAGTTGAATTTTGAAGAATCTATATCCTGTTTACTTGCGGCTGTAATTGAAACCCATCGTGTTTCTCATATTTTCTTTCAAACTGGTTAAGGTGGTTCACGTTGCTGGTACCAAGGGCAAGGGTTCTACGGTTGCCTTCATAAGCAATATTCTTCGAGCGGCTGGTTTTCGAGTCGGATCTTATACTAGGTAAAGAGCTTTTTAGTCAACATGCTCTTGAACATCGGGACTCGTATTATTCAAATCTTCTGTTTCCTGTTTTGGACGAATTTTGTTGTTAAATGATTTGCTGCAAGGAATGTCTTAAGCAGTGTAGTTTTTCTCTGATTGCATTCGACTCGAGATTACTTCTTAGCTTTTCCAAGTTCTTCACGCCCTCAGTTACATTCCCCGATGGATTGACCATATGTATAATGCAATGCTTTTTGGAGTCAACCATCGATAGCATGCATCACACTCTACAATTTCTTACAACCAGATGACTATTGACTTCTCTTTTGACAGTCCACACATTCGAAGTCTACGGGAGAGGATAGTGTCTGGGGAAACAGGCCAACCTATAAGTATTGAAGCATTCAATCAGTTGTATAGAGACCTGCACAAGAGAGTTAACGAGGCTGTAATTGCTGAATCTGGGGCTCTTACACACTTTGAGGTGTAACCAGCGGCTCTTACCTTGTACTTATTTAGGATCTTAAATATCTTACGATTGTCTTCATAGTTATAATCTCTTTCCCCTTGATAGAGTAGTTGTAACTACCACCCTTCGGATTTCAGAAAATATTAACATGCAGGATTTTGTTTTCAATCGTCACCCTAGCACGTTTTGTCTTCGTCTTTCACAAATTCTGAAAGAAGAAAACTTGAAATTGCAGATCTTAACGGCTCTGGCTTTTGCACAGTTTGCAAGAGAGAAAGTGGACATTGCCGTGATTGAGGTACACTATGACTCCTAAAACTGGCACTATTCTCCTGCTCAGCATTTTCAACTTTTTGATGTTATTCGTGGTGTATGACATTACAACAGACTGGTCTCGGAGGAGCTCGTGATGCAACTAATGTCATACCAGCAACGAGTCTTCTAGCTTCAGTAATCGTGGGAGTTGGAAGGGAGCATTTAGAGGCACTTGGTGGATCTCTAGAGAGCATTGCGCATGCCAAGGCTGGCATTATCAAAGAAGGACGCCCGGTATGTTCAAGTTCGAAACAGATCTTCTCCTTTCCTTTACCATCTGTTGAGATCCGCTACTTACAGTGTCACATTGCCGGACGATACTGAAGAACGAGGGTTTAATGCGAACGCAAGAGCATTTTTCACATTAATGTGAAAGAAGCTGCTAATGAAAAAGGAATATCGTTCACTTAGTCTGGTCTAAAATTCCAGATTATGGTCACCTCTTCGGCCTCCACTTGCTGTCGATGTGCAAGAAAGGATTCTCTTGTTGTCTACTCCGTTCGACTTAGCTAAAACTGCAGCAGTTTCGAGTTGGTACCTTGACATGTCTTCCGGTACTTGACCTGTCAAATGTTGTCCGTTTCTGGTCATGAATGCAAATTTTCTCATGCAACAGGTCATTCTAGGCAGGCAATCGGAGAATGTGGCTGAAGGAATCTTGCGAGAAGTTGCTGCTTCAAAAAACGCAACTGTTGTTCCTGGACCTGGCGAAGAGGTCGTCTGCGAGCTGAAGAACATAATTGCCGACTACAGAAACCCTCATCAATTTTGCGACATAGTGGTCAAATCTAAGGATCCCACTGTCACTGGGGCTATATGCTCGGAGGTAACCTTTGTTGTGATCACTCGTCCCTTAACGGTGCTGTGACTTTCCATGTCAAAGTGTATGTTTCCAGTTCCTGCCACTGATACAAGACTCTTGAATGTATGCCAGGTTTGGGGAATGAGGGATGTCAAGCTCGGAGCTTTGGGGGTCCATCAGATGGACAACGCAGCGTCTGCTATCCAAACTGCACTGTGTTTGCGCAATGGAGGTAATACAGATTTGTAGCTTCTGAGCATGCCAACCTATTCGATACTTAACACCGAAGGTTTTCCCGACCAGACTCTAATTATAGCTTGAGATTCACATTTTATTTCCATGGAACCTCAGTTTCGTGTCTACTTCTGAACGTTAATGCCTTTGCTCAGGTTTGAATATATCCGATACATCAATTCGTCTTGGTTTGGAAAGCACAAGAATCCCTGGCAGGTTCCAATTTGCCACTCCAGCGGAAGCAATGGCTCTTCGTTCGAAAGGTGCAACTGTTATTCTAGATGGAGGTGAGTTTCTTTTGTTGCAACAACACGTAACCAAAACTTTGATAAAAGTGAGGAGTTATCATCAATGACAGGGATGGAGAGCATGCCCGTAATTAAAACTGAAATTATGTTCATTATAGTCATTTAGTGTTCTTGTTTATCTAGATCTAGACTTCAATCAAATTTACGAATAAACGTCACTCACCTTTGTAATTGACAGCTCACACGGAGAGTTCTGCAGCGGCATTAGCTGATACTCTAACGAGGACCTTTCCTGAGAGCTGTTTGGCCCTCGTGGTTGCCATGGCGTCGGATAAAGAACACCTACCATTCACACGAACACTCCTTCAAGGTAAAAATGTTTGCCTCGTACGAATAAGTTTTCAGACTGCCATCAAACTTACAACGCTCCATTACGTTGACAGTAATAATAGGACTGCTCATTTGATGTGACTTGCAGTCTCCAAAACCCAAGTTATTGAGACGGTGGGTCAAAATTGAATTTTAATGCCAGCGTTTCTTTAACATGAAATTGAAGTACTTGCAGGAGCGAAGCCTAAGATTGTGGTAACTACCAGTGTTGACATAGCTGGTGGTACCAAGCGGGTCATGTCACCCAGCGCTCTGGCTGATATTTTTGAGCAAGCTGCAGAAGACCTGGGGATTGAAACTGTGTATGGACTCCAGGACGTTGCTGAAATCAAAGCAGAGGGAGAACAGACGTTATTTGTAGATGAAGCGGAAGGTCTTGAGTCAGCAGTTGCGAGATCTGTATATATGGTTCATCTCTTGAGAAACGGAACCAAAGGAGTCGTCTGTATTACTGGTTCTCTTCATGCAGTGTCAGAATCACTAAAGCTTATGTCAAGCAAATAAACTTCATTATATACACATCGGACAGTCTCATCTCTTCATTGGGAAGCACTTTCAAAGACCCATGCGAAGATCCGTGCTTGAGAAGTATATCTTGAAGGGTACCCAATGTCCTGAGGTGGACTTCATTTGTGCCCCATTTTTTATAAAAAAGCTGACTTACCAGGACTGCTTGACATGGTACTTTTGGTTCAATTTTCCTTCAAGCTATTACTTTAAAGCACACACCGACCTACACTTCAAGCGTCGGTACATTGCTGACAGAACTTTTGGCTTGCCAAATCGACAAAATCACGTGCCAAGGGGTATACAAGCTTTCGGGCTGCTGAGTTGATGACGAGAGTAACCTGACGGGTTTAGTCATAGTGAGTGAATCCTGGCTGGCCAATGAAGCTGACACTTTCAGTGCTCCCTAGCATACAAAATCATTTGGCTCGCAATTGATATTCAGCTACGAGCCACAGAATGACAATGCTCTCAAACTTGGAGAAACAAGAAATGTGACTCAAGTCAATAACCGTGGATTAAAGAATTAAGTGTCTTTGCTACAGAGAGTTCTGTACAGCGAGACAAAATTGGATGTGAGGGTAGTCTCACCTATGCCCAGAGCGGCTATAGAAGCCGTTGAGAATGTGGGCAGAACTAGATTGTTGTGGAAGAGTGCCACCCTTGGTCTCTGTCCGTGATCTGATTTCTATCTCTCTCTTAGACGGCCAAGGTCTGTTCAGTTAACATGGATGACAAACCTCTCCATCTGAAACTCTACTCGTAATCTGGCAAACATCGAATCATTGAAGATATAGTGGGGGCCGCTCTCTGGTCTATGACACTAGATTCAACCTCGAAACTAGAGCTTCATTTCAGCTCCTTTTCGTCCTTTCAAACTTTTCCTCTAGCTGCTTCCAAGGATCCTCCACCATAGACTTCTTGAAAAACAAATGTGGCTGCTCCTTTGCAGACGATGTTCTTCCTCCTCTCTGGCCTCCCCGACCTTGTCCCCTTGCAGGACCTCCTCTAGCAGAGTATCCACCACAATAGGGAGCCCCCCGTCCAGAATTCCAGGAGTTGGAGTTGGAGTTGTTGCTGCTGCTGTAGCCCCTACCTGGTCCCGGAAAATTATTGCCATAACCACCCCTCCCTCCTGTGCGGTTGTCCAAACCCCTTCCCATTCCTCCTAAGCTCACATCTCTTCCTCGTCCATGCGAGTGATTGGAAAAACTTTGTGGCTGACCCAATGGATATGCAGGAGGAGAGGGGGCAGGAGCAATGAAAGGAGGCTGGTACGGTATGGGTTGCCATCCAGGATTTCCAGAAAGAGGTGGTGGTGGTTTGGGGAGGTGCATCGGTGGAGGTTGAAAGAATGGTGGTGCACCATGCGTCGGTTGCCATGGAGGAGCTTGCACGCCTCCAGGCCCATTCAAGGGAGCTCCTCCTAGTACTCCTCCTCCAACTGCTGGTTTCCTTCGTTTCGCATTTGTGAATGCTGTCAATGGATCAGTGTAAAAATCAAAACCAGAAGATTTGCTCGGGCCAACTGCTGTGACAGGTGGCACGTCCATCATAGGGTTGGGAAGGGTCAGGGAATTTCCAGGGGCAAGAGCGGTGCCGGAAGCCGTAGCATCTAGACCTTCTTCCAAGGCAGCTTGCTCCCGCATAGCAGCCAACCGCTGTCTCCGCTGCTGTACGTCCTCCATGACTACCACTCTGCTCTGGAAGCTATGCAAGATTTTGACCTAACAAAGGGCGTACAGGGACTTATATAAGCTAAATTCCATGCCCGCAAGCGTAGCGATGCAAGGGGCAGTCTGCCGCACGAAGCAGTTCAAAGGCACTCTAGCACGATTCCATCATCCTGGCCCATAGGATCCTCAGAAGGAAATAACTTCTCGCATCTAGCTTCAGAGGTTGAAGAAAACTGGTCTGCAAAATCAACATAGCAAGGGTCAATCACTGCGCAGGAGGAATTTTAAGCCTTTCCAGGCTGAACTAAACAGAACTACCATCTCAAACTCCATGAAATGTTCCAGCTGGTCAATCTCCAGCTTCACAAACGCAGCAGCCCATATGACCACATTATACTCGGGCTCGGCTTAATTCACACTGCAACGGTGATCAAGAATGCCCTTCCCCCACACCCTAGACGATGACTGGTTGGTGAAATCGCTCCAGTAGCATCTACATGAAAGAGTATGCAAAAGGGTCCAATTCTCCGTTCAACAAATTTCAGCGCGCTGCGATTCTCTTTCCTCGGAATGCACTACGTACAAAAATTGTCTTGCCAGCCGTATCGCCACAAGCAATGATAAAATTCTAACCGTCTAGATTCCTGAAGCACCACCGTCTGATCAAAGCGGAGCTTCAAAATTCAGGTGACAGACGAAACAAGCACAAAAAAATCACCGAACTCCATCGCCTGTGGCAACACATAAAAGACGCGGAAGATGTTTCCCCAACGAGGGAGAAAAAATCAAAAATAAAGACGAAGATGGCATCTCGATAGGACGTCCTCCCGCCCTTGCGCTTCACTGCGAGTCATGCAACTCGACCTCGATACACGGCTCTCTGCGCGCGCTCCAAAGCTTTCGTACCAAGACCGAAAAGTGAGAGTCCACTTTGTCTGGGCACGACCGTCGTCTGTCCTGCATTCAAAGTCGCCTTCGTGACATGGCTGCCACTTCCCTTTGAGCCTGCTGCTGCTGGCTCAAGTCTTGTAACTCTTGTTGAGGTTATCGGACTTCCTCCCGGGAGCACCTCCTTTCTCATTCTTCTTATCTTGGGGCCTAGCCCCATGTTACCATCCTTGTACGATTTGATGGGGTCTTCCCATCCTTTTTGTTATTATACTTCCTCTTTCTTATCTGGAATCATTTCTTGTCATTGACGTCTCTTTGACTCCTCATATTTTTTTCTGGCTACTGGGCGCCTTTTTCTCTTGCACTCAGCTAGTAGAAAGGTTGTTGGACCGACTTACTGTAAAGGGCATGAAAGCTACAAATTCAAAGGAAGATTTCAGGAGAGGAAGGGAAACAGAAACATTGCAACAAAATTTGCACAACTTAACAGAACTTGTCGAATATTCTCCGTGATTATTAAGTTCTCTACAAGTTTTGCTTTTTATATTTCTTAAATCATGTGGAAATTTTAGGCAACATATTATTATAATCTGTTGATATTTTGTAAGCATGAGATGAATATACCAGGCTTCAAAGTAGCAGATTTGTAGATTGTGAAACTCTCTTTTCTGATCAATCACATATTCCATTTTTATATATTTTGCATTTGATATATCGATAATATAGTAATATTTCTTTCATAATTTAAGGAGTTTCACCACTTTCTACCATATTAATCTGGAAGTGAAGTCCATCCAAATCATGGTGTTTTTCTCCTATGTTTTCTCCGTCATCTTACAAGGATTCTGCTCATATCAACTTCAGTATGATCATTTATTCAATGAACGAAAGTAATTATGGAGATGTAACTCGAGTCAATTCAAGATACCAATATATATATATATATATATGAGATTTTGTAGGCTTATATAATGATTGAAAAATATCATGAAAATTATTTTTAACATATTGTAAGCATCATTTCCTTTGGAAAGTAGCCATAGTCTAACAGAAGTTATAGCTTTCAAGATTGAGCCCAAAATAGCCTAAAATCTTCATTCGAACCATCTATTACTCCTTCACTTATTACTTACATGGACTAAACACAAGATGAATTAGAAAGGGAAAGTTTTCCATCACGTTTATTGTTTCTCATACAAAAACGTGCGGTGGAAACGATTGACGGCAATACAAAACAGCCAACAAAGTCCAAAGGAAACCCAACCCCAAACCAAAAGAAACTGAAAAACCTGTTCTATCTCGTTATTGGTCCTAATGGCACGTCTAATACAAATGGCATTAACTATCTTGCTATATCTGCTCATGCATGTATGCACCTGTCTAACTAGGGATGCCGCTACATAAGTCGTGATAGTTACCATGCACATATATATATATATATATATATCACATCATAACATACATCATTGTCACATCAAACATCACAATACATAGATTGTCATACACATACACAAGAGTGTCACAATCACCCCCCTGATTGGCGATTAGGTCCCTCTAATACCATATAGCCATCTAGTCCAATAATATGATATACGCTTTATGGGATTAAGATCATGAGGCCTGGCTACAATCTTGAGTCGTCTTTCTATAATCCATATCATATAACAATCAAACCAGCTTGTCTGCTAATCATATCAAGAACATCTCCATCACCCACTTTGCACCACATTGAGAGGAGGTGTCAAACATGACATATATTATACTCTCGAACAACAATCACAAATCAACATACTGTTGCTCCACCACATGATTCACATAACATACATTTTAAGCGTGTCAGCACAATTGCAAAGCTTATTTCCATGGTATCATCAATGTTTGGAAGGTGATATGGTGCACATGATCCTTCCGAATCACACCATCATGACCCTCTAGTACCAAAAACTCCATAATTATGCGATATGTTTCCCTAAGATGGTAGCATAGCATAAAGTATCTCTACTTTGAGCAATAGCCAAGTTGTCAAATGTTATGAACATTAATCTACAATAGAGTTTTGCCTTTTGAGAACACAATTTAAACATAAGAATGATCCAAGTCCAAGACTTTAGCTAACTCTGTATTAAAAACGGCCGAAGAGATCCCTACTTCCGTCTTGACTGAATATGTCACCCATCCAACGAGTCAAACTGTACATCTGAAAATAAGTGCCTTTGACATGTCGAGTGTGTGAAACAAGAAACACGTCCATACTAGACTATGCTTGCTGAGTCTTCTTCATACGGAGAGATTTTTGGCGGAGAACTCTTGGACAAAGCATTAAATTAACCTTTTTTTATTAAAACCGCTGTAAACCGCGGTCAAAATTATTTAATCGCTGGTGTGGTAAATGACAGCTGCTGAAGCTCCCCAACACAATTATGTAAAGGTTGCGGGGCAGTACGCTTATCAGGCCTGGGGTGTTCGATCCTCTTTCCAAATTTTCTGGAAAGAAGTTGAACCTTACACATTATCTTTAGCGATAGCAATCAGGGGGTGTCATTGACGACTACTTGGTCGAGCTCAGTTCAACCTGAGTTGAATCAGAAACCATATACCGTGCTGGCAATGATCAGCTGTGAAATGATATCTGTTTTTCCAAAACAAAGTTAGAGCACCTAAGGAACTATGTACACAAATTTTAATGCTATTGACATGGTTTGCTCCTCACAGAGAGCAAGCCAGAGTACGAAACTCCTCCAGGCAAGTGGAGAGAGTGAGGCAGTGCTTGCACAAAATATCTCGCTCTCTCTGTAGTTTTTCAAGAGCTTCTGGAGCAACGAACATCTCCATAAACCGCTCGTCCGTGGTTGCAAAGAGCTCCACAGCAACCTCCCCAGCGAGTCGATCGCGGATGGGGTTCAAGAAGCCAGAGTTGAGTGCCAAAGGGACAGTGCGCTTGACTAGCATATCACGAATTTTCCCGAAGTGCTCTGTGGCCATGGTACAGACTTCGGAATAAGGATCTGTCTTGTTTCCACAGTTCAAGTTCCGCCCATCATTTGCCTGTTGCAAGGTAAGTCGACTACCAACTCCCTTCTTCTTGCGGTGATCTGCTTCTCCAATAGCAGCGATGAACCTGCTGTTATTCAGACCGAACTCCTTCCTTTTGGCAGCGCAGGCTGCCTCTTTGGCATGATGATGGTCTGGGGATGGCGTGTCTGGAACTGTCATCTGGCTCTCCTTCACCAAGAGCCTATCCCCCTTTCCTGGACTGATGATATCCACATTCATGCGATTATCTGTCTGCGATCCATGAGGAGGCACATTCTCTTCGTCTCCTGCTTCGGCAAACGCACCCATAAGTCCTGGCTCGGGGCAATCGTTACCATCGAGGCACAGAGGAGGAGCAGACAAATTCTGCGAGAATCCAGTTCCGGGTCTGGATGAGAAAACCGTGGAGTTGTTCTCCCACCCGCACTTCAGTTGATGGATATACGAGCTCGTCACAGCCATCAGCTGCTCTCGCACGGACTCCTTGCAACGCTTGTTCAAGTCACGAATGAATCCTTGGTGTGCTCGGCGCAGAGCTGCATGGAATGCAACGTATCCTGTGAGGTTGATCGCAAGCCTCTCGTTGTACCCAGAATCTCTGTACGACTCCTCGATGCGGATGCGTTCCAGGCCCAGGTCGAAGAGGCTGGCAAGCACGTGGGCAAGTCTGTTGCAAGCCGTATCCAGAAGTGGACTGAGCCAGGACTTGGCTGCAGATCGAGCGATCGAGATGGCTGCGGCCGCAGCTCCGGCTCGACCCACTTGGGCGAGCAGAATGTTGGCAACCTCCACCCTCGAAATGGGGGGACAGTCCAAAGAGCATGCAGCGTAGCGGAACTCCTCGAGGACGCGCTCGAATGCGGCTCCTCCGTACATTCTCAAACCGGCGTTGGCAGGGAGCACGTCTCCGGCCACTCCAGGCCACTTGGTGATTCTGCTCTCGGTTCTCTCCTCGTGAGTGGTTCGCCCCCACTCGGCAGGGTCGGGCTCCGCCACACCGTCCAAGAGCGCCACGACCTGCTGGGCCAGAGCAGCAGCGTGCATCATCGTCGCGCGGCGCAGAGACGCAACGTCGGCAGAATTCGACAGCCGGGAGTCTATGGAGGCCAGCTTTGCAGCCACCTCTTCGCAGCGCTGCTCGAGCAGCGCCAGAGTGGCGGGGGCCGACTGCCTGTACCTCCTCTGGAGCTCGGATTCGAGAAACCTCCGCAAGTTGGAGAAGCCGATGCGGTCCCCGAATTGGTCCTCGTCGAAACCCCCGCTCACACTCTCTCGCAAGTGACGCACGACTTCGTTGTCCACTTTGGCTATCGACCGGCGGAACTCCTCGTTCGAGACCGAAGATCGTTCTTTCGGAAGCGCTACGAAAAATGGCCGAGTGCTGTCCCCCAAGTAGCCTCCTGCGCTCAAATACCGATCCACTTCCCACTTCTCGGCGAACTCCTTGAGGCGGTTGTCGAATTTGGAGACCACGACGATGGTGCGCCGCAGAGCCGGGTCGATGGAGCGGATGGTGTCGAGCCAGAGAGAGGAGCACCACTCGACGCTGCTCTGTTGGAGGAAGACAAGAATGCGGTGGGGAGGAGCGGCCAGCTCCCTCACCATGGAGACGATGTCCTCGGGCGTGCTTTCGGACTCGCCCTTTTTGGCCTTGAGAATGAACCCGGGAGTGTCGATGATGGTCAGATTCGAGCAGAAGGCATACTCTGCACGCATCACTATGGGCTTGGAGGCCACTGCTGTGCCTGTTCTCTTGAGAAACAGGTCCGTGCGGGATCGAATGGCCTCGGCCACAGCTGATGCTGGGACGATCGCAGGTCCGTACTCATCAGAGTCCTCGTCCTGAAGGCGGCAACGGGGCTCGAGAGCGCCGGGGTCATGAATCATCTGGAGCATGAGCGGCCTCCTCGTGCCCATTTCCACCTCTCTGACATTGAACCTGAATCCCAACAGGGCTTCCAGGAGGGAGCTCTTCCCGTCCGACTGTCCTCCGACAGCAACAATTTCTGGGATGGGCAAATATTCACCAAAGGCCACCGCACTCGCTTGCAATCTGCTGTACGCCTCATAGCGAGCTCGCGACGCGGGGCTGCTGTAAATCTCCGACTCCGAAACAACTCCGGAATTTCGGCCATTTGGTCCACGACAGGTTTCTTCCATCTGTAGCAGCAATTTTTCCTAGTACGCGATCAGTGCCTCCGGGCTCCCTTACAGAACTGTCTCGACCTGCAGTGCACGTACATCAGAATGACGAGAGGAACAAAGTAAAATGTTGCGCAGGGGTGTGGAGGGCGATTCTTGACGCAGAGGTTTGTCTTCTCGACGCGCAATTATCAATAATTTGACACTGCTCTTTAGCAAGAGGAACGCAGCTCCTGAAAAATTCAAACAGAAGTCGTACGTCACAGGGGGACACTTGTTACTGCAGTTCAAGGCCACAGGAAAATGAATCCACATTCGTCGATGAAAATGCACTCGTTAGCAACAGCTTCATCACCGTAAAATCCGCCACAATCTGCACTCCATCGAAAGTTTTGCAATTCGCAGTCTCCGATGCACTCAGGCATCGGCATTGCGTCGGTGACCCTTTGCTCTAACGCCCAAAGAAGGCTCTGTGGGTGCAGACAAAGATTGTTCTCAGAGAGCGTGGGAGAGGACCGTTCATTGCTCGACAGTGATTTCCAGACAGGTTTGAAAGTTCATGTTTTCCAACGGCTAGAAACGCAGAACGGATCTTTTGGCAAATGCGGCAAGTTCCCGCACTTTTCTGCCGTCCGTACTTGCAAGTTGTCGTACGTTGTTGTCAGGTTTCACTCAATACGTTACAGTAATAAGCTCCAAAAATCTGCATGTACAGAAATGATGGATTGATGACTCTTATGAGTTGAAATCAGAAATAAAAATAAGATCCAAAACTAATGTGAAAATGAGAATGGACGTGCCCTAGCGTTCGCACATTAATAGAATTAGTTAATAAGATTCCAGCTCCTGAAACAAATGTCATATAATGGATCCTTGATTCAAAAAAAAGTATTCATTTATTGTATGCTACAGCATACCGTCTATTTGTCTACTCAATTTCCCTACAAACCCGTCTAAATAAAATCTTTATGTTAACTCCGAGTAGGATCGATAACCATCACATCATCCCCAGTAACGTGATCGCCTCGAATCAAATTCAGGTCTGCCCTAACCCTAGTCGATTGTAAGTCACACCAACGCTCCCTCCATGTGAGATATCCATCCTCACGCGCCATAGCAAACACCACATCCCTAATGGCATCATGGGTAGCTATCCTTTGCACTTCGAATGGGCAATGAGTCATATGAACACCTACTGTATCTAAAGTGATATCACACTCATGTGTGAGTAATGAACATGTATATGGATGGACCAAGCCAACACGGAAACTCATCACTGTAGAGAAAAAAGCTTGTGTAAATCGAAAAGCCCTGATGCATGATCGAGCCAAGATCCATGAGTATACACCGTTGCTAGAATAAGTACGTAGACAAGCCCTATTAATGTGAGGAATGGTAGGTGTTGTGTTGTGACACGGCTATTATGAGAAGATGATGACATGTGTCATCTTTAAGAGTGTTGAAATGAAGACTATATTTTAGGTCAAGATGACTGATGGCTTATTGTAAGGTTGTTAAGAGCCCACGGTTGGATTGACATCCTAGGTTCATGATGTGGATAAGGCTCCAAGAGATATTATCTTGGATCTAATCATATATAAAGCGTGGTCGGAGTGGCAAGGAAGGGGTGAACTCTAGAACATTGCTTTGTGTAACACTGAAGGCAATGACTCCGGAATGACTTCCAAGATAAGAGATGTCTTCTCAAGACCTCTCCTTGATTTATATATTGTAGGACTAGAGGAGTCCGAAATCCAAACTATGCCACATGGCTAACATACGTATGTTGCATGTTTTGTTATCTTATCCTACCCAATTCCTAACAGACGTCTAGCACACAATATGATCTACCAATGCATGGTAGCCACCTCGTCATTTACCCTTTTGCTTTTTGGATAGTGCACATCACTATCTTGTCTTTTTGTGATCTAGTGACCACTCTACGCTTTGGCTAAACTAACTATGACTAGCCAAGATTGGTTACAAACCTCCCCCCATTTAAGTCGCAACGTCCTCGTTGCAAGAAGACTCAAAAGTCTCTACAAGTATCATTTGTAAGATTTGCCAATGGTTCCCAAGTAGCTTCATAAAGTGGATAACCTTTCCATTGGACTAGATATTCCACTTTGGGGTTCCGCTGACCTCTTGTCCGTTTCTTGAGGATTCTCTCAACCTCATATTCCTCTACACCATCAATCATGGATGGTAAAGGAGGAGGTTGATGTGGGTTGCCAAAGGAAGGAGATTGTGGGATATACTTCCTCAAAAGAGACACATGAAAAACGGGATGTATTTTCATGTGTGTTGGCAACTCTAACTTGTAGGCAACTTCTCCATCCGTTGGACAATCAAGAAAGGTCCAATAAACCGTGGACTTAACTTTCGAACCCCTATTAATGACAAATTGGTAGTAGACAACCACACATGATCACCTTTTTGAAACTCCACATGTTGTCGATGAGCATCTGCATATTATTTTTGCCGATTCTGGACAATGGCTAATTTTTGCTTTGCCTGATGCACTCCTCGTTGGACTCGTGCCACAAACTCGTTCACTGCTTCAACTTGGGTTGATGGTTCTTGCATGTGACCTACACTCACCAAGCTAGATGGTGTGATAGGGTGTTCTCCATACATCAAGAAGAATGGGCTGACTTTTATGGATGCATTGATTGAGTTATTATAAGCAAACTCAATCAAGGGTTAAAGTGCATCCCAATCTTCTTGCACCCAAAGTGAAAGCTCTAAGCATGTCCTCAATAGTTCTATTTGCTCTTTCAGTTTACCCATATGTTTGAGGATGATAAGCTGTGGACATGGCTAGTTTTGTTTTGAATAGCCCAAATAGGGTTTTCCAAAACATGCTAGTAAATTGAGTGCTCCTATCGGTGATGAGTACTGTAGCTAAACCATGTTGAGCAAAAACTGCATCCATATAAATTCGAGCAAGTTCCGGTGCAGTAACTGTCTTTGTTGTGGGCCTAATATGGATCATCTTGCTCAATTTATCCACAAAAATGACTATCGAATCATAATTCGTAGACGTTATTGGTAACTCACATACAATGTCCATACTGACATGCTCCCATCTTCTAGTAAGTGTTGGTAGAGGCTATAGTAGACCTGCTGGTTTCTGATTGCTAGCCTTGTTTTGTTGACAAGCCACGAAACTTCGAACATAGCTGGTAATGTCCTCTCTTAGTTTTGGCCAAAAGTATATCCTTTGGACGTCTTCAATGGTCTTCTCCACTCCTACATGGCCCGCAATAGCTGAATCATGTGCCTCCTCTAACACTGTTGTACGGAGAGCAACATCTGAGGATATCCAAATCTTTCCCTTATAGAACGCCAATCCCCGTGCTAGATGTGCTCGACCCTGCTAAAGGGCTTGTGCAATCTTCTCATTCTCCTTGGTAGCGCGATTCAGGTTCTCCCACCATTCAGAGTGAATCTTCACCTCCGTGATGTGATTAATGCACGGCATTCGTGTCAATGCATCGGCAAGCTGCTTCTTCCCCTCCACATACATGATCTTCATGTTGAAACGCTGTCAGCCCAACGAATCTGCCGCTTTGAGAGATCTTTTTGAGTTTCTAAATAAACCAAAGGCTTGTGGTCTGTCTCCACCACAAACTCCTTATCTCCGAGATAGTGCTTCCAATGTTTAGTAGCCAAGACAATGGTTAACTCCTCCCTCTCTATGGTATGATAATTTTGCTCCTCCGGCAAAAGTTTTCGTGAGAAGAAAGCAATTGGGTGCCATCCATCTTTCCATTCCTGTTGTAACATTCCTCCAACTGCCACACCTGATGCATCCGTAGCAAGTTTTGTTGGTCTACCTGGTTCATACCATTTAAGGATTGGTGCATGTCAGAGCGCATCCTTCAAAGCCTGAAATGCAATCTCTTGAGTTGTACCCCATTGCCATTTCTGCCCTTGGCCTAAGAGACTTGTTAAAGCTTGAGCAATACGAGCAAAAGCCTCCACAAATCTTCTATAGAAGCCGGTTAAACCCAAAAAACTACGTAGTTGAGTCTGATTCTCTGGGGCAATCCAATTTTGAATGGCTTCCACTTTGTCACTAATGACTTGGATGCCATCAGCACTAACTCTATGGCCTAGGTAATTTACTTCACTTTTGCCAAACTCACATTTTGACATTTTAGCATACAGCTTATTTTCTCTCAACACTTGGAGTACTTCTCGTAGATGTTTCTGATGATCTTGTAAGGACTTGCTATATATCAAGATATCATCTAAAAACACAATCAATGATTTATCTAGATATTTACGAAAAATATCATTCATCAGTCCCATGAATGTGGCAGGGGCATTGGTTAAACCAAATGGCATAACTAGATACTCAAAATGACCATATCTAGTTCTAAAAGCTGTCTTTTGTATGTCTTCATCCGCCACTCTGATCTGATTGTATCCGCTTCTAAGATCAAGTTTGGTGAAATACTTAGCTCCATGAAGTTGATCAAACAAGTCATCCATTCGCGGTAATGGATACTTGTTTTTCACCATTTGTTGATTTAGAGCACGATAGTCCATGCACATCCGCATGGAGCCGTCCTTCTTCTTCACGAACAATACTGGAGCTCCATATGGTGACACACTAGGTTGGATAAACCACTTCTCCAACAATTCTTCCAATTGTGCCTTGCATTTCTCCAGCTCATTTGGTGCAAGTCGATAGGGACTTTTACAAGGAGGAGAACTTCCTGGTAAGATCAGTCGACTCCCCTGGTAGATATTATATATGAGGGAAAGAGATTGATGCCAAAGTCAATTGATAGAAATAATTACAGATATATTTGATTCATCAATATGAATATTATTCATGAAACAATATCGTTCTTATTATTCACTCAACTAACGCATGGATGTATGGCATGTAAATGTATGTGTGTTTGAGTATTGCAGTCCGGGTTGAATCATGTTGCCTTTTGCTGCGAGAACCTCGATAAATCGTTGGATTTTGACAGTGGACTTTTGGGTATGTGTACCATTAAATTTGACAGTTATGTCAGGCTTAGACGTAGGAGGAAACAAAATACAGCAAAGAATACATTCCAGCAATCCTTGAGCTACAAACTGTTTTCATCAACTAACGAACTATCTTCTATTCATTCCAACAGGTTTGATGACTAGTCCAGATAGACCAGAACTTCCGTAAAGAGGAGCTTGGTTACTTATGGGAGCTGAAGGAATTCTTATCATGGAGGTTTCCAATCCTGATCCAGCTCACGGTCGGCCTGGGCATGGTGTGTTCGATAGACATGCATGCTTAAACTGCAAGAATGTTGAAGGTCTCCGACAAACACTTGAGAAAGCAGGTGAGCATATAATAGTTGCAAATTGGAATTTCAGGTTTGACTAAAAATTTCTACTCTGTTTGTAGGCATGTCCTTTATCTCTACGCGAGGTTATCGTTATCGTTTGATGCGTTTCAGACCCCTAGCTTAGTATAACACACACCCTCTTTCTTCTTTTGAAGGGATACCGTACCGGCGTATAAAAGGTGAAGTGGATATGGGCAAAATTAATTGCACAAAATATTCTCTTTATTCGATGGTGGTTAAAAATGATAAATTAATATCCCAAAATTATAATGAATATATATATATATATATCCATTATAATCGAGATATAAATCACAAATCCCAAAGAAAAGATACATGGCAACATATAATGGGTCCACTTGGATCTTCTAGAAGTCCAACTATCCTCCAATTGATTTTGGTGTATCAAGTCAATCTCGCCCCTAGATTTAAGGGTCATCACCAAGTCAAACCAATGAAAAACTAATCCAAGTCAATGAAAGTCAAGATACCCATATGATGAAATCTGTTCTTTGATTCCTCCTAAACAACAAAATAGTTGTTCTCATCTATCACACCATGAGCTACTTTATATTTTCATCCAACTTAACCATAATTAGCTAAACATAGTCATATCTAAGATAAACTTAGTCATAATTTAGATATACTCACATTTTATCATATATGTAAAGCCATGGGTCGTGTAGCTCGTGAAAGAACTTACATTTTTCAGGATGCAACTTGAGACCAAAAGCAATCAATCATGCAAATGTATCTCATGCTTCACCATGGTAGCACTATATTTTAAAATATCATCGATGTAGATTTGGGCACAATCAAATCCGGCTAGCATCCCATCCATTTTTCTTTGGAACTCAGCAAGTGCATTCTTCAACCCAAATGATAAGAACTTATACTGATATAACACATCCTTGCCATGCGAATCAATTGCTCAAAAGGTGGTCTTGGCCTTATCCTCATCTCGAATTTGCAGCTGATGATATCATGCTCGTAAATCCAATATAATGAAAATATTTGCATGGCCAATCACATCAAAGATCTCCTCGGATGTATGCATAGCATATCAATCAGATTTTGTCTATCAATTGATAGATCGGTAGTCATCACACATACGTCCATTTGTATAATTACCATGTATATCCTTCTTGATAGACATCAGCACATCATAGGCATACTCTCCATATGATATCTCCATTAGTCCCGCCTCAAGAAGGTCATGACATATACTTTGGATCAGATTTCTTTCCATACCGCTGTATTGATAGGAACGACGAAATACCGGTGCATCAATTGTCAAGTCAATCTGTATACCAAGTCCTTTCAAACAGCCTAAATCCCTCATACTAAAGTCAAAACAGTTTCTGAAACTACTCAAAAACCTCTCCACCTTACATCTTTCTCCTTCTATCACTTTGGGACCAATCTTAATATCCCAAATCTCCTCTCCATCGACTCTAGAGATAGTAGACGCAGTATCTAGTTGCTGAATGATAATCTCTTGAGCAAAAAGATTTTTTGCTCTCTCATATAAGGTACCACTATCTTAGTATGAACAACTTTAGCTACTTTAGCTATAACCTCTTGAATTGTTTCATAAAGGTATGTAGTGATAATCGCCGCTTGCTCCATGCAAAAAGTTCCAACCATACTCGAAGAAGACTCTACCTCTCTTTATATAACATCCCCATAAGACCAAGGATGAGATCTTGGGCACTTCTCACCTCCAACTTTTGACTCCACCGTTTTGGTAGGCAAAGAGTTTACCAATGGTCTTGCAGTCACACATGTGGACTGTAAGACCTAGGGTTGTACATATAGGATGAAATGTAAGTATATCTAAATTATGTCTAAGTTTATCTTAGTCATGACTATGTTTATCTAATTATGGTTAAGTTGGAAAAAAATATAGAGTAACTTTTGGTATGGTAGATGAGAACTACTATTTTGTTGTTTAGTAGGAATCAAGGAACAGATTCCATCACATGGGTATCTTGACTTTCCTTGACTTGGACTAGTTTTCATTGGTTGGACTTGGTGAAGAATCTGAAATCTAGGGACGATATTGACTTGGTACACTAAAGTCAATTAGAGAGTAGTTGGGCTTATAGAAGATCCAAGTGGACCAATTGCATGTTGTCATGTACACTTTTCATTGGGGTTTTGTAACCATCTTTAGTTAGTGAGAACTAAAGTAGAGGTTACGCAAGGAGTAGATAGATAGTCTTGAGTTGACTATTAGTGGAGTATCTAAAGGTGCCACATCAGCAATCCGTGTGCTCTTTAGGTTGTGTGTTAGTTGGTGTGTTAGTTGGAGTACAAATCAGCAATCCATGTGCTCATAGGATAGTCTTGAGTTGACTATTAGTGGAATATCTAAAGGTGTCACGTCAGCAATCCGTGTGCCCTTTAGGTTGTGTTTCTTGTGTGTTAGTTGCAGTACACATCAGCAATCTGTGAGCTCATAGGGATGATCGCCACATCATCGATCCACGAGGAATTGGATGGATGGTGGTTGTATAACCTTATCTAGTTTGTACCTTTTTGGGTACTATATATGGAGAAAGGGAGACCATTGAGTTATCTCTCAACTTCAGAATTTCTTGAGCTATTCGAGTGAACTCTCCTCCCTTCCCTAGTGTTACAATGGTATCAGAGCGAACTTGCTCTTTCCTTGAGTGTGGATTACCCCTCTTGGAATAGCAAGATCATGATGATAACTTTAAATTCTTGAGAGTTTTATAGAGACTGGCAGAGGTCATTGATCTGCATGTAGAGTAAGGGGGAAAGGGAAAAAAAACTGTGGGCTGCAGGTATGGATGTGCATGATAGAAATCCTGTACCAAACTTTCCATTTCCCAATCTATTCAACATCCATATTCGATTCATGGAAAAGGATGTTTTCAGAGTGTATCTTGTGGCGAATTGGGGTGCAGATTTTATG
The DNA here is from genome assembly GCA_014180765.2 of Marchantia paleacea. Lineage (NCBI taxonomy): Eukaryota > Viridiplantae > Streptophyta > Marchantiopsida > Marchantiales > Marchantiaceae > Marchantia > Marchantia paleacea. Next base: position 1,550,053 of record MUAA02000035.1, on the reverse strand, counting down.
GCTCGAGTGATGGCATCATGTAACACTGAAGCAATGACTCCGGAATGACTTCCAAGATGAGAGATGGTCTTCTCAAGACCTCTCCTTGCTTTATATCTTGTGGGACTAGAGGAGTCCGAAATCCAAACTATGCCACATGGCTAACATGCATAGGTTGCATGTTTTGTTATCTTATCCTAACCAATTCCTAACAACCGTCTAGCACACAATCTGATCCACCAATGCATGGTAGCCACCTCGTCATTTACCCTTTTGCTTTTTGGATAGTGCACACCACTATCTTGTCTTTTTGTGATCTAGTGACCACTCTACGCTTTGGCTAAACTAACTATGACTAACCAAGATTGGTTACAAACCTCCCCCCATTTAAGTCACAACGTCCTCGTTGCAAGAAGACTCAAAAGTCTCTACAAGTATCTTGGCATTTGTAAGATTTGCCAATGGTTCCCAAGTAGCTTCATAAAGTGGATAACCTTTCCATTGGACTAGATATTCCACTTTGGTGTTCCGCTGCCCTCTTGTCCGTTTCTTGAGGATTCTCTCAACCTCATATTCCTCTACACCATCAATCATGGTTGGTAAAGGAGGAGGTTGATGTGGGTTGCCAAAGGAAGGAGATCGTGGGGTATACTTCCTCAAGAGAGACACATGAAAAACGGGATGTATTTTCATGTGTGTTGGTAACTCTAACTTGTAGGCAAATTCTCCAATCCGTTGGACAATTAAGAAAGGTCCAATAAACCGTGGACTGAACTTTCGGACCCCTATTAATGACAAATTGGTAGTAGACAACCACACCTGATCGCCTTTTTGAAACTCCACATGTCGTCGATGAGCATCTGCATATTGTTTTTGCTGATTTTGGGCAATGGCTAATTTGTGCTTTGCCTGGTGTACTCCTCGTTGGACTCGTGCCACAAACTCGTTCATTGCTTCAACTTGGGTTGATGGTTCTTGCATGTGACCTACACTCACCAAGCTAGATGGTGTGATAGGGTGTTCTCCATACATCAAGAAAAAAGGGCTGACTTTTGTGGATGCATTGATTGAGTTGTTATAAGCAAACTCAATCAATGGTAAAAGTGCATCCCAACCGTCTTGCTCGTCTAAAGTGAAAGCTCTAAGCATGTCCTCAATAGTCCTATTTGCTCTTTCTGTTTGCCCATCTGTTTGAGGATGATAAGCTGTGGACATGGCTAGTTTTGTTTTGAATAGCCCAAATAGGATTTTCCAAAACATGCTAGTAAATTGAGTGCCCCTATCGGTGATGAGCACTCTAGCTAAGCCATGTTGAGCAAAAACTGCATCCATATAAATTCGAGCAAGTTCGGTGCGTGAATCGTCTTTTGTTGTGGGCCTAATATGGATCATCTTGCTCAATTTATCCACAAAAACGACTATTGAATCATAACCCGTAGACGTCATTGGTAACTTGCATACAATGTCCATACTGACGTGCTCCCATCTTCTAGTCGGTGTTGGTAGAGGTTGTAGTAGACCTGGCTGGTTTCGATTGCTAGCCTTATTTTGTTGACAAGCCACACAACTTCGAACATAGCTGATGATGTCCTCTCTTAGTTTTGGCCAAAAGTATACCCTTTGGACGCCTTCAATGGTCTTCTCCACTCCTACATGGCCCGCAATAGGCTGAATCATGTGCCTCCTCTAACATTGTTGTGCGAAGGGGCAACATCCGAGGGTATCCGGATCTTTCCCTTGTAGAACACCAATCCCCATTCCAAATGTGCTCGACCTCTTTGAAGGGCTTGTGCAATCTCCTCATCCTCCTTGGTAGCTCGATTCGGGTTCTCCCACCATTCGAGTGAATCTTCACCTCCGTGATGTGATTAATGCATGGCATTCGTGTCAATGCATCGGCAAGCTGCTTCTTCCCCTCCACATACACGATCTTCATGTTGAAACGTTGTCGCCATTCAGCCCAACGAATCTGCCGCTTGGAGAGGTCCTTTTGAGTTTCTAAATAAACCAAAGGCTTGTGGTCTGTCTCAACCACAAACTCCTTATCTCCGAGATAGTGCTTCCAATGTTTAGTAGCCAAGACAATAGCTAACTCCTCCCTCTATGTGGTATGATAATTTTGCTCCGCCGTCAAAAGTTTCCGTGAAAAGAAAGCAATTGGGTGCCATCCATCTTTCCACTCCTGTTGTAACACTCCTCCAACTGCCACACCTGATGCATCCGTAGCAAGTTTTGTTGGTCTACCAGGTTCATACCATTTAAGGATTGGTGCATGTAAGAGCGCATCCTTCAAAGCCTGAAATGCAATCTCTTGAGCTGTACCCTATTGCCATTTCTGCCCTTGGCCCAAGAGACTTGTTAAAGCTTGAGCAATACGAGCAAAAGCCTCCACAAACCTTCTATAAAAGCCGGTTAAACCCAAGAAACTACGCAGTTGAGTTTGATTCTCCGGGGCAATCCAATTTTGAATGGCTTCCACTTTGTCACTCATGACTTGGATGCCATCAGCGCTTACTCTATGGCCTAAGTAATCCACTTCGTTTTTGCCAAACTCACATTTTGACATCTTAGCATAGAGTTTATTTTCTCTCAACACTTGGAGTACTTCGTAGATGTTTTTGATGATCTTGTAAGGACTTGCTATATATCAAGATATCATCTAAAAAACACAATCACTGATTTATCCAGATATTTACGAAAAATATCATTCATCAGTCCCATGAATGTGGCAGGGGCATTGGTTAAACCAAATGGCATAACTAGATACTCAAAATGACCATATCTAGTTCTAAAAAGTCGTCTTTTGTATGTCTTCATCCGCCACTCGATCTGATTGTATCCGCTTCTAGGATCAAGTTTGGTGAAATACTTAGCTCCATGAAGTTGATCAAACAAGTCATCCATTCATGGTAATGGATACTTGTTTTTCACCGTTTGTTGATTTAGAGCACGATAGTCCATGCACATCCGCATGGATCCGTCCTTCTTCTTCACGAACAATACTGGAGCTCCATATGGTGACACACTAGGTTAGATAAACCCTTTCTCCAACAACTCTTCCAATTGTGCCTTGCATTCCTCCAGCTCGTTTGGTGCAAGTCGATAGGGTATTTTACAAGGAGGTGAACTTCCTGGTAAGATCTCTATCTTGTGATCCACTCTCCTTCTTGGTAGTAAACCTGGAGGCAAATCATCTGGAAAAACATCTTGAAACTCGTTCAAGATACAAGTTAACTCCTCATGTATAAAAGATTGCTCTTTTGGGCGCTTACATCTCTTATTAGGCCCAAAAACATACATCTTTGTGACTGATAGCGGTTCTTCCTATCACATAGAGAGGTAAGTTTTTGTGTCCTGATCTAAGTCTATCTCCAAAGATCCTCCAACTTATAGTTTTTACTATCTTCCTTCACCAATCTACCTCAGGATTATATTTTTCCATCCAAAGCATACCCAAAATAGCATCATAGCGAGCTAATCGAATTACTCTCCACTCCAACGATTCCTTGTATTGCCCAATCTTCAACTCCACTTTCCTAGGAATGCTCTCAATGCTCTGCTTGCCCGTTTGGCAACTCTACCTTTTCACTCTCATCTTTCTCTAAAGCTAATCCCAACTTTATAGCAATAGATCGAGATAGGAAATTTTCTGTAGCTCCCGGATCAATCAATACTCTCACTTTTACTCCTTCTATCTCGCCATCCGTCACAATCAAACATGTTTCCTTCTTTCTCAAACCATTTACCTCATGTTTGTGCTTCCTTCCCTCGCCCTTCCTCCTTTTCATCGAACCAGTAAGGCCGCGAGGCAAGGTTACTGGTGCTTGTCGTTTCCCAGGTTTCCATCGGTCACTTCGTCTCCACCTTCAAGATTGTTGAGGGCTGCGTCGATAGGGGTCTAGCTCCTCTTGCCAGAACTTGGGTACGGCAATTCATGGCAATGTGACCAAATCTTCCACAATTATAGCACTGCCTCATTTCTCGTCTTCCCTCCACTCCGTCTCCTCCTCTTGAATTTGCTTCTCGATGAGGATTCGAGTTGCGAAGATCTCCTCCTTGTGCGTTCACTCCCCTTGGAATGAAATCTTCTCTCCTCCTTATGTTGCCCAACTCCATAGGCATGGATCCATAGTATTGATTTGAGGGAACTGATACCTCTTCACCGTTGTGATAAACGTTGGACATTCGTTGTGCACAAGCAATAGCCTCGTTCAAGTTGCTTGGATTGTCCCGAATCACCTCATGTTGAATCTTTTTCTTCAATCCTCTCTTGAATAAATCAAGGGCTTCAGCTCCACTCATATCTCGTATCTGAATTCGAAGATCTCGAAACTCCTCAATGTACTCCTCCACATTTCCCCTCTGTTCAAGTTTCGACAACCTCATCCGTGCCGTGATGATGGGATCAACTGCTTGAAAATTCTGAAGAAGACCTCGCTTCATTGCACTCCAAGTAACCTGTTGGCCTGACTCATTGAGCTCCATCATCCAACCACCGAACCAAGTAGATGCTTTCTCCAACAACAAAGTGCGAACAAAAAGACACGCAATGTGATCATTGATATTGAACAAAGCAAGATGATACTCCATTCTCTCAATCCAACCTTCCAAAACTCCCATGGTTCGACTACCTCGGTAAGGTTCTATCTTACAAGCTTTTGTCATCTTCATAATCATGGATGTCTGAAGATCTAGCTCTCTTGCTCGTTGTGCTGCTTGGGCTTCAAGAGCACGGGCTCTCACTGTTTCTTCACTTTCCACCATGGATGGTGACATCTCCATCTCCATTGGAGTTTCTCTCATTCTCTCATTTTCCATTCCTCTCGCTTTGACTGGTGTTAATTCTTGAGCTAACTCTTGTACTTGAGTCTGACTTTGCTCAAATGCGTTTCTCAAATCTCTCAACTCCTGAATCATTTCTCTCCAAGTGTCCTCCATGATTCGTCTCCGTCCACTCTCTCTCAGTATAGGGTTAAGATGAACACTCTCCAATTTCTCAAGATTGGCAACACAAAAGGAATAGGTGATGCTATCACCTCATGGTAATACTCCTCTCAAAAGTTTCTAATAACTAGGCTCCGAAACATAGCTTTAGGATGATACACACAATAGATTTCACACCGTGTGTTGAATCTCACCGGTGGTGGTCTATTGAGGTCCATCTCTAAACTAAAATGTAAATCGTGAGATCCCAAGTAACATCGTAGGTGACTATAGGTAAGATAACTTGGGATCTCGAGATCTCATCACTTGGTCCATGAAGTTGGCACTAAAATGATAAACCAAATACTGAGTCAACCTTGCTCTCTCAATGTATAACAGTTTGACATGAAAAGGATTAAGAAATGGGAATCTCGGTACTATTCTATCTCCCCCCATCCATAACTTTGCACCCACAATAACCCCCTTCCACTACTTGCAGCTCAATGGCCCTTTGTCGGCCTCTAACAAACACTCTCTCTCCTCAAATAATTGTACCAACCCAGACTATTCTTCCAAGAGGGGTGATCCACACTCATAGGAACAATAAGCTGCTCACGATACCATTGTAACATCAAGCAATGACTCCGGAATGACTTCCAAGATGAGAGATGGTCTTCTCAAGACCTCTCCTTGCTTTATATACTGTAGGACTAGAGGAGTCTGAAATCCAAACTATGCCACATGGCTAACATGCGTAGGTTGCATGTTTTGTTATCTTATCCTAACCAATTCCTAACAGCCGTCTAGCACACAATCTGATCCACCAATGCATGGTAGCCACCTCGTCATTTACCCTTTTACTTTTTGGATAGTGCACACCACTATCTTGTCTTTTTGTGATCTAGTGACCACTCTACGCTTTGGCTAAACTAACTATGACTAACCAAGATTGGTTACACATCACCAGTACCAATGATACTTCCGATTGTCAGTTATGGAGAAACGTGGGATAATACCATTTACATTCTCTACTGAATGTTGGATGGATTTGAATCGTGAACCACCCGCATCGGTTCCGTTCAACACATATGTAGAAATTAGAACAATTTACCTACAGAAGAGAGTATGGAGGGACTTTATTGTTAGGAATTATGGTGAAGAGTACTACAGAGCTATGATAGGATCATCTCGACCTTTTGTGATTCCTATTTTGAGAGATTGGATTGTTATTATACTTACATTGTATTAGTTTGAGTGGTGGAGAGGCATGGAGACGTCAGTTTCTATGAGTGAAGTTCTGAACTCAATCATGATAGAAATGAAAGAGTTGAGAAAAGCTATTGTAGATGGACATACAAAGCAACAGGCCATGGAGGAGAAGATCTCTGCATTAGAGAGTGAGAAGGTAGAGAGAGAAAGAGTTGGTGAGATGGAAGTGCAAACACCCATACAAGAGATTCAATCCCAACCGCAAGTGACTGTTATTGCCAACGGAGAGGCAAATAGGAGACGACTATAAGAGATGGAAGATCAAGCCAATCTCTTACTTCGTATGGGAAAGTCATGTAAGGTGGAAGCCTACAAGGGCAGTAGAATCATGGGAGTTTTGGAGGGATGGATCATGAGGATGAACATACACCTATATATTTTCATGTTTCTGATTTTATTGCAGGAATGTTCATGCGGTCTTACCTTATGGATAAGACTCTTACATGGTACACTACATGGGAACGAATGCTTTCAGAACGAGGTGCCTCTATTTCTTGGAGTGGGATGCAAGAGGGACTTCTTCAGAACTTTCAAGCGGTGGATTTCCTTCAAACCGCGAGAATGAAGTTGTGGGATTTGAAGCAGAAAGGAGGCATACATGAATACGTTGAAGAATTTCGTGATCTTCAAGTATCCATTATGGATATGAGTGGAGCATAAGCCTTAGATGTCTTCAAACGAGGTCTGAAGGAGAGAGTGTGAAAGGAGGTGATGGTTAGTAATCCGTCCACAGTGAATGAAGCAATCGCCATTGCGCAACGGATTTCGGGTGCTTATCGGATCACACACGGTGAACCATCAAGTAATGTTCGAGAACCACTTGGCCCAACACCCATGGAGTTGGGAAACCTTCGACGTAGAGAAGGATATGCACCACCACGAGGACCACCGCCTAGGTATGGAGGTGATAATCGTCGATCATTGATTCCAAATTTTCCGGATCTTTCTGCAAATAATGGAACCATTAATCGAGGAGAAATCGAAGTTCGGGACAATCGTCAATGCTTTACATGTGGGAGGATAGGTCACATTGCCAAGTACTGTACAACTCGATCAGGACTATCCGGAGGAAGACCTATGTTGCGAAGGCCTTTTAAAAATATGGAAGGAGGGGAACACGACAATGAAGACGAGATCTTGCAAGGAAACGAAGATCACCAGTAAACTTGCCTCGCGGTCTTACTGGTTCCACTAAACGAAGAAAAGGCGGGGTTCGAAGAAGACAACGAGTGGAAGCTCATGGAGGGAGCAAGAAACAAGCACGATTAATTGTCACAGATGGGATGATGGAAGGACACAAGGTGAGAGTCCTAATTGATCCTGGAGCAACAGAAAATTTCCTATCACGATCTGTTGCAATGAAATTAGGATTGATTTTGATGAAGGATGTGAGCGAGGAAGTGGAGTTGCCAAATGGACAAACGGAACCAATTGAAACATTAGCACGGAGTGTACAACTAGCCATAGGCGGGTACCAGGAAGAGATTGAATGGAGAGTAATCCAATTAGCTTGATATGATGTTATCCTAGGAATGCCATGGATGGAGCAATACAATCCGAAGGTAGATTGGAAGAAGAAAGTAGTAAAAAGTAGTGGATGGAAGATTTACGGAGATAGAAACAGATCTCAGAATAGAAGTTCATCTCTCTTTGTGATTGGTAAGACTGCCATTTCTAGAGATGATGTTTGTTTCTTGTGACTTATAAGAGATGTTGCTGGTTCTAAGGACAATCTTTACATTCCGGAGTCATTGAGCGATATTATTACAGAGTATCATGATGTCTTCCCAGATGATCTACATGCAGGATTACCACCTAAGAGGCGTGTAAATCACAAGATCGAGGTGATACCCGGAAGTACTCCAACGTGCAAAGCTCCATATCGTTTGGCTCCAAACGAGTTGGAGGAATGTAAAGCTCAAGTAGAGGAGATGTTGAGAAAGGGGTTCATACAACCAAGTATTTCACCGTATGGAGCTCTTGTGCTATTTGTGAAGAAGAGGTATGGAAGTATGAGATTGTGTATTGACTATCTTGGGTTGAATCAACAAACGGTGAAAAACAAGTATCCATTACCTCGAATGGATGATTTGTTTGACCAACTTCAAGGGGCGAAGTACTTCACCAAACTGGATTTGAGGAGCGGGTACAACCAGATTCGAATTGCTGATGAAGATGTTCATAAGACAGCTTTTCGTACTAGGTATGGTCTTTTTGAGTATCTAGTGATGCCTTTTGGTCTCACTAACGCACCTGCCACATTCATGGGATTAATGAATGATATTTTTCGTCCTTATCTAGACAAATCTGTTATTGTCTTTTTGGATGATATTTTGGTATATATTACAACCTTAGAAGCTCATAGGCAACATTTATGAGAGGTACTCTAGGTTTTACGAGAGAATGAGTTGTATGCCAAAGCTTCAAAATGTGAATTTTGCAAATCAGAAGTAAATTATTTGGGCCATCGAGTCACAGCAGAGGGAATCCAAGTGATGAGTGAGAAGATAGAAGCCATACAGAAATGGACAGCATTAGAGGATCAAACTCAGCTAAAGAGTTTTTTAGGCCTTACAGGATTTTATCGCAGATTTGTTAAAGCTTTTGCACGCCTTGCCCAAGCCTTGACATCTATGCTAGGAAAGGGTCAAAAATGGAGATGAGGAACATCACAAGAGTTAGCCTTTCAAGCATTGAAAGATGTTCTTTTGCATGCACCTATTCTCAAATGGTATGATCCTAATCGACCAATCAAGTTGACTACTGATGCATCAGGTACAACAGTGGGTGGAATTCTTCAACAGGAGTGGGAGGATGGTTGGCACCCGGTTGCCTTTTTCTCCCGGAAGTTGGTTGCAGCTGAGCAAAACTATCACACAACTGAACGAGAAGAGTTAGCCATTGTTTTGGCCACGAAACATTGGAAGCACTACTTGGGAGACAAGGAGTCTGTGGTTGAAACTGACCACAAACCATTGGTGTATTTGGAAACTCAGAAAGATCTCTCCAAATGACAAATTCGATGGGCAGAATGGCGTCAACAGTTCAACATGAGAATAGTGTATGTGGAAGGCAAGAAACAACTTGCAGATGCTCTCACGCGGATGCCTTGTATCAACAACATCACATAGGTGAAAATCCAAGTTGATTGGTGGTCTCATATGATGGCTGCAACAAAGGAGGATGAGGAGATCATGAAAGCACTTCAGGCAAAGACGGCAAGGAAGGTTCGAGGTCTAGCATTTCGGGGCCGCATATGGATCCCACAAGATCCAGATTTACGCACAATGGTATTATCAGAAGGCCATGATACAGCCATTGCGGGGCACATGGGAGTTGAAAAGACCTTGGAGAGCATACAACGAGTGTACTATTGGCCAAGGATGCGGGAAGATGTGGAGGCATATGTTCGAAGTTGTGTTGCATGTCAACAAAATAAGGCGGGGAATAAAAAACTAGCAGGTTTATTACAACCCCTTCCCATTCCTGAACAACGATGGGAACATGTTACTATGGATCTAGTATGTGAGTTACCAAGAACCTCGTTAGAACATAATTCAGTTGTGGTTTTTGTGGATAAATTGAGTAAGATGATACACATCCGACCTAGCACAAAGACAGTGACGGCACCACAACTTGCTCATCTGTACCTAGATGCACTTTTTGTGAATCACGGATTAAGCAAAGTCTTAATCACAGACAGAAGAACTCATTTTACTAGTTTGTTTTGGAAAACCTTGTTTGGTTTATTCAAAACAAACCTAGCAATGTCTACAATCTAGAGCAAATAGAGAGGGCCAATAGAACAATAGAGGATATGTTGCGAGCATTCACCTTGGAGGAACAACAAGAATGGGATACTCTTCTGCCCCTAGTGGAATTTGCATATAACAATTCTGTTAATGCATCCACAAAGGTGTCTCCATTTTATCTGATGTATGGTGCTCATCCTTTGACACCTTCCAGTTTGTTGAGAATTCCTAAGGGGCAGGAGTTTTCAACCAAAGTCGCTACAGTCAATGATTTTGTGGAGCACATACACAAAGGACTGCATCAAGCAAAGGAGAAGTTGGTAATTGCTCAAAATCGACAAAAGCAATATGCAGATGCTCATCGCAAGGAGGTGAACTTTCAGGATGGCGATCAAGTTTGGCTGTCCACCACCAATTTGTCACTTGTGGGAACATCAAAATTGAATCCTCGATTCATCGGTCCTTTTGTGGTATTGAAACGTGTTGGCGAGGTGTCTTACACGTTAGAGCTCCCATTGCATATGAAAATACATCCTGTATTTCATGTGTCACGATTACGAAAACATGTACCACGCCCCAAGAAGTTCACAAATCCACCCACCCCTCCCCCTTTGCCTACTATGGTAGCCGATCAAGCAGAATTTGAGGTGGACAAGATTCTAAAAAAAAACGGATTCGGGGTTACAAATGTCCAAAAATAGAGTATTTGGTTCAATGGAAGGGATACCCACCGTATGAATCAACTTGGGACCGGCACAGAAATTAGCCAATGCACCTTTGATCGTTCAAGAGTTTGAACGTGTGAAATCTATGGACGTTGCATCTTAAAAGGAAGGAGATTTGTAACCATCTTTAGTTAGTGAGAACTAAAGTAGAGGTTACGCAAGGAGTAGATAGATAGTCTTGAGTTGACTATTAGTGGAGTATCTAAAGGTGCCACATCAGCAATCAGTGTGCTCTTTAGGTTGTGTGTTAGTTGGTGTGTTAGTTGGAGTACACGTCAGCAATCCATGTGCTCATAGGATAGTCTTGAGTTGACTATTAGTGGAATATCTAAAGGTGCCACGTCAGCAATCCGTGTGCCCTTTAGGTTGTGTTTCTTGTGTGTTAGTTGGAGTACACGTCAGCAATCCGTGAGCTCATAGGGATGATCGCCACATCATCGATCCACGAGGAATTGGATGGATGGTGGTTGTATAACCTTATCTAGTTTGTACCTTTTTGGGTACTATATATGGAGAAAGGGAGACCATTGAGGTATCTCTCAACTTCAAAATTTCTTGAGCTATTCGAGTGAACTCTCCTCCCTTCCCTAGTGTTACAGGTTTGTGATCTCTACCTCATTTAAACTTGGTAAGAGAAAGTTACATGATGATTACTTGTAGTTACTAGAGTAAGATTCTAAGTAGTATAAATAGAGAGGTTGAGAAGCACCTCTCAAGTTAGTTTTCAAGTAAGTTAGTTTTGAGAGAAGTTAGTTTGAGGAGAATTTAGTTTTGTGATCTTAGTTTTGGAGAGACCTTGTTTTGGGAAGCTTGGTTCTTGAAGAGGTCATGTTCGGGATGGAACCTTGATTCAATGAAGACTTTGATCACCAAAGTATCTCTTCCTTTTGAGTGATATCTTACTCTTGGTGAGAATTTGCATAATGGAGTTTGGACTTTGAGAGTTTGTGCAAGAATGTGCATTAGGGTCATGGTCATAGGGTGGGAACAAATCCTTCTAGATTCATGATGAGCTTCCAAAAAGCCATAGGAGGTAAACCTGAGTGAGAGCCAGCCTCCGGGCTGATTCTCACTCAGGTCACATTTTTTGTTCCGTTTCCGGGATCTCAATCTAGAAGGAGAAGAGATGTTTCGGATCCAGTTTATTATACGTGAGAGTGCAACGATGAGAACTCATATGGAGAGGACCGTGAGGGAAGAGCGAGCCGAGATCATGATGCATAATAATGTACCATTTGTGTATCCAGTTGTGTTATATGATAGCTTGAAAGTTATTTTGTATATTTTGTTTACTTAATTGTTGTTTGGGATGAGGCGAGAGTGCTATAGTGCATATTTGGGAGTAAAACTTTTTTTTTCCAAAGTTTTTTCAAGAATTTTATTGATTTTAGATTAGTAAATGGGATACGTTTTACACTTGAAATTACAGTCATATCACATATACATCAAAAGTTATGATGTTTAGAATCTGCCAGGGTCCTGATAGGTTTTGAAAGATAGCTCTCGGGAAAAAGTGTACAGAGCTTATCAATTCGTGCAAGAGTGAAATCAGGATTTGAAACTTTTCAAGATGTGAATTAGGAGCTAAGCTACATGTGGGTTCAAATTTCGTTGACAGATCATTTTTAAAGAGAAAGCTATGATACATGAAGTATATGGGGTTATAAAAATGAGCAAAACCGCTTTCCTTTTCAGATTTGGTTTCCTTGTTTGTGGTCATTCCGAGAGAGTTAGTGCATGAGTATCTTGCATAGTGAGTATGACTTGAAACTCATTGGAAAATGGGAGATCAACCTCTTTGGAAGATCCGGTTGTCTAAGATACCTCAAGGGCTGGACTTGATTGTTTCAGCGGATTCGAACATGAGGGAGTTTAGAGTGGAGTTTGAAGAGAGGACACTAAAAAGTTCCTGAGAGCAAAACGCGAGAGTTGCTTCTATTGTGGAGCGGAGGGACATAAGCTTGTGAGTTGTCCTTTGAGGACCAAAGATAGGAGGTTGAGAGAGAGAAAAAACATGAGAGAGCTAAACCTTCATTTGGGATCATCGTCTCCCCATGAATCCAAGAGTGGAACCTATTGTGAAAATTGTGGTGTGACAGGACTTCCTTTAGGACGAGCGTGTAGTGGTGTGAAAGCTCTATTGGAGTCACTAGTGGAGGGCTTTGAGGATAAATTAACTGCTGAAACCAAAAAGTTGAAATCTCTAGGTGGCTCAAGTTCTAACTGAAGATGGAGATCATTTTCAGAATGATCGAGAAGATGTCAATGAGGGTAAGGCTCATTGTGTGTTTAGGAGAATAGAGAGCTATGGCAATCTTGGACCAATCATATCTTTGAAGTGCATATTGATTGGAGTATGTTGCGTTTGGGAGCAGTGCTTACCCAACATGATGGTGAGGGAAAGGAGTTTATAGTAGCTTATTTAGGTTGCTCCAACAATGCAGCGGAGTCAAAGTATAGTTCTTATGAAGGGGGATATTTGAGATGTTTCGGATATGACATATTGTTATTTTTCGCTTATCATCAACCATTGAAGTGGTTGATGGCATCACATAAGCTTATAGGAAAGCTTGCACAATAGGTTCTTATGCTACAAGAATATGATTTCACACATGCATGGAGTGGTGATATAGATGAATTAAGTGAAACATATGTCCAAGTCAAGTTGACAAAACCAGGCTTCAATGGCACGATGATAGTGTGGGTTGGCATGCATATGTTTTCCTTTTCTGAGTAATTTGGTGCTTGAGAGCTATGTGGGAACTCTCTTGGGTCAGAGAGTGGATATGTTATCCTTGGACGTTGAGACTGAGGATGGTTTGGAGCTAAGCCGAGATATCCATGATGGTGTTGAAGTATCTTGCTATAGGTACTTTGATAGACATTTTGAGTGTCAAGAAATGGGATTGAGTTTACAAAGAGCTCGGCGATTCAGATGAGAAGGTAGACATCTTCTTCGTGTATGGGAAGATGACAATGTTTGTGTTGTGTCACCCCCATTTTAGATAGCGAAGTTGGTCATACATGCTCATGAGGAGTTAGGTCATTTTGGACTAAAGCGTACAATAGCTTACTTCATAGTCACTATTGATGGAGAGGTATGGAAACTAAGATGCATAAGTTTGTGGCCCTATACATGGTATGTGATCGTGTTCCTGCATCATTCAATGTCCCTACACCAAAATTACATCCCTATCAACTATGGGATTTGGTTATTGTTGGAGATTGGCTTTTGCCTAACCTTTGTCATTGATTATATGGCATCATCGATATGTGTTGATCATGGTGGATCAATTTTCCAAGTGGATTGAGTTGGTGGCATTACTTGACAAGTCAAATGACTGAACAACTTATGCATTCCTAGCTTTAGTGCTTAGCTGATTTGGTAAACCAGTGGAGATGTTGACTAATCATGATATTGAGTTTCAAGCTTTATGTGATCGAGCGTTGATTGATCATCATACCACTTTAAATGATCATCTTAAGGCTGATGGTCTAGCATAGAGAGTTGTTCAGATGGAGAAGATAGTACTAAGAAAGTTTGGCTTGGATAAAGGTAATGTGGGAGACTATGACATCCAACTACCATGGTTGGCCATGGATTATTAATTTAGCCGGCAAGCATTTCTACCCCACTAACGACGGGGCATTGTAACACCAGCCTTTTGATCTTGATCCCACGAAGTACATATCATGTTAATGGACTAGATGGCTACCTAGTGTTAGAGGTACCTAATTGTGATGGTGTATTACGATCTATGTATTGTGATGTTTGATGTGATATCGATGTATGTTGTAGAAGTAGATATAGCAATTAGAACCGAGAGTGTTGTTAACGTCGTTTGCACTGGTCCTACCGTTAGGAGACAATGGAAAAAGTTCAAATTATGACTCCTTGGAATGCAATTTTGAAATTGATATTTTGATAATGTGACTATTGTGAATAGTATCTAATGCATGAACCTAAAATCTTTAAAAGTCAAAATGAAATTGGTTCTATTATGATATCTTATTTATATTATGTTATGAATAGAATGTTTTTGCAAATTATTTTAAAATAATTATTATAATACATTTGTATTGATACACTATTATTTCTCATTTATATTGTGTTATGAATGGAATGTTCTTGCAAATTATTTTAAAATAATAATTATAATACATTTATGTTGATACACGAAAAGAATATAAAGTATAATAACAAAAGGGATGGAAATACCCCATCAAAGTGTACAAGGATGGAACCAAACCAGTAACATGGGGCTAGGCCCCAATAGTATCGCTATATTGATACACTATTATCTTTCATTTATATTATGTTATGAATGGAATGTTCTGTGAATTATTTTAAAATAATTATTATAATACACTTGTGTTGAGACACTATTATCTCTCATTTATATTATGTTATGAATAGAATATTCTTACAAACTATTTAAAAATATAAATTATTAGTATAATACATTTATATTATATTAATATATTTATGATCTATGCATTGTAATGATACAATATGTGTATGCATAACATCTACTACTTTGCATATTTTCAATGACTTACTATACTTGTTGCATTATGGGGCATCAATTATATTCAATGCAATTTATTACTATGCATATTTTCAAGGAGTTTCAATCATACTTGTTGCATTCCGGGGCACCAACTGTATTCAGTACAATCTATGTCAACTTACCCGCAGGCCTTCATGTTCGATGACACATTGCCAAAAGTGCTATGAAACTGAATGCTATGTGATCCTTGTAGTGCATTGTACACTTCCGAACATGCTGAAACCACACAAGTGTCGAAGTATCTACGCCCAATACGCTGTCACATTTGTAAACTCTCTGAAGGTACGTAGGTTTAGATCAATCCCGTATGATATTTTAAGTATCAAGGTATAATTAATCGCAAAGCTTGCGTGGCAGTATTGTTGTGCAGTCCAACAACGACTAATCATATTGTTCTTCTTTTCACTATTATCCTTTTCTACATTTGCGCAGCAAGTCGTGGTAGGGTATACGATGGGAGTGTTTACGACATGTTAGAGGACTATCTTCCTCGTTCACCCATCTCTACTTTCGCCGATATCAAATGATTCCCTCCTTTTCGGTGAGAATTAACCAGTAAAGTTAATGTCCCGGTGTACTATGCGTAACAAACAATAGTAAATCTGTTCACATGCACTAATGACCATCATCCCCATCTCGCATAGGTCAAAGGAGTCAGTGCTTGCCTGCTCCAATACCGGGAACGGCTTGGTAATTGCATTCTTCACAAGTGATGTAAGGGTCTTACTGAGGATGAATCAATGGTAACTTGCGGCCAACTGTTTTTAGTGTACGGGTGTCCTTGGTGTTATTCACATGGATAAGTATATGATGTCCGAGTTTCGTGTTCAGCAAGGATGTTAGGCATAATCTCTAAACTTGAAGTGTAAATAATAAACTATATACCACTTTCACTGAAGTGTTCATGCCTCCTCCAAAGTGATACATAGAAGCAGGTTCATCTGACATGAGCACAAGTTAGTTCCATATCTGGTCCCTTCACTCTCATTTACATTCAGTTAATATAGGAAGGCTCTCAACACAACATTTGGACACTTCCTAAAACGTGTTCACATAAGTCAGTGTATACCACGTTCAGTATTGTCATTTCTAAGCATTCTTTCCAGAAATTTCAGACAAATGAATCTGACTTCACACTTGGACTTCTACCTCCGTCAGTTCTCACCCAAGGCATAGTGAAACCACGTGCAACAAAATCCGTTCGATATAGGATACTTACAACCCGAGAAAACTGTACAAGAGTTCCTGTGATAAACAACAACCGTGTTTAAACAGACTACATGACAAACACCAGTCTTACGGTTTCATGTGCCGCGCGTCATTCCGGCCCAAAGTGCTTGGATTCGTCGTCAAAAAGCCAATTCAAGTGTTAATTACAGACCTTCCTCAATACTGAACATCAATCTACCATGCTCTCAAGACCAATCAAAGTACGTAAACGTTTTTCGATAATATCCAAACCCCCACAGCGGCACATTCTAGACTGACGTTCCCCAACTTCGAACCGTTCAGGTCAGCTCAAGCCGCATAAGTCGGAAAGACCTGCAAAGAGAGCCCGGTAACAAGGTCCTCTGTTGCACGGGGCCATTCATCACTGTGAAGCATTCAATGCGATTGCGGCTACATGGCACATATTCATCAACTATCCTCGATAGATATCAGATTTCAGCAAAAACTCAGCAAAACCTAATCGCTGGTGACGTAGTAAATTAACTTTAATACAAATAATGTGACAGTATGACGAGTACTCAAGTTACATGGAAGCAAAAAACGTACAGGTCCTAGCAAAACCGGGCGAGACTCAACATTCCAGATCGATTATAAACTTCAAAAATTGGTTACAGCTATGGTGGCGATATGATAGTAACTCAAGGTTCCCTAGAAATCGAAAATGGTCCAGGTCCTAGCAAAACTGAGCAAGATTCAACTCTTCAAACCGGTTGAGATCTTCAACGCTTGCCACCGGCGCCTGCAGTCTTGGCCTTAGGAGCCGCTGCCCTAGTGGCCGCGGGCTTGTTGCTACCCTTGGAGGTCTTGGTCACGGCCTCGACCTTCTTAGCCTTCTTATCATCTTTGGTCTTCTTGATCCTCTCCTTGATCTCGCGGAGCGCAGCTTCACGAGCAGCAGCACGGACTTCAGTCTTCTCTGTTCGCTTCTTCTGGATGACCTCCAACGAAGCGCCGACGATAGATCTGGAATAGGGCTTGCTGGTGGTTTTCCTCCTCTTCTTCACCGCCTCCGAGGTCAAATCCTTCTTGTGCTGCTTCCTGTAAACGGCAGTCCAGCAGAGCTTCGATGGCTTCAACCGGTTGTGGAAGTATCGCTTGCACTTGGAATTCACGAAGAGAAACACCTGCGAGTCACTTCGGATGAATCTAATACCCCTTCCTGGGTAAATCTTGGCTCCGCTGAAGCGGCACATCTCAGTCTTGAGCACCATCGTGACGGGCTTGCGAGTTTCGTAAGGGAGAGTTTCGTTCCCAAAAGACCCTAATCTTCGACAATGCGCCTCATATGCTCCCGATTGCCTCCCTCCTTTGGACTTTGGCCCTGCTCCCTCGTTCTCGCTCCTCCTGTTCTTGTAATGATGTCTGCCCACGCCACTAGAACCACCGCCTCTTTGCAATACCCTAGTGTCAGCCCTTTTCGCGAATCCACACTTTCGCGAAAACAGATGAGGGTTGAGCCCTACGCACTGCGTAACAGAACTACTGTCAAATGGTTTTACCCATTTTAGAAATCAGTGGGTGATAATGTATTCATTCGGGTCATATGTGGAGATATGACCAAATTACAATACAAGCTTCCCATCCTTTTTGTTATTTTACTTCGTCACACTACACCTACAAATACAAGCTATGCATAGTAGTGAAGCTATATTACTCACGTTATGTTTTTTGCCATGCATTTTCATAACTAATTTTTCAGGACTTAAGCAGTGGATAAATTGGTAATCCATCGTCTTCACTCTCGATACGAATATTATTAACATCTTGTATAAAACTATCAACTCAGGTTACCGATCAAGAATGACGACTACGAACAAAAAAAGAAAGTTCAAGTGCAGAGCTCTGCAATGACATTGCTTGCGCGTCAAAATCTTGCTTTTAGAAAAAAGCAACAACTTGCTTACATACACTAGTCTCCCGCTTAAGTACCCAACTTGAACCTGCGCGGTTTGTGCATACTTAGCCGGTAGGTGCATACTTTAGATTTGCCACTCCATAATCCCTTGTGTTTCATTATAATGTCAAAGAAACCAAACATAAAGCATCTTAATGAGCATCAACGCTGCGAAATCATTTCGAAGCTAAGCAAAACGAATGCTCAAAGTAAAAGGGCTCTAGCCTAAGAGTATAACGTTAGTGAAAGCGCCATCCGAAAGATGTTTGACAACACGAAGACGATCCTGAAACGGTGTTGCATGGACATTTCTTTGCTCTGAGAACGCCTGAGCGCCTGGCTGTAGAAGAACCCTCTAGAACCTCGTGTGAGTTGACAATCTCTTCTTCTTCTCCTCATTACTTCACATTACAACTGGTAAAATTTCAGCGGAAGAAAATTATGATTCGACCTATAACTTTTGCTTCAACCTCACAGAAAATTTATCCACAACTTTTCTAATTTCTCATGAAAGTTTCATATGTTTCTCTCCTCTAGATCTCTGAGAACAATTGTTGATTTTTACACTATATCACAAGACGATATGCAGACCCCTGTATACAAAACCCATCACACATCCCAATCCTTGACTTCAATTGCTCCCAAGTGAAAGACTCTGAGGTGTGTAGCACTCAATGTAGTCGTGATGGCATCGTGTGCGAATCATTCAATCTTTAGTACTTTATCTCACTTCTTAAGGGTTTCTTGGTGGGTGACA
Organism: Marchantia paleacea; assembly: GCA_014180765.2. Classification (NCBI taxonomy): domain Eukaryota; kingdom Viridiplantae; phylum Streptophyta; class Marchantiopsida; order Marchantiales; family Marchantiaceae; genus Marchantia; species Marchantia paleacea. The sequence goes on along the minus strand of MUAA02000035.1, from coordinate 1,530,953 downwards.
CCATTTTATCTAAGATATAATTGACCACTTGAATATAGCAAATCTCATCCTTCCATCATGATTAATTTCAAGTCATGTTATTCAAAACTCATATTAATTTGTAGAAGAATAAATCTCGGACTTTCTTTTGTTGAACACTGAAAAATCAAAATACTATCCAAAAAGGGTTTGCAAGACCAAATCCAAGCCATTACAAGAGCACATCAAAACAATAAAACAAAGTTTTAAAATAAATATGAGATATATATATATATATATATATATATATATATAAATTATATCATACAATATTTTTGACACAACCTAATTTTATTCGGTCTAAGATTCAATGTTTGAAAAATACTTTATTATGGTTAATGACTTAATATTGAACAATCATACATACAATATATAAATTATTCATAAAAAATAAATTTTTTTAATGATATACATAAATTCATCCCCCAATTTGATTGTACTAAAGGTTTATATTGAATTATTAAAATTATTTCTAATTTAAAAATAAAAATAAAAATTTTTAATGACAAATTAAAATTAAAGTTTTTTAAAAAAATTCATAAAATTTGATAATTTTAACCCAGAATAAAATTCAAAATATAATGAAAGTCTATAATCAAATAATATTTTTTTTATAAAATATAAAATTTTTAAATATTAAAAAAGTTACAATATCATTTGTTACACTAAATCATATCAAACTAACATGAAATATATTTATTTTATGTTAGTCTGATTATGATATGCTAATTTAAAAATACTTTCAACCTTTAATTGAATAGGAAATTGACTTTAATTTTAGCTTTTGACATGAATAATAATCATAATATAGTATTGCAATTATTTATTTAATCAAGATTTGAATCCTTTTTAAATTTCTAATAATTAAAATATTTTGAAATAATAAATATTTAATCTTTATTTTTGATAAATTTTATAATTTCTGATATCATATTATTTTCTAAGCATAATTTACTTTATATCAAAATTTTGAAATATTATCATTTGTTATAAATATATATCATACATTAGGCAATCATATCTTTGTGTTATTATTGAAATATTTATGTGATATTACTCTGTATTTTTTATCTTTTAATTGTATATTAAGTCAAATAATTTCAATCTTTTAATACCAACTATGGAAGCCAACACTAGAATGGTTTTTTGAAACGGGGCGCGGAGACGGAGGTGAAAAATCCTGAATTAGCCAGTGGATGCTCATAAAAGCAGAACCCTGTCACCGCAAGATCTAATACCTTCTGGATAGAAGATGTGCAGGCTAAAGCGATGTGAACAAGATTTATCGTAAACATGAAAAAATAAACATGATTAATTATACATAAATTTGTTTCAGTTTATTATAAAGATTTAATCTTAGCAACAAGTGATTGTTTATGAGGTAGAATCATATCACTATGTAAGTGTGGCTGCCAATCATAGTACATGGGATGATGACACCCCCAACGCCAATAAATCCTTGGCTGAGACGATGCACCATCTTATTTAAAAATATTTTCATTATTTAATAAAAAATTTAAAATAGCAATTCTTATACTATTCATATCCAAATAATCACTCACAAAAATATTTTTAAAATTTAAAACTAATTTATCAAAATAGCATTGTGTATCAAACATTTTGGCGCCCTAACAATAGAACTTGTATGGTTAGCGGCCACTTCTATCATACCATTTCTTCATGAATACGCATTGTTATGCGTTTACCACACTAGATCTCATTTGTGAAAGAAGAGAATTGCCACATCCAAGAAATGATACCTCCTTAGCTACGGCTAAGAATCATTGTACATCTTAAACATGATGCTACATGGTCCTCATTCTAGAAACACCAGAGTTACTACCAATCCTTGAATCCCTTTCGACTACACTAACCTCCCGCTTAAGTACACATCTCGGTTAATTATGCATTTTTTGGAAAAAGATTTAAGATTTATTAGTTGAACATGTCATGAATCGTCATTTGGCATAAGTTTTGAAGTTTTTGAAGTTTGGCTTTGAGGTCGACTGTTCGGATTTTGCTCTGAAATGATTCAAATAATTTTTTAAGGTCATCCAATGTTTCCTCTGCTTCTGCTTGAACTTCAGAGCAGTACAGTTGATCCTCGATGTCAAAAATTTGCTTATAAAGAAAATCAAAACCCTTAAATATAACTCCTTTTTCTAAACCAACATTCATCTCTTGAGGATTATCATCGTCGTCATCATCTATCGCGGTTTCAATAATCTTCATCGACTTCAGAAGCTCTTCAATATTGTCCTCATTGTCAACATGAACGAATTCTTCCAGCTCTGATGGATCGACAAATAAATTTAAAGATTCCATGACTTTAAAGAATTCGGTACATAAGTCGTCAACGTTGTTAGCAGCCTCCAATTCTGGCTCTAAATTCATTAGTTTTGCATGGACGAAAACATTTTTGATAGAGGTTTGGGAAATAGAATCCCAAGCATCTTTCACATAACTCATAGCATCGAGCAAGTGCGCTGGATTTCCGTAAAGAAATCCTGCAGCTCCTCAGCGTAATCTTCATTCCTAATCTTTCTTTCGATTTTTCGTCTCATCATCGAGTTCAAAATCAAGGACGTCCTTGAAATACAAATATTTGTATCACTTTTTCAAAGTTTTGATTTTTCCCATATCACAAGGCTGTTTCCAGCTTGTATAATTTGGGGGAAAGAAAACTATCCGAATGTTGTCACGTTCGAACGCTTCAAAATATCACGATGTCGGTTCACTTTTTCACTTTTGGATAAAACACCTCATTGAACCATTTCCTGCAAGTTTCTACATCCATCCAAGCTTTTGCTTGATTGAAATAAGGAATGGACCATTGTTGGTCTTTAATACAAGCTGGTTCTTTCGGTTTTCCGATCAATACACAGGAAATTTTATGCTTTCTAGATGCTTTGGTGCATACGATAAGAGAAACTCGATCTTTGGCTTTCTTTTTGCCTCTTTTGGTTGAGATGTCCTCGTTGGGCATAAGGAGCCTATATCTTGGAAACAATAAAAAAAATAAGCTAGTCTCGTCCATATTGTAGACATTTGGTCATATTGCGAGATAATCACGTAAAATTTTTCTAAAGCTACTAGCAATTCCGGATCGTTCTTGTTGACTTCAGCTCCCTCTCTGTGAGGAAGCATCTTTTGCAATCCATGGCGCACTATGAATAGACTTAACCATTGCCAAGATGACTTAAAATCGGATTCCGGAATGGAAAGACTAGAAGCAATACTTTTCGCTTTGGCTATGGCGAGAGATGGCGGGATAGGCAGTTTGGCACGTCACATGCTGTCAATCTAGATGTAAAGCATGTCTTCAAGCTCAATAAATTGTCTAACGGAAGCATCACATCATAGTAGTCGCATCACAACACGACAACGGTCTGTCGTGTTGTGATGCGACTACTATGAGAAGATGATGACATTTGTCATCTTCAGAGCTGTTGTCACGACGGGCGATACTTAAGGTTAGGATAACCGACGGCGCACGGTAAGGTTGTTAAGAGTCCACCGTTGGATCAACTTTGTAGGGTCATGATGTTGAAAAGGCTTCAAGAGATATTATCTTGGACCTTATCAGATATAAAGCGTAGTCAGGATGGAAAGGGTATGGGAGAGAGCTATACACATCACTTTGTTGATTAAGGAGCTTATCTGATCGAAGTGGAGCCGACGAGGACATGGATAGAGGACAACATGATCCTCCAGATGTACCGATGCCTAATCCATTTGTGATCAACATCCGGTGTCTTCATCACGATCATTTTCGGGCGTGGTTAGTGTATCATTTTGGAGATAACTTTCTGCAACAAGTGATAAACTCTCCAGACCCGATTATTCTTCCAATTGTTTCCTACGGCACGATTTGGGACATAACAGTATACGTTTTGATTTAGTTTGGGCGCTATGGATCTGAACTTACGAGTAGTGGTGACTTTCAACACATGGGTTCCAATCCATCACTATTGCTAATCGAAAACAAGCCATAGGGAGTTGATTGTTAGGAACTTTGGCGAGGAGTATTATTCTCAAGTTATAAACTCCGTTTGTAGTTCCGTTCATATTTAGCCGGTTTCGAGTTATCATTTTGACTTTTTATTAGTGGCAACTCGTATTGTGTATATGATGACTAAGTAGTGTGTTTAGGATAGTTGTAAAGCTCTAAGTTAAAATGGAGCTAATTTGGCCACACTAGAGATCAAAATAACACCCTTCATTCTCATTGGTCTTGGAGTTTGGGCCAATGAGGGCACTTGGGCAACTTCTTCGAGGTTTTGAGAATCTTCTAGGAGGACATTCAAAGATCTAAGGATTGGGTTGGAGAACTGACAAGACGAGCTACGACGTGGGCTCAAGAATGGATGGATTTGAAGGATTTGTCACTCTGAAATAGTGATTCAAAGATAGAGTGAGAAATTTAGATCTTTGAGTGTATTTGGAGTGTTTCTGAGAATTTTACGAGGGTTTTGGGAGATCTGAGTCAACAGAGATCTAGTTTTTGACTCGGGCTTGTGTTCTGATTGAAGTTTTGACTCGATTGGACAAGTTTTGAGTATGGAGTGATAGCTTGAAGTTTGTGTATACAAATAAAATTGCAAGATCGCTTTCCGATCGTCACGAAGTTAATAAGACGAAATCATATCTTTTGATAACAGAAAGTTATGTCAATAAAATTTGCACAGTTCAAGTTCTGATGATGAGTGACCTTCTCATGAAATCTATATTATCCAGTGCAAATTTGAAAGTAGGTGAATTTTCATGGATATAAACCTTTGACCAAGGTAAACTTCCACCTTTTTCTTCTTTGCCCATAGATTGGACTAGAGGATAACAATGAACAACAAGTCATATGAATCCATGTTTTATCTACCCTCTCTCTTACTGAATCCAACCATTCCTTGTACTATTAGGGCTTATCTACGTTCTACGCTCCGACAATTATGCAGGCTCATGTATCTAGGCTCAATCATGTATTAGGACTTTCTGACTCGCACCAACTAACTTTTCAATAGCAGTGAGGTTCCGCCTTGGTTTGATCCATCCATCTTCATCTTCATTTCTCACATGTGAGTGTGGTATTACCTTAGATGCAACATGGATTCATATGACTTGTTGTCCATTTAGAGGATAGAGGTTAGTTACCCATGATGCCATTATGGATGTGATATTTGCTATGGCAAGAGAGGGTGGATATCTTAAAGTGTTGGTATGTCTTGCAATCAACTTGGGTTAGGGAGAATCAATACTTGGTCCAAGAGGATCAAGTTATTGTTGTGGTTACAGATCATACACGTGATACTATTTTGGAGGGGATGATTACCCATCCTCCCTCATGGACATCGAATGAAGTGATGTTGTGTTGTGATTTGACTATTATTAGAAGATGATGACATGTGTTGTCTTCAAAATCATTGTTATGACGATAATACTTTAGGTCAAGATGAACAACGACTCATTGTAAGGTTGTTAAGAACTCACGTTTGAAATAAATTTGTAGTATGAGGATATTGATAAGGCTCCAAGAGATATTATCTTGGATCTTGTCAAATATAAAACATGGATTGGGTGCAAAGGGAAAGAGTGAGATCTAAAACATTATTTTGATGACAAAAGAGCTTATATGATAGAAGTGGAGTTGACATGAGACATGGATAGAATAGAACATGATACTCCAGATGTACTGATGCCCAATCCATTTTTGATCAACATCTGGTATTTTCATCATGATCATTTTTATGCATAGTTAGTATATCAATTTGGTGATAATTTTATGTGACAAGTGATAACTCTCTAGACCCAATTATTTTTCTTGTTGTTTCATACGTTGATTATTTAACAATATATATTTTGATTTAGTTTGAAGGTTATAGATATGAACTTGTCAGTAGTGGTGATTCTCAACACATGGATTCCAATCCATCACTATTTTTTAATTAAAGTAAGTCATAGGGAGTTGATTGTTAACAATTTTGGCAAGGAGTATTACTCTTAAATTATTAACTCCTTGGTTCCGTTTGTAGTTTTGTTCATTCTAGCTGGTTTCAAAATGTTATTTTAATTCTTTATTAATTAAATCTCATATTTTTACATGATGGCTAAGTAGTGTGTTTAGGTTAATTGTTAAACTCTAAATTAATATGGAGTTAATTTGGTCACACTAGAGGTCAATAATGTCACTCTTCATTCTCATTGGTCGTGAAGTTTGAACCAATGAGTGCACTTAGGTGAAATCCTTCAAGGTTTTGAGAAGTTTTGCAAGCCTTACCAAGAAACATTTGCAAATTTAGTAAAAGGGTTCAAAAGTTGATTACTAGATCTATGAGATGGGCTCAAGAATGGGTAAAATTGAGTGGAATGTCAATCTAATATGATGATTTGAAGTTGATAAGTGAAATTCAAACCCTAGAATATATTTGAGGCTATTATGAAAAAACTACAAAGGTTTCAAGAGATTTGATTCAATAGACATGTAATTTATAACCTAGGCTTGTGTTTGGATTGAAATTTCAACTCAATTAAAGGAGTTTTGAGTACAAAAATGATAGCTTAAAGTTTGTGTACACAATGAGAGTTACAAAGTTGCAGGATTACATTGATTGTCACAAAGTAAGTGCAGTATTAATAACTTTTGCTATCAAAAGTTTTCATCAATAAAAATTTCTAGAGTTGAAGCTTGGATGATAAAATATATTTTTCTGAAATTTGAAATCAATTTGAGTGAAGGATTGTGATGTTTGATGGTCTTAGTACACAAGGGTTTGCATATTACTTTGTATTACAATGTATGATTAGAAAATTATTCCAAGACATATGGAGAAAAGGAATGTAAGGAAATTTTTTGAGAGCATAACAGGTACTGAAGTTGTTATTTGTGAAGTATGGGCAAGAGTTACATATCGAATTGTTGAATAGCATGATCTTCTTATGTGGAAATTTTACCGGTTATATTAAAATGAAATGTGGATTTTTGAGGAGGAGAAAGAGAAAATAGCAGTTCACACGAGGGTAAAAAGGTTCTTCTTTAACCAAAATCTCAGACATTCTCAAAGTGAAACAATGTTCATGCGACCTACATATCCAAATATATAGATATGCAAAGAGATTATCTTTTTGTTCCTCTAACTTTGATGTTATATGGAACGATGAACATCTACTTTGACATATTCATGATGGAATACGCGAGAGCCTAACATACTAGACAACATGGGTATCACTCTCTTTAGCTTATTGTATAGTTTATTTTAGTTAACGTACATTCATTACTTTATACAGAGTATTAACTAGTGCAATCCATAGGAGAACAATCAGTTTAGGTGACGCTTATTTGAATATTTATTTAATATGTAGACCATTTGACCTAGATAGTTTGGATATCTTAGATGCAGTATGACATATTTCTCATTGTGATGCTATTGGGATCTTACTCCATCTTACCGATTTGGTTTTATCTTTGTACGACTTGATGGGACAATAGAAGATTGATAGGTTCTGTGGGTAATTCAAGTCAAATAAAACTGAAATTTTGTATTGAGTGTACTCAATAGTGATGATACAATCTTGGAAATTTCATAGGTATTTATTTGGTGAAAGAAAACTGGTTATGTAGAAAAGTTGCAGGGAAAAGAAGTGATTGATACTTGTAACAATATTACAAGGAGCAACATTTTGCCAATAGTATCTTCATTGATAGGAATTGAAATTTGTCACATCAGTTTTTTTTAAGTGAAAAAGTTATGTGAAGTATTGTGAAGATTTAAGAGTTGAGATTGAGATGACAACATGTAATAGTTGCCTAGATGATACAAAAGTGATGACATTAGCAATTTTTCAACTAAGCAAACTTGGTTGTAAATCTATCCTGAAGCTTCACTCTCAATTTCACTCACTAGTTAATATCTACATATTGGCATGATGAAATCTATTCAATTTCCACCCATTTATCAAACTTTAATAGTTATTACAACTCACAAACTTTGGTTATCATATGAACCATGGAAGATGATGACACTCTTCTTATTGAAAAACTGTTTTGCATGTTTTTATAGTGATTCAATGGTTGGATCAAAAGTTACAACTAATCAAACTTGGTTGTAAATCTGACCTCAAGATTCACTCTCAATTTCAATCACTAATTAATATCTACATATTGTGAGTAGAAATTTTATAAATGGAAGAAAATCTACGATTTTTTTCCATTTATAAAATTTCAATAGTTGCTGCTAACTCACATATTTTTGTTATCAGATGAAGGGTGATGACACTCTTCAATGATTTGAAATTTTAATTACATAAAATTTGAATTTGAAAATATTTTAATTATAAATTTAATTTTTTCGGATAAATTTAGATTTTTTCAATTTAAGTATTTTAAAATATTTGAAAGAAATCTTAAAATATATATGATATATTATTCTGTTTTAAGTAATTATAAATTTAAATAATATTTTACATATTTTTATTCATTTAGTTTAATAGGTTGAAACTTATTTACATTTCATATATAGTTATGTGATAACATGATTTTTATTGTCACATCATGAATTAATGTTAAGACATAACTATTTATATATGAAAATTTCATGACATGTCTAGCTATTTGTGATGAAATATTTTTATTGTGAGTACTTTTTCATATGTTTGTCAACTATTATTGTGATGTTTATGATTGAATTTTAAATGTTACCCTCATTATGTGATAAAATGAATGTGTGAGCATACATTTTTGTTCTTCTACTTTTTTGTGATGAATTATATTTATATTTATATTTTTAATTTATGAAGTATTGGATTAAATTAGTAATTTTTAAAATTTTGTGAAAAATGATTTATTCTTGAGAGTTGCATTTTTTATTTTTTGAGAAAAATATATTGATTTTGAAAAATATCAATCATAATTACATTCCCTCATCACTATGAAATCTTAATCAATAAACCACGACCAGATGTAATTCAACTTAACCTAAGTAAGTTAGCTCCAATTGATTACTATCTAGAGGCTTTAGCGACCTACCACATAGCTCAATCGCTAATGTAAAAATCTTATTACTTTTACTTGCAATCATTTGCAATCAACATGATATTAAGCGTCTTTGCACGTTTTTACAATGATCCAATGGTTGGGTTGACTCCTACAAAGGGGAATAAGTTACCTAGCCTGTACATATGCTAGGATGTTTTTTCTCTTCTCTCGTCTTGACCTCCAACTAAATGACACTGTTTAGAGAAATTTTTGGGATGTTCTTAGACGAACACATAGTATCTCACATATTTCACCAGGCCAATAGATTTATTTTGGTCCCAAGTCTTGTGGTGACACTGGATTCACATTTTGTGAAATTGAAGGTCAAGACGTGCTTCTATCATTTGATCAGCTTTTGAAACAATTAAACCATGCAAAGAGTTTTGTCAGGTGCTATCGAAGCTTCACCCATCACCTCTCGCAACACTTCACCTCATTACAGTAAAGATGAGGCCACTGCAGAGCCCAGATGTATGTATTGACATCCTCTACGATCCTTTTGGCGTCAGTGGGAACTTAAGACAGAGAATTAAAAATTGAAACAAAACTGGACTGAATCAAGCATTTCGTCAACTGGGACATAACTAGTATAACTCGTAACTACTGTACCATGTCAATACGCAGTGGAACCATCCGCTGCCCTCCGTCTGTCTTCTAGTATGATATCGCCAGAGAGGGAGAGTTTCTTTGCTGCGCAAGAATGAGATCCATGCAACAATTTTAAGGAGCTGTCCGATGAGTGCCAAATTCAGTGAGGAGTTTTCCCGGGTTCTGAATTCTATAGGGAGTTGGGCCGTGCTGTTCGACTATTATTTAAATATAATCTTATCTCATAAGGTGTGTGCGTTTTATCCTGGGTATTATCAAGTTACTATTACTGTTCTCAAAAACTCAATTTCAGATGCGTCATTGTCTACATTTCCCATCGATCACAGAATTAGGAAGTCTCTAGCACTACTTCACGGGTATTTTACTTTTTACTTTTTTGCTATTTTACTCGGTTTACCTTTAGGGGTATTTCCAGATGCCTTAGAATCTGTCCCGAAGCTGCAGATCATGCAATTTTGTCGTTCTTAGTTTCAAAGACAACTGGTGGAGAGGAGTGTCCTACTAGCACTGCAAATTTAAGAAGAATCCGATGCTTCAACACTGAAGGAAACACAAACGGTTTCTCTAAGAGAGAAAGTACCTGCAGCTTCTGGGAAGTGAATCAAATGCAGAGCTAACTGCCGATGATGTGCCAAAAGGCCATAAACTACGTTGATGAAGTAGGTTATCAGGAGCAGACAGTAGACAAACGACATTATACGCTGCTATTTAGGTTGTTGTTAGTCTTCACATTCTCTATTCAAATTGCGGTTGGGTAGCATAGAGTCAGCCAGGTACTACAGCTGAGATCTACGCATGCTCGCGATGAATGAAGAAAAAATTCTGATGATAGAATGACTTGAAATCCGCATTAGTCCTAATTTAGCTAGATTTGACATATCAGCATGCCAAAATCTAGCCATCTGAATTTTCAGAAATAAATCTCCTGCCGTGAAGGTATAGCCTGAATGGGCTGTTTCCTCATTTTGGACGGAGATGGTCTCATCATCGACATCTTAGGGAGGTACGGCTGTAGTCAACCATCCATCATATTGTTTTACTTTACTTTCAGGATCGCATTGAAGAATTCTGTGAAACGCCTCTTGATGTATTCTGATTGCATGAGTTAAACTCAATCTTATGTCCACGGTGCCTGCAAACCAATAAATTTACAGTTGGGAGAATCATAATAAACTCATCAGTTCGTGTCCCTTTTCACTAAAAGACCGTATGTTCTCTAGTTCAGCATCAAACTTAAAATGTTTCATTACAAGTCTTCGATATATATCAACTCATGATGCGAACCTGTATGAAAACCAAGAAGGAAAAGCACCACCCTTCATCAAGGAGGAAAACATTTTAGTAAAATACAAAATTTATTTTATTTCATTTTAATCCCTAGCAACGTTTTACATACAGTTGGCAACTAAACTAGAGCTGAAAATGGTATGATCACATCATGTACAGATATTTACAAAGAACGCCAAACAAAAGCTCCTAAGTAGCTCGCCAAATGTACATAATCTCTCGAAACTGTCAATTGAATGAAGTTAGTGCCTAACGTATTTTGCACTACTACAAGTGATCACCCGACTCGCGAGAGCGTATAAGCACAACATATACACTCAACTTGATTCTCTTGATGCATTAGCACGATATTATACATGTTTGATTGGAGGACTTTGAAAACTGAAGAGAGAGCTGCATCAGGAACTGACTTCACTCTCCACTTCCATCCGAGTCAAAAATTACAGAAGGTCGTCCCCGATCGCACCTTGCAGGTGCTAACACTCAAACAAATCATCCAGTGGAACTTGCAGGTGCCCTTACCAAAATTAATCACTCGCAACTTCCAGTCGACATATCCGATCTGAAGTCTCATGTATTCTCGATACGGCACTTTGAACCTGTATTGCTAGCATGACCAAGCCTTCCAGATCTCCGTTCGTGTCATGTGCTCGAACTGAATTTTACCTTGGCAATCAGACTTATCTTCAGCATGTGTTTCAATCTTGAAACCACAGTATTGAATGAAGGCCGAAGTTTGGAATCACTCGACCAGCATGCTTCGGTCAGCTCAACGTACTGTGGGTCGATGCCATCCCGTATCTCCAACCTGCGATCCAGCATTCCCACAGCACCTATGACCTCCAGAAGGCTCATTTCGCCCCATGGAATCTGCCTCGTAGCAAGCTCCCACAGAATGACCCCAAAGCTGTACACGTCCGACTTCTCAGAAAATGGCTCGTTGCGAAGCACCTCGGGGGCCATCCACTGAGCGGTGCCCTTATCAGACATTCGAGTCAGAAAGCTGGAGTTCTTGAGTCGCGAGAGGCCGAAGTCGCCCACCTTGACCTTCCAGTTCTCAGTTACTAGGAGATTGGAAGACTTCAGATCACGGTGTAGAATGGGTGGGGACCGGTGATGCAGATAGTTCATTCCCAGTGCAACATCAAGGGCCATGCGGAGCCGCCGGTTCCAGCTCAGTCCTTGTTTACTGCGGTGAAGGATCCGAAATAGACTTCCTCGCGGAACAAACTCCGTGATGATGGAAATGTGCTTAGGCTCTGTGATCGCCCCCATGAAGAGCAGCACGTTGGGATGGCGAGTTGCTTTCATGATGGAAACCTCTCGTCTGAACTCGTGCAGCAGCTCCGGAGCATATGCTTGTCCGCTTGAAAACATCTTCACCGCTACATCTGATCCCAGCCAAGTACCGTGGTAGACTCTTCCACAAGACCCTTCACCGATCCGCGCTCCGAATTTTATCTCTCCCCATGGAATCTCGAAGCCTGCTGGCTGGCCTTGGTCCAGTTCTGCTCTCCAGCTTGAAGCTGAGCTGTCTGGCAAGTTGGAAATACGGCTGCTGCTTACATGATTGACGTGAGACCGACTTTCGACAGGAGGGCAGTGCTGAGTGGTATCTCCCTTCCAACCAGAAGCAAGGACCAAACATGTGGAGACATTTTCCGTCACCTTCCGAACAGAAGTTCTGCATTTCTGGAGAACAGAAAGGTTGTGGCCTTCTCTTTCTGGCTCGGTCATGCATATGCGACCAGAATATGCTTTTGAAGGCAGTTCCGGTACTGGCTGTAGTGGTGAACTTTCAGCACGTCCTACGTCCTGTTTTGGTGGATCATTCAAGTACTGGTTGGAGTCGAGGCGGCTGCAGATTGAAATAGTACCGAACACTTCAGCTTTGTCATTGATCAAGGGCGAAACACAGACCACTGCCGTGAAATCTTCTCCACCAGATGTTCTGAGTGGAAATCGGCCTGACCACGAGATTCCAGTCCTGGTTGTCTCGCAGATTTGGAGAGCGAAGTCATGACTATCATCAGTGCATAGAAGGTCCACAGCCCTCTGTCCGACCGCTTGCTCTGCGGAGTACCCAAACAGCTGCTCTGCCATGGGATTCCAGTAAGTGATACGTCCAGAGAGCGATGTCACGTGGAGAGATAGTCCCATAGACTGCAGGATGAATTTCACCATGACGTTTGACATCGGCACCAAACTTGCTGATGAGTGTTCCCGTTCATTCAGCATCTCAGATTGTTGAATCAAAATCTCCATAAGGCCGATTGAGTCTGAAGAGCTATCCCCACCGGCTCCGAACATCTCCTCTACCTGCTTCCTCAGCTCCTTGTTACTCTCTCCCCACGCCATCGGCAGGAGTTTTAACTTCTTGATTCTGGCTTTTGAATCAGAAACCTTCAATTTTGACGATTGAAGTTGAAACAATGTTTGCTTCGCAGTGGCCTTCTGTTTACTCACTGGTATTCTCGGCGTCATGTCATAGCTGCCTGCAGATCATTAACATGAGACTCGATTGGAAATCTTCATTTCTTCCTATCCACGCATCTTACAGTTTTTTAAAGGTATGATCTCTGAACGTTCGTCACCCATATCATAGCCGTCCTTATATCATCTACTCTGATCGTATGTTCGATGGTCTGCACAAGTCTGGAAGGTTTCCTCAAATCAGACTAGAACCAGATGCAGAAAAATATGAAGAAAGTAGAGAATGAAAACTGTGAGACAAGGAACCAGATTAAATAAGAACGAAGCAGAACCAGAACTCCGACGTCCTCCTTTCCATACCCCTGTCAGTCCAAGCTGTAAATCACAAGATACCTCTATCTAAGCATGAAGAAAGAAAAGATGAAAATGTAGAGAAAAGGAGCTACATTAAATAAGAATGATACAGAACCAGAGTTCAGACCCCCTTCTTTCCATACCCCTCTGTCAGACCAACATGTACATCACAAGATCAGTCTATAGATGGTAAGAGCACGAGGGTGAAAGAGTCTTACAGTTGTTCATGTCATGATGACAGAGCTGATGTAGGTTGGAGGTGAAATGCAATCTCTCGATAGTTGAGTTACTCGGAAGAAGAAATGTTCACAACCACATTCTAACGACTGGTTGTGATAATCTAAACGTATATATAGGTTCAAGATTTCCTCGCTGCCGTGCATTACAGTCTGTCCTAGTCACGGTGACTCTGTGAAACCAGATGCCGAGGAATAAGTATCGGACATACTTTCAGTGAGGCACTATAATCATTAAAGGTCACTGAAAGTCGGGTAATGATGGAAATGCTTGACCAGTGTACGCGGAATGACTGTAAGTGACTACACTACAACGAACCCAAGGAAATCAAATCCTCATTCTTTCCTTGCACAACTTCCAGTCAACTTCCAATCACATTCTCTTTATATATCCATTTAGTTGGAGAATCTCGTATTTTTGTTTCGAAGCAAACGAGTTCAACCATATCCTGTAATCTGTTAACGACTATAGCATCCGCTTACTCATTCTATACCACATGACATTGCCAAAGAAAATGCAAACACTGGAACCAGAAGTTTTTTGAAAGCGATGTTGTGGAGATTTCCAACCTCTGAAGGCCGAGCGATTATGCCGTGGCCCGTATTCGTCAATCGGACACAGTCTGTTCCAGTGCCTGATGGGAATTTGCATGGAGTATATCTCAAATTACATGGTAAGGTGTTGCTTGGTGCTGATAAAACTGGCTTGTGCTTGTATTTATAAGGAAATCACTGACGGACCCGGACCGGTACCCATGGTCATGGGTACCGTGTTTCAGAGTGCAGATAACACGATTGCAGTTCATAATACAGTATTTGCAGTCTCAACACCTCTGCCATCGAAGGTACGTATACAATTTTTCTACGTTCTCTTGTGATTGACTGTATACCCTTCTGCAGAATCTACTGTGCAGCGTGAAACGAATATTCGAAAACTGCCTCATGTGTTTTCTGGAACACTGTCAGAATCTACATGTTTCTTACGTGATCTGATGTCATACAATAATGAGGTCACAATTGTGAATGATTAGTAAGGCATCAGATATGGATGTAGGTTTTCTTGTTCAAAGCACTTGTAGTACTCTTCTCTAGTTGGAATTCTTAGCTACAGACATTACGTCTTGACCCCCTTTTGAAAGCCGTTGCAGGCAGATCTGGAGACTCATGAATGACTCTCGGGATATGAAAAAACATATTCTTAAAAAACGGAAGTATCTCCTGTACGATTTGTTGGACTCTATACAATCGTAAGTAAATTTTTTCTGCTTCCAGAATTTCCTTGAAAGATGCATCTGGGAAAAGGCCGTAAGCCTCTATCTTGTTCGGGAATACGATCTGTGAACTCCGTAGTGAACAAAGCGGAGATGGTTTAAAATTTGCTGCGAGGAACTTAGGTAAAGACACATACGTATGAGGGCTTTACTCCATCTCAACCGTTCAAGGAACATACATCGAAAAGTATAGGTGTGCGTGCATGCGCAGTGCTTGTCTACAAATTGGTCCGACTGGTTACCATGTGATCGGTCGAGACTGTAGGTACGAAAGACTCGTACTTGATGAATGCAGACACATGAGACTATGAACGCGATAGGGTGCCATCCCGTCTCTGACCGTTTCTGCATTTACATGTTCTTTTGAACAAAATAGAACTTGGTTTGGGGAGAAAGCTATTGCGCACAGATAATCAAACCATACGTTAGAGGGGTCAGAAATGACCACGTGCCGAAAAGCAAAGAAGCACATGCATTACAAGAAAGGGACCGGAAATGAACACAAAACCAAAAGCTATACACTGAAAGATGTATATTTTACAATACCATGAAGTTGACCATTACTTGTACTCAAAGAAAATGTTAGAAACACACATGCGTGCGCGTTACTTAAGTAAAGTGCACCAATTTGCATAGCCAAGTTGGAGCCTGATCTTAATATCAATGATTACATTGTAAAAGCATGTTATGTAGTACGTCAGTGGGAAATTTTTTTGCAGTTATTATACAAAATTTAGGTATAGAAATGTATTGCATTATCCATCTTGAAATCCATAAAATTTTGATAATCTTAATTAAAAATCAAGATATTTTAAATTTTTTTATCCCTGGATCTCATTTGACCCAACAGATAAAATAAACCTACAGATATGTTTTTTTTATAAATTCGTAAATTGAAATAAATATATGTGCTAAATATTTTAATAATCATAATCGTAATACTATAATTTATGGTTTTGGAAAATAAAATATCTTTTCATTAAGACAAAAAATATTCAAGATTTGCACATAGATATTTGATAAAATAATATAATCATGAAATAAAAAGTGATCTATGAATAAATTATAACTAAATTTATTTATTGCATTAATTTAATGTGAATATTTATTAAATTTTAATATTTGTAAAATACATGCATTTTTTGAAAATAAAAAAAATAAAATTATTATATGATTTTTTATTTAATTAATTTATAAAAAATATTGAAAAAATGAAAAAAATCAAAATTTTTAGATTTTCTTTAAAATGAAATAAGTTTTTATTTTTGGTTATAATTTAAAAATATTTTATTTTATAAATTTAAATAAATTAATCTAAATATTATTAATTTAAAATATTTTATAATTTAAATTCAATTATCTATATTTGTAAAATTAACTATTAAAAAATAATATAATAAAATTTTAATATAAAATGACATTAGTAGTATGATCATTTTCATTAAGTTTATGAGAAATAAGAATATGATAAATTTTCAATTTATTTTGAAATAAAAATCCAGTTAAATATTTTCTTTAAAAATTTTTTTTTAATATAAATTTTTTTATATTTTTTAAATTTCAAATTTTTTTGAAAATCTTTGTGATAAATATGTTTATTTATTTATTTAAAATTTTATTTTATTTTATTTTATAGTTAATTAAAAAAAATTTAAAAATTTAAAAATTTAAAGTAAACATCATATAAATTGTTAAATCACATAGATTGAAATATTTTTATTTGTATTAAATTTAATTTTTACACTATTTCAATTTTAAAACCTAAAGTATTTTAAAATAAAAAAATTGAATTGAATTTCTACCACAATTTGCAAGTTTGAAATTTTATTTATTTGAAGTTTGAAACTTAGAAGTAAAAAAAATAATTTTTATTGATGCACATATCACAAAATGCATTTTTATCACATCAAACACTACAAGTCAATTGTTTTAATTCAAAAACAAAAGTGTGCCATAATTATGTTTTTCATTATCTAAAAGATCGTAAATACAATCATCTCATCAACATATCATACAAAAAATAATTTTATCAAACATGTTTCACTATGCTTTAAAGAATTCAAGTGTATGCAATAACTAATATCCATCGTGACAACACTCTTTTAAACTCAAGTTCAAAAATTGTAGTACCACGAGTGTAAGTTCAAAATTCATTTCCTTGTACCTTAGGTTTCTTAATATCGCAGTTGACACTAATAATACTTATAGTTTTGAATGTACTAACAATTCTAGTATGAACGTTATGTATTTTCTAATATATTCTCAATGCAAATGACACAAATTCACTACCTGCTCTAAGAACTGTATCTACTCTTGCTAATAACACTTTCAATGATTAAAATACCAATTGCAAAATCAAAATTTAAAAGAATTATCTATTTTTGCATGCACAATGCTGTTTCAATGTTGATATATGACTATTATAAGAAGAATTTACATGTGTAATCTTCAAAGTCCTATATTTTAGGTCAAAATAATTAAAAGCTCATCATAAGTTTGTTAAAAACTAATAGCTTGATTGATTTTACAGGTGTGATTTTTAATAAATTTCAAAGAAATATTTTTTTGGATCTTAAATATAAAGACTCATAAGGGTGTAAAGGAGAAGGTTGAGATTTGAGACATTACTTTGCTGACTAGAGAGTTTGTTTAATCCCAGTGGAGTTGTGTAACACTAAGTATATTGAACTTTGTAATGACTTCCAAGGATGAGATGACTTCTCAAGGTCTTCTATTGCTTTATATACTATAGGATTGGAAAGAGTCCAAAATCATATCTATATTACATGGTTATCATACATAAATATCATGTTTTATTGTCTTATACTAGTCAATTTTCAAAAGACATATAGCACCTTTATTTATTCCATCAATGCATGGTAGCCATCTTGCTTTCTATCCATGCAAGCCAAAGTAATCTTTTTTTTTGGTGCATAATATGCATCATTATTTTATAGTTTAGTGATTTAGTGACATATCTACAATTTGGCTGAACTATCTATGGATAACCAAGATTGATTACAAATTTTTCTCCATTTAAAACACAATATCATTGTTACAAGAAAACTAAAAAGTCAAGTACCTCCTAATACATTTCTAGTGTCATGAATTCTACTACATTTCTTGAGGATCCTCTCTACCTCATTACCTCTAGTCCATCAATCATATTTGGTAAAAGAGATGATTGATATATGTTACTAAAGAAAATAAGATCAATAAATATATTTTCAAAGGAAAGACTGATAATATATATATATATATTTTTATGTGTGATGAAAACTTTAATTTATATGCAATTGCTTCAATCCATTAAACTACTTGGAATAATTTAATAAATCTTGGATTTAATTTTTGAACTCATATTAATGCAAAATTGATGATTTATAATCACACATCTCAATCTTAAAATTAAACTCCACATGTCATGGATGAAAATATGCATAATATTTTTGAAGCATTTGAGTAATGGCTAATTTTTGCTTTGCTTCATGTAGTCCTTGAATATTGTGCCACAATCTTGTTTATAATTTCAACTTGGATGGATGATTCTTCATATGACCCCATCTAGCCAAACTTGATGGTATGAGAAAATATGATCCATACATAAGAAAAAGAGAGATTTGACTCTTGTGGATGCATGGATTGAGTAAGTACAAGCAAACTTAATCCATGAGAAAAGTGCATCATAGACTTGTTGCTTCTTCAAAGTAATATAACATATACTCAAAAGCTATACTGGCTCTTTTTTTGATGGATATTTTTGAGATAATAGATATTTTTGTTATCATTTGTTGATTGAAAGAATGATAGTCAAGGCACATCCATATGGAGCTACCCTTGTTCTTCACAAATAGCACTAGAGCTCCTTATGATGATACATTAGGTTAAATAAAATCGTTGTCCAAAAATTCCGTCAATTGGGCTTTCCATTCATGCAGTTTGTTTAGTTCAAATAGATAAGGACTTTTTCAATGAGATGAAATATATGGTGAGATCTCTATCTTTTGATCCATTCTCCTTCTTTGGTGCAAAACTTGGAGGTAGATCATATGGGAATGTGTCTTGAAACTCTTTCAAAACACCAGGTAACTACTCATTGATAAAAAATTACTTTTTTGAGAGCTTATATTTATTATTGATAACAAAAAGCACACATATTTGTGACAAATAATGATCATTTTTATCACATATAGAGATTAGTTTTTTTGTTCAAACCTTAATCCATATCCAAAGATCCTTCAACACAAGTAGTTTTTATTATCGTATTTGCGAATCCACATTAGGATTATATTTTTCCATCCAAGACATATCCAAAATAGCATCAATGCAAGCTAATGAGATTACTCTCCACTCTATCAATACCTTATATTGCCTTTGTAAAAATAATGTCCATCGTTAGGTTTACCCATTTGATAATTCTACTTCATCATTGTCATCTCTCTATAAAATTGATTTTCACTTTATAACAACCAATCTAGATAGAGAGTTTTCCGTAATTTTTAGATCAATGAATTTTTTCATTTCTTTCATCTTGCCATCTATCATAATAAAAAATGTTTTTATTTTTTTCAAACAATCTATCTCATTTCATGACTTACTTCTTCTACCTATTCTCCTTTTCATTGAACCGATAAGACTATGAAGCAATATTACTCATGTTTGTCATTTTTTTGATTGTCATAGATCATATCATATCCATCTTCTAGATTGTTGAGAACATGTTGATAGAATGCTTTAGCTTCTCTTGTTTGTACTTGAGTTTGAAATTTCATAATACTATGATTAAATTTACCACAATTGTAGCATTACCTCATGATTTATTTCTCTTTAGATATGCAATCTCTTTTTGAATATGCTTCTTGATTAGACTTCAAAATATGCATATTTGAGTTGCCAAGATCTTTTCCTTGAGCACTGACTTATTTTGGAATACAATCCTTTTATCTCTTTATATTATCCAATTCCATAGATATTGGTCTATAATATTGATTTGAGGCAATGGCTAACTCTCCGCCATCTTGAAAGACATTGTCTATATGTTGAGCATAGATAATAATCTTCTTCAAATTTCTTGAATTGTCACTAATCACTCATGCGGAACATTTTTTTTCAACCCTCTTTTGAAATTTTTCAATATACTCCTCCACACTTCACTTTTGCTGTAATTTCCACAATCTCATTCATGCAATAATTGTGTGACCGATTGCTTGAAAATTTTGAAAAATCTCATTTTATTCCACTCCAATTGACTTGTTGGTTCAACTCGTTAAGCTATTTTATTCAATGTTAAAATCAGATAAAAGATTTTTTTAACAACAAATCACAAAAAATGATATTGCAATTTAATCATTGATATTAAACAAGACAAGATGATATTTTATTTTCTCAATTTATGTCGATTTCTTTGAAAAGGTTTTATCTCTCAAGCTTTTGTCGTCTTTAAAATCATGGATATCTAAAGATCTAAAAGTTTTGCTCTTTTTACCACTTGGACTATTAAAACTCACTATTTTTCACTCTTTTTTATTGATGGTGATATGTCTTTATGTCTATTTCTGATACTTTTATTATCTCACTTTTCATTCCACTCGCTTTGACGGATGTCAATTCTTGAGCTAGCTGCTGCATTTGAGTTCATCTTCTTTCAAATATGACTCTTAAATATTCGAACTCATGAATCATTTCTCTCAAATTATTCTTCATCATTCATTCTCTTCTATTCTCTTTCTTAGTATTAACTTAAGATGAAAGATTGACAACATAAAAAAAAATATAGATAATGCTATCAACTCTTACAAATATTATTTTTCTCAATTTTAAAAAACTTAGTTTTAAAATATAGGTGGACTCATGAATAGAGATATTCAAAAGAATCTTAATATTTTGTGGTGATTTAAAGTTCAAAAATCAAAAAATTTTGATTGATGGATTTCAAATCTTAAAGTGTACGTAGGAGTTTACTTAAATATTATTTATCTTCAAAGTGATTACATTTAGCAGGTTTATAATTTATACTTGTGTTTATATTTAAATTTAATTGGATTAGTTTTGAGTATTGTATTACAACTTGAAGTTTTTTGTCTACACAGGTTGACTTTAAAGATTGCACAAATTATCACAAGTTTAGTACAATGGATACAACTTTTGCTATCAAACGTTTTGATTAATATAGCTTTTGATAGTGTGCTATCAAATATTTTGAATAATAAAATATTTGAGGGATGTAATTTATGTTGTTTGAAGCATAGTTTAGAAGTATCAGAGAATGAAGGATTTGAAACTTTATAAGTATCACAAAGATATCCCAACACAATTAGTTGTAAGATGTGAGTAGAAGTTCTACAAGTTACAATGGGTGATCAAAATCTAAAACTTGTTAGATCTCATTGCGAGATCAACTTGTAGAACTTCTACTCACATCTTACAACTAATTGTGTTGGGATATCTTTGTAATACTTATAAAGTTATTGATGGAAGCTTTGTTCTACAAGTTACAATGAGATTTTCATCAATATCTAAAGCTTGTTATTGGCAGGATATTGATGAAAATCTCTTGGGGAGATTTTGAAAAGTATTGTATTGTATTCTGACCAGTAAAATATTCAAATTCACCACAATCCCTCCGTCTTGCGTCCGGCATTGTCAAAAGTCTCCGAATTCCAATAAAGTAACGATGATTAGTAACATGCAGGTCATTTGTGAATGGCAAATGAGGTCCCAGATGAGATAGAGCAAGGCAACCGAGGTTCTTGAACATGTTACATGAATTTATTGACATCCGAACCATCTGTCAGAAAGATTATTTTCTTCACAGGAAGAGACTGGTCGCTAGAGAGCACCCAAGACCATTAAGCATATTTTCCAAATCTGCAACTGCCATATTGTAAGCTTATTGCAACTGCCATATTGTATATCAGATCAAGAAGGCGCGTATCTATTGGGCAGCAGAAGCTTGTCATGGCAGTTCTTTACTCAACCGCTACATTCATTCTTTCGATACAGAGCTTGAAGGCGAGTGTTCAACAAGATTCGCACTGTATTGAAGTTCAGTGTCCGGTTTCTTCAATACTTCAGGATCCGGTACCATCGTGCAGGAAGAATTCAGGATCTGTGTCCTCAAGAAGCGACGCGCATTGGGAACCAGTTCTCACCCCACTGACAAAGAGGCGTCGAGCAAGCGAGAAAACTGATGGTCTCCGTTATGACGGGTAAACATTTTGACGATTGATACATCTCAGTTTGAACATAGCAGTGGACCAGGTGTAAACCTTTCTCCATGTCCATTCGATACAGGTTTCTATACACTAGGATAGAACCTCTGGACATGAAAATTACAAGCTGAGCTAACTAGTTCTACTTGTGTTGTATTCTCTCACCAAGCAGGGGAGCTCTCCTGGATTTCCTTAAAGCAACGAATGCAGCCAAACTCGGGCTATTACCAGTCTGGAATCCGAGGAACTTGCCAGATGTATGCTACTGGAAGTAGTGACTAGCAACTCGGATTCTTCCCCACGGGTCGTCGTTCTAGACCTCCCAGGCCCCAGGCCCCCGCTCAATACGATGAGGTTGGGCGGAACTCTGAGTCCTTCGTTGAGAAATATAACCTATTGGACGCATCTGAAGCTGGGTGGATATGATTTCCACGGACATATTCCCGAAGACTTGGGCAGAATTCAACATCTCGAAAAGATCGACCTTTCGTTTAACTCTCATACTGGAGTGATACCTCCTTCGCTACTGAACCTTTCTAGTCTCCAGTGCCTTTTTTTGGAATCTAATCTACTAAACGGTAGTTTACCCATAGATATCGGAAAACTTAACCATTTGATTCATTTGAATCTTACGAGAAATGATTTGAGAGGGATGATACCTCCTTCATTGGAAAATTGTTCTCAACTTCAGTCCACTCTTCTTAAGCCACAACCTCCTTGGAGGGGTCGTCCCAGACATCTTGGAAAGCCTTCCTCATCTGGAATTTGTTTTTCTATACAACAATAATGTGGGTGGTCACTTACCTCCTTCCTTGAAGAACTGTACATCATCGACAATGGACATGTCCTATATTTGGACGGAGAATTACTAGCCAGATGGGGCAAGAAGCTATACTCATTGAATTTAGTTGGTAACAAACTCAAAGGGACTATACATGCCTCGGTGGGACAATGTCCACAGCTAAAATATGTCTATCTGAGCCACAATAATCTGATTGGAAATGTACAAGATGCACTATGTCAGCAGGTCAGCTTGTATGCTCTAGCTCTGAGCCACAAAAATTTGAGAGGCTTGATAACCATAGCACTGAAAAACTATTGCCAGCTCAGGTCCATATCTCTTGGTTCAAACTTCTTGCGCGGAAGCATTCCAGGGTAAATATTTTCTCCAGATTCTTTGAGAGCTGTCTCTTTTGAGAGCAATCAACTCACCGGACGTATACCTCTATCTTTGGCCAACTGTACACTACTAGCACATTTGAACCTTGGAGACAATCTTCTCACAGTACGGATTCCTAAGGCGCTGGCGGAGTTACAGACCCTTGCATTTGTTAATCTACGAAAGAATCACTTGCAAGGCAAGCTGCCTCCTTTCAGTCATCTCAGGTCACTCAGATTCTTCAGCGTGCGGGAGAACGACTTACAAGGCTCATGGTTGTGGAATGTGAGTGGATTGAGGAGTTTCGATCTTTCTGGCAAAACTTCGTTGAAAATCTTCCGTCAGACGTCAGTGGACTTCGTTGTTTGAGTAGTCCCGTATGAATTTCTTGGGATATGGACTTCCTGTTTTTCAAGGAAGATCTTCTTGAAGACGGGACAGAAATACTTTCCGTGGGAAATTGACATAGCTTTGATTTTGAAAGGATCGGAACACATGTTTGATAGGTTCCAACTTCTGCATTTCAAATCGATCAACTTGTCGAAGAATAAGCTCTCCGGACAGCTACCTCCGGAGCTGAGACATATTGTGGAAATACACTCGCTCAATCTGTCTCATATCCATTTCGTAATCAGACCAACTTTGTGCTTTCAGATTTGTCTTGCTTCGCGGACACTCAGGTTTCTACACCTATGCCATATATGATCATACCAGCGGATGGCGTGATTTCAATCTCAACCAAACTCGAGTTGTTTTCAAGCTTAACAGAGATATATAAGTATCCATGAATAGTGTGATTGCCAAAATCTTGTTTTATTTATTCCGGTCTAGTGAAAGTGCTATCTGCAAATAGTATATTTCCTCGCAAAGGTTTGGACAAGTAACCTTTGCGAGGAAATAACCATCAGACAGGATGGCACTGGCAGTGGATCTAGAGTCAATTTATAAGTCCAGCCTATATTGCCTGCAGATTTCATTACATGGCGTTGGCTGACAACAAGCTAAGGCTTATGCCTTCTCCTGAGGATATGACGGATGCTCGAAGTGAACAGCTAGCTTATAAGGAAGCAAGGCTTCTAACCAACCCCATAGAGCCATCTCTGAAAGGAGAGGTAAGAATTCTTTACATTTCGTGGACAAAACTATCCTTGAAAAGCATTTAATTTACAATACTTCAAAATTATGTCAGAGCACGCCTTCTATGTTTTACTCATCTGCTAGCCACTCAATTTGCAAATGTAAATGACAAAAATTGGTTTTCCTGCTCCAGGTTGATGACAAGTATCTTTATTCCTGCGACAACATACAGAACCAAGTCCATGGTTGGATGTGTGAGGATCCAGTTGTTGGATTTTGGATGATCACACCCAGTAATGAGTTCAGAAATGGAGGCCCTACAAAACAGGATCTAACATGTCATACTGGCCCTGCGTGCCTTGGAGTAAGAAATTCGTTCTCAACAGAGAGATTACTATTCTGCATGCATCATGGACTTTACAATGTCTTATAGATTACATATGTGCGTACGTGTGGATATCGCACTGACCCCTGTTGTATTGGATTTGCATCACAGATGTTTCACAGTGCACACTACGCTGGTATCGAGCTCTGCGCTCAATTCAGGAGTGAAGACTGGCGGAAAGTGTTTGGTCCAGTTTATATTTACTTGAACAAAAAGGCTGCTGGAACGAAAGTTCGAGCCTTGTGGGAGGATGCTAAAAAACGAGTACGATTTTCCCTCTTTCGATTCGTATTGCCCTTGTACGAATTTCTTTACATATAACCAAGCATTAGTATTCCAAACATATGTAGAAAATCTTTAAGTTATTGTTTCAACTATACTAAAGAACAAACTTTGGAAAATTTCTGCTCACCTTCTCGAGCTCTCTTTACTGTTTTTCAGTTAACAACTAACATGATTACGACAACATCGACAGACTCTGCAGCAACTGAGAGCTTGAATTTCTTGATTGATGTTAGATGCAAGACGAATGGAGAGCATGGCCGTATACCTGGTCCTCTTCTTCAGACTACCCCAAGGCAGAAGACCGAGGACAAATTTCAGGCCGAATACTCTTCAGGGACAGGTCTATTTCTGATTCTCTTCGTAGCAGTAACGGTTGAATCCGAAACATGAAATCTGCATCATTGAAGGCTACAGACTTGAACTGGCGACCGACTTGAAAATTGAAGAATTGAATCATCTGATACCGTACAAACATGGGTTTTAGCTTACAGCTATATGAACATGATAATGAGGAGAAGATGAGATGTATACTATATCCACGACGAAGAACAAGTACTGAATGCTCTTTGACTGTAAGGAAAGAGGTTGATATCTACATGCGTACTTCTTTCTGTAACGTGAACACACTTCACAGGGTCGGAGATGCGTTAAGACAATCAGGCAAAAATGCTCTTGTCGGACTGGCAAAATCCAGTGAGCCAGGATCATGGCAAAAGGAAAGCAAGGTACCTGTAGGTTAGTCTACCTTATCCTGCGGTTCCTGTAAACCGTTACTTTTATCTATCTAGAATAGGGAATGTTATAAGCACCAAATTTGAATCGAGGAGTGAAACATATTCACTCTGTGTGTGTCATATACTTGTGGACAGGGTTACCAATTCTGGACGAAAGCAGATGAGAGGGGAAATTACACCATAAAGAATGTGCGTGTTGGAGTATACGATGTCGTCGCTTGGATACCTGGCTTGCTTGGCGACTTTAGAAGAGAAAGTCGTATTCGCGTCGGCAGAGGTTGGGATCAGCCTCAATTCCATGTCCAAATCTCTGTGCAGATGATTGTCTTGGAGAGTTGTCTTTCCGTCAAGTTTTTGACTGAGTTCCACAAGTAGTTTCTTCACATCCACGGGTGTGAAGAACTTTTGATGCTTGAAAATGTGCAGAACTAGAAGTCGATTCACTATGTACTACACCTGTCCGTCCGAAATATTGGTCTATCAGTTCACATTGAGCTCTATTACAAGAAAAGTTGCAGCTGGAGTCCACTTTAATTTCTTCTTTTTTATCTAGGAAGGTCATGCTGACGCTGCAGGCACGGAATCAGTAGCCACTCCAGGTTTGTCACATTTAAAAGCCATGTACCCCTGCTTGCAAATCCTTACTTTCGCGTTCACTTCTTTTTCACAAATCTCGGTACTTCTGTAGGTGAGAAATTGTTACTATCTGACATGGTATACGAGCCCCCGAGAGCTGGGCCAACGGTTTGGGCGATTGGTGTTGCGGATCGAACTGCTACCGGTTACATTCCAGACCCAGATCCAAAATACGTAAACAAGCTGTTCTTGAATCACCCTGAAAAGTTAGTATTTTTCTCTTCCTGAACCCTTTTGCCCTGTCGTTGTGTGGATGTTGAGGGAAGTTAGTCTCGTCCATAATTAGCTATTGTGATGAGCATGCCTGCCTCCTTTTTAGCATCAAGGCGTACTCATATAGCCTATCCGCGGTGAGTTCCATGATGATCATCACTTAAACTGTCTCCCGATTTCTCTTTCAGTGTTTCTTGACGAAAGAGAGGCTCATTTCGTTAATAGTGAAGCCCATTTTGTCTTCCACAATCCATCATGAACAAAGTAAGGTGCTATATTGTCTAAATTCTGATCCTTTAAGATAAGCCATCAGTATTGCCTTATTATATGAAGAACGATCTGGACTTGTATATTGTAGAGCGGTACCTGAGCATTTGATACCGATGTTCTGAGAGGAAACAAGTAATCATTGCTATTGGAGCTCCACTACAGGAATTGGATTGATGTCTAATTCCTGTAGTGGTGTGACCATGAATCACGATTCAGATTTACAGTTGTGTAACTCAACTTTTTCATGACGTATCAAATCTTTATATGACATGGTTAATACAAACACTAAGATCCCTTTCCAGTTACATGATTTTTGCAGTATATCAATATATTTACTCTGGTTTCACTTGGACAACTTTTCAGGTTATAAAATCTGTATGGATGGATATAGGACATGCGATTTGGCTCATTTAATACTGTAAACTGTATTAAATGTGAAACCTTAAGTGATCACTGATCCAAGAAAACAGACATTGACATGTCAAACCTGATTTTGTCATGTCTGATTATTATAATTTTCATACTTGTTGGCCCTCAGAATACAGTCTAGAGAAGACTGTGATTTCAACTAATCAGCATAATATACAACAATGTTGAAAACAAAAATCTATGAACACCGAATTTGAGAAAAAATGGTGGAGAATGAACTCAAAAAGCACATACATATCATGTGTAAACTTCATCAAGGGGCACAATAGATGTTTTTGAAAATACCACTTTGCATATGCCTTAGACAGTATAGTAAATTTTCCATGGGACAAACTCATCATATACGAGAAAAAAAAAACACTGAAAATGTTCGTCCTTAATATGTAAAAATCAAATCGAAGATAAAACAAAGAAGACGAACATTTTTAAGTGCAGTTACAAAAACAAGGAATAATATCAATGGTCAGTACTGTCTTTAAGGCAATTGCAAACACTGTCAACGGATCACATCTGTCTGTATTGAACTTCTTTCGAACTGCTAATGTGAACTCATAACAAGAACAAACTATTGACAGCATTATCCTTCGAAGTTCAAAACAATTTCCAGATGTTTCAAGGTTTAAATAACAAACGAGAACTAAATATATAAAGACAGAGAGAGATTATGAAAAGTCAAGTTCATGTATAGCTGCTAAGAGCCAAATCAGAAAATAAGGTGTCGGCGACAACAGAGCTCATCGGCTGAACAAAATAAAAGTTAAATACAGTATGTCTAGTTGATCTGCTCTATAAATTAGGGCCGGAAATGAGCTCAACCTTGGTTGCAGAATCAAAAGTTCGTGGTTGTGGAAACACAGAGTTCGATGCAACCACACGCATACACAAAGAAAATAATTATCAATTAAAATTCTTGATTAAGAATGAATGATCACCGCGTGGACTCCAAATATCTCTGGCTGCTAATTGAAAACAACACCATAGATTGTAGCTAGTTGAGCACGGCCAAAATTACTCCAGACATGGAGTGCCATTCTCCAATAACTGCACTCGTAGAATCGGCATCCTTTCTTTAACGTTGAGGTCCTGAAGACACTTCTACTGCAGATTTTACTGCCCTCGCATGAATGGCATGGAATCTGCCATTTGTAGCATTATTCTGAGTTTGTAATGCTCGGACATTCGATGAATCCAGAATCGTCGTAGTCTCCCAAGCAATCAATTGCAAAGCGGTAATATTAGTAAATTACACATGAATCATACTTATAGTTCCAATCAATTATAAGTACATATTTCCAAAATCTATAGGTGTTTATGGTGATAAACATTTCAATATCTTCTGTTTTAGTTGTCGTTTTAGACATTCAAGAAGAGTTGATAGGCCGAAATTTCTCTAAAACTTACCTGCTCTAATTCCACTTAGGAAGTTCAACTTCAAGGCATACCAAAGTATCTCTCAAGAAAAATCAGAAGCCTTAGAACCTCTTCTACGCAAAACTTTTTAATCGGTCTACACCTTTGAATGACCAACCATTTGACCTCGCCACCAAGATTCTCTTAATAATGATGAATAGTCAACTAGATCACGCTGTAGATCTGGATAAACTAAGGAAATAGCTGCCCCGATAGCAGGTTACTATGGTTCCCAATCCTACTGGATGCTCTTTAGCATCAAAGCAGAGGAAAGAACCTAGCACAAATTCAGCTTCCTTGAGAGCTTTTACCAAGTCATTTCAGTTTCTTCATCAATTATAGTCGTTTAGAGATCTAATGATCCGTAGCTTCAGTACGTAGATATACACATGACTGTTTTCAATCATGGAGTAGTGAAAAATTCCCTGCCGTAAGTACGTATTCATCGTTTAGTTGTTATTCTGGTATTGATAATACTGATAAAAAAGTAAGCAGTTGAGTGTCTGCATTCGGGTAGTTAATTATTATCCTTGACATCATTCTCTTTCTGAATAAAAACATCATCATCATAGTTGCTGTGTAAGGTTGGAATAATGATACCTAATTATCTACGATATGTCAAGACACTATATTGTCATTTTATCAGATCATTGAGGCATCGACAAGTAACGCTTATAGCTAATCGAACAGGGAGTGCATCATATTCCTCTAATAACTTACTCGGGACATCACGCTGCAATGCTACAGAAAGTTCTGATATTAAAACTTTAGTGATAAGATCTACTCCATACTGAACATTCTTTCCAAAATTTTCGATAAGAAAATGATTTGGAACGATCATTCCATCGCCCTGTGGATATCACGGACCTGGGACCAGACGTTTTTCTGTACTCAGTTGTCTTGTATTTGGCTACTGGGCGAACTAGCTGACAAACCTGTGTGATCAACTGAGATACAACGGTCTGTCAAATGGGATATTGACTAGCACGCGAGGATCATTTTCAGATAATATCACAGTGTAGCAGACTGGCAACTAGCCACTCAGGATGCTAATGGAGATGGATATTGTTTACTTGTAAGAAGGTACATGATCATCCTAAGAGACAAGTGTCGTAGACTCGAAACTGACTCCCAATCGAGTTCAAAAGCGCCATTTACTTCATCTTCTTTGTTATTTATTATACGTCATGTGATATATTCACCAAAATATATACTAAAAGTCAACACGTAGTGTAGCTAGAATACCAAAATATCATTAGGAATTTGAGTAATTTTCACTATAATCTAATACTATGTCGGTCCAAGAAGTGATTGTTCAATATACTTGATGTGTAGCATTGTGGTTTAAATATCTTGTGAAGAATATAATTTCATTATGTTTTTGCATCATGTTTGTATGTGTATATATTAATAATGAAATTGGATTTGTGAGACAATCAAAGTATCTATGTTTTCTCTAAATAAAATATTATTTGTAAACATGTAAAAAACTAGATGATGACAGGTCGATGAGTTCAGCTGTATACAGCTGATCTCTCAAAGCAGTACAAACTGTGCCCAGAAACAAAGCTATTGAAATTAAAGAATCCATCTAGTTTGACTTTCATACGAGAATTCTTTTTGCAAACTTCCAGGTTATTTAAGCAGTGTATTGTCTCTCCTTTGAGGCATTTATCATTCCTAGAAGCCTTCTGTCTGTTTTTGGATCCCCGTAGATATTCAGACTGATTTAGCAGCAAGTCACCGAGCTCCTCTCAGTTCTCTTCATAAAGTATTCCCCCACTTTCGAAATATTTATATATTTCTGAGTTGACGGAGAGAAGGGACAGAAACATTTCCAGTTGCTCGTGTCATTATTAAAATTATAATTGTGTTGCTCAAAATACTTTATATTATGAAATCTGGTTGGTTTTATTTGAATTCAGACCTAGTGATGATTGAAGAAAAAAATTTTGATACGGGTATATGTGAATAAACTATGGATATAACTACGTGAATGTAATACCATTGTCACTATGGATATAATTACTTAAATGAGTTTTTGACATCATAGTGGACTTCCACTATGATGTCAAAAACTTCTAGTAACAACTCCACTATGATCTAAATGTTCTTATTCCGCACTCTGACACTTTCTCTTCTGGTGAAGAGAAATTGTTGGAGTAAGAAATAAAAACATATAGAATGAGATGGGGTATTAGATTTGGTAATTGAATATCACATAGGAACTTGATTTGAAATCAAAGGGTGATGGAGCTTAACTTGATGATATATTACAAAGTTTTTTCACAATTGAACATGTATTGGACCACTAGAGATTAAAGAAAATCATTTGGTATAATGTTCATAATTGAATGCAATGATTCCATCTAAGAGTTTGATTTAGGATGCAATTTGCAATGGATGTGCCACTATGTTGAGTACATTTGGTATGAAGTGGGATTCTTTTAGAGTTTGAAATTTGCAAGTTTCATCAATGAAAAATAATCATGAGTTATTGGAAAAAAATTTGAAGTTATATAGATAATATATAGGTTTTGTAAACTTTATTCCAATTAATTTTTGTATAGTTTTTGCTGAGAAAAGAAATCAAAGTGTTTAATGTAAAAAAAAACTTTAAAAAATGCTTGCACAATAGACTATTAATCTATAGGAATTTAATTTATTTGTTATCTATAGATTTGAAGTGATAAATTATGATCTAGATAGGTTTAGTTGAAAATGATAACATTAAGGTTTGATGGTACTGAAATACCAATTAGAAGATGGTGTTACATTGAAATATATGAATTTTTAATTATGTTGAACTTTGTAAGGTATGTGATGTCCCTTTCAAGTTCAAGAATGTTTTTCTTACCCTCTGACAATAAAACTAAGAAAAATTAATCTTATGAGGATATGATGGTATTTAAGTAGATTGATGTTGTCACTTTTTTATATAATTAACGATTTGATATGTATGTAAATTATCATTGTGATTAACTATCGTCATAATTGATACTATTGTTGTATGAATTAAAAAATTAAATTTACAACCGTTTAGGCTATGACATATTTCAAATTTTATTTGTTAAAAAACTCCTTCACTCTCATCATTGATCATTGAACTGGTTGATATAATCAAACAAACTCATAAGATAACATGCATGATGGGCTCTTATCTTTGAAGAGTATGATTTCATGGTTGTACATAGACTTAAAGTGATGAATTGTGATTCGGATAGCTTAAGTTAAAACCCATGTACAAGTCAAGTTGATGAAATTGGGCTCTGATGGCATAGTGACACCAATGAAGAGATAGTATCATGTTGGCATGTATTAATCTTTTTGAGTACCTTGGCTCTTAACAGCTATGTGATATCATTTTTGGGTCAAAGAGTGGATATGTTATCCTTAGATACTAAGATTGAAAACAATTTGGCTGTATAGTGAGACATCTATGATGACACAATGGTGTTGTTATATCTTTGTATATGTGCTTTGATGGATATTTTGAATGTTGGTCTATGAAGTTAGAGTGTAGGTCTCTAGTCCAATCGATGTGCAAAATATAAATGTTAGAGTTTCTATTGTTCCTCCGGGGACAAAACATCTCTCGTATGACATAACAGTACATGTAGAGAAAATGATCTTCCTTCACATACATCTCAATCCGCAATTGCTCACAAATGGAATACTTGTGCTCTAGTCGCGGCCCCATGGCTTGGTTAACCGGGGGCTAAGCTCTTCGTTGCTTGAGCCGCATGCGGAGAAACTCGCACGTGCGGCGAAGGTCTCAAGGAGAGTCATTTTATATAAGAGAAAAGGCCCGAAGGCCGAAGGGCTCTTCCCAGGGAGGCCGGGCCCCCTCCGGGTCTTTCATAGCTAGCTTTGCCCTTATCATTGCGTTCCTTAAAGATTTAATATATTATACAATGAAGTGTGGGTCTTTAATTCGTACTAATGTTTGTTCTTCAATTCCTACCTTGATTTAGTAAGGTCGGTCTAGTTTATTTTGATCGCCGCATACACTTTTTTTGGCCATTTTTTAGCCTATGGCTAAGGGAATGATGAGTCTATCTGCAATCACAAACTGGAAGGATATCAAAGGTGATGAGAATGACCAACTATGCAAAAATGATACACTTGGTGTCTCTATTGATAATAAGCCTACTCCTCCACAAAAAAATAACAAAGATGTAATCTCAATGCCAAATCTCTTATCACACTCGAACATCCCTGGTTCAATGATATCACCAAAGACATCCATGATCCTTTGGATCATGACAATAGACTTGTCATGATTACAAACATCTTTGCCGATTTTGTCTAGAGTAGACTTATTATCAATAGAGTAGATGACACCTATAGCATTTTTAGCTAGTTGGGCACTCTGGGCACCTTTATTATGTTCATGATTTATGATTGTAGATTTCTTCAGATGTATGCAAGGGACGTGGATAGGGGATCATTTTCTTTACAGGAACTATTACTACAAACAAGAGATGATGTAACCCCGGAGGTACGACATGGGCTTCCATCTTATTTATCTTTTTCCACCGATTGGACTCGAGGCCAAAAGTCTACCTTGATAGACTAAAAATTTCAACATGTTTTACATTCTCTCTTAGTAAATCTGGCCATTCCTTGTATTACTAGGATTTGTCTACATTCTTGCTCCGCCAAGGATGCATGATCGTGGATCTTGACTCCACCATACATAAGGGTTTTCTGACTCAAGTCAACTATTTTTTCTATAGCAATGAGGTTATTTCTTGGCTTGGTTATCCGCATCTTCATTACTCACATGTGAATGTGGTACTCCATAGATGCATTAGTGGTTCATATGACTCGTTGCCCATTTAGGAGGACAGGATATAGTTACCCATGATGTCATTAGAGATGTGGTATTTGCTTTGACACAAGAGAGGATACCTCATATGGAGGGAGCATTAGTATGTCTTGCAATCGACTCGGGTTAGGATAGACCTATACTATACTTGATTCTTGAGGACCAGGTTACTATTGCAGATGTTGTGGTTACATATCCTATAGGTGATAATATTTTGGAGGGATTGATTACCCCTCTTTGAGGATGGACGACGAGTGGAGCGACAACAACCAAGGTATCCAAGTATGGGGGTAAACACAGAGTTCACTTCTTTGTTCCTCTAGCTTTGGAGTTATATAGAGCTATGGACATTAACTTTAACATGTTCGTGAGAGAGTGCGTGAGAGCCTACCATACTAGGCGAAAGATGGGGCTAGATCCCAATAACATCAAAATGGGAAATATGTCATACTACACCTAAGATATTCAAATTATCTAGGTCAAGCGGTCTACATATTACATGACCATCCAAAGAAGCATCAACTAATGTGATTGCTCTCTAATTGATTGCACCAGCTAGTGCCCTTTGTAAAAAAACTGGATACACATTGCCTAAAAAAGGCTATACAATAAGCTAAAAGGCTATACCTATTGCCTAGCATAATAAGCTAAAGGCTATACCCATCTTTTTTGCTATATATTTCTTACTTTCACGATAGTGGTAAATAGTGGTTTCAATTTTTCAACACATATCTTAACACTATTAATAAGATATCTTAACAAGCTTAGCATATATTCATAGTTATAAGGTGGAGTTAAACTTTATCCTTAAACCAGTTATAACTCTCGGAAGTCTGATATCCCATGATATTTAAGATGTTGCAATGATGCAACTTGGCAAAGAGTAATCAAATGTAAGTTTCCTCAAATTGAAATATAAACTAGAATAGAAAATTGAACAAGGAAATGAAGGGCTGCGTTTCAAAGATGAAGAAAATCCATGTAGTAAACGGAATTCTGACAATGCCACGGGCATTGATGGAGTGGGCAAACCTGGTGGTAGGCGGAAGGATTTTATTTTCAGCATAAGGAAATGGATCTCATTGCCTGCATTTGTGATTGGCTTCCTAGTTACATATTTCTTGTCGATCGGATCTTTCATAATGTCTGAGAGCGTTAGACATTTTGTGTTGTCTTCCAAGGAAAACCGCCATGAAAAAATTTCGGGAGATAGTCCAGTCGTTCGGATGATAAAAAGGTTGGGGGAAGAGCAATAGCCCATTATAGTCTAGTTAAAAGCTTCTGAAAAAAATGAGCAATTTATGTATACTTTTGTACTTGAGTCCAAATCAATGAGACAGTCCAGACGTCATGTAAGTATCTTGCATTTGAACCATTTTCAACCTGTGTCAATTGTCGATACCTTGTCCAAGAATACCACGATGGTCTGGCAGCACATTCTTACATAAGAACACATCTGAGGTAATTTCCTTCTATGCATGCACACATAACTTCTGCCTTGAAAATTCCCAACGGTGACAGAAGTCCATCAGCACTCAGGACTGAGCTCGAGCAATTATCTGATGGTATGTGAAGTGTGAAGATACCAGAGTAACCAAACATACTGTACAGAACATGATCGTTGGAGTTTGAAGAGCTTTCAGAATAATCCGGTGATATTGGTGAGTGAAATCTAAGGAACAGAAAGGCAGTGAATTTTGTTCCAACAGAACTGATTTGACGTCAAGTTAAATGTCTAAGATGTCCTTGTTAATATTTTTACACTAGTAAGCATACACAAGAAAGCATCGGCAGTAGCGGACACGTTACGTGGGTAACAGCTCATGAATTATCATGAACATCAACTCGGTTCATTGCTGTTCAGGATCAGTTTTTCCACCCAATCTATGTCTTAATACTCCTAGAACGCATTCTAGTATCGTGATAGGGAACAACTGCTGAGTTTTAGCTTGAGCCTCGAAGTTTTGGTCATTGATTCTCCATCCAGCATTTCTTCTGGATGCTTGAGATCGCAGTCATTGTATAAGAGAGTCGGCCGGTGCGTGTCTGGAATAAGGTATATTATACACATCTTATATAAAGTCTCTAACAGGGCTTCCGCGTTCGTTTGCGATGGAAATTATGAATAAAGAGACTTATAAAAGCAAAATTTCTGTTGTGCTTTAAAATAAATTCCTTTGAATTCAGATTAAGTTACTGTTTCTTGAGCTCGAACGTTAGGCGCTGGTCTTATAGCGTGGTTGGTGATGAAAGGTTGGCTGACTGATAGCTGTTAGAAGTCGAGTCTTCCAGAGACTCAGTATGAGGCCTAGATCAGTGTCGAAAGAAGACACTTTCCGGTGCAGGACTTCAGTTTCATCTGATTCGGGAAGTCGTAGTGTCCACATCGAGTGCACAGTGCTGCTGCTATGCAGGTGACAGGATATTTGTTTTCAGTTTCATCTGATTCGGGAGGTCATAGTGTCCACATCGAGTCTCCTGCTATCCAGGTTGACAGGATATCTGTTTTCGACAGGATATTTGTTTTCAAATGTAGACAAATCTGAATGGTGGCGCTCGTTTGAGGGCCAGGATGGTATTGCAATGGGATCCTTTAGATGAATGTTGGAGTTAATTGGAGATTCGTTTTCCTCAGAGCAATTATTAGTATTACTATTACTGATATTCCACGTTGAAATCAAACTCTCTCTCTCTCTCTCTCTCTCTCTAACTCAACTCTCTCCCTCTATATTGTACGTCCTCCCGCAAGGCAAACAGTCCATGATGATGCGTCGTGATAAAAATGCCAGAAATGTCCTCTTGTCCTCCATCCAGTTCTGATATGTTTGACTTGGACCTAATATTGACTGTAGCTCTTTTACATATAACAAAAGGATGTCGAGATGTCCATTACACCAGCTGCTACTCACTCATGGAAAGCTCCGCACAAAACCTCTTTCTGTATCCGTAAAAGCTAGATTGGCTATGATCATTGACTACTTGCCTTTGAAGGAAGCCTGTTTGAGGTTATTCGCTGAGTGACTCTCCAGGGGAAGAAAAGGAGGGCTTTGCACACAATATACGGACTGTTCCGAAGACATTTCATCTTCATCATTCACTGTAGGCCACATTTAGTGCGATGTGATGCTACGATATCTCTTGAATCCTTTCAGAAATTCGCAGAAGACAAGGCTGACTATCCTCTTCGCCTGATGTCTTCCACTCAAAATTCCATGGGAACATCCCTGGATCAGTCATCACCCAAGACCTAGGGATGCCATGTGCACTCATTGGCCGACCTCCACTGAAGGCTGCACGTCGCGTGAATTGAGGCAATAGTCGCATGCAACTATTGTAACTCATTTCGCGCAGTGCACAAACTATCATAACTCGCAAGCGACAACTCTACCACGCAGGTAGAATTACCATCACGCATGACAATCCATGATGATGCACTAATTTTAGATTCTGCTTGGTTCATACCTACAGTGAATCTGGTCTACTTGTCTAGTCAATGCTATTATAGATAACATTATACACAATAGATGGCAAGAGCATCGAACCTGCAGACAGAACGGTGCGTACATATATAGGCTCGGTGCTTGCGTAATCTCCTCTCTGATACCAATTTTGAATTGTGAATCTCGCATTCCTGATAGTTGATCATTTAGAGATGCAGAGAAAAGGAATTCTTTTAGAGGTGAGAAGTTCGAGATAAAGGTGATATCGATGAGTCGTGTGCTTAGAGAGATGGGAGCAGAATTAGAAAGATAGAGAATGGGATCGTTTCATGCCGGGAAGCTACCGAGAATCACTAGCCCTGCAAGAGTTTTGAGGGAGGTAGTGAGATTGATGGATATTCGGTTTTAGTTGGACTCACGGTAGCGTCAAATGTGATGCAAAGCAGCCGAAGTACGAAGCGATATCACTTGAATTGCAACACGACCGTGCGATCGAAGATTGAACTTTCATTCCGTGCTCATAGAGTGATCCAAATATATGGGAGAAGTTATTGCTGAGTTCACGGAGGCGGTTGACGGAAGAGTCGACTATGATGATGATGATGATGTTTCAGAGCAGGAATCTTCTCGTGTGGACTCTTGCGATTTTCTCCTGTGTAGAAAACACCATTATGTCTTCTGCAGGTCTCCCTGATTCAACTACTTGTGTGACGGAACGCTGCAATCAGAGACATCTCACCTGCCCTTCGGATTGTCTGAGAAGAGTAAGTGCAGCCCCGGGCTCGAATTCTTGTTACATCGACTGTTCGATGCAATGCGAGGCCGTATGCAAGCGTGAGTACCTCTGTCCTGAATGTTATCTTTCATTCCATTTGGGTCTTTGCAAAGCTCAACCATACAATCAATCTGTCGAGTGCTACAGCTGTGAAAGGATTTCAAAATGTCGCATAGAACGCGAATTGGTAGAATTGTGTCTGGCATGAATCAAGTAAAATTCCCGTGTCTTGCTTAGCGCTTTAGGATGAACAGCGAACATCATGAACTTTCTGACAGAAAGTTTCGGTGAAGAAACTGTTGAGGAGATCTCCTCAAGACCATGTTCCTGTTGTGTCCATACGATCTGCCTTCGTTAGTTCTGTTACGAATGAAAAATCTAGAGATTTAGCCAAGCATTATTCGCGTAGAATGGATCGACACGACGAGCTCAGAAGGTATCCTTACGTCCAGTGATTTGTGCTCAGAGCGAAAGCCGGATTGTAACGGCTACGGTGCAGTCTGCTACGATCCACGTTTTGTAGGTGGAGATGGAGTTATGTTCTACTTCCACGGCAAGAAGGATCAAGACTTTTGCATCGTGACGGATCACAGGCTTCACATAAACGCTCATTTCATCGGCAAAAGGCCGGCCGGAAGGCCCCGAGACTACACATGGGTCCAGAGCTTGGGGATCTTGTTCGACTCTCACCGGCTCAGCGTGGGAGCGAGGAAGGTGGCCAGCTGGGACGACAGCGTGGACCATTTGGACATCCAATTCGACGGAGAAGAAATCTACCTGCCCAAGATCGAGGGCGCCCTGTGGGCCTCGGCCTCCGCAGATGTCGTCGTGGAGCGCATGGCCACCTACAACGCTGTCCATGTCGTGATAGAGAATCTGCTCGAGGTGACCTTGAGCGTGGTGCCCATCACCGAGCACGAAAGCGTGACACACAATTACCAGATCACCGAAGACGACTGCTTCGCCCATCTCCAGATGCAGTTCTACTTTTTGGAGCTGTCGAGCTCGGTCGACGGAGTGTTGGGCCGGACCTATCAATCGGGCTACAGGACTCCCCTGAAGCGAAATGTGTCCATGCCTGTCATAGGCGACGAAGAGAAGTATGTCAGTTCTTCTCTATTGTCTGCCGATTGTGGAGTAAACCAGTTTTGGCCCGTGTCGATGATCTATGACACAGAGCTCGGACGAGCGTTAGAGGTAGAACCCTTCGAGCATTTCGATGTTAAATGCCAGAGTTCTGGCACTGACCATGACGGCATGTTATGTACGAGGTAGACGACTGGAGTTTGGAGATATAGACAGGCGAAAAGAGAGTTATTTCACCTTCAACTTCTTGTCAACGATATATTCGGTGGCAGTTGCAACTACTTGCAAGTTTCTCGCTTCAAAACCATAATGTAGCAAGATTATCCCTGATCCGTGGCAAATAAAGTCGAGATGAGATTTATCAGAATATCACAATATATGACAATAGCGCACGTACAGTTTCATCCCAGAATGATCAAGATGTGCCTGTCTATGTATATATCTTGTGGTAAGTTCTGTAATACCACCTTTACAAAGGTGGTGTCACTGACCAAAGAGTCTACAATTCATGTCAGTAAACGTGCAAAGCCAAAGGAAACTTTTAGAAATTCTCCCGATAGGAAATGAAGCGAAACTGGGAATCCAATCTTGACACCATGGAACCAACTGAGATTGGTATTTGACTAGTGTTTTGATATGCAAGATTGATCGCTTGATGAAATGTGAACTTTTATGCTCTCTTCATTGACTTATCGCAGCAAACATACACTTTTGTGTCCCATCGTGCAAGTCATTCTATGCTAATTCATCTACTTTTAGGTGATAGTTGATTTCCTGTATTCAGCCGTTAAAACATACATCCATCACGTTTTCAATAACATGACCACTTTTTGAATTTCAGTTTTTCATTTTAGATTTTAAAGAATTATTAAATTTTTGTGACCCCTATATCACAAAAACGAGTAAAAATACCTTTCTAAAGGAAACTAAAGAACTATAAACTTTCATTTTGATAAAAAAAAGTTTATATTTTTGTTCTATAAACGACAAATCCTTGTTATTAAACAAAAAAAAATCAATTAAGTAAAATTATACATTACAGAATTAAAGAAATTTTTTGAAAATCATTACCTTTTATTCCAATTTTTGTAAGATAATTAAATTTATCAAAAATATATATTTGACAAATTTGTATATTCAATTATAATAAATACATGAAATATTTTGATTCAACCCAAATTTTCTATTTGAAAATATTTTTTAAAAGTTATTTATAGTTTTTTGTTATGTATGGCTTCGTTTCAAAAATCATTTTTTTTTAAATTCAAAAAATAATTATTTTTTGAATTTCAAGAAAATTTCCTTTTGTGATATTTGAAATTATGTTAGGAATCAGCGTCACATTCTTACATCTAACATTATAATGATGGAAATTATATTTAAGATTTTTTTTTCTCGGGATGCACTTTGGCAGGTACGAATATGTCTCTTGTAGTGTGGTCTAGTTTTGACCGTATTGTCTCAACATATCCTATAGTGAAGTGATACACATATAACTGCCACGGTTTTTGGTTGCTCCCTGATTTTTAATAATAATTAGAGAACGGTAGACTGTTTTAAAAATTAAAAAAATATGTGGATTTTTTTTGAACGAAGAAAAAATAAAAATTCTGTATTTCTTATTATATATAAATACAGTTGACATGTCTTGAATTTTGGGAAAATCGTTTTATCTTGAACGTTAAAAAAGGTTAAATTTTAAATAATTATGTGTCCAACAGTATTTTATTCTGCTAATACTTACAGTTTCACAATTTCAGCAAGATAAAAAAATCTAAAAAATAAATAACTTTTTTCATTTAAAATTTGTAGGTTAAAGAAATAATCATTAAAAAAAATACTCAAATGATTGAAATGAAAAATTATTAGATTTTCTAACATTTTAAACTGGAATATATCTTTCTGTAAGATATTCAGAGTTATATCTGAACATTTTTAGTTAGGTTTCAGCATCGATCAATTCCTTAGTTTGTGTTTCCAATATTTTATTTAGAAACATAATATTTTCTTTCATATCAATTTTAGTTATAAATGTTAATATTTAAGTTATTATTAATTATTTTATAAAAAAATTTTAAAAAATAAAAGATAAAATT
The DNA here is from genome assembly GCA_014180765.2 of Marchantia paleacea. Lineage (NCBI taxonomy): Eukaryota > Viridiplantae > Streptophyta > Marchantiopsida > Marchantiales > Marchantiaceae > Marchantia > Marchantia paleacea. Next base: position 1,489,683 of record MUAA02000035.1, on the reverse strand, counting down.
GAGATTATACTCTTGATTTAGCAAACCTTATTTCTAAATATTATTTTATAAAAGTAAATAGTTTGACATCACATATTAATCATAATGATGCTCATTTGACATAATGCAATGATTCATAATGAAAACTTAATTTTATTCGAGTAATCTAAATCTTCAATAAGATAAATTTATGATAAATTAGAATTCATTAAAAAATATTATATTCTTTTTTTGGATACATTATGTCTTGATGAATCAATAAAATATAAACAAATGTATTGGAGCAATAGTATGAAATTATCTTGCAAATATTTTAAAACTAAATGTAAAAGCGAGGGTATGTTTATTTATGCGTCAAGGGATAGAGGTTTATCTCATAAATTTTGCTAGCCTCAGTGCCTCGATGATTTTCCACATATTTACCCCTGGTGAAGAATTTCTTTGTTCTGTATTCACTAATCTGCCTTACTGGGACTGCTATTTTGACAATTGCATTTGATGAATTTTTCTTTTTCATTTCTTTTTTTTCTTTACCAACTAATTTTACTCTAAATCTAGGTATGTCCAGCATCCTTGTCCTGAATACTAAGTATGTCCAGCGTTAAGGAGAGTGAGGCTAACAGTTTGTACGGTACTGTAACAGTTCTGTTTTTGAGCTCAATTTGCAGTACACAGAATCTCAGCTTGTCGCTTGATTTGACTTTGAAATTTCTTATGTAAGTAGGACGCTTTGACTGAAACTTTCTCCTTCCATGTAACAGAAATTATCTCCCAATAAGTCTGTCCTTTTTGCGTCATGCTTCCGTTCGTTATCGCGATTCATGTGACACAAAGCAGTAAACTTCAGTAGTTCTAAATGAAGAAACTGGTCAATCTCAACTTGTGATTATTTTTTGGATGCTGAGTTGACCTGTACAACTATTCATATCCACCCGTTGAGGCAGATAATAAATCAGAACACGCTAGAGCTGAAGGGTCGAAATCAATCACTAGCTGCTACATGGGATATTTACTAAAGAAGAGAGGTCAATAAGTCAGATATCAGTACGCAACAGTTCTTCATCTCGTACATCACGGGCCATTCAATGTATGGCTGAATCTAGTGTCCTTTCTCATAAAAAAAAATTAGACCTTACAGGTAGTCCAAAGTGAACTCAACGTTGACACTCTGGCTGGACACGTGAATATCTAGACAAGATAAACATGTAAACTTTGACTCTAACTCTAAGAACCTGTAGTAGAAACTCAAAGTTAATACATAGACATCGTATTTATTTGTTAGTTTGCTGTGTAAATTATGACATTTGTCAAAGTCAGGGCTAAACTTTTTTATCATCAAGTTGGAAGTAAGTTTAAATTGATAAATAGAGGTTAGCATAATGTTGATTCGAAGCTTGAGGTGTAAACTTTAACATAAAACTAGGAATCAGTAGTGAAGTCAAAACAAAATATAGGATGTTCAATATTAATAAATAGATTCAAATCTTAATTTCATTTCTTCAATATATAACCTGGGTTAAGGTTGTTCCGTATTACATTGAGGCCCACATATGTTAAAGCACCTGGAGATTTAAATTTACAATAAAGAAAGGTGAACCCTGTTGTTCAACTGGTCCTGAATATGAATATCAATATCAGAACCTCGCCAGAAGGCTAATCAATACATGTTTGTGTGGGACAATATGGTATGAATTGAAACGAATTTCAGAGATTCATTCCATTCATGAAAAGGGATGTATGTGGCAAATACCGTTAAAGGCAGTCAACTCTCCATAATCAATGAGATGAAAGTCGGTGATATTCAGAGCCTTGGCCCATATTCTAGCATTTCATCGAGTTCATGGAAATTTTCCGATGACATGTACGGTGGATGGATCAGAAAATTACAACCACACGCGAGATTCTTTAGGAACAAGTAAACATTTTATATCGACTTCTATCGTACAAAAGTTTTCAGTAAAATATATTTCGACGCAATTGTGGTATAAATTTACATCGTCTCTTGATGTGGCAAGCCCGGATATTCTGGACCTCATATCTGTTTGCCCCAATGATTTGAAGTAGGAGCACGACCTGCTCCAAAGTCAGAGGAAGAAACTAAAAGGGTCACTGCTTTAGTGGATAATTAGATGTTCCAAGATTCTAGGGACGAGGAAGGTGTGGAAGACAGTGATCAACCTCATCTACAATGTGATGTCAATTGTTTTGGGTTATTTTATTTGAAGTTTGCACATTTCAAATCTCATTGACACTGAATATGGAACTGATTAACAGTAGTTCAGTTGCAGAGGGAGAGTTCCATTTTGTGAGGATTTATTCACTGTTGTCCTTGTCTTCCGTGGAGTTCTGCTGTCCTTGCTGTGGGTCCACTTCTCCATAACACACATTTTCAAAGAGACCATGTGAGGACTGAAAAATCCGATTTAAATTGAGTAAATTGATATTAATACACTGCCGTTTCTTCTAAAACCAAATGGGAAAGTAAATATTGATATTTTCGATTCATATGTACAAACTTTAAGAGGGTACTTAGAAATTATTGCAAGATATGATTCAATTATATATATTATAATAAATATACATGCATGCAATAAAAATCTCAAACTCTGTTCAAGAGGTGCTTTGTACGTACAACATCGTTTGAAAACGATGTTGTACGTGGAAAGCGCTATAATAGATATACATGCATGTGGAAAGCGCTCTGTGGCAAACCCCAACTTGTGCCCAGTCCATTTTGTATAAATTTGTGTGAAGAGATTCACTCTTTCTACAGAAATTCGGATTGAACCTTCAGACTGAACTCGACATTTAACGTTCCTTGGTGGAGCTCCTCTGTAACTTCAGGAGCTTTTTACAAGGTCCAAGGTCTGGCGGAACTTCTTCCTTGTTCAATTTCAAGCAGATTGTAGACGTTCTTCCAGGGTTTGTGGAGGCGGATCAGATTAGAGTTACCGGTGTATATATTTCGTGATTAATTTGTTGTCTTCTGATGCCATAATCGACAGAGGACTGTTTGAGGATCTCCGAATCTGAAACATCCGGATCTGCTGGATCCAATCTGCAGGGCCATAACGGAGGTGAAGCGAAGTGAGGTGTGATTGTTCCCTCACGCATATAAAGTAACAGCCGTGAGGAGGCCAACCATGTCAGAGGAGACCATGGCTGCCTCCAAGAATCGGGCAGCCATGGATGTAACTCTTCTTGGTTTGCCAAATCGTCACATCGACGTCGATGGGCTTCTTACGGCAAGAAACTCGGTGGACTTCACGACAGTATTTGATGACCCTAAATCACAAGGGACCGGCGGGCTTGATGCCCATGATCGAACTCCCAGAACTGGTGAGGATGCAGACATGATCATCTACGTACAAATATACATTGGTAAATATCTTTAATCAGAAGAGTATTTTCGGTATCGATCAGGAACACGAACCAAATATCATCCCTTCATCCAGTCTGATACAAATCCCAGCTTCGACTTTACAGTGACACAACTGCGAAGGCAACTTAGGAATGACATCAGACACAGGCCAGGTGGAGATGGACGTCTCTCAGATCGTCCACTTTCAAGTATTGAATGCTTCTTTGTGAAGAGATTATACTGGGAAATGATCTTCAAAATGATTGCCCATGAAACCTCGCATCCATGTGAACAATGTAGCTTTCCTACCTAACGAACTTGGAGGACCTACCCTCCCATTTCAGGAACAATATGGACAGCGACAGCTCATGTCATCACAGCCGTCATCGGTTCGGGAGTTTTGTCATTGGCATGGGCAATTTCTCAAATGGGGTGGATTGCAGGTCCCTTGGTGCTGTTAGCATTTGGTGGAATAACGTATTATACATCAGTCATGCTTGCCGATAGCTACCGCTACCCTCATCCTGAGACAGGAAAGAGGAACCCAACGTATATGGCCGCAGTTAAGGCAAGCTTAGGTGGGTGGCATACTTTACAGAGTGGATTCGACTTCAAGCATCTTGTTCTAATCCAACGGCCAATTTCTACGCACTTGAACCTTCGCGTATACGATTTCGATATTTTGTTTGAGATAATTGTGCTTACTTTGTTGTGTGCAGGATCTAGAGAGGTCAAAGCTTGTGGTATTCTGCAGTACTTGTCACTGTTTGGAACATGTGTCGGGTACACTATAACGACATCACACAGCCTCGAGTATGTGATAGCAGTATGGAATTGCTCTAACACTTAAGTTCGCAATTCGATGTCAGTTGTTGAAGTCATCCCAAATCATGGTTATTTTATTTCTAAATCAAATATAATCAGCTGTCAGCTGGAATGCGCAAGTTCTTCGAGATATAATGCAAGTGTGTCCACTGGCTTCGCAGAGCAATTTTTCGGGCAGGATGCTATCACGCCGAAGGACATGATGCAGAATGCAAAACGTCACTCAGCTTTTACATGTTGGGATTTGGCGCGACGGAACTAATTTTTTCTCAGATACCTAACTTTGATAAGATGTCCTGGTTATCAATAGTTGCAGCAATGATGTCGATAAGCTACTCGGGAATCGGACTCGGGCTTGGGATTGCCAAAGCTGCTGGTAAGGAACTCTATTCATTCTTGACCACTTTTCACCATACATCAATTTGAATACAGTCTGGAATCCAACTTGACCCTTGTAACGTAGTACTTAGAATTCGTGTTGACCACTTTTCACCGTTCATCAATTCGAATACAGTCTGGAATCCAACTTGACCCGTGTAACGTGCGGACTTAGAATTCGTGTTGACTCAGGCTTCGTATCTGACTGCGTGATTGATTTGACACAGAGCATGGGCCTCGTGGGACACTTGGTGGATTGGACATAGGTCGAGGACCAGGGGAAGTGACATTGATCGAAAAGCTTCTGTCTATAGCAAATGCTCTAGGAAACATGGCCTTTGCCTACTCTTTCTCTACAATCTTAATAACGATACAAGTAAGTTCAGTGCAAGCAGTCATGATACAGTGAGCTTACATTGGTGAAGCCTAGTGTATTTGGAGACAGATCTCAAAGCTAAAGGATTCTATTTATGCAGCTGCTTTCTAATTTTCATGTTGACTCAGGACACCTTAAAAAGTCCTCCTTCTGAGAACAGGATCATGAAGAAAGCAACTCTGATCGGTATCACAACAACGACATTGTTTTACATGTCTGTTGGGTGCGCTGGATATGCTGCTTTCGGAAACGAGGCGCCTGGAGACCTGCTCACTGATTTCGGATTCTATGAACCGTGGTGGCTAGTCGACTTTGCAAATGCTTGTCTTGTCGTGCATCTTATCGGGGCGTACCAAGTAAGAGCTAACCTGTATCAAGTATCAAACCAACTGCAGTAGCCTGTGGCCGAAGAGGTTTTTCGCTGTGTTGGCGTCTGAACTGTCTTGTCTTGTTCTCCTTGGCCGTGCACAGGTTTTTGCGCAGCCAGTCTTCGCATTTGTGGAGGGCTGGATCACCAAGAGACGACCAGATAGTCATTTTATTCACAAGAATTTTGACCTGGTTCTACCGTGGGGATCTACGTACCATTTCAATCTGTTTCGGCTGACGTGGAGGTCGGGCTACGTAGCCGTGACGACGCTGTTGGCTATATTGCTGCCATTTTTCAACGCGATCATGGGACTTCTGGGCGCTATAGGATTTTGGCCTCTCACCATCTACTTTCCGATTCAGATGTACAAGAAGCAAACTGCCATCAACTTTGGTTCCAAGAAATGGTACATGCTCAATGCAGTAAGTGTCATCTGCTTACTGGTGACTCTAGCTGCTGCTGGAGCTTCGATTCAAAGCATAATCCAGAAGAGCAAGGAGTATAAACCCTTCTCCTCCTGACGAGAAATTAGGGAAGAAGTGGAGAATTAGGAGTACGTGTTAGCAAATACCTTATTCGATCCAGATCTTTCAAAAGTCTAGGTTAAATAAGATTCCAAGTCTACATGTGCAACACAGAGATTCTTATCGTGTGGCTGAAAGTTTTCACGTGTTTATGCAAGCCAACACTGCTGCTTATAAATACAGAAAAACTGAGAGAATTATTAAACTCTCGCATGGAAGCTTGTTAGATTTTGACATAATGTATACTCCATCTAAGTCAAAGGTCGAAATTTCTGAATCTTGATTCAACTTGCTTTGAGCATAGAGGAAATGATAATGTCTGTTTACTATGCAACTCAACTCTCAGACAACAAATTTATTTCAGGACAAATTATACTTGTTCTGGCAAGAACCGGGATAGATACCCAATCTGATATATTTAAGCCAAACTAGATGTTGCTCAACGTTCTTCTCAAACACCAGGTGCATTTGAGTGAAGGAAGCGCTCAAACGTCAAGTAAAAATATGAATTATGCAGTCATACATGGGAACTGCGGTAGCATCCCCTGTGTCATTATTTACTCTTCAGTGGAAGTACTGCAGTAAAGTTAGAGGAGAATTCTCATTCTGGTAGCCACCAGATACATATGTGGCCAGTCATGAAGACGTAGACTTGATCTTAAGTCGACGGCTTTGTGGTTACAGAGCAGGTTTTTCATCTAGTGTCTGTAAAGGATACAGCGGCTTTTGGAAACTGCCAACTTAACGAAATTTTCTTTTAGCATTCTTGGCACGTATCTGTTTCGACCAATAGAGCAATTGCTGTTGTAAAGAGTTGTAGCAAACGCTGGATGTAGAAACTTACGTCGCGTCTAAACTTCAAGTCCATCCGGCCGCAAATAGCATGGCGAGTCAAAGTGCAATTGAAAGATCTCCCATGGTCTCACTTCGAGTATAAGGAACAGTCCATGCTTCTCACTTCAATGTTAATGTACATTCTCGCCAATCAAACATCCCTCTTCATCGCAGGCTCCTGTAGCCCATTGTGTCCACTAATCCAGGGACATTTTTCTCAACAACATTGTTTGATGCTCTGAAACGGTAGGTCGCGTGGAACGCCGGCAGTCTATAGCATTTCTTACTTCATGCTGTTCCATCTTGTGTTGAACTTTCTCTGTATAAAAGATTCGTCGGTTCATGGTACTTCTAAAAGATGGATTATCAAGACATATAGAAAGTTGAATAAAATAACTTCAGGTAGATTATTATTTTGATTGCCCCAATTTCAATAACAGATCTCGCTACCTTCATATGGCATATTCTCTCTATATCTTTCTCTTCTTTTTACGATCTAAATTAGTGTCACAATTTCGTTTCTACCTCTTTGCACAAATACTGTCTTAAAATTATGGATTCTTATTATTCGTACAGAACCATTCCAGAAATGTCACCTAGAAACTTGAGGTACAGATGTATAATGACTTGTCAATTCTGATTTGTACCACGTGATAGCATAATATCAACAATTATAAGTTAAAAGAATGGGCACTAAAACCTATATGGACCATGAAGACTCACCACAGCTGATGGATCGAGAAGAGCCACGGAAATACAAACTCACTGAGGGGAAAATTGTTTTTCTCTCATTATCGATAGACTCAAGATTAGAGTAAAATCAATATTGTTGTGAACAGAAAGCTATAAATTCCACTCTTCATTTCTACGGACATTTCTTTGAAGCCTCAAAGTGGGAACATCATGTTAGTTAGGATGTATGTGTAACTTATTCACGTCCATATATTATTCATATGTTTACATCAAAATTTTTGAATTTATTGACCTAATAAAAAATACTTTTCATGTATTCTTATAAAAAACATCAAAGATTGTAGATTTTGGAAAAAAAATCCATCTTTGCAAAAGTTTTGTTTCGATAATTTAAAAAAATAATATGGTAAATTCATAAATTAAAAAACAATGAAAATGACTAAATTTTAATGATAAGTTATTGATAATAATTCGTACATTCACAACTGATTGTTAAACAATTTCCTAAGTAAAATTAATAGTGTAAAGTCATTTGGTTTGAGTATATACAGTGGTAAAATATTCTTGAAACAATTATATACTATAATTAAAATCACATCCGTAAAAATTTATTTTGAGTATTTTCATTTCTGAAAATAGGTTTTCTTAAAACGCATATATTCTAGATATGAAATTCAATTTTTGTTTAAAATGGCATGTTAATTCTATAACATCAATTGAACATTGACCTAAAGCTTTGAAAAAAATATTAAATAAATTTGTGATGAAATTCCAAATCACATCACACTATTATAAAGTTTAACCTAAAATCTCCCTTTTTTGATAACATTATACCATACCGTGCAATTAGAATTGTGATGAAGTAGGAAAAAAACTTATAGTTTTAACACATTAACCAAAAATATTTTCTTGCATTACAGATTGTGAAAACAATAAATGTATGAAAAAACTTACACTTGTATAAATATTTTAAATATGATCAAGGATAATTTTTTTATGACTGATTATATGTAAGTAATTCATCAATATGTATTATTTAACCTAATATCATTCTTCAAAAGGTGTGCTGTCTTGCGCAACTATCCCATAGCCGTCTCCTCCTCCTTTACTAATTCTTGCATATTTTGTGGCTATACTTTGCCAAACATGGAGAGTGAATAGTACATTCTCTTTGTCTTTTAATTTTGGTTCCATTGGTACCTAAATTGAAAACTATGGAGAATGATATAGTGAGATATGAGTATTTTTGTTTTTTTAGGGTTTTGAGTGAATTTTGAGTGATTTTTCTTCAATTGAACATATGGGTCGGGTTTTTTTTTGTTCCAATCTCTTCCTTTTCCTTGCATTGGTTCTATTGGAACCTAGTTGGAAAATTATGGAGATCTGAATAAATCTATGAGTATTTTTAGATTGTAGGGTTTCCATAGTTAGCATTTTCCAATGTGAGGTGGGGTGTTAGGGGGTTGTGGTTCTGTAGGTCGGAGGTGATACATGATGGAATGCTGGATTTATCGTTCCCTTTGTGCTAGCTATAACTTGACTTTCCCTCATGAGGCCGCCAAAAGCGGTGCGTGATACACCATGTCCGGTGTGTCATCGTTTCTTTACCTCGCAAGGGGTAAAGACTCACGTGGGAAAGATGCACAAAGATTATGATTAGACTACTTGGAATGTGTATGTGAGGAGGCCGGTCACATCAACATCGGTATTTGTCACTTCGGGGAACACGCAAACTACATCGACTCTTTCGTTGAGCATTCCAGGTATACCGTTCCGGTCGTGGTAGTGGTTAGCTTTCCATACAGATTCAATTATAGGACTTTTTGAGACTAGATTTCCATGTACACGTTATTTCCATAGGCTTCCTCGGGCACTGCACGACGAGGTTAGACGTGCTTTTTGCTTACCGCTCGATCGGTTGACGCGTGATCCCATGGACGAGTTAGCATGATTTTTGTTTTTATTACTTCCGCGATGCTCTTTACGTTATACTAGAGGAGGACGTGCTGGACATAGGGAGGTAAAACCGACATAGGGAGGTGACAGCTAGATTTCGGAGATTCCAAGCAGGGGATTGGGCTACATTGCAGGAGGAGTCTGTTCGGGCCACACAGGTTAGGAGTCGGGTTCAGTCACATGATACTTCTGATTTGGCACGATTGCGACAGTGTAGGATATTGGGGCAGACCGGGGAGTATAGCAAGGTTGCATGGGTGTAACCAATCTTGGTTAGCTATAGTTAGTTTAGCCAAAGTGTAGGTTGGTCATTAGATCACAAAAAGACAAGATAGTGGTGTGCACTATCCAAAAAGTAAAAGGTAAATGACAAGGTGGCTACCATGCATTGGTGGATTGGATTGTGTGTTAGACGTCTTTTAGGCATTGGGTAGGATAAGACAACGAAATATGCAACCTACGCATATTAGCCATAAGGCATAGTTTGGATTTCGGACTTTTCTAGTTCTACTAGTATATAAAGCAAGGAGAGGTCTTGAGAAAACATCTTTCATCTTGGAAGTCATTCCGGAGTCATTGACTTCAGTGTTACAATGGTATCAGAGCAGGCTTATTGTTACTATGAGTGTGGATCACCCCTCTTGGAATAATAGTATGGGTTGGTACAATTATTTGAGGAGAAAGTGTTTGTTAGAGGCTGGCAGTGGCCATTGAGCTACAAGTAGTGGAAGGGGGTTATTGTGGATGCAGGTTATGGATGGGGGAGATAGAATAGTACCGAGATTCCCATTTCTTAATCCTTTTCATATCAAACTGTTATACATTGAGAGAGCAAGGTTGACTCAATATTTGGTTTATCATTTTGGTGCCAACTTCATGGACCAAGTGATGAGATCTCAAGATCCGATTATCTTGTCTATAGTCGCCTACGATGTTATTTGGAATCTCACAATATACATTTTAGTTTAGAGATGGACCTCAATAGACCACCGCCAGTGAGATTCAACACACGGTGTGAAATCTATTGTGTGTATCATCCTAAAGCTATGTTTCGGAGCCTAGTTATTAGAAACTTTGGAGAGGAGTATTACCACGAGGTGATAGCATCACCTTTTCCTTTTGTGTTGCCAATCTTGAGAAATTGGAGAGTGTTCATCTTAACCCTATACTGAGAGAGAGTGGAAAGAGATAAATCATATAGGACACTTTGAGAGAAATGATTCAGGAGTTGAGAGATTTGAGAAACGCATTTGAGCAAAGCCAGACTCAAGTACAAAACTTAGCTCAAGAATTGACAGCAGTCAAAACGAGAGGAATGGAACATGAAAGAATGAGAGAAACTCAAATGGAGATAAAGAGGTCACCATCAATGGTGGAGAGTGAAGAAACAGTCAGAGCCCGTGCTCTTGAAGCCCAAGCGGCACAACGAACGAGAGAGCTAGATCTTCAGACATTCATGATTCTGAAGATGACAAAAGCTTGTAAGATAGAACCTTACCGAGGAAGTTGAACCATGGGAGTTTTGGAGGGTTGGATTGAGAGAATGGAGTACCATCTTGCTTTGCTCAATATCAACGATCACATTGCAGGTATTTTTCTTCGTACTTTGTTGTTGGAGAAAGCGTCTACTTGGTTTCAAGGTTGGATGATGAAGCTCAATGAGTCAGGCCAACAAGTTACTTGGAGTGCAATGAAACGAGGTCTTCTTCAGAATTTTCAAGCAGTGGATCCCATATTTCAAGTGTGGAGGAGTACATTGAGGAATTTCGAGATCTTCGAATTCAGATACAAGATATGAGTGGAGCTGAAGTCCTTGATTTATTCAAGAGAGGGTTGAAGAAAAAGATTCAACATGAGGTGATTCAGGAAAATCCAAGCAACTTGAACAAGGCTATTGCTTGTGCACAACGAATATCCAACGTCTATCACAATGGTGGAGAGGTAGCAGTAGCATTCCTGCAGTAAAATCAGAAACATGAAAATGTGATAGATGTATATTCATCCTCATGATCCATCCCTCCAAAACTCCCATGGCTCTACTACCCTTGTAGGGTTCCACCTTACATGAATTTCCCAAACGAAGTAAGAGATTGGTTTGATCTTCCATCTCTTGAAGTCGTCACCTATTTGCCTCTTCGTTGGCAATAGCAGTCGCTTGCGGTTGGGATTGAGTTTCTTGTATTGGAGTTTCCACTTCCATCTAACCAACTCTTTCTCACTCTACTTTCTCACTCTCTAATGCAGAGATCTTGTACTCCATGGCTTGTTGCTTTGTATGTCCATCTACAATAGCTTTTCTTAACTCTTTCATTTCTATCATGATTGAGTTCAGAACTTCATTCATAGAAACTGATGCTTTCATGCTTCTCCACCACTCAAACTAATACAATGTAAGTATAATAACAATCCAATCTCTCAAAATAGGAATCACAAAAGGCCGAGGTGATCCTATTACAACTCTATAGTACTCTTCACCATAATTCATAACAATAAAGTCCCTCCATACTCTCATTTGTCGATAAATTGTTCTAATTTCTACATACGTGTTGAACGGAACTGGAGCGGGTGGTTCACAACTCAAATCCATCCAACATTCAGTATAGAATGTAAATGGTACAATCCCACGTTTCTCCATAACTGACAATCGGAAGTATCATTGGTACTCGTGATGCCATCACTCGAGCCATAAAATCTGCACCCAAATTCGCCACAAGGTACACTCTTAAAACATCTTTCTCCATGAATCGAATATGGATGTTGAATAGATTGGGAAATGGAAAGTTTGGTATAGGATTTCTCTTATGCACATCCATACCTGCAGCCCACAGTTTTCCCTTTCCCCCTTACATGCAGATCAATGACATGTGCCAGTCTCTATACAACTCTCAATAACTTAAAGTTATCATCATGATCTTGATATTCCAAGAGCGGTAATCCACACTCAAGGAAAGAGCAAGTTCGCTCTGATACCATTGTAACACTAGTGAAGTGAGGAGAGACCACTCGAATAGCTCAAGAAATTCTGAAGTTGAGATATACCTCAATGGTCTCTCTATATATATAGTCCTTAAAAAGATACAAATTAGATAAGGTTACACAACCACCATCCACTCAATTCCTCATGGATTGATGACGTGGCGGACATCCCTATGAGCACACGGATTGCTTACGTGTACTCTAACTAACACACCAACTAACACACTAACTAACACACAAGAAACACAATCTAAAGATCACACGGTGTCGCAGAGGACAACTCTTCGCTTTGAGAACGCCCGAGCGCCTGGCTGTAGAAGAACCCTCTAGAAACTTGTGTGAGTTGAGACCAATGAGAATGGAGAATGCTATTTTGACCTCTAGTGTGGCCAATTTAGCTCCATTGAAACTTAGAGCTTTACAACTATCCTAAACACTCTACTTAGACATCTTATACACAATATGAGTTGTCACTAATAAGATTTAAAATGACAACTTGAATCCAACTAAGTATACCCAAAAGCGATCACGATGAAGACACCGGATATTGATCACAAATGGACTCGACAATGGTACATCTTGAGGATCATATTGTCCCCTATCCACGTCCTACGTCAACTCCACTTCAATCAGATTAGCTCCTTAGTGAGCAAGGTGATGTGTCTAGATCACCCTAGCTCTTTACAGCTTTACAATATCATCTGTTACCCTAACCTTAAGTATCGCCGTCATGACAACAACTCTGAAGATAACACATGTCATCATCTTCTCATAGTAGCCGCGTCATAACACAACAACGGATTGTTGACGTGGCAACTTTAGATACTCCACTAATAGTCAACTCAACACTATCTATCTCCTCCTTGCGTAACCTCTACTTTAGTTCTCACTAATTAAAGATGGTTACATTATGCCATTTGGTTTAACCAATGCCCCTGTCACATTCATGGGACTGATGAATGATATTTTTCGTAAATATCTAAAAACACAATAAATCAGTCATTGTGTTTTTAGATAATATCTTGATATATAGCAAGTCCTTACAAGATCATCAGAAATATCTACAAGAAGTATTCCAAGTGTTGAGAGAAAATAAGCTGTATGCTAAGACATCAAAATGTGAGTTTGGCAAAAGCGAAGTAGATTACTTAGGCCATAGAGTTAGTGCAGATGGCATCCAAGTCATGAGTGACAAAGTGGAAGCCATTCAAAATTGGAGTGCTCCAAAGAATCAGACTCAACTACGTAGTTTCTTGGGTTGAACCGCCTTCTATAGAAAGTTTGTGGAAGCTTTTGCTTGTATTGCTCAAGCTTTAACAAATCTCTTAGACTAAGGGCAGAAATGGCAATGGGGCACAGCTCAAGAGATTGTATTCCAAGCTTTGAAGGATGCGCTCTTACATGCACCAATCCTTAAATGGTATGAACCAGGTAGATCAACAAAACTTGTTACAGATGCATGAGGTGTGACAATTGGAGGAGTGTTACAACAGGAATGGAAAGATGGATGGCACCCAATTGCCTTCTTCTCACTGAAGCTTTTGCTGGCAGAGCAAAATTATCATACCACAGAGAGAGAGGAGTTAGCCATTGTGTTGGCTACTAAACATTGGAAGCACTTTCTCGGAGAAAAGGATTTGTGGTTGAGATAGATCACAAGCCTTTGGTTTATTTAGAAACTCAAAAGGATCTCTCAAAGCGGCAGATTTGTTGGGTTGAATGGCGATAGCGTTTCAACATGAAGATCGTGTATGTGGAGGGGAAGAAGCAGCTTGCCAATGCATTGCCACGAATGCCGTATATTAATCACATCATGGGTAGAGCACATTTAGAACGCGGATTGGCGTTCTATAAGGGAAAGATTTGAATACCCTCAGATGTTGCTCTCCGTACAACAATGTTAGAGGAGGCACATGATTCAGCTATTGCTGGCCATGTAGGAATGGAGAAGACCATTGAAGGCATCCAGAGGGTATACTTTTGGCCAAGACTAAGAAAGGATATCACCAGCTATGTTCGGAGTTGTGTGGCATGTCAACAAAATAAGGCTATCAATCATAAACCGGCAGGTCTACTACAACCTCTACCAACACCAACTAGAATATGGAAGCACGTCAGTATGGACATTGTATGTGAGTTACCAATGACATCTACGGGTTATGATTTGATAGTTATTTTTATGGATAAATTGAGCAAGATGATCCATATTAGGCCCACAACAAAGACAATTACTGCACCTGAACTTGCTCAAATTTATATGGAGGCAGTTTTTGCTCAACACAGTTTAGCTATAGTTCTCATCACTGATAGGGGCACTCAATTTACTAGTATGTTTTGGAAAACCCTATTTGGGTTATTCAAAACAAAACTAGCCATGTCCACAACTTATCATCCTCAAACAGATGGGCAAACTGAGAGATCAAATAGAACTATTGAAGACATGCTTAGAGATTTCACTTTGGAGGAGCAAGAAGGTTGGGATGTACTTTTACCCTTGATTGAGTTTGCGTATAATAACTCAATCAATGCATCCACAAAAGTCAGCCCTTTCTTCCTGATGTATGGAGAACATCCCATGACATCATCTAGCTTGGTGAGTGTAGGTCACATACAAGAACCATCAACCCATGTTGAAGCGGTGAACGAGTTTGTGGCACGAGTCCAACGAGGAGTGCATCAGGCAAAGCAAAAATTAGCCATTGTATAAAATCGACAAAAACAATATACCGATGCTCATCGATGACATGTGGAGTTTCAAGAAGGCAATCAGGTGTGGTTGTCTACTATCAATTTGTCATTAATAGGGGTTTGAAAGTTAAGTCCACGGTTTATTGGACCTTTCTTGATTGTCCAATGGATTGGAGAGTTGCCAACACACATGAAAATACATCCCGTTTTTCATGTGTCTCTCTTGAGGAAGTATACTCCACGATCTCCTTCCTTTTGCAACCCACATCAACCTCCTCCTTTAACAACCATGATTGATGGTGTAGAGGAATATGAGGTTGAGAGAATTCTCAAGAAACGGACAAGAGGTCAACCGAACCCAAAAGTGGAATATCTAGTCTAATGGAAAGGTTATCCACTTTATGAAGCTACTAGGGAACCATTGGCAAATCTTACAAATGCCAAGATACTTGTAGAGACTTTTGAGTCTTCTTGCAACGAGGACATTGCGTCTTAAATGGAGGGAGATTTGTAACCAATCTTGGTTAGCTATAGTTAGTTTAGCCAAAGCGTAGATTGGTCACTAGATCACAAAAAGACAAGATAGTGGTGTGCACTATCCAAAAAGCAAAAGGTAAATGACGAGGTGGCCACCATGCATTGGTGGATTGGATTGTGTGCTAAACGTCTTTTAGGCATTGGGTAGGATAAGATAACGAAACATGCAACCTACGCATATTAGCCATGTGGCATAGTTTGGATTTCGGACTATTCTAGTCCTACTCGTATATAAAGCAAGGAGAGGTCTTGAGAAGATATCTCTCAGCTTGGAAGTCATTCCGGAGTCATTGCCTTCAGTGTTACGACGGTGTTGCATAGGACAATTCTTTGCTTTGAAAACGCCTGAGCGCCTAGCTGTAGAAGAACCCTCTAGAACCTTGTGTGAGTTGACAATCTCTTCTTCTTCTCCTCAGCACTCCATATTACAACCGGTAAAACTTCAACGGAAGAAGATTATAATATCTAATGATTCGACCTATAACTCTCACTTAAACTTCACAGAAAATTGCTCCACAACCTTTTCAATCACTCAGAAAAGTTTTAGATGTTTTTCTTTTCTAGATCTCTCAGAACAATTATTGATTTCCACACTATATCACAAGGCGATATGCAGACCCGTGTGTACCCCTCCTCAACACTCCACATTTGAGTTCATTATAACCGGTAAAACTTGAGCGGGAGAAAACTATGAAATTTCATGAGAATGTCACTTATTATCCGACTTCAAATCTGAAAAGTTTTATTGACAGAACTTTCTGATATCAAAAGATATGATCGATCTACTAATTTTGTGATAGTCAATGCAATCGTGCAACTCTGATTATATACACACACTTTGTGTACATGGTCACTATCACTCCGTACTCAAAACTCGTCCAATCGAGTCAAAATTTTGATCAAAACACAAGACCGAGTTGTAAACTGTATCTCAATTGACTTAGATCTCCCAAAACCCTTGTAAGATTCTCAGAAACACTCCAAATACACTCAAAGGTCTAAATTTCTCTCTCTAACTTTGAATCACCATTTCAGAGTGACAAATCCGTCAAATCCATCCATTCTTGAGCCCACATTGTAGCTCGTCAACTTTTCAACCCTATCCTCATATCTTCAAATCTCCCCCTAGAAGGTCTCCAAAATCTCTAAAAACCTCGAAAAGTTGCCCTATTGCCCTCATTGGCCAAAACTCCTAGACCAATGGGAATGGAGAATGCTATTTTCACCTCTTGTGTGGCCAAATTAGCTCCATTTTAACTTAGACCTTTACAGCTATCCTAAACACTCTACTTACACATCCTATACACATTATGAGTTGTCACTAATAAGAGTTAAAATGACAACTTGAAACCGGCTAAGTATACCCAAAAGCGATCACGATGAAGACACCGGATCACAAATGGACTTGACAATGGTACATCTTGAGGATCATGTTCTCCCCTATCCATGTCCTACATCGACTCCACTTCAATCAGATAAGCTCCTTAATCAGCAAGTTGATGTGTCTAGATCTCCCTAGCTCTTTACAACCTTACAATGCCATCTGTTACCCTAATCTAAAGTATCGCCATCATGACAACAGCTCTGAAGATGACACATGTCATCATCTTCTCAAAGTAGCCGTATCACAACACGACATCAAACCCTTCATCCTTTGTCCATGGCTAGTCCTAATGAGGAGACGATTTCATCTTTACGCTTTCTACATCCATCCATGGGCGAGGAGATACTAATAGAGGTCTTGGAGTATCAGCCAAAACAGCCATTATGTCTTGATATATCATTATTTGTCCATTCTCTATGCACAACCCCACTTTTATCCTCTTGGGGTTTGTTAGGTATAGTATATGAGCATCTTCAAGATTGCTTTCAGGCGGATGATCCCTCTAGTGGTTTCATGGAGTTGTTCCAGGTGGCTGCATCAGTTGCAGAGGATAGCTACCCATGATGGCATTAGGGATGTTGTGTTTGCTATGGCGTGAGAGAGTGGATACCTCACATGGAGAGAGCGTTGGTATGCCTTGCAGTCGACTAGGGTTAGGAAGCACTGCATTTGGTTCATGAGGACCAGATCACTGTGGCAGATGTGGTGGTTACCGATCCTACTAGAGACACAGTTTTAGACGGGATGATCACCCATCCTCCAGGATGGACGGCGAGTGGAGCGACAGCATCCAAGGTCTCCATGTATAGAGGTATGCAGAGAGGTCGCCTCTTTGTTCCTCTACCTTTGGAGTTATATGGAGCTATGAACACCGACTGCGACATGTTCGCGAGGGAGTGCGCGAGAGCTTACTATACTAGGCGACATGGGGTATCACTCTTTTTAGCTTACTATATAGCCTATTTTAGGCTACAGAGAGCACTAGCTGGTGCAATTCATAGGAGAGCAATCACGTTAGGTGATGCTTCTTCGGATGCTCTCTTGTCTGTAGACCTTTTGACCTGGATAGTTCAGATATCTTAGGTGTTGTAGTACATATTTCCCAATGTGATGCTTTTGGGGCCTAGCCCCATGTTACCGGTTTGGTTCCATACTTGTACGCTTTGATGGGGTATTCCCATCCCTTTTGTTATTATACTTTGTATCTTTCACTTCAAAAATCATCACATAGTATTTAATTTAATATATAAAATTGATAAATGAAAATTTAAATTAATTTTTTTTTAATTTATTGAATCTTTAGATTTAACACATACTAATACTAGCATTTTAATATCTTATATTAAAAATATTAAATATTAAAATGAAATTTTGATTATATTATTTTATATTCATTGATTCATTATGTCATGATTATTTTTAAAAATAATATTATTTAAAAAATTGATTTCAAATTAAAAATTTTAATTTGAAAGTGCAAGTTCTTTGAGGAGTTGGAATAGTACTTGGATCATACCATATACCCAAGAGGATTGGAGGTTCAGCAAACCAAGATGGAGAAAATCTTGCGTATTCCACAACCCTCACATCTGAGTAGGGTCCGAGACTTCCTTGGATTTGCAAACTTCTATCGTTGATATGTGCAAGGATTTAGCACTATTGCCAAAGCCTTGACAAAGCTAACAAAGGTAGATCAAGAGTGGCGTTGGGGAGATGAACACAAGAGAGCATTTATTGAGCTTAAGGGAAGGTTGACATCTGCCCCTATTTTGAGGAGACCTATAAGAAGTTGTTCGTTTCAAGTAAATACTGATTGGAGTATGTTGGGTTTGGGAGCAGTGCTTACCCAACATGACGATGACCAAAATTCAATATGTCGGGATTTCCAGCTCTACTGGCGTAATCGGGTGCATCCCGTAGGTAAGATAAAACAGAGTCTGCTTGATCGTGACTTTCTCCGCTGTTCGAAAAGCCCAGAGTGTGGCGGGCACTTTCACATCCCAATCGTAAATATGGTTCACCGTGACTTTGTTAAGAATTTTACATAGTATGCCATTAGATTTCTCTGTCAACCCGTTAGCTTTGGGATTATACGATGTCATCTTTTGATGCTTGATCTGGAAGTAGGTTGTGAGTTCTTCAATTCGATGATTCAGGAAATGGGTACCCTTGTCACTAACCAACTCTTGTGGGTGTTACCGGCACAGTCAAAGAACTCACCGCTTATGTGTGAGTCTGTACCCCGCTTGTGGCAAATATCGAAAAGGGTGTAAACACAATAATCCTGCAAGAAAATCAAACCAAACCTGTTCTGGATAAGCGTCGCTTAGAATTTTCATACTTGTCTATATATTTTATGTTTCGAAGCCTAGATTGATCGCAGATTTCAGAGAGACTTCAGAAACATATGTGAAAGAAGTGCATTGCCAGAATTGGATATCAGAGACCAAGAAAGTTAAGAATATTAGACAGTGAAAGAAAGTAAGTATGCAGAACAAGGCATGGGCAACCACATTTAGAAGGACAAGTAGTAAATACAAAATTTTCATAAACTGATTAACTTACCCTAACGAGGACTGTGGAGAATAAGGAGAGAATAGCGAGGATATAAGCTC
Organism: Marchantia paleacea; assembly: GCA_014180765.2. Taxonomy (NCBI): domain Eukaryota; kingdom Viridiplantae; phylum Streptophyta; class Marchantiopsida; order Marchantiales; family Marchantiaceae; genus Marchantia; species Marchantia paleacea. The sequence goes on along the minus strand of MUAA02000035.1, from coordinate 1,470,187 downwards.
CATAGGATGCCATGCCCATAGCTTCAAAGGTTTTACTGCTGTGAAGAACTGGCTAGGCCTTGCAGGATGTCTTTTTCTTTGGTTTCCTTTCTTTAGAGATGCCTGCTCTTTCTCTTTGCTCTAGGAAATATTTCGTTTCTGCACTCGTTTATATATTGCGTTTCGTGGGATAGAAGTTCCAAATCATGAGGAAAATGCAGAATAGATCATTACTGTGCATCTGCGTGAGTCACTCATGTGATTTCCCGATCTAGATCTAGCATGGCAGATTACTAACTACAGTGTCCATCCCGGATAGACAATTATATATACTCAACCCGCGATTGGTAAAACAACAGTATTAATTAGTGGCATCTCGCGTTGAATACGTAAAACCAAGACACGTTCCGACAAACTGGTCTGAAATTGTAAGATTCTGTTTTTAAAATTTATTAGAACAGTCTATGAGCTGTAATCACTGCAGGATCAGTTTGCCTAAAGATTCTGAATAAACAATGATTCCAATCATCTAAACTCTGCTGCTCTTTGACATAACATGCTCAATTGAATATATCTACTCTCAACATGAAGACTAGTGATTCTTCTCGTTTAACTTGTCCTTTTGCCACGATTGATATTATCTCCAGAGGCAGAAGATACACAGTATTCAGAAATCACCTTACTAGACAGAAAACAGAGTTAAGTAATGGGCATATCCATAGTAGATATCATAAGTTGAGAAATATATGACCTTTACGATTTATCAAGGTTCAAGTAGGTGAATTACGTGACAGATTTGACGATCGTGTCGAAACCGCGTTCATGCTAAGAGCACTAGACATGTTAAGTGTTCTGATATCACTGAACTATGAGCCTGAAGGATCACGATGTCGCACGACCAAACCTTAAAACAAGAATCAAAATATCCACTTAGCAGGAGAATTGTTTCCTCAGCGAGACAGGCTGTCGCAAAAGCTAAACTGATCACTAGTTGTTTAACTCTCCCTGGACTTTGATATTTATGATTCCCCTGCTTTAGACCTGGTTGTATTTTATCTAGTGATCAACAAAACACGTTTTGTAGATCACTGGATATGGAAACTGATAGCACAAACCGAGTCGATCATAGCATTGTTTGAGTGTGTCAAACTAAGCCTGAGAAAAACGTGAGGATATTTGTAAAGCAAGAATCGAAGCAGAACATTTTAGAACTTGAAGAACAAAGATTGCTTTCAAATTTTACGAAAAAGAGTTTTTGATGAATATACGACCTTGTTCATAGATTCAGTGAGTAAGTTCTCTTCACATGAGAATGCTGCAGTTGATATAACCATTTACAGTTTGAATATAATCTTGAAATATGTGAATTGTACTTTATTTCCTGACAATGTAAAAAGATCTTAATACGGATACTTGGTTTATTACGTCACGTTTCTCTCTAACGTACTAATTTGTCTAGATCTGGATCCTATTATAATAGTCACAGGGTTACCGTATTTATCTTCTAGTCTTCACGGAGCACCGTATGTATGACTTCTTCCTGGAAGCTCATTAATCAAAACTGATGATCAGTTCTTCCAAAATTGTCCGATTTTTGTAATTTACGTGTGCTAATTTAATTATATGTCATTCTCTCCCCTTGCTCTGATATCTCCCCAGTTCCCAACACCTTGTTGCAGAAATTGCTCCCAGTACGTTTTTTTCCTGGAACTTGTACATGTGAGGAGTGAAGTGTCACAACACTTCACTCTTCTCTTGTACATGTAGTTGCCTTGCCCAACTTTGGATTCATGGGGACAAAGACATATAACCTAGATGTTTACCTTCCCTGAAGCAGCTGATCATCTTTTCGTGTCATGGCTTGGGAAAGCCGAGATGACAGCAAAGAGACAAATGCACACAGTTAAGACTAGTAATGTGTACGTACGTACTGATAGTGGAAATGGAAAGGTCAACTGCTGTGGAGAAAAGCCTTTAGTGAAAAATACATGATTAAAGCCCATTTCATGACAGAAAGGACAAAGAGTAAATGTGCAACAGATCAAGGAGTAGATGCAGTGGGGTTGAGACATGGACGTATGAAAGGAGCAATGGAGAAACTCCACAGGAAGCAAAAGTAGGAAAACATTCCAGGATGTTAAAACACATCCGAACATGATGGAGACAAATTGACTGCATAAGGATATTCGAAAATGTATATAGTTACAACATTAATCCCCTGCCAGAAGCTATCAAGATAATGACTCAAAGACAAAGCAAAATTCCACAAAGAAATTCAACAGAGTGCTCCTCCTTGAGCGAGACCTTTTATTTCATTACTTTCTCACAGAGCTTAACAATCACACACCAAGAGATCATTTAGCCCATTCCATGGCTAAAACATCTTATAAGCGTCTTTACACACATTCATCTGACATATATCGCCAGGAACGTCTTCGAGAACTAAGCAGTTACTTTTCGAACTACAGATTTCTTCATGTGAATGCAGTCGTCTCTATGAGCGACAAGCTGAATGGGGTAGACGTCCGTTGCCAGCCATTGCTGGATTGTAAAGCGATGCGTGTTGCAAGGCTTGTCGAAGGGTTTGGAGGACACAGAGAACACTTCAACGTAATTGCAGTACCAACCATGATGATCACCAGTTCCGTCAGATGAGAGGTGATGGCCGCATACGGGAGATTCCTAACATTCTCCAAGGCCTGTAAAGACGTCCAAGTTGTTTCCTTCGAAGCTGTTATGGTTGGCGTCATGCGAGATACTTCCCATTCCGTGATGCTGCTGATTTTGTAGCTTTCACCAGTTGCGTCAAAGGATTCCGTACTAATTTGGGAATCCTTACCTGCATTTGGCAGAAATCCATTCTTCACGAAGAGGGTGTAGACACATGAGTCCTGCAGATCACCGTAATGAACCGTAAGATATAATCTTGACACGGGATATCTTGAGGAAAAAACTCCCAAACTTCATAAATGATTCAGCTGTTCTTGTGAAGTGGCCAATATCATGTTCAAGAGTGATGTCCGTCCAAATATTTTTCAGTTACTTGTACATGGATGTAGATTAAATGCCCCAAGCGTGCCTCAATCAATAACGATAAGTCATAAAAGATCCTATAATTTTGCCAGCAGAATCAAATGTGACATTAGTAAGAGTCAAGCCAATGCAATGAATAATATGTTCAAATATGTCCAAGATGAGGAAGTCAACAATGCCAATATAGCGAAATGTTATCACGCTGACTATTTTTGCGAGGCCATTGAATAGATGATCAAGGAGGAAAAAAAATTGTTCTATGGTATCAGCTTCAATCATAAAATAATTTACATCTTTGTCAAGTATGAAGCTTGCAATGCAACGAATGTTAAGAGTGATAGGATGATTTTTGGAAGGAATTTGGTGTGACCAAAGGCTTTTTACAAAATCTTTGGATTTTGTAAAGCAATTTTTTATAGGTAAAAGAATCTGTATATAAGAAGAGCCAAAATGAGACATGACATTTTAGAAAAAGTCATGATCATCAACAATGACAACCAAAATGATGATAATAAAGGAATTTTTTCATCAGTTTTTATTAACAACAGGAGAAATTATGCCACAATTGCCATTTGACAATCTTGGAGATAAAAATACATCCTCATATCTCCAGGTGGCAATCTTGCTATACAAAAGTTGAGATTTTGAACAAGCTGCAGGTCAAAATCGAAACAAACAATGCTCATCCTTGCTCCATAACAACATTTTACAAGTTATAGGCTGATTATTTTGCAAACGACCAAATTCATGGTAAAGTGCATTTGCAGAATATAATGTTCGTTGTGTGCTCAAAGAGTAATTAATAAGGGAGAGAAAAATTAAAAGTTGTATAAAACTTGAGTCTAAAACAGAACTTCATTTGTCCGAACAGCGCTCATTGAGAAGTAAGTACAATTCTTATCGTCATTTGTCTTAGACCGAACCATCCAAATACTTTTCTATCATTCATGACAAGTTTTTCTGAACAAAACCTGTATTTCTTACACTATGAGCAAACTAAAGACCCTTTCTCCACCTGCTTTTGCCCTTCCTGACTCTTATTGGGATGTTGATTCATGGACATAGTCTAGAGTGCATAGCACAAGTCTTCCTATACAAAATAGACCAATGTACTTCTTTATCTTAAGAACTATCTTGCTTATTTGAGGTTATTGTGTCATAATTCTCACAAAAAGGTTCATGACATTGAATTCCTTATCAAGCATTTGGAATGTGAGGATTGGAGCAATTTTTGAAAGTGACAAGTCATCAAAATTTTGACCTTGTACAAAATATGATAGCAAATCCAACATTTCGTAAACAAGTGCTGAAGTAGGTACTTTTGATTGCAAACTTGCAGAAGAGTTGGTTAAGACAGAATATATATTTTTTTTCTTATTCACAAGAGCACAAACACCATAGATTTGTTTCTTCCATGTATATTGAAGACTGAAGAATGTAGATTATTTATCAAATGATGAATTTTTGACAAATGATTGTTTGTGGGTTCTCAAAGCGTTAGGAAGTATCATCTTGTGAAGTCATGTTTTTTATGTAGAATATATTTTTGCTACAATCCATGAATTTTGAATACTAAATCTTATTATTTTGATATTTTTACTTTTATTCAAACGAAATTGTTGAAGCATTATCAATTAAGTTTGTGTCTAAAAAATATATTTTTTTATTTGTTTAATTATAATTTGACTATTTTTTAGGACAAAAAATGTTGAACTTGATTTTATGAAGTTAAATTGAATCATGTTGTTGTTGATTTATATATAAAAGATTATGATCATCATTTGAACTCAAGTATGATATTGTTACAAATTTGTGTGTGTTGGATTCTTAACACTCACCTTAATTTTCCTCATGTATACATCAATAATTTATAAATTAATAATAATTAAAAAAATTATGAAAATATTTTTGTATTTATTTTATTTTTAAATTTTGAACTAAATATTCAAAGTTAAATATTTAAAATACTTTTAAAAATCATTTTCTTGTTTTCATAATTTTTTTGTTCTCGTCTTGTTTCAATTAATTAAAAAAATATAAAAATAATAATAAAAGACTAAATTATTTTTTTAAATAAATAATTTGATAAATAATTCTCATCAAAAAAATATATTATCACATTTATTCTCATTTATTTATATATTTATCACATTATTCTCATGAAAAAAATTAAACTTATTTGAAATGTAATAAGTTTTAATTGCTGTTTTAAAAAGGTAAAACATAATTTTCCATAACCCATGATAATTTTTACAAAGTGATGGTTGTATTATTCAAATAAGATCCTTTGATTTATTTTATTTTCTTTGTTCTTAGCACTATACATTTTATTATATATAAAACTGTCACATTTTCTACTAGATATTTGAATAGATAAATTTATGTTAAAAACATATTTTTCATGAATATAATTTTTAATTTTAATTTTGATATCATGAAAATGTTATGATATTTTGATATAAAAGCTGATTTAATTTTGTTATACACTGAATTAAAATAAAATATATTAATTTTTTTATAAAATTGACTTTACGAAGTTAAAATTATTATTCATTTTTTTATGAAATAAAAATTATTTTATGCATATATTTATTTTTCTATTTTAAATTTGATTTGGATTTCCATAAATGTTATACTTTTTATATTACTTGTTGTACAAATATTTTACTTTATGGTTACGTACTTCATTTTTTGTATTAAAAAAATTACACATAACATTCTAAGGTTTAACATTCTGTTCATTATAAGGATATATTTACAACATGATTATCATTTGTGTTAAATGTGTAATATGTGCATGCACAATTTTTCTTTTTTCATCCTCGTGGTCTCAAAATTTCAATCCCAATTGTCTAATTCTTGCATTAAAAATCTCTCATATCTGCTCTTCAATATATACAAATTTTTTTGCAGATATATAATTTACTTACGGCAAAAGTCTTTCATTATGGTAATAGTTTCATTTTAGTGAATATATTGATTAAAAAATGATATTTTTAAATATTTTTTGAATTAAATACCTAAAATTTAGACTTTTTCTTCGATAACCTATATGATAGTTTTTGGGTTTGGAAGTATAAAGTTCATTTAAAATGTAATATCCCATGTTAATACTATATTCATCAATAACTTTTGTCCAAAGATTTCTTATTCATAGAGATTTCTAATTAATGTGTTTCTTATAATAATTTGTCAACTTAAACATGCGTCGTTGTGATGTAAACGATGACTTAAGTATGGCATCATCTGTAAAGCTGCTATCGAAAGTTTCCCTGTGATGGCAAATGGATCACGTCATCTCTCTAAAAAGCTGCTGCTCCAGTTTTCTTGTGAACCCACAAGTGGTAACTATGCCTCCTTCCAACTATAGTATGGATATTCTGAAAAATTAAGAAGTCATAGTTCTTGGGCCTATTTTTCTTCAAATAACTTCGTATTATGTTAGGATCAAAAGGTACTTGAAGGATTAAACTATCAGCTGCGGTGTCCAAGGTTCTCTTATTAGCTCAAAAGATGGCAAGATTGACCATGAGAGATTTAATCTGGTAAAAAGTTCAACTAGAAAGCTATGAATCAAAGTGTTTTGGAGCTTACGAAATTAGAATCCGGTTTGAAGTGAATAAATCTAAATTGTCATCAACAGCCTTCTGTCATTTGAGACAATGTCATTCCTCAACCACACAGTTGTGGAAGCAAAAAATCATGTTTAATGAAAAAGAAAACCAGGCAAAAAGTTAGGTAAAGAGGCCCCTTCCTGGAAAGAATCCAAAGATTCCATCCAGTACTCCAGCCTCTCGATGGCGGCCTCACGGACAGTAAAAGAGGTAACCAGAAAGGAGAAAAAAATGGGTTGGGGGTTCCTTGGTTAACTGCACATACAACTAATAGTGTTTGTATGTTCCGTTGGATTGAGGTGACTTCTTTATTTGTCAAGGAAAGGTGAGAGATAAGTGCTTGAGTGGACTCATTATGTGTCCTACCTCTAACACCAGCTGTGATGATCAAAAAATCATATTTATTTATATCCGCCCAACAAGTGCCATATCTTTTTTCAAGACGAGAAGCCTAATTTTTTAGGCTGTAGGGGAGGACGTAATGCGATGATGGTTGGTTTGTATCTGGGGTTCTTTTGTTCTGAACTTCAATTTTCTCAGAATGTTGTAACATTTAAGGAAACGAAGCTAAAAATTGACCGAAAGATCTAGGCATAAAAAAACGGTCTTGAAATCTGACAGATTCCCCTGCAAATTTGAAGTTCAACATTACATCTGCAGCAAGTGGCAAGAATATATATATCAGTCAATAGTTCTTCTCATGATGAGCGAGAATTTTATTTTTCTTTGATTTTCTGACAGAGCTAAGGATTCGTTAGATCTTCATCCCACCGGTTTGTAGAGCTACATGATATATGCACCAATGGATCTGACTTCACACAAATCAGAAAGCCCGTTGCGACATCCTCTCTACGTATAACGCATGAACCATTGAGGGCTATAAATCCTGAGAGAGATCTAGACTGTTGTTTTCAAGTGCACGCAGTCGTCTCTATGAGCAACAAGCTGGTACGGATAGACGTCAGTGGCCAGCCACTGCTGGACTGTGAAGCGATGGGTGTTGCAGAGCATAGACGGCTTAGAGCACACGGAGGTCACTTCGACGTAGTCACAGTACCAACCATGATGTTCACCACTTCCGTCGGATGAGAGCTGCAGGCCGCAGATGGGAGTGTCTAAACACTCGCCGAGGCCCGTGAACACATCCAGGCTGTTCCTCTCGAAACAGTCGTGGTTTGCGCTCATGAGCGATCCTCCCCATTCGGTGATGTTGCTGATCTTGTAGCTGTTTCCATTTGCGTCGAAGAACTCGGTGCTGATGTATGAGTTCGTGCCTGCTTTTGGAAGAAATCCGGTTTTCACGAAAAGGGTGTAGACACAGTAATCCTGCAAAACGAACCAGTTCAACAGTTTATTTGAGTCAGGGCTAATGTTGCGTCTCGCATCCATGAAGTCTAGGCCAATCAGAATTCTTTACCGGGCATAGCATATTGACTGCGGTTGTGAAGATTCTATATCGATCATCTGTTTCCTACCCCATGTACGTACTATGGCCAGACAGGACTAAAAGAACTTAGTACCAGAGATTCAGCTTTAATCGGTATAATAGGAACATAATCCATACTCTTGTAGCTTTCAAAGCGGAGAGATTCATCACTGAGATACTGCCAAAGTCAACAGCTTGCTGGACATAAATCAAGGCATAAAGTTAGCTGTGGTATTTAGAAAAATTACCGTCGCCATGACGGTGGAGAATAAAGAGAGAAGAGCAAGAGCAGCAGCTCCATAGTACGCCATAGCCATAGCTTGAAGAAGCTAGTCTGCCGCTGATCGTTTGCGCAAGCTGTACGAGAGGATGCTTCTTGAGTTTCTCTTTCAGAGATGCTGCCTGCTCTCTTTCTCTGATCTGCGATCAACCTTCCTTTAGACATGCTTTATACCTACCTGCTGCTGATAAGGCTTCCGAAGCATGTGGAGAGTACAGCGTAGCTTGTTACTGTGCATGTCACAAGGCATGGATTGTGGGGCGATTAACAGTGCTGACAAGGATGTTTACAGTCTGCTCACGATCTGCTATTAATAATGAGGAACATACTCCACTTTACGACTCAAATATTTTGCACGACTGCTAAAATGCTGCAGGATTCTGCTGTAATCAAAGCTTAGATGACCTCAACCATGCTTTACTCATCTTAAACAGAGAATGCATGTTGGATTTGAGTAGACAATTACCGTGAACATGGAACCAAGGAACCAAGGCATTGGAAATGACAAGCTGGTGTGGGACCTAGAGGAACGACTGGCATGACTATTAGGAATTTTTTACCAGGTTTCTGCTACCATCAAATCTTTATATTCCCCAAAAGTTTTACGACCAAAAAATTCAGTCTAGGTCTGATAGTGTTCCATATTCGGAGAAGTTGTGATAAATGTTTTCTGAAGACGCATGAATATGACTCATACCAGCTCTGCTGGTTAGCCTGTTACGTATAAGACCTTGGTCTGCTAACTCCTGCAGTGAAAGACGATCATGCTCAATGCTGAAAGTCAGATCTCTTATTCAACGCTAACTTGATATTGTGCTCTTCATGCGCAACGTTGCACATGTTTGACAGTAAACAACGATTGGGAATATGGCTCATGTATGACTCAACCATCGTGTGATCTTAAGATGCTTCACAAACCAACTTGATAACACTGAATATGTTGAAGACTATTACTGTGTGGGCTTTGCTGAATGGTAAATAAGAGATATAGCTCTTCCCGTTGTTATGAGAGAGATGATTTTCTATACTCCTACTGATGAACATGATCACTTGCTGCAACGTGCACTCACGAGTGCACGTTGTGAGCTGCATATTCGGATGGAACCTTCTTAGCTTACAACTGGGATTTTTGTGGCAGAATATTTCAACCGTGTCTAGCAAGGTGTGCAGTTTCCAATTTCATTTGGCATGGTAATTACCCCTGCATGACCAATTTGAGATCTCCCAGGCGCCTACTGATTGAACTCAGAAGTTGTGTTTATCTGGTTCAAGCGAGATAGAGCGTTGAGTAGGTCCAAGATCTGTTTGGCTCACACTCAAGTGTGAGGAGGTTAGAAACTTAAGAATGTAGAGCTTGATGTGCTCTGAGACGGTCTGCTGATCTATCACCAAAGGGAGGCAATCCAGAATCCAAGAGAAGGTTTTAAGTTTGCTGCAGGCCGAAGAATAGCAATAAGCTGGGTAAGACTAAACAGATGTAGGTGCTTCTCTTCTGCTTTCGATCCTAATAGATTTCCAGCAGAATCTAAAATATACGCAAATTTGGTCAGATGAGGCTGCTGATTTTGAGATGCATATAGGTCGCGAATCATTTTGAATGTTTAGAACTTTGCAAGTATTAATCAGGCCTGAGGTTTTTTAGACGCTAGTGCATTATGCCTGCTATCTAATGGGATCAGATATAAAGCAGATCTAAACATCAGGATAAATTCTACAAAAGTTGTTTAATCGTAGCGCTCTGAAGTTATACAGGTATTGCTGCTCATCAAGTCTTCCAAACTTGTTCAGTAGGAACTCTATTTCAGTGTGCTGTTCTAGTTTTAAATTGTCGATTGATTAGAGAGACTGAAGAAGAAAAGCAGTAAATTGACTGCCCTCGTGAAGAACCGATCGACAGGTAAGCTTACTGATCATGAGCAGAGGTTCTATTTCCCCATGAATGAAGCGAAATGTTAACACTTGGAACCTCATTTCGATGAGGATGTCCGATGCACAAACCGACCTTTCAACTTGTTGAAACCAAGTATGCCGTTGTAAGCAATCAGTGGCTGAATCCTCGGTATCCAAGTAACATTCATCAGCTTTGAGCATTTGCTCTGTGTTGCGTCAAATTCTTCGAGATTTGAAAGTGGTGGTCGTCTTTTTCACTTGACTAGTACAGCCTTAACCACAAATTTCTATGTATGTTGGAGTTCGGCACGGAAGGGCCGGCCAGACTTAATCCTCTCAGTCATGGCTGTGAAGGACATCATCATCCCGAATGTCGATTATAGTTACAAAGCACGTTGTAGAATTGCAGAATAAAATCTACTCGAGAAAATTACTATGAAAATAAAATTTGTAGTAGATATCGAGATCCTGGCCGTTTTCATGTAGTACTCAACCATCATGGTATTGCTAGAGCTAAGATTGCAGAGAGACACCGAGGATGGAAGATGGCAAAATATTGGTAAAAAATCTTTACTCAACTGGGACATAAACGTTATGAACTGTTTCCCCACCTAATGCAAGGTCTCTCTCAAGGAGCAGCGTTGTGTTCAATTTTGTGGATTTCGCTCGTCTTTTAGTCACTATCTGGATAGCTTCTGGCAGGAAATTAATATTGTAACTGAGTGTATAAATTTTCGAACTTTCTTCCGCAATCATTCTGACCCTCTATCACAAATTGTCTCCATCATGTTCAGATGCGTTTTACTCATCCCGGGTGTCTTCCTACTTTTGCTTATTGTGAATGTTCTCCATTGCTCGTTTCATAGCTCCGCGTCTCAACCCCGCTGCATCTGTTGTTTCCCCACGTCATTAGATTAGTCTGGTTAGTAATATATGTTTTGAAGCTTCTAACATGCAACAATCATGAGGTCTCTTACAAATGAGATAGCTGGAGTGGGATAATTTTTCCCTCAATCAAACACAAGATTTCACACCCAAATAACGTACAACCCCAGAGTTCTCGAAGCCTAACTAACTGCCATATAGCAAGTGCTAACATACAGTATGAACCACATAGACTCCCCATTACCCCTGTACTCGTTCACATACAGTCTCACATCCCTACATCTAATCCTATTACGATAGTCAAAGTCATCCAACACAAAAGACCATAAAGAATCATAGCTATTCGACGCAATACACAAATCAGTTATCCAACTCCAACTTTGAGCTGTCCACCTCTGTAATGTCAAAGCCCACATGAAAAGGAAACTAAGAAGCAGACTAACTCCCCAAACTTGAAGTGACATCTCAGCACATAATATAGGACACAACCAAAAGAAAAAACTTTACACGACCAAAACCATAACAAGAATAGCATACAAACACTACAAGAAATCACTCTCCAACAAACCCGTTATCTCTAAATGGCTTGATGCTCCTGGAATAGATCAGTTTATCTCAAACCAACACTGCAAATCTAGTAGTTTCTAGAATCACCTCACCTCAATTATCAAACTAAGACATGGACAATTAATGGGAAATGCAAAAAGACATCTTATGCTCAAACATAAATACACTTCCCCATACTGCAGGATAAGTAATAACCAAGGACATGTTGATACGTGAAAACACCTCTGATGCCACTGCAACTCCCCCTCCGTTAAAGGCTAGACACAATAAAGCCATCCACATTATGTCAACTGCGCTAAGAATAAAAAAATCAGCAAGCTTCTATCCTCAACATGCAGGAACTCAAAACTCCAACTCTCATGATAACACCATACCACCCTGGCTCTTACAATGCGAATGTTTACATGAATATAGATGCTCCTACTTGGCTTGACTCCGCCCTTACATCCTCTTTATCCCAACCTTGAGAGAAAACACAAAAGCAACACACAAAAGCAATCACAAAATTTTCTTTATTGAATTCACTTACTATCATGACAGACTTGAGGGAAAGGCATTTTGGAAAAAAGATGCAAATCTAACCCTCTCATCCAACGTCTCCAAGCGGACTTCGCATGTAGAGTCGTCCAAGAGTTGAGATTGAAAAAGACCACTTAACAATGATGGTTCAAGCAAGTCACTAAAAAGAGGAAGATGAGGAAGTACATCAAGCATAAAGTGTTTTATCACTTTATGCTCTGATGTACACTAGACATGAAACGTCAACCAAGACACATCTTTAACTTTGCCCAAGGAAAGAAAAAAGACTTAGGAGAAAAAACTAGCAGCAATAACAGGCATTTTGAAGGGGAAGAAAATTAAAAAGTGTAGATTTGATAAAAACTTCTTGACAGCGTAACAAGCAGTCAATTGGGTCCAACTCGGTGGAGATTGCTGCTCAAGTAACGCCAAAGAGGAAATCTATTGGCAAGCAGCCAAATGAATTTTTGATAGACCCCTTAAAGCTTACACAAGCAACAAGAATTACGTAAAAAAAATATACAAATCAAAAAGAAAAAACACATTATCAACAAGTACAAGATAGCGGCGGAAACAAGGAAAGGTGGAAAAACACTCAAATCAAAAAGAGGGTTTTTGATTTGAAGTCCTTTACTACAAAAATACAATAAAATGTCATCTGAGAGGGACACCAACATAATAGGAATGAATTTCTCAATCCTTAAGAATATCACCCTGTAAGGCATGACAACCTACCACAAAATAAATGCCAACTTGCGGCCTATGGAACAAAGATCACTTTTGATCTTGATGTTACTCTCTTGTAAATTGACCACCCATCTTGATGTATTGGAAGATGAATGAAAAGCATGTTTAAATTCTAATCAAAATATGTTTTGTAACCCTATTACAATCCTTTTCTAGTAAATATTTTTTTCTATATAAAAAAGTAAGAAAAAATCTTGATATTATTGAAATTATCTATTGGGATGTTTAAGGCATTTTTTTTCATGTGAGATTTTTTTCTGTCAACAAGTGACATTCAACAAAGGTGGCAAAAGCTCTTATCCATTACTTCAGTTTTTTTCTTGAGGATAAGTTGTACTAAGTTATGGCTGCAAATCTCAAACTAAGAAAATCTAGAATCCTAAATGTCTCAATATCTTAGATGAAACCAACAATACAGACTTTTATTTTTTGTGGCCTTTGAATTATAATATGATAAATCAAGGTGCTATACAAAAGACTCATTTTATAGAAGTGGTAGCTCATATGCAGGATCTACAAATAACCATGATCAACAAGAATTATAATTGTAGTACAACAAAATTCTCAATTTTTGAAGTGAGAAGGTATGGTTCAAAAGGTCATGAAAAAGTAATTTATGAAGGACACATATTAGATAGTCTTGGCAGACATTGTTATGTTGTGATATATATATATATGTTTGTGTTTGTGTGTTTCTTGTGGACCTTTAGCAATAAGTTGAAATATTTCATATGAATATTTAGCAATAAGATGACTGTCAATGATGATATAAATATCCATGTTGCTAATTCATGTATTTTTTGACGAGTGATCTAGGAGATTATGTGCTTATAAAGAGGAGGTAGACTTTGATGAAGGGAGAAGGGAGTTGAGATCGTTTAGCTGATGATAGAAGTTTGGAAGAGTAAGTCATGAAGGATAAATATGAGACATCTTTCTACTCCATATCTTCCATCGACCAATCTGTTTCACATCAAGACTCAATTTATCTCACAATATCACTTAAGAGTGTCGACGATTCTTCATTTTAACGAGAAATTTATGGTGCTAATGATAGTAAAGGTTAATAGTTCTTTGGATGATGACATACGATATGGAGTACGACCTTATTGCGCTCATCTTGACTTGCTTGACTTTAAAATCAACATAATTCTTTATTAATGTTTCATTTAACACATGATTTCAGATTCATTATAACAATAAACCTAAGATTAGTAATCAAAAATTTATTCTTGGTAGATTTGGTGAGTAAACTAGAATCAAGTTTTAGCTTGTCTTCTCACTTTATGATGCATATTATTGTATATCAGTTCAAAGTAATTATTTTAATTTTGTACTTAATTTAACTTTTTTTTGCAAACCATTTTTAATCAACCCACTCATGTTATGTAATGATTGATCACTGTCTACCTTTTGAACTAAGATTGCACACCACTTAAATGATGATGTGAGTAAAGGATAAATTTCCTGATCTATGATCTTTTATTGGAGGAAAGTGGATCAATAAATGAGCAAACAGATTATTTTAATCTTTATGTGATTTGGATCACTCTATTTTAAGAGAATTTTTGATGTTCTACATTGGAAGTGTTGCTGAAAATTTTCAAGTTTCATTGAACTACTATAATATAACACTTTGTGAAATTTTAAGCTTGTAAGTTTAGAGTTTAGGTTGCAATTGTACACTTAAGTCTGCAAACTACCTTGTGCTACAAAGGATGATATTAGAGTGGATCAAATAATAGCATGAGCTAAAAATTTGCAGAATAGAGATTGGGATCAGGTTAAATAAATCAAGAAAATTTCAGTTTGAATTATTTAGTAATTTAAATTTACGTACCTCATAAAGGAAACTGATGGCAATATCAATAAAAAAAATTTGATTTCAATTTATTGTATGTAAATTTTATTTGAAAATATGGATAGACACTTACTTCAAAAGTTCATAGATATATAAGAGATGCATTTTGAATACTATAATTGGATGGAATTCAAATAGCTTCACTGAAATCTTTTGGTTGAATAGGTTCAATTGTTTGACTTTGATAGTTATCAAAAACCGAAGAGTTCTTATTCATTTGCCTATGTTGGATCCTCTATGTGCTTGATGTTTGTTTGTATGCCCAGTTGGTATTGTGTGATATGTGAAAGTTATATTTATGTTCTTTTTCAACAAAGATCCTACAAATTTCTCTTGTGGTGAGGCTGGAAGTGATTATCAACGAACCCTAGAGTGCTCAATGTGGTGACAAGGCCAGATTTCTTGCATTGATTCTTTAATACATTCCATTTAAGATTTAATGACTGAAAATGAAACAAAACCAAACAAAGCTGAGTAATTCTTAAACCTTCCCTATAGTCATTGTCCAATCTTTTCCAACATACTCCGAGATAGAACCTCAACACTCATGGTTAACTCTGAGTTGATGTTTGCAAAGGTTTTGCAAATAAAGAGATCTTTCAAGAAGACGGTGTTTTTCACCATACTTCCAAGGACATCAAAGATTTGAATCTCTGCTTTTCTTATAGCTTTGAGAGGATCCACAATGACATTCATATCATCATATATAAGAAAGGAATGTTGATGAAGAAGACAAAAGATTGTAAGAATCCTCGTGAAGGTATAAAGGAGCATGCCAATGAGATGAAATTACCTCAAATTTGAAGAAACTTCTTGCAAATTTGTCATGATTTAGACATATTTGATGATAGCTACAACACTTAGGACCACTTCTTGAAGATCTTTTTATTAGATACAAAATATGTTTATTGCTTAGAGCAAGCTGCATATAATAATTTTTTTCATAATTGTCTATCAAGGAAGAAGAAGATTGTTTTATTATATATCTTCAAGTAAGTCAGGTTGGAGATTTATAATGAACAGTTTCACATTATGAGAACTTATAGATCCAAATGCTACTTTGTAGATTATAGATTATATGACACATGTTCACGATTCCCAAAGCAGCCTTACAACGATAGATATTAACCAGTATGAAATGTTGGAAATGTCTGTCAATGACATTATGGCTATTTTTTCCATGGGCTTAGCCTTATTGAAAAAGGATAATTTAATAAAATTTTATGTTTTTTGTTCTATTTTCCAACCACAATTGATTGGGATCAAATGTAAAACACTAAGAAAAAACTTGATAAAATGATTTAAATTATCCACCTTGCGTATTATACTGGTTCTAGATGACCTTGAAGACAATATTGTAGCTTTTAAAAGGAAAAACTCCATGTTGTTGGTATATATTGGGTTTTGTTTCAATGGGGATGTTAATATGAGCGATAATTTTCACTTAGCACCTGATGTGTATGGCTAAAGACAACCTTTTCATATGAACCATCAAGCCAAGAGTGGAGGTCATAAGCTTCAACTGGACCACCCCAATATACGAATAGTCAACAAAAAGGAGACACAAGAGTTTTAGGAATAAATATAGAAGAACAGTATGGAGGTTGAGATGATGTGAAGGGCACCTTACTTCAAAATAATCAACCTTAATAGCCATAGTAAATGAGTAAATATAACGTTGAAGTCATGGATGTTTATAATTTATCTTCTGGGAAAAAAATTTCATGAGGATGATATCATTTGTGATTTTTTTCTGAGGTTGTTGTCTTATAGGAGGATCTTTGCATGTAAAGTAAAAGCGTTAGTTCTTTCTTTTTGCTGAAGCTTAGGAATCTTATTTTCAAGTTTGTTAAGTATCTGGAGAAGTTTTCAGCTGTGAGAACCTTTTGTAGTAAAATCTATCACTATTATGAGGTGAAAGATGTCGTCCTTCATCTAGCGTATCTAGGATCAAATGCCCCCTTATATCTCATTATCTTTGGAACCTATTCTTACTCTTGTAATAGAAACAGTAGTTTCTGCCATCTAGTCACATGATGTTATTGAATATCTAACAACTGAAGAGTTATTGGGACATATGGAGATAAATCTCTCAGATCTTATTCTAATGTTACGGATCTTATCGATGGGAGTCATTGAAAGAAATGAAGATGTTGAATTTGGTGTTATTTTAGTGGATTCTTAAAATTCACCGAGTGAAACTAAAAGTGTTGTTGTCCTTGTGAAGGTACATCACATTGAAGATGAAGGATGGGAGACATTTGATAAGATTCCTGAGGATTTTGACACACTTAACGAAATGGAGGAGTAAGCAGTAAAAAAACAATGTCAAAACATATAAGAATGTCCTGGCTGAAGAGGTTTGTAATTTTATTTGGTTTTGATATAATCTCTAAATTATTTTTTTGTATTTATGTACACATAAGCAAGTGGTATTAGGTAATTCATCAGCAACTTTGATGAATCATGATTATTTCATGAGCTTTTTCTAACTTATAATTAATCATATTTATAGATTTCTTTTCCCATTTTGAATATAAAAACGATGTGAACAAAAAAAATCCAGTCAAAGATTAAGAAGACATAGAAGAAGACAGATTTTCCAAACAACCAAAAGGAGGATGCAGCCATCCAAACTTTAACCTGCTTCCCTAAAATATCAAATGTTCAATCAATTGCAGAAAAAAAGATCACACATATTGCAAACCAAGTGGAGGAACAAGCTTTTTGGTGGATTGAATCGCCTCATGCTCCTCATCAATTGTCAAGACTAACAATGTCCTCCACTTGCTATTCAACTTGTTTTGCAATCTATGTGATATCTTCTTTTGCAGCCAGAGGAACGTTTGATGTCAGCTGGATTTTTATGAGGACGGAAAAAAATCTTATATTTCCAAAATGGGGAAAAAACCTGTAAATAATTTTTTTTTTGTGTATAGAAATACACAGAAGTAAATTAGAAATAATACAAAAACTAAATAAAATTACATGTTTTTTCAGCCAAAACCTTATTTTTTTGATAGTGTGTCATCTATCTCCTTCATATGCATCAAGGTCCTCATGAAGCTCATCAAATGTCTCTTCTTGTTTGTTCTCGATATGGTGTGGAGGTACATCATATTGAGGACAACAATACATTCAGTTTTAGTTGGTGGATTTCAAACATCCACTGGGATAACACCAACTTTAATGTTTTTAATTAATTCAAAGCCTTCCTTATATACTTTTAGAGCCACATGATCTAGAATCAGATCTAAGAGATCCAGCCTCATCTTTCCCAATCACACATTAATTTCTTGAGTTGTTGCATCTTCTAAAACATTCTATGGTTGGATCACATCAATAGCAACTTCTATTCCAAGACAAAGAAAGCTTCCAAAGATATTGGCATAGGCGGGACATTAGCTTCTAGATATGTCCAAAGCACTGGGACCTTTTTCCCTTATAATGACAATAGATTTTATTACAAAAGATTCTCATCGTTGGAAATTTCTTTAGGTACTTGATGTAATGAAAATAAAATTTCTCTACTTCCAATGTAGGAAAAATGTTATATACTTCCTCTACATACAAAGACACCCCCTACAAGATAACATTCCAAAAAAGAAATCACAAACCATATCATACTGGTGAGAAATTGCTTCGGAAGGCATATTATGAACACCGTGATTTTGACCTTCAATATATCATTCACTCCAGCTATATGGTTGATTATTTTGAAGCTAGGTGCATGCACATCATCTCACTCTACACATTTTTTCTCAACAACAATCTTCTTGTTTGAGAGCTATAAGTTTATCAAAGCTTTGCAAACATCAGTCCAAAGTGAGCTTATATGAACTCTAGCCTATTTAATAGGTGATATTTGTCATACCTATCTAATAGGTAACCTTCAAAAATTGCATTTCCATGACCTTCTTGACCATGTCTTGCCAATCAAAAATTGAGGGTTGGATTGCATTCCAATTGAAGTTCTTGCTAGATGGTCCATGATAATGAAAAAAATCAGGTGTATATCTCAAAGCTTGTATGAAATGTGTCTTATATAAAGTAATTTGATTTACCATGTGGTAATTTATAAACCCTTTAAAGTAGAAGCCTGTATATACCATCTCATCTATGAAATTTGTGGCATCTACAATCTTATATTTCTTTAATTTCACATTTAGAGCCATAAGTTGATACAACTCATTTTAAAAAAATAAAATGAAGCATTGGATAAAAAATTGTGCCATCTTTGTACTTATGAGGAGGAGCCAGATTGGAGGGGAGACAAGAAATGAGGCAATGTAAAAATTATGGAAGATTTGGTTATATTGCTTTGAATTACCGACAAGAAGTACCAACAAGAAGAGCTTTACCATTTTATTGATGTCCCCTCAACAATCTTGAAGTGACCTATGAAAATTTGGGAAACAACAAACAACATTCACCTTATCTCGTTGTCTTATTGGCTTGAAAAAAAGGAGGAAAGATGGCGCAAGAAAGCAACACATGATATAAATAATTTGAAAAAGAAGAAAATATAGTTGATTTTGATGGATGGTTAGATAGAATAAGTAAAAGTGAGAGTGTGGATTGATTCAAAAGCTAAAAAAACTTTTTATCTAGATTCATTGCTATAAAATTGGGATTATCTTTTTAGATAGTTGATAATGAAAAAGAAGAATTTCCAAACGGGCAAACGGAGAGCATTGAAAGTATTACAAGAGAAATAGAGTTGAAGGCAATACAATGAATCGTTAGAGTGGAAAGTAATTTGATTATCTTGCTAATCAAATACTATTTTGGATATATCTTGGATGAAAAAATATAATCATGATGTGGATGGGAAAAAAAATGAGTTGGATATTTGGAGATACATTTAGATCGAAACAGAAAAAATTACCTGTATATGTGATAGTAAGGACCATTATCAATCATAAACATGTATATTTTTTGACATTAATAAGATATATTAGCGCTCCAAAAGAGTAATATTTTATACATGAGGAGTTAGCTTGTATTTTGAGCGAGTGTGAAGATGTTTTTCTAAATAATCTACCTCCATATTTATCACCAAGAAAAATAATGAATCATAAGATAGAGATCTCACCATGAAGTTCATTACTTGTAAAAGTCACAATCAATTTGCATAAAAAAAAAAGAGGAATGTAAGGTATAATTGGAGGAGTTGTTGGAAAAACAATTTATCAAACATAGTTTGTCATTATATAGAATTCGAGTACTATTTGTGAAAAAAAGGGATGGCTCCATGTGGATGTGCATCGACTTTCATAATTTAAATCAAAAAATGATGAAAAATAAATATCAATTATCTCAAATTGATGATTTGTTTAATCAACTTCATGGAGCTCAGTATTTCATCAAACTTGATCTTAGAAACGGATACAATGAGATCAGAGTAGATGATCAAGAGTAGTTGATGAAGATATATAGAAGATAACTTTCATAAGTATCTATATAAATCAGTGATTGTGTTTTTAGATAATATCTTGATATATAACAAGTCTTGACAAGATCATCAGAAGCATCTACCATTAGTTCTCCAAGTGTTGAGAGTAAATAAGTTGTTTGTTAAGATGTCAAAATATGAGTTTGAAAAAAGTGAACTAAATGACAATAATCATATAGTTAGTGCAAAGAGAATCCAAGACATGAGTGACAAAGTGGAAGCCATTCAAAACTAGAGTGCTCTGGAGAATGAAACTAAAGTATAAAGTTTGTTGCCTTTAACCGGATCCTATATTAGGTTTGTGGAAGCCTTTACTTGTATTGCTCAAGCTTTAACAAATCTCTTAGACCAAGAGCATATGGCAATAGGGTATAGCTCACCAGATCTCACTTCAAGCTTTGAAAAATGCACTCTTACATGCATCAATCGTTAAATGATATGACCGAGATAGACCAACAAATCTTATTACGGATGCATCATTTATGATAGTTAGAGGACAATTACAACATGAATGAGAAGATGGATGCCATCCAACTACCTTCATTTCACAAAAACTCTTACCGATGGAGCAAAATAACCATACCACTGAATAAAGGAGTTAGCCATTGTATAAGCTACTAAATATTGGAAGCATTATTTTGGAGATAAGGAGTTTGTGGTTGAGATGAATCACAAACCTTTTATTTATTTAGAAATCTTAAAGGATCTCTCAAAGGTATAAATTCGTTAGAATGAATGGCGATAAACTTTTAATATGAATATTGTGTATGTGGAGAGGAAGAAGTAGCTTGTAAATGCATTGACACATATGTCATGCACTAATCACATCACGGAGTGAAAATTCACTTGGAATAATGGAAAAATTTGAACCGAGCAACCATGGAGAAAGAGGAGATTGCAATCCCTTTGGAAGTGTAAAACACAATTGGAACATGGATTGGCTTTCAATAAGGGAAAGATTTGGATATCATCGGTTGTAACTCTACAATAATATTAGCAAAGGTATATGATTTAGCTATTGTTGATCATGTATGAGTACATAAGACCTTTGAAGACATGTAGAGGGTATAATTTTGGCCAAGACTAAAAAAGGATGTCAGTAGCTATGTACATAGTTTTTTGACATATCAACAGGATGGGAGCACGTCAGTATAAATATTGAATATGAGTTTCCAATAATTTTTATGGGATATAATTTAATAATAGTTTTTGTGGATAATGTGATCAAAATGATTCATGTTATACTAACAAAAAAGACAATTATTATACCAAAACTTGCTCGTATTTATATAGATACAATTTTTGCTCAACATTTTTTAAGTATAGTTTCCAAAACATGTTACTATATTCAGTGGAACTGAATATAGTAACATGTTTTGGAAAATCTAATTTGGATTATTCAAAATAAAACTAGCCATATCCATAACTTATCATCCTCAAACAGATAAACAAACCTAAAGAGAAAATATAACTATTAAAGTTATGTTAAGAGCTTTCAATTTGAAGGAAAAAGAAGGATGGGAAGTGCTTTAACTATTGATTGAATAACTTATAATAACTCAATCAATGCATCCATAAAAGTCAATATTTTTTTAATTATGTATGGAGAACATTTTCTCACACCATCTAGTTTAGCGAAAGTGACTCAGATGCAAGAACCATCAATCTCAATTGAAGATATGAATGAGTTTGTGTCATGATTACAACGAGAAGTGCATCAAGCAAAGCAAATTTAGCCATTACCTAGAATTAAAAAAAGTAAAATAAAAATATTCATTTATGACATATGGAGTTTCACAAATGAGATCATGTGTTGTTGTGTACCACCAATCTATCATTAAGAGGAGTTCAAAAGCAAAGTCCATGATTTATTGGACCCTTTTTAATAGTTAAACGGATTGAAACAATTGTTTATAGATTAGAGTTGCCAATACATATGAAAATATATGTCATTTTTCATGTGTCTCTCTTATAGAAATATATTTCATGATCTTATTCCTTTTGCAACCTTCATCAACTATCTTCTTTATCAAAGATGATTGATGGTGTAGAGAAATATGAGATAAAAAGGATCCTCAAGAACATACTAGGGGTTAACAGATCCAAAATTCGAATATCTAGTTTAATGATCTTGCAAATGCCAAGATCTTTGTACAAAGTTTTTTAGTTTTCTTGCCATAAAGATTTTGCGTCTTAAATGGGGAGAGATATGTAACTAATGTTGGTTAGCTATAATTAATTAAGCCAAATCTATGACTGTTCACTAAATCACTAAACGCCATAATAGCGGTGTGCATGATTCAAAAAGTAAAAGGTAAAATTAGCCTTCTATGGATACATGATGAGATGGCTACCATGCATTGCTTGATTAAATCAGGTGGTAGATGTTTTTTAAAAATTGGTTATGATAAGATAAGGAAGCATGCAACCTACGCATGTAAGCCATGTGGCATAGATCAGATTTCAAACTTTTTTTAGTCCTATAGTATATAAAGCAAGGAGAGGCCTTGAAAATACATCTCATCTTTGAAATCCATTACGAAGTCATTGTCTTTAGTGTTATAATTTTCTTGTTTTCATTGCAAAAATATCACTTTTTTCAAGTGGATGCTAAGAATCTCGAATAATATTACTTGAACCACTTCATTTATGTTAGGATTTAGAGTCCAAAGAAATGATACATGTATGATTATTTTCAAATGGATGCTCATAGTATCTAAAAGTGTTGCTTGTTTCATTTCGGTAAGATGAATCTGATTTAGTGTTCAAAAAAGTGATGCATGTATTACTTTTTTCATGTGTGAGTTTAAAGTCTAAAGAAATGATACATATATGAATTTCTTAGATCCAAATCTAGTTATTATCCTCTCATAGAAAAATGTATCCACTTCCTCCTCACTATTAGATTTTAGAGATCTATTTATTACCCACTGGGTTAGATAATTTTAGTTACCATAATGAACTTGTTACTCTAAGGAGTAAAATTCATAGATACTACAAAATCTATTTTCCATTTCTTGAAAGCACCTAAAATAGCTTCTCAGATCAAAGGAGGGGTTTTCATGGATTTTTTAGCAAAAGCTTGACTCGCATCACAACTCTCACAAAATTCCACATAATCTTTGAAATGCTCTTTCAATGATAGTAAGGCTCTAGGATCTTAAATGAAGTTACCTTTCCTACAAAGTATACTCCATAAACCAAGCCTTTGTGAAACTCCATCATGAGTTGAATTGACTTCTCCCTCCAATAGCTCTTCTAAGTAACCCATAAGCTCCTTGATGAAACAACACGTTCTCTATGATGGTATAAGGTTCACATCTCTTCACCAATGCATCCTTCTCCTATAAATGCAAGCCTTAGGGAAACTCTCCTTCCCAAATGAAATCCCATATATCCTTGTATTCAGCCAGTACCTCCATTATGGTGTTCATCATCAACAAATCCTCATCTGACAATGTATTATCCACCGGTTGATTTCCTTCCTCGTCGTATGCTCGAGAATCAAATCAGCATTGGCATGTTATTTATAGGGTTGATTTTCAATGATGTATTCAAACTATGTTAGTAATAACTTCCATCTTGTTATCCTACCCTTAGCATTAGTTTTGTTGAAAATGTATTTTGAAGTCTTGTGATCTGTAATAATAATAAATTTCCCTCCCAATAGATAATGTCAAAACTTCTTGAGTCAGAAGATCAAAGACAAAGATTTGATTTCTGTCACTGAATAGTCCCTTTATTCTTGCACCATTTAAATAATTAGATGATCATGATTATCATCATCTAATTGACTTAGAGTGTATCCTATAGCAATGTTTGATGCATCCGTGTAGAGACTGAAAAGTTTACTCCAATTTGGTTTTGTTAAAATAGGAACCGTTATCAACGTATTCTTAAGAAGTTCAAAATCCACCAATGTCTCTTCATGCTTGAAGATTAAATTGTAATCCATCCCTTTCTTCATGTAAATCGTTAAGGAGAAGCCGTTCATGTAAATCAATCTAAGCTTTGTTGGAGAAGGTAAAAATATAAGTAGTTTAAATAGAGAGAATAAGAAGCGCCTCTAAAGTGAGTTTTGGGGAGAAGCGGAGTTAGGAAATCATTGTTTGGAGAGTGAAGCATTGTTTAGGGTTGGAGTGTTGTTTCAAAAAAGCCTTTCATCATCAATAAAGAGTCTCTACCTTTTGAGTGATATTTGAATCTTTGTGAGAATTTTCATGAGATTATGAAGTCTTGAGATTGAAAGTTTGTGTAAGAGATGCATTAACGCTATGGTCATTGGGTTGGAACATGTCATTCTAGATTTATGATGAGCTTCCAAAAAGACATCAAAGGTAAACCTTAGTGAGAGTTAGCAAAGATCCAAGGGAAAAGCTTCAATGACGAATGTTGGGATAGCAGTGGTGGATGCCGCTGCCTCGGAGGTATGTAATAAAACTTCAAAGATTGAAGTACGCATTAATGGACATGGTGTGTTGGATGTGTTGGTGGATGGAGGATCTATTTTGAATGCCATGTCCGAATGTTTGTTGAAGAAGTTGGGGATGAAACGTTCAAAATCTTCCTACATCATTTTTGGGATGGCCAACAAGTAGAAGGTGCGACCTATTGGAGTGGTGGACAAGCTGGTAGTTAGTGTGATGAGAGTTCAAACCTTGTCTTTTCAAGTCCTTGAGGAGTCTAGCTACTATTTGTTGTTAATGATATCTTGATTGAGGGTGGGGAGAATTACAAATCGATGGCCCAAGGATTACCTTCATATATGCATTTGGAGGGTCCACCGATGGATGATTATCATGAGTTCCGGCGTGAATACCTTGAGGAGATAGAGTTCTGGAGACAATAATGGTCTCCAAACTACATCTCTATTACTTCGGGTACAGTGTTTGGAGGTGCGAGTTCATCCTCTGTACATGGCACTGATGATACGGTTGGAGCTAGTAGAGTTGGGAAGAGTTCAGAGGTCCCAACCTTCAACCCTATTCTGGAGTTCTTAGCACGGTTGAGGAGAGACTACCAAGGGGTGAGAACTGACAAGCTACGAGGCTTGCAGGAGTTTCAACGGAAGACTGGGGAGAGTCTTCGAGAGGCGTATACCCGAATGCGTCGGTTGATCAGTGTTACCCATGGGGTGACAGAGGCACAAGTTGTCCAATATTGGTATGGGATATTGGATAGGGAGTTGAGACGTAGAGTGAGAGATGCTACCTTACTACATGAGACATCACCTACGTTGGCCATTGTGTTTTGTCTTGCTGAGCGTATTGAGCTCAACATGCAAGAAGAGAGGGTAGTGACTGCTGGGTTCAGCAAGGATTTACCATCTTCATCAACGTCTTCACGTTACCAGTCTACAACATAAACCCGGAGTGGTTATGGTAGACATGTGGGACAGTCTCGACCATCTGGACTGTGACCTCCGGGCTAACTCTCACTCAGATTTACCTCCGATGGCTTTTTGGAAGCTCATCATGAATCTAGAAGGACTTAGTCCCACCCTATGACCATGACCCTATTGCTCACTCTTACACAAACTCTCAAAGTCCAAGCTCTATTATGCACATTATCACCAAGAGTAAGATATCACTCAAAAGGAAAGGGATACTTTGGTAATCAAAGTCTTCATTGAATCAAGGTTCCACTCCGAACATGACGTCTCCAAGAACCAAGCTCTCCAAAACTAAGATCACCATATTATCTTCTCCCAAAACTAACTTCCATTGAAAAACTACTTGAGAGGTGCTTCTCAACCTCTCTATTTATACTACTTAGAATCTTACCCTAGTAACTACAAGTAATCACCATGTAACTTCCTCTTACCAAGTTTAAACGAGGTAGAGATCACAAACCCCAATGAAAAGGGTACATGGCAACATGCAATTGGTCCACTTGGATCTTCTAGAAGCCCAACTACTCCCTAATTGACTTCTAGTGTACCAAGTCAATCTCGCCCCTAGATTTAAGGGTCTTCACCAAGTCCAACCAATGAAAACTAGTCCAAGTCAAGGGAAGTCAAGATACCCATGTGATGGAATCTATTCCTTGACTCATACTAAACAACAAAATAGAAGTTTTCATCTACCACACCAAAAGTTACTCTATATTTTCCTCCAACTTAACCATAACTAGCTAAACATAGTCATGACTAAGATAAACTTAGGCACAATTTAGATATACTTTCATTTTATCCTATATGTACAACCCTGGGTCTTACAGGACAGAGTGGTGAAGGTGCAGCATCCAGACCATTACCATCCTTTTCAGGTCAACAATCAGTTGTGGGATGGTATGTTGGACATGTGGTGGACCTCATCACAAGAAGGATTGACTTCAAGATCGAAGGATGAATCCTGTTGGAGTAAAATCATGTGAGCATTGTCACAGACATGGTCACATGATCGATCGATGTTTTGATCTCCATCCAGAATTACGATCAACAAGAGTTGCCATGGCAATTCCTGGAAGAGGACGAGGAGTTCAAGGTGGCAGGGGTGGTGGTAGAGGACCAGCCCCTACTCAAGTGTTAGCCCATGAGGCTAGTCATGAGGTGAACATGGCATCTCGGCTGGAGCAGTTGGAGCAGAAGATAGCAAGTATGGCTATAGCCCAACAAAGATCAGATTTTGGAGCTGGTGCCTCTACATCATACGATGGAGATGTTGTGGAGTACATGTGCACAGCGGCACAATCATGTGCAGTTGTTGTGACTCGTAGTGCAACACATACTACTGAGTCTAGAGGAGCATCCGTGGAGTTGGATCCACAAAGAGGGGAGGCTAGCCGACAGGTTAGACTTCCTCAGTCTTTCACATTGTATGAGGCATTGAACACCTCATCCATGGCTCCTAGACGATCTATTGGAGAGATGAGGGTGCAAGCCAATGTGGATGTGCTTGGAGATGGAGCAAGTAGGGACCATCCATCAACATCGTCTGACGTAGCATCCGGCGCAATGTTGGGGGCGGCAAGGACTCTTGTTCATTTTCTTGTTTTCTCAGCCAAGGATTTATTGGCGTTGGGGGTGTCATCATCCCATATACTACGATTATAGCCACACACTTTGCGAAAGCAAAGTGGATGTGTTGGTTGCTTCTAGTTGTGTGAGCACTAGTAGTGTTGATCCTGGGATCAGGACAACTACTAGTGGAACTTGGCAAGCTGTTGCCGCTCGAATGATGGAGTTATCAGCGAGGCCAGCATACGAGCGTACCAGGGTGTCACCGAGTGCGGTGATGTTGGATAACAGAAGTGGTGTGTTCTATTTGGTCGGACCTTCAGGAAAGGTTTATGGACCTCAACACGTGTTGTTGGATTCTGGTGCACAACCCCGTATGTTGGGTAAGGATGCACTGCTTGGTCTTGGTTTGCGAAAGACCGATGTGGAGAGATGCCCATTCCAGATTCAGACATCTCTTGGAGGTTCTAGTGATGCCCCGGCACCATACATCACCGGACGGCGTTGACTGTGCAAGTGCAACCGGATCATGTCACAGATAGCTCTACAACACGAGCATGTGGTGTGGTTACACTTGCACTTTACAGAATAATCACTTTACTTGTATTATAATTTCATTTCAAAATTAATGAATAAATATAAAAAATAAAAAATTGGAAAATGATATCAATTCAAGACATTTCATTTCATATGCAATTGATTTATAAGTTTGTCGACATGAAATTTATTCACACAATTTCAACGATTTTCATAATGTTACATGTAGTTCTTTAAATTTTTTGAAAAAATAATTGTTTTAATATAATTAAAAATACTGAAAAAATCTAATTTTAAAATATATTATAATTTATAACTCATTATAATTAAATTATGTACAATGTTATGGGTAAAACAAGACAACCACTTGTCATATCAAAATAACAATGTTATCATATAAAAATAAGAATAATCAGTCTGATTTATTACTGAATTATATTTTTTAAAATTTAATATTATTTTTAATATTTTAATTTAAATAATCTAAAATTAAAAATATTAAATTTTTAAAAACATATATTCAAATTCTTCATACAATCTGAGTACTTTTTTGAATTAATTATGTACATACATCTGGACGTACTCTAGATTGGAATATTCATTCAGTAGAAATGATCATCTTTTGTGTAACCAAGATTGATTATACATGATGGTTCTTTCAAAGACTATGAAAATTTAAAGTTGAATTTTAAATGAACTTCAAGACAGCAAAAATAACTAAAATTTATCAAAATATTTATATCTTTTATCTTGTTACAGATGACTCATTATATTTTTTAAGTTTTTATCTAATGATTTAAATTAATTTTTTAAATATTTCAATCATTTTCTGATTTTTCAAGTGTTTAACATAATCTCTAGAAGTTTATGAGCATTTCAACCTTAAAGGTAACCTCAAGGCTGCAAGAGTAATCAAATTAACCATAATATTTTTGTTTATAAGATTGTTGCAAGTGAATTATTATCTTTCTTAAATTTTTATCTAGATATTTATAAAAAGTATATTCTAAAATTTCAATCACTTTGTGAGTCATCAAGTGTTTGACAAAAGCTCTAGAAGTAGATGAGCACTTCAATATTAAATAAAAACTCCAAGACTGTAACAAAAATTAAAATTAAAATAAATATTTGTGTTTGTACAATTATTGTTAATTAATTATCATATTTTTTCTATATGTTCATAATTTTTTTTTCTAATATTTTAATCACTTGGTGATTTTTCAAGTATTTGAAATAAGAACTAGAAGTCGATGAGCACTACAACCTAAAAAAAGAGCTCCGAGACTGAAAAATATTTAAAATTGAATAAAATATTTATGTTTGTAAGATTGTTCTAAATGAATCATTATATTTGTCAATCTTTTATCTAATATTTCTAGAAAATATTTTCTATCATTTAAACTACTTGGTAATTCTTCAAGTGCATGACAAAAGCTCTAGATATCAATGAGCATTTCAAGCCAAAAAAAATTAATTCCAAGACTACAAAAAAAATTAAAAAAATTAATATTTATAAATTCCTTGAATATTTTTTAATTAAGATGTAAAATTTTTTTTGATAACATTCATCATTACATATTGCGTGTTGCATTGGATAATCAAAGATCAAATCATGGGGTTATCAATTAAAATGTTAGTACCAATCTTTCTCCAAAATGTGACAAATTTTATACGGATATAAGTTTTGTTAATATTAAATAAAAAAGTATTACATAATGAACATGAATTTCTTTTACCTATGAACTCTATGAATAAAAATCGTAAAGCTTGCGACATGCAGTATTATAGATATGGATCAGCCTCTAAAATATTGAATATTTTTAAGCCATTTTAAATAATGACAGACATATTTTGATATAATCAATCAACATATCTATGCATTCCAACTATTTTACAAGGTTTAATTTTTTTTCAACAATTAGTTCAATATAAAAATGTGTTAATCAAAATTTAATATATGACTCATAGATGCCATTGGTATGTTACATGCTTCAATATTTTAACTGACTAATTTTTAAAAGATATTTTTCACCTATATATATTTTACCAATTCATGGTAGCCAACTCATTTCATATCCATGCAAGCCAAAGTATATTTTTATTTTTTAAATATATGCATTTCTATTTTATCGATTCAATTGAGTTATTTAATGACATGACGCATGTAACAAAGTCATCACACACCATGAACCTACAATTTTTTGTATGAATACTTAAAAGATATATAACACCTTGGGATATTCTACTAATGGATAGTAGTTAACTCGTTTTGTATTTATGCAAGCTAAAGATGAAATTTTTCTTTTAGGATCATGTGCAATACCAAATTTAATGTGATAAATATTGTACTAAATGCTCCAGATGATGAAAATGTTATTCCAACTAACATTGCTAATTCCGCATCCGCATCAAAATATTTATGTTTGTAAGGTCATTGCAAGTAAATCATTATAGTTTAAATCTTCTGTCTAGATATTCATAGAAAATATTTTTAACATTTCAATCACCACGTTATTCTTCAAGTGTTTGACAGAAGCTCTAGAAATTGATGTGCAGTTAAATCTAAAAAAAAAACTCCAAAAAAAAAAACTCCAAAACTGCAAGAAAAATTAAAATTCACCAAAATATTTGTGGTTGTAAATATGTTGCAAGTCAATCATTTTATTATTTAAACTTTTTTCTAGATGTTTGTAGAAAATATTTACTTGTATTTCAACTATTTAGTGATTCTTCAAATATTTGATAAAATCTTTAGAAGTTGATGAGCACTTCGGCCTAGAAGGAAATTCTTATAGTACAAGAAAAATTAAAATTTAAAAAATATTGTTATTTATAAATTATGTGAATATGATTTATTTAATAAAGATGTAAGAAATTTTTTGATAATGTCAATCATCATATACTGCATGTTGCTTAGACAATCAATGATCAGACCATAGGGTTATTGACAAGAATGCTACCAATCGTTTTTCAGAATGTGACAAATCTTGTATAGATGATATAAGTCTTCTCAATAAAAAAAATAAAATGTACTCCATGAAAAATATAAATATATAAAAAAAAATTATGTTCATGTTTTGGCCACATGAACGTACATGTTTGGTGCAAAAGAGGTTGCTTAATTTCTGAAGAGAATGAGTTGATTCATAAAAAGTCCAGGTCTAATGGTTGGATATAACAAATTAGACAACATGTTCTATACAATACAATTGATTGTTATGTGAGTAACCAGTACTTTATATTCATGGTTGAATATATCTTTCAACAAAATTTCATTTTGCAAGTTCTATGTTTAATGAGCAAATTTTATCAATATTAGATCACAATTTGAAATTATTATTTTTAAAACTTGTAAATCAAATGGAAGGAATTTACGTTTAATTGATTCTACGTACATATTTATGCTTGTTTTCAATTTGTACAATACTTGTCACATTAAAGTTTAAGTACTGCTTGGAAAGTTTCTCAAGTTGGGTCTTTTCGACATCGCTTGGGCCATGATGTAACTCAGCTTGAGGTCTCTGAATCTGCCAGGCGTTTGACCTTTCAAAAAGATACCTCTTATAATTGATCAAGATACGGGTTGTGATTTAACGTCGCCGAGTTCATTGTCCCGAGAAGCAGCAAGCTGATATTTCTCCTACACTCCCGTTATACACGTTGTGAGGCGTGCTGTACTCTTAGCGCACCACTAGGTCAAAGATGTTCATCACGACGGGAATCTAACACACATTCTTCGATTTAGGAAAATAACCATGGTCTTTGATGACTTGATCATGATTCTGCACTCAGATTCCAGATCCTGGCTAAAACACAAGTGTTATATGGTTGTCTGCTTGATACCATGTACGGCAAAGTCAGAGTAAGAATGTTTTTTCACTTTACAACTCGAAATTGATTCAAGTCAGAATCAGCCAAGTACGGTACAGAAAAGGTAACTGTCCATGCCATTTCGAAGAGCTTCAAATGCCCTTTTTATTCAGTTCAGTAATCGCAATCAACAAGCCAAAAGTCCCGTTTCTCATCATGGGTGCAAGACTTTTGCGGTCACATCAATCAAGATTCGAACTGCAGAATGTGAGGAATCAAAATTCACTGCCATTGCTCCAATCAGAGTTCAAATCTTTCAAGATCAACGAGCCTTACAAAGAGTATTAACAAGCTATGATGAGAGTCAAAACCAGTACAATTACTCCTGGCCGATCAGCAAACAGCAATACTCGCTTTGGAATCACAAATGCAAAACGTGTTCGGCTACATGTTTGTTAATAGATAACACTAAAAAGTACATATCGTCTCAACGATCACTTTTGTTCACCCTTTGCATGTTCAAAATCTTGTCAGCTCATAATGGTCTGCATCATAGTTTGAAGCAGAATTTAAACAAATCCTGGACGGAAAGAAAGGTGTCTGTTCAGAGTTCAACATCGTCTCAAGCTCCTTAACCTGTTTTTTGGGGCTAGCCCCATGTTTCCCTGGTTTCCGTTTGGTTTCATCCATGTACGACTTGATGGGGTATTCCATCCTTTTAAAAAAAAATTTACTTGGCCTTCTTCCCGGTTTGATAAGAGTTTTAATTTGCTACTTCACTGTTTCACGGAAACTGGTGAACCTTCCTAATGGACTATGTCCACTATCCATGTTATTTGGGCAAAATAATCTTGCAATACACCCATCCAAAGCTGGACTTTTTATGGCAGAATGTGATATAAAGTAGAAAGTTTTGTGCCCATTACATGTTACAGTAGTTTTGTTTCTAAAATCTAGGAGAAACGAGTGATTCAGAAGGTTTCCTGGATAGGATGCATGACTATTTCGAAAGTAAACCTTTTTTCTCCAGAACTCCCTAATGGACTTCTATTTGAAATCCCAAAACTTTGAAGGGGTAAGAGAAGGACAGAGAGTACAGGCCCTTCCCTAACTTGGTACTCTTCCGCACTGGTAATTGCATTCCTCATCTTTATATAGAATATGTTGCAGTTTGTCATTGAAACGAAAGAGAATCTTTAGTCGTCGTTTACTGTTTATTGAGTTTAAGCATATAGAAATCATTTCAGTTACCATGCATTGGTTAGTAAAAGAATAAAATCTCAGTAGATCGTATGCAAACAATAAGTTTAACTTTCAAACACAAGTTGAAAAAGTTAAAGTTTTTGGAGGGAAAAAAATGGGAACTAAAAGACAGTTATGTGGTTGAGTTTTGTTTATCACTAGTACTTCAAGTAGCTCCTAAAGTGTACAGCTTCATCAGGACATAATCTTTAAGTTATTATATGTAGGACTTATGAGGTTCGTCCCATGCGTATTGATATTTTAGAACCAATGGAGCTCAATTCCATCCGTTAAATAGAGAAAAGAGAATCGAGAACCCTAAACTTACAATAGATATGCTTATATGTGTTATTAATGAAGTTTTTTCTTTCAGTGTTGCAAATCTAAAATATAGACTCAAAGAACTAGCTCTTCCAATGATGTAGCACAATATAAAGGGTTGAAGAGGATGATCACACCATAACGATTTGCGAAGGCTGGAGTAGGCAATTCGCCAGGCTTGAAGATGGCAACATAGTTTACGACTCTACGTAGTAAGTGAACGAGAGGAGTGGTGAGGTCGGGTGGCACAAGTAAAAACAGATAAAAAGTCATCACTTTGGTCCCTTCATGACATCTCCAAACATAGCAAACGGAATCGTAAATTAGATTAGAAGCAACAGGGTCACGCTTGGTCTAGAAGTTAGTATACTGATTGAGGGTAGATGTAAAAGGGATGAATGTGTTTCAACATGTCGTTCTTGACCTTGTACAATGTGTAAACGTAGTTTGTTCTCACAGAAATCACCAACGCTGTGTTGCTAAAATTTCTGTTCATACCGACTTTATAATAACTTTAAGGACAATATGATCACACTCTCCGGCTCCATCAGGATAAAATCGCAGACTATGCAGGCTCGATGTTTGAGCACTATGCTCAAAAGACTTGCACAGTAAATTACGCTGAGACTAAAACATACGGATGATCATTTCTTACGGGCGGGAGTAAGCTCTAGCTTGCAGAACGTGCAACTATGTGCACCTTGAGACAGACGATGGTAGTGTTGGGCTGTCAATTGGTGCTTTAGATTGAAACACTCATGATTCAGAACTAAATGCCGCATTTAGTTCGACTGGATTTACTGTTTTATGTCTCATGCCGTCAAAGTCAAGGTCAAAAAGCTTGCGCTTCGGATAATGGCGAGACAGCTTTGTCTCATCTTAACACAACTATTTTGACCCCTGTGTGCAATCAGGAGTTGGAGGGGGGAATGACCTATCTGGTTTGACCCCTCTAAGCCATGGCAGTTTACAACAAGCAAGGCAATAAATCAATAAAATTAAACTGCTTTCCACTGAACGGCTTTATACAACATCAGCCATTGAAAGATCATGGAATCATGCCACTTGTAAACTAATATTTTTCTCTGAGATCGTTTCTTAGTGAAGCAATGACGTGATGGAATGTAAATAGATCTGTTTCCGAACAGCAATGTGCTTTCAGGAATCTGGTACTGTGCGGTACATGTATATAATTCAGAATCCAGTTTCTCACGGTCCGATCTTCTGGCATATGTAAGAGACTTTTGCACTATATTCAAAAAAATCAGGGACGGTGGTTGCTGCAAGAAAGAGTTTTTTTTCCCCTCAATGATTCCTGATTGAATAATGAAATTCGGAGTGCTATAAGAGTTCAGCCGGATCGGCTCTTATCTTATGCCTTCGCCTCCAGGAGTCATCCTCTTTCCTTTCTGGCTAGAAGCCGTTGGAGTTCATCCTTTGAATCCTGAGGATGGGCTCTGACATTCTACGCTACTTGGGCTAGATTGCAGATGGAAGGTGCGTGGTAAAATTTAAATGTTGGATCTACCTTCTGACAGGTCACCTCAAATTCCCAGTCGTTGGAGTGCACTCTTAACATAGGTTCCACTAGCTAGCACAGAAGATAGATACTCTTGCAGAAGAGCTTAGCGTTTATGTTACAGGACATCCAGGTCTACCAAAACCGGGGCACCCTCCATCTGCCATCTAACCACAAGGGGGAATAATCGATCGAATGCATTTTCTTCTCCCTAGAATACCCTAATTTTCATTCTCGGCTGCAGCCGTGTTTGTTCTTCAGGTTAAAACTGCCTATTTTCACAACCATCTCTGCTCATCGGAATAATTCCCAGAGTTCTTTTTTGGCTTTGATTGCCGAATCCGTTTCACCGTTCTGTTCAGTATAACCTTTATTTTATGGTGTTTAATTGCTTCCCATTATCTCAAGCTCTTCGGCACTTGTTCCTCCTACTGGAGAAAGAGCTGACAGATTTCTTTTCTTTCTGCTCTTGTGCATTTTGTTTATACTTCATGCCAATCTAAAACCTTGCCCCCTTAGAGTGGAGCTAGGCCCCTTCCTTCCTAATCGAAGCAAGACAAGCAGGTCGAGATGGGCTCCATCGGAGCATTTGTCGAGATTACAATCATCTTCGCTCTTGTATGCGCTTCTGCCATGATTTGCATCCTACAAGCTAGCACGATCAAACCGACGTACAACATTTATGTCGTGGACTTGGAACCGAAGTTCAGATCATTTGAAGTAGAATCAATGCTAGAAAGTGCAGGTGATAAACCCGAGGATGCTCTATCCCATTTATCCGGAGCTGAGTTTGAAGATTCAGATTTAAATGCCGACGTTCTCTTCGATAGTCAGCTTCAGAGTTTTGACGACACTGACAACTATCACGAAGGCACCATCTCCGTTTTGTGCTGGCTTGCTACGGAAACTACCTACACGCAAGATTCTGATCATGCCATGATGAAGTGGCGAGCTCCATGCTATCGCGAGATGCAGCTGTCGGAGAAGCCGCTCATCCAGAAGTCGGAATGTCATTTCGAAGTTTTGAAGAATGGAGAATTGATGATTTCGTTTTCCGACGCAGAAATAGCTTTTAGAAGTAATATAAACGTATCAGGTGTGGAGTACATGGTCTTTAGTAAGAAGAAGGACATTTTGCTGGTCGATGAAGACCATAAGACCTTGTGGAGCTCTGAAGACAACAAAGTCTTCAACTGTATCGAATGAGTAGCTTTCTCATCTGCCGATTATGATCTTGCAGCAGGGTTGCGGCCAGGAAGTTGGCAATGGGAGTCGACAACTTCTCAGCTGCGAGTGAACGCGATCGATGATCTTCAATCTCAGCTCTTTTAGTCTTGAAAGCAATTTTGAGATGACTTTGCGAGAATGAATAAGACATGTATAGCTTAGGGGATTTTAGTTCATTGTCAAAAATTCTTGCAGCGATTGCTGTTTATAGATCGATTTCACTTGTAAATAAAGATTTGAGCCTAGCCTCTGAACAATGAGAACGGATGTTTATGAATTAGCAATGTGCAACCCTTCTTGCGGAAGATTCAACATCAGAGGACCATGAACCTCGTTCCGCTCTTGAATGAGAAGCGGTTGCGCTCAGACTTGTATGAAGACTCAAATGGGACTCGCCTTGACCTAGAAGGTGCTAACCAAGGTGCCAGTTACGATAAATCGATCTTGATTAACTATTTTCTTCCTGTTACTTCACACTGAATGTTTCTGACTAGCTCACATATTCGATACCATATTGATTCAGCAACGAAATGAGACCTCTTGGTACATCCAGGACGCAAGCAGGAGTGACGAATGTTATTCCTACTTTCTAGCCTTTGTGTTGGACTTTTCTTGAAGAACTCGGTCTTCTTAACGCGTCTTCCTGAACTGTAAATTCTATTGACTCTATGATTTTTCTCACTATTGGTGCCCCTGCAGAGCCATGTTGTTGCCAAACATCGAGAACCCGAACCAATGATATAAGTTGCAAGGACTGAAGTGTCCTGAACCCAGATATGTAATAGAGATGACAGTTCGAATGTAAAGAGCTAGTAACTGATAGGATGTCAAGCATAAATGCGAATAAGTTTGAATCTCGTATTTTCTTCCATCCAATTGTTTCTTATCTGTTTCTGGATTTTAATCAGTTCTGAAGATTTGTTTATAACCTACACACAAACAAAATTTTAGGAGCCAAACATAAAACTTAGCCATCAGCTGTTTTTGTGAATAGACTGCCAGTTTCTATTCCAAAGTCTTTGAAGTACAGAAGGATGGGTATTCATCGTTTGAAATTCTCACTAAAGTGAAGAAATTTGCTGGTTGAAGAAGAAAGAAAGATAATGAAATCATTCTCAGCAATATGATTTTAATCGCGTTTAAAGCCAAGAAGGAAGATGGAAGACAATTATATTCAAATGAGATGCATGTTTGTCTTCCAGCTCAAGACCCATAGAAACGGAGACGAAACTCAATCTCCAAATCTTTGTCGTCACCCTCCTGGTACAGCTTGAAAGGTACCTTTGAACTAATTCTCGACTCTTTCTCGTATCATTAGTACCATGTCGACAGATGGTAGCTCTTAACTTGAGACTGCCACGTTCATGTAAACCAAGAAACCGGTCATTTAACTAATCTGGGCCATCTGCAATTACACTTCGACGCAAGCCGAAGATGTATTCAAGCCTTAGAGCAGAACGTAAACAGTGGGTCGTTACTTGGGAGACGTCTGTCCCACAATCTGGACCTAGGAAAACTGTACTCGCCAGGTCAAGTACTCAACTCGTCCAGAAGAGCCGTAACGCCAAGCGAAGGAACCTTCACATGTCTACCTTACCTTGGTGTCATGCAGGTCCTTGAAATGGTCAGAACGAGGAGATTTGCCAGGCTAACAAACCTGCAACACCAACTCTTTCTCCGGAAGTACTGCAAGTGGCTGCATTACTCAAATCTTCCACATTGGTACCTCGCCGCGGAGATTCAAGGATCTGGAAACTATAAGAAATACGGCGATTCCCTTCTTTCGGGATTATAATGTTATCTGAATCGAACGGTCGAGATCGTACCTCGCTAAGTGACGCGGTTGTTGTTAGGAATTACCGAGACCCGTGTTCGAATCCGGACAGGGCATACCCTCGTGTATGACGTACTCGGGACCCGGTTCCCTCCTCCGCAGAGCAAGGCAGGGGGCATCTGTCCCTGTAAGAACGCAAAAAGCTCCAGGTCGAAACATGTCGCATAAAACAATCCAAAACTATAAAATATTAATCCAAACCCTGAAGAATTAATGCCGTAGATACTGGCCGAGTGTTTGGAGAATATGTGTGTGTGAGCAAGAGACTGTGAAATGCTTCCGTAACATGCCGAGCTAAGCTGGAGTCCAGTGGACAAGGGTTTTCAGGGCCTAAGCTGCTTTCAGCTTAGGCGCATGTGGAAGTAGGATAGTAGAATATGGAATCTTCAGAATTCCATGAAAACCCATGAATCATTTAATTATTATACACTATGTGTTGGTCACAGAACCTTCGGAAATCGTGAACTGATCATGTTCTTTTGCATTTTACTTTAACAAATGGGCTCCTGGTCTATAAGAGAGGAGCCTCAGCCTACCATGGAGCTGCAAGACCACATGTCACGACAATTCTTGGATGTACAGATTGTGCTCGGACTGGTAGGAATGATCATCTGACTGAGATTGAAATCGTCTTCAGACGAGAGCTCAGGTATACAATCTCACGTCCATCGATTCAATAGTTGTTAGTTTTCAAATTTTCCCAACCAATCAGTCTCTGTTCACAGTCGCTCATGAGAATACTGTTTCTAAGAATTTGTCAAATTGAAACAATCTCGGTTTCAAAGAGTTATCTCCGTATCCATGAACATGCTTGATTGCTCCTTGCGTCTGATAAATTGCAAGTGAACGAAATAAGCACGATGAGGATTACTTTTTCCTCTAATTTCCTCTAATCTCAAATTCCTGTCATAACTGATATGGATCTTTCAATGTTAAATGGCACGAACTGCTGAGGCACGCCACACACTTCGAAGTGTTCTTATGACAGTATTCTGAATTGAATTGGTGGATATTTTACAGAGGAATTGAGCAAAATGGCAAGGGCTGGCGTCTCATATGTGGTGATCCTCTTCGCCGTTGTCACATGTGCCTTATTCTTCCATCTGCTGCAAAAAGGATCGCCTATCAATAACTGGGAGGCCATTCGATCAACTTCTACATGGTTCCAGGTTCAGACCAACGGGATGATTGACACCGTATCCAAGCACACTCATAGATCGACAATCATGATGGACTGTGCAACGGAAATTGATGGTGGCGCTGTGAGGGTTGACTGTCCACCTCTCTGCACAAGGTACTTCAAAGGACGCAAGACTTCAATCATATGTCCAACAATTACAAAATTTTGAATTGATCTTATGTACAGCTTTCTTTCAGGAAAAGAGACTGGATCAATCCGATTCGAATTCAAGTTGATCTTATGTCCAGTAGACCTTACGACTTGTACATCATTTTCGCGACAGAATCGGTTCCCTTGCGTTGTTAAGAAGCTCACGGCATGGGACGAAAATCAAACATGGAGATAAGGGGCAGGTAGTTGGCAGGAGAGATAGAGGGAGGAACTCTCCCTGCTGTCCTTGATTGTAACAAATGTACTTATTTAAGCGTGGTCCAGTTGTACATTTCTAGTGGCAATGTTACCGCTCACTTATGCTTGATTTGTAGAATCTCCTTTCAGTGACTTATCGGAGTGATGTGTACTTCTCATTATCCCACATTAATCAATGCTTGGCAGCTGTATCGAACTATGCAGGAAATAGTTTGATACGTGAATCAGGAATACTTGCTGAACATTATTCACATACTTTGTTCATAAACTTTTTCATCAGTATCTGGCTGGCTTCTGGATCGTCGACTCATTTGCTGAATGAAGGACAATTTTTCCCAGCTGTAATCAGCAAATTTTGCAGCATGGGGAATTTTTCTTGGCAGTTCTGGAGCACGCAACTCCACACTGTAACCCCAGCGGAGTTTAGACAAACTACCTGACAGTTGTTCAGCTCAATGGATCGGATTCCGCTCTGGGGCATTGATCTGCTGATTTCGGTCAGATACTAACGACCTCTCCCACTTGTGTCATCCCCCTGACTCTCTACGACGAATACCGTGGCCTCCAAATGGCCTGCTTATATTAGTTCCCTTGCCAAAGAAGAACTGCAACTTGGTGGATGATCAGCAACGCATTTACCGAACGGGATCTGGCCGTGTCATAGAGCGTCTCGTACTGATTTTGGACAAGTACCTGCCGTGGCGACCCCTTGCAATGTTATTAAGCAAATTTCATCCAGCAATCTATGAGCAACTACGCAGCATGTTAATAATCTACAAAAAGTTGTCCCAAGACATCTCGTCCACGTTATCAACAATTTTTCATCAGATCTCGATGGGACCTCAAACAGAATCTGACAAGAGGTTCCTCTGAATTTCATCGGAAGGGAGAGAGGATTGCAAACAAATATTGTCATCCTCACTATCGTGAAGGTATCTTTTTATGTAGATTATGGAGGTAAGTCAAGACAGCAGTAGCTGGTGTAACTTATGCTTGTCACAGCGAGAAAATCAAATCTCTAACCCGGTCCACCTAATATTTCTCGCTAATTCCTTGAATTGTCTATCTATCAAGACCAGACCATCGATACGCACTAAAACATGAAATCACTAAGGCCAGATCGATATCCGTGATGACCCAAGCACTAATTTTGTTACAATTACTGATTCTGCATACTGTAGTCGCAGTCGTCAACGACAGAAGAGAGCTGGTATGGGTAGACGTCCGTAGCGAGCCATTGCTGGACTGTGAAGCGGTGAGTGTTGCACGAGAGCCCGGGTTTGGAAGAGGTCAAGCTCACTTCGACGTAGTCATTGTACCATCCGTGGTGATCACCACTGCCATCGGA
Source organism: Marchantia paleacea (assembly GCA_014180765.2). Lineage (NCBI taxonomy): Eukaryota > Viridiplantae > Streptophyta > Marchantiopsida > Marchantiales > Marchantiaceae > Marchantia > Marchantia paleacea. The sequence goes on along the minus strand of MUAA02000035.1, from coordinate 1,429,586 downwards.
AGAGACCTCGAGTCCACAAACAGAAGTTTTCAAACATTCGCCCAGTCCGGTGAAAACGTCGAGGCTGCTCCTCTCAAAATAGTTGTGATTTGGACCCATGAGTGACCCTCCCCATTGGGTGATGTTGCTGATTTGGTACGAGGTTCCGCTGACGTCGAAAAACCGGGTGCTGATGTGGGAATCCGTTCCGGCCTTGGGTAGGAATCCGGTTTTCACGAATAGCGTGTACACGCAGTAATCCTGCAAATTGGCAACGAGGACTGTTAGATCTTCAGCCTGCTTGTCGCTGGGCACCGCAGCGTCCAGTGTCGTGAAAATCACCAAGCAGTTCTAATCGCTGGTCCTTATTATTCTGAACTCTAAACAAATCAAAACTAAAGACCGGCAGATTCCTCACGAAGCGAATTTGTAAGAGAGGCTACGCAATGATCTGTCAGATGACATTTTGGAACTGGCACAAAAGTTGCAACGAGATGTAACAGGAATATGGATCTGTTCAGAGCATTTAACTAGAGCTGGAGTTAAGCCACAATCTTTCATCCGGGGATGCGGGAGGGAGATGGTTTTGTGATTGATGTGCGAGCACGGAAGAGAGACACAACGGAACGAAAGCGCTAGAAGCAAAATGTGGTGAGGAATACCGTGGCGATGACGGAAGAAGCCAGCAGAGAGAGAATCGCAAAGACAAGGGTTCCGTACGCCATAGCCATAGCTTATAGGTTGTCTTGAAAGGCTTCAGGCTTCGATCAGTGACTTCGTTTCTCTTATTCCTCTCTTTCTTATTGCCTCTATCTACGCTGGCATCTCCTATGGCTCTTCATCTCTGCACTCTTCTTCATGTCCATGAGGCGCTTTTAAACCATGGCCAAAAGGACCTTCAGAAGCTGCACATGACCGGAGTACCATCCAGCTGAAAATAGTACTTGCGCTGACAAGGAGGATGGCACAGTGGCTTCACTCTTGGTAGGCATAATCGCAGATGCCAGGATGCACAAGTCGTGACTTGTCTGAAATTAAGTTCCAGCGAGAGCCAGCGAGCTGATAGTGCTCTTCTGAATGCGAAAAAAAGATAGAACTAGGCGTGACCGTAGACTCTGTCAGTTTCCTTCAAAAACAGATAATGTTGGTGGGACCCAAAGATCAACATGCAGTATATCTTGACATTTGACATCAGATTTAGACGGTTTGTGACGAAAGTTTATCACAAAGTTCGGAGAAAAATACAAGTCTTTCTGCTCTTGCAATCATCACAATCGGAATTGGCCAATGGGTTACATATAGTAAAGATGTTTATCCGGATTTCATCTCCTTTTAGTCTTCGAATCGGAATCTCTTCAGTTGTAAATTCACATTGTAAAACTTTTGATTGCAAAACTTCACTATTAGCAAACCAGATTCAACTAACACGTACGAACGAACGCTCCAGTCCCAGAGTAAACTCGATGAGTCGCCAGAATCTGCATCCGCTTGTTAAACCTGTCAACCGATTGTTAAAACTGCGTGGGGAATTTTCATTATGTCGAACAGGGACTTGTGTCCACATGTCATGGTAATTGTGGAAACCTTATAATGATTGTCGCTGCTGATCGTGACGACCTCGACTGTGATTGTGTCCACTGTCCAGTTGTGCATTGCAGAATCTGGATGGTGGGACCAATTTGATCATGTCTTTCTGGATCTGAAAAACATGTACCGGAAAATAGAAAGAGCAGCTTTTGGTACCACTCCCATGAAGACAATACTGCAGAAGACCACGTGAGCTTCCATTTTTAATTTATAAGTACCAATACATCTAATATCTTTAGTTAACTGACATATGTAAATACTGTATTAGTATTTTATTATTTCCCCAACAAAATTGGAATGAAAATATGTTTACTTATGTTGTATATCATATATAATTAAAATTTTAAAACATTATAATAATATTTTATAAGCCAAATAAGCCTGATATTTACCCAAACTAGAATCTTCTGGAGTTTCTTGAACTATTTCTTAAACCTGAAAGCTGGCTTCACGTATTGTGTGAGCGGTGAACCAATTCATTTTGGGTTGAACAAATTGGTACAGAATTTGTCACACAAGAAAACTACATAAAACACCATTTATTTGAATAACCCAGTGACGATACCATTTACAAAGTAGGACATTTTACAAACAACAACCTCTTAAGTAATACAAACTATTCATTGAAAAATTGAACATAATTTCATAATGTAAAAAGAGCAATGATTAATTGAAATAAAATTTCATGTTCAATTAACACAATATTGTATATTATGTGTTGAAATATTTACTGCGATTCAAATACATCAGTTTCAATGTAGCAATGAATAATATGACTTTTACGTCTGACAAAAAAATGTATGTTCTAATGATGGATTTGAATTCGATCTATAATTTTTCGGAATTAATTTTTCAAGATTCCACAATAATTTGAAGAACATTTGAAAATATTTAAATTCTATAAACTTTATCCCATCAGTCTAAGAAAAAAAAATAAAAAAAAGATTTTGAAACAAATAATATGAGATTTAGGAAATACATGTAACAAAAGTCATTTCTAACATAGATACATGTAACAAAAGTCATTTCTAAATTTAGAACATAGAATTTATAAAATAAACGTATTTAAAAAAAACCCCTCATTTTAAATTTCTACGTATTTTTTCATTTTATTATTTTGATTCATTTGAAAATAATTGATAATTTACATAACTTAAAATGATTTTCAATATTTTTTTCATAAGGTATATAAACTAATGCATATACTCATAATATATGATATGTAATGAAACTTTTTGGAAATAATTAGTGTTTCAATTATTGTTCACAATAATCAGTATGATGTTGGGTGCATTAAATTTTTACAATGAAATCTAAGCTATCTTTGCAAAAAACTTGAATGTTTTGCATCAGAAATGTAAAATTTTAGAGAATATTCCTCTTTGACTTTATATTTTTTATGAGAAAAAATATAATTCCAAATTATTAATAGTATAAATATAAAAATTTACTTAGAAAATAATATATATTTATTAAAATACAAAATAATAATTCTAAACGTGAATTATGATAAATTAATAATATTTCTTAAGTTGTATTCATCAATCATTTATATTTTTTTTAATGACATATTGAACAGCCAATTTAAATTAAAATATTTACTAAATAAAATAAATTTCATTTATATTCTAAATTAAAATTAAAAAGGAATAAATTCAAAATTTTTATGTCCCATCTACAAAATTAAATTATTTTTATAAAATTTATTTTAATCAGATATTTATATTTTATAATTTCAAAATCAAAAAATAAATTATATTTGTATATTTTATAAATTATTATATCATATTAAAATTTTGAAATTTATAAAAAAATGAAGGTTAAAATTAAATAAGATTTTATACATACACCTCGATTGTGAATAATCATTTAATATTAAATCATTAGCTTAATGTTTAAAATATTTCACAAGATATGAGATAAATTAAAATTTGAAAAGAGTCTACTATCCATAAACATGAATTATATTTTAAATTAAAATGAATAAAAATCTAAGTATCACTTGATCTAAATCTAACTTCTTATTTTTTACTTTATCACTGATATACAGTTAATCTACCATAAATATTTGTTTCTTACACTAACAGATGATATTGGAGTTCATGTGCAACGATTCACTTCTTCCCGTATTTGAATCATTAACATTCTATCTCTGGAATTTAATATAGCGACTTAAATCATTGCTGAAATAAAGAAAATTTATCTTAATCAATGTTGTAACATAAGTGAACATAGGAAAATAGTCTTTCAAAATTATAGTTAAACTTACTAGTATCAAATTACTTGTAAAGTTACTATTTGCATAGAAGAATGTTAACATTAATGAATTTTTCTTTCCAAATGTCTAGGAAATTGAACACATTTCATATTTTAATTGTTGGAATTCAAGTTAATTTTGCTAAATTCATTTCATGTGGTTGACACCAATGCAAATTTAGAATAAACTTCAAACTGAATTTTTGGTGATAATGATTTGATATTTTATGTAATTTTCAAATATTATTTTGGAAGATAATTGATAACAGTGAAAACCGAAATTGACTTAATTCAATATCCATGTAGAATTTTTCATTACGGAACCTAAACTGAATATGTATGAAACATGTAGTATCCCTCTCAAATTGCTACAACTGTACGTAAGCTTGAAACCTAAATATTAAAAAACAAGCTTATTCAGTCATAAGATCAACGGTATTTTAAACCTCTCTAGACCAGATTCTTGTCCTTCAAGAACTCGGCTGTACATAGACAACAAAGCATTGAGATACTCTTCAAACTAGTTCTCAACTGTCACCAAGAGACTTATGATGGAGGAATCGGGAGAAGAGTCAAGTGTGTGATGGAAAGCCAACGACAATGCAAGGAAATTTCCTCGCATTGAATTTGAGGAATTGAATCACATTGGCGAAACTTTTTCAAGTCTATGTAAGTATTTGTAGAGCTGTAATGCACTCATTACTCGTGATTTGTATCACGAAGATAAGTCATGTGCATCGATGATATCTGCAATAAGTGAGACTACTCAATAATCTACACTTGAGGTTCTTAAACAATGTACTTGTTTTGGTATATTGATTGATGAGAAGACGGATGTATATGCTTGAATATGTCTCTTGGTTATATTCTTGACTTACTTGGAACAAGCTTTTTTAAAAATATGTTTCGCAGGTCTCATTGAAGCTCTTACAAAGTATTGCTCATCAATTTTCAACTATGTGATTCAACCAATTGCGGAGTGAAAACTTGATTTTGTTAATTTTGTAGCCTTCGTTCTGATGGAGAATGGATATAAATTCATATTTTCTTAGCTGTCCTTGTATTGCACATAGAACTAATCAAGGAAGAACTTGGAGATTAAAGAAGAGTCATAACTCGTTTTAAACAAAATTGTTGGTCATCTAGATTTTGATTAGTGGAAGCTCTCCATCAAAGTTCAAGATCTGTGTTTTGTTAGGGAGTCAGACGAAAAGGATGATCAACGAATTGGTCATAGTCTCTTCAAAAATTTTAGGAGCATTTTTTTTACATTTTTTACATTTTTTAATTAATATACTTGGTAAAATTTCTGTTTAATTGAATATTTGCAAGTAAAATTGTAGCTGTGACTACATTGGCTTCTTTAGTTACCACCATTAATTTTCATCTGCATATGATGTACATATATGAACAGATTGATATAAGAGTTGAGGTTGTGTTTGTGAGTGATTATCGCATGTTGCCAAACTTTGGAAAGCAACGATATGTTAATTCAACTTCAAGGTCATCTTTTTCACTCTGTTATCATGGACAGAGACCTACATGGTAAGGATTTAGATGGCACAATAAACATTCAAATCATTAACACTGAAAAGTCTGTTTTTTGTTTGCAAGATAGATTAGGCAAGGATGGAGCATTGCATGAATTCAAAATCTTTTCTCCATCGCCCATTCCTAAACCTATCAGTGAATGGGAAGATGCAGAATTTGAATTGTTAGCTTGACATTTTGGTGCTTTGAAGATTCTTAACGGAGTTTGAAGACCTGCATTATTATCCAGAGATAATGTAATGCATGAGCTTTTGGGCTTTAAGATTACTGCAAGCAACAACTGAAGATAATATTCTCGTTACGATTTTTAGAATACTGTAGAAAATAATGAATAATTAAGTCTGATTTTTTCTAATTTATATCTTTAATCACAGATAGCTAGAGTACAATGTGTTAGTACTGCTGAATGTGAGAGAACATTCTCCATTAGAATCCTGTGAAGATTAAACTTATGAAGAGGAATAGTACTTTGAATCTTAATGCTGTCATGATATTTATGATACATGGTTGTAAAGAAGTTATATGAAATTTTGCCATCGGCAATAGAGCTGTGGAAAAAGAATGCTCAGTTTAGTTATATTTTTGCATCTCCAGAAGGCTGTATTCATTCTGGTGCTTATCAAACTGCTATTAGTTTCCGCAACAAAGGTGAATAAGTACTTTTATGAATAAAAATCATTTGCATCACTGTTTTTCACAACGGAGTAACGCTGAGTTTCATTAATGTTGGATAATCATCTTGTTCTGTGGTCAATCATGATTTTTATTTACTTGAATTTGATTCCATTCATTTCACCATTTTGCAGTTTTATATTAGTGTATCTCGAAAGTTGAATGTGTTCCAGACTTTTTTCACTACTGTTCATTTTTTGTATTTTTTAAGCACATTGCTAACATCACGTTAGATTGCTTTATATTATAAAGAGATATAATTCAACTGTCCACAAAATAATGAAGCATGCATTCATCACCTTTTCTGTTACAAAGAGTCTTTAAGAATAAATTTCCTGGTCTTGAAGTATTTCTGCAAGACAATCCCGTGGTTCATTTGTGACTTCCCGCGAATGACTGAAAACATAAATGAGAGGTCGGATTATAGTAGCTTTGGTATTCAAATAAACATTCAAGAAAGATGGTAACATTCTCTGCCCGTTCTCAACCGGTTGTAAATACTGTTGTTCGACAATGAAAAAATATACACGGGAAATGATCAGGATTCTAAAAAAATATACCCGAAAACCTGGAGCCCGTATTATACAGCCCGTAAAAACCTGGAGAAGATTCTGAAAGAGCCTTTTCTCTCTCGCCTCTGCGCATTGGCTTTCGCTCTTCCTCGCCCTTTGTGCCTTTTCCCTCTCACGTACCGTAATGATAAGAGTAATTGCGCAGATGTACGAAACCTGTTTTGGTCTAATGAACTTTCAGCACATTATACTGGATATCATATTCTGATAATTAGATGGCAAATGGACGGCGGATAACGCCCCATTATTTTTGTCATAAACAGAAATACTTCAGACACGTTGAGTCATAATAGATTGGTGATGGATGTAAACGATTCTGAAAGTTAGATGAAGTTCCAGTAATTACTTATGCCATATAATCATTTTGTATGACTTGTATATACCAAACTTTGGACTAGTTTGGTATTTTATTAGTAAAGGTATTATTTTTTCACTACATATAGTTCTTCATTTTCCCAAAAATTCATATTTTGTGTAATCCATGCAAAAAAAAATTTTATTTTTATACACATGAAAACAATTGTAATATGTAAAGAATAAACTTCTCCCCCATTACACATATATTACAATGATAAGGATACATTCATATGAAATAAAGACATGTAAAACCTTCAAACATATAGAAAAATCACTTGCTTTGCCATTCATACACACCCATATTTACACAAAGAAAAATTTATGTTACCCAAGTCAAGCACAAAAGATTAATCATAATAAATATATTTTTTTTAAAAGTAATAAATCATAAAATTCATATGATATTTTTTAATTTATTATATATTTTAAACATAAAAATAAATATTTCAGTTTAATAATTTTAACATTTTTAATTCATTAATTGAAATAATTATATTTTTTGATTTGATAATAAAATAATTTTGAATATATATATATATCTATCTATCTATCGCTTAGATATATTTTTTTTAAAAAGTGAAAAAACAATGAATATTCATAGGGCATTGGCTTCTTTAAATAATTACTGCTGCTTTTTTAATCCCTACCATTCTTATAGCAAATATATTCTGCTAAATATCTAGTTATTCTGGCATATTCCCAGCACATGCCTGTCACCACCCAAGCCAAAGATTTATATGATATATATTAAAATGATTTAGGCTTTAGGAAATGATTTTTTATATTTTTCTTAATATAATATAATAAATTAAAATTAATTTTCCGTAAACAAGTAAAATTGTATGTTATGAATGTACATTTGAATTATATTTGATATAAAAATTATGTCAAGTTAATAAATTATTATATATACAATATTATATTTCAAATTATTAAAAAATTTAAATCAATACAATTTTAGTTGATAATATATTAAACTAAATAATTCACGATTTCAAATGAACAATTAAATACTTGTAAATATAAGTTAATGTCAGAAGGTGATCTTAGTACATTATTATTTGTCTGCTTTTGGGGCTTGGTCCGCGAGAAAACTTGTCTCTGCACAATCCTCGAATTAAAAGTGTAACATTAGTGTGCAGAGTATTCGATCGAAGACTGTTCTCTTCACCTTGTTCTAGTCTTACCCTACGCCTACTGTCAAGATTGCTAATCTCATTCAGATCGAGAAAGGCCTTTGGCCCTTGTTGACCTGTTCGACGCAACTGAACATGAGCAGGCTCATGTTCAAATAATGAAGCATCGGAGGTGGGGCAATGATATAGCAGCGGGTCTTGCGAGTTGAACAGAAAAGAAGTGTTGGCATGATGCCCATCAAACTTTCTCTAAAGCACATCTAATGCCAGTATAGCTGTTTCAGCGTCCAAGAACATGAATTTTAAAACCTTATATCTCATACAGTACAGAGGTTCAAGATTTACTTGACTTGCATGAGAACCGCCATGACGATTCTCTGAACAGTGATTGTCTTCAATGATTAGAGATGATCGTGACTGCTGCACTAGAGCATGCACATGAGGTACATATAATTAAATTAGAGTGACTGGAAGGATGGCTTTCAACCAAAGCAGATTTCTGCTGGAATGCAAGTAATTTGGTAATCTCATGGAAGAAGAGCACTAGCGTTTTGTATGTTCTCCATCTGATTATATTCGATAGCTCCGTCTAATCTCAAATGAATGACTGGCCGAGCTATTTTGAAAAGTGTAAGAACGTAGCCTGCAGAGACTAGAAATCTCAAGACGCAATTCTTCATCGTCCATAAGACAAGCTTATGGAGAGCTTCTGAGAGCAAGCTTACTTAGCTCGGTGACACCATGCTCCGAGCTAGTGCAACGTCTAAATCTAAATGTAGTCCAACTCCTTTTGAAGAGTGGACGTCATTGTCCAGGCTAGAAGAGCCCAGGCTTATACCACCATGATATTGGTGAAAGAATGGTTTGAATGTAGGCTATACCTTTCAAGTCTAAACTATCTGCACCCAAACGGCTCGGCTAGGAACTCCATTGTTGTTGGCGAAGAGCATGTAGTAGCTGCGAGGAGCGATGGTTGCAGAGGGAGGGGCTGTCACCGCCATAGTGTACTGATTATCCACACCATTGCTATTATCTGGCGCGGTCACAGCGAGTTTCAAGAGTCTCTGGCCTTGCCCATAGCTGTGTGAAACAAAAGGTGTTGATAACAGATTCATGTCAACCCGGGGAACATTTTCTGGGTCTGCGTTCAGTAAGATGGTGACATTGAACATCTGGCCATAAGTAACTCTATGCGGGTATGAAAGAAGTCTAGGCTGCTGAGAGGTGTATTCCCCCTGCAGATATGGAGGAGAAAAAGATTCTATTCTCAGCTCTGTGGGGAAATCGTTGTTGCTGTAGACATAGTACCCATGCGGATTGCTTCCGGCCAGAAGGATTCTTCCGTCTGGCAATAAATTCGCAGTAGCATGATACACTCTTGGTATCGTAGTCGGAGCATATGAAGTAAATCTGGTGCCCGGGGCATTGTCTGGGAAGTAGGCAACCGGGCTGAAAGCCGGATTGGATGAGCCGTCCCATCCTTGGGATCCATTCTGAGCGCCATTGATGATGAGTACGTCTGCAGTAGGCAGCAGAATCATGTCCCCCATGCACCTCCTGAACGGCATGGTTTCCATAGCCCATGAAGGAGTTGTGCTCGTGACTGTCATCCTGCCGCAAGTCTTCGAGCAGCCCCACTGCTTGGCCGCATTCCTGTATGATCCCAACCTTGCGCCCCCGCAGACGAGCACCTCAACGCTGCTGTAGTTGTTGGCTGCATCCAAGGGCAGCATCACCGACGATCCTCCCGAGGGGTAGTTTCTTGGCTCGCCTGGAATTGTTGGATAGGTCCTGATCACAGAGTTGTTGGTGTAGTCGAGGAGAATCGAGTCTCGGTTCGCGAAGATGAACAGATTCCCGTCGGGCAATAAGTGCACATAGGGGTAGAGATTGTCCTCTTCCCAGTTGCTGGTCTGATTCAGAAAGGGCATGTAGTAGGTACCTTCAGATGGCTTGCGAGGGAGAAATTCGTAGGTGAATGCTCCTCTTCCACCGATCACGATGACTCTGTCGTCTGGAAGCAGCTGGCTCGTTCCATACCAGCGATTGTTCAGCAGGCTCATGTCCTTGGACTCGGTCCAGTCGCAGATGTCACTGGCCAGGCATGGCTTGAAAATTCGAACTTTCTTGAGTCCATCGCTATCTCCTCCGGCGTGGAGCAAGGTTCCGTTGGCCAAGAACTGGGCTGTGGAACATTGCGTATCGCTGAAGATCGACACGGGGCGCACGGAATTGGTGCTGGGATCGAAGACGACGGAGTGAGCTGTGCAGTCATGCGTCAGGTTTTGATCTCGGGGATTATCGCGGCAGTTCCCATCGGGGAGAGCTATCTGAGATGGGCCGATGTTCGTCCGGTCGATGAGGATGATGGTGTTGAAGCGGGTCACAGCGCTGTGCATCGATGGAATTCCAGCATTGTTGCAAAGGATTTTCCACCTTCCATTGCCGCTCAGCGGCAGAGCTTGAGCCATGTAGAAAATGGAGAACTGGGAAAGAACTAGCAATCCGATTAGGCAGGCGATGATTCTGGGATCAGCCATTCTGTCTCCAATTCGTTATGCCGTTGCCAAATCTGCTTCCTGTTCAAATCTGGTACAAAGCAAAACCAATACTGCAAAATGGAGAACAGAACTACTTCGAGCGTCACAATGGCGAGCGCATCCTTTTGTATCAGCTCAACATCTTGGTGTTAAGCTTGACAGTCCTTTCATTCGTCTGACAGCTGAATATGATATGCACTCCTGGTAGTTTGAATCGAAAGTTCTCGTGTATATTCAGATTCCACAATTTAGGTCCACAGAAGAAGATGATGACGATGATGATGGTGTTCCACAGAATCCAGCCTTCCTTCCAGAACTCTGGATAATTAGACACTGTTAGTGGAGCTTGACTAGCAAAATCACACACGCTGGTGTAAGGAAACAGCCGATCGACGCAGCAGCTGTGAAGTGAAAAGAGAAAAGACTTTGAAAGTAAGACTCGCTGCGCATGGCTCGCAGAAAAAGGCAAAGGACCTCGATCCGAAGTCCAGCTGCAGCCTCTTGCAGACCACACGCAGCAGTCAAGTCTGAAGTGCAACAAAAGTGGTACTTCATATGCACTTACATTTCTCCTTCCTGTACAGTTTCTGGGGTTGGGGTCTTTCACAAGAATCAGAATCTGTGCCGAAATTTGCTACACCCTAACAGAGATTACAAGGTTTTGGAACCAAATCATCAGTATATTTTGCCTGATCTGCGGAACAGTCTTTTTTGGATTGGAACCATGTCATCATTCCCCGTAGGACCAGATTGCATCACGAATTTCGATAGTAAAAATATAATGCGGAAGATAGAGGACCAGCAAGGGAAACAGCTGTATATTAATATAATATTGCAGACTCTGAGAAGGCGGCTTTGGGATTTGAGAGAGAATTGTGAGGCTGCTCCCAGTTGGTTCTGATGCCCGGTTCCTTTTGGAGAAGCAGTCAAACGACACAACTTGTTGTACCAAAGTCAGCTGTAAATTTAACCTCGTAGCCATTTGCTTCGTATGATGGCCTAATTTAACAATTGTTACTAAACAAGGCGAAGTCAAAACTCCAGCATAGCGGCGAGACCAGACAAAATCTCTCGGTTTCTTTCTTTCAAATTTAAAATAAAGCTTTCCCGTTCCATTAAAAGACAAAATAAACTCCATCATTGCGGCACAAGGCTGACTATAGTGTCGCTTTCAAACGTAGCCCGTCGTGAATCACCTTAAAAGGCTGCTACATCACGTGAATCAGCTCGTTTGACTCCAAGTTTCCCGCAGAATTCTGCAGAAAATCATAACCTGAAAGGAAGCTCAACTTTAACATAATAAGTTCCAAGTTCACGGCGCAGTTCTCTGCCTAAATGCTGACTAAATGCTTTTAGCAATAAATAACATCGATGATCTGAACTTTGACAAGTTAAAACAGTGAGAGTGCAACCAACGAGAATTTATATTTCGCATTATGATGGAACCAAATCAAGGGCATTATATTACGCTATTCTGATATCGGTTGAACCAAATCGAGATTGTAGGCTTATCTCCGAATTGGAGAATGTATGCTGGAAAGGCTTTCCGCTGGCTGGTGGTGAGCTACTGTAGAATATTGTTTATCGCTAGTGTAAATTGCGACCATCCATTTGCTCGACCTGACATTCGGAATGACTTTGTCTTGTCTATTCTTCTGTGAATTTAGATCCGGCCTTATGCTCTACTTCCATATCCATTGGTAGTGGTTTTGATCCATGCAAGATTGCGAGCTTACAGCCTGTTACATCCGCTAGGTTAGTCGAGCGTGTACATGAAAGAAAGTGTATAGAGCAAGTAGCTGACGTTTGGATTGAATACTGTCATATTCAACATGGGAAAGCTACACTTCGTTTAGTTACTTAATTCTCTCGTCTCCAATTAATCGGCGAGGCTGAAAGAAGACCGTCGTGATCCGAAGGAGGTTGCCAGAACGTAGGCCAATGACAACAAGGGGAACGAACGTAAGGCCTTCCGAGTTTCGCAGTTGTCCGAACTGCAGTTATCCCCTGGGAGAATTATTTTAACCCATTCAAGACACAATTCCGAAGGCAGCTCTGCCGCCAGAGACCAAGGACACGGTTTCAATCTCCTGTTTTCGAATCAGCTGTCTCGTGGACGTCGTCAATAGCAACAGGTCTGCTCTTGGAGGAAGTGGTAGGACCTCCGACTTTTCCTGTTGATAATGATGGACGGGCACCTCAGGAATTGTACACAAAGAGGAAGATGGAGATGTGATCAGATTCTTTAATTAGATGATACCTCAAATATGCAACCGAGGTAGAAAAGTAGCTAAACACACTGTCCATGTATTTCGTAACTATTGTGGGAATACAGAGCTTGTAATATCATCCTTACATTAGGAAAAACTGAAGAGCACTTGTGGCCTCTAATTCAGGCAGGTTAGCGGTGTACCCGTTGCGCAGAGTAAGCGAGGCTGACCTTGTAAAGCTATGTTTATACAACTATAACTCGTGTCCTTATTTTTAATCAAAGACACCTCACCAGTGTACAAACTACCTTCAGGCTTCCAGTTCACAACCCATGCATACTTTAATCTCATGATGGTTTACGATGGTCATTTATGTGTGACAATCGTGCTGAACACATCATGACTCAATTTATTAAGGAGGATATTTCTCAATGGTACCATAGTCAATTGATATTTCTCATTTGAAAACCTCAGTAGTGCTTCATCTAGTCTTTCACCACCTATTCCGAGGTTAGAAGAATCTTAACCATATAAGGCGACAAAACCGGAGTATCCGGAGGACTGTCATAGACCTCCATGGGCGACTGGGCATAAGCATGAAAATACCCTTATGAGAATTTGAATAGTATCACCCTTAGTCATTGCAGACTTGAATAATGTTGAGAATAAAGTGTAATAAATCTCATAAGAGAGAATATATAGGTTCTATTGTAGCAGAATATATAGGTTCCATGTAATCTATTTATATGTAGCCACACCAAAAATATCACTGAGCTTCGTTGATAACATCAATTTTTTAAGTGGTGATAGTTTCTAATCAGTTTCTAGTCTGGTAAATATTCAGTGATAAAACAATAACTCTTTTATCACATAAGTTTTGGAATTTCAGTTCTATATTTCTTGTTTGTTGAACATATCTGGAGTCACTGCATCGAATAATCTATTGACCACATTCACATCACACTATACATCAACGGGATATCACAAAATTTTCATGTACTAACAACCATAATATATCCAAAGTGCTGCCTCCAAATAATTATTTTATGACTTCTTTTGAAATTTTTTGCATGTTGGTTCTGCAAAATTCATGTCATTGATGTCAAGTTGAGTGATCTATCGGATTCTTGCTCTCAAAAACTTTGTCGGTTAATTCATGCTGATTATCCTTCTTCTCATTGTTATTAAATATATACTTATTGTTAATAAACACCCTTTTCGTTTGGTTGTAAATGTCATGCACATGAGTATGTTACAAATGATTCATTTTTCCAATACACTAGATTAGTGATATACATGCAACAAAGTCCTCTGTATTCTTTTTCTCTATCATCCATATTGTATTGTGACCTCCGGGCTGACTTTCAATCAAGTTTACCTCTGATAGTTTTTTGAAAGTTCATCATGAATATAAAAGAACATGTTCCAGTCCGGTGACCATAACCTTGATGCACACTCTTACACAAATTTTCAAATTTGAAACTCCGTGATCTCGTGAAAACTCTCACAAAGATTCAAATATCACTTAAAAATAAGATATCATTTATTGATGATCAAAATACTTCAAAACAAGGTTTCATCCACAACAAATCTTCATCCCAAAACAAAACTTGAGAATTTATTTTCACTTCTCTATTTATATTAGTTATAATTTTACTTTAGTAACTAAAAGTAACTACCATGTAACTTTTTCCTATCAAGTTTAATGAAAATAGAGATAACAACTCCTAATGAGAAATTGTACATGACAACATGCAATTGATACACTTTGACTTTCTAGCTCAACTATACTCCAATTGACGTTGAATTACCAAATCAATGTCACCCCTATATTTAAATGTGCTCACCAAATCAACCCAATGAAATACTAGTACAAGTCAAAAGAAATCAAACTACCCATGTGATTGAAACAGACCTTGATTTTCACTAAACAACAAAATAGTTATTCTCATATTTCACTTTACTATATCAAAAGTTACCATATATTTTTCTCCAACTTCTTCATAACTAATTAAACATAGTCATGATTAAGATAAACTTAGTCATTTCTTTGTTTAGCTAGTATTGATTAAGAATAAAATATGATTCTTTTTAGTTATCATTAATATGATTGTTAACTATAATGTTATTATTATAAAGTGTAACTAAGTTTATCTTAGTCACATTTTTAGATATAATCCTATTTTATTCTATTGTATAACCCTAGGTCTTACAATTCTCTATGGAGTCATTACTACCGTCTAAAATATTGTAAGATTTCATCATGCGTCAATATTATTTTTGGATGACTCTACATTCAAACCAAAAAAAATATTATCAAAATTTTGCAAAAACAACAATTTTTTTAGACTCTTTTTTTGTTTGATGTTCAATGATTGTATTGGAACATGTAAACTAAGTGCAAACAACGCTTGTGATGATATTATTGTCTTATTCTAAGAGCATTAGACTTACTTTAAAACATGTTATAATATAAACTATAGAATATTTACAACTAAACTCATAAATAAATAATAATTATGCATAGACGTTTATATCATTCAACCTCACAATATATAATTGAGTGAGTTTCTTTCAAATCTACTTTTATATTCTGCTGTGAAACAACAATACTAGTAGCAAATCTAGTCTTCCACATGTAATTAATTATAATCATAGTTTGTTTCGAATAAAATGCTTAATATTCTTAATAAATATATTCTTTTAATTAAATATTTTTTTGGTATTATTAATTAGTAAATATATTGTTTTGTTATAGAAAGCAATCATCACCTTTGTAATAATTGTAGACCATTCAGTTGTATTTAAAGGTTAATTAGGTATTGATTTTATAAACATTGTATCTTGGCAAATATAATTAAAGTGATAATGATAACTTTAAGTTATTGTTCTTATTGTTTTCAACAAATGTTAGTTTCATCAACCAAATATAACTGTTGGTTGTATTGAAGTTAAATTCCTTAAGGATTGATCATTTGTAGTCTACTTTGATTATCTAGTCAGTTTTGTAATTACTTTTAATTTGTTTTAGTTACATACAAGAATCTAAAGATATTGTTGAAAATAAACATTGATACATGTATCAACTTTTTAAAAAAAATTAGAAATATACTTTTTGCAGAGAGGTTATAAATGTGATATATGTTTGACTAATCTGGACTTATTAAATGTTCATTTTGGTTACCAAATTCAGCATACACTAGATTAATTGTTTGTTATTTAACGAAAAAGAGTGAAACTTGATTATTTGAAATTTATCATTTAAATAAAACTAGATGTGTTATACAAATTTTTGAAAACAGTTCACATTAAAAACATGCTTCATGACTTATTTTGATGTTTTGAGTATTTTATTTTCAAATATCTATTATCTGACATTTATAATTATACATAGGGCATATTTATAAATAAATTATATTTTCAGATGGAAAAAATTCAATTTTTTTTAAAAAAACAACTTTCCAAATTTTAGTTTTATAATTGTATAGTATTTTTAATATATTTTTTAAGTTAATCTAGTCAAATGCTCTTAACATATCAATATTAACATTAAAATAAGATTAAAAACTTACGGCTAAGTTGTTAAGCTTATAAATGGATTGATTGAATTTTTATGATCAAATTAAAATAAATTTATTTTCAAAGAAACATAATATAATAATAATGTTCATGAACATTAACAAAGATCAAAACTTAAAGTTTTTTTCTTTCATTGAAAATTTATTTTTGCACATTTTTTTCAGGTTTAACCCAATTTGAATTTGTAATGCAACTGAAACTATATATATTTTTTCCAAAAATTATAGAAACCTTTAAAAATTTTATTTTTAGAATTAATTTTTGATTAAAAATTAGAAGATAAAACCTTATTTTATATCTTGTTTGTTTTTTTTAAATATTATTGAATTAAGTATATATTTAGATGTATTGAATTTATAAATAATTTATTTCTGAAAATGATTCACTTTCATTTGAATTCAATAAAGTCTTGAAATTAGACCATATTTGCATAATTTAATAGATTTTTTTTCCAAGTCAAATTTGTTCTTTGAATCAAACAGTTTTTTTCCTTAAATGTAGTTATCATTTTGTTATTAAATCACCCTTGCCGCTTCCTCCTTTGCTTGGTGCTTCGCCTAAGGACATGGTCATTCTTGCTGTTAACGGATTGCTAAGACGAGGAACGGTACCACGAGCTCATGAGACCCAGATGATGAGGAAAACCAAATTGTTTGCAGGAGTACGTTTAGTCTCATCAAGCTGCAGTAGGTTTCTGCCATTTTCGAAGTTACAATAGCACAAGAAACGGGATTCTGTAAGTATGGACAAAGATCAGTTTCCACGTATTAGCCAATATTATTAGTTTCCGTAACAATGAAATTTGTTGTCAAGATAATGGGTAATTGCAGCCTAGAAGCCACTAGATAACAATCATGACTTTTCTTTTGATGTGATGTCGGACATAGTCGGCACTAACTTTGAACAATATCAAACCTTTGCACCGTATGTATCAGTTTCTAACTCATCGTTTGAGAGCCCCACCTTCAAGGACCGAAGGTGATGGATTCATTCTGCTCGATGGTCTCTGTTTGCATCGAGGATCATTCTTTGGTCCAAAAGGCCCAAAAAATTAGCAGAAAGTTTGACTCCAGAGGTTGCCACGGCATCTTAGCAGCAAATATGCTCGCTTGTAGGTTCGAATTCCCACCTTTCCTATTCAGATCCTTTGCTTTGAGTCAAGTTGGGACGAGTCCTCCCTGTATGAGGACATCCATGGATTGATCTTGAATGTTGATTGCAATCGAATTCTGTATCGTACATGCTTAGGTGTATCGCTATGTTCTAGGTTCAACCGAAACAGATGGCTCCGTGTTTCTGCAGCCTTGCTTCCTGTTATTTTTTATGGAGGTATCGAAGAGGCTTCAAAATTTATTTAGGATGATGGAAGGTGATGCTAATTCGTAGTCAAAGTGGACTCACTACCTTTCGCAGCGACGTCAAAGCTTTCCAAGAGTAACCATCTTACGAGAAGCGTTACAGTAGAACGCTAATACTCAGTCTTATGCGGAAACCTTGCAGGTTGAGAAGTTTTCTGAGACGAGTTTGGCAGCCAATAATGATAAAGTTATTACATGACTTCGAATGATAAGCGTGTGCGGCGAACCACGAGGAATGATAGTACGAGACAGAGTTTGTGCGTTGTCATTATCTCGGACCCAAGGAAAGGTAATGTCACGTAGATCGAAGGAAAGATCTCTTCGTGTTTCCGAGCTAGAAGATGTAGAACCCAAGCAGGCTCCGAATAGGATGTATAGACGCATTGTAATGCCAAAGCCTGTCACATCGAGTGAAGTAGAATGAAGAGCCGTGAAGCAAGAGGCAGCGGCTCTGCAGTCTCGGGCTCGAAAACACAAGTATGGGGCCTCTTCGGCCTATGAACTCGTTTACATGCATCCTGATATACAGAATTCAGTTCATGCACTCGGAGTAGATCAACCACACAGCGTCTATGATCTCTCGATGTCAGTGACATGATTGGAAACGCGGTGAAAGCCTTGCAGATTTTCACGTACTGGCACATGTATATAGTACACGGTGTCAACCGCAAGCCCGATTGAAAGTTGCGTGAACGAAGCAACCCAGAGTTGTAAATCATTACTGCAAGCATCGATCAGGTAGGGCAGCCTTTCAGTTGCTTCAACGATGACACTATGTCGATCGGGAGCCACAGTGCCTGGCATGGGGCCGTAAGTGATGTATGAATTCGGCATCGAGCGAACGACAGCGACCTGAATGGATCTTCGTTCTCGTGGCTCGTGACGCCGGTAAGCAACTACGATGTCGTCGTACAACTGAATCAAGATCTGATGTCGTATGAGAGTATATGGAATGGACATCAACAATTTGAGAGTACACGGAATTCAACCGAAGGCTGAGGGCTTCAAACAATAACAAGCTAAGTGTACAAGCTAAGTATGACCGTCTTTGCAATTTTGATTCCCAATTACAGTGTGCACTGATGGGTACAAAAGTCAATCCCAAACGAAAGTCCGGCTTTAGCGTACACGCAACGATCTGCATCGCGTGAATGAAGGAATCGAGCGAGCTTCACATGTCTTCCTCAGCAGTATGTGCACAGTTGGGCCATTATCCACTGCTGACAGCCATCGTTAAAACTTTAGCAGAGCATTCTGATCGGAGAATAGAGATCGTCACGTCGATCGACGAATGGCATGCAGGAAAATGGAGATGAAAATTCCAGTGCACCTACTTACAGCTGAAGTCCTACCCTGCACGACAGTACAGCAATGCCATACACGGATGAGGGGACAGGACTTTCGTTGTTGAATCTAAGGTTCTGACGAATGATGAATATGATGTGATGATTTTTTATAAAGGTCAAAAGACTTTAAAAATCGCCTTCCTGAAGCAGTAGCTATATATTTCTGTCCTGGAGTCAGCATGTAAGGAATGTTTGCTGCAATGTAAAGGGAGCCAGGAGGTGGCGACGTAGAACTTCTTTAGATTCTTCTTTCTGGAAGAAAACTTGAGCAGAGCTTCATCAACCATCTAGAGGAGCTCATCTAGCTGGCCAATATGCCCATACTATATCCTGGACTTATGAGTTTCGGCACCATGGAGACTGTTTGCTTCTGAGAGAATGAATGGCCCGAAGCAGTTTGGAAATGACTTCCCTGTGCTCCATCGATGCTTGCATCACAGCTGACGCACCAAAAACAGACTTTACGCAGCCACGAATTCGAGCAAAACTTGGGCCAAGATGAAAGGTTTTGATTCCTCAGAAGATACTTCAGAATGGATGTCGAATTAATACTTTCTAAAAAATTGCCTGAATCCTCAACATCGATCCAGGAAGACTGTGCACTCGTCCACTGATTTTGTATAAATCGACCTTCTTTCGGAAGAGGAAAGTCATTCTTCATATCAGAACGCAGACATGTCGAAGACAACTGCGCTGTTCCAACTCACTTGCAGACATAATTATAAGACGGTCCGATCCGATCTGCACCGCAGTTGCACAGAGGTACCGAGAGCTGCAGGAAGGGCTTAAACTAATATTCTGAAGAACACGTCTTGCTATACAATCATCTTGTCACGTCATGAGAGGCACAGGAGACATCCGAACATGAAAGCAGAGTTTCTCTGGCAGTTCAAGGAGAACAGGGGACCACAGGACCCGAGATGCACCCATGAAGCTCAGTGCATGCATCTGCTCCTGAGCTCCATATGTACATGAAGGAATCGTACTAGCACACATTCAGGACTTGTTAGCATCTCTGAGAATAGTCGGAGATAAAGCGCCACCGGTGCACGGGAAATATCTCCATCATTACTTTCTCCACAGTAGTATTGTTGGTGCATGAGCCTCCCGGCGAATAAACCTGGCGTCACAAGGGTGCTAATACACCACGTCCACAACTATGCTCAATGACTCACTCAGACTGGGAAATTGACTGACGCACAATGCTCCTGCCCATGTAGCGGCTACCTCTCCATTACGGCCACATGGCACTGCAAATGCCTACATCGTGCCAAATCTCGGAAGAGGAGACGAGCAGTTTCAGAATTGGGAAGAGTTGTCCCCTGCCTCTGGCTAGAAAGTGGCCCACAGATTTGTTGCTTGACGTTGAGATTGTTCGACGTGGGGCTAGCTGCGAATTTGCAAATAGGGTTGACAATCATTGAACAAATTCAGGTTGGGCAGAGGAGGTTTGCAATGGCGGGCAAGACCGTGGTTGTGACGGGAGCAAATGGCTTCATTGCATCCTGGCTGGTCAAATTACTCCTGGAACGTGGCTACACTGTGAGAGGAACAGTTCGCAGTCCAGGTTCGTTGGCACCCCTGGTTTCTGCTGTTCACTACCTACACATTTGGATTCGTCTTTCAGATGTTGCAGTCTGCAGTCTTCGAGAGCTCTTTGCAATTGCAGATTGCAATTTCGAGATATAGACGTCAACGGCTCACGGCTCCGTTCAGCTCTTGTATGGAGATTGTAGACGCATGAGTTGGACAGGAGGACGTACGCCCAGTAATATTGAAGTGATCACGATAGTTCACATTCGTGTCCTGACCCTAATTTTGAGAATTACAAGTTGCAGCTAGTAACACTCTGCTTCCCGCTTGCAGAAAATGTTGCAAAAGTAGGTCATCTGCTGGAACTGCCTGGTGCTAAGGAAAGGCTTTCCCTTCACAAAGCGGATCTACTGGAGGAAGGTGCCTTCGATGAAATAGTAGAGGGCGCTGACGGTGTCTTTCACACTGCATCTCCATTCTTCCTAACGGGCATCACCGATCCAGAGGTGCATATCAAAGCCAAACGCTGAACTCATGTGAAAGATTCGAATGGCTAGTTACGGAAGTGTTGGGTGTTTTGAGTTTCGGTTTCGTATTTTCAAATTAGTTGAAACTGCTGCATATATGGAAATTATGTCGCCTTCAAGATCGTTGCAGTGTTTTGGACGTTGTGATTGTGCTCACACGATGTGAGTTTACAGCGAACAATGCACCAGAAGTTTGAGAATAATTCTGACTAGGGATTGAGATCGACTCAAGGCGAAGGTATGCCTACTATGTACGGAATGTGGAGCTAAATTTTAATGTCCACTGATCGGCTTTTTCAGGTTCAATTAGTAGGCCCGGCCTTGCAAGGAACGTTGAATGTTCTAAGAACTGTCTCACGATGTAAGAGTGCAAAACGTGTAGTCCTTACTTCATCAACAGCGTCGGTGTTGCAAAACGGGAAAGAAATCAATTGTAAAACTGTTGTGAACGAGCTTTGGTTCAGTGATCCACACTTCTGCAGAGAACGCAAGGTAATTCAGCAACCTTTAAGCTCGGTGAGCAGCTGCCTCTTGAATCACATTCTTTCACAGCTTGCGATCATATGAAAAGGATTCGGAGTGGTATGCTTCTGAGACAGGGCTTGCACATCTTTAGAAAAAAGACCTGTTGTTGATACTACGAGCCACGGCGACGATTATGACAGGCTTACAACAGAGAACGTCATCTTCCAGATGCACGGAGTCTGGGCAAAATTCTGACGCAATTTATGATTTGCATAGATGTGGTACCCTCTATCAAAAATTTTGGCCGAACTAGCTGCATGGGATTATGTGAAGGAGCATGCCGAAGACTTTGACTTGGTGGTGATGAACCCATGCATGGTGTTAGGTCCCATGCTGCAGAAAACCCTCAACACCAGCAGTGGGATAATACTGGACATGCTCAATGGTAAACCGAAGGCTTGCCATGTCCATTTGCTGCACTTGCTGCTCAACCTGAACTTATCTTTTGACCTTACGTGAGTTTATTTGAGTTTTTAATTATACAAAACTCGTTAATCAGCTCGTTTTCTCTCTGTATTAGTACTTATCGATTGATGGATAGGTAATCACAAGTCTGATCATGAAAGATGTTGCTCCACTGCAGGAAAGATGAAGGGATATCCAGATCTGGCACAATCATGGGTGGATGTGAGGGATGTTGCCTTAGCTCATGTACTTGCTCTTCAGACGCCCTCTGCAGAAGGACGGTACATCCTGGTTGGGAAGGTGGTGCATTACAGCGAGGTGTCAACTTTGTTGCAAAAACTTCACCCAGAGCATCCAGTTACAAATTTGTAAGCTCACCTGAACTGTTTCTACCACGACTTGCTTTCGTATGTGGTTTGACGGTAATTCACTTGCTTCACATGAATCCCGGGGTAAGAATTTTTTGAAACTGTCGCATTAGAGAAGTATCCGTGAACGCTACTCTCTCGCTGAGAACTGCATGAGAGTAAACTGTTGTAACATTGACGAACACAGCAGAACATTCAGTTCACATGTTTTTACTCATCTTGGTTTTTGTATTAATGCTATCCACCTCTATACTTTGTGTTTAGGTGTATCACTGGAGAATCTCCCCAAGCCGAAGTGTACGGCATGAATACAAAAAAAGCGCAGGAGTTGGGAGTTACGTTTACGGATTTTGAGGATTCACTGAAGGAGTGTATTGCAAGCTTAGTAGAGTTGAAGATGGTCGAATCTGGTAAGCAAGAATAGTAGCACTACATTAAACTAACAACTACTCCTTGTCTTTTTATCGTGGACCCATGATACCCAGTGGAAAGAGCAGAGCCCGCAGCCTTCCTAGCAGATTTGACTTGTTCCAAATCCATACCTGTATATAAAATCTTTTTTCTGAAAGTTTTGCGTATAACTTTGCATCTCAGATTGGATGTCTCAAGTCTTGCTTGCATGCTACTGTATATCCTTGTCGAAACCAGTAAGTTTAGCGATGATTGAATAAGCTGTGTCTCTTGTAAAGCTGCTCAAGCCGTAAGTGGCCTTTTTGGATATCCTGTAGTAAGGATATCATTTCTGAGATCTAAAGAATGCTGCAACTTCTCCCGAAGAAGATTTGAACTACAGTCGTCAAACTGGCCCAACTTGCATATGCAGTCAACCGCGTTCTTATATTATCAGCAAAAGCACTATAGATTTTGTAATTTATCATCCATCTAGCAAGCGTTTTCTTGGAGATTATTTGATTCAGCTATCAACCTATTCAGGATAATGGATCAACATCACACTGGATTCTTGTAGACAGATGTCTAGAAGGATCTGGTCAAAGATGATGTAATGATAGATTTGACAATTTATGCCATATGAAAATTGTCAAATACCCTAACTTCCTTGTTCACGTTCCATTTTCAATATTCTTTGGAGAACTCAGTTGTGTATTGTACTACTTCGTACTTTTCTAGCAAGCATTCCTTTCATCAGATATGTATTCGATTTGTAGAAATGAGTAAAAACCAAAGTACTGATACTTTATTTTAGTACTTTAATCACCTGAGACTCAGTTAAATGCACACAACTGAGTCTGAGATGATTAAAGTGTTAAAATAAGATATGAGTATTTTCGTTTTTATTACTTTCTACAAATCGAATACATATCTGATAAAAGGAATGCTTTCTAGAAAAGTACGAAGGAGTGAACATAATAGCGGTGATGAAACTGTTCAAACACATACAACACGGCGCATGCCATGCGCAGGTTTGTCACATCTTATGTAGGTACCCGCAGTTAGGTATGTGTAGATTTTTGAAGTTTAGACTAGAGAGTGGGAAATAAATAGTTAGTGCATGGCTCATGTAATATCTTGATGACATTGTGTAATGTAATATTTAGGAGAGAAGTGTGTTGTTAGTATATAACAATTAAGGTGTTGTGATATCCCGTTGATGTATATTGTGATGTGAAAGTGGTCAATAGATTATTCGAAGAAGTGACTCGAGATATGTTCAACAAACAAGAAATATAGAACTGAAATGACAAATGAGTTATTGCTTTATCACTGAATATTTACCCGACTAGAAATAGATTGGAAACTATTCACGCTTAAAATATTGATGTTATTAACTCAGTGATATTTTTGGTTTGGCTACATATAAATAGATTACATGGTTGCAATGGGTGAACTGAGAACCTATATATTCTCTCTCATGAGATTTATCTTACTTTATTCTCAACATTATTCAAGTATACAATGACTAAAGGTGATACAATCTGTTGCGAACATACTATTCAGAGTTAAGGTATTCTCAGAAATTTTTCTTTGTGACAACATTCAACTTCTTGTAATTTACACATACGCGTAGTTTACCATTCTTCTTCTTGACTATCACAAAAGAATAAACTCATTCAGAATTTTATATCTCATAGATGAAACTGTCATCATTTAGGTTGTAGATCTACTCCTTCATCACCACAGTCGTTGGTGTATTTATCCGACATTGCTTCTGACGTATTGGACAAGTCTTCTACTCTAATTCAATGCGATGAGTTTCTAAGGTTATTTCCTTCAAATCATTGTAGCTAAAGCCAAAGACATGGATATATTTAAGAAATATATCCAATAACCTTGACTTTTTCTCCATAGTAACATTGGGACCAAACTTGAGAGTGGAGAGCTGCAAAGTTATCTCATCTTTTCGGGATCTTTCACCACATGTTGTCGTATGGACATTTCTTCACTCTGAGAAAGCCTGAGCGTCTAGTTGTAAAATAACCCTTCTGACCTCGTGTGAATTGACAATCTCCTATTCTTCTCCTCAGCATTTCACATTCGAGTTCATTACAACCGGTAAAACTTCAGCGGAAGAAGATTATAATACCCAATGATTGGATCGATAACTCTCGCCTAAACTTGACAGAAAATTTCACTACAACCTCTTTATTCTCTCCAAAAAGTTTTATATGTTTCTCTCCTCTACATCTCTTAAAACAATTGCCGAGTTACACACTATATCACAAGGCGATATGCAGACCCATGTGTACTAAAACCATCACACATCCCAATCTTTGACTCCAATTGTTCTCAAACTTCATAAGAAGTTCAATTATCATCCAAACTTTAAATGTTGAAAGTTTTATTGATGAAACTTTCTGATAGCAAAAGATATGATTGATATATTAACTTCGTGATAGTTAGTGCAACCCTACAACTCTAATTGTATACACAAACTTCAAGCTATCACTCCGTACTCAAAACTTATCCAATTGAGTCAAAATTTCAATCCAAGTACAAGCCTGAGTCGTAAACTATGATTCAGTTGAATAAGATCTTTCAAAACCCTCATAAGATTCTCATAAATACCCCAAATACACTCAAAGGTCTAAATTCATCTCTCTATCTTTGAATCACCATATCAGAGTGACAAACCCCTCAAATGCATCCATTCTTAAGCCCACGTCGTAGCTCTTCACGTTAGCTCTCCAACCCTATCCTCAAATCTTCGAATGTTCCCCTGGAAGGTCTCCAAAACTCCTCAAAACCTTGATGAAGTTGCCCAAGTGCTATCATTGGCCAAACTTCAAGACCAATGAGAATGAAAATGTTATTTTGACCTCTAGTGTGGCCAAATGAGTTCCATTTTAACTTAAAGCTTTACAACTATATTAAATACACTACTTAGCCATTATATACACAATATGAGTTGCCATTAATAAATAGTCAAAATGACAACTCAAAACTTGCTAAGTATGAACGGAATTACAAACAGAACTTGAGAGTTTATAACTTGAGAATAATACTCCTCGCCAAAATTCCTAAAAATCAACTCCCTATGATTTATTTTCGGTAAACAATAGTGATGTATTGGAACCCATGTGTTCAAAGCCACCACTACTTGTAAGTTCATATCCATTGTGTCCAAACTAAATCAAAACGTATATTGTTAAGTCCCAAATTGCGCCGGAGGAAACAATTAGAAGAATAATCCGATCTGGAGAGTTTATCACTTGTTGTATAAAGTTATCTCCAAAGTGAATTACTAACCACGCTTAAAAGTGATCACGATGAAGACATAGGATGTTGATCACAAATGGATTGGGCATCGGTACATCTGGAGGATCATGTTGTACTCTATCCATGTCCTACGTCGGCTCCACTTCGATCAGATAAGCTCCTTAGTCAGCAAAGTGATGTGTCTAGATCTCTCCCATACCCTTTCCACCTTGACTGCGTTTTATATCTGATAAGGTCCAAGATAATATCTCTTTGAGACTTTTTCAACATCTTGGTCCTACAAAGTTGATCTAACAGTGGGCTCTTAACAACCTTACAATTCGCCATCGATTATCCTAACCTAAAGTATCGCCGTGATGACAACAGCTCTGAAGATGACACATGTCATCATCTTCTCATAGTAGTCGCGTCATAACATGACACCGTGGCCTAGAAAGTAAATCCATTGCAGCTTGAACTTGAACATCATCATTTGAAGTGTCTTCAGATGATGTCTCCTCATCGGTCGACATGTTGGTGTTAACCTCTGAAAAGCTGCCACTTTCTTTACTTTCAGACTCGGAAATCAATCACTGAGTAGGCTATATGAGTCTGAGACTACTCCTCCGCCACTTGTGAGAGGGACCTTCATTCGATGGTTTTTCGGCCCTATACGAAAGTAACCCTTATGCCACCGATCAGTAGTCCTCACCGCCCTCAACCATGATCTTTCTAACAATAAGTCATAGCTAGCCCCCTCAAGCACTTGAAAGTATAACAAGGTTTGAACTCCCATCACACTTACTACCACCTTGTCCACCACTCCAATGGATCGCACCTTTTGCTTGTTGGCCATCCCAACAATGATGTTGGAAGGTCTTGAAGACTTCATCCCCAACTTCTTCAACAAACTATCTGATATGGCATTCATCGCAGATCCACCATCCACAAGCACATCCAAAACATCACGTCCATTAATGCGTACTTCAATCTTTGAAGCTTGAGTACATACCTCCGAGGCAGCGACATCCATCACTCCTACTCCAACATTTGCCATGGAAGCTTTTCCCGTGGATCGTCACTTCTTGATCCTTTTGGAGCTTGAGCCTCCCCTCAACTCCTTTATTATCGTAGGATTTAGAGCAATCAATTGGCCAACATTTATATTGGCTTTTTGATTCCCCACATCCTCCACCACGTCGTATTTGAGTTGAGTAGATGAAATGGAAAAATCATTCATTCCCAACTTCTTCCTCAGTGCTCTCGGTTGACTTACACCACAGGATCGAGTGCACTTGGTTGATCTTCCATTGATATGGACTCCTCTGTAAATCTTGCTCTCTTCTTGTCATGTGCAAGAATATATACTCTCGAACTTATAGAGCTCTCTCCCTTCTCAAATGTGCACTGATGAGAAAACACATCAATAGACACTACTCCGTTATCCTTCAATTGACTTGGAGCAGAAGTAGGATTGTTATGTCTAATTTCATCATGCTATCAAGGATTAGGAAAATTTCGCTGGAAATGATGGCCTCCATAACTAAAGCATGAAATTGTAAAGTTCCCTTGCAGTGGATTTCTTTTTGGAGGATAATTTCCATACCCTCTAGATCCTCCCCCTATATTCTGATTCCTCCTCTCCCATAGTTGTACTACGTTAATCTTGAGATCGGCGAGTGTTTCCATGATAGATTTCAACTCATGATGCAAGTCTACCATTGGAGTATTTACTACTGGCAAAGTAACAACAGTAGGCATTGCCATTCTTACCACAACAGGTGGTGATGCTTTTCTAGCGACCAAGCTAGAATCATCGTCTTATTGACTCAAATAGAGCTTTCACACCACTTCACTCGGAAGTGGTGTGAAAGCTAAGGGAAGTCATGTCACTCCACATTTTCACAATAGGTTCCACTCTTGGATTCATGGGGAATGATGGTCCTAGATGAAGGTTTAGCTATCCCACGTTTCTTCTCTCTCTCAACCTCCTACCTTTGGTCCTCAACGGACAACTCAGAAGCTTATGTCCCTCCTCTCCACAATAGAAGCAACTCTCACCTTTTGCTCTCGGGAAACTTTTTAGTGTGCTTTCTTCAAATTGCACTCTAAACTCCCTCGTGTTTGAATCCGCTGAAACAATGTAGGAGCATAGTTCTTAGGATAAGTAGGATTTTTTTTATTTTTGTGAATAAAGAGTTATATTTGGATTCTCATGAAGGTATTCGTCCGAATATATGTTTGTTAGACATGAATACCCTTAGGGAGTTCACACGAGTGAATTGCGAGGGAATTTAAGCACGTTTGGGCGGCGGATTGAAGAATTATCGAGAGAAAGTCGATGTTAAGAACTTGCCGAGCGGCCGGAGCGGGAGAAGCTAGCTGCAATGTCGAAGCGTCGAACCGGAGAAGTTCCAGCAGGAAGAAATACGACGATGGGGAGAATTTGACCGCTTATTCTGATGGCGGATTGGACTCCAGCGGAGTTGTTGAGGTTGAAGAACCTTGGTGGAGCGTTTCTGTCATGGCAATGGGACTACGTGTGCCCGGAGCTGTGCGATGAAGTCCGGAGAGGAAAAGCGTTGACAGCAATTGGAAGTCGAGCTCAACCAGAAAAGTGGGATGCAAGACTTCTCGACCGAAAATGATGGCGGTAAAGCCAGGGCCGAAAGCCTCGAAGGAGATTACAGAACCCATGGCATCAGTGCTACAGCTGTCATAGAATTTGGAAGCTGTGGTAGTCCCGGTATTGCTAGAGTTGAACGAGATGGGGCCGATGTATATGCCGGGGGGGGACCCTCAAGCAGATGGGTATATGGAGTTGATTCAGATGATGAATCGTCTGGCATTGGGGAAGGAGGACCAATCCATCATAATGAGAGAGTTGACGGAGAATGTGGATGAGATATCCAATGTCCAATGTGAATGTCCAAGGAGAAGAGTGAGATGGAGAAGAAAGTTCAAGAGGCAAAGAAGGCATATGAGGAGATCTTTCGTATTCGGGGTGCGGAGATCCATTTTGTGGAGAAGGAGAATGCTCATCTTCGGGAGACGGTGCAAGACCTGAAGCGAAGATTGATTCAGGTGGATGTGGAGGCACTTGCAAAGTTGGAGAATCTCGCTAACAGATGTGTTAAGCATCTGTTCACACAGTGTGATCGTGTTGAGACGCAGCGATTAGAGCAGTTGGTGGCGGCGATGGAGAATCCCGGTGACTCGAAGGATCGGAGAAAGGAGATGTACAAGGCGTTGGATCGAGATTTCAAGGAAGCCATGGCTCTTCATCAACAAGAGATCAGAGCCGAAATGAAGGTGCGATCAAGCGGCTTAGATCAGAGTAGAAGACTTAGGAGAGAGCGATCCGTGTAGGAGACGGTTAGCTTAGTAGTTAGGAGTAGCAGTTAGAACATTCATTATAAATAGTCGTAGGAAATAAAGTGGTGGATCTTCCATCTTTGCAAGTGTCCAATCTGTTGGATTGCAAATTGCATTCAGGGTAGAACGAGCACTCGAGGACCTGGTGTCTGCAGGGTAATAATGTGACGACTGAAACGTGTATCAGTGAAGTTATCCGGATATTCGTCCACAAGTTGAGCCTGTGTGTAGCATCAGAAGTACTCTAGAGGGTGTTTTCACCGAGACGCAAACTTGTAATGAGAGAGATCTCCATCCTGAAGTAAAGCAAACTGCTGAAATCTATTTGCTGAGTCTGTGAAGTTGGTGATGTGATGGGATTTTGAAGGAATTGAGATTGAATCAATTGTCTTCTTTGTGAATGCTCTTTGGACTTTGCAGTCCAGAGTTAGAAAGATGTCTAAATGCTTATTTCCCTTCTTCGCTAGTGTGGTTTGATCCCTCATTCCCTTGGAAACGAATCAATCTATACGAATTTGGACTGAATAGTGCATACCCGTGCTATTACAAACAATCATGTCCAGCCCTTGAGGCATCTTAGACGACCGGATCTTCCAAAGAGGTTGATCTCCCATTTTCCAATGAGTTTCAAGTCATCCTCACTATGTAAAACACTCATGCACTAACTCTCTCGGAATGACCATAAATAAGAGTATTTTCATGTCCCAGTCACCGATGGAGGTCTAGAACAGTCCTCCGGTTATGTTGCTTTATATGGATAAGATTCTTCTAACCTTAGAATAAGTGGTGAAAGACTAGATGAAGCACTACTGAGGTTTTCAAATGAGAAATATCAATTGACTATGGTAACATTGAGAAATATGTCCTAAATAAATTGACTCATGATGTGTTAAATAATCAACACGATTGTCACACATAAATAACCATCGTAAACCATCATGAGATTAAAATATGCATGGGTTGTGAACTGGAAGCCTTAGGGTAGTTTGTACACTGGTGATGTGTCTTTGATTAAAAATGAGGACACGAGGTATAGTTGTATAAACATAGCTTTACAAGGTCAGCCTCGCTTACTCTGCGCAACTGGTACACCGCTAACCTGCCTGAATTAGAGGCCACAAGTGCTCTTCAGTTTTTCCTAATGTAAGGATGATATTACAAGCTGTCTTCCCACAATAGTTACGAAATACATGGACAGTGTGTTTAGCTACTTTTCTACCTTGGTTGCATATTTGAGGTGTCATCTAATTAAAGAATCTCCCATCTTCCTCTTTGTGTACAATTCCTGACCCACCTCCCTGATTATGCTGTAACAGTGGACTATGGTGCGAGCACTAATTGTCTTTGATGCTCCTATTTTACCTCTCCATGCGAGCTTCTCGAAACTACAGGCAGTTTATTGTTTCGATGGATGTAAACACGAAGTCCAGGAGTTATAAGTCGCTAACAAAAGAATGTTCGAAAAAGTTAAGTTGGATAGTTTCACTTCAGGTTTTGGGAATTCACGAATTTAAGCCGATGACTGAAAGTTGATGTTGACTCCAGATGCACCAGCTGTAAAATCTCCTGGTTGGTATATGGAGGCCAAGATACCATCCGGCTCTCCGGAAGGAAGAGTCTATAAAAGCATAGCCGGAAGAATTGAGATAGTCTAGGAACAAATATGTTGTTCACAATCCCTATACATTAACCTTCCTATTGGATGATGTATTGTGATGGTGCATCATTTGAACCTCCAAAAGATATCCGAATCTAAAATGGACATCTTTCCACATTAGTATTTTGCAAACCAATACCAAAAAATGTATCATTATCCAATATAAAGGGTTGTGCACATAATCTAATAATGTAATGCATAAACAACACCTAAAAGCCTTTGTTGTAATAGTTCATATTCATTTCCATGGGAATGAGATACCAAATTAGTCAGATGTGTAAGACCCAGGCTTATATCTATAGAATAAAGTGTGATTATATATAAAGTTTGGTTTTATCTATGACTAAGTTTAAACATCAATTTTAACTATATTTAACTAATTATAGTTAAGTGTTATCATCGAAGTAGAAGCTAGAAAAGAAACAAGAAGCTTATTAGGCAAAGATTATCTATTTAGAGATGTGATGCATCAAGAGAGTGAAGTTCAAGTTCGTTGAATAAGAGATGAGTGGTTGTGGAAGCTAAAGAGGTCTATGAAATAGATCAATGTGGAGAGGCTTGCCATGCTGGAAACTCTTATGAGTATCTTTATGATACTCTTATGATACTTTGCAAACTCTTACTCAAAGTATCTCTTTGCCATATGCGATAAAATTTATTTTGTCGCATATGGAAGATTGTGCTCGACCTCGATGTTTCACAAGGGAGATTGAGGTGAGATCAAATATTTAAAAAAATAGCTGAATTTGTAGAAGAGAGTGATTTGTACGGACGATGGTTTGAGTAATTAAGAGTCATAGTAGTATAAAAGCATTGTTTGCCAAGAAATTGGGATCATATTCTTAGATTTTTATCAATGATATTGTGACATAAAATGGAGCTTGATATGAAACGGATTGGCCAATGAAAGATCTAGAGCACAAAATTGTATCAAGTTCATTTTTCAAAACTTGCTCATCCAAACTCCTTTTATCGGTTGAATGCCCTCAACTCTCTTTTGACTCCATCAAAACCTAACTTCTCTTAATAAATCCTTGAACATGAAGTAACACAAACACATAATCTCCTAAATCAATCAACAAAAAGTACATGAATCGTCAACGTGGGCATTCATCTTATGTTAAGATCCATCGTATCTTTAACACTTATTTTATCTTTAAAGATTCATATGAGATGTATATATAACCACATAGATTAAAACAAAATTCTATATATATATATATATTCATCCTCCAAACAAATCACAACAAAACAGTCAATAATTGATGCATCAGTTGTCAATTGATATTCTTGGACCCTTCAAACAAGCTAAGTCCTTGGTAATGGAGGAAAAATAGTTTCTAAAACTCCTCAAAAACCTCCACACTCTGCATTTTTATTTTCCTATCAATTTGGGATTAATCTTCATATCTCACATTCCTCTCCATGATTATTAGAGGTAGAACACATAGTATTTAGTAGCTAAACCACAACTTCTTGAGCAAAAAGCTTCTTTTGCTCTTTCATACCATGCTCTATTAGCTCGGTGTCGCATGGATATTTTTTTGCTCTGAGAACGCCTGAGCTCATGGCTGTAGAAGAACCCTCTTGAATCTCATGTGCGTTGACAATCTCTTCTTCTTCTCCTCAGCACTCCACATTCGAGTTCATTACAACTGGTAAAATTTTAGCAGAAGAAGATTATGATATCCAATGATTGGACAAATAACTCTCACTAAAACTTCACAGAAAATTGCTCCACAAGCCTTTTAATCTGTGAGAAAAGTTTCATATGTTTTTCTTTTCTAGATCTCTCAAAACAACTGTCGATTTACACACTGTATCACAAGGTGATATGCAGGCCCATGTGTACTAAAACCATCACACATCCCAATTCTTGACTCCAATTGCTCTCAAATTTCATGAAAGCCTTATTTATCATCCTAACTTTAAGTGTGAAAAGTTTTATTGACAAAACTTCCTGATATCAAAAGATATGATTGATGTACTAACTTCGTGATAGTTAGTGCAATCCTGCATCTCTGGTTGTATACATTGATGTACAAACTTCAACCTATCACTCCATACTCAAAACTCGTCCAATTGAGTCAAAATTTCAATCCAAACACAAGCTTGAGTCATAAACTATATTTCACTTGACTTAGATATTTCAAAACCCTTATAAGATTCTCAAAAACAATCCAAATACAGTCAAAGGTCTAAATTTCTCTCTCTATCTTTGAATCACCATTTCAGAGTGACAAATCCTTCAAATCCATACATTCTTGAGCCCATGTTGTAGCTCCTCCTGTCAGCTCTCCAACTCTTTCTTCAGATCTTTGAATGTGCCAGTGGAATGTCTCCAAAATCTCTAAAAACCCCAAAGAAGTTACTCTAGTGCTGTAACCAATCTTGGTTAGTCATAGTTAGTTTAACCAAAGCGTAGAGTTGTCACTAGATCACAAAAAGACAAGATAGTGATGTGCACTATCCAAAAAGCAAAAGGGTAAATGACGAGGTGGCTACCATGCATTGGTGGATCAGATTGTGTGCTAGACGTCTGTTAGGAATTGGGTAGGATAAGATAACAAAACATGCAACCTACGCATGTTAGCCATGTGACATAGTTTGGATGTCGGACTCCTCTAGTCCTACAGTATATAAATCAAGGAGAGGTCTTGAGAAGACATCTCTTATCTTGGAAGTCATTCCGGAGTCATTGCCTTCAGTGTTACAAGTGACTTCATTGGCCAAAACTGCTAGACCAATGGGAATGGAGAGTATTATTTTGACCTCTAGTGTGGCCAAATTAGCTCCATTTTAACTAAGAGCTTTACAACTATACTAAACACACTACTTAGATATCTTATACACAATATGAGTTGTCACTAATAAAAGTTAAAATGACAACTCAAAAACGGCTAAATATACCCGAAAGTGATCATGATGAAGACACCGGATGTTGATCACAAATGGACTTGGAATAGGTACATATGGAGGATCATGTTGTCATCTATCCATGTCCTACATCGATTCCATTTCGATTAGATAAGCTCCTTAGTCAGCAAGGTGATGTGTCTAGATCTCTCAGGCTCTTAACAGCCTCACAATGCTGTCGGTTATTCTAGACTAAAATATCACCGTCATGATAGCAACTTTGAAGATGACACATGTCATCATCTTCTCATAGTAGCCGCGTCACAACACGACATCTGTGTAAACAACTATAACTAACCTAGTACTAATCTCTTGAGGTCTATCATAAAGCTCTGCAGTGATAATCATTGCTTGCTCCACATAAAAATTTCAACCATATTAGAGTCCATCTCTCCTCCTTTAACATCCTAATGAGATCAAAGATACGCCTTAAATACTTCTCACTTACAACTTTTGCCTCAATCATCATTTTGGGATCAATCTCAATATCTCATATCTTCTTTCCATCAATATTAGAGGTAATAGATATAATACGTAATTGATAAAATATAACTTCTTAGCATAAAGCTTATTTTTCTCTCTCACAATAAACTCCAATAGTTCAATATGAACAACTTGAGCCATACTAGTTAAAATCTCTTGAGTCATTTCATGAAGCTTTGTAGTAGTCATCATTGCTTGTTCCATACAAAACCTCTAGCCATACTAACTATAGACTCCATCTCTCCTTTTCTAACTTCTCAATAAAAACAAAAGTAAGATCTTGAGTACTTCTCGCTCTCAAATTTTGCTTTGACCATCTTGGTAGCCAAAGCGTTCAATAATGGTATCACAAACATCTCTATTCAATCAATCTAATGCTCACAATTCATATCAAGCGATTCAGATTCATAGTTTGACTCAACATTTAAGGCTGTGATACCTCTAACAATGTATGTATTGTTGTAATAGCACTACAAAAGCATGCTTGCTCACTCTCATCATCATTGGATTTCACCAACCATTGTAAGCGAATATTTCATACATGTCCAAGTCCTCCCACTTCATATCCACATAAAGTTGAATAACTCAACAATATGAGTAATGTAATTCTTGATTTTCTATAAGGTTCAGCACGCCTATGAGAGACTTGTCATCATAGAACACTAACTTGGATTGTCTATCTACATTCAAAATACTAGCCATTATGGGATGTGAGTATCTCTGCACTTCGTAATTTTATGTTCACAATAAAACCTTTCTACAAAGAAGATTTTTCCACCATTAACATAGAAAATATGCACAAGATCTTACTGTCATTATGACAATAATACCACGAATCCAAACTTTGATCACATATGATGACACTTGTCATCATTTGTGTATGTGCATCATTAACAATTGTTGATCATGTCAAAATATAGATTCATCAATAGATCCTTTGTGTATGGAAAGATCATAACATCTACTAAAATATCCTAGAACGTGATTCCTATAACCTTTGTCCATGACAAACCTGTGTATGTCGTTGACATGATCATCCTATAATAATCAAATGAATGATGATGTGTCGTGTAAAATTTTACTCTATAGCAACAAAATATATGACAACAAGCATATGGATGTTTTTAAATTGTCAACAATGGTAAAAGATATAGTATTGCCACACTAACCATACTACATGGCATAATAACACATGCTTTGAAATCTCATCTCATTCCACATACAAATATTGATGTATTCGTATGTCAAATTACACAATAACAACAAAATTGTAGATCTCTTCAAATAAATCTATCACACATATTTCTGTTGTAATATCCAAACGTGACAACATAGCAAAAATCAGAAGAACTTTCTTTGTTCTTTCCACTCTTGGAACAAAAGATTCTCTCCAAAATTGTTTGATAAGTTATTTAACCAATTACTATAGCTTTATACCTAAAGTTCATAATGTCTTATCAACATGTAGGATACTATTGCTCTAAAACTTTAAAATGGTAACATATTATGGACATGGAATGTATCACATCTATATTTCTATATCTCGCTCCAATAAACTAACTAGAAAAATTACACATAATCTAAAG
The DNA here is from genome assembly GCA_014180765.2 of Marchantia paleacea. Lineage (NCBI taxonomy): Eukaryota > Viridiplantae > Streptophyta > Marchantiopsida > Marchantiales > Marchantiaceae > Marchantia > Marchantia paleacea. The sequence goes on along the minus strand of MUAA02000035.1, from coordinate 1,393,414 downwards.
ACCAAAATATTTATCAAACCTTTCACTGCGTAAAGGATTAAAATCAGTCATTAAACACACCGATAATCAATTCAAATACTATTACCAAATTGATCCATAATAGATTATTTCCTCCCAATAATCAATGTTGAATCTCATTGGATATAAAGAAGCCACATCCATTTATACATTATACAAATGTAATATGTTTGCATCATGAATATGTCCTTGACATGATATAGATAACCTTGGTGGTTACCTACATCATGAGGATCTGGATTGTGCCAGATCTGAGGATCATAAACCATAGGGGATTGACCTGCCTGCACCATGCTGTTTCAGAAGGTCATCTTGAAGTATCACATATAGTTGTTAAAGCTTGTCCACAGATAGTGAATGTCAAGAGAAAAGTTGGTCATTCTGCATTGATGCTCGCCTGTGAGAAGGGGTTCAAAGAAATTGTCAGCATGCTGCTTGAACACAAGGCGGATGTGATGATGGTAGATGATTTAAAACTGAACTGCCTAGATTATGCAGAACATGAAGGTCATAGGGATTTGTTGAGGATGATCATTCAGGCTTGTCACAGACCAGAAATCATGAATTCTAAAACACGAATGGGTGAAACACCATTGATGTGGGCTCGTAAGATTTCTACTGGAAAATGGCGAGAACGTGACGATCTCGAACTCTTCTGGATGGAATGGTTTTCATTATGCTGCAAGTAGAGGTCTTTCTAAGGAGTTGAAGTTATGTCTTGAGGCTTGTGCAGGAGTTGTGAACACTAAAACCAAACAAAATCAAACAGCATTGATGTTAGCTTGTAAGAATGGGCAGAAGCAGATCGTAAGCATTCTGCTTGAACACAAGGCGATCTGATGATGATAGATGACCAGGGACTGAGTTGCCTAGACCGTGCAGCACGTGGATCGCATTCGGAGGTGTTGAAGAGAGTTTATCAGGTTTGTCACAGGCCCGAAATTCTAAATGATAGAACAGAAATGAGTGAAACACCATTAATGTGGGCTCTTACTAATGACCAGATGGAAATGGCTAATACCCTCGCGAGACATGAGAGAAATGTGCTGATGTCCAACAATGATGGAAGGAATGGTCTTCATTATGTCACAAACAGAGATCTGCTCAGCTCGTTGAGGTTCATTCTTCGAACATATCCTGAAATTGTGGATACCACGACCAAAGCAGGAAAAACTGCATTGATATTAGCTGCCGAGAAAGCGAGTAACGGCGTCGAAATTACAAACGTATTGTTGGAGCACAATGCAAATGTGCTCGTGGAGGACAATGATGGATGGAACTCTTTACATTATGCTGCCAGCAGAGGTCTCACTGGAATGATGGAGAAGATTCTGGAGTCTAACGTAAGTCTCATAGATAGCGTAACTGGCCATTCCCAACGTACTGCACTGATTCTTGCTGCTGAAAAAGGAAAAGCAAACAGTGTCAAGCTCCTTTTGGAATCAAAGTGTGATATTCTGAAATGTGACAAGGAAGGACTCAGTTGCCTTCATATGGCAGCGAAGAATGGTCATGTTGAGGTGTTGAAGCTGCTTTTAGCAGAAGAAGGTGATGAAGACTACTGGAACGAGTAACCTGTCTGGTTGGGAGATTTGGAGAAGAAGGCTGCTAGACTGAAGCCGGACAGTCTTCAACGTGCTTCGGAACGCCTACAACTCATGGAGAAGAAGAGCACGTATGAACAGCTTACTGCTCTTCATATGGCTGCGATTGGTCATCACACTGCAGTAGTCACGTTTCTTGAACGTGCATACAGAAGTTCAGCTCTGAAACATCGAGAGTTCTTGTTAGATCCTCTTACCATGTTGCTTTATTTCAAAGCTGAAAAGTCACTTCCACAATCAAGATGTGATGCATTTTTCTGGGGCCTAAGCCCCAACCTCAATTCCAGCTTTGAAAACTTATTTTCAAGATTCACGGAGAGAATTCTTGCAGCAGATAAACAGGACTGGTTCCAACTTTGCTGGTCGGGTCGCTAAGATTGACCTGGAGAAGACTTGGGGCCAGTAAGTAAGTACGGATGAAAGTGCGTAGAGTATCCAGTCAAATACCACCGACTTGGGTGGATTCTTCTGGTGCAATCTCTTCAACTTGTCGGGCATGACAGACGCATACTTAGCCATAATTGAATACATTAATGCTGGAAATATCATAGGACGGACAGGTTTGCATTATCTAGCTGCTGCTTGTCAGTGTGAACCGGAAAGATTAGAAGACTGCATCACCAGTTTTAACTAAATCCTTGGTAGCCTTCTATATAACGTAGCTGCAGCGGACTCTTATGGATATATACCATTGCATTTGGCAGCAAGGAAAGGTCACTCACATCTGATTGAATGTTTTCTAAATATGGAGTTGATTGCAGAACAAAAGAGGTTTACTTACACCGCTAAAGGAGCGATGTGCGTCGACGGAGAAGGAGTCTTACGTGAGGCTGTGCGAAAGTCCATGGGGGAGGATACTGCTTATGACCCCAATACCGGGCATGTACTCAAGTTTCTCTGGAATGAGGAGCGAGACGGAGTCATTCCTGTGCACTACGCCATAGAGAAATATTTTCCAGTTTATGATGGCATTGTGCAACGCTTAGTGGAAGCTAACACTCGTGACTTGCTGTCAAAGAACAGGAGATGGAGCATCAGCTTTAACTATCGCACTTCAGATGTCCTTGGAAACTCCTCTTTATAGTATTGGGCAGGAAAAGAGCAGGACGTCCAAGGATAACTTGTTGTGCCCAGGTTCTGTTCTCGTTTTGATGTAAAAAGAAGTCAAGTAGCAGGTTCTTCCATGTTCGAAGCATTAGAAAGTGCAGCCCTTGTTTGTGGAACTGAGGGTTCACATTTTAATAGAGAGGATCGTGATGCGATTTGGGTAGAATTCATGTGGTCGATGGCAGAGCTTTTAGAACGAGGACAGATTGAAACAGGGGAAAGGCTTCAGATGCTCAAAGAGATGTCAAAAGAAAACCACTGCGATGGTTTGACTATCCTGCATTATGCCGCATTCAGAGGTCTGGACAAGGTAATGGAAAACCTTCTTCAGCTCCCAGAGCTGCGAGATCTTGTCTACAGAACATACCTTCCCCTAAATGCTGATCTGGACTGTGCATATGACGTGTTAGGCGGTGTAGAGCGCAATCCTTTCATTTCAACTGGTAGTTCAATTCATACTTGGAGTCGTACTGGTATCCTAGTTGTGATAATTTGGGTCTCCCCGCAAGGGGAAGAATGGGCTGCGCCGGCCTAGGAGGTAGTGCAATACCAAGGCGACACTGGCGGTCCCCAGACAGCAAGCTACCTGATTGGGATCGCACCCTGAAAGAAATAAGATTAATATCGTGAGGGTCGATGACCCTCGTATCAGATATTAAACTGATAAGAACAGATACTACACTTGATCTTAGCCAAAAGGCCGAGAAAGGTATACCTCATCGGAGTTGTGGTTAGAAATATATTCACCCAGAAATGTCATCAAGGGTACATAGCTTATGGGTTTTATGACCTGACTTCAAAATCGACGAACACATGAACACACGAGGTCACATTTTAACTGTTCATTACAACTTTCTGTAGAGAACAGCATGGAACGTGAACAGAACAGCCTCTTGTACCGACACTGGAAAAGTAAAGGGACAAGCGAAAGTACCATTCTCGACTACCCAGCATTGGAATCTGCGTATTCGAGTTCGTAGGCCCTCTTTCCAATCGTGAATCTCTGCATATTCTACAAAGCCTACTGTAAATTAGCTGTGCTAACTTCGGCTCTCAACAAGACGATCCGCCTTCTGCCCCGGCCGCCGCTTACAGTTCATGTCTGGTCTCGGCCACTTCGTCTGAGGAGGTGGAGGGCATACTTAAAAGGAATTTGCCCCATGGTTTCCTTGCCCGCAGGGCTGGGTTGTTCTGGCCTCGCTTTCACAGTCTCGGCATGTATCTTCTTGGTATTGATGTATTCCTTTTAGTGCTCGAAGTCCCGGACAAGTAGCGCGATGACTGAAGTTGAGCCAAGTTCATTTGAATCTGCAAGATTTGTCTGCCTATCGCAAGAACTAACCTCAATTAGCCCCGTTCGGGTCCTTATGGCAAGCAACTTTAGCAGAGCTGAATCCCTGCTAGTGATGACATCGTGCACGCTATCAACAACTTCTTATTGGAGTGGGCTTTTCCTGCACGAGAACAACTCATGTTTCAACCCCACAAAGGCAGAATGCCTTCAGCTGCAGATGTGATTTACTACAGAAAGGTCCACTTCCAAGTCCTCGGTGCTCCAAACCAAAATGCGTCGGTATCCAGTCTCTTTAGAGACCCGGCTCTATCTGACTCATTGATTGCAGCATGAAAACAAAGTGCCGCAAGTGCATGAAAAGGAATGCACGTCGCAATGTTTCAAAGAAAAAGCCCTCGGACTTGTGAGCAATTCCGCGACTCCAGATCAATTCCTCACAGCAACAGACTGCCTCTGAATCAACCAACCAAATGTGCATCATCAGCTTTCGAGGAAAACACAGGAATCGGGTGAAAGAAATAATTGTACAAACAAATTTCCTGAACATCGAATTCCTCCCTTGGAATGAGCATTACTGAGGTTTCCAAAATTTGTGAGAGTAGTTCTGTTACAAGCTCGCCCTATGACCGGCTTGTTTGCAAGATGTCAGAAGGGAGATATGAACCCACGCCCCTCACGAAACACGAACTTGTATCGAGCGCCTTAGACCACTCGGCCATCCTGACTTGACGCATCGTTAAGAATTGATTTTATAAAGTGAAATTGGTGTAACGGCTAGAGATGAGAATGAGTCAAGTGCTAATGCATGTTTTCCTAAGGGTTCAGAAAAATCTCGGGTTTCGAAGAAGGGACTGACGTCGAACCTCAGTGCGTGCCGCCACAGCGCACGCAGATGCTACCGTCAGCATCCTCGTTACAGTGAAAATCTTCCTCAACGCAGGTTTCCAATTTGAACATGAACTCAATCGCTCCTTGTACATGTAGTATATCCACGTTCCTGCCGGATTCTCATCGAAAGCTAGTTCATAGTAAAAGACAATCGCCACTGAGTTTTGCGAATACTACGTTAGCTCGATAGTCTAGTGGACCGTCGCCAAAGACTGAAAGAAAACGTGTTTTCCAGTCAGCATGAAGGTTTGGAGACCAAACTTGATAGTCGGAGACCAAACTTGATAGTCGGCGGAACTGCCTGTCCAGATGTGAGACAGATGTGAACAATTTCCATTGGGGAGGAGTATTTCTGCTTCCAGGACCCCAGACTAACAACTCCGAGTTGAAACAGCTATCCAACATGAAGCCCCGTAATGACACCTCTCCAGCTGGTATGACAATTTCCGTGGAATACGTGCAGGCGAAGGCCAATCGATAGTCTCATCGTGCAGTTGAAATCATGTGCGCAATTTGCAAACCTCTCGAAAACCTGTGCCTCATTTTGCAGTGCGGAGCTTCTTCACAACAGAATTCCGTGTAAGCTAGAATGGTGACATCATTCAAACAGGCTGTGAAGCGCCAGAGTGTTGGGTTTAGGCTATTTGTTCCTCCGACTGTGATATGCATGAAATGAATGTATGGAGGCCCACTTCAGTCGTCGAAGCCGCAAACCACTAATTCTCGATAGAGATTGGGACATGTGAATCACGCGAAATGAAGTTGATTACGATGATAATCAATGTGCAGTCTATATATAAATTTGACGGCGCTGCTTAATAATTGTAACGAAACACCGAAGTTCACAATCAGTGATCAGGACTCCACGAGGTGGCAGCACAGAGTGATTGTACGCAAGGAGTCTACTGCACGTAAGTCTCATGATAAGGTCTGGTATTACGGAACTTGGTACAAGAAAGATGCTTCTGTTTTGTTCATGTTCATTAAGGTGGTATTTTTCTTTTTATCTCAAACCTTGGTATGTCACCGATGACACTAGTGCTTCCAGCAGCTTGTACTCTTTTTTGGTTCTTGTGGCTACTGTAGATTTTCCCTTGCATACCTCAACATGAGTTGGCGAGAATAAATAACCTAGAGAACAACGATGACCGAGAGTCTACAGGAGAGCAATCGAGTTAGTGATGATTTTTAGTTTATGTAATTTGTAGATTTTTTGACCTAGATAATTATGATATTTTAGCTGCAACATGACACATTTTATGCATTGATATAGGGGCTAGCCACTTCTTACCCTTTTGGTTTCATCCATGTAAAAAAGAAGATGGGTCTTCCCATCTTCTCTTTTATTTTATTTTTAAAATCTAGCTTATTGACTTGAATGAATCTGTATAATATCACATCTTTGTCGAATCTTAACGATCAACTTTCATAATTTTGTGATAGTCTACGGTTTAGCTTGAGAAATTGTACTCTAATCTTCCTGCTCAACTTTGAAAACTTATGGAAATTCCATCCCTATGAGGCTGTGCTGATATATATAGGACTAACACTCTGTTTTATTCAACAGAAACGGTACATCTGTACAAGTCCAGTAACCAAAGAATGCGCAACTTCGTTCCAACAGTCACATCTGACTGACATGTACAAATTTGGATTGTAAAATTAAACTGCAACGAAGAGATCCGTTTCTGTTGAAATTGTTCACTAGAATCTAAGCCCGAACTGCAAATATACTCCGTGATAAATTCACTAGCCTTGATCCGAAAAGGAAGTCAAATTTACTCGTCATTCGATAGTTATTAACTGTGAGTTAAAGAACCTGTGATTCCTCCGAACTGAATTTATTTCCACTAGCAAGGTGTACTGTACCAGGTCCATTGGAGGTCGCCACATGCCTTGATGCTTTGACTCTTCGTCAGTCCAGGTCTTTACCTGATGTGACACGTCGAAATTCGAGCGCCTTAATGGACTCGAAATCAAACACTTGATGTTTACAACGTCGAGATTCTGAATGGTGTCCGTGAGATTCTGATCCTTGGCAGTTCGTGAGTACACAAAGGTCTGAGACTCCTTTAATTGCGTTCAATCTGAAACTACAATGTCATTATCATCCAGGCTTGTAAGCGGGGAGAAGGCATAATCTCCGCCGAGTCCACATTCTAAGAATGAGGAGACATTATACGTTTAATTTGCTGTTTCTCTGCATGAATCGAGAGTTGGAATGTGCTGAAATGTGTATACTATTGTCACATCGAAGCTTTCTGGCGTAAAAAAGACATAATATTCAAAAGCTTTCGGCGCCCATTGTTACGGTGTGACTGTATCTCGGGATCTTAGTCAAAGAGTTGTGCCCATGTCCAGAAGGGGTATAAAGAGCAGCACAGTCAAGTTAAAATCATGATTCCGGTTCCTTTCACCATCTAGCCTTAGTTTCTCGTAAGAGAAACTCCTGATTTTGTTGTTCAAGAGTTCCACATCCAAATCAAGGTTTGGTCACTGGTAAAGTCGATCGTGTTATCTGCTATTTTTGGGATGGAATCATTGTGTAGACATTATTTGCGTGACAGTTGATGATGGCCTGATCTCAATTCCGTCTTACTCCTGCCACTCCAGGTACCTAACACTTCTCACGCATGCGTGACAGGTTCGTCAACATGGCGATAAAAATGTCTTCCCTGCAGTTTCTTTTCGTGGCATGTGTCTTCTTGCTGGCTGCAACAGCCGATGCTCAATTTTCCGAGAGTTTCCATTCCAGAATCTGTCCTGGAACTGTGCAAGCGGTAGCCAAATCCGTCAACAGCGCCGTTAAAAGTGACAGAAGAACTGCAGCTGGCCTTCTGCGCGTGCATTTCTTCGTCCGGGCAAGTTCCACACATATATAAATAGACTGGTGTCATACTCCTTACGCAATGCTTGGGACATGGAAAAGTAGAATGGATGATCTGGGAGTCAATGATTCATGACAGTCTTTACTTCTATTCTGGTTGTGTTGACCGTATTGACTTGTGTTCGTGCAGGGATGCGATTCCTGTGTTCTATTGCTCTCTACTGCCAATAACACGGCAGAAAAGGACGCCGACCCAAATCTATCGCTGCAAGGATTTGGATTCATCGATCAAGCTAGGCAGCAATTGAGAACATCTGCCCTGGTGTCTTTTCCTGCTCCGACTCCTCGCTCTGGCTGCAAGAGATGCCGTCAGGGCGGTAAGCTCTCTTACCTCCTTTCATCGTCATGAGGAAATTGTCTGTAACCGCATAGGATCCAGACTCCTGTGATCCCCTGAAGTAAACTGGTAAGTTGGATCGGGTCCGAGTCCAAGTCCGACCATTTCAAAAAACTTCTGTCCTCACTTTCTCTCGTTTTCAGTCACAAATTGTGACTGAAAACGAGACAGATTTCCGAGTGCAGAAATCTGGCTGTATAAGTTTTTGGAAACATGTAACTCCATGATAAAAAATCTATCGTTGAGAACTGAACTGGCGATCGAAACTCATTTCTCCTCTTTTAATCCTGAAAAGGAAAGGTCTTTGAAAATCAATCGGTTTTGATGCCTCTAGGACTGCCATGACACTGGTACGCCCACAATTTGTTGCTTCAAGTGAATCACCACAACTTGCTGAAACTAGTGACTGAGGCTTGGGTATAGTGTGCAGATTGGAGGACCGAAGTGGAGGGTTCCTCTGGGCCGCAGGGATGGATTAGTATCACTCGCAAGTGAAGCAAGTAGCCACCTTCCGAGTGACTAAACCAGCTTCAGGGGGCTGTCCAGAACTTTCGCCAAAAAGTGTCTCACTGAAACAGACATGGTTGTCCTCTCAGGTTGAGTACGCACAGCAGCTGTACACGTGATGGATCTGCTCTGTATTTGATCACTTTCTGAATGTCAATCGCTCGGTCACTAGTACCGATGCAGTCAGTTACCGATCCGACACACTGCAATAATAATTTCGTGGAGATGTTTCGTAAGAAGTGGAGCTGATTCATTCTGTGGTGCTATGCAGGGGCACACACTACTGGAGTAACCCACTGCAGCAAAGCCATTCCCCGCATCTACAACTCCCCCTGCAGCAAGACCTGAATAACGCGTTCGTCCAGCAGAAGAAGAGAGGACTGTGCCCCAACTCCAAAAGTGCCGCCAGCTAATTGATTACTTTCGATCCTACCCAGGGTGGCCAGACCTTCGACAAAAACTACTACGTCAACGTTCTGCAGCGCAATGCCATTCTGAAGTCCGATGATGCTCTCGTTTCCACGAGCAAGGGCCTCTCGCAGGTAGTTGACCTTGCGACGTCTCCTCAATCGAAGATTTTTGCTCAGTTCGGACTTGCTATGCAGAAAATGGGAAGGGTTGTGACAGGATCTCAAGGCCAGATTCGCAGGAAATGCTTCAGGAAGAATTAGGCTCAAATCACAATCACAATCACCTTAAGCTCATTGAACATTTTCATGTCATCTGCAAGGAACCATCTGCTGGATAATAAGGGAAATAAGGTGTATGTCACCAAAATCTTCCGCGCTTCTTACGCCATCAGCATACGGTGTCCGGTGCTCCGATTGAACTTCAGCATCTTCTTTGATGTCTTGAGGCATCAATTAGGCGGATTTCTGCTTAGGAGATTCATAGGTTCTGCATTCAGTACATTTTCTGGAGTTGAGACTAGAGGTAGACGTTAAAATGAAGAGATTCTTTCTGCATGCCTCTGTTGCATGAGGTCTTCACTTCAGACCATAAAAGATTGGAATCTTGATATTCCAGTTCATTGTTACTCTGAGGCGACTCCATTGTATAAACGAGGTTTTCATTTCTCTCGTATGTTTACGCGCCTTGGAGATTCTTGTTGTGAGATAATTATTGGTCTCTGCTTTGTGGCGATTAACTTACTAGTGACTCCGTTGAACGGGAATCCTGTCCGATATATACAGAGCACCACATTGAAGGCGAGGTCTCTACCCTAAGAGCGGATTCTTAAAGTTCGTGTTCATCTTCACGCTAATTTTCCCTGCGTCTAGTACCTTGGGCATCTCAGCTCTAAGCTCGGTATTTCCGTTTCTTGCAAAACACATGTACATACTCTGCCGCCACGAGATACTCTGCTACATCTTCGAATACTCGGGGGTTGCCCGAGCTAAGGTGGCGACAGAAACAGTGCAGCAAACTCTGCGAAGACTTTTCGTTGCAAAGAATGCAGATGTCAGCAAGCAGATTGTTTTCCAACTTGCAGCAACTTCAGCGAAAGGGTCACCGACGAGCTATTAAATGCTTGGGCAAGTTCTCTGACACTAGCTGGGATTGCACTGTGTACAACTGGGAAGTACGTCGTAACCTGAGCTGAAGGAGCTTATTTCGTAGCACCACGATTTTTCCTCGCCAGGGTTCTTAAGCTGTATTCCAGGTTTAGCCAGTACATGGCATTACAAGACTGTTATCATACCTTGCCACCGAAGGGAAACATCCCACAGGTACCAGTTTGAAGTTGCACTTGCCCGTGTTATGTAGTGATTCAGAATCGAAACGCATCTGTTTCACCTAAAGCTTAGTCTACAGGAGAAGAGTTGTGGATTGCTCTTTTCAGCATGTAGCCATTTAAACGACAGTGGTAAACAGTGAAGTTAAAAATGTGTAGATATACAATTGAGAAGCAAACCAAGAATCCCAGCGAATCATCACACACTTCAGAATCTCTTATAATCGATAGTTGGTATTTACAGTGCTTTTCATCGTAGCAGGAACGGTGGGGCTACGAAAACAGTCTGATCTTTCGATAGTACTCAAGCCACATCTGTCTGTTGACTTCAATGTTACAGAATACACTTACTTCTAGGATATCTCAGTTCAAGAACTTGCGCACGAGGCCAGCGCCACCTCTTTACGCTAGACCTTCTTCTCTGAGACTGTCAGTTGCTTGTAGAAGTGACCGTCTTCGGCAGATCGCCGTGTCCCATTTCATCACCCCGTTTCTGCTACTAACCCGGCTGTTAACATTGTAGCCGGTGGATCTAAGCTGGCCGTCGAATTTCGTGCAGTTTGCCGTGACGATGAACTCTGAAGTTCCCACCTTAAAATATCCGAAGCCCTGACAGGATTTCATGTAGCCAGTTCCAGGAACCAAGTTTCCATTCGCATTGCTCAAATAGTTGTCCAGGTTCACCTCAGCCGCCACAAAACTACCCTCGTTGTTCCGGCATCTGGCTTTCAACTTGCCTCCTGAGTGGCCGAATGGTGCTTTGCAATATTTCAGAAAGCCACCACACTGCATCACAACGGACAATACTGTCACTTACTCCAACGGGTCTGGCTACAAGCATTCTGGATGACAAGAAATAAACAGGAGGCACAAGTGCACTCTCGGCACTGCTCAAGCTTTACCGTACAGCATTCAGTATCGCTTTAATGTCCAGCGACATGCACACAGCGGGTTGAATAGCAAGGCTGCAAATGTAATCACCATTCAGTAGCCACAACTTATTCTTCTAAGAAGTTGACTAAATTTCTGAACATGAGTTTATCAGAGTTCGTCCAAGAGCCAAAAAGTAGTTCATCAAAACAGCATGCTACGTTTACGAATCCCTCACCGCTTCTGCCGACTTCGATTCCAACGCACAGACGTACAGAATTAGAACTCCATAAATCAAGGACTTGTTGGAAGCCATGTCAGCGCTGACAAAGGAAATTCTACTAGAACATCAGCCTGAGAGATCTTATTATTTTGAGACCTATCGTCTTTGAAGGCAAAACGATCTGAGGAGCAGCTTGCTTTGAGGTGTGTCTTTCACTGCCTCTGTATCTTTCACAATGTGTTCTTGGAGACGTTGTATGCACAAGCTTCGTAGTTTAACATGGTAGAAATGAGAGCGTAAGGTCGTCATGTCATCATCATCATGTTTTGTCTTGCTTTGAATCATGATCTAGACCGACCTTGTCTGACGGTCTGTCAACCGGTCAGTCATGCTTGATCTGCATCTGACTCATCTCGGATAATGTCCTTAAGGCAAATGATCACTGATCTCCAAATCAATTTGTTTATATGCTATGTACTCTCACCGGGTTCAGGTGTAAAGATCGAGGTTACTGGTTTAAGACACCGATTTAGACCTACCACAGAAGCTCGTGAAAGGCTGGGTGCCCTCTATCCCAAATTGCCTAAATTAGAAGTACAGGACTGTCACGACAATGGAGTAGACCTCCCAACAGAATTGAATAGTTCCCACTTTTCATGCAACTATAAATTATCGTGCTTTATAATAGCAGGGAGACAGGTTTCTTATAATATTGCTCAGAATGCAATACCCATAGCTCGATCTTGAAGTTCACTTCCGTGCCATTTTGGGAGATAATGGGATCCACCTTGGATTTTCGTGCGCTTCAAACGCTTCTCATGATAGATTAATTGCACTTACTTTTTTAAATTTGGGAAGAACAAGTACAATTGCACTTTCTGGTATATTCTGGTTTTGTTATTATACTTTGCCCCTTTCTCTTTCTGGTATTACTGGTAGCCACATTGTAGTCAACATCATTTCATAGTCCTTAATCAAGATACTTTGACCCTTTAGGTACAGTAATAGTGCAGTTTCTTGTTCTGGTTGGACGCATCCCAAGAATTGCGTTGAGCCAGTCCAGCTTTGTCCAAGTGCGTTATTTGGTCTCCGCCTCTTTCTTGAGCTTTCAGGGGACTAGACCAGTATGACATTCAAAAATCTGAATTAACTGGAGAAACTTTTTCAAATGCTTCCGGTGTTATTCACTTTTGATGGCAAATAACATGCTTAAGACTTTTGTCAATCTCGATAATGTCAACGGTAAAATATCTGACTTGAAATACCACAGTGGTCTAAAGTAAGTAGGTCTCTGACACTGTGAACCTGATAGAGCATCGGTCCACATATCTGACAGATGTTATGAGTTTTACTTACCGTCGTAGGCAAGAACAGATACGAGACAATCGTCATGAATATAACGACATGACGGTAGTATGCACTTGCAAACCTGGAGAATTGGAAGGTCAACGCATTGTCACGGAATTCCAGTTTATTAACTATCTTATTGAAAATCATGCACTCTGGGCAAAATTCTTTTGGTTTCTGTGGGTGTGCATTACATTGGACCTTGTAATGAGTGAACACTTCAGACATTGACTAGCGGTATTGAAAGGGAGTACAATCTTTTAATCTTTGGTTTTGCTTTGATATACGTTGTCACTGATGTTGTATCAACTCTGGAATCATTTTCAGTTTCAGTGCATGAAGCTGTTCGCCATTCTTTTCTCCACATGATTGTTTTAGTGATAAATATATTAGTATTAGTATTATATTATATCCCCCTTGGGAAAATGATCTTGGAGATGGGCCTTGCTAATCCCAGTTGTTGTTGATTTCATATCATAGCCATTGGATTGGATTGGATTGGATAGCCATTTTTAAGCAAAAAATAAATAAAAATACTGTTTGCCACTCCTGTGAAGTTGTGCAAGATACTACTGTAGCTTGCAAAAATCTGTTGAAAAAATTCAACGTCATTGAAAAAGATCGAGCACAAGGTTTCCCATTTTCTGACTCGTTTAACCATCAATGGATTTCTCATTACTTTGATATGGCATGCTATCGCATAAAGATATAAAAGTAATATTCATAACTACATCTTTGTCCACTTAGTAGCAGTTTTATTCTAGCCATTTATCATTTATAGGTAGAGATGCTTTCAACAGTATATCGGTATATAGTAGGATTCAATATTTGACTTTCCAATTCATGAAGCACTCCTACGTCGAAATGTCAGACTCTAAGCAGTACGCCGTACTAAAGCAGACTGCATCTCCATAAACCGTTGCAGTGTCCTAGAAAACGTTTACTTTAAGGTACGGCAGGCATGCGAAGAGACAAATTCAAAGGACTCTCAACGCCGGAGTTATGAGACATAAATAGTTCTGACATGAGGATCGAAGCCGCTTTTCAATTGACTGGTCAAGAATGGTTTTCTGACCATGTCTAAGATTTATGATGGTCAGGTTCACTATATTCATGACAGTACTTGGATGGTGATGGAGAAGCTTACATACCAGACTTTCGCAGTACCACAGCATTTCCCGTCAACGTGGAGAAGAAAAAAGTAGAATGGCATGAGGGATCGAAGTACACATGATTCCAGAAGTTCGCTTGAACCATTTTATCCAAGAAAAATGAGGTTAGCAGGTAATATATCAAAAAGATGGGAATACCCCATAACCCATACGTAACCCATACTCAGTCCACGGATCAAACCAAGGGGTAAGAACGGGGCTAGCCCCAATAGCATCACAATGTGAAATATATGTAAAGTAGTGTAACTTTAAAGTAGTGAAACCTAGTGTAACTTATATATCTAAAGTATTAGATAAACTCGTTTACAGAGTATAGTATAGGAATATCATCGACATTACTTTTCTATGGATTCTAACTATATGTTGTTAGACCAATGGGTACATGCCAACTAAAATATGATACGTTATGATGGAAAAAGCGATATCTCTATAGTCTAGCATTATATTTTATGTTTCACTTTTTTTCCTAATGGTATCCATAGTTACATATAACCCCAAGTCTAGAGTAACAAAGAATTGACTTCTTTGCACACTCATATAATTGGAATTCTTGATGTTGCTGCTCCACTCCCCGCCAATCTAGGATGATGGGTAATAATCACTTCCGAAATATAACACCTGTATGATGCGTAATCACAATGTAGGCATTGTGAACTTGCTACTCCTGAACCAAATGTAGGTCTTTCTTAACCCGAATTGACTGCAAGGTATGTTCACAGGATCATTTATATCTTAGGTAAAGTGGTGCTGCCGACCAAGAAACCCTTGGGAATTAGAGAGGAATCCGACAAATTGGGCAATGAATGGCCCGCCAATATTCGGTAAAGTATGATGCGGATACCAATGCTTTCTCCATGTGAGAAATTCATCATCTTGTGTCATAGCATACACCAAATCCCTAATGGTATCATGGGTAGCTATCACTTGTACTTTGAACAAACACCACGAGTCATATTGATCCCATTGCATCTAAGATAGCACTATACTAACATGTGAGTAATGAAGATGCAAATGTGTGGACCAAGCCAATGCAAAACTTCATCATTGTAGATAAGGTAGATGGTGAGAGTATCCGGATTTACTAAGAGAGATTATAAATCCAACTTAAATTTTAGGTCTATCAAGGTAGATTGTAGACCTCTAATCCAATCCGTGGGCAAAGAGGAAAAGGATTGGAGCTCATGTCATGACTTTGAGGACAAAACATCTCTAGTTTGCCATACTAGTATATAAAGGGGAAATGATACCCCTCCACATCTCTTGCATATATCTCAAAGATGTGTCTATCCGGAATTACAAACTAAGAGGATAGAAAAGATGCCGAGAGTGCACAACTACCCAAAAATACTCTAGTGCCATCTCCTCCATCAATAATAATTCTATCACTCTACAAAAAATTAGCAAAGATGTATGTTTCCATGTTAAATCTCTTATCACAGACTTGAAAATCCCTTGTCAGATGATATCACTAATGATGTTCATGATCCTACTATGAAAGGTTTTCAAATGTGATATGAATGCAGGTGAAGGGGAATCTATGCAAAGTAGATGGATGGATCGATGAACAATACTAGAGGAGAGTATAACAAATGCCACCTACAAATCCCCTAGAAGAGAAAAATCATCTACTTGCATTACATCCTCAGTAAAAGTTGTGTATATGTTGCATGAGACCTTGAATCCTACTGTCATGTTGTTTTTCAATGTCATTCGTCCTTGTAGAAGCTAGAGATAAAGAGGAATGCCCAAAGAAGACCATGCTCTATACTTTTAGATCTTGAATATCAAGCCTACAAGATGAAGCTCGATAGTCAAGTGATCTGCACCATTTAATCGACCTGAACAACCAATACGGATCCCCTTCACATATGGACATTTTTTAATCTGTTTAAATATAGATCTACATATTTGTCGAAATGATTTTTTTCGACATTAATTAATGATTCGTCAAGAGTCTACTATAAAAATGGGACATCCTTGGTTAAAAGGAGCGATAATTAAAGGTAGAATTTTACATTCTTGTCTTGAAAAAAAAATTACAATTTATAAAATGATTTAAAAAAAAAACACGACTTAAATTAGGACATCGACAAAAATCAACTCGATTTATAGTTGATTCTATTTTTTTAAATGGAAAATAAATTTAATTATAAAAATATATTTTTCATAAAAATATATTATATATTTTTCAGCAATTTTTATAAATAAAAGGTATCAAAGTCTTGCATAATTTGACCTACATGACCCATGATGTGTATACTATCCGTTAAAAAATAGAACACACAACATGGCAAGGCCAAAGCGGTAGACAAAAGAGCTTTATAATGATATATGGCAAATAAAAATCTTCCCAAAATAACTTCCTATTGAGTATAAACGGCGGATTATAGAACACTAACTACCTCTTGTGAAAAATATGTTGATAGAAGAGAAAAGAAATTGAACAATAGTAGACCTGTATGGAAGGAATGATGCTTGCCAAAGGTACACCATCCCACCAAAGCTCTCTTAAGATGGATGCGCGTGAGATATTATTAAAAGAGTTATCAACATACACTTGCAAAATAATCCAATTTGGATAGATATGTAGGAATGCTATAATGCCTAACAATACTCACTCACAATCTCCTTGTGTGACAACTCCAAACAAGTGTGGACAAAGGTGATGTTTGAAATGGAAATAATGTTTAAATAAAACGGTATGTTTTTAACAATGCACAATAAGATATCGCCAATAGCAATCGATCTAATGTCCCTCCGTGATCTTCTCTATTGCAAGAAGGTGATTAGTACCTACCACATGGCTAACTAACAAAAAGTAATCTCCCCTCTTGCAACTAATGTAACAACTTGGAAATTATAAGATATTATATTATAATTATTATTATAATTTAATTACATGTGAAACCACTAACAAAATTATCTTCCTAAAAATAATCTCCAAGATACTTATAAATGATCACTAATAAGCCCACAAGGATAGGCATGGGGTTGTGGTTAGAGAATTGGCAAAAAGTGATCTATCAATACATAATGACTCCTCTGATTAATATTCCAAGATCTCTAATGGTAGTATCTCCCTCATGTGTGGATGAAAAAGACATAAAGAAAAAATATTCTTTTCAGGAGAACTAGCCATCGATAAAGGATGTAAGCATTGTGCGGCTCTACTATACTCCCCAGGTTGTCTTTAGATCCTATATCATCGCAATCGAGCATAATCTGAAGTATCTCGTGGCTGAACTTGATTCATAACCTTGTGGTATAGACCTACAGACTCCTCCTACAATATTGTCTAATTCCTTAATCAAAATCTCCAAAATCTAACAGGCATCTCCTTATGTCCAACCCATCCATCCCTAATATAACATAGACACTATCGTGAAAGTAAAATAAACCAAAACCATGCTAACTCATGCATGGATCACATGTCACTTCTAAAGCGATAAGTAAAAAGCCTATCTAGCCTTGTCATGGAGTGCAAAAGTGAGGTTATAGAATAAGGGTGGACATGCTAACCTATCAAAAAGCACTTTAATATGAATGTTGACCACTCTCACGAACAGATCGGTATACCAAGAATGATAACAAAGGGATGAATTTAGCATATATGATCCCTAAAATGACAGATGTGATGTGTTCTCACGTGCACATTCCAAGTGATCCAATCATAATCTTTGTGCATATTTCCCATGGGGATCTTTACACCTTGAGAATTAAAGAGTTGATGATACACCGTACATGGTGTATCAAGCAAAGCTCTATGTGGCACCATGAGTGGGAGTGATCTGCGCTAGCACAAAGAATACTATAGTGACACATGGTATCTATTTCCTCTGCAAACCCACAACCCACTAATATCACACATTACATGAATAAATGCTAACTATCAAAGCAATAAAATCAAAAAATATTCATAATTTTATATTCTCATTATTTTTTAATTTGATTCAAATAGAATCAAAGCAAGAAAATAAATAGTTTTGAAAAAAAAAAAACCTTACTCATATTTGTAATTAGAGAAAATCCACCTAGGGCGCTTAGAACAATAAATTTATCAACATCTCTCTATACAGTTCTATGTAGTTTTTAATTTGAGTATCAATGGAATTGATATTAGAAAAATAATATAATTATACATTCAATCTCAACTTTTCACAAAGTATATACTCACAATGACCCAAAAAACTAATCAATTACTCCAAAGCTACATTCCCCTATCCGGATCCCTCCCCAACCCTAAAGTTGGAATGTAAGATGGTGAGGGAGACTTTGAATAAACAAGAAGAGTTCCAAAATCTTACGAGGAAGATATTGATGCTACTCGAATGGCCGAAGAGTTTTTCGGACATGCATAAGGGCTGCTGGCTCGGTTTTTTCATCTGCTCGTCCTTGCCCGTGAAGGCTGCCGAGGGTTTGTTTCCAATTGATATGATTTCAAAAGATAGCTGGAACACGGCATAGATTTTTTGGTACCTGGATGTACCTTCAGAAAATTATCAAAATGTGGACGAGAATCTTTTCACGATACACTTTCGACAGGATGACTCCCTTCCGTCTAAAATGAACTCCCATGAACAAACGGTAACACCGTTATCGAATGGCATTGCTCTGCTAGTAGCTGACTGCTCTCTTCGAACTTATCAGCATGGTATTGAATATATTCTAGACAATGCACGTGTTTTGCTTCTCACCAGAAGCTTAAAATTCTTCCTTCCAAGATGCCAGTTCTAATGTCACCTGCAGGCCTAACGATTGCCCTCCCTCTTCAACATTGCCGATCAGGTAGTATTCCTCGATTGAAACACAAGAATAGAGATGAAAGCAAGCTAGTGTAAGAAATATGAAGTTCCGTGCAGCGTATTGTTGGAATGATCATAAGATCATTGATGCGTTGGATCTATATACAAAACTATCTCCTCCGTTGACATCGCTTGATGGCTTCGGAATATATCCATGTGCCCACACTGATGGCATTGTCATGACTGTTTGTCTGACAAAGGAGGAACGTAGAAAAAATGATGTCAAATTCTCTATACCAGCTGCTTAATTAGATTGAAATATCTCATTATGCATGACGTCTCCCCGAATATGCGGACCGTCAAAGCGAAACATTCATCGGAGAAACAATTTTATCCAATTATGAGTTCAGGGTTCTATAATAGTGCACACATTTCAATCACTGCAACAGTAGCGTTGGGAAGAGGAAAGTGATCCTTGCATTGCGCTCCTCATTGTACTTGATTGAAGCAATGCGTGCTCGTTTATGGCGCATTCATCCACAAAAGCTGTCGCTGGAGACCAGCGTATACTCCTCTGAGGGCTATTGTTTTTTATCTTGTTGACCTCAGGTCGAACAGTCTGACGCGTGCTTTGAAACTTGTGTGGCACCTCAAACTGACAGAGCTTTATGATTTCAGCACGGAAGCCAGAAGCAAGATTAATGTATATTCGTCAGGATCATGAAAGTGACGTCCTTCACAAAGCTCTTCTGGATCTGCTTGGGTAGCTAGATGTTGGAAGGACTAGTTCATTTCATTACTCTAGCTGCCTACGCTCCGTGGTCAAGTTCAAGGCGAGAGAGGTACTAAATCTCACATTCACCACAACACTGCCTTTGATAAAGTCAAGGTTGCTGAAATGATCATTTCAAATAGCTCCCACATTGAAACTCGCATTGAGGTACGATGCATGATTGTCAACAAGTAAAGGTAAGTAGGTCCATCAAGCCTTGGCACGACAGCCCATTGACAGCAGCAAGAACTACTGTCTGGATGCCCGACTGTGACGATCATCTTCAGCAAGCCAATTTCCTAATCGATGTGACTTACGAGACAATCTCGAGATTCTCCACCTCCATAGCCAATTCAAGAAGGGCGTCGGTCATTCTGTACTTTTCCCAATCAACGAGACAAATAAGGAGATCACGTTCAGATTTTGATATCCGGAATCCGATGATTTTTTTCTTGAATGCCACAGAATATCACCACTGCAGGATCATCATACGTATGATGCGTTATTAAATGTCCAGCGTAAGAGCCTCTGAATTTCTGCTAATCATCTTGAATGCACAACATTCTCGTGTGCTATGACGAAAGCTCACAAGAACGCAGGTGTGCGTATGCGGTGATGAACAACGAACTTATACTCAAGTTTAGGATGAAAATGGGTTCACGGGGAACTTAAGGCTGAGCGGGTGGACAGATGTCTACCGGGTTGACACATCTGACGACCAGGGCCTTCGTTAGAGCTACTTTTCAAAGATTCAGTTTCGTAGAGTCGGTTTGGCCATACCCAACCGGTAGCCAAAATTAGCATTCATCTTGCACGAGTGAACACTGGTTCCTAGGCAGGCACGTCACCAGATTGGTGAAGACCTTGTGCATTACATCTGCAATTACATAGCATTGCATTCGCATCTCATGCATGGTAAATAATAAAATTAGCTGTTAGAGCAAAGCTTTTTTTGTTCTGTCAGAGCTGAACCTCAACTTTGAGGACAATATATTTCCTGCAACAAACTCTCAACAAGTTTTTTTTGTACAAAGTATAATAACAAAAGGGATGGGAAGACCCCATCAAACTATGGAACCGTACAAGGATGGAACCAAACCGGTAACATGGGCTAGACCCTCAACAAGTACACAACATAACACCCCTCCCCGGTATCGCACTAGGGAGAGATGGGAGCTCCCTAAAAAGGTGCTGAGAGGAGAGAGAGAGTGACGGGATTCGGGTTAGAGGACTTAGCCGCTCAGACTTCCTTTAGGTCTACTTTCTCTTGGTGAGAAAACTGTCTTGCGACACATAGCCATGGCCAGATGTTTGCCGCTGCCGTCTACCTAGCACTTTGCCTTTGAAAATCCTCTCACTATCACCAAGTTCTTTCTGAATTTTGGGCCATGGCCTACATTTGGAAAGAAGCAGCAACTGAATCCTAAGTTGGCACCGTTTTCTGGGATCTGGTGCAAATCGGAGCTGGTACTAGTATCCCGGGCTACTGTTTGGGACTGGATAAGTAACAAGCAAGGACTCACTGAAAGATTGAAGTTAGGCCATGAGATCTGACTAGACATGGCGCATATGGGGAAAGAAAGAGATGCCCTGCGATCCTATTACAAGCTAAGCGGAGAATCTGTAATCAACTCAAGCACAAGAAATTGGTACGGAGTTCCCATTAGGAAGACCCCGGTGACGGTTACTATTCCTCGGGAAATTGTACTGAGAGAGTTCAACGCCGAATACAAAGACAAATTGGTGGTATAATTCCAGAATAAATTGCAAGAAACGGGCGACTGCGAGTGGCTGAAGGTGTATAACCAGCGCAAAAGGCCATTCGAGCAACACTATCTAGAACCACTTCTCACTTTGCAAAGCCACCTAGTCAAGGTCCACAGGAAAGCTACTGCAACAGTGAACGACTTACTGCTATAATCTCCCATCTTTGTAGCGGGTACATTTGTGGCTCTTAATCGCTATACTATGGATTTTGATAAGCAGGCACTGTTAAATCTAAACCAGATCGTTGTTGTCATCATCAACTACACTAGACCGCTGGTTGTGGAGCTTTTGCCGTACGTGCTCCGACCCATCAAAACAGTGGTCACCAGTAAAGTCATCAAACAAGGAAACCGCTCTTGGATAAGAGCGGTAGTGCAGATCTAGAGAAAACTTTGTCACTTCAATACACGTACCCCTACTGGAAGTAGAATCTACACTGCAGCTCGCATACGAATACGAATACGAGGGAATATGAGGGCCTCACCCTCCGCTGCTACAAAGTGTGGATGTTTGAGCCTCAAGGAGGCGTGCACCGCTAACCTGGAGGCCACACCAAATCAAGGAGAGCAGCAGAAATGACTACCGAAAAAGAAATTAGTACAAGAGACCAGTTCATCCAAACCGAGGAATTCTACTGAGCTCGTCCGGCCTGCTGCAACTGCACAACGAAAGGAAATGACTCTTCTGGTTGATTCCAATCATAGCAATTATCCGAATACGAGTGAGCAGAGCGATTCATCTGAGTTAAGAGAACTTGTTGAAGGAACTAGATATTCTTACTACGGTCAACTCCCTGCAAAACTCTAGGAGAGAAGATACTGCTTGACCTTGCACTACTAAAATGGCGAAAACACTCGCTGCATGGTAGAATTATCATTATAAATCACATTCTTATGGCAAGAATGTGGTTTATCAGTGTCTTATGGCTGGCTCAGGCGGAACATATTAATGCCCTTCAGACAAAACTCATCTATTATGTTTGGGGATCCATCAGAACGGTAGCTCGACACACGGTTAGCTTGCCCATACTCACGCTTCCTAAAGCCCGAGGAGGCTTTGGGCTTATGGATCTCAATGCGTAAATTATGGCGTAAGTTATCGGTAAGGGTGTTGAGATGGTTTTTCTTACCTGAATTTCATCCCCTCAAGTTCATAATCAGGAATAGTTTGGAAGAGAGGGCGAAAGTAGAGTGGGGTATTAGAGAGGACGTTTTGTGGCTTTGCAACACCAAGGCACTGAAATTGATGACGCATAGTGCCGTTGAGACCAATATATGTGCAAATTGGAAGGCATGCCGAACCAAACTGACCGGCCAAAAACCCAACACTTGCTGAGGCTGGCTCGACTTGGACCTTTGGGAATTTGGTCACATTGTGAATTCTCATTTAGGAGTGATAGTGGTCGCATCACTTACACCAGCTCAGATCAGATGAACAGCACGAAAACTGGGGCATATACTTAATTGTCATGTCCATAGTAGACGTTCTACTGTACGATACTTGTAGGCATATGGATGTCCAAAGGGAAAAATGTCAAGGCCGTTTGCACCAGCTATTTAAAGCGGTAGTGCTGTGTGGATAGATTAAGGTCCACAACCTGCACGATTCGCATTCCCCCTGATTTTATTTACACGTTATGCTCACACGATACACCTACAATTCCAGGATCCCATCTCAGCATTTACAACGTCCTACCCCAACGCCTTACCCTTGCCCCGTGGCACATACCCCATACCCGGGGAGGATTCCTCTGTCTTTCATGGCGGCTGCCATTTACTCTAATAAAATACATGGTTTGTTCGGCACAAAAACAAAAAAAGAAACTCTCAAGAAGTGTCATTCATATTTCGCATGCGAGCGCGGCGATGTATACTAACTTTTCTGGTTTCTGCATCATGCGACGATAGCCGAGTGGTGCCAAGTGAAGGAATAAAATAATGCAAAAGATTATTTTAAGATAATGAACTGCTTTGTGACTTTTGTATTTTCGGTCTAAAGCTTGTTGAGTCGAATCTAGAGTCTATGGCAATCCACAGGAAATGATGGCACTGTCAGGGATGCTCGAAAGTAATGGATACGAAATAGCCAATAACACTAGACGTCAACGAACTAGAGCAGCACTGTGCATGTTGCGGGAACAGCATAATATTTTGTCTGTTCCGAATAAGAACATTCGATGATTAATCCAAATATGGAAATACAGAATATTATATGGTCGGCTAATGCTCGATAAACAAAAGATGGAATAAGGATGACGCCAAACGTGGAGCGAAGGAAAAAGTAAAATCTAGAGTCCTTGCGGCCGGGGACTGGCTAGGGACCACAATAGAGATCAGCAAAGAGGTTTCAAAGATTGCCATAACAATGAAGAGCATAAAATTGTCGCTGTGAGTTATTCGTTAGTAATTATGCCGAACATGTATTTTCGTTGGCACCGGTAGGCAATTCAAACTCTTCAGCTGAAGTGTTCCAACCCACGACCTAGACTATGCTAGAAACCAAGAGGAACTGGCGAGTCCAAAACTCTGATTTTAGCCTTTCTTGTTAGTGAAGTCGGCACTGTGCCATCGTAGTATGTCTCCTTTCGTTATGCCCCCAGTTCAGTATATTGCCCAGGCTCAGGAACCATCTAATTATTCCAGGTTCTTTGCACTTGCATGATTATCAGCAAGTAGTGTGTCGTTTGTACACTCAAACGTTTTGTCGGATCCACAAGGATATATCCCCCAGAAACTGCAGGGCCGGGGTAGAGCCTGACAATTTGCGACTAACTGACAATGGAATCTATTTTCATCACTGTTCAGCAGCTTGGTCAAACATGTGCAACATGTCAAGGACTCCATGCGTGTATATAATTCCACACTCTGCTGTTGAACGTACACTCACCAAAAGACTTCTGTGAAGATCTACCCTTCCAGCTGATACAGATTAGTAGTTGCCAGCCTCTCCTTCATCTTACGAATTCGGTGACGAATTTCCTGCTGCGGGTTTGCATCCAGTGATCAGTCCAGTCACTTCTGCTGACTCAAAGAAGAACCTGTTTGTGAAGAGTTCAGCTGCGATCGAGTTTTCACCAGTACTCTGGTGGATTTCATCTGTTCAGATTCAAAGTGAAATTAGGTTTTTGTACGTCGATCAGCTTCACGTCAATGGCAACAATATGCGGGAGCAACTTATTGAAATTGATCGCCATGTATTTATTGGTAGCATCAGCCACAGAGCTTACTGAGAGTTGCTCCGATGCAGATTGGAATCATCTTTCCAGTCAGGAAGGCGACGGCCCGGACAATGGCTATGGATGCTTTGATTCGGGTCCTAATGTTCCAGCAGGATGTTGCAGAGCGCTGGAAAATACGTTTAATGACAGCACCGATTGTTTCTGTGACGCAGCTCAACAAAATAGTTTTACATATGATATGGCTCAGTCATGCGGCATGGACTTCTACGAGCAGTGTAATGTTCCAGAGTTGTGATCCTTGATAACCAGAAACTCACACTTGTCTCAGGGTTCTGTCGTGCCTTAAGTAACGAAAATGTGAGAAGAATCTAACAGATCAAGAGAAAGTAGTCCGAGAAGTTTGTTGTAAGTTCAGTTTGAAGTAAATCCGAGGGTGATATGTTAACTGGACGACCTCAACCTCATGATGTCTTCCAGCTCATGGCTCTGCTCAAAAGTTTCTTGTTCGTATATATGTCCACCGCAACTGAATTTGCTCCTTCTGCGTTACCGCACTTTCAACTCTGAATCGAATCCCTGAGCCTGAACAACTGTGCCTTGGAGCACAAGGCGAACGTATATAAACTGATCCATGGCAGTAACCTACATCACAGCGATGTTTTGCGACATATATGCTTCTGTAAACTACAAAAATAATTCTGCTTCCTCCAAAAAATCCTACAACATCGTTTCCTGCCATTCGAACTACTCTGAAATCTTGGTGCTTTTCTACATTACACTGAGGTTGGGATCAGAGAACGCAATAAACTATTTATCACAATGTACACACCTACATACAAATATCTATGATTTTTAGTAATATTGTAATGGTAAGCGAAATATTATATGCACGGTTCAAGTAGATGTCTTTGTGAATTTGAAGAAGCTTACACTAAGTTCACATATAACTATATTGAGGAAAGAAGCAAAGTTGTTGATTGGGTGCAGATCCGGGTTTGGCTGAACTCCACCAGTGATGCTCCCTAAACAGAGTTGTGTTTGCTCCGGAAAGCTCACTCACGCACCATTGTGGAGAAGAAGGATGTTTCAGTTTGGTTTGAAAATTGAGTATTAAAAGAAAAAGAAAATCCTACTACACAACATCGTTGTGAACAAACCTCACGACTCTCATCTGATTCCCTGTTTCATATCCCACATCATCAAAACAATTTGTTCGACACGCTATCCACCAGTTATCTCCTCCACGCATGTTCGGTCCACCTCTAACGCTTTTATACCGTCTGCAACAATGGCTTTCACATGCATTCGATGGTGGTGATGAATAAGTCTTCACGTTTCACCATACCCTTGCGAATAGGTTCGGCAAGTCCCGCTGAAACCTCCTGGTCGTTTGTATAATCAGCTGCGACGGTCAACAAATTCTATCAGCTCCAGCTCTTGACGAAACCATTCAAGCACGATCTAGACAAAATAAATATAATTTTCATAAATCTCCAGCACTATTTCGAGCCAGAATTCATTTTCAAATCAAAATTACGCAGTTCAAATGCATCTCCGATCCAGCACTGGATCCTAAAAATTTCCCTGACAATTTTACTCTTGAACAGGGCTAGAGAAAAAGTTGATCGTACCGGCACAGTCAGAGTGACGGTACCCCAGTTTCACAGCCTACAATGCTAAATTATGATCGCTCGACCCAGCGCGCCATACACCCATACCAACATATTGGCAGCGGGCATTTCGTATCCGCTGCTCAACTTTATACTTTTCTGTACCATCTCGAATGACGAAGGTCCTTAGCACGCTAGCTCTCCTGAGAATATGGACTACTGTGCACATCCATCGTCTTCCGTTATTTTGTGAAAACCAATCTGCAAATCTTTCAAAACTTCTAAAACATAGCTCCGCAATAAATGACTGGAGATAACGCAAGCGGGACAACTAAACATGCAACTTAATGAACAGATTCAAATCTGCTATTGCATATGCTATTGTTCATTCCAAGACCTCTTACCATTGACTCCGGGCAGTCCAAGTTCAAGGTCAATCACAACAAGGTGAAAATAACTAAAATACTGGTCTCAGCATACTGTAAAAAGTGCTGCATACATAGGACGAACTGCAGATACAAATTTCAGAGCATTCTCTCTGCACAGGACCAGGTAGGAAAAACTTGACTTGATTTTGATGTCCAACCGACAAAAATACTTTCTCTTGACAGCAAAATCTCACTGACAAATGCGATCATACTGAAACATTCCACAGATCCTAACTACAATGTATGATGAAGAGGCAAAGAGATTCGCTCGTGTGTCCCTAAAACCAAAACTCGTGGTTGACTTCCACCGACTTGTAGTTCTAGCGGTTTGCCTCCATGGAGATACTGAAACCTGAGGCCGAATAGACGAAATGAGGAACCATACACGGACGGGTGGGCGTGGTGGTGAGACGGTTATTTACTTCTTGAAACTCTCTATGGCCAACTTGAAGCTTTGTTAAGTCCGAGGTCACGGCGTGATGCCTTTTGTCTTTCTGCCCTCATATTACTCATCGTCACAAGCAGAGTCTTGTGATTTCCCTTACCTTTTATGTTGGGTTGAGCGGGTTTTTTTTCTTGTTTCCTGATATTGCGGTCTTGTGCTTTCATCGAGCATGGGTTCCCCTGCGAATGCAGCGTGCGCTGCCTGCACGTTCCTGCTGGCTCCGTGGTCATCCCCGACCAGCCCAAGCGCTTTTCCAACGCGCACAGACTCTTTGGAGTAGAGAACATCGTGAAGCTAATCAGACAAAACAAAGGCTCTGTCGAAGCTCTCATGAAGAGCATCTGCTTCGAATTTGATCCTCGGAAACGAGATTCTGTGAACGGAGTGTACGTGACATTGAGACGCAGTGTATGCACTGTAGAATATGTAAACGTGAGATAAGCCAGTTTCATTTTCTCGTCGCAGATCTCTCTATCTCAACTTCTCGCGGCAGATCTCTCTATTTCAGTTACTCGAGGTGCAAGATTGGTGTGTACAAGGTGAACGAGGGGAATAAGGGAGTTGACACTACTCTTCTGCAGTCGTAGCTTTGAGTACCAGAGAAAATTCGGTGTGACCGGTGTGTACAGACGTTTCTGAAAGAGGCGTGAGTCCAAATGTGCGAACCGACGACCACCCATCTCAGATTGTAAGACTTGGCGTTACTTCGACAGGAGGGATACTAGGTGTCGTTAACTTGGTCTGTCACAGGCATTTGGAGAAAACGGTAAATGTAGCTCGATGCAGATCCGATTGCGCGAAACATTGGTAAATGGTCCTTCAATCCGTCACTGTACCCAACATTGACATTGTTCGATACAACCGACAATTGCTCATCGTGATCTGAGTGAGAGAGATTGCCCTCAGCAGGCTCATTTTGTCGTTTACAGCACAGTGTGTTGAAGGTTGGTTATGATAGTACTATTCTTAGTACAATACTATTCTCCGCGTTTCCTTAAAGAACGATTACATTTCGTGGCTTTTTTATTTCGTTTGAATTAGCTATGAACATATAATTTCTTTTACTCATCATAACAAAGTTAATATACATTAATTTTTTGGTTCGGATTTATTTCTCACTGTCACCCCCAATTTGGTGCGTTATTTTGGATCTTCTTTATTTTCAAAATTTTGCATTTCATGAAAACCTGTTTCGAGACGAGGAGGAATACGACTCTCACTCTATGGAAATGCATGGCTCAACTATGTTCTGGTGCACAATGTAGCAGGCGGCGGCGACGTTGTGGCCTTCTAGATCAAGGGAGAGAAATTCGACTGGTGCCAAATGAGTCAAAAGGGGGAACAATCAGTGCGTGATTGGCCAGGCTCTCTTATCTTTCGGAGTGACCTTAGGAAATGGGCAGTCCCTCGAGTTGAGACACCTTGCTCCAGGCGATGGGAGGTTTGGTCAAACCTACGAAGCCGGTCAGAACTTCTCGTGAGTTTTGACTGCATCTTGACAAGAAACTTAGTGGGAACTAAGAGAGTACATATAGAAGAGGTGTGTACAAACCCATCACGAACCGACTCTATGTTCTTCCTTTTAAAATACACATTGACTAAAATAGTCTATATAATATGATAAAAAAATGATACCCCTGTCTTATAGTATGGTAGGCTCTTTTGCAATCTCTTAAATGTTGAAGTCCGCGTCCATAGCTCCGAATAACTCAAAGTCTAGATAAACAAAGAAATGAACTCTATAGATATCCATATACTTGGAGATCTTGTCTAAAAAAATGATACTCGTGTCGTCTAGTATGATAGGCTCTCTTGAATTTGTCGAAGTCCGCTTCTATAGCTTCATATAATTCGAAGGCTAGAGGAACAAAGAGGTGATCTCTCTACATATCCATATACTTAGAGACCTTGGATGTTGCTACTCCACTTGCCGCACATAAAGGAGAATGGGTAATCAATCCCTCTCAAATTATGTCTCTCAAATTATGTCACGTGTAAGATCTATAACCTTAACATCTGTAATAGTAACATGATACTCCTGAACCAAATATAGATCTGGCCTAACCAAATGCAAAACATATCAATGCTCTGTCCATGTGAAGAATCCACCGCCTCGTGCCATAGCAAAACCACATTCCTAATGGCATCATGGGTAGCTATACTATGACCTTTGAATTGGCAACGAGTTATATGGATACCCATTACATTCAAGGTAGCACCACACTCATGTGTGAGTAATGAAGATGCATATGGGTGGACCAAGCCAAAGCGGAACCTCATCAATGTAGAAAAGATAGTTGTTGTGGGTTAAAACATGGTACATGGTTGAACCAAGATCCACAAGCCTACATCCTTGTCGTAGACGAGCCCTAGAACTACGAGAGATGGTCAGATCCGCTAACAAAGAATGTAGAGCATGATTAAATTATTGGTCCATCAAGATAGACTATAGGTTTCTAATCCAATTAGTGGACAAAGAGGAAAAGGATGGAAATTCTTGTCTTGAGTCCACAAACAAAGCATCTCTCATTTGCCGTAATAGTACATGTAGGAGAAATAAGCCTCCTCCAATTCCCTTGCATACATCTCAAGGATGATCATATATGTAAACACAAACGTGGAGGATAGCAAAGGTGACTAGAGTGCCCAACTAGCCAAAAATGCTACAAGTGTCGTATTGTCCATGGATAATAAGCCTATCCCTCCACACAAAATCGGCAAAGATGTTTGTCTCTATGCCAAATCTCCTATCATATACTCCAAGATCCTTGGTCCAATGATATCACCGAAGATATCCATGATCCTCCTATCAAAGGCGATCAAGTGTGATAAGAATGCAAGTGAAGGAGGAACTGTGTAAAGTAGGTGGGTCCACAAGCAATAGTAGAAGAGAGAATATCAAACATCACATGCGGATCCTCTAGTAGAGGAAGGTTATCTTAATGCAATATATCCTGAGCAAGTGATGTGTCTAAGGTGCATGAGACAAAACAGTCAGACCCTTCTGGCACTTCAAGAATGTATAAGTCATCTTACAATGTCATACATGAGTGTGGAGATCAAGAGGAATGACCCAAGGAAATCATGGCATACACTTTGACACCTTGAGTCTCAAGCCTACAAGATGAAACTTGGTAGTCAAGTAATCAAAGGATTGCTTAATCTAGTTTACAAGACCCACAATGTGTATATCATATGCTAAGGAGTGGAACACATAACTTGTCATGGCCATAACAGTAGAATAAATAGCTCTATAATGAGACATGGAGATATCCTTGTTGAATTCCAGTTGCAGATTGTAGATCAATGACTCCCTCATGTGAAAAGCCATGCTCATAGAAGAGAGAAGAAGGTGAAATGTAGAAGGATCTTATAAAAGGGATGAGTTTTGACAAAGGTCCATATGCTCTCTAAGCTCTCTAAACAAGGATGCATATGTGACGTTATTAAAAAGATTCTCAACATACATCACCAAGATAATCCAATCCATATGGATATCTAGGATTGCTCTAATGCCCAACAATACTACCTCATAATCTGGTTAACGGGTATGAATAAAGTTTATGTTGGAAGTGGGAATAATGTTGAAGGACCATGGTAAGACTAATAAGGTGCAATAAGACATCCCCAATAGACATCGATCAAATGCATCTCGTGTCCTTCTTCATCACGAGAATCCAATTAGCACCTAGCATTTGGCTTAGGGATAAAGGAATCTCCCCACTTGCAACTGATGCATGCAACTTGAACAACTCTCTAAAACCACAAGAGTGATTATCTATATGAAAGTAATCTCTATGATGCTTATAAACCATACTTGACAAGCCCCTTGAGGATAGGCATGGGGATGTGCATAGAGAATAGAAAAAAAATGATAGATCAAAACATAATGTCTCCTTGGGATAAAACTCGAATATCTCCAATGATACTACTTCGGCCATGTGTGGATGCAGAAAGCGTAAAAATGAAATAATCTCCCTATTGATACTAGCCATAGACAAAGGATGTAAGGCTCTGCTATACTCCCAAGATCCTATATCGTTCCAATCAAGTAGAATATGAAGTCTCTCATGGCTGAACTTGACTCCTAACATGTGATGCCAGGAATGAATCCAAAATATAAGGGCCATCTCCCTATATCAAGCATGCTCCATAGTATAAGGGAGACATCATTGTGGAAGTAGTTGAAACAAAAACCATAATAACTCACGTGACAACCACTCCCATATGATAGAACGTTAAAAAAACATGTCTAGCCTTGTAATGGAGAATACTAGAGAGCTAATGTAATAAGCTTCGTCATTTTTCTTTTGCAACATCTTCATTTTATATAGCACCTATTATAGTAGGCCGCAGTTTTGAAACTTTCCACAATGGCTAATTTCCTCGTCCAAGGTTTTTATCAGTTCCAAGTAGCCAGTAGGCAGTGGAGAGCTAAGAATCCGGCAATGTTCAACAGTCACAGTAGGCCGCAGTTGATTGTAGAGTTTCTAGAGTTTACACCTTTCTAGAATCAGTAAATTATGTCGTGTACCTTTGGAGGCCACCCATCAATCATCAGCGCAACAGGTGACCATTCCAGGTATAATCAAGTGAAAACCTCCCATTATAGTTTGCTCTGTGCTGCAATTCATCAGCAGGATCTCAGGAAGAGACAAGGTAGCTCGCTCAGTGATTCTAAAACCAGCACCTGCAATACGACAATTCCAGATACGCGGCATCTGATGCTGATGCCGATTAATGATCGGCACCAATTAATGCGGCTCCTCATCCCGGCAGATTAATCCACCAAAAATTAGCAAGAGTGCAGCTCAATCCTCCGGAACCGCAACAAAACTCGCATGCGTGTAAGACAAAAGATCTTCCACAGTCTTTATATTGCCTGATTAGTTCTAGGGACGCACCGATACCGAAAACAGGAAATGAGGAACTTCATCCTAATACAGAAAAATGAGGATCCATAAACGGACGTGTGGGCATGGTGGTGATACGGTTGTTTACTATTTGGAACTCTCTCCCGCCAAGTTTTATTCAGTCCGAGATCACGGCATAATGTCAATTGTGCTGTTGCATGCATTATGCACATCGTCACGAGCGGAGTCTTGTGACTGTCGGGTTCAGCGGGGTTTTTGCTTGCACCCTGGTATTGTGGTCTCGTGCTTTCGTTGATCATGGGTTCCCGTGCTGCGAATACAGCGTGCGCTGCCTGCAGGTTCCAAAGGCGTAAATGCGCCGTGGACTGCCTGCTGGCTCCATGGTTTCCCCCGGAGCAGCCCAGGCGCTTTGCCAACGCGCACAGACTCTTCGGAGTAGGGAAGATCTTGAAGCTAATCAGACAAAACAAAGACTATGTCGAATGTCTCATGAAGAGCATCTGCTTTGAATCTGATGCTCGGGGACTAGATCCTGTGAACGGAGCGTACGGGACATTGAGACATCTCCTGCGCGTAGCTAAGACCTTGGAGGACCAGAGGACGGCTTTGAACGAGAAACTCGATATGCTTAAGGCTGAGAATCCCGCGAATGCGAACAATGCACCGAATCAAACGTATGACTTCCACCCTGCATACAATGCGGGTCCTTCAGATCCATCGAATCACGCACATGCACGGCCTACTCGGCAGGTCGCGGTCCGAGAGTCAACGTCAGCGCAGCAGCACAACGAGGTTCATCATATACAGCAGTATGTGCAACAGCAGTATCAGGTGCCTGCACTCGAGTATTATGCAAACTACAACACGAGTGGCAGTGCCTTTACTCCCGTGCAAGTAGCGGGTCCGTCGAGCTTAAAGCAGCAGCAGATGCCTGCACTCGTGTATTATGTGAACTCCAACACGAGTAGAGGTGCCTTTACTCCGGTGCAAGGAATGGGACCGTGGAGCGAGCAGCAGGAGCAGCAGCTTCAGATGCCTGCACTCGAGTATTACATGAACCACAACACGCGCGGCGGTGCCTCTACTCCGGTGCAAGTAACGGGCTCGTCGAGCTTACAGCAGCAGATGCCTGCACTCGAGAATTATGTGAATTTCAACAAGAGTGGCGGTGCCAATACTCCGGTGCAAGTATCGGGCCCGTCGAGCTCACACTCGCATAACAACTTCACCCCTCAGATGCACCTCACGGGTATAAGTGCAGAAGTTGCCCTCTTTCGCACCAATTCAAATGCAACTTACAATGGTACAGCTGCGAGAGATTTTTTCCCTCTCTGACAAACTCCGTTTTCACTCATCTACGTTTCCGCAGATTGTAGAGGTAAGTCACTACTAGCTGTAAATACCGTGTTCTCGCTTCTGCTTGCGATCAGAAGATGTTTCTTATGAAGGATGCCCCAGGCGTTGGAACGAAGCATCTCCATCACTTGGAACATGTTCTGGGTCTTACTTGTGATGTGAGTATATGTACGAGGGGTTGAGTCGTTTGGGTGTGCGAGGGGTTTAGTAGAAGAACTCCAGAGCAGTGCAGTTGTTTGTGGGGTTGTCAATATGGGTTTTTTGGTCTCTAGTACAGATCTTCCGTCCGTTCTACGGTTTTGACGGAAGAAATTTGTAGTTTCCGCCAGTGCAAGCTCACACATCAAACAGCTTACACTGGTGCGCTGCTAGAGATATTTTATTTGGTGTGATTAAGTGTCAAACTACTGCTAAGAAGCCCTTTGCACATTTCTATAAAACTTATGTTACAGAAAACATGTATATATCTGCATTTGCATATTTACAGAAACCCCATTCAGTGTCAGTTCCTCAAAGCCAGTCACAGAATCTGGTGCTAACTTTTTGTTACTTTTTTCCTTGGTCTACTAGCCTTTACACTACCCTCGCACAAGGATCCTACCCCACCCTTTCTTTCTATTATAAATTTTTCAATGATGTTCAAAATAAATCAATTAATTTATCCTATAAATAGAAATGAAAGCCTTAATATAATCTGGATAGTCGTTTCCCTCTCTTCCCATATCTAAGAGATTTAACTTATCCTCTATCTATTTTTCATTGATTACGAGGGATACCTTTTCATTTTCGTCTACAACAATCAGCTCCTATAGATACCAGAAGATATATATATATATAGAAAAATACTCCTATATATACAAAAATAAACTACTCTATAATAATTGCAAAATGTGTGTTTCATAAAAGTATGATATCTATCATATTTATTGGAATAAGAATTTTGACAATTTCAAATGTCATTCCAATGAATATGTGAAAATATGAGTTTGAACATTTTCATAACTATGTAAAAGCAAATCAACAACGCTAATTTTGCAATGTGCATTCTAGTTAAACGCAAGAGCAAACACTAGAATATATTTATAATGATAAATTATAAATATACCGATGTGAATTTTTAGTTAAACGCAAGAGCAAATACTAGAATATATATAATGATAAATTATAAATATCTCAAGGGATAAAGGTGTGATACTATTGGCTAGGCCCCAATAGTATCACACCGATGTGAATATAAGTTAGACGTAAATAAGTTAATTAATGATATTTATAATGATAAATTATAAATATACCGATGTGAATTTTTAGTTAAGCGCAAGAGAAAACACTACAATATATTTATAATAATAAATTATAAGTATACCGGTAAACATTGAAAGCTAAAATTATGGATGATCTAACTCAATTTTAAATGATAAATCATTATTTAAGAAAAAATCTTCAAGTATATATTTAAGCATTTCATTATTCATTTTGAGCTAAATAATCACATCAGGAGTACTATCTATTGTTCTATAATTTTATTTTATTTTTAAAAAGGGTTGCAATTATTTTCAAGAATAATAGAGGGAGGAACGAATTATTATTTTTTTGCCAAGAAACAATAACATTTGTAAATTTCTAAAAAAAATTTTAAAATAATCTTCATCTTTCAAAAATTTATCTCACTACGACTATTAAAATGAGATTATTTTAAATGTCTAAAATTTTGTATATAGAAATCAACAAAAAAGAATTTAAAATAAGAATAGACAGTTATAACATCAA
The DNA here is from genome assembly GCA_014180765.2 of Marchantia paleacea. Taxonomy (NCBI): domain Eukaryota; kingdom Viridiplantae; phylum Streptophyta; class Marchantiopsida; order Marchantiales; family Marchantiaceae; genus Marchantia; species Marchantia paleacea. The sequence continues at coordinate 1,358,486 of MUAA02000035.1, read as the reverse complement.
ATCATGCTTTAAGATTTACACATACATACAAATGGTATAAAGAATCACATTTGAGTAGACTTTTAAAAATATCTATGAATAACAATATTGTAACAAAGAAGAAAAAAAATAGCTCATGGTAAAAAAAAAATCAAACGAAAATGAAATGCTAGAATATTTACAGAATCTTTTATTTTTTAATTTGATTTAAATCAATGTATGAACATTTTCAACATGGAATATGACTTGGTTGTAACTTTAGCCATACATGTGTTGCAATCCTAATGATTCATATAAAATCTAATTGTTTTCAGAATCTCATGTTGTATATTTTTATCAAACTAAAAAATATAAATGTAAATTTTGAAATTGAATTATTAAAAAATGTTTTTGTGCAAATTTTATATTTTAAAAAATTATGTCTAAAAAATTTACATTGTGTATGATTATTCAAAAAAATTATGAACAACGAGGTAAACTCTTTTTTTTATTTACATAAATTTATCAAATGTGAAGACATGTGCAATTCAAATAAAATAATTTGAGTTAAAAATATATTTAATGTTATTTATACTTTTAATACAAAATTAGTAATAAAATTAGTTGTTTATTATCTCCATAACATCATGCTAAAAACTATCAAATTTATTTTATGCTTTTACAATTTATTTATTGCAAATCATAAAAAAAAAAATTACTTGTGTTGCATCATTTAGAGTTTTATCCATAAATTGAAAATGCTATCAATATCACGATTTTCTAAGATTATAATTTCAATCAAATATCAAGAATTAGAAAGTCAAATCATTATTTTAAAAAATTAATTAATTTTTAATTTAATGAAAATTGATAATTCTTGAAAAGAAGGTATAAATGAACACACATGCAGATTGCCATCTTGCTTTACTAACGATGAGATTGTGAAGGAGATCAAGGTGAAGATGGAAATTAATGATGTTCAGCCTTGCTCCCCGACAACATTATACAAGTTGTCAACTGATTTTTTTACAAACTATCATATTCACATCAGAAGAAAATATATGTTTGTTGTGTGCCTAAAGAGCAGGCGATGAGAGAATGAAAAATCAAACGGAGTATAGAACTTGAGATTGAAAGAAAATTGCATCTCACTGAACAATAGTTATTGAGAATCAAGGTTATCTATTTTTAAACCATGTAAATATTGAAAGATTACATGCAAAATATCACTTGGAGAATGCAACTGAAGCTTAACAATATGCAGTTTGTAGAGCAAAATCTTGTCTATAGAAAAAGAATCCACAATACAATAACAACAAGTAGGTGCACCATATTCATGCAGATGCTTCTATGTTGTTTTGAATTACATTAGTCAAGTCCATAACGAAACTACAACTAAATTCAAAATTGATAAAAAAAATTTAGATGTAATTTCTAACTAGCTGGAGTGATTTTTCATCCGTTTGACTATTATCTAGCACGAACTGTGAGCGCTTAATTCTTTTCTCTTTCATTTTGACTCAATGTCATGATTAAATTATTGACTAGAATATTACTATGATGAGGATAATTAAAAGAGAATCAAGTAATGACATATATGAAAAAAAGAATATTTTTGTTACAAAATATTACTATTTGATATAAAAGTTTATTGATTTAATATTTTAATTTTGTTCATGAAAAAATTTTGTAACGATTAAAAATTTAGATTGTTTGTTTGCAAATTATTTATTCTATATTGTTGAACTCAGATTTGACTTATTTCAAAATAAAAATTTTGAACTCAATTTTCTAAAAGTTAGATGCATACTACCCCCTTCAACAAAGTGAAGGATGAGTTTACCTGGAAAGAACCACAAATTAAAAAAAGAAAAAAATTTAATAAAACATTTGGGTTATCTCAAAAGAGCATTTTGTTGTTAGCATAATATTATGGAATTATTTTTTTTCAAGTGAAGTAAAAAAATATGAAAATAATCATAAAAATTAATTATAAATTTTTTTGTAATCAATAATTTAATAATTTATTGGGATCCAAAAAATGGAATTATGTTTAAGTAATTTGAAACACTATAATCTTTCAAAAATATTTTTAATCAATATGAAATATATATTTTATTTTAAAAATTTAAAATTTTTTTTATTGATATTTTTTTTAAAAATTTATTTTTTGAACTTTTCAAAATTATTTTTACGAAGTGATAGTTGTACAATTGATATCTAATTTTGCAATTTCTTTTTTATTTATATTTTATAAATATTTATTTATTTTATATTATTTATAAATTTATGTTAAAATTTATGTTCTGAAAATATAAATTTATCATTGATATTATTTTAAATTTCTTGCAAATTTTTTCATATTTATTGTATGTATGTTATGATGGTTTGGATGTAAAAAAAAATTTTGATTCATATTTTATTTAAAAATTTTATGTTTAAATAGTGATTTATTTAATTTTTATAAATATTATACCTTCAATATTACTTGATGATAAAAATATTTTAAATATTATATTTTTACATCTAAACTATAATCAATATTATAACTTTAATGTAACTTGATGATAAAAAAATTTATTTCATGCTTGGATTCATTTTTCGTATATATAAGATTGTTCATAATATTTAAAGATTTAACATTTTATTATTTATCAAAATGTGTTTATAACGTGATTGTCATTTGGGTTTAATTGTCTAATATGTGCATGCAAAATGTTTTCTTCTTTCAGCATCATTGTCTCAAATATTGGTCCCAATTATCTACTTATTGTATTTGAAAGATTTCATCATTTTTCTATTTTATTCTTGCAAATTTTTACTTTGATGATTTCAAAAATCTATTCTTTTGAAAAAAATTTCATTTTAATGAATACCATTATCAAATATAATCATCAACTCATGTGTTTTACTGACACAAAAATACACTTGTTGACAATAAGTTATTTTCATTAATTTTTCTATCCATCAACTTGACACAAAAAGCATCGTAAGATTATTTTAATAAACATAATTGTTTCTTTATTGGACAAATTTCATTAAAACAACCATTTATGATGTATTTAGTGAACAATGATTCCAAGTGATCTAATAATTACATAGAATAAAATATATTTATAAATTAATCATTTTATTCTTACCATTACCAAAAAAATACCCATATAGGCTTGATAATTTTTTTGACCCCTTTAAACTAATAAGTGCATTCGTGATTAAATCCAAACTCGCACCAGGTACTTTCTCCACAGCGATGAGGTTCCGTCTTGGCTTGGTCCATCCATCTACATCTTCATTACTCACATGTGAGTGTGGTATCACTTTAGATGCAACAGGTGTTCATATGACTCGTTGTCCATTCGGAGGGCAGAGGATAGCTACCCATGATGCCATTAGGGATGTGGTGTTTGCTATGGTGCGGGAGGGTGGATACCTCACATGGAGAGAGCGTTGGTATGCCTTGCAGTCGACTAGGGTTAGGACAGGACTGCATTTGGTTCGGGAGGACCAGTCACCGTGGGCGATGTGGTGGTTACCGATCCTACTAGAGACACAGTTTCAGAGGGGGTGATTACCCATCCTCTAGGATGGGCGGCGAATGGAGCGGCGGCGAAATAAAGGTCTCAAGTATAGAGGTATGCAGAGAGGTCACCTCTTTGTTCCTCTAGCTTTGGAGTTATATGGAGCTATGGACACCGACTTCGACATGTTCGTGAGGGAGTGCGCGAGAGCCTACCATACTATGCGACATGGGGTATCACTCTCTTTAGCTTACTGTATAGCCTATTTTAGGCAACATGTTTCCATTGCTCTCTGAGATTACTAGGCGGGTGTAATCCATAGGAGAGCAATCACGTTAGGTGATGCTTCTTCGGATGCTCCCCGTTGTTTGTAGACCTTTTGACTTGGATAGTTCAGATATCCTAGGTGTTGTAGGACATATTTCCCAGTGTGATACTATTGGGACCTAGCCCCATGTTACCGGTTTGGTTCCATCCTTGTACGATTTGATGGGGTCTTCCCATCCTTTTTGTTATTATACTTCGTCTTTCCAAAATTAAATCCAAATAGCACTCGAAGATGGATATCTCATATAGACGTTGTTATGAGGATGATACTTTAGGTCAGGATATCCAACAGCTCATTGCAAGGATGTTAAGAGCCCAATGTTATATTAACTTTGTAGGGTATGGATATTGAAATGGGTATAAAAGCTATTATCTTGGACCTTATCAAACATAAATGTGGTTAGGGTGCAAAGAGGAAGTGATAGATCTAGAACATCACTTTTCTAACTAAAGAATTTATTTGATCTATGTGAAGCCAATGTGGGATATAAATATATGACAACATGATCATCCAAATATAACAATGTCGAATCTGATGAACATCCGGCGTCTTCATCATTATCACTTTTGGGTATGATTAATATATCATTTTTTATATAACTTTATGCGACAAGTGATGAATTCTCCAGACGTGACGATGAATTTTCCGGTTATTTTTTATGACGTGATTTGAGTCTTGATAGTATAGATTTTGATTTAGTTTCAACACTATGGATCTTAACTTGCCAATAGGTGGTGGCTTTCAACATGTGGATTTCAATACATCATTATTGTTTACCAAAAGAGAACTGATTGTTACGAATTTTTGCAACTAGTATTATTCTCAAGTTATAAACTATTGTATTTTATTTGTAGTTCCGGTCTTACTTAGCCAATTTCAAATTGTTATTTTGACTTTTATCAATCACAGCTCATATTGTTTATATTATGGCTTAGTAATATATTTAGCTTAGTCGTAAACCTTTAACTTAATATTAAGCTAATTTGGTTGTACTAGATGTCAAAAAAATCAAGCTTCATTCTCATTGGTCATGGAGTTTGGACCAATGAGTGCACTTAGTTAAAATCCTTGGATATTTTGATGAGTTTTAGAAACCTTTCCATGAACCATTTGAAGATTGGGGAGAGGGTTGGAAATCTCATAACAAAAGTTACGAAGCACGCTAAAGAATGGATGCAAGTAAGAGTGTTGTCAATCTATTGTGATGATTTGAAGTTGGAGAGTGAAATTAATACCCTAGAATGTATTTGAGGCTATTGTGAAAAACCTACAAGGGGTTAGAGAGATCTAATTTAATTGCCATATAGTTTACAACTTAGTCTTGTGTTTGGATTAAAATTTTACTCAATTGGTAGAGTTTGATTAGAGAATGATAATTTGAAGTTTATATATACAGTCATAGTTGCAAGATTACATTGACTGTCACAAAGTTAGTATATTAATTTTAACTTTTGTTATCGTAAAATTTTTATAAATAAAACTTGCTAAAGTTGAAGTTGGGATAATAAAAAATATTCTACTAAAATTTGAAAGCAATTGAAGAGAAGGATTGTGATACATTGTATGATTATATAATTATTTCCGGAGATCTAGAACAGAAAAATATAAGGAGATTTTTTGAAAACAAAAAGAGCTTGAAAGTCAATTATCCATGAAGTTTAGTTAAGAGTTAAAGGTTCAATTGCTAGATAGCACTATCTTTTTATGTGAAAATTTTGACATATTATAATAAACTCGAATGTGAATTCGTGAGGAAGAGAAATAGAAAATTGCATCTCACACGAAGATCAAGAAGATTTTTATATAGCCAGACACTCCTGCATTCTCATAGTGAAGTAATGTGTTTGTGATATAGTTTAACTTAGATAGTTTCGATATCTTAGGTATAGTAGGACATATTTACCATTGTGATGGTATTGGGGCCTAGCCACATCTTATCTTCTTAGATTCATCCATGTACAAACTTGATTGGGTCTTCTCATACTTTTCACTTGGTGTCTTCAAAAAAATTTAAAGAATAAAAATAAAAATAAAAATAAAAATCCAAATGAAGTGTTTGCTTGCTTATGTCTTTGGATTCAAAAAAGATTGAAAAAAGTACATTCCTTATAATCAATTAATGAAAGAAAAGACCTACAAGTATTCAACAATGACACAAATTCCAGTAAAATTTTTTTCTTTAGTAATATTAAGTTGCAGTCATTTGATATACGATCTTTTTGAAAAAAAACACATGTGCATAAATTATAATTGCAAAAATTATGAATTGTGTTGGATTTTACTATGTTAGGATTTTTAAAAAAGTATTTGAAAAAAAATTATTTTCTTATAAAAAAATTATTTTATATTTTATATTATAATTATTTTTTGGATAATTTATGTTAATTATTATTTTAAATTTTTTTTATTAATGTTCAAATATTTTTTGCAAAATTAATATCCCAAATGTAAATATGACATATTTTTACATAAGATTAATTTGAAAATGATTTTTTTTCTCAATTGTTGTGGTATTACAATTATACAAAATAATCTATAATAAAATTTTTTTCAAATATAATTTAATAATTTAAAAAATTAAAGTAGGTGATTGACAATTTTCATGTGACATATTTTGGACATTGATATGTACTAGTTAGATTTTTGAATTGAACATTGTCAAACATTTGTATGCCAAACTTCAACTGGATAATGTCTCATCTTGATAAAATTTTTTATCTTACTTGTTTTAAAATCTTGAGTGTTAGAAATGAAATGAATCAAACCAAACAATTTAACAATTTCATCAGAGATCATTAATTATCATCATTCAAATTTTTACATTTAGAATATTTCATACATGTATCGACGTAATTAAAAAAATAATACAAAAGGATTAATTTCATTTAATTTCACAAATTTTCGTACACAATGTAAAACAAAACATGAAGATATATTTCAAATTTTTAATGAATTCAAACCGAAACATAAATATAAAAAAGAAACAGACATAAAATATAGTCATTAAAATCTTTAGTTCACAAAATATCGTGTGATGTTTTAGTATTCAAAACTTGTGAATTAATAACCATAATTGGCTCCACATTGTTTTCCACAATGCAAAGCCAAGTGTAAATACAACTATCTAACAGACACAAGTATTTCAAGATTTATTTTCATAACATTTCATTGAATAGATTAAAATTTTAAAATTAAAATTGTGGTATTCTTATGACGGCTAGGACAAAATTAGGAAGCCGTTGTAAGAATCTATGGAGATTTTTTTGAGGCATAGGGATATATATATTTTTTAATAATAATGACAATAATTTTGATATTTAAATATGCATGAGAATACCTTAATGTTTTCCTTGGCCAATAAGATTGTTAGGTGATGTAATGAACTCATGTTCATCTAGATAAATGTTTCTGAGATTATCAAAGGGGAAATGGAACTCAATCATGGAACTACCCGTGCTTGGTTTTTTACCGTGATGATCAGTTTTGGGAACTCCCTGAACTCTTCACTTCATGATCGGTTGATCATGTGACTTGAGCTCTGAAGTCCGATATCAAGCTATGAAGTGCCAGGCTAGACCTTTACCTTGCCATGTGTAGAAATATACTGAATCATGTCCCTTCCTAGCTGAGCTTCACCGGGTTCAATCAATTGGGAATATTATCGCCCATATGTGGAGTGCGGACTTCTGCCAAGCCTGAAAGGAACACTTCTGAATGTTTTCGCTGGAGAGCAGGCATGCTTCTTCAGCGGATACCGACAGGGGGGCAAGCTCGTCAGGTCTGGACTGGATCTGCTGAATCTGATGCTGAATCACACTTGTTCACCGGTCCCACTTGATCCCGAAGAAGACTAAGACTTAGTAATGAACACAAAGTCGACAACTTTGCCAGGTTTCTTAGTTGTGTGCATAGTCTGAGCGCAGGCACTACGTTCACCGTATCTTCGATGACATAAAAGACGTTCCCCAAAGAGGAGAAACATAGCATTCATACATAAACATGTTGCAGCTGCCAAAATAAGTGAATTTTAATTCCATCTATCCATACATTATCTCCCCAGCACTCAGGTGGTGCCCAAACAAAATCATTGCAACTAGTTCTCTTCCTGGTTTTGTTTATCCGGAGACAAAAAGAAATTTCACACCAGCTTCTACCCTCTGGAGTCTGCGCTTCCACTTGACTCTATGTCGCAGACGTTATCTCTGCAAACATCGGTGCTGTCAAAGGACTGTCATCCAACGAATTTTTCAAGCTACCTAAATTGTGAGTGCTGCTAATTACGGCTCAAAGTCGTCTTCTCGTCAGTAGAGCTCATATAAAGTTATTGACTTGGTCTTCAAATTTGGTTCACCTTTTAGGGTTTTGTAGATCAATCATGTGGAAGCTGGAAACATGACTTTCTGCTCAATCACTAGAGATGAAATGTGTGCAGATTGCGAAGCAGGAAGCATCTGAATTCACAAGTCCACTTGGACCCATGTGTTGAATTATTGCAAGAACTCTACCTACCGCCATAGGAGTTCGGATGACAACTTTTTCCTATCTCCTCTTGCTTCCGATACCTGCATCCAGCCACAACAGTCGGAGTCAAGAGTCTCTGAAGTATATCCAGTTCAAGAAGCCTTGAGTTGATTCATGAACAATGGAACTTCAAATTGGACACTGACGTTTGGGTGACGGTGTCCAACTCAGTCAATAGTTGAAAATTGTGGAACAAGCTTTTGGAAGGATACTAGGCGAATGTCAGAAATTCCTAGCTGATTCTTATTTTTCATATTTGTCATCTGTACGACAACTAGAGACTGCTCGGGAAAACGGCAAATGTCCGGCAAATGAAGCCATTTCATTTTTAGTCTTTTTGGTGTTTTACGCTAGACAATTTCTGAATATGCCTTCGACAGATTCTATTGTATCATCGATAGCGATGGAACCAAATTGCTTCTCAAAGTCCCTGTCGTCGGCTAAAGCATACTTCAGTTTAAGCGTATGTTATTTGGTAAACAATGTTATCTACGGGGGACAATCTGTCAAACGGAGAGAAGGTTTGGACCTTCTGTCCGTTGTGGTTTGACTCCTGACTCTCAGTCAATCATACATGTACTGTCGATACATGGTCCTCAATTGGCTTAGTCAGCATCACAGTTATCGGGATTCGTCTCTAGTTTCATTCACTGATTCAGAAGTCAATTCTCTCAATTTATTAAGACCATTCCTCTTGCACAGGTCTTGACAAAGACTTGGGTCTCTTGTTTGCGGTGTGTGCAGCCATACGTACTGTTACATTTCTAGATCCGTTCCAGCAAGGTGAAAAGGATTCCGTACCTCGAGGACTTGCAGATGATGGCAACCATTCGGGGCAGCAACTTTTGGAATGTACAACGATGATTTTATTGGTGGCATCAGCGATCCAGCTGACTGAGAGTTGCACCGAGGAAGATTGGAATCATCTTCCTGGTTAGAACGGTGATGGGCCGGACAATGGTGCTGGATGCTTTGATTCGGGACCTGGTGTGCCAGCAGCATGTTGCGCGCTACGTTTAGAGATAGCCCCGAGTGTTTCTGCCCAAATTCCTTCATATATGGTATGGCTCTGCCATGCAGCTTGGACTTCTACAAGAGATGCAATGTTCCAGTGTTGTGATACTCGATAGCTCTAGCTTCATAATAGCTTCTCTGATTCAGTTGTGCCGCGAAGAACAAGAATGCGACGAGTTTCTTATTTAGATTGTTCAGTCATCCAGCAAAGACTTCTACCCTGAGTGTTATGTTTGGTAACCACAAATTCTCTCTACCGATCTCGTTGAGCGTGAAAGCAGAGTACCAAGTGTCTCATTAATCTTGACATATGACAGCAACTCTCATGCATGTGCGTTGAATCAGTCAGACATCTTTGAATTTATTCATAACAATGGTTCGGCGTTGTAATACAAGTTATAAAAATGGCATATCATATGTATTATCCGTGTTCTGACGTTGGAAATTCTGGAGATGTCACTGCCGGCAATGCGTCGTTTCTGCCCCGATGGGAGTCAAAGGAGGATGGCGAGATTGCTACGCACACTGTCAAGTACGTAGTTTTGAATATGTTTGAGATTTTCCGAATCGAATGAACAACTTTTTGCATCTACTGCATGTAAATTTTGCATTCGTTACACTAGAGACGCTGCTGAAAAGAATTTTTTAGAACGAAGGTTTCAGACTGTTTTGGAAGAATTTTTTATATGCTAGGGAGTCGAAATTGTTGCCTTCACACAATTCCTGAATTTTCTCAGCTAAATACTCTGTGTGCAGCCTATGGAGCAGTTTCAGGCCCAAAGTTATAAACTTCTAAGAAAAAACTTTCAGTATCATGTTTGCTGCAAAAGCGATCCTTCGAACTGCTTAAACACTGATTGTGCGAAAACTGTACTTGTTAGTATGAGCCTGTCATAGCCTGAGGACCATGGAACCAGCGCCCTGGAACTTCCAAGTTTGGGGAATTCCGCATACATCCCCACCAGCAGATCTTGTTCACCAAACAATTGCGTTGTCATTTTACGAAAGAGTTCTGCTTTCCCCCAGATATGCTCCCGGCCTGCATTATCATGACAAGTTTATATATATAATATACAGAAGTATGTTATCTCAATCATGTTGTCAGCGAGGACTGCAGACCCTGTGATAGTTCTGACTGTGATATGGATACCCATAGGAAGTCAGGAACCTTGGAATGGCCTTTCATATTGTACTCAGAATGTCAGCAAAAAGTTAAATCGAGTGACTATTAGAACACTCACACGTCTCTTAATCTGCCGGCCTTACAGAATATATACGAAAGGGTGTTCATTCTACATATCGACTTTTTAGTAGTCAGGAATGCTATAAGACCAGATGTGACTGCTCTGTTGGATCGTGGTGCTCGGCTTCATTTCTTTCTCACCATCTTCCCATCGTTGATATAAAAAATTTGATGCAAAACTGACCATCTTGAAATTTACAAATAGATTCGAAGGATCCTGAATAAGGTTCTGATCAACTCGGGGACGTGGACAAACCTGAGGTTCTGTTGAAATGAGGACTAATACCTATTGAATGTGTATATTCTCCGATTGTCCTGCCTAAAAATGAGCACTATACTGACGAAAGTCAACCCAGAGCTACTCTAGGTTCACCGGATTTCACTTCAGGCCGCAGCTTGCGGTAGAAGTCAGAACCAAGCTTGAACAATAAGCCCAGCGTCCTCCATGTGAGAGGCTGGGAGCCCATCGTATCCTCCTGTTGATGGTGATAAAGTGGATTTATGGCGTCAACACATTTCTCTCCACTTGATGGGCTGTAACGTTGACGCAGAAAGTACAAGGTACATTCGTACGTAAACAACACGGTCTAAGTATGGATATCAATGATCATGATTCACTTTATGAATTATTGCTTTCATCGAGTCTGGTCCTGTTTAACTCGGTTCATCTAGAACATGAAACTGTGCATGAAACACACGACTGCAACTGGTATTGAAAGTAGGAGAGCAATCTATGGCTTGACATCATTTCAACTCTCACTTCCTTTGTGTCGTATCATGGTCGCTCACGATGGATCATGTCCTGATCTACGGAAGGTGGTCCTGCATGGAACTTTTGAACGCTTGAAAGGGCATATATGACTTTACTACGTTCGCCCTCGTCCACCAAACCCTCCAAACAAATTGCCTCTGGACCCAAACAGTGGTTTGAAAGGGTGAAAGAAAATTATGGTATGAACTGTCCTCCCATTAGGCTTTTACTTCGTTACTGTCTTCTTTACGCCCGTTGTAATAAGTTGTACATTTGACATCAAACATCAAGAAGTATGTATCCTCCACCTCTTTCCCCAACAACACTGGTAATATATAAGGAGCAGCCAATAGCGTCCAAAATTATACATCCATAGAAAAGTTGTGAGAAACCATTTTCAGAAAATATAAGGCGCGGCTCATCATCTTCATGCCAGGAACACAAGTATGAGATTGCTCCATTACTTTTGAGCCCTTGACTTGATCCATAGATACCTGAGCAGAGAACCAGGTTCAAATGAGAAACCAGTGGCGTAAGGTTTTGCAAGAGTTTCTTTGAGAATGGAGAATACGATCATTGTTTTGATCGTGCACAGTGCTTACCACTTAAAGGTCAAGGCTAGGAAACTGAACAGAAGATCGCTACCTTCATTATCTGCAGAAATGGTTCAGCATACTGTGAGGAGCGAGCAAACTGCAAGATCTCTAGATCATGAGTCCTTTGACTGATTCAAATCTCTCGTTGACACTGTTCTGCTTTCATGCATATTGTTGGACGATCGTGCTCCTTCACGGTCGGAAAAGAGGCTCTCATTCAACGTGAAGTGCCTGCCGCAATGCTCAAGATCAGAGCCAAGGCTACATTCAACTCGAAGGCTGTCCCCTTGACCGCCCTGTAAAACAGGGTCAAACTGCAGTACAGTATCTCCAAACCTTGTCGTCTTCAGAGTGGAAGTTGAAAATACTCCCACATGTCTTTGACTGTCACTGTCTGAACAGTTAAGTAAGCTCATCGCTAGTGGCACATTCCATGTGCTAAACTATGAGTGCAATACCTTATTGAAGCATGAGCATAATAGTGCAGAAAATGCACGGATTGATCGACGGATTGGAACATGAATTGCACAGTCAATCGATGAAAGAATTGTTCACGGATGAGGCGTGAAACCTGGGTCGCAAATCCTGTAGTGTGTATCTCCAACTGCGTCAGATTTGCGCTTTCAGCTGTACGACAGAGCTGTTCACTGAGGCATCACCAAAATGCCGAGTCTGGGAATGAACTCTGGAGTCAAAAACTTTAAAAACCGATCCCGGTCGGACACACTCACTAAGCTTCAGCTCATTCACAGTTTAATCTTCATCTTTCTTGTGCTGTTCGGCCTCAGAGGAGAGGCAGCCGCTTAACTTCACCGCGAGCGCCGCCGTAAACCACTTCTTCTTGACATTACATCGATTGGGTTTGTTCTCTGTCGAATGAGTGAAGCAGCGGTGCCTTTTGTTGTGCTGAATTCTCAGACCTCAATGAGTAATTGTAGCTTTTAATTTCTGGTTCAACTTTGAAGCTCTCAGCCTTCACGTTTGCTTGATTCTTGGACAGATTCATTTAGTGAACGATCATGGTGACCAAAATACAGTCCTCTGTATTTCTGGTAATTGGACTGGCAATGGCGTACGCTGCCGTGGGGCATGCTCAGTTGTCCGAGACTTACTACGCCAAAACCTGTCCCGGCGGTGCGCAAGCTGTTGCAAAAGTTGTGAGCGACGCTGTTCTGAGCGACAGAAGAAATGCAGCTGCTTTGCTCAAGCTGCATTTCGTCGATTGCTTTGTCCTCGTAAGTCCAACACTCGTCACTGGATGCATTGCAGGCCTTCAATAAATCCGATCGAGGGATATGCCAGATTATAAGTCTCCTCGTCACAAGAATCGTGTGACCTGAATGAGTTCCTCTATCTGCTCTTCGGCTCTTCGAAGACTAGTTCACCAAGCAGCCTGTGTGTCCTGTTCTTGCGTTGACTCAACGTCGTACGTAAAATTGTAGGGATGCGACGCATCGATTCTGCTGGCCTCCAGTAAATATAATGTGGCAGAAAGGGATGCACTTCCAAATCGCAACCTCCGCGGGTTCTGGATCATCGATCAAGCTAAGGCGGCCCTTGAGAGAATCTGTCCCGAAGTTGTCTCCTGTGCCGATATTGTGGCACTGGCAGCGAGAGATGCCATCAGTGCGGTAAGTTAATCAAGCTCTTTACTTTGCTCGTTGTATGTGGATGAAATGTGTAGCCTCAGCTCGGGAGCTAAGATTCCGCGCTCAGAATACGCAATCTGTCTATGTACAAGTAATTTATCTGCTTCTGTAACCTGTGTAGAAAGAGGACGCCTCGAATTTTCGCTAGCCTGAGGTGTCTTGCTGCTGTAGTTTGACTGGTTTTTCATCGCTCCAAATCTACTCGTTGAGCAATTTGATAGTGCAGGTTGGAGGACCGAGATGGAGAGTGCCTCTCGGTCGTAGAGATGGATCAACTTCTCGAGAAAGAAACGCAGTTATCAACATTCCCAGACACAATATGACCTACACTCAGCTTGTAGACAACTTCAAAAAGTACGGCCTCAGCGAAGCCGAAATGATTGTCCTTTCAGGTAGGCAGGATGATATCATAGGATCGTCTGAGAAGTTTTTCACCACCATCCTCCTCGTTACCTCAACTCTCATGACTGCTTGCACTTTCAGCCATGCTTGGAATTTCTAGAGACAGTTCCACCAGAGTTTCATGAAGATGCCGGAAACAAGTGAGAAAGACCTGTTGGTGCAACGTAGGTGCGCATACAATCGGAGTCACCCCTTGCAGCGGCGTCACTCCCCGCATCTACAACTACCCCGGTAGCGCCGGTGGTGCAGACCCTTACCTCAACAGCAGTTACGTGTGGGAGAGGAGATGGATGTGCCCCAACAGTTTGAGTACAGCGAACAATCTCGTTGCTCTGGATGTCAGCAGGGGGGGCCAGACCTTCGACACAAACTATTACGCCAACGTTCTGCAGCACAAGGCCGTGTTCAAAGCTGATGATGCTCTCATCTCCACATGGAACGGCAGAAACAAGGTGTTGGATCTCTCGAAATCCCAGTCCAAGTTCTTTTCGGAGTTTGCACTCGCAATGGAGAAACTCGGAAGGATTAAGGTCGTCTCCGCACCTTATGGACAAGTTCGCAAATTCTGCTCTAGGAGATACGGTGAATGAAAAACACCAGCTGGACTCTGCTCAACTTTTGATAAGTCCTTGAGGAGTAAGTGCTTGCTCAACTCAAACGAGAAAACCAGCATCAAAGCTTGGCACCTAATTGAAGGATTCTCTGCTCTGAATGAGGGCAAAAGCTCAGTTTACAATCTCTATGGTTTAGTCAGAGTAGAAGGCAAAACTAGTAACTTCATAAACTTTCCAGGAGGATGTTTGGTCATCCTCGGAATGATTCTCTTCTTACCGTCATTCTTTCCAGCGATCAATATCAGTCTGGCAGCCCCACTAAAATCAATTGAAACTCACATCAGAACGGTACCCTTTCAAAGTAGTACAATTGTTCCCATAACAGTCGGACATTTAGCAGAGGCCAGGAGATGCTTATTGTGATTGATCACTGTGTTTATTTTGCTATAATTTGATGATTCTTCTTATTTAGAACTTGCAACACTCGGAAGTCTGAAGTTGTAACTCAGGATCCAAAATTCTGAAGTTATGTCGTTCTCTGGGCTAATTTCATAACTAAGGAGTTATGAAATTTCAAACTGTTCTATATCAGAGCGCAGTCCACCAGCTCAGAGCTTTAGGCGAGTCACAATTCTCCAATGACAGCAGGATAAGAGGAGGTGCAAGAAGCGCAAATTGCGAATTCTTGTCTGAGTCGGATGGCCATAGAATGATGGACTGAGAGAATCTATTGTCTTCAAATCTTGTGACTGCCAGCATTTTCAGATCATGACGTAGGATACAAGAAATTCTCCCAAATCGACTCATAAGATGCACAACTGAGACAGCTACTGGTTGCCAATATTCTCAATATGGAGCTTGTACTCACATAATCTTGATGTCCCTTAATCCGCGAGGCCTGTGACCCTTCGAGAAGATCATCTGCTGATAGTAATCATGATATGGATTGTGATTCGCCTAGACAGGCTGTGTCACGAGAAGCAACAACAGGCTCATAAAATGCCCATCTTTTGGTGAATTAACATTAACTATTGTTCTTAGTGCATACAGGTTCCATGAACATATGACCAAAGAATATATAATCAATATTTTGATATTCTTGTGCGACAGGTGATTAGGATTACTTCCATATGTATCACCAGCTATGCCTGATACTTCTATTGACTCTTTTGGGTTAACCATAGGTTGCTACCACTCACGCTCGGGTGCGCGCTATGAGCAGCGCCATGTGTGGAGAGTGATATCTAGATAATTCAAAACTCTCTAGATATCACTCTCCACAATTGAACTGAGACCAATTCAAAATTCAGCTAGAGTGCTAATTATTCCCCTACTCATTACAACTCAAAGTTATATTCAATACCCAAGAATTGGGTATTGATTATAACTTTGAGACCGGTGACTTGTTACCTACAACGATAACACTAAAGAAATAACCCTAAAGTAAATTATTATGTACCGTCTATAACTAACCGTGAATCCAATTTACAATTATGCTATGGCCTGACTATGAGGTTAATTCACAAGACAATAGATAATCTCATATACACCGACTGGCTGAGATGCCACAGCCTTCTTTGGTTCATTTACATGACAAGACAGGGCGAGGACTATGACTGTTGAAAGAGCAGCGTTAGAATAAAGAAAGACTAACCTCCAAATTGACATTCTCATGTCTCTAATTTTCTTTTCATCAGGCGCAAGTGTCGGACCAAACTTCTCCAGTATACTGAGACATCGATCGTGACATACAGCTAAGGTTTCTTGAAGTGAACGGTTATCAAATTGTGTGCATATCGATCCTTTCCCAGCTTTACAAAAAGTGTTTGCTAAAGGCCATTGCTGTATCATGGTCGTTGGATGCTTCTTTGGATATTATTCTTTGATGAATCACTTGAATGCTGCCTCAAGTTACATCACTCTCACTTGATAGGAGTAGAGAGGCGTACTCTATGCGCAACACCAGTTCAAAGATGTTCACCATGACAGAAAATTTCACTCTAATAACAAACTTGATGTTGGTACAAAGTATGCATCAAAGTCTTCGATACCTTGTTCATAGTTTCTGTACTCAAAACGTAGGTCTAAGAGAAATAAGTGGTACTTGATCGTCTGTTTAATACCTAACATCACCAAAGTGGATGAACCGAAGTGGCTATCGAAGATGATAACAACCCAGAAAAGAAGAGCTTTCGAATCTTCCAGTTATTCCCCATCCATAAATCATGAGTCATACAAATTCTTCCTAACATATAAACGATATTTCTATAGAACCATATTCCTTCGTGCTCTTCCTCGAAACTAGACATGCAACGAAGAAGGTAAAAGAAGAACTTGCAGTGCGGATGGCATCTCTTGCTGCTAGGGCCAGGATATCGGAGCACGAGAAAACACCGGGACAAGTTCTCTCTAAGGCGGCCTTCGCTTGATCAATGATTCCAAATCCCTGGAGTGAAAGATTTGGTGGTGCATCCTTTTCTGCTCTATTACCAGGAGTTGAAGACAGAAGTACTGATCCATCGCATCCCTGCAGCATTAAAAGCTTTAGTTGATAACGGTTTCACAATTGGCAGCATAAAATTAGGTGCTGACAAATCGACATCAGAAGTTTTGCATCTCCAATGCTGCAAGAAGTCTAGAACCTTAACCATCTGAGTGAGTCAAGATCACTTGAATCTAGAACTTTGGTACGTTGAATGTAAAAAAACCTTACATTGACAAAACAATCGTGGAAATGCAATCGGAGAAGGCCAGCTGCATTTCTTCGATCACTGCGAACAGCCGCGCTCACAACGTTGGCAACAGCTTGCACACCGCCGGGACAGCTCTTTGCGTAGAAGCTTTGAGATAGCTGAGCGTCTGCCATGGCAGCGTAAAAATTTGCCAGTCCAATGAAAATGTAAATTGAGGACGACATCTTCGTCGCTATAATGAAATCTAGTCTAAAATTTATCTGAACAAGAACGAAGTGCCGTCAGAATGTTTTTGCTGTGAGCATCAGAATGCAAAAGTAGATGCTGATTTTAGAAGTATCTGCCAGTCGTAAGAAAATTCGAATTCACTTTAAGATTACAAGACCAGTCGAAAACGTCAAGAAACAGAAATGGTGACTACTTTGCTCACCGTGATGTTAAGCAGCTACCTCAGCCGAGCTTGAAACAAGCTGGGCCTGAGTGCTGCTGGTGCTGAAAGCTTGAAGAAGTCAGCTGTGAATGATCTGATAATTGTGATCTTCTCGGCCTACTTCTTATAGGTGTTGAATCCATTCTCCGACTCCAGTCGCCACTGACCCGAGATAATTCCTGCAAAACGAGGAGTTAGAGAGTCTTTTCCTCCTCCATCTGGGGATCTCAAACTTCTATCCAGCCTAACTGCACATAGTACCTGCTTTTGGAACCTTGCTGAAAAGCTCAATGGTTGCCTCTAAGAACACAGGCTTCTTGTGTACAGGAAATTGGCTATCTTAACTACTCAAATATTCGCCAGTCGGAACAACTCTGAGGGATCTATGCACCTTTGACAGGCTTCATCTTGTATATTAGAGGCAGGCCCAGTCTTAACCTTCAACAATTGAGCTGCACTCAAGGTCTTACTTCATGCGCTCTTTAATTCATTAAGGAAGGACCATACATTCCAAGGGATACTGCAACTGAGGGATCACGACCTTCGAAAAAAGACATACAGGCGTAGATTCCACCGATCTCAATTCTGTCTGCAGTGACATATAATCCATCAAGTTCAGTATACACTGGCTGGTGTTTTCGATTATAAAGTCAACTAGACAGGATCTAACTGTTCTCATCTTTGTTGTGCAAAAGGCATTATGGCTTACTCTGAGGAAAGCATACTGTTCTCCGAATCTGCTGTCTCAAATCTGTACGAAAAAAACGCAGTTTTGATCAAGGTTGAAGGCGTTGACCGTCAGAACGAATAACTAGACTGAGGTTTGGAATCACTCCTCATCTTAAATTAATCTCTTCCTGTGTGAAAGAAGTAAGTAGAAAGCTCGTATTAAATATATTGGAGATATACATACAGTACACCCGGTAGCTAGTCTACCATGACCTGCTCTTCAGGTCTGGGGTCGCAACGCATATGTCTGATATCGCACATATCGGATATTCTCCAGCTGATATCTAGTCTAGGGATACTTATCTCCTCCCTGGGATCTATGTACTCAGTTATAAATATCTAACTTCCGCCTCTGCTCCTGTCTCATGTATTTCCTCCGCAAAGCACAACAACATATTTTCAACACCATGAAAATAAAAGTTCCGAAAAAATGAGGAAGTACTTTAGATCTCAAATATGTCTGCACGAGCTACCATCTCATGAACAGGCTATGCTGCGCTCACAGGAAAATGAGTCAAGTAATTCATATTTTTCAAAGTAAATAAGCAACTGCGTCGTGGACCTCCATCCGGTCTGAGTGGAGCTAGGTCGCTGCAAATCGTACTACACAGATCAGTTCATAGCTCTGAATCAGGTCAGAGAGTAAACTGATTGCGCGTGTTTAGTCTAAACTTGTGATTGAGAAAACGAAAATTCTTCTCTTAGCACTGGATATCGGCTTCAGATTCGAGATGTGGATTCTAAATATATACGTCGTTCCTGGTTTTATACATAAACTGTATCAGGCTGCTCATATACGGGCTTGTTAATATTGTCTGTCTCTCTTATTGACTAACTAGTAGACAAGTCAATGTCACCGTATCACAAAGAGATTGCCATTACACAACCTCACGTTTTTCACTTATTCAATAGATATAACAGCGTGAATGAGACGAAGGTCTACTCTACCTATTCTAAGATCATGAGTAAGCCCGAGTAAATCGAATCATGGATTCCGAAGAATGTGCAGAGTTCACTCAATTACCGAATTCAACTTGCATTCGTAGGACGTGCCCACAATTTCTAGTATTCAAACTGCAATAATCGTCAGTAGTTATGTTGAATTTGATACTGATTGAAATAAGCTGTAAGATCCGGTCATAGGTGGATTTCTTAGCGCCTTACAATTTTCTTTTGTATGGTTCTTACAGCACGGTTCTGCGGAAACCGAGTTGGTGTATCTTTAAGTACGTGCTTTAACTCAATCAAGTCATCTCATCGATAAGACCTGAGAATAACGTAGGAGATGATGGAGACTTTAATCGCTCTCTCCAGAATCATAACTCTATAGATCAGGATCAGATTCGAGTATAATGTGTATTGCAGAAGACGGACGACAAAAACTAGATACATTGATCAAGAACAACAACCAATACATTAGCTGGTGCCACTACTGCCAATTCTCTTCTCACTGAAAAGAATAACAAAAAGGATGGGAAGACCCCATCAAGTCGTACAAGGATGAAACCAAACCGGTAACATGGGGCTAGGCCCCAATAGCATCACAATGGTTACGTGATCTCCAAGAGCACGAAGGATTTCTCTGTCAGCTCATGTCGACTGCAAAAATGATTTTCTCGCATAATGGCTTAAAATAATCATCAAAAGAGGAGGAACGAATAGGAAGCTGTCCAAAAGTGCACATCTGAAATTAACATATATCCCGTAGCACCAATCGATGTCCGCTTACCATTAAATAATGCAAATCTTCGTGACATTTCTTCATTAACATATCACGTCCAGAGGGTATCATTCGGAAAACCAGGAACAAGCTCTGCCGCTGTTCAAACCACTTGCAATTTCGGCGCGAATGACATAGACGTGTTAGCACTCTGGACATCCTTTTCGGCACTGTGTCTTGTGTCCAGAGTGAAGTCGAATGATCATGACTACATGTCTCCAGAAATCTTCCAGCAGTTGACTGCTCTTCACGTACACGTGTGAGCCCGGTAGGCTAGATTCACGTCACAGATGTCTGCACATGTGTCGACGGTTTGTTGGGGTTAGAATTATATAGTTCTACAGTTGCAAGCAGCTGCAGAAAACGAACCGCAATAAGCGTTACCACATGGCTTGACAATTTCTTCAATATTGTCCGTATCCAGCGAAGAGATTGCCGGACAAACCGTTCTGGACAGCAAACTTCCAGTCGTGGGGCCAATTGCAAGCCCGGATGCTGGTCAAGTAAAGCTCCTCATTTAGAATCTTCTCTCCGGAGACTTCGGGATGAAAGTCCAGCTAAAGTCACGTTATGATATCTGCAAGGGGAACTGATCCCTCCTTGTGAATCAACACCTTTTCTACGTTGGTTCTTCAATATAGTTTTTCTACATTGCTCGATCTGGATCTCATTCAGACCTAAAATATTCATGCTGCTACCTTTGTACGTTCATTTGCTGCATTAGTTGGTACTGTAATATATAAACTGACAATTTCACCTAAATACATTCTACACACTCGATACAATATTTGTATGGATTGGTTATGTCTTGATTGCGGAGTTTTCAGGTTGATCTGATTTACACTTGCTTCAATATTATAGTAGAGTGTTCTTTTAACCTCTGAGTCAATTGAAGAGAGCTAATCCAATCGCCAGTTCCAAGGGATTCAGATCGTCAGTAATTCATGACCCTTCTTCGAGTTCGAAAATGAGGTCTGATTTCCACCAGTCAAACAGAATTTATCAGCACTTTGAAAATATGAGCTCCACCTTAGCCTTGGACTTTTCGTTGTTAGTCTACATTTAGTGCGACCTTCAATAATGACTTTGATCTGCTCAAGTGACAGTAGAAGTAGTTCAAGCATATTCAGTCACTCTGATTTCCATCTGGATCATTTTATGAGCCTTAATCCGTCATCTAGGATACTGCAGTCCAAGATGGAATGCACATAATCACAATAGTCATCATGTGGATACGCTAAGTCGGATCCTGAGGATCCAGATCGTTTGGAAAACCAAACGATCGCTTGTGCTCTTCACCTTCCTTCACATCATGGAACAGCTGCAACACAGATAACCTCCTGGGAAAGGGATCGAAGACCAAATGTCAACGGGCTCAGGACTCATCACTTGCGGCGGCTGGGGAGACGCTGGGACAGCTAGCCATGTGTGAACTCAATAATGCCAGCCGTTTGAATGAGAGCATGATCATGCGCGAGAATGGTCCCGCCTTAGGGAAAGTATTATTTACTTGAAACGATCCAGAAAATGGAGTGTCAATCACGACATGAATGGCAGGATGTTTAGATCTGCTCATATGCCTACAAGCATAGAATAGCACAGTAAACTCCTAAGTATGCTCAATGATTGAAACGAATGGCGTTTTTTTCTAGCCTAATAAACTAGTCCTGCCTCCGGCCTGGTTCTAATGCTATAAACTCTGTACCTGTCACTCCTCATCAATGGAGCCAAAATCTGTTGTGTTTTTTATACGCGGGGAGTTTTCTTTTCCCACAATTTGAGCACAAAATGCAATCTTCGAGAGGAAACCCACTAATTCTCTATCGTTGCCTGCCTGTGTCATTTGTCTCGCATAGATCCATCAACAGGAGTCGTAGAAGTCGCACCGGTGTCCTCCCGGGCTCAAGCTATTACTAAGTTCTCTAAAGGGAATCTGCACGCCTCGGCCTTAGACTAAGGGGTACATATACACACAATTTAATTTTCAGATAAGTGAGAGACCTCATCTTTCGATGAAGTAGTTGGTAACTGGTTGAAATCACAGCTAGAAAAAGATGAAGATGGGAAGGAAGATTCTGGAGGAGAATTTGGAGTCTGGAATCTAGTTAGTCCTCGAGCACCTTCTCCGAATCTGTCCTCGTGAGCCTGTCAAGACGCTGATTCTTCCCATCTTCTCCATGGCAGCTCTGAACTGAGAGAAGTAGGTGGACTGAGGATTCCTGACGATGCTGCGCACTTGGTTCAGACCCCTTGCCACGGCGATGAGAGCATCGTCCGAGTTGAAGACAGCCTTGTGGTTCAGAACGTTCTCGTAGTAGTTCTTGTCGAACCTCTGTCCTCCTCGGCTGGAATCGAGGTTCACGAAGTTACCTGCTGCAGCCCTGGTGTTGGGGCAGGCTCTCCTCTTCTCAGTCACGTAGGTCCTGTTCAGGTAAGGGTCAGCACCGTCTAGGCTGCCGGGGAAGTTGTAGATGCGGGGAGTCACGTCACGGCAGTGGGTAAGACCGATGGTGTGGGCGCCTGCATTTCACACACCAAATCAGCTTCCCATACCAGTCTACCGGATCCATCACGAGTCTTGAGGCTCTGATACTGATGGAATTTTCACCCAGGTCTACGGGAGTCTTCAAATCCTTTAGCAAGCACTGAACTGCAAAAATATCAAATCATGCTCGTGATAAACTTATGGAATTTTCCGGAATATGAATTTCCTTACCTGACAAAACGATCATGTCGTTTTCGCTGAGACCCTTGCGAGCGAAGTTCTGAACAAGAGCCCTGAAGCCCATCCTGACAGTCGGGAGCTGGGAACTTGCTTCGGAAGCACGAGAAATGGAACCATCCCTGCGACCGAGGGGAACTCTCCACCTGGGTCCTCCAATCTACATCCAGGACCGGTTGCATCGTTAGCTACTTGGTCTTCGAGATTGTTAAGTCGCAAACTCTTATCATTGTCGTAAAAGGGCTTAAACCTGAACGATTGTATTTCAGGAACTCACGAAGCTTATGGCATCTCTCGCAGCCAGCGCAAGAATGTCAGCGCAGGAGAAAACTCCGGGGCATGTTCTCTCAAGAGCTGCCTTGGCCTGATCGATGATACCGAATCCTTGGAGAGTTAGATTGGGGGGAGCATCCTTCTCTGCATTTCTGCTAGCAGAGTTCAAGAGTACAGAGGCATCGCATCCCTGCGCAAATAACATGGCCCAGAGAATCTCGTTATTGATTGCCAAGCCTTAGACTCATGATTTGCATCAGGTTTAAAGCTTGAAACAAACTTGCATAAGATTCAGTTCTGGTGCTCAAATTAGATTCCTCTATTTCCACTCAATTGTAGATACAACACAGGTCAATTGAAGTCCTACTCACACGAACGAAACAATCGTGGAAATGGAGACGGAGAAGTCCTGCTGCGAATCTTCTATCGTTACGAACGGCGTTGTTGACGACGTTGGCTACAGCTTGCACGCCGCCAGGACAAGTCCTGGCATAAAAGCTTTCTGAAAGCTGAGCATCGGCAACAGCCGCCAGCAGGACCGCTAGTCCAACAAAAACTAGAACCGAGGACGACAATCTTGTCGTCATGTTTGTAATCTAAGACCTGGGTTTCAAAACAATTCCACATCAAATATATAGCATCAGAAATCGTTCATCCCCTGACAGCACAATTTATCGTACTTTACTGGGCACATGCACTGGTGTGTACTACAATTGACTGCTACACGGTACTAGCTACGAAATCACAAGCTCCAAAAGTAGATCCTAATGGTGGAGAGATGCTAAAGCAGATGGTTAAAGGAAATTGCAGCTGGCATCTTCTGGAAACAAGGATCTGAGCGCACCGTGAAGTTAAGCAGCTGCCTCAGGTCAGATGGAAGCCTGAGTGCTGCTGCTGAAGCGAAATGGAAACAACTACTAGCTGAACTTGTGAATGTTTGGATGAATTGAAATAGGCCATGCGCACCTTATATATGACAGAATTATGTCAAGTAGTCCGGACACGTTCGCGAAAGCTGTTGAGGTCCCACTTCAGCCTCGCTTGGATACAATTGTGCAGCCCCAATTGGTGCAAACTGTTTCTTAAACATTTTTCTCCTGCAGCTTAGGATCTGGGGAGCGTTACTCGGTGCAAGTGGCGCACCAGTTGACATTTCACAAGTAAGAAATGCCATGTCTTTGGCTGTTCAAGCGTAGCGACTCGTGGCCGTGAGTTCTGTTCCTTGGCTCCACTACAAAAACAGTACGATATTCTCCAGCCAGCTGCATGGAGACTCAGCACTATGTCTACTGCACACAGCACATGTATTTAGAATTTTCATAATTCTAGGCTTCAGATGTTCTGGCGATTCACAGATACCCAGTCAAAGAAAGGAATCTCAGCTGGCCTACAATCCCGCTGCCTTAGCAGTCACATAACCTCATGAGCCAGGTGAGCCGTGAAACCAGGTGACGAGCGACCTGCTTCATTGCAGGTGAAATTTGCACGACTGACTGGCAAAAGACCTGGGGCTTTTGAACATCATGCTAAATCATTCCGCTTACACGACTGAAAGTAAACAAGCCAACAAAAAACTCAACTGCTGCAGTGGAGTGCCTTGAGTAGTCGCGACCTCAGCAGTGATTTCTGGACTCTCCAGGCCCTGGGCAACAGTATATATTGCCTGTCCTCTAGACGCATCGTTCAGATAGATGCTTGAAAATGTGTCCCGTGTCCCATTTGTGCATGATTCGCTCAGGAATGTAGGGCTTTTGTGTTGAAGATCCGGCAGCATGCCTAGATTGCGATACAAAACTAGTTTGTGTACTCAAGGTCCGTCACGATTAGACTCTCACATATGAAAAAATTAAATGCGTTTGTCACGTGGAGAAATCCGCCTGGCTGCTCTGTCGATGAACTGATCAGCATCATGCGCAAGTACAGCCTGCTGGACTGCTCATCAATTGGCCAGTGTCTGTATTGGTGCAATGGGTAAACGTACCCTCCTGTACCTATATCCGAGGCATGTGACAGATCTCGAACCGGGAATGTTTTGCATTCTGATTGCTTCTGATGAAAGATGTCTAATCACATTCTATGCCAACGAAAAGAAAGAGCATTGAATGTGTCTGTGAATTGCATCGCATATCAAGTACAGCTGCTCTTGGTGAACTACCTTCGAGAAGCTGAAGCAGCTGAAAATTCTAAAGACTTTTCTGATAGGCCCTGGTGTAGTGACTGTAATAACACATCAGAACTCTCCCACTGGATCCATAGCAGCAGATTCAGACCATTAATTTCAGCAGAAGCATCGATTTACTCCCTGCAGGTTACATTTGAGATTACCGTATGGAGAGCGCGTGCACTTCGCATCATTTCAAAGCAAAGAGCATGCTACCTAGGAAGAACTGAATATGCTGAACTTGCTACCATGGATACTCTTCACTAGGTACATCGAATGAGATAGAATGCAGGCTAAGTTACTTCGATGAACCTAATTTAGTGTACACATGAATTGTCAAAGGGTAGCATCAACAGGGCAGAGGAACCCTGAAGCGAGCGTGTAAGAGAAAAACAGAAGCAAAGATATTGCAAGAAAAGAGGAGGTACAATAGAAGAAACTTGCAATTTTGTCAAACAACGTCACGCTACATACTGCAACCAAATTCGAGAGCTTAATCGTGATGAACGAAGCGACTTTTAACAGTCTTCACACTATAGTCTGTCACTCAGAGGGCTTCGTCTTTCTCTTAGACTGTGTGATGAGAAAGAGCCAGAGCAAATCAAATTGTGAGCAGGTAGATACGGATCGTATGCAACAGAAACAATCAAATACACTTAAGCTATGAACTGCCACGAAGTTCTAAGGCTTGATCGCGATTAATCAAGCGGTGAGCCTATAATTGTAATCCAATGAAAACCTTGTGTCTTCACTTTGTATAAAATCAACAAGTAGACCAAAGTGTCAGCAAGTGCTAAGCCTACAATAAACAGCAAAGGCGAGTGGTACGCAGCTGTAATACAGTTAAATACAGTTGCTCTACGAACTGCAACAAAGTCCGAAAGTTTGATTACTATGAAGCGAGGGGTAACCCAGCGTCGCCACACTATTTTCTGTTACTCATATGGGTGAACCCTGCCTCTCCCTCCCTTCCTCTCTCTCTCTCTCTCTCTATCTTCTTTCCTTCCTTCCTGCTGACTTCATATGCGATGAAAATTAGCTCATACTGTAAGCTAAAAGACCAGCGGTGGTACGCAAGTGAATCAATGTCACCGTCTAGAATGGAGAATTGTCAGTGTCATCGTTTACAATGGAGAATAGTCGACCTCTTGTGAATTGAAGTCGTCACCTCAACGTGGACCGGATTAAAGTGATGTCAAGCAGGAAGAGATGGAAGACCCATAAGTTCAATCCTGACCTCCAGATGTAGCCCTAGCGTGCTGCCAGGCCAATTAAGCACGCATATTCTGCCAGACTAGATTGTGACTTTGTCTAACAACTTGAGGAGTCATGTCCGCATAGATTCTCATAAAGGCATCCGATACAGATCACGAACATAAAACAATGTTTGTCTACCATGAATTTATGAAGTTTTGTGCATGTATTCTATTCACTCAGCCTGATTCATCTCTGCTGCTGGACTTCGTGTAGGGACTTTGTGTAGGACTTCTGTAGATACTTCTATTGTAAGCCCTGATTATGCTGTCGCTGCGGCATGTATTACATGGTCAGTGCAGATTACTTCCAAAGTTAATACCAGGAAAACTTTAAAAATCAAAGTCCCGGATTTATCTTGTATATTTTCTTCATCATCCGTGTTAAATCCAAATATGGATGCAGTAAAGATTATTGCTGTCATTTTCAGTAACCACATAATACACAAAACAAAAAACTATATAAATTTATCATATTTTATCAAGTAAATAATTAATTATTATGATTTGGATAATAAAATTGATAAATTATCAGCTTTTATTTTTTCCAAATATTTATATGCATAAAAAAAATTTGAATTTTTTTACTCTTATGACACATCTTAATCTTAGTATATTATTTTTGAAAAACACCTAAATTTAGTTAATAGTCATTAACTTTTTAAATAAACAGTTATTTTTTTCTAATTAAACTTTTAACCTTAACTAATGTTTTTTAGAGTAATTGGGTCACCGTGCCAGATTATAAGGACCCAACGAGGATTTACTGTGGGCACTAATTAGGGTGGATAACAAAGTAGTGTACACACTATATATGCGTAAAAACCATCGCCGTTAATATTAGTGAAAGGTTGTGTATGTGTTATCGTTTTGACTATTATCTCCTATTATTGACAACCCAAGGTTTATTCTCGTCTCAAATTTCTCGAGTTCTTTCACCTCACCACGCTCAGACAACACTATATTAAAATCTTCCATGAATATTAGCTTTGAATTCACCTCAGCTATAAGTGTGGACAATCTAATGTCACTGAACTCAGGTTTTTGTCAACACTGCGTACATTTCTGACCAGTTTTATTGTAAAGAAAAAAAAAAAGTAAATTGTTGGTTTCATTTCACGTATTTTAACCTTCGGTTATTGTAAATGGATGGGGAAACGCACTTCAAGTAATTGTGACCCACAGCAATTGGGAAGGTCTACTTAGATTCCATTCTTCTCTAATGTTGTTTTCCCCTTTGAATAAACCATGACTGATCTTTGTACATGCTTTATCTACCTCTAACTTTATAAAAATTATTTATTTACCATAAGTGAACAAAAATTTTGTTTTCTACGTTCAACTTGGAAACCTTCCTTAGTAAGATGAAAGTACCATGTATATATCATATAAAATCTTGGGGAGTCAGTTGCAAACAATCTAGTATTACAAATAAAACAAACTTATGTCCGCCTCCTGTGAAACAAAGAGGTCTTGGCTAAGTATTTGAATAGGTTTTTGATTTTGTAAGTAACTATGATAAAAATAATAAAGGATAGGAGGAAACTCATGCACTATCGACACAATATCTAACATAACTCCCACACACATTTCTTGTGAATCAATTCTGACATTTATCTTGTGATCCTTGGAGTTGCTCTCCGGCTTGTTCTCATTCGTTAGACTGCAACGCAACATGCAAGTCTTGAATCGCTCGCGATATGTCTATAGCTCTGCCTCAGTGTTGTGAGATCAAGGGTGTTGCGGGGTCTTAAGCATTTGATTGTGTACCTCCACTCCCAGTCTTCATAGTCCCCATACTTGTTTGAACTTGGTTTTCAATGTGGTTGACTTTCTTGGTTGGGCTTTCACAAATTTTGTCCATGCTATTCTCCACTCCCTCCCGACGTAAATTTCCAGTGGAACCAAATTTGTGCCTTGATTTTTAAATATTGCACATCTTGTCCTTGAAGATACTGGCACACCACAAAAACCACACTGTTTTCCATGGTTTGCCAGCTTTCTTTCCTCTCTGTGGAATTTCCCAGATGTTCCATGTCAAAAAAAATAAATTTCCTCCGATAGAGCAATAGAGTTATTTATAATCACCGCCAAAAGTTAAAATTTTAGAAAGTTACTCACTCATATACAAAAAGAATATTCTGGAAAAGAACTCTCTTTTCTAACCTCATGTGCTCTGAGTCCCCACTTACCCCACCGCACACAACCTTTTACATTAACCTCAGTTTTCCTTTCCCTTTCCTTCACCTACACCCACAATGGTATTCACACAAGAGTCGAAAAAGTCCACGTCACTGCTACCCAACAAATATTGCATGGGGTATCGGTGCACTTCTACTCCCTTTAAAACGGGAGAAACATCGGCCTTGACATGAATTCTAATTTGATGAGAGCTAATTTTCCGTCCACTCTTTACTAGTCATGTTGACTGTCACCAGCACAGACTACGTGGACACGATCCGGGGCAGAACTCGCCGACCGTGGGGATCAAACCCACGGCCACGTGGTTAAAAGCCAGGCAATCTACCGGTGAGCTAGGTCAGCTCGTGTCAGGCCGAATGGAGGTTACATTTTGACACTAAGTGCACTCTCAAAGTTACTATCCAAAAATCAACACTTACAGCTCATCAAACAATTTATATGAAGGTAAGACGTGATGACTAAACATGATTAGCGGCAAGCGCTGCAACTCATGCAGTTACCATGATCAGGTTTTACAGCATGTATGCGGTCAGATGCTCAGATCACTCTGTGCCAAACTGTTAACTTAACCTTTAAATATGCCATATCGAAATGCTACATTGAAGTGCGATAGACACAATCCCCAAGTTTCGACTTACTTTTAAGCAGTGCTCTTGAGAGTTTTCTAATAAACTCGGGTGGTGTTCCGCTGGTTTCGAGATAAAAACCGAGTTCTGAAACTGGTGGCAGGACTCCAATAAACTCATATTCAAACCGTTATATTTAAGCTCAGAGGCATATTTAAGAACTGTTAACTGGAATTTCTAAATACAACAATATGTTATGGGCCAATTTTTTCTCCGTGATCTAAGTCTTTCTGAAAGATTCGTATTCTAACCACCTTCAAGCTAGGAACTTAATTTTCATGGATGACTACCATGTCTTTAAAAGGTTTCGCTAAGAAAACTATGAATTGAAAAGAAAAACTGGTGAAATTGTCCAACGACAGTAAGAGTTCTCGTCTTTCCAAGAGGAAAAATGTAGAAGCTTATCGAGCTTATTATCTACGTGTTGATCGCAAACCATAAACCAGTCATTCTTCCAATAAAACTGAATAGCAACAACAAAAAACCAAGCCTCGTATTAGAAGACCATGCTAGATAGGCGTCATTATGTTGCCGAAGGAGAGTCATGCAAACCTCAACTTCAAGATTCAATGAAGTTCTTGGAAGAATAAAGATGTATGAACGTCATGGACAGATTCCCCATTGCCATGACAAATGAACCGGAATGTCTAACGCCTTAAACTAAAATTTTAAGACATGATACTACAAATCTAATTCTTATGAAATTTACATGTAGGTTCTAGAGATTCCAGCTTATAGTTAGCAAAGTGAGCTAATTTCTTCCCTCAAGGTTATAGTGCATTCATTGTGGGAATATATATGGTGTCACAATTTTAACTCTTCATTGAAGTTATCTGGTGTCAAAAGCAGCTGAGTATGTGGTAATTGTTAAATTCAACATCAACTGAATAAATATGACATGAACTATAAATCCGAGGAAGTTATGCTCCAATTTCATTAGAAAGAAAAGAAGCAGGAACTGGTCGAGTAGTTGATTTTTCTTGTTATTCCCAATCTCTCATAAATTCTTCAAATTTGACGAACTTAATGTTCTTCTTGTGATAGTTATTAGTCAGTTCAAATCCCCCTAAGCATATATCGTTCTTGAGAAATTCTTGACGTAGATCTCGTATGCTCCTAGGTTTAGTTATGCTGTAGTTAGAGCTTCTCCAGCGGTACTTGCAACAGAGCATGTAGTCTCCATATCTCAGGTTTTAGTGCCGAACATACAAATTATGCGTCCCATCACTTACCTGATATCGAAAATTATGTGCACGAGAATATATGACAATGACTCCCTTACCTTAGCCGCGATATTTGGCAGGATTGGCAATCAGCTTTGAGTCCTCCATCCTCGCCTATAAATAAATTAATGAATTATAAAATAAAATAAAATTGACGATCTCAGTAGGAGAGCGCGCGTCAGCGGATCCTGAAAATTTTAATTCCACATGCCATTGCACCATTTCGCACATCAACCTTTGACGAGCAGTTTAGTGAACCGTTGGAGAGTATGAGTTTGGGGTATATTGAAATTCTACAAACATGGGGTTTATTTTTTGGTTCATGGGTCAAAGACTGTTTAACCTCTAAATATGCTCTTACGACATGTTGAGTATCTAAGTGGACCTCTCAAAGTGAACATTTTGTGTAGTGGATGAAGATTATCTCACAGTTATCATAAGAAGAAAAAAATGTTATGTTCAAAATCAATGTACATAAATAATAAGATGATTATCTACATGCCCTTAATAACATTTTTCTGTTTTACTTGCAATCAATGAAGAAGTAATCAGAACAAAGATCATTGTTTGAAATTCAATATTACCCATAGATCTCAAATAATTATTTACCTAAAACTCAAAATTTAAGATAGTTGTAAAAAAAATATTCAAAAGAAAACTGTAATTTTTTGACTTTGAGTCTTGAAAAAAAGTTGACATATTTTTTTTAAAAATGCACACAAATGAATATATGACACACTTATGACAATTTTGGATGTAGGAAATGCCAATTCCATTCTGATTGAATTGCATGAGGTTTGATATCATGGAGGCAAGTGGTTGTTGGAGTAACTTGAAGAAGTAATGGGGGAGTTCGAATATTTAAAGATGGAGATCAATTATAATAAAATGCAGTTTACTGTCTCTTAGTGCAATATGTTGTTTACCCTCAATATGTGAAACACTGGTTGTTAGTCTCAGAAAAAAAGACACGGGCAAAGTGTACAGTGAAGATCTTTGCTAACTACAATTCAACCTTACACTTATAACGTTTTCAGATAAACTCAGACACGTTTTCTCGATAAGTGCAATGGTGAGGACAGTTGCATTTATAGAGTTCCTAGATAAATGCAAGACCTCTGAATCTCCAACAAGTCAAAATTACAATACTTGGATACATTTTCTCATCTATTATTCACCATGTTCATATGCACTTAAGGTCCCCGGGGAGCAAAAGAGAGAGAGACGAGAATAGGATAAGAGTCCAGATTAGTTCTTCTTATATTTCTGCCAAACATGTACAATTCTCTTTATTTTTCAATTTCAGTTCCACTGGTCCCTAAATTCAACATTATAGAGAATTTTATAGATAAATATTATTGAATTTATTATTTTTGGAGTTATGAATGATTTTTTTCAAATTTGCCATATGGGTAGGGTATTCTTCTTCCAATCTGTTCCTTTTCATGCCTTGGTTCTATTGTGACCTAGTTGGAAAATTATGGAAATAGGAATAAAAAATATTTTTAAATTTTATGATTTTGATAGTTAGCATTTCCCCGTGTGACGTGGGCTATTAGGGGGCTGTGGTTTTGCAGGTGGGAGGAAATACATGATGAAATGCCTTGTGTCGTTATTGTTCTCTTTTTGCTAGCTATAGCTTCACTTCCCCTCATGGGGCTGCCTAGAGTGGTATGTGATAGACTATGTTTGGTGTGTGATATGTGACCTCCGGACTGACTCTCACTCAGTTTTACCTCCAATGGCTTTTTTGGAAGCTCATCATGAATCTAGAAAGACTTGTTTCCACCCTATGACCATGATCCTAATGCACACTCTTACACACAAACTCTCAAAGTTCAAACTCCATGATGCAAATTCTCACATAGAGTTATATATCACTCAAAAAGAAAGGATACTTTGGTGATCAAAGTCTTCATTGAATCAAGGCTCCACCCTGAACATGACTTCTCCAAGAATCAAGTTTCCCAAAATAAAATCTCTCCAAAACTAAGATCACAAAACTAACTTCTCCCAAAACTAACTTGAAAGGTACTTCTCAACCTCTCTATTTATACTACTTAGAATCTTACCCTAGTAACTAACCATCATGTAACCTTCTCTTATCAAGTTTAATCGAGGTAGTGATCACAAATCCCAATGAAAAAGATACATGGCAACATGCAATTGGTCTATTTGGATCTTCTAGAAGTTCAACTACCCTCCAATTGACTTTAGTGTATCAAGTCAATCTCGCCCCTAGATTTAAGGGTTTTCACCAAGTCCAACCAATGAAAATTAGTCTAAGTCAATGAAAGTCAAGATACCCATGTGATGGGATCTAATCCTTGAACCATAATTAGCTAAACATAGTCATGACTAAGATAAACTTAGGCATAATTTATATATACTTACATTTTATCCTATATGTACAAACTTGGATCTTACAGATCGTCTCTTTACCTCGCAAGGGGAAAAGATACACGTGGAAAAGATGCACAAAGATTATGATTGGACCACTTCGAATACACACGTTGTCGTGTTGTGACGCGGCTACTATGAGAAGATGATGACATGTGTCATCTTCAGAGCTGTTGTCATGACGGTGATACTTTAGGTTAGGATAACCAATGGCGCACTATAAGGTTGTTAAGAGTCCACCGCTGGATCAACTTTGTAGGGTCAGGATGTTGAAAAGGCTCCAAGAGATATTATCTTAAACCTTATCAGATATAAAGCGCAATGAGGATGGAAAGGGTATGGAAGAGAGCTAGACACATCACTTTGCAGATTAAGGAGCTTATCTGATTGAAGTGGAGCCGACGTAGGACATGGATAGAGGACAACATGATCCTCCATATGTACCGATGTCCAATCCATTTGTGATCAACATCTGGTGTCTTCATCGTGATCACTTTCGGACGTGGTTAGTGTATCATTTTGGAGATAACTTTCTACAACAAGTGATAAACTCTCGAGACCCGATTATTCTTCCAATTATTTCCTACGGCACGATTTGGGACGTAACAGTATACGTTTTGATTTAGTTTGGGCGCTATGGATCTGAACTTACCAGTAGTGATGGCTTTCAATACATGGGTTTCAATCCATCACTATTGTTTACCGAAAATAAGCCATAGGGAGTTGATTATTAAGAACTTTGGCGAGGAGTATTATTCTCAAATTATAAACTCCCCGGTTCCGTTTGTAATTCCGTTCATACTTAACCGATTTTGAGTTGTCATTTTCACTCTTTATTAGTGGTAACTCGTATCGTGTATAGGATGGCTAAGTAGTGTGTTCACGATAGTTGTAAAGCTCTAAGTGAAAATGGAGCTAATTTGGCCACACTAGAGGTCAAAATAACACTCTTCATTCTCATTGGTCTTGGAGTTTGGGCCAATGAGGGTACTTGGGCTACTTCTTCGAGGTTTTGAAGAGTTTTGGAGACTTTCTAGAGAGACATTTGAAGATCTGAAGAGAGGGTTGGAGAGCTGACAGGACAAGGTACGATGTGGGTTCAAGAATGGATGGATTTGTCACTCTCAAATGGTGATTCAAAGATAGAGTGACAAATTTAGACCTTTGAGTGTATTTGGGGTGTTTCTGAGAATCTTACGAGTGTCTTGGGAGATGTGAGTTGACTGTGATATATTTTATGACTCGGGCTTGCGTTTGAATCATATTTTTGACTCAATTGGATGAGTTTTAAGTTTAGAGTGATAGCTTGAAGTTTGTGTATACAGTCAAAGTTGCAGGACTGCACT
Source organism: Marchantia paleacea (assembly GCA_014180765.2). Classification (NCBI taxonomy): domain Eukaryota; kingdom Viridiplantae; phylum Streptophyta; class Marchantiopsida; order Marchantiales; family Marchantiaceae; genus Marchantia; species Marchantia paleacea. Next base: position 1,324,174 of record MUAA02000035.1, on the reverse strand, counting down.
AACTATCACGAAGTTAGTACGGAGATCATATCTTTTGATATCAAAAATTTTTGTCAATAAAACTTTACCCAATTCAAGTTCTGATAATGAATGATTTTCTCATGAAATCTGGCAGCAATTGAAGTCAAAGATTGGGATGTGTGATGGGTTTTGTACATAGGGCTATGCATATCGACTTGTGATACAGTGTGCAAATCAACAATTGTTGTGAGAGATCTAGAGTAGAAAAATATCTGAAACTTTTCTGACACATTAAAAAGGTTGTTGAGAAATTTTCTATAAAGTTAAAGCGAGAGTTATTGGTCAAATCATTGACTATCATAATCTTCTTCCACTGAAGTTTTACCGGTTTATAATGAACTCGAATGTGGAGTGTTGAGGAGAAGAAGAACAAATTGTCAACTCACACGAGGTTCTGTGACCTCCGGGCTGACTCTCACTCAGGTTTACCTCCGATGGCTTTTTGGAAGCTCATCATGAATCTAGAAGGACTTAGTCCCACCCTATGACCATGACACTATTGTTCACTCTTACACAAACTCTCAAAGTCCAAGCTCTATTATGCACATTATCACCAAGAGTAAGATATCACTCAAAAGGAAAGGGATACTTTGGTAATCAAAGTCTTCATTGAATCAAGGCTCCACTCCGAAGATGACGTCTCCAAGAACCAAGCTCCCCAAAACTAAGATCACTACACTATCTTCTCCCAAAACTAACTTCCATTGAAAAACTACTTGGGAGGTGCTTCTCAACCTCTCTATTTATATTACTTAGAATCTTACCCTAGTAACTACAAGTAATCACCATGTAACTTCCTCTTACCAAGTTTAAACAAGGTAGATATCACAAACCCCAATGAAAAGGGTACATGGCAACATGCAATTGGTCCACTTGGATCTTCTAGAAGCCCAACTACTCCCTAATTGACTTCTAGTGTACCAAGTCAATCTCGCCCCTAGATTTAAGGGTCTTCACCAAGTCCAACCAATGAAAACTAGTCCAAGTCAAGGGAAGTCAAGATACCCATGTGATGGAATCTATTCCTTGATTCATACTAAATATCAAAATAGTAGTTCTCATCTATCACACCAAAAATTACTCTATATTTTCCTCCAACTTAACCATAACTAGCTAAATATAATCATGACTAAGATAAACTTAGGCACAATTTAGATATATTTGCATTTTATCCTATATGTACAACCCTGGGTCTTACAGTTCTAGAGGGTTCTTCTACAGCCATGCGTTCAGGCGTTCTCATAGCAAAGAAATGTCCATGAGACATAAGTGGTGAACTCGACGTGGAGGAACTTTCATGAGTTCTCTTGTTGCGAGTTTTCAGTTTCATGAGTTTCGGTTTATGGTTGACTGTTCCAAGTTTAGAGTAAGGTGTAGATTGCAACGTTAGGTTGTGGGTTGGCCTTGAAATATTAGGGTGCAAGTTCAAGTTTTGTTTGGAATTGAGATATAAAATTAATCAAAAATCAGATTGTAAGAACTCTATAGTGATAGCTTAACGCAAAACGTTGAGTTTTATGATATGTCAAATGCCAAGTGCTGGCAAGAGTCAGTCATGGGTGGGTTGGTACATTTCAAGTATGGAGGCTCGCTGTTTGCTTCTTGTGTTTGGATCCCCTCCATACTGGCTTCTTGTGTGTGCATCATGTTGGATTTGTGTGGGCGCCTGATTCTATAGAAGTGCTCCGGACTTGATCACCGGTTACCACTCTGGTACGTGCTGCATATTTCTCTTGTGAGAAGTTGGAAGTGTTTATTAGTATGTGTAAAATGATATTTTTAAGACCCTTTTTGAAATCAATAATATTTTAAGAATGAATTTTATATTTAACATAATTAATTTTTTACATCAAAATTTTTTAAGTTATTTGGAAAACTAAAACTTTTTAATCAAACTATGTTTAAAATATAAATTGAGTTTTAAAAGTTTATTTAATTGAATTTTACAGTATATTTTAAAATTTAAAATCACTTGATAGCATTTCAAATAATATGACAATATGTATCATATCTCAACAAGAAGATTTTTTTTGAGATTATAACTGTGACATATTTAAAATTTAATTTTCATTAGGTTATCCAAGAATTGAAATTTTTCTCTACAAAGTCCTAAGCTATATTCTTCATTTAATCAATTTAATTTTATTGTGCATGCATAAATAATGATAACTTTCATTTGATTTGTAAATCAAATTTTAATATTTAATGTCTATCTTAAGATTTAATAATTTAAAATTTAAAAGTTAAATTTACTTATTATTGAAATCATAATGGATACTTTATTAAACATAATGTACAAATTTTTTTGATAAGTTTAATGCATATTTTATTTTTATATTTTCAAGTTCAAGTTAAATTTATAAAAAATAATATTTTTTAATGATAAATGATTATTTTTTATTATTAATATACATTATAGTTTTAAATTATCAATAATTCACATTGTGTTTTAATTTTTGAATAATTAAGATTTAAATATATTATTTGACTGTTGCTTCAACATAACCTCCTCCAACCGAGATAATATACTCTCACAATCTTCAATGTGATCCTTCGCAAACTTCCGACAACCCTCTTGATCGATGGTTCCATCCTTCTCCTCTTCTGTACATTCCTTGATTGGCACATCATCTGGAAAAGGCATAGTCTTTTCCGGAAAAAAGTCCATTAACACTTTATTCATCCTATTCATCATGTGTGCTACTGAATTTGTGGCCCCTTGTGGCAACGTGCACATCCTTACCAAACATAAGGGTGTTTTCATTGTGGTAATATCCATGCTTCCTTCTCATAGTTGAAACTTATTATACCTAGAGTAAAGATCTCCCATGGAGTAGATAGCTCTCCTTGCAAAGGCTTATGCAAACTCGTCCACAATTGGTCCCACCCCCATATTCTCATAGTCATTTGATTCACGGGTTGCATGTCTTGAATGAATCATAGTGATCCATTCTTTATTGGCACTGTAAATCACCGACTGGAATATGGTGCAAAGGATGGCTCCAAAATCCTCATCTTCATCTTCAACAACTCAATGTGTTTTGGAAGATGGATCCTAGCTACTGAGATCAGTCTCAAGTCCCAAGGCGCATGAGGCATAGTAAAAATGATCATGGGAGCTACTACATTAGGATCTACACACCCTATCTCCTTTGCTTCAAAAGAGAATGTTTTTCCATGCCTAGCAAACATCTCATTGAAACACCTTTCCTCATTTGCAAGAAAGAAACCATCATATCCAACCTTCAACTCATGCATAGTGGTTTCAGTAAACTTGTGTTCTATTTTACTAGGATCCCTCAAGTTATTTTCTACGCTGCACTTGTTCCTTTGAGTCATTTGGTAAAGGAGCAAGTATCGCTTTCACCTTCTTATCAACCGTTTTATATCTGGTCTCCACTCAAACCTCAGGTGCTTCGAACATCTCAATAGTGGAGTAGAGCTCTCTAGAGTGAACCTCCACTATCTTGTCTTCATCGCCAAATCCAATCTCGATCATCTCCTTCAACGGATCTCCCAAACTAAACTCCTCATAAACTCATGATATATATTCACCTTCCTCAAGAAGCTTCAAATCTGCAAGGTTTTCTTCATATCTATGCAGTTTGTTCTTTTCCCATCTTTTCAAATCAGCAACCTTCTTGTATGTATCGTATCCATCATGCGAAAACTCCATCAATCTATACAAAAGGTACCTTTCTCTTGCATAGGTGAGAGTACCTTCTCCTCCGTACCACTATATCCTCTCTCTAGAGCGGTACTTCTCCCAAATCCTCAAAATCTTCAGATTTTGGGAAAGCTCTCTCTCTCAACCGTGCTTTGTTTCTCTTATGATTTACCGGAATTGTTAGAAACTGCACTAACCGCTTCCCATCTTGGCTGCAAATTTGTGCATATGCCGATCTGTAAGACCCAGGGTTGTACATATAGGATAAAATACAAGTATATCTAAATTGTGCCTAAGTTTATCTTAGTCATGATTATATTTAGCTAGTTATGCTTAAGTTGGAGGAAAATATAGAGTAACTTTTGGTGTGGTAGATGAGAACTACTATTTTGTTATTTAGTAGGAATCAAGGAATAGATTCCATCACATGGGTATCTTGACTTCCCTTGACTTGGATTAGTTTTCATTGGTTGGACTTGGTGAAGACCCTTTAATCTAGGAGCGAGATTGACTTGGTACACTAGAAGTCAATTAGGGAGTAGTTGGGCTTCTAGAAGATCCAAGTAGACCAATTGCATGTTACCATGTATCCTTTTCATTGGGGTTTGCGATATCTACCTCATTTAAACTTGGTAAGAGGAAGTTACATGGTGATTACTTGTAATTACTAGGGTAAGATTCTAAGTAGTATAAATAGAGAGGTTGAGAAGCACCTCTCAAGTAGTTTTTCAATGGAAGTTAGTTTTGGGAGAAGATAGTGTGATGATCTTAGTTTTGGGGAGCTTGGTTCTTGGAGACGTCATGTTCGGAGTGGAGCCTTGATTCAATGAAGACTTTGATTACCAAAGTATCCCTTTCCTTTTGAGTGATATCTTACTCATGGTGATAATGTGCATAATGGAGCTTGGACATTGAGAGTTTATGTAAGAGTGAGCAATAGGGTCATGGTCATAGGGTGGGACTAAGTTCTTCTAGATTCATGATGAGCTTCCAAAAAGCCATCGGAGGTAAACCTGAGTGAGAGTCAGCCCGGAGGTCACAGATCCATCATCAAGTAGTCTTGTCTCCATCTGGAGTGCTATAATGTATGGTTGCCACAGAATCAATGGGTATGAAGTTGAGTCTTGCACAAAGAAATTCTGCTCAACAACAACATCCCTAATCTTCACCAGGAGATCAGGGCAAGCTCCATACAAGTCCACTCGAGTGTTGTTGGCTGCCCTAATCACCCAACCATGCTTGGTGTCAATAGGTCACTTCCCCTTCTTGTAGAGCTCTCTCGACAGTATATTGATCTCCAATCCATGATCAATCAGTGCTAACATCGGTTCACTAAGATCCCCTAGCTTCACAAGGGTTTCAGTAGTAACCATTGCCCAATGCGATCGGGTGTAGTGGCTAGACACCTTCACATCTTCTTCTTTTGCCTCATCCTCAAAGCGAACCTTCTGAGATTTCACTCCACTACACTCTACCAGTGCATCTTCTTCATCCCTTGATACCTTTGTACCCATCGCATGAAGTAGAGCAGTATCATTGGAAATCTGTCGTTTCCTCTTGATGATATCAATGATAACATCATGAAACTCCCTCTTTGTTATTCCAAGTATCTCCCTCAAGGTAAACTCTACCTTGGCACTCAAAATCGTTTCCTCCAATACTACCTTCAAATCTGTTGCCGCCTCAATATCCAATTGTAGTTTGTAAGCTGGTACTTTCCCCTTGTCCTTCTCACCCCCCTTGGTTCTTTCCTTAGACCTCGAAGGACCAGCTTCCTCCAAAGCGTGATCAGGTGGAAGAGGTGTATCAGGTCTGATACGTTCTCTAGCCAACCTTTTCAATGAGAGTCCTTTGCTAGAACCCTCCTCTTCCCTCCGTCTCTTCTCTTCCACCAATGCTTCATATTGAATTTTAGCAATATAAGCATGAATCGACATGGTTTCTACTGGATCTTCCCATCCAGTAGTACCACGAATTTCCGCCGCTGTTCTTAGAAGAGTCTCTCTAGCTACCTTCCCTTTCTCCATCGTAGCGAGAGCACTTGACCATAGGCCATTAAGCGGTATGTGGCCTTCAAACTCCTCTCTTGCTCCTCTAATCTTAGCACCATATCTAAAAGCTTCTACTCATGCCACTACATGTGCACTATGATAATCATCCACCAATTTTCTCATGACTCCTTTAACAAAATTGGTTTGAATGATTACTCCAATGTCCTTGAGGGCTACCTTCACTTCTTTCCAAAAAATGTCTCCATTCTGCGGAGTGTGTGCAAAATCTCCATAATTCCTTCGTGCATAATCAGTTTTGTCACACCATATGCATCGTTGCACATAAGCTCGTTTGTCAAAAGGCTTCTTCTCCCCTCCGATATCTTTCTCTTCCAACATCGCAAATTTGATCTTAAGCTTCTTCATCCCTCGCATGATCTCATCGATGGTTGAGTCTTCCTTTCTGTAATTCACAGCTAGAGCTTGAACGTTGGAGGTTGGAACCACTAGCCTAGTAATAGGTGCTGGAGTAATAGAAGTACTATTCTAAAGAGGTCTTCTGACTACAATCTTCTCTCTCCTTCTCTCCCTCTTTGCCAATAGCCTAACTGCCTCCTCAACATCCTTTCAACTACTTGTTAATCATTCTTCCTCATTTTTGTCTTCGAGATACTTCAACTGTGGAAAGTTTTATTGATAGAAATTCCTGATATCAAAAGATATGATCGATATACTAAGTTTGAAATATTATTTATAAATATTAGGTCAAAAGTTTCAAAAATATACTAATTGACTTGCAATAATCTTACAAGCACAAATATTTTGGTGCTACTTCAGGTTTATTAAGATAATACAGAATTCTGGTTTCATCATCTGGAGCATTTACACTTGTGAATTGTGGATCAGAGGCAATAGAAGGCTTAGCAGACCCTGTCAAGGTTATGATTGACTTGGACTCTTGTATATTTTGTTGAAATGCTCATCTATTGAATGCATATTTGAAAAAACATATTTTTTGGATGAAAACTGCACACAAATGTAGGTATTAAAATAACATATTTTAAATTTTATGAATACTCATGCCCTTAACATTATATTTAGGAGATTTAAAATCATGAAGCAAGACAAGACATAGACCATCACACCAACTTCAAAACGTAATAAAAAGATTTGTCTTGTAGGTACACTAGTTTCTAATGTCGATACACCGCGTGACGCAGCATATATCGGATCCGGAGTACTCTGGATGATCATCCAACTGTTTAGAGCTGCAAGTCAAAAGTTGAAAGGAACGATTCGTAAAGACGAAAGAAGTGTTGAGATGGACAATGTGCAGTTTGTTGTCGATGAAAACAACGGTTCCACACGAGTTTTACTTTCACCACTTATTATTCAAAGATAGCGTTAAATCTTAGCCCAAGCAACTGGTTTGGCTGATACATCCACTTCAACACAAATGTTGTAATTTGAAAGCCTGAGAACCCCGCTAGTTAGATGATGTATCATTGATTTTTCTTTAGATTTGCAATAAATACTGCAGTTGGCAGTGAAAGCAAGTCTGACTGAAGTCACCAAGTCAAACGTAACCAAACTTAAAACTTTGGTGAAAGCGAGACTGTGATTTTTGCAAACAGGAAGAACATGTCTCTTACAGGGAAGAAAAAGGAATCACACTTGTACCTACAATGATTTATCATACAATAGCGGTTGATAATGGACACGAAATAATGGAATTACATAAAAAGATTATTTTTTTCCCCTGTATTCCAAATTCACATCTACCCAAACGTAATTTTCTGTAAATAATCTTTACATGAGCACAATAGCAACGACGTATGCAGTTGATGTTGATGACCAATCCAGCTAGAGAAGCTTTTCGAGCATCAAGACACGATGAGGTGTTCAACCCAGAGCATCCAGTGCAGTTGAATCTGATGACAAATCCAACTAGAAGGCTTCTCGAACATCAAGACACCATGAGTTGCACCCGAAGCATCCAGTGCAATTGTGACCATTATTAAACCATCATATAATATATGCAACATTATCATTACTTTAGTAATAAGCTAATTTTTTATCATCAACAAAACGCAGTGGAATCAAACATCATATTTCTATTGGTTGAAAAAATACAATGTAAATAAATACATATATAAGATTTGAAATTATTACTTAATAAAAATTAAATTAAATATATTAATTTATGTTAGCTTTTTATAGAATTGACCTGTATGATTAACATTATATATTAATTATCAGTTAATATATGATGTTTGACAGAAAAAGGTCAAAATACTATTCATCAAAGGTAAAATCTAGAAACAAAAAACAAACAACTTTTATCTTGAAAGGAAAACAAACTTACTGTTCAAGGTAATCTTGTTCCGTATTGAAATAGCTGCTGGCAGCTCAGATGCCGGACGTTAATTTCTTGTTCAGAAATGCTCGAATCGTTACCTTGCATGAAAAGAAGGCACAAACGTTAACACAATGTGGTATCGAAGACATATTTGGAAACAGAATATTATGATCCATGAGTATCAACCGAACAGAAAAACAAGGTGTGAAGGGAATGGAGTCTCATTGATCAGTACTTAAAGTTCCACCTTTTGCATGTCTGAACATCATCAGTCATCTATCGACATTTCATCCCTACAGTTTTGGCTGTACTTCATTCTCGTTCTTCATTCGGCTAATCTGTGGACAGTTCAGTCGCAAAGCAGAGATGGAGTACATGGCTGGCCAGAATGTGCGCGTTGTCAAAATGAGATTAGACTGTGTTTTCCTGATTACTCTGTTGCTGGCCGCTGCGAGCAGTGCAGCTGCAGCGCGGCTTGGGGAGATGCATCCGCTGAACGAGATGGCAGGAACAGATGTGGTGGCAAAGAAAGTGGTTACTGAAGATGATGATTGTGATATAGTCTGCACTTGTATTGGCTGTGCCGCCTGCTTCTGCCCTCCGGGTGCCACTCATGGAGTCCTCATGACCAAGAAATTGTTCTAGATCGGATGGTCATAAACGTCAAACGGCATATGCTTGTGAAAAGATCGTGCACAGAGAAACTTGCATCAACGTATATCAGGGTTTTCTGAGATGAGATGTAGAGGGAGCTCATCATGCATCTTACACTCCTTTATATCCATGAAGGAGATATGATAGTATGTTTGTAGGCCTGCTACAGCAAAAACTTTCGGCTATCAAAAAGGTTTAGCTATCTCAGAATGTGCTGCCTCTATCAATAAACTGTTCTCCACATTTCCTTCGACTGCCAGTTGCAACTGACATACAGATGCAAAGAGAAAGGGTCTGATTCGTTTTCGTATTTCCTTCTCTTGATTCTGTGAACGTCACATTTTGGAGTTATTAACTCAGAGAATGCCCTTTAGAACCTGCAAACCACAAAGCCCTGTGTGCACACTTCTACCAATCCATTCCAAGCAGATAATCAGGACCTAGCTCAATATAAATACATGGAGGTTAACATATCGTTTCGCATCGAACCATATCGACCAACGCTTCCAATATAGTGGCTCTAAAACTTGAAAACAGTTCTTAAGAAGGATGCATTACCTCTACCATGACAATGATTGGTCTAACGAACTAATGAAAAATTTCACTTATTGGATTTGTGGCCGACTTAACACTAGTTAGAAAATGTTCAGAGTTGAACCTTAACACTTATCAGCCATTTGTCATCTTGACCTAAAGTATCATAGTCATAACAACAGTTCTAAAGATGACACATGTCATTATCTTTTCATAGTAGTCACATCACAACACGACATCTTGTTGAGAAAGCAAAGAATTGAGAGAAACAAAAGGCAGCACATAACGAGAAGCTAAAGTCAAGGATGAATAAGAAAGTAAGGAAAAAATATGATTTTTTCCCGTTGTGATTCCTCATAAATCACATAAATTCCTCATGTGATAGCCGGTTGACCATGAAAGCTAACCTACCATTAGTCGTACCGGTGAAGACATCAAAAGTTTGAAGGATACTTCAAGAGGAAGATAAGAAAAGAGTAGAATCGATCATTTGCAAGACATTTGCGGGATGTCTAAAAGTACGGACATCATGAACATCACTCAATTTTACTTTCTAAAACCTCATCGGGAGAAGTTTACTCACGACACATTGTTTGAGAATGTGTAGATAATGAGACTGATAGGGTCCACATTGAGGACTTCAAGGGGTTGAAGGAGCAGAACAACATGACCTTGTGACTTTGGACCCTCACATGAACCCAAGTTCAAGTAACACCTTTTGAGTTCCGAGCACTCAATTGGAAGAAGTGGTGGATGTTTTATTTCATTGGACTTTGAACCATCATGAGAACAAAGTGGTTCTAGTAACACAAGTAGAGGTATCAAAAATCCACTTGAAAGAAGTCATACATGTATCACATTTTTGCTCTTTGATCATTTAACTAAAATTTTATGTATGTTAAGTTCTTTAATTTTTAGATTCCTTGTCATAAGCACCTTAATATGTGGTGAAAGGTTCAATGGTTGATTGAAAAAAAAGACCTTCAATAATCCTCATGTGGAAAAGTGGAAAGAAGTGAAGGTATTCGCGCACAAAGACTCAGCATTTTATTTGTATCCTCCATCGGATGCCTACGACATTGTGTTATAAAAGAAGTATAAAGTGAATCTGAGTCAATTGAGTGGTCTCCTTTTCAACTATTCAGTCACGTGTTGGAAATTTATAGTAAATTAGAGTGGAAGAGCCATGGTTCAAAGTCAGACCAAAATACAATATACAATCTAAGAGAAACAGTTGAAATGCATTTGATAATCATAGTTTCTGAAAAATATTTTGATATTTAATTATAAGACTCAGTGCAGTCACAGCTTATAAAAGTTATAATTATTGCAGTGAAATACTCACATATTCTAATGAAAAGCACGAGGGAAAAAATGTGTTGAATTTTTTGAATCAATAAATCTAGTAAAAGTTTCTAGATTTATTGATTCAAGAAATTCATCACCATTTCTAAACACCATATGTTGGATTGGACTTTAGATCTTGCACAGTCTACGCCTATTGCATCGGTCATTTATACATATGAAAAATGACTGAAGACTAAAATATTTAAGAAAGATGTGAAAAATTTGAAGGTTTTTGGAAAAGTGCAATATGAACCGAGGAGAAGGTAATGCAGAGCTAAGCGAAGTGTGTTGTAAAGATGAGAAAAGTGTCCTACATTTGAACAAACCACGAGCCTCTGAACCTTTTTGGCCTGGTAAAGCTGACACTTATGAATACTATGTCGTGAATAATTGCAACGTAGGATATGACCATGACCATAACCATGAGTTGAGTTTTTAAGCTAGAACGAGGTGAATAGATGGGATGGGAATGGGATGCATTACAGACTTCAGAGTTGTTATCGTCGAGGTCTCATATCGAACGGCTCCACCTCAATATAGTAGTTGGCCTTCATTTTCTGTATGTGCAGTTTTGGCCCTTATTTGAAACTGCAGCGCGCTGTGCAGACCCTCATCAACCAGCTGGTTCGTGAGATGTTGTACTCAAATCCCATCGGGTTCTCCACCAATCAGCAGTTATAAGAGTTTCCTTCCCAAAAAAGTTCGCACATAAGCCGTACAAACATCTTCGCGTCAGGCTTACACACCGCATCTACAGCATATACGAAATTGACGTCTTTAAATAAAAAAATAAAAATTGACGTTCAGCAGATTTCGACTCATCCATGCAAATTCCATCGGACGACTTATTGGTCGTACTTTCAGATGATTTGTCTGGACTGTCTCGTGTCTAGGAATACAGGACTGATATGTATTCATATGAGAAGAAACAGAAGCTGGAGCATTCGAGGGACCTCTTATGATTAATTGATTCCGTGTGTTCGTTAATCGTGATCTCTTTCCTGCGGTGACAAGAGCTGCAGTGTCAGTTGTGTGTATGTACGCGTGTGTCATGCGTCTCTAGACTCGGAATCTAGGATAGGGAATATATGGTTGACAAGATTCTGTACAGTCAAGCAGGGCTGCAAAAGCGTCGACCCCATCAATGTTTGACCCTGCCAGTTATTAATGTCTAGCGCGTGTAAGGATGCCGCCATCCTGTCACTTAGCAGTTTTACGAAGATTTTTCAGAAAGCCAAATGGTGGAAACATTGGTATTCGAAAAATCTTTTTCGAGTCAAATGTACTACTGCTGGCAGAACAGTGAAATGACTAATCCGTTGTGATACCATTTGCTGCAAAATATGTTCGGGAGAAGCGTCGTAATAGACAGCCGTGTGTGTGTGTGTGTGTGTGTGTGCTTTTTTTAGATAAACTCGCGACCACTTGCCATGCTCAAAGACATTGGACAATATCTGATTTGAAATCTCCCTGCCTCATCTACGACGTCCTACGTTCTGGGAAACCCTACTGGTCGTTCTTTATTGGTCTCCCGTCGAATGACAAATAACATATCAAATGACAGATATTCCTACCGTGCCCTCCAATTGAAGGATGTAGGAACCAGTGAAATCAGACATGTTCTCGCATAGAAAGCCCAGCACCTAGGTGATCGAAGAATTGGATGTCGTCCATTGATCTAAGTCCATTGCAATCTCTTTTCCCCAGCGTTTCGCGCCCGTATTGCACTTTTCAGTTGCTTGATGATACAGCACTGCAGCTGTGAAATAGGTTTCTTAGCCTAGAGAGGGAAGTTGGCCTGTTCGCGAAGCCTTTTTTGGGCATACTTGCCGCTGACATTGCGAGGAGCAATAAATTTGCATGTGCTAGCTCGTAGCTGTGATACAAAAAGTTGCATGCACGCGTAAACCAGAAAGGCTAGCGTCGTGTAGGTTCAAAAAAATGACTGGGTGGGATGGCTGCATTGCCCTTCATCTCTTGTCATCATTCCATCGATGGGAGAAGGAGATAAGGTTCAGACATCTACTTCAAGCTCCCTTTCTTGTGGGATTGCAAAGCTTTTCCCTTTAATCATCAGTTTGGTTGAAAATGCAATTCAGAAATTCAACAACATTGGTATTAGCGCCATAACAAGACCTTGAATGTTGAGTCATATATCCCAGGTCGAAGCAAACAATCCAAAGAACTCCAGGCAACCGTCGCCAACATTAAAAGTACTTCTGTGTAAGAACGCGGCAAGAATTTTCTTGTAATCGAGGAGCTACTACTTGGAGGTTCATCTGATGCTGCCACAATCTGCATGTTCTAGTTGTGTATATTAGAAGTCATTCGAAACCAACTACGGCACACAAATTGGCCTCAATCAGAAGTGTGGCACAAACTCGAAAGAGACAGTATCAAATAAAGTGATTAATGATATCACCGTGACCTCATCATGCTGTCGACATAATCAGTGAAAATCGGGATTGCAACTCTTGGTTCGCCTTCTTCACCATTGCGGAGTTGCATGGAGTGAAGCGCAAAGCGTGACGGAATGAAGATCCGGGCTTTGTTCCCCCGTTGCCTCGAACTCATGTGTGGAAACATTCTGCTGTGGACGGGTTCGATTGTGCATGTGAAATGCAGAAAGAGAGGATAGCAAGTTCACAACACAAGGGCACAGCCGTCGAGGTGTGATCAATCCAAATTCATGCAGCGGTAGCCACTTCGGTCGTAGACAAGCTATGATTTTACTCGAGTCTAGTTGACAAATCATGGGACGTGAACTATTTTACTGACAATAACTCAAGTTGAAGTACGTCGCATGGTTCTCGTGGATGGACTGCTGCCCACAGGATACGCAAGGACATGGTGCATCTATCCTGAAAACATCTTCTCCTTGGGTATATGCGATGAGCCTGTGAACTCAAAAGTCTGACAGCTCAGTTGTCATTGCGTCAAGTGAAGAAAATCACTGTTCCCCATTTTCCCGATGCTTAGGGTCAATAAGTACATCTAAGAATCCGGGATGAGAATGACAAGTCCTACGTTGGATATCGACCTACATCTCCTGTTCCTCGTTTGGTAGGTGCCGTCCGGTAGAGCCCCGATGGTTCGCGCTGCGCATGCTTCAGCGCAACAGGTTCATTCCTGACGAGTGAACCTCTGCGCTCAGACGACTTTTATCTGCCCATATGACCGTAACAAGTGATTGCAGCTCGGGTTAAATGGGCTAAATCATGTTTGTGCCACGATTGTAAACCAAACCGAGTTTATATCATCTAAGCAGCCTGTAGATGGACGTCTGCATGGCACAAGCAGTGCCTGATTAAAAACGGTTGAGAGAAAAATGCCTGAACCCGACCTTCCGTACTCGTTCAACTTCCTCAAATAAAACAAGAGACGAATCAAGCTTTATCCCCATGTCTCCACATCTAGTGTGACTTCCTTATTATACTGCGGCTGAGTTACTGTACGACTCTGGTTTCCCCATGAGCGCTACTCCTACTCTTTGTCTTATGAATCGAACAAGAGCTGCATACTGCTGCGGTAAATGCAGCGTCAAATTCTAGATCCAGTGTCACCCAGACGGACGTGCAGCATTCGCATTTGACATCATCATCTGGGCATGGTCACGTAGAGTCAGTGGTCAAACCCTTGAAATCTGTCGTCTTCGGATAACAATCTTCATTTGCACTGAAACGAGTTGAGCGGAGAATGGTAATCTCTGGACACGATCCGTCCTGTTATCCAGCATGGCTATCCCCTTTAGGCACGTCCGTCGTCGCCTTGCCGGAGTGGCCTCAAGAGTATAAAAGGCTGAATGTGCGGGGGAGTCAAGACATTGGCTGCTCGCTCGTCCCTTCACGACTCGAGTTTTGGAACATCTGCAGCAGCCATTATGGCCTTCTATCGAGTTTTGGCCTTCATGGGCCTCGTTCATCTGATGATACAGGGAGCCATTGCATACGACCCGACGATCACCACGGACTTCGGGCTGACGAGTGCCGCGAGCGGTGCGGACTTCACATCGAAGGCTTTCGAGGCCGACAAGCTTCCAGCTGACCCCGCTGCAGGTGGGCTGGTGCTAGTGCCCCAATTTGTGGCCCAGTTTCCTGGCCTTACAGGTCTGGGGATTTCGTCCCTTTACTTCAAGCTCGGAGCTGGGGGTCTGGTTCCTCCACACATCCACGCCCGAGCAACAGAGCTCTTCATCGTGCTAAAGGGAACTTTCTACGTTGGATTCGTCGATGGAGCTAACAAGCTCTACTCTGCCACTCTTTACCCCGGAGACCAGTTCATTTTCCCACAGGCCTTGGTGCACTACCAGCTAGCAGGTAACTCGGAAGCCGAAGGGTACTCGTCTTTCAACAGCCAGAATCCAGGAGTGACATTGATCGCCTCCAACGTTTTCGCTTCCACTCCGGGCATTCCAGTGGGCGTGCTCTCAGCTGCTTTCAAGATAGATGCCCAGACTGTCAAGAACATCAGAACCGCTCTCGGTGGTTGATAGGACTAGAAACGTAGCTATGGCATTTGTGCTCCGAGGGAGTAAGTGGACATTCGTTCTTTGAAGATTGCTGCGAGAAATTCAAACGTATGTCATCAGCGTACATCTGATCCGTACACAATTTTCAGTATCTACTGTAGGAATGCTATATACAAGTAATAAACTCTCCAATCTACTGTGTAATGTGAATATTACACCTTTCAATATATACTTTTTCGCTACTTTGAAAACCGTCTGCTGTGTGCAATATTCTTTTACGGTTAGCGGTGGGATTCTGCTGATAGCGAGAGAATGATAATACGAATGGAGACATCGTATGTCGTATTTTCTATTCAACACCTACTTCAATTATTCATGAGATAAACCTACAATCCGTCCACTGTATACGATGTGTATATGTCTGAATGACGGTGACTCTGATAATAATATTCCACCTTCGGTCCGCAGCAAATGTATACGACATTCACAGATTTCAACCCTTCAGATTTAACTATGTACTGCAGAACGGGCGAATGTATATTTGTAACATCGATGGTTTTCTCAGTGGTCAATTTCTGAGTGTGTTTTATCCTTTTCAATGCCATGCTGTTCGTACAATATTTTCTCGTTGGCTGATGTACGAGAATTTTTTGCACAAACGAGAACGAGGTTTTTGCGAATAAATCTGCTCGGTTGCTTTTGGGATTGAGCCCTCTTATTCCCTTTCCCGTTCTTAATATGTCACGATTCTATGTGAGGTAATTTACAATATGATGTACCCATTAACTCGGATTTGATTTGATTATACTAGTGTCAGTTGATTTATGACGACGCTATTGCTGATTTTTCTATTCTCACCTCGTAATATTTTTGTCACTGCAGCTGCCTAGGTACAAGGTATACTATATTTTGTTGATTGTTACTTGTTTACAGTGCAAGAGTTTTATTTGTTTTGAGTGTTGTTAAATATGTGTTTTGGGTAATTTACTGTTTTTTTCCGACTTGATAACTTTTACATATGTTCATGTATGTGTGTGCTACTTATGATTGTACCTTTATTTAGGAGTCGTTACATTTTTTTTCTTTTTTCATATTGGTATTGTAAGTTATTGTTACGGAATTTAAGTTGTTTTGGCCTAGTTAGATGATTGATCTGTTTTATCGCTCGCTTCTCCGGCTTTTATCTTGACCACTAGTTTCACTGTTTAAGTGGTCGGGAGAATGGAATAAGAGTGGAAGATAGCAGGATGCAGTAGCAGTGGGGACTGGCAGGAAGAATGAAACTTGAATGGACGCTCATTCACGCCTGTTTATATGTCTTTGCCGTAAATCCCAAACATGTTTGCATTGGAGAAGACACTGTTCATAACATGCCCTGAGTGCAAAGGTTTATTCAGATAGCTTGAATCTTGTGGAAACGACATTGTTCAAGAGAATTTATAAAATCGGAGAGAAACAATAGAGTCGACTGGGCACCGAGAAAGTGTCATAACTAGTCAACTATCCGGTTGGGTCTAGCAAACAAGTCGACCAAAAAAAATTGTCCCTTCGGGTGACTGAATCCTGGCGAATGATGACCAGTCGTTGGAGAGCTTAGCCCATCAGAGCCGTTCTGATGTTCATCACTGTGTTCGCATCAACCTTGAATGAAGCTTCCAGAACTCCGCTGGGGATACCGGGGGTAGAGGCGAAGACGTTCGAGGCGATCAGAGTCACTCCGGGGTTCTGGCTGTTAAATGCAGAGTATCCAGTTGCGGACGAGCTTCCGGCCATCTGGTAGTGAACCAATCCCTGGGGGAAGACGAACTGGTCACCAGCCATTAGAGTGGCGGAGTAAAGCTTGTTAGAGCTGTCGACGAAACCAACTTCCCAGCTTCCGGAGAGGACGAAGAAGATTTCAGTGGCACGGGCGTGGAAATGAGGAGGTACCAGTCCTCCGGTTCCGAGCTTGAAGAAAAGGGAGGAGATACCGAGGCCAGTCACTCCAGGAAACTGAGCGGCGAATTGGGGGACCAAAACGAGTCCTCCTGCAGAGGGGTTTGGTGGGAGCATGTCGGAGCCGAATGCCCTGCTGGTGAAGTCTTCTCCACTGCTGGCGTCCATGAGACCGAAGTCCATGGTGATGGTGGGATCGTAGGAAATGACTCCCTGAATCACAACGAGAACCAGTCCGAGAAGAGCGAGCTGCTTTTGGTTGGCCATGATCGAATACAGGAGCAGTGCGGAGAGTGAAGACCAAACTCCACAATTCGCTTCGACGCTAAACTGATGAGATGATGCGAGCTGCGGCGCTATAGAGTGAGGGACTGAGGCTCTAATTTATATGCAAAGTATCCCGGATCAGCAGCTGGATGCAGGCACATAACTGACATCATCTGGAAAATACTACACGTCAACGAAAGGTGCAGTTCCACCACCAATTGCACTTCTTGAAATTTTAATACACTGAAGTGAATTTGGAAATCACCTTGTTTTGAAATTATTACATTCATGATAAAAGCAAGCCCTCTCACCAGAAGCATGTTTTATTAATGTTAGTGACCAATGAGAGGCCTTGGAACGCTGAGAATGGCTTCCAGAAAGGAAGGGAATGCTGTAAAAGTTTCAAGCTTATAACGAAAATGCATTAAGGGCACAAGTCCAAGGGATATCATTCAGAAGTCAAATCCCAGGCTGTAAGTCCCCGGTGTGACTGGACAGAATCATTCGAGCCTGACTCGAAGCGGGTTCCGTTATGTGACTGAACTTTTTATAGAGTGCCCATTATCTGGACAAGGTGGAACTGCCACAAGTTTTGGACCGTCTCGGCTAGCAGACAAAATTCATCTTTTTGCACCACTGCGTTCTGGACAGGCTTGCGCTCTGGGGCCACAATTAAGACACGAGAAGAATGCATGCGGGAAATATGATGGTCCAACTGCAGATTGGATCGAGGATATTTTCGGTCTCCGAACTATGAGACAGAATGCTTCTTTTTGTCGGTGAGCACTTCAACTAGGTGCTCGAGGGAAACATTAAAGAAGCGAGATGCACGCATGGGTGTAATTAGATTGGCCTCTTCTTGTTCCGAAACCGCCTGATGAATTACTCTGCGATGAGGACGTCAGGCTTATGGTGATAAGTGGTCAAAAGTTGTTTTTTTTTTCCCCATTAATTTTTAATAACTTCCTGTCGTCATGACCAAGTTTATTAAACACCCATCACAAGATCAAAAGGTTCCACTTCAGACCCTTGGCATCGGCCCACCCAGCGGGTCAATCTTATAACCTAATCTCTAAGTAGTTTAGTCGGTTCTTAGTAACAGTAGTATCTTACCAATTCCTGGATAGTTTCTGTAGAATCTCATCTATTGTCTCGAGCAAATACCTCTTTTCCCATAAAAAAGGTAGAAGTGCTTCTGTAACTAATTGGTATGTTGTTATTCCTTCTTCCCATACACCCAGAATTTCCTCCAAGAGGGGTCAGATCTGGTCGAAATTCCCTTCCATTCCTCTCTCAATGTCCATTTTGGTGCTACACTTTCACATTCAATGAACATATGCTCCATGGATTCCTCATTTTCCTCACATTTTTCTCATTCTAGTCCCTATATTGCTAATCTTCTAGCTATTGTAAATGAATGCTGCATAACTCTCCATAAGAATATTTGTGCACTAGAGCTAATGTTACCTTTTCATATTCTCGTCATGTGCCTTTTCCAAACTTTTTTCTGTTTGTTGCTCTTCCACTGGTCGTTCAGCATCTCCCTGCTTTCTATCTTTCAGTCTCAAGATTCTATTGCATTGTTGAGTAGTTAGCTTCCATCCTGACACTATCGAGTTACCCACTTTCCATTCCCATCCCTCCAGGTTTTGAATCGGCCCTCAGACTTCTTAAGCTTTACTGTTGCTGCCCACCTCACTGCTTTTTCAGCTTGCCCCGTGGCCTCCTCTTTATCCCAGATCGCTCCCCTTAGCCCATTCCTGCAGCTCTTATAGTGACCAACTCTTGTTACTTTGAAACCTGCTGAAGAAATCCATAAACCTCATGAGTAATTCACTTTTCAGCAAATTCAAAATGAATAGCAACCCTAGCATTCATATCCCTTGGCAAACCTCTTTTCTTGTCGTAGGCACGCCCTTACTCTCGTCCAAATTTTAAGCATGTCTGACAAGGTTTTTTTTTTTCGGGATGTGCCCCAGTTGCTTCTTCAACAAAATTTCATGATCCACAGTTCTCTCTTATTCAACTTCTTCTTGTTGTGTCATGATCACTCCTGTGACTCTAATCCATTCTTCCACCTCTTCCTGAATGAACCCGCCTACCTCCTTCATAATGGGAGCCGAATTAAGTTGTTCAAAACCCTTGAAACCAAGCGCTCACATCATCTGTAATTTCGTGAGAATTTCCCACTGTATCTTGGTGTTCCCCGTTTTACTCTTCTCCCATATGAGAGATTTCAGAATTCTATCTATTTCATCTAGATCAGGTTTAAGCAACGTTATGCGTGATAGTATATGCATCGGTATAGATTACAAGATATGTTTGTTAATCAAAATTCATCCTGAAAAGTATAGCGTTTGATATACTCAAATTTACATCCTCTTTTTGTATGATGTAATATGTTTGCTCCTATCTGCCACACCCCACCCCACCCTATGAGATATCATAAATATCTTAGGACCTCGCCCTCCCTCACTATCTAGCACCCCTATTGCACCATCTAGTGCTACACCTATCCTCTCTTTCTTTCTGATGCCAGATTGTACCATCCATTACTGAACCTGTCTCATTCCCATTTGTAGCATTAAAGATTATTAAATTTTATTTTGCTCCTGAAATCATTTCATACATCTCTGTCTCTTCATGTACTGCTTCAAACGTCTATTGTGAGACCTTAATGATCATCTTGGATGACATGGAAGAGCAGGGGAAGCTACGAGGAATTAAAGTGCATGGACAGAAAGACCCTCTTCATCAGCTCATTGTTGATGATATGTGCATATCCAACTGACGCAACTGCAAAAAGTAATCGTGTCAGATAGAGAGGGAGGACAAGTATAGCACACCGGTCTGACCCCCCTCAGGAGCTCTATTTCTGATGTGAACCTCGACGAGAGAAGCACTTTCAAGGTTACCCTTTCCACTGACCCTTTGCACAACCCAATGAAGTGCTGATCAAATTGTAGTGTCTCCATGGTTTCACATAGGTAGATGTAATCTACCCTTTCACACGCTTTTTCGAAGTCCAATTTCAGAAAAATGAACTCGCTCATTTTCTCTGCACAGTCATAACCCATCTTGATGACTAAAAGGTTATTAGCTATGCTTCAACCCTTAATAAACCATTTTTTTCTCTCATATATTAACATAGAAAGCTTGTCCATATTAACTGGCAAGCAATTGTTTTGTGGTGTTCAACATGGAGATTGGACGTCGATCTTTTAATCTCTTCAAGTTCCCCTCTTTGTGGATCAGCTTAATCACTCCCTCCGGCCTGGACTGGACCTCCTCTCCTCCTGTTTACTCGCTCAGGCTCTTCAATGTCTTTGTTCTTTGCCACTAATTCCGTCTCTTCTTCCTCTTGTGGCACCTATGCAGTCTCTGGTGTTGGTGAGGCATCACCTTGCAAACTTCCATTTTGGCTTCTTCATGTGTTTCGACTCTCAATTTTGTGCCACATGCCCTCTCTCATGGCATGCATCTAGGTATTGTACAAACACCAATTGAGTATATTCTCCGTACTCCTCAGTTCATCCATATCTATCCCTTCTGGAATATCTTGGCTTAAATCTAGTGGTACGCATCCTTTTATTGTTAGGTGTTTATCATCTGAGAAATCTCTTATTAAGACAAATGTAACGGCCAAGTAAAATAACCAAAAGGATGGGAAGACATTACATACAACACCTTCCCTAACATCTATAGTACTCCCCTTCCGACATTCCCCATGTAGTTCAGCATCCATGGAAGCATGATCCAACAAGGCGTTTTGTTCAAATGCATGTTGCTAGGGTCAAATGCGGGTTCCCATGCTAGTGCAAGTGCGATGTTAGTGCCCATATGCAGAAGGGTGGCCACCAACACTCTATCCCTCTGTGCTCTACCCGCTAGCATGAAATGATAACACCTCTTGTTGATTTGAGTGATCGATTTTATTTGTACTCTTTCTCCGAACCCATATCAAAGTTCTGAGGGTATGGTATTTTTTGGTTAATTGAGCATATGCCCATAGTCTCCCTTGTAGGCAACATTCACAGTATAAAGGGTAAGAACTTTGGCTTTCATCTCTTCCTGTCCTGCTTCAAACACACAGGTTCTTTGGATTTCCTTTTTGAAGCATGGCAAAAGTCTTCTCAAGATCTTCTTTGGCCTCCTCTCTATACTCCACCAGATGCTCTACTCCCGAATGCTCTACTACCGGAGGTACGTATGGCTACCACGGTTCTCTTTTTAAGCTCTCTTCGTTTCTCCTTGTTGATTCTTTTGAGTCTATCCAGTTTCTCCGTTTTGATTCTTTTCTAATTTCCTAGCTATTTTTCCTTGGTGTCGTTGCAGGTTGCGGCTTTGTCTTAGGTTCCAACTATGGGGATTTGATGCTGGCCTGAGAAGTCTTGTACTTTGGAAGCTCCTTTCCATTCGGAAATGGTGCTTCTCTTAGGGACGAATATCCCTTGGCTTCTAGTTTACGGAGTAGCTCTTTTTCATTCTCCTCCTTCTAACTTCCTCCAGCTATCTATGAGACTGATTAGCTCTTGTTCATTCTCCTCCCTCTAACTTCCTCCAGTTGTCCATTAGCCTGATTAGCTTTAAGTAACCTCATATGTTCACCTGAATTCTAAATTCTGTAATTTGGACATAGTTGACCTGGAACGCTCACTCACCATCAAGTCTTTTCTTTATGGGTACTTCACTAACCTATTTTTTCCAACGTTTGTTATATCAGCTAGAGGATGGTATGCTTCTCTGCAAATGTTAAAATCCGAATTATCCTCATATTCTCTCCAAAATTTTTAATTTGATTTTCTGTGTGTCACACAGAAGATCAAATTAAATCAGAAATTTGTCTAAGTGTTCACTTTGCACTAACCCCAAGCATACATAGATGATATTCTGGTATATGGTGCCATAGTGGTGGAGCATAAGAGACATTTGCATGAAGTATTTAAGCAATTGATAGCTCATGGTCTGAAGTTGTATCCTGGAAATTGTAAGAATTTTTAGAAGTAGATGGAGTATTTGGGTTGTATTATATATCCATGAAGGTTGGGATTTCAACAAACCAAAATTCAAGGACGCTAGAAGACAAAGGAACTATCTCATCTCTCTTCCATTATGATACCAGATACTGTGGTCACAAGTTGCTGTGTCGTGCGTGGGTTTAGAAGATTGATGAACAAACCCGACACCTCAAACAGTTCCTGCGTTCGAAGGTTCAAACATGGCGGGTACAGCTCTCCTCGCGCTTACGCGCTCTACGACGCGTTGTGAGCAAGTCGAAACAGCGCCTAAGCACAGGGTTGACACTTTACAGCTGTGACCTGCAATGAACACTTGAAATTGTGATGTGGCGTATCAGTGCTACCGTATCCTGATGTTGACATAGGTTTTATATGGAGCAGGGCATCCAACTTCCAGCGCTTTCTGGCGTCTGTGTGGACCAAATTGTTGCCCTCTCCGACACCTCAGATGACAGACAACTATCGGTATTCGTATACTGAACGTCGGTGGTCGTTGGATGACTGCAAAATTCCATAAAGCACCGGTCGGATAATTAGGGAATTTTATGGTTCACGTATTTCCCCGAGAGCAGGTTATCTCGCGGCAGTTAGGAGGTCTCGTGTAACATGATCAGTCGTCATTTCAATGGAAGAGAAACGACTGTGGAAACTCAATTATCCATCACCACATTCTCTAGAAGTTTTTTCAGTGCTAGGAAGTTCGACAGGCACAGTGTACATTTCGTGAACGTATCCACGTCAGTAGCCACGCCCGTAATCATAAGGAGAAAAATGGCGAGAGGCCAAGAAGTATTCACAACTCGGCTAATTGCAAGCAGGAAAACTGCTCGCTTCTCTGTGCTCAAGCAGAAGACCTCTTAGTAAATATTGTCCTCTGACATACCCACGGCCGGGGGCGGCAAAAGAATTTGTTGATAAAAAATGATTTACGTCGTCAGGGGAGCGACAGGTGCGACCGCCCAACCCACTCAAGTACGTGGCTCTCTCAGAGGAAGACCGCTAAGAGATTCAAGAAGATGAAACCATTGAGCTTTGAGAAACTCTTACTGCACATGGTACATGATTTGTTCCGCATCAAAAAGAAAAACAAACTCTTACTGCAGTTTGGACCCGTCGATGAGAGACAGTCGAAGTTGGCTGATTCCAGTGTTAGCTCAAGCCTGGAAATGTTGACTCCAATGTCAACTCTCCTATGCCAAATTGGTACGTTCACAGAGTGTACGTAGCATCAACCACAATCAGCTTACTGTATCCGGCGTTTAGGCACCCCATTCTACGATAAGAAAAGGCAAGACCAGCTGACATCGCATCATCGAGATATTCGGAAATATATGTGGCCACATTCCCACGATGATAATAGTCCCATGAGAAGGCATATGCTTGACATCTGTCAGCGTGTGAAGTCGCTGGACACCGACATCTCCTACTAGAAGAAGTCAACGCAACGAAGGAGGGGTCTTTCAGACTCGGTTTTCCACTGCTAGCTTTCTTCTTTTGCAACTCCATGTACTTTCCAGTCTCACTTTTAACTTCCTTTTGACCACTCTTTTTCTCTTTTGACCTCTGATGACCGCTTCGCATAAATTTGGACTTTTGGTGCCTCAAGTACGCCGTTTCTCTGATTTTTGTTCACACTTGCGGATGGCATCTGCAAAAATAACTACAGATCTGGTGCTAAAACATTTCAACGCCTTTCATCAATATTGTGGAACATTAACTTCTCTCTTCGCCAATTTTTTTTTCATCGAGGAGGGGAAGGGGCTACCACGGGAGCGAGTAGGTTAGGGGAGGGATTAGTTTTTCACCTATTTTGTCAAACATGGACATTGAATAAACAATTCTATTCATTTTTTAAATTTCGGTTTTATTAGTACCTAAATTGAAAACAATGGAAAATTATAAAAAAATATATTAGTGAATTTGTTATTTTTAAGATTTTGAGTGATTTTTCTCAAATCTGAAATATAGATCTTATCTTATTTGTTTTTATTGGTACCTAGTTGAAAAATTATGGAGATAAGAATATGAAGTTATGAATGTTTTTAGATTTTAAGGGTTTTGATAGTTGTCATATCTCCATGTGAGATAGTATATTATGTGGTTGTAGTTGTGGTGGTGAAATGGAATGCACTAGGTCCTAATCATTCTCTTTATGCTAGCTATAGCTTCACTTATCTTCATAGAGCCGCCTAGAGCAATGTGTGATACAATATGTCCGATGTCATCATCTCTTTATCTCGCAATGGATAAAAACTCATGTGGGATAGATGCACAAAGACTATGATTGGATCAATTGGAATGTGCATGTGAGGAGTGAGATCACATCAACATTTGTCACCTCGGAGAATCGATTCCTTCGTTGATCATTCTGAATATTCCGATTGGGTCGTGAGAGTGGTTAGTATCCCAGTCATGTTATATTCTAGAGCTTTTCATGTCCATGTTTATTTCATAGCCTCCCTCATGCACTCCATGACGAGACTAGACGTATTTTTTGCTAACTGTTCAATCAGTTGGCACGTGATTCCATGAACAAGTTAATGTGATTTTTGTTTCTCTTATTTCTAGAAAGTTTCTACGATATACTAGAGGAGAATATGCTAGATATAGGAAGGTGACAAATAGATTTCAGAGATTTTGTGCAATGGATTGGACTACATTGTAGTAGGAATCTATATATGTCACACAGGTTGAAGGTCGGATTCAGCCATATGATACTTTTGATTTGGCTCGATTGTGATGGTGTAGGGTCTTGGGACAAGCCGGAGAATATAGCAAGGTTGCACGGGCCCTGCTATTCTCCCCGGATTGTCCCAAGATCATACACTAAAATGTTTGTCTATGGCTAGTCCTACTAAGGAGATTATTTCCTCTTTCCACCTTTTACATCCATCCATGGGCGAGAAATTACCATTAGAAGTCTTGGAGTATCAAACGAAGGAGCCATTATGTCTTCATATATCACTTTTTGCCCATTCTCTATGCCCAGCCATGTCTATCCTCAGGGGGATTGTTAAGAATGGTATAGGAGCATTTTCAAGATTGCTTTCAGGCAGATGATCCCTCTAATGGTTTCACATAGTTGTTCCAGGTGGCTGCATCAATGCGAGAGGGGATATTTTGTTGTGAAAGATATTGGGGATAGTAGATCGATTGCTATCGGAGAGGTCTTATTATGGTTTGTGAATTGTTCCGTGATCCAACAACATCGTTCATACTTCCAGTAACATCTTTGTCCACACTATTTTGGAGTCGTCACACCAGGAGGTTGTGAGGTGATATCATTCAGCATTAAAGCACTTCTAGATATCCATCCGGATTGGATTGTCTTGCAACTAGATGTTGAGAACGTTTTTAATAGTATCTCATATTTATTCATTTGTAGAGAGCTTAGAGAGGCTGATGTACCTTTATTGATCTTCATTTTTTTTGTACTTGACTACCAAGTTTCATCTCGTAAGTTTGAGAATCAACGTGTCAAAGTGTAGGGCATGGTCTCCTCTAGCATTCCTCCTCATCTCCAAGTTCCAAAGGGATGTATGACATTAACTGACTGCTTATGCTTTCTAGAAGTGTCAGTAGGGTCTGAGGATTTTCTCTCATGCTACCTAGATGATGCATTTGCTGAGGATGTATTGCATGTAGATGACCCTTTCTTTACTAGGGATCTGTAAGTGGCATTTGGTATACTTTACTCTAGTATTGCTTGTCGATCCATCTAACTTCTTTGCAAGGTTCTTCCTTCATCTATATTCTTATCACGTTTGATAACCTTTGATATGAGAATCATGGACATCTTTGATGACATCATCGGACGAGGGATCTTCGAGTGAGTGACAAGAGATTTGGCATGGAGACATACATCTTTGTCGATTTTGTGTGGAGGGGTCGGCACCATAGCATTTTTGGCTAGTTACGCAATCTCAACACCTTTGTTATCTTCCTAATTTATGATTGTAGATAGGCCAATCCTTGAGATGTATACAAGGGAAATGGATATGGGATCATTTCCTTTATAAAACCTATTACTATATAGGAAAGATGTTTTACCCTCGGAGGTACGACATGTGCTCCCGTCTTTTTCTTCTTTGCCCACTAATTGGACTAGAGGTCTACAATCTACATTGATGGACCGACAGTTGGAGCAGGTTCTACATTCACTCTTAATGGATCTGACTGACTGGCTTTGTTCCTTGCCATCATCTTCTCTTATGCTGACACAATTCTCTTTCCCATTTCATTGCCTGGTTTTCAAATGGTATAACATCTAATTTCCGCCATGTAATTATTTAATTGTTGGAGACCAGTGCCTCTTGCACATAGCAACAAAGTACATTCGAACCCTCTGCGAATCCTAAACATGATGTAGCGCAAGTCAAGTCGTGCTTCACAAATGAATCTTGTCAGACTGCATTGCACGGAAATTACAAGATGATTGCAGGAAGATGGTGCATCTCCACTGCAAGTTTACACTGAACGTACTAAGATGAAACTTAGGCTGACCACACAATAAAGAGCAGTGAGTTGATTTATTTAAAAATCTTTACGGATGTCTGCACTGCTCGACAACATCTGGATTGGTCTGTTTATATACTAGAACGATGTACAACACTATGCACGTATAATAACTGGACTGTATATCACGGTGGAGTGTATGTAGACAACCTGAGGCCTCTTCCAGTCTAAATCATCGTTCTAGTTTATATACTAGAACGATGTACGTAAAAATGGGAGCAGCACGTTAAGAATCTAGAGTGGAAAGAACAAGTCGACCTTGAAGTTGGGAACGTGGGCAGTTGCTAACACCATTTCAATTCCGACGTTGACCTCAGGCATCACAGCGAAGTGAGATTCACATTAGGTGTGGCATAAACTCGTAGATGCCTCAAGTCGGCACCTAAATTAGTCCCTTCATCCTCTTTGCGGCCAAACTGATAGTACGTGGAGTTACTATTTTTGAGAGTGACATCCAGGACAGAAGAGCGAACGGTGGCACTCCCCACACTCTGCTGATTGAAGTACAACGTCAAAGTGCGCCCCGGTCGATCGAAGGCCCAGGCAACATCGAACCACTCACCCAGAGGCACAGTTATGGACGAAGTCACATCGACCAGATTCTGCTCCGCATAGGCGCCGTTCGTTTCAACATTCCTCCGCAGCTGGACTGACATGGTGTTTGCAGCGTCGATCTGAGACAGAAACTGCCACTGCGCTCGACTCCAGTCCGCGTACAGATAACTCTTGCCCATGGTCCCGGAAGTCGGAACCCGCATATTGAAGGCCACGGTGAAGCTCGTATTATGAATGTCCACTCGAGGCAAGTTCAAGTAGCCGGGCAATCGGATGCTGACATAGTCGCCCAGCAGAGCAACATTGCTTCCCACAGGAACTGCCGCTGCAAGCTTGGCCGGTGACACATCGTTGAAGTTTCCATTGAATGGCCAGTGCGCTAGTTGCAGAGGGGTGGCGTACAGGCGGAATGACATGTCGTTCAGAGGGAAAGGATCTGTCAGGGAGACAAACAGGCTGCCGTCGGAGTACACGTTGTTGCAGTACGAGAAGCCACCTGAATATTGGGACAGGCGCTCGAGCTTGAGCCGGTATGTGTACTCCGGCTTCAGGACGACTTGGCCTGCTGGGAAGAAGAAGGCGTACCATGTGGAGGCAGTGCCCGCAGTGGATGACGCAAGGCTTAAAGTGTCGGAGGATCCCAAGGATAGCAGTGTGGCGTTGTCCCAAATCTCGACGTTGTATGAGGTGGTGTACTGGAGCTCCGGCTGAATCCAAATCTCCACCTTTTCCAGTCCGTAGAGGGACGAGACCTTGAAAGTCTGAGCCACGCCTTGCGTGATGGGCATACCCGTCTGGCAGCCCGTGATGTCCACATCGATCACTAGATCTGCTCCGACACTTACTGCCAGGAGGATCACCAGAAGCTTTCCTACATTCTGAGCAGTATGCGTACACACCGAACGATTCTTCATGATCGATCGACTGTTTGTGCAAGAGTGAGCTTCTGACGAAAGACGAAAGAAGAGAGAAGTCATAAGTGGATGTTTCAAGGACAAAGGGTGATACAATTTAAGGTGATTTCTTGGAGTAACGCCTAAGATGTTTACATGCATGACATGGCGCAAAATACCGTGACTTCCATTCTTGTCGTTTCAGATGCCATCATAACGCCTTTCTCGCCGTCATTACGTGCTTCTTTCTCATCGTAACGCCGTTAACTGAACTACTTCAACAATTTCTTGGCCGCTCTCATTATTGTCAGCCCAGCAGTTGCAGATTTGATCTTCAAAGTTTTTATAAACCGAAGTCGTCATGATGTACACAGCAGATAAGAGTTTTCAGATGTACGAATTCTAAGCCGGAGAAGAGGAGACCTGTGTGCTACTCCCATGCTGGCCTGAATCCGTGTGGATTTGACTTCGCTGGACCTCGTTGAACCAAACCAGTGTATAACATCGTCTCAAGTATCCTAAACCCTAAACCCCACCAAGTCTTCAGTCATATGACTTTTCTTTGAGAGGTGCTGAGTAAACGACTATCTCCGCCATGGACCGAAACGAGAATACGAGAACGATGCAGTCGTGAATGGCATGATTCTTCTTCAATCAAAGTGACATTCGTCAATAGCTATTGCCCTCGGAAGAACTGTCAGACACAAACTGAACTCGACTATCGAATAAATCCTGCACAGGATTTATTAGATATGCGACTAGCTTGCTATTCTGAGGTCTATTACATTAGTATCCAATATTCAATTATGGCTGAACCCGTAATCTAAGTTGGTAAGTTGAAGAACTCTTGATCGATCTAGAGTGGATAATCGTATCTGCCTCTCCTTCAACCAACTACTTGTAAACAGATGTTGAAAATGACTGTACTTAGAGATTCGAAAGTATCTCCCAGCTCTGGGAGTGAACTTGTGTCGGGAATATGTACTAACTAGATGACTACCTCTAGGTTTAAAACTTGCACTCTACTTGGAAATTGAAAAATTACTTGTTCCTATATGTCTGACAGTACGAATGTTGATGATAGTGATGGCAGCAAAAGTGTTAATCTCATTTCTTTTGGTCTTATAAGTACATGACTACAAGTACAAAGATCGAAGGATAACCTAGTAATAAAGCGAGATGGGGAGACTTCATCAAGTTGTTCAAGGATGAAACCAAGGGCTATGATGGGGAAAATCCCAACTATCTAGATCAATCCATGTACATAGTATTAGTGTCACCCATGTCACCTAGCATGGTAACTTCACCTAGTACGGGAGCTCCTATCTACGGTAATAGTACATGTAAAGGAAATGATTCACCCCCTTCCATGTCTCTCTCATACAATTCAAGGATGTAACTATACTCAATCATTAATAGCAAAGATGCATAGAGTGACCAATTAGCTAAAAATGCTATATGTGTTTGTCTCATGCATAAATAATAAACCTACCCTTACACAAAAAATTACTAAAAATGTATGTATCTTTGACAAATCTTCTATCATTACTAACAAGGTGCAATAAGATCTTCCCAATAGCAATCACTCCAATGCTCCATGTTCTTCCCCATAGCTTGAAGTCGACTATCACCTACATAAATGACAAAAGAATCTCCCTCTTGCAACTGATGTAGCCATTTGGAACAATTTTGTGAAACCATTAGAGATCATCTGCCTAAATCAATCTCTAGAATATTCATAAATCATATAGATAAGACCTTGATGATAGTCGTGGGGTTGTGCATACAAAATGGACCAAAAAAATGATCTATCAAGGTATAATGGCTCCTCTAATGGATACTCCAAGACCTCTCATAGCACATTCTTGCCCATGGGTGGATGTATAAAGTTTAAAGAAGAAATATTCTTCTCAATACAACTAATCATGGACAAAAGATGAAGAGTATTTGCGGCCCTACTATACTCCCCATCTTGACTCAAGATTTTACACCGTTGTCGTGTTGTGACGTGGTTACTATGAGAAGATGATGACATGTGTCATCTCCATAGCTATTATCATGACGACGATACTTTAGGTTATGATAACGGACGGCGCACTGTAAGGCGGTTAAGAGCCCACCATTGGATCAACTTTGTAGGGTCCTGATGTTGAAAAGGCTCCAAAATATATTATCTTGTACCTTATCAGATATAAAGCGCAGTCAGGATGGAAAGGGTATGGGAGAGAGCTAGACACATCACTTTGCTGACTAAGGAGCTTATTTGATCGAAGTGGAGCCAACGTAGGACATGAATAGAGGACAACATGATCCTCCAGATGTACCGATGCCCAATCCATTTGTGATCAACATCCGATGTCTTCATCTTGATCACTTTCGGGCGTGGTTAGTGTATCATTTTGGAGATAACTTTCTACAACAAGTGATAAACTATCCAGACCCTATTATTCTTCCAGTTGTCTCCTACGGCGCAATTTGGGACGTAACCGTATACGTTTTGATTTAGTTTAGGCACTATGGATCTGAACTTACCAGTAGTGGTGGCTTTCAACACATGGGTTCCAATCCATCACTATTGCTTACCGAAAACAAGCCATAGGGAGTTGATTGTTAGGAATTTTGGCAAGTAGTATTATTCTCAAGTTATAAACTCCCCGGTTCTGTTTGTAGTTCCGTTCATACTTAGCCGGATTCGAGTTATCATTTTGACTCTTTATTAGTGGTAACTCGTATTGAGTATAGCATGGCTAAGTAGTGTGTTTAGTATAGTTGTAAAGCTCTAAGTTAAAATGGAGCTAATTTGGCCACACTAGAGGTCAAAATAACACTCTTCATTCTCATTGGTCTTGGAGTTTGGGCCAATGAGGGCACTTGGGCAACTTCTTTGAGGTTTTGAGTAGTTTTGGAGACCTTCCAAGGGGACATTCGGAGATCTCAGGATTGGGTTGCAGAGCTGATGGGACGAACTAGACATGGGCTCAAGAATGGATGGATTTGAAGGATATGTTATTCTGAAATAGTCATTCAAAGATAGAGTCAGAAATTTAGACCTTTGAGTGTATTTGGGATGTTTCCGAGAATTTTACAAGGTTTTGGGAGATCTGAGTTAATTGTGATATAGTTTACAACTCGGGCTTGCGTTTGGATTGAAATTTCGACTCAATTGGATGAGTTTTGAGTACGAAGTGATAGCTTCAAGTTTGTGTATACAGTCAGAGTTGCAGGACTGCACTGACTGTCACGAAGTTAGTACAGAGATCATATCTTTTGATTTAAAAAAGTTTGGTCAATAAAACTTTGCACAGTTCAAGTTCTGATAATGAGTGACCTTCTCATGAAATCTAGGAGCAATTGAAGTCAAGAATTGGGATGTGTGATGGGTTTTATACACAAGGGTCTGCATATCGCCTTGTGATATAGTGTGCAAATCAACAATTGTTCTGAGAGATCTAGTGGAGGAAAACATCTGAAACTTTTTTGAGAGATTGAAAAGGTTGTGGAGAAATTTTTTGTAAAGTTTAAGAGAGAGTTATTGGTCAAATCATCAACTATCATAATCTTCTTCCACTGAAGTTCTACCGGTTTATAACGAACTCGATTGTGTAGTGCTGAGGAGAAGAAGAAGAAATTGTCAACTCACATGAGGTTCTAGAGGGTTCTTCTACAGCCAGGCACTCTGGCGTTCTTAGAGCAAAGAAATGTCCATGCGACACCGTCGTAATCGAGTAGAATCTGAAGTATTTCGTGGCTAAACTTGACTCCAACTTGTGCGGCATGTAAAGACACATCCTTCAATGTAACTTTATCTCCTGCTCGAAATCTCTAAAATCTAGGAGTCAACTCTCTATGTACCACAACCCCCAAACATCCATCTCACATGAATAAATGTTAACTCTCAAAAACCTAAAATCTAGAAACACTCATCACTTTATATTCCATTCTCTATAATTTTCTAACTAGATTGTAATAGAACTAAAGCAAGAAAATGAACAGATTGGAATAAAAAAACTCCACCCATTTATCAAATTTGAGAAAAATCAGTGGAAACAGAAGGGAAATGAAAAATGAATAGAATTATCTATTCACTCTTGGCTTTGGACAAAGTATAAATTCACAATGGCTGAAAAACTACTCACTTACTCCTAACCTACTCTCCGCCGTCCGGGAGTCCATGTTCTACGATACATGGTCTGGCTAAATAACCGGATGTGCCTGCATACATCTTCATGTACGTAATCCCATGCGTGGGATCATAAACGTAAAGCATTGCCAGAGTGTGTTGTGTAGTAGTACTCGCCAGCTTAAAGTTTAACAAGTTTAAAGCGCGATGCTACTTCACCGTAACATTCCATCTACTTTCCAATGACAAATGGACGACCAAATGACCAAACAAAGTGTCATTTGGCAGAAACTTGCAACATCTTAGATTGCAGAAGCTATTATGGGAATTCAGTAGTTATGAAACACGTCTCTTTGGAGTGGCTTATACTGTAGCAAGCCAAGGTTTTGGAGGCTAATTACAGTATCTAAGAGAATGCTGCAATTTGCCTGTGACAGTGGTAAAAAAATCAATAGCTTTGCATAAGACAGTCTGCAGAAGTACACAATTTTTCCCATCGTAGTCTAAGAGTTTGAATGACAGTGGAGCACGAGTATCGGCTGCAGTGTCTTCATTCTACAGTAACCTATCTGGAGGCCGAACAGGAAACCTTAGTCAAAACATCTGACGAGCTTCAGTCTTGTCAGTTTGAGACTTGATACTAATTGTAACGTTGGAAAGACTCGCACAGTGAGGATCCTTTCCATGCTGCTAAAATCTTTGTTCACCTGGAGAATTAACTTATTCTGAAGTAACAGCTTTCGTATACATATCGATTAAACAGCGTTCACAAAGCCATCGTGGGAATTCAGTTGGATCTCATTCTGCAGTTTGTGACATGGTTGTTCGAGGCTGTTTAAGAAGGTATTCATGATACCCGGCTTCCGAATCTTTCTTTGCCTTACTGCCTTAAAGTGACATTAGTCCTTTCACTTTATTAGACCACCTACTAGTTTAAGCTAAGCTGGGCAAGTAGCACCAATTAACATAACTTTCTGTTTTCTGATACCCAATAAATCAGTGTGCGGTTCGAATCTCTAACTATTCTTTTGATAGTATAGCTAGAAGACTTGGAT
Organism: Marchantia paleacea; assembly: GCA_014180765.2. Taxonomy (NCBI): domain Eukaryota; kingdom Viridiplantae; phylum Streptophyta; class Marchantiopsida; order Marchantiales; family Marchantiaceae; genus Marchantia; species Marchantia paleacea. Next base: position 1,290,775 of record MUAA02000035.1, on the reverse strand, counting down.
ATTCACTTGCAAGTTGCAACTGAGTCCTTTTTTGAAAGTATCAGTTCTGTAAGTGAGTCCTTCCGTTTTCTGAAGCTCAAAGTAATGCCGCTTACCCCTCGTTACGAATCCACTCCGCGTAATTTCAGTGATAAATTTTTTTTGAACTCAGAAGCTGCTGAACATCTGGAAACCTAGTGCGCCACCCTTCTGTTGTTTCAGCTTGCGATTTGTGAAAAATACTTTTACTCCCGATATTCAAAAGCGTTGCCTGTTTCACGTTAAACCGGAATCTGCTGAATATTTCAGCAGCTCAGAACGTGTTTCAACTGCGCAAAATGAGATTTCACTCTTCTGAATGGTTTAGCAAAGTGTGGTGTTGGCGTTATCGGTATAAGATGGCACATTAATCGACTGAAAAATGCAACCATCTGTGGCGTTGGTTTCGATGGTATGCGATCTGGTCTGGATCTTCTAAATACTTCAACTATATGTTGTAGGACTGAGTATATTTGACTCACTCAATCTCTGAGGGATCTATTACATCGGTTCGATAGTTATGAGATGCGATTTGAATCCTGAAGCCAATTGAATCTCCGGAAGACTAAGCAGTTCGCATCGTTTCACGCAGAGAACTCCTCGTCTTTCTTTTTTTTTCTTTTCTTTTCTTTTTTTTTTCCTTTTTTTTAAAAAAATAATAATAATCAGAGGCCGTGCTCTGCTTTTCAATCAATTCAAAACTCCTAAGCCTCGATCAAACCGTGGCCGTTGATTGGTGAGATCCAATATGAATCTGTTGAAGCATTAGGCAATCTGCGGCATTTCCTTGATTGAAGAGATCGAATTCGAATACCTTGAACTTTTAATCTTGAGTCGTTCCCTCCACCGTTGCGAGATCCCTTTTTAATCTCCTGAAGCAGTGAGCAATCGGCACCGTCGCCTGCATGTGTAAGATCAAGTTTGAATATTGTCAATCATTACGCAATCTGCATCGTTGCCTCCATTGCTGTGAGACCTGGTTCGAATCTCCTGAAGCATCGAGCAATCTGTAGTGTCGCCTTCATACATGAGATCAAGTTTGGATATTCTGAAGCATTACGAAATCTGCTTCGTTGTCTTCAATTTGCTAAGATCCAGTTTGAATCTCTTGATCTCTTAATCGATCGGGTGCGTTGTCTTCTTTGATAAGTTCCGATTTGAATACCTTGAAACCCTTACGAAACTTGCGGCGTTGCCTTCATTCTTGAGATCTAATTCGAATATATCGAAGCCTTTAGCATTCATTCGTGAGATCTAATATAAATCTCCTCCAGCCTTAGTTAGTAGTCTATCTGCGTCGTCGCCTTCATGAGTATCAGCTTCAGGAGGTAAATTGAGTCTATTGATTACCTCCTGAGGGTCGACGCTAAGGTCGTGTCTGTGACCTAGTCTCAAGGGAATAACGTATCTTTGCTCCTTGGTAAGTGAATCTCTGACAGAAATGAGCCGGATCATCGAGCAGCGATCACTCCTCGCTGTGCGCAGTCAGTTGCTAAGGTTAGCGTTCTTTCCCATCAATCCTTGAGAGGATTCTACGAGCATTTATCTTACCTCGAGCAACTCTCTCTGTTTCTAGTCCATGTCACTTCCGGTATGTGCCAAGACTGCTCACCCTGCAGGGCTAGTGTGGGAATGATCGTTTTGTGAGATCTGGAACGAGTTGTGAATAACAGCTAAGGATTTGAAGCTCCATTATCAGGTACATTTGCAGTTGGAAGTCCCCTGGGAGTTGATGCGGAACGCGCAGCCTGAGGCCGGCGATGGAGCAGGGCTAATTCATTTGTCTACTGATAGTAAAATGTGACCGGGAAATATCAATACAGAGCTCAATACCGTCTACTGAACATTATCAAGTTCTGTCAAAATCACAAATCTCCAAGTTTTAACTTACTCTATGCATGTCAAAGGCAAGACAACACGGACTAATTCTCATTGATCACGGATCAGGAAACGGAGCCAATGGCAAACGCAGTCATATAGTTAATATGACCTATACAGCGGACCCTTTAAGATAGAGTAAGCATAACCTTGAAGCTCGATCTTCAGGACAAAACACACATGGAACATAAGACTCAAATGAAGATTCTCCTTTGAAGATACAAAAGGTACAAATGCTGATATATAAGTGAATTCAGATTTTGGGAAACAAATTAAAAGGGAAATAACGACGCCATATGTTAAGGCCAATTGCAAATTGAGTGCAACTGCATCTGGTATTACATTAAATTTTACATCTCTATGATTGCTCTGAGAAGTGAAAAGAGCTCACTTGCACATATTCTCCATTTAGCACCAGATGAACAACGGACAAATGCTCTATGACACGCTCTTGATGAGATTTTGAAACTGGTTCTCCAGGTCCAGAACATCATAAAAGACTTATTACTCTTTGTCTAGAGATCGCCTCATGTCGTTGCTCGGTTTACGTCATGAGCAGTTAAACGGCAAACGTGCCTGAATGCTCTCACAATATTCTTCAACAAAATGTCGTCCCTGCTTAGGAATCAGAGTCAGAGTTCTTTGTATCGTCTATATGTTTGTTGTCAATTGGAGACTCAAGCTCCAGGGAACTTTTCTGCGAAAAGGTCCGGGGAGATAATGCGGATGAGGCAGGTGACCTAGCGACAATCACTTCTAGCTAAGCCTTTAAAGGGATTATGTGCTCGAATGCCACCAAACTATTGTCGTCTGTGAGCGGCTTCTCGCAACTATTTTTTTTCATTTTAGTAAACCCTTCTAACATGCCTTAAAGTTACCCTATCATTGAAGTACGAACATAATATGATGTTCAAGCACAACTCAGATAGCTCTACTTGGCTAGAGGTCTGTGTTCCGCATGAAAATAATCTTACAATCCATGACGTGACTCCTCAGTGTCTCAGCGTGAACTATGTGAAGATGAATCATCTCATCATGCACAAATCCAGCTAGTTTGGACGTCTTCTTCAAGCATGTATGGAGTCTCCAATCTGGGCTGTTTCACGGGTATGAGAAGGGTTTAGTGAGATATTATAGAAGGCATGGAGTGATGCTTGTCAATTGGCAGCCACCAGGTCACACTTTGCTCGTGCCGGAAGGCTTCCAAGCGTTCGTTCTCGATTGAGTCAACCACGACTCTCTACAGTTCTTGTTCAAAGCATTGTTGTGTTTTGTGCGGATCAGATTTTAATACCACGACATCTGATTGCTTGAGAATGATTCCTCGTGCCAATCTTCTGAAAGGAAAACTCTTGTAGATTACTTCCAGATTTCAACCGTAGCAAGGTCACAAAGTAAGCTCGCCCGTTGACCCAGCAGCAATCAATGATCCTTGCATGCAGTCCAGGAAAACACATGCAATGCTCATTGAGAGCTCAACAACAAACTATCGTCTGGCTTTCTGAACCTCCAGTATGTAAGCAATATATCCAAACAATATAAACCATTTTGAATTAAAACTTTCGATGAAGTTCTCAGAAATCGCCCAGCCCTCTGCAGCATTTCTTATCTTGTGATGGGTAGCACCTCAACGAGGGAAAGTTTTTTACCTTCTTATTGTTAGAACTCATACTACGTGAGTATGAGGACTAAGGCGGTTATTCTTAGTAGTTCCTTGTTATCAACGTCTGTGAGTCCTCACCTGCTCCTGACTTTTATTTGATACAATCAATTCCCTAGATTCCGTGTCGGACTCCTCTGAACAGCTTCTAGATCTAGAACCAGCGCTCACATGAGCTTTATAAGCGCCTACCAGAGTCTAGGACGAGGTGCAAGGATCTGTGTTGTCCCAATGTACTTCCTCGTGTAGAAAGAAAATCTTGGCCTTGCTTCTATCAACGAAATTTTGCTCATCGGGGATGACGAAATTTTGGTATTCGTCGCTGGCATAAAGCGCTTGAAACGTCTCCCAGTTTTCAACAAGAATATCTAAAATTCCATCGTAATCGGCTACGGGGAAGCCCAGAGCGTTTGCCGCCTTAGACACGTTGAGATCGACGTGGTTCTGCAAGAAAAAGTTCCAAGAGCTCAAATCATTTCCCCGTTAGTAGGCAAGGAATTGGAATGAAACAGATCATTCCAATTCTTGAAAGTGAAAAAGTGTTCAAATTTCTGAGTACCTGAGTGTACTTGAGGAAATTGTGCCTGAGCTTGGGGAGGCTGGCCAGCAGTGCACCATGATTGTAGGTCCAGTAATTGTCGAAGTCTTCGAAGCTCACCCCTTCCTTTCTCTTCACCAGAACCGATACCTTGAGCTGCTTACTTCTCTTAGAACTCAACTGCCGATCAGTTACCCTGGAGCTGTAGCACAATCCACAGACAAAATAATAAGGTGAAATCGAATCTTGCTGATTGGGCATGTCATAGTATCAATCTTGACGGAGCATGTCATAGTGGTGTAATGTCAATGAATGATGTAAGCCAGAAGATCAGCGGACCTTGATCACTCAATCAAGTAGATCGAAGAAAAAGAAAAATGGTCGAAGAATATGACTTTGATCTAATCCCAACAGGGCGGGCTATCATCTTTCTCCTCGTACGGTTGGGGTGTGCATCGTAATGATTTTCCTTTAGAGCTTCTATTTTTGTTCGCTACTCGTAACTGATGAGCACGTTAGGATCGAACGCTTCATCTTCTGATTGTAAGCAGGTACGGTAACCTAACAGTGCGTGAGATGACGGTTGTCAGTATTCACTTGCAACCAGAAAGTAAGTGGAATCAGTTCTGACTAGTATGTTAGCTCTCGAGCTCCTAATAGGCGAAGCATATGAATTCATTCTTCTCATCGACTGACGAGGAAACTAACTCGGTCTACTGTGGATGAATAACAAAACACCGGACTCTTCATGATCGATAAACTCAAATTTGAAGACGTAAACAGAATTGAAAGGCATCGAGCAACGGCGTGCGTAATTGTGATTATGAACTCACTCAGCTCCAGTGCAATCCACCGAGATGAATAGAAGGAGGAAGCCCATTGCGAAAGCCCCTTTCCGCATACTGGAGTGCCGAATAGACATCGCAGAAGAAAAAGAAAAAGAAAAGAAGGCAAGCTCACAACCCAACGCTGAGTCAGTCTCGGCAAGAGGCTCCTAGTCCGGTCCAACAAGTCGAGTTCATGTGACTGGGAAAGCGAGGATTACAACTTATAACTGCAAGCACGATAGATCCATTGAAAGGAATTTGGTAGACGTGATAGAGGTGGGTTAGATCGAAGTGTTGTTCAGGGTTGAGGACTGAATCTGAAAGCCGCAGACGTCAGTCTCCACACTAAAAACGGCAAATCACGTTTTCCGAAGAACACTGTCCGTTGACGCAGTGCGTATTATGGACACTGAGCCATCCCTCGAGCTTCAGGTTGACTGGAGAAGCCAGTACAAGGCTTGCTGTGTCTAAGGAACAGTAAAGAATAAATGTTACCTAGGGGGCCGCGTTAGAAAACTGACATAAACTCGTTTACAAGGTGTTAGGCAATCATGTCGTTATGCTGTCAATGATTGAGGATTTTCCAACTGATACAAAGCATCTGACTGTGCAGCTGAGGAGTTGAATATCTACCAACTATTTTGTGAAATCTTCTGAATGTTGTACAGGGAGATGATATTTCCCAGCCGAGTATATTTCTTCAGCAGTGGTCGTGGCGGGCTTTTTTAGCAGACAAAAGTGGCGAAGACGACAGCAGGTCTCTGCAATAATACAGACAACCGTGATGACCATGCAAGGGGCACATACCCAGTACGATAAACTGTCGGCGACAATAGATTGGATTATACGAGTTGTTCTAAACTATAAGAGTAAAGAGGCCTGCCTTGTATCCCTTCAATCTGTACTCTCTTCTTCCTACACATCATTATTGTACATTGGAACGATATGCAGAGTTGAAGAATGTGCGCTGAACGCTGAAGGAACTAAATCATGCAGCGCTTTTGAGTCCAAAAGTCGATTTCTCGGATCCACTTCTCGGATCTCGATGAAGCTTTCTTTCCCCCTGATGAGAAAATGAAATTGACCCATGGTGAAAATCTCTAAATCACAAGAGATACCGCTGCTCTACTTGCTGCCGCTCCTACTCCACACACCGATCCTATTTTCTCCGAGACGTCAAGGCAACAACCCTTGCGACAGTTGGGTAGGAGTCCTCTGCGACGCCATTTCCGGATGGGTCAACCAACTGAATTTGGCGAGTCAGAATATTTCAGGAGTCATACCGCCGGAAATCGTGAATTTTCCAAGTCTGGAGTCTGTGGAGTTGTCGATCAATCCGCTTCTCACTTTGGGAATCTGCCCAAGGAATTGGAAAATCTGCTCAATCTGAAACCTCTGAGCATACAGCAATGTGCTCAATGAACCTCAATTCCAGTGGAGTTGTCGAACTTGTGGAAACTAGAGTTTCTAGCCTTGAACTCAAACAAAATGTAGGGGACTCTTCCACACCAGGTGGGGAAGGTTACAAAGTTGTACTGGTTCGATATTTCCGTGAACGGATTCAGTCAGGCACTGCCAGTGTCTACGGCTAATAACGATTCACTTGGCCTTGACACCATGACCAGCATTAAGCATTTCCACTTCAACAACAACTCGTTGAACGGAAATATTCCACAGGAGATCTTCAACCTGCGACGTAGGGTGAGCCCAGAAAGACTGCCACTATGCATCATCGTTGGTTCGCGCAAACTTCTGATGGTGTCGTTGTCCTGCGGAGTCGGAGCAATCCTTGGAAAGCAGTTCCATGGTTTTGGCTTCCGGCCGCTCTGACATGCTCGATCCGCGACAGTTTACGCTGCGTCTTTCCATGAGTCCAGTGACAATACTGGTACTTTTCCGTAATGATAATCTTGACCTGCTTATTCAGACCGGATCTCGAAACGACAACGGGTTGACGACCAGCTGTCAGGAATGGATGCTTCGAGACAGATGTGCCGTGGAAGTGCTGCCAGCGTCCCACTCTCCAATGGGATCGCACTGGTGAAACAAGTAAACACGGTGAAGTATATTTGGGATTAAGCCCTCCATGTATCCAACATTCTATCCCCATGCAGCATCCAAACCATCCAAACACTTGTTACCTACTCCTTTGGATATGCTCGCATCCATCAATCTCATAAGACACAGTAAAATAAAAAAATGCTCGCATCCATCAATTAGAGGATTAGGTCTAGCTAAACATAACAACGTTTTACATATCCTTCTGTACTCAATTTTTATAAATGGATTTCTTGAATTTTTTTTATATTTTCATATTGATTTTATAATAAAATAATCTAATTTTTTGAATTAAATTGACACATTGAAATAAAAAATATGAATTTCAATGTATGTGCTCATTTCATTTCTATGAGTATTTGGAATATATCATGAATCATTTTTCATTTTTTCTCATGATAATATATGTTTAAACTCTATTTTGGAAATGAAAAGAAATAGTAAAAAGTAGAACTTCACAATATATCGATGCAAAATTACTATATATGTTTGAAAGCTAGAGTATACTCAATTTTTTTGAATATGAAGTAAATTATATAAAGATATTCGATTTAAAAGTTATATAGTTGATCTGTAAAATAAAAAATTCCTAGCTATATGTTTTTATTCAATAATTTAAATTTAAAATTTTATTATTATATCTTATTTCTTAATTAATATTTTAAAAAATTATTTTTAGATGCAAATTTATATTGCCTTGCATTTATGTTGTTTGACCAACAGAAACGAAACCTTTATGACTGCTTGTGAACGAAGAAGAAAATGAAAGAGATCGGACGATTTACATGAGATAAATGTAAACAAAAATCAATGTAGCGTGTAACGAGAAGATCAAAATAAGCGCGACGATTTTCATGAGGGAAGTGTAAAACCAATGTTTAGCGCGTTTCCGCTGGAATATTCCTCTTTGTAATGTGCAGGTTCTACCGAGAATTGAACTCGGGCTACTGGATTCAGAGTCCAGTGTCATAACCGCTAGACCATAGAACCTTGGTGACCAAGGCGTTTTGTTATAATTATATATATATTAGGATTTTCTCAGGATAGGCCCAAGGTGCAACGTTACAGATTCTAGTGCACGTAACAAGAAACTGCTGTGCGCTTTGTCGACGGTATCAGGAGTCAGAACTTGCTCTGCGCACTGTTAGGTTTCATCGAGTAGACCACGCTGAGAGGTTTTCCTCCAGAGCGTGGCATTATGTGTATCTATGACATTGTGCAGGCACCGCCCGGCCCCCGGCTCATGACACGCGCTCTCCGTTCCGACCAAATTTCTCGACTTGGGAGCACTTCCTGGACCCCGTACCGGCAGGCAACGGTTTTCTCGATCAGATCTTACAGCCTTGTTGTCGATATGACCGAGGAAATCGCAAGTTTGTAGACACTGTCACTGCACGAAGAAACTCGGACGACCTGCCGCATGTGCGTTGAGTCGCAGTCGCCCGTCTGAGGGGATCGACCATGAGTTTTTCATGTTTTGGGGTCGGAGGAAGTTACTTATCTTTTCTAGTTTGGCAGTCGAGAACGATCGTGCTGCAGTGCTCTACCACCATTACCACACTTCTCCTGTTTACCGGCTATGATTTCGAGAAACGCTTTTGGTTGGTGCAGAGGCTCGGACTTGTCAGTGCTGTAGCGGCTGCCTTTGATCCAAGCGGGAATCTAAAGTCGGGAGTCGTCATGTAGAAGGCACATCCAGTTGAAGCGCGGAGTCTGGATCTGGGATCTGCCACGGAAGTTAGATGGCTGAGGGCAGATCAAGCGCAGATGCTGGACCCAAGGGCCATCTCTTCTCAATGTCCGTCGTCCAGGGACAGAGTGTAAGTATCATTCACATTGGCACAATGTTTCACGCTGGCCTGATCAGGCAGTTTCTTCCGAATTCTGTCTACTTTAGTGCAATGTTTGTTCTGTATCTCACATTGGAGTCAAGTTCCGACTGACGCTATCTCTTCATCAGCGTGACGCGGGTCAGTGAGCAATGATCACCTTTTTTGGGAGTCAGTCAAGGAGAGAATTTCTGGAATGGTAACTGAGTGAGCAAGATTCTCGGGGTAGAATCAAACAATTTTTCTGACGGTTTATGTCCCGGCTCTCTGTAGTGGAAAGGTGAATGACACGAAATGTCAAGGGATGACCATTAGTCATCTGGTAGTTCACACAGGCCCACATCAGACCAGCTAGAGCATCATGTTCAGAATAACAGATATGTACTCATAGTGGACGCCACAGTGAAAACGGTTCCTGAACGAGACTACTAACTGAGTTTAGAATGTGTCAAAATATAGCCATGAAGAAGCAGCAGGCATATTCGTATCTACCACCATAAAATAGATTGATATCTCACAAGGTAAACCATGAAAAGCACTGCAAGCGTTAGTGAACCAACCTTTGAACTGAAAGTAGGCACTGCACTGTGTCTCACAAGAAGCTGATTTAGTTATATAGACAACTTCCCATGCGAGCAATTTCGTCTTGGTACGAACCTCTGAAGATTTACCACGTTTTGAGGCAAGGTGCTACATCCGGTTTTCTTCTTTGTGTATCTAAAACATGACATAACGTTTGATGATTTAAAGAATGGAGATATTACAGTTCTTGAAAATATTCAATATACTTTCCATGAGTCTCGTCAATTGTTATACTAACACCTGCTAGCGACCACGCAAAAATTCGACCATAATCCATTTTGGCATTTGGAACGTCGCTCCATATAAGACATACTAGATTACCTTCTCTGTCCGGACTGAGTAAATTTAACATGTTTACATATTGTGCGACATGCATTTGGTGGCTTTCTACTGCGACGTGTAACCAAATGAGAGAAGGGAAATTACGATCCGGCTTTCCCAAACTTATAAAGGTAATCTGTGGAGACATGCTCCATTGTTCAAACAGTCTCGCTTTGGTGACATAAGCGTTGATGGAACTATTTGTATACTGAAATTACAAATTAAAACGCAAAAGAAAAGACGATCTTGAGAACTGAGAAAGCTCTAGTTCTCCACACATCCTGAAATTAAGGATAAATTACGAATGCCATCTTCTACACTTTTATTGTAGCATAAATCCATAAAAAAGTCGTGTCCCCTGGTATGGGTTCTTTTCTCTCGACAACCTATCTAACTCAATATTTAACTTCGTTTCATGCAAGTCTCCTGGCCCTAACTCCAGAATTAATATAACCTACCAGAGGAGAACAGCACGAACGATACACCAATGGATGATCGTGGAGAAAGAGTTGTAGAGACAAGCTCATAAATTTTAAAACAGCTAGTTTTATTACATGCACCCCCAAAATGGCAACAATAGGAGTGAAAACGAATTATAAGATACAACGGCCGATGGCCATTTGACCGGCCAGAAAAAATCCACCTCACCAAAATTAGCTACAAACTTGCGACTTTGTCACAGAGTGCCAAATGAATAATCCTCCTAATGTTCGTATTATTTGTAGAACGGGGTCTGACCTACACTATATGCCAAAATTGGCCGACCGTATTTTGAGTGGTCCGATGTTAAATCTGTTGAAAATTCTGTAGAAAAAGAGCTAAAGAGCATGTTTCAGGGCAAACGTAGATCTAGATCTGACTCGGTTGAAAGCCACCAATCTGTGTTTCATGAAATAAAGACCACCATATGCACAACCTCTGGTCGAAGGTATAAGATATCCTAAGCTGGTTGATTTTCATTATTATTTTTTCTTTTGTTTATAATTTTATACTCATTTCCGTAAGAACCAAATCAGACGACTTCAGAGAAACAAAAGCAGCAGGTTCATCCCCTGCAGAGAATCATGCCCACATGAATGCGAACCTAATTGAAGTGTCTGAAAAAAGTTGTTCAGCTACTTCAACTCTTGTCAAGATTCATCTTCCCGTCAGACGAACCATTTACCCTCTGAAGGTGATGCACGGAGGACGACGTTTGGGCACTGTCTGGAGATGATGCTTCAGATGATGGCAGTGAAGAGTTCGCATCGAAACCTCGTTCCGAGTGCGCTACGAAAGGAGTTCGCGGTGATTCAACACTCCTGGGTGAATCAATACTTGCTGCTGTCTTGCTCTGTACATACATTACAGCAGTACACAATACAGGAACAACTGTTATGATAGTGCATGTTCCAATGTTTCATGCATTTATGCTTTTACCCTCATGTATTGCAAGCATAACACAGTTTGCTTAGTACAAAGGAAGGGACAAACCTTCGATCTATCTCGCCAGCTGAGAGCAAATGGGCGACTGAAGATCCCCTGCTTACTCGCTTTCTCATCAAGATGCTCCTCTCTGATGGACCCATTGGTCGCATTGTAAACATTTTTGGACATGCTTGATTCCACTATGGGAGACCCAACTGGCGATTCTGGTGGTCTGCAATCCAAGCGCAGTTGCTTATGAGCAAAAATCTCAGCTTTGTCGACAAGTTGACTGATATACTACTTCTTTGGAAGTCTGCTTTCTGGGACACGCAAACAGGCTCCATGTGAGGTGAGAGTTTTCAGGATTATTCCGTTCCCGACGTACAAGAGGAGAAAAGGGGAATACTAAGTTCATTTTATGCCTCAGAATTAGAGACATATTGAGGCTCGTCACAAGTTCACATCACGTCATCCTTGGAACTTACACTTGGTGATATACAAACGAAGTGTGGCAGAATGGTCCGGTTTTACACGATGAAATGATTTCTGTTCTTTTCTACCCACTCACAAAGAAGCAGGTTGCATATGTTTATATCAAGAGTTAGGTTACTTGAAAACACTCTTTACCGCACAAGAAGGGGATCCATCGAAGACCGGCGAAATGAACCATGCGGACTATTATTACCAAGTGCTTGATATGATAGAGTGGCTTCCAGTATGGTTTCAGCCATCACTGCTCGTTTCTCCATTTCTTTCATAGCCTCAAGAGATGCCTCGTACTTTGCCTACAAAGAACCAACGTTTTGAAGGTAAGGTATGAAAACTATACGAGCGTGTAGGTACACTGAAATTGTGCAAGAAATACTCGATTGAGTTAGTCTCAAACTATCGAAACTTTAAATTTGAAAATACTGACAGGTTTCGATTTTGAAAGTAACTACGACATCAACTGATACTCATCATGCACATATTTGATTACGATTTCTAAGATTTCTAATCTGATGTGGCGACCATGATATAACTGCTATTAATCGTCCAGTAGAAATTGCAATTTTGTATTGTACTGAGCGGGTCTCATCTAAGAATCGACCTTCAAATTTTTTCAAGATTATAAATGAATTTCCCCTCAAGCGACGTTCATCTACACATTTTACACATTTCTGTTCTAGTACGAACAGAAAACCACGTAGTGAATTAATATACGGTTTACATGAACTTTTCATATAGTCAAAAAGACACTCCTTATTTATAATAAGGGGTTTTTCCCGTTTCAAACGGGGAAGATCGGCTCCCTAGATACAATGCTTTATGCACACATTAGAACATACCTCAATCATCTCTGCAGCTAGCTTTTGGGCAGCAGAATCCTGCTCGGCAAAACGTCTGGCATCATCTGCAATTCTCTGCTCTTGCTCCATACGAACAAGGACCTGTATATGGACAGGGAACGAAAGCAGTCAGATTAAGCTTTCACAAAGACGACATATCCATCCATACATTAAGATAACATATCCATCCACGTATAAATCCTCACTACATTTCCTTCAATACATTTGATAAGTATTTGGAAAACTATAACGACTCGTTAAACAACAAATATTAAATTCAAGTACACTACAGCTAGCCTGACTTGAACGGAATTTTGTATGATGACAGCCTGGGTACAGTATTTCGACGCAAACAAGAGCAGAGAAAAGACTGATCTAACTACGGAAAAACGAGCCTGTTGACAATGATGTAACAATGAGCAGTTATAGTAGGGTATAGTTTGGATATGCGAATAATCACAAATCCATCCAGACTTCAGACATAACTAGTAATGATAAAATGGGATCAAAAAACACAATAATTTCACCTGGATCCTCAACTTCTGAAAAGTTCCTGGATAGTAATAATAGTACCCTTGATTATACTTCCCACATAGCACATAGATCCTCAAGAACTACATGGAAATATATATTCCAAAAATGTGGGAATACATACTATACATGATGATAAAAGCTTGCAGTAAAGTCTATAAAATAAGCGTTCCACACCTGAACAAGG